>CM060945.1:173861854-175190604 GCA_030765085.1 Allium cepa
ATGCATGGAGGACCCAAGGTTAGGCTCAAGCTGTTAATTATGGATTCCCACTACTAGATATGGGGGTTATGTATCATTTTTTTGTAAACATGATGCAAGTAGGGAATGTCGTTGGGGTCGTTGGAGGTAACACTAGAAGAGGAATTCAAGAAGCTTCAGTGGCTAATCACTATACTAATTTGAGCAGACATTATGCCAGCCTTGGGGGAAAGCCATTTGTCGGGACAGATGATGCTATAGAAGTAGAAAACTAGCTGTTGCACTGTGAGAGGATTTTTTCTGATTTGGGGCTCATTTGATAATCAAAATAGGAGGCTTGCTTTGAGGTAGCTTTAAGGGGAAACCTTATTTTAGTGGAACAGTGTGACTGTAGGTGTGCTTGAAGAGACAATGACTTGGGTAGAGTTTAAAAGGAGGTTTTAGGAGAGATTCATGTCAGTAATGGCACAGTTTGTTTTGATCCGAAAAGTTGCTGAACTGTAGCAGGGAGAAATGTCGGTTCTGGAGTATGCTAGTAGGTTCGAAGACTTGGCCAGATACAGTTATGCTACTGTTGACACAGTAATGAAAAGGAATGAGAATATTTTCCGAGGTTTGAAGCCGGAGTTGGAAAGGGCTACATTACCTTATATTAGAGACCCTTGTGATGTAGCTGTGGAGATGGCCTTGAGACATGAAGAGATGCTTGCTTGTCAGGAGAAGAATAAGGCTAGGGAGGTACAGGTGGGACAAAGTCCAAAGAGGAAGTTTTTCCATAAGAAAAGCGCTCAAAAAGGTGGGGCGGCAAAGAAAGGGAAGTCTGAGGTGGTTTGTTATAAGTGTGACAAGAAGAGTCATTATGCTCACGAGTGCTGGATCGGCGAAGGAAAGAAGGATGCAGAAAAGAAGAATGTAAAGTGCTTTAACTGTGATCAAGTTAGGCATTATAAGAACTAGTGTCGAGAGCTAGTGAGGGCGGACAAGGGGAAGGTTTTTGTTATTGGATCATCTGCTTAGATGACTGCTGATGTACCGCTCGTGAAGATTCAATGATCAGCTAATCCCACAGATTGTACATGGGAAATCGGAGAATTTATCGAGCAATCCTATCCTGACTTTCTATCTTCTCGCGTTGAGGGTGAGAATTTTAACTCAAGCCTATCTATTTTCCTTCCCTAGATGAAATAAATTGTGTTGAATACAGCTCTTCTTTAAGAAATTGTGGGGATGCAATTTTTATAAGGGGGAGTTTATAACAACCCTTGTTTTGTGATTACATGTGAAAATAAATTATAATGATGGTTATAATTTAAAATGGAGGAATAAAATAAATTTAGAGATGTAAAATTTTGTTAAAAATTGTTTTTTATAATAAATAATGTGAACTTGGTGAAATAAAATGGTAGTAAGATGGTTTGGTTGGAAACTAAATGTGGATAATGGAATTAAGTTAATTCGGTGGTGTATTAATTAAATAAAAGATAAAAGCAATTAATTCAACATTTATTTGTTGTAAATAAATATAAAATGGAGAGAATAAAGTTTTGAAAACTTTAATAAGTTATTTTGGGGTAATATTGAACATTGAATGGTTTTATTTTGGTAGAATGTAATAATTGTGGAAATAGTGGTCAAATAGTGATTTTTGTATCTTTTGCAAAGTTTGGGTATTTTTCGTTGAATTGTTTTTGAATTCGATGATTTCGAGCATTTTTTGAAATGGTTCTAAAAGGCTAACTCCTACTAATAGAAAATCCCTGTTGTTATGCAATTGTTCATAGTTTTGTAATCTTAGACCTGAGAATTGAGATCGCCATAAATTTTGACTCGAATGTCCAAATTTAGTGATTCTTTTTCTGATTTAATGCTCTTCAACTTTCATGTTTTATGATTTATCCAATTCTTTGACCTACAGGGTCAAATTGGCTCTTTAAGCCGCAGCCCTATTGTTATGCCTAAAGGGAAGACTGTGACGGAAGGTACTTTTTGATTCACAGTATACTAGTTAGGATACTATTTGAGACAAATTCATCACATTCTTTTGTATCTCAGTGTTTGGTTGATAGGTTATGCTTAGAACCTGCATACTTTGATACTTCCTTTAGGGGTGCAAATCTAATAGGATGGTATGCAACTCTAGGGATGAGATGTGATCAGTTATAACTTGACTTGATAGGTCACAAGTTTGCATGCAGTCTGTATGTTTTAGATTTTGGAATAATTTTGGGTATGGATTGGTTGAGAAGGTATATGGCCAGGACATTTTGCCAAGATAGGGTAGAAATAGTCGAGTGAAGAATTATGATCGGAGTAGTTGTGCTTTGTTAAGTGCAATAGAAGGAGGAGAAGAGCTAAGTCAGGCTCGAGTTACGAGAGAGTTTGCAGATGTCCTTGAACCAGTTACAGGACTACTACCAAAATGAGCTGTTATGTTTAGGATAGATCTTGTGCCACGAACTGAAATTGAGAGTATACCACCTTGCAAGATGACACCGACTGAGATGAAGGAACTAAAGGTGAGACTATTAGATCTAAAAGGAAGGAATTTTATTAGACCTAGTAGTTCATCTTGGGAAGTGACCACGATATTCATGAAGAAGCCAGATGGATCGTTGAGGATGTGTATCGACTATTGTAAGTTGAAGGAAAGGATGAAAAAGAATAATTATCCTTTGTCAGGAATAAATGATCTGTCCGATCAGTTGAGTGGAGCCAGTGTTTTCCCAGTTGGATTTAGCGACAAGTTTCCAACAATTAAGAGTGGTAGAGGGCATTATTCCTTTGACAGTATTTCAGACTAGGTATGGTTCATACGAGTGGTTAGTAATGCCATTCGGATTAACGAATGCGCCTACTTTCTTTAAGGACTTGATGAACCGAGTCTTCCAAGAATATTTGGATAGATTCATGTTGGTATTTATAGCCGACATTTTGGTATACTCTAAGGATGAAAGGGAGCATGAAGATCATCTTAGAATTGTGCTTGAAATACTGAGGCAGAATCAGTTAAAGGTGAAGTTTTCCAAGTGTCACTTTTGGAAGAAAGAGGTTAAGTTTCTTGGTCATGTGGTTTTAGAGAAGGGCTTGTCAGTCGATCCAAATAAGATCGAAGCTATGAACAATTGGGAGAGACCAGAGACGGTGTCTGAGGTTAGTAGTTTTTTGGACTTGTTAGCTATTATCGGAGGTTTATTAAGGATTTCTCATGGATAGTAGCGCCTTTGACTAATATTACCAAGAAGGAGGTGAAGTTTTTTTGGTCAAACAAAATGTGAGAAATCGATCCTTAAGTTAAAACATTTGTTGACCAATGCAACAGTGTTAGTAGTTCCTGACGAAAACCAAGGATTGGTGGTGTATACTGATGCATATGGAATTGGATTGGGAGTTATGTTGATGCAAATGGGTAAAGTGTTGCCTACGCCTCACGACAACTTAGACCGCATGAGGTGAGATATCCAACTCATGATTTGGAGTTAGCTACGGTGATCTTCGCATTAAAATGGAGACATTGTCTCTTAGGGGAATGATTTGAACTATATATAGATCATATGTCTTTAAGACACTTATTCTCTCAGAAAGAGTTGAATATGAAACAACAGAGGTGGCTGGAGTTTTTGCTGCTTCTGATTTTGGTATAGAATATACCCCATGGAAGGGTAATAAAGTAGCGGATGCTCTCAGCAGAAAACAAAGGATCTAGAAGCTTTGGCCAGTTATGGGGAGCAGTTAAGAACGACTGCTAGTTCTAGTCAGAGTATTGCCATGTTGTCATATTTAGAAGTTCGACCAGCATTGATAGAGATAATTGCTTCTATACAGAAGGAGGATCTATTATTAGCCAAGAAGATCAGAAAGATTGAGGTTGGGATCAAGATCGATGATTTGAAAGATTTTTCTCTTGACCAAAGGGGATGGTGGAGAAAGAAGGGATGGTTATGTGTTCCAGATGTACAGAATTTGAGGAAAGAAGTTTTTGGAGAATGTCATCGATCCAATTTTACGATTCATCCTAGAGAGACCAAGATGTATCAAGATATGAAGAGAAGCCTTTATTAGGAAGGTTTGAAGAGGGATGTTAGCTTGTGGGTTATGCAGTGTGCAAACTGTCTACAAGTGAAAGCTGAAAATAAGAAGCTGAGTGGGTTATTTCACCCTTTAGAAATTCCATTTTGTAAATGGGATTTGATATCCACGGATTTTATAGATGAGCTGTTGGAATATAAGGTTTTGAATGCTGATAAAAGTCGAAAGTTCTTCACAAATGTACGACTACGGCAAATCCAAACTCATCAAATATGGTTCGTATTGATTTTAATGTAACTAGAGTCAATAAGTAAACAATCTATTATAGAATTTTGTTAAAATCTATCCTCAAAGCCCATCACTCACTAATTCATTTTATGAAACTTCCATATATATAGTCAAAGTTTTTATGTGCATTGAAACAGTATTCAGTCGACTGAATACTATATGTCAATCAACTGATGCTGCTTGAAATCTTTTTCAATATACAACATTCAGTTGACTGAACTGCATAGTTCAATTGACTGACACTGTGAATTTTTTGTGCACGTTTAAATTTAGTCGACTGAATACCGCAACTGTCGTATTTCCCGAGACACTTCTTTTCACCAAAAGGTTTCTTCTTCATGGAAGGTTGCATTTCATGGATTTGATTGATATCTATTTCTAGCAATCATATCTCCTTACTGACTATATATACACTCAAGATTAATAGATTCAAACAACCTAATTTTCTATTCTCTTTTGATATATAGCACTTAGCATTCTTGAGTTCAACATAAACAAGCTTTCATACAATCATTGCTTACGTATTCATTTCCATACTCTTCAAGCAATATTATATTTCTTATTCTTCATACACACACAAATATACACATCTACTTTGGGTATAAGATTATAGGAAGGGTGTACTAAAAGTGAAAAATTCGTGTTATTCAGAACACACAAAGTCAAGTTAATCCAGTTTGTAAGAAAGTCTTGTTCGGTTGCTTAGGCGATCAAAGTCCTATTATGTTGCTCAGGCGGTCAAAGTCCTATTCTCTTGCTCAGGCGGTCATAGTCCTATTCGGTTGCTTAGGCGGTCAAAGTCCTATTCGGTTGCTCAGGCGGTCTAATACCTGTTCCCCCAGGTTAAGTGAGGGTTGCTAGCTATAATTCCAGAAGGAGTCTAGGACTGGACGTAGATCGGGAGTTCGAACTAGTATAAAAATCTCTAGTGTCATTTTTCTTTACTGCTTTAATTTTTTACTTACTTATTAATTATTCCGCATAAGTAATCTATCCATATTACACGATCCTTAAGCACAGTCACTTTCATTTGGTATCAGAGCTTGGCCATCATATAGCCATAACATAGTTATCTGATATTGGTTTAATATGGAAAACAACACCAGCACCATTGCAAAAACTACATTTTTAGAAGGTCAATCTACTACATGACCGCCTCTATTTAATGGAATGAACTATAACTATTAAGCTACTAGAATGAGAATCTATATACAAGCAAGTTGTTATGAAACCTGGAATATTATGCAATAAGAATATATTATTCCCACTGCTGAATATTCAACATGGTCTAACACGCAAAAATTAGATACTACTACAAATGCTAAAGCCATAAATATGTTATGCTTCGCATCAGACAAAATGGATTTAATAAAATAAGCACGTGTAAAACTGCTCATGTGGCGTACACTTAAAATTACGCATGAACGCACTAACAAATTAAAACGGAGTAAAATTTCTTTGCTCAAAAATCAGTTTCAGAATTTTAAAATGAAGCAAGATGAGACTATAAATGAAATGTACTCTAAATTTCAAGATATATATATATATCATTCTTTGATAGCATTAAGAGAAACTTATACAGATTTTGATATTGTTTCAGAAATCCTCAATTCATTAACGGATGAGTGGGAACGAAAAGTCATAGCAATCGAAGAAGCTAACTATATTTCGACCATAAAACCAGAGGAGCAGATTGGAAATCAAATGTCTTAAGAAGTTAATCTCCAGGAAAAACAAGTATGAGCTCAAGATAAGAAGAATATAGCATTCCAGGTAGAAAAAGTTGAATCAGATTCAGATGAAGAAGATATGGCGTTCATTTCTAAAAATTTCAAAAAGTTTTTGAAATTTAGAAAGAACAACAAACTTAGAAATAACAAGAACAGCTCCAGCAATAATAACAATACCAACAAACCATCATCATCTGCTCTAGAATGTTATGAATGTCATAAAAAAGGTCACATCAAGAAAGACTGTCCTGAGAAAAAGAAAGACAAATATAAGTACAAAAAGATAGATTCAAGAAGAAAGCTTTCTCTGTCACATGGGGTGATACAGAATCATCTTCATCATCAGAAAGTGACTCGGATAGTGATTCAGAACAAGCCAACATATGCTTCATGGCCACAAAGGATGAGGTAAGTGATTTAAATTTTAATGATCTTGTGGAAATCAATTCATAATTACTTGACAAATTAAAAGGCAAAAATAGAAAATACAAAGAAACCCTTGAAAAATTGGATAGAACTGAAACCAAAGTAGAAATGCTAAGAGATGAAAAGAAAATTTTAGAAGAACGTCAAGTTACCCAAGAATCTTGTTCTAATATGACATCTCAACTTTCTCTGCTAAGTGAAGAGATAGAAACTCAGAAAGAAAAGAATAATTCTTTATTAATTGCGAATCATGACCTTTAAGCAAATATTAAGATTTTAGAGTTAGATAATTCTAGCCATAAAACAAAGTTAGATGACATTACTAAAAATGTCTCCAATTTTAGCAAAGGTAGATAAAAATTTTCCAAAATTATAGAAAATTCACAAAGTGCTTCAAATAAAAGAGGACTAGGATATAAACAATCCTCTAGGATTATTCCAAAGAAAAAGAATTCTTCATAAAAGGAATAACAAGGTAGAAAACCTAGTTCTAAAGTTTCAAATTTTACTAAATCAACTAAAATTTGAGTTCCTAAAACAAATAATTCTTCGATTAGAAATAAGTATATAAAATCTTTTAAAAAGCTGTTCATAGAAATAAAGATTTTGTTTTCAAAAGGAATTCTGAACCCTCTTGGGTTTGGCTTTTTAAAACCTAACTCTTAGGACCCAAAATAAAGGGTGGGTACCAATGTTATCTTTATATTTTAGAGGTACCATCTAAAAAGAGAGGAAAATGGATACTAGATAGTGGTTGCTCAAAGCACATGACTGGAAATAAAGGGATGCTAACAAACATTAATTACTCAAATGGAGGTTCTGTCACATTTGGAGATAATTCCAAAGGATATGTCATGGGAAAAGGCGATGTAAGAAATAATGGTGTACCTCTTATTATAGATGTCTTATTAGTTAAAAAATTGAAGCATAATTTACTTAGCATCAGCCAATTGTGTGACAAAGGATTAATATTTCCCCTTCTGAAAACTAGTGTAGCATTTTTGATCAAAATAAAAATCTTATTTTTGAAGGTTTTAGAGATAAAAATATTTATATTTTAAATATGAATGTTAATTATAATACAAATATGTGTTTAATAGCCAAAGAAAATGACCATGGTTATGGCACAAAAGATTTTGTCATATTAATTTCAAAGCATAAATAAACTATCTAGAAATAATTTAGTAAAAGGCTTACTAATAATGAACTTTAAAGTAAACAATATTTGTGATGCTTGTCAGTTAGGAAAATTATCGAAATCATCCTTCAGATCAAGAAAAAATATCTCTACTATACAACCATTAGAACTACTGCATTTGGATATCTTTGGTCCAACTCAAATTCAATCTATGAATCATAGTAAATATGTGTTTGTTATAGTAGATGATTTCTAAAGATATACTTGGACTATTTTTCTAAAAATAGAAGTGGTACTTTTGAAAATTTCAAGATTTTTGCAAAGAGAATTCAAAATCTCAAAAATTAAAAATATTAGAAGTGATCATGGCGGTGAATTTGAAAATGAAGTTTTTGAAATTTTTTGTAATAGTAAGGAATTTAGTATAATTTTTCTTTTCCTAGAACACCACAACAAAATGGAGTTGTAGAAAGAAAAAATAGAACATTACAAGAATGTGCAAGAACTTTATGAAATGGAAGCACATTATCAAAACATTTCTGGGTAGAAGCTTTAGCAACTGTTTGTAATGTTCTAAATCGTGTTTTCATACGACCTTTAACAAAACACACTCCATATGAACTTCATCAAAGAAAACCGAACATTTCATATTTTAAAACTTTTGATTCAAAATGTTTTATCTTAAACATAAAAGATCAGCTTGGAAAATGCGATCCAAAATCCGATGAAGGAATCTTCCTAGGATATTAAGAATGAAGCAAAGCTTATCGAATTTTCAATAAAGGAACAAAAACAATCGAAGAAACACTTCATGCTTCATTCGACGAAAATTTCAATAAAATTTATGAGGATGATAAAAATATACCTAAAACGGTCACAAATACAGTTGTTCAAAATAATTTTGAAGAAGATAAAATATTGTTTATAAATTTGAAGAAGATGACAACATTGTTCATAATGAAAATGAATTAAGATCTCCTCCTATGATTTTACGAGATCACCCAGTAGAAAATGTCATAGGAGAAATTGATTCACATGTTAGAACTAGAAATCAACTTAATCAAATGGGCCATATGGCTTTTCTTTCTAAAATTGAACCTAAAAATATAAAAGAAGCCTCAACTGATGATTATTGGATTATAGCTATGCAAGAAGAGCTTAACCAATTCGAATGAAACGAAGAATGGGAACTTTTTCCTAAACCAAGTGATCTATAAGTCGTTGGTACTAAATTGGTCTTCAAAAATAAAGCAGATGAACAAGGTAATATAATAAGGAATAAAGCTTGAGTAGTTGCAGAAGGATATAATCAAGAAGAAGGAATTGACTATGAAGAAATATTTGCTCCGGTTGCACGACTTGAAGCAATACGTATCTTACTAGCCTTTGCATGTTTTCATAATTTCAAACTTTATCAAATGGATGTTAAAAGTGCTTTCTTAAATGGTTATATGAAAGAAAATGTTTTTGTTGGACAACCTCCGTTATTCACACATGACAAATTTCTAGACCACGTTTATAAACTTAAGAAATCCTTATACGATAAAAAACAAGCACCTCGTGCTTGGTATGAACGTCTTAGGAGCTATCTAATAGATTTTGGTTTCGAAATTGGGAAGGTTGACCAAACTCTTTTTATAAAAGAACTAAAAAGGATATTTTAATTATTCATATTTATGTAGATGATGTTATTTTTGGTTCTACAAATGAAGAATTATGTCAAGATTTTTCTACAATTATGACCAAAGAATTTGAAATGTCACATATGGGAGAATTATCTTATTTTCCCGATTTACAAATTAAACAATCAGAAAATGGTATTTTTTATTAATCAACAAAAATATTGTACTAATCTAATTAAACACTTCGGTACAGAAAATATTTCTACCAAACCAACTCCAATAGGTAAAACATTACATCTCGATAGAGATGAAGATGGTAAAAGTATCGACCAAAATTATATCGAAGCATAATTAGATCACTACTTTATCTTATTGCTAGTAGACCTAGCATAATGAAGAGTGTTTTTTTATGTGCTAGATTTCAAGCAAATCTTAAAGAATCACATATCCGAGTAGTGAAACGAATATTGTGTTATCTAAGCAAAACCAAAAGTTTTGGATTCTTCTATCTAAAAGAATGTCCTTTCAAGTTAGTTTCATATAGCGATGCTGACTTTGGAGGACGTCGGACGGATCGTAAGAGCACAAGCGGGACTTGTCACTTCATTGGACGATCCTTAGTCTCTTGGTTTAGCAAGAGACAAAATTGTATTTCACTTTCGACTTGTGAAGCAGAATATATTTCTATTGCTTTAGCATGTGCTCAAGTTATTTACATGCAACAAACACTTATAGATTTTGGTATGAACTTATCTAAATCTACTATTTACTATGATAATACAAGTGCTATAAACTTATCAAAAACTCCTATCAATCATTAACAAACAAAACAAATCGATATATGTCATTATTTTCTTCGTGATAATATTGAAAAGGACTTAGTTAGATTGGATTTTGTGTCCTCTGAAAATCAACTGGCTGATATATTTACAAAACCTTTGGATGAAAATACTTTTATTAAAATTAGAAGAGAATTAGGAATTTTGTCTTTAAAAGATTTATAATTTTTTTTAAAAAAATTATACTCGTTAATTTAGTTCAATTCATCCACTTTAATGTTTGTCATTTTAAATATTTACCTTAAAATATCTTATCTATTTACTAAAAATAGATTTAGTTTTATGGTTCTTCTTCTTATTTGCTCTAATCCATTCATTCTTAGATAATTAAGGGCTCATATTTAAAATTGTTGCAATCCACTCTTTGTTCTATCTATTTTTAAAAAATCTTACTCTTATAAAAGACTATTGTTTTCACTATCTTATCACCATATTATTTAATAAAAAGGGAAGAAAATCAAAAAAGTTTTTGTTTAATCAATATGTCTTCAGAAAACAACTCTATCTCATCCTCTCCTTCGTATATCTCCATTACCTCAGAATTGGTGAATCTTCCAACACTAACTCCTATCTACGAACTCGTTCCTATTGTTCCACCATCTTACATTCACACTGGTTATACCCCTCCCGTCAGAAGAGCTAAACGCTCTCTATTTTTTTGGCTTGCTGTCTGCCAAAGAAAAAATAAACGACATTCATCACTATCAACGGGAGACTCTCGAGTTACGACGAGAACTACATTACGAGCTGAAAGTGAATGCGAATCGGCTAAGCTTCCTTCAATAAGTGGCACTTAAATTCTGTGGTTCGTCTTCACGTAACACGCTTCATCAACCAACATCTCCTTCAAGTCTTAATCCATGGAAACCAACACCTCAACGTCCACTGTTATCTCCAAATACTTGGGAATGTGGACAAGGCTGGTCACCAATACGACCATTGCAAGAGTATATGAAAGTGGAACCAGAAGACTATCACACTCCTTCCTCTCCATCCAAATATTCTTGATTTTTTATATTGTACTCATATATAAATTATTTGCATTAATTCATATTACTTCATTATTTTTACCTTTATATACTATGATCAATACATTTTTTCTTTCATCAAAAGGGTTCAGCCTGAAAATTCAACAGCTATAGTTGATTGAATCAAAATAGTCAGTCGACTAAACCTGTCTTTCAAACTTATTTTTTTTCCTGAATTCAGTCGACTGACACTCTAAGATAGTCGATTGAATTTACCTTTTTCATGTTATAAATTCTCGAGAAAGGTTCAGTCGACTGAATCTATGGGGCCATTCGACTGAACCCATAAAATTATATTTTTATATACAGGACCAGTCGATTTCCTATGAACGTTCAGTCGACTAATACTGGGTATCCTACTTTAACCCTTTTTTAGCGTCTACAAATTTACTACTTACCTTTACGAAATTCACTTTTTTACCTTTAATCTTTTTTACCTTCTGCCACTAAAATCTTTTTCAAACTCACTTAGAATTTCATCAATTCTCTCATTAATTTGTCCAATACTTTTCAATTCAACCTCCCTCTTCATCACCAAAACCCAAGTTCTGCTAATGGCTCCAAAAAGACGTCGACATTCTCAAGGTACAGCAAGTTCTTCAGATTCACAAATAAGAGCATGGCTACACGATGACAAGGCGGTGCAATGCTTTGAAAAAACGCAAAGCTCTAGAATTTTGAAGGTTCTTTTATTAAATTCCCTGATTTTTTTTTCATATTCTATTCAAGACTTGGCTCTCTATAGCGAATTGGAACACCTCATTGATTTTGCGGCAAAAATAACAAGATTAATCACCTGCTTGTTAAACTTTTCTACGCCAACTTAAATCTAGATCACCACACAATTACAAATCCGAATGACTGCATTTAGACAGTAGTATGTGGTACAAAAAATTTCTTCCACTACAACAATTTGCACAAATTCTAGAACGTCCGGAAGAGGGTGACGAGTTATCTGAAATTGCCATAAATATGGATACTCATGATCGTGTTAGTCATTTGTTCCTCTCGGATGACTTAACTTAATTAAAAGCAGTAGCACTAAGGCCAAAAGCACACATTATGCATAGAGTGCTTACTCACACCATCAATCCCCACACCGGAAGCTATGAGAAGGTCTACCGACAAATTTCCAATCCTTATATGCCATTTGGGGAAATAGGCGAGTAAACTGGGCGAAGGTCATTCTAGATGAGTTTCAAACTTTTAATTAAAGTCGAATGGGGATGATCTACTATGGCGCTTACATCATGTGCATTCTCAAACATGTCGACGTTCCTTTTGTTGCATCCGAATGTTCGAACATAGGTTCTTTGAATACTAAAATCCTTAGTCTCATGAACTTACTAAAGCAATATCTTGACCACATCATAATTACTTATGAACATTGGCTTGAAAATCAAGCTGTGGGTCAAGCTCAACCTTCCTCCCAATAGGCTAGTCAAACTCCATATATGCAAGCCTCTTCTTCATCCCAACCTCCTCGATCCTCTCGAGAAGTCTACATGATTTAAGAAAAAGACCCTCAGGCTCGGCCTCACAAAGCCGTGACTACCATTGCTCGTAATCAAAGACTTCTCGATAATCGTATATCTCGAGTTGAATCAACTATCATTAAAGTCGACAAAAATGTCTCTAAAGTTAATAAAAAGCATAATTATATTAAGTCCTTCCTCAATAATATTTGGGAAGCTATAACATGCTCCTAACAATCTTCTACCTCCGTCCATGTACCAACGTCTCAGGGGAAACGACCAGCGGAACATTTCACTTGGTCTACATTTAATAAGGAGCATACGGAAGAAGCTACAAAGGTAGGTGACAAATCAGATGATGAAGAAACTGAAGGCGACAAACAAAGTTCAAATGACGGAAGTCAAGGTGATGAATAAGTATTTTCTTTTCTATTTTTCTACGATGTACTTCGACTTTGCTTTCAGCCTTTTTGTTCTTGAAGTTCTTGTGGTATTAAAACTATATGTTTTTCTATGTGTATGTCATGTTGTATTATTATTCTCGGAGGATGTGACTGTTCTGATTCTATGTTATATTCTATGTCTAAGTTTCTCATGTATGTGTGTTCCTGTACCATATTACTTGTACTTTAACTATCCTATACCTTGAGTACTCTCCGTTTTGTCGACGACAAAGGGGGGAAAAACATATACCTTGTTTACAGGAAATATAACATAGATTCAGGAGGAGAATACAATATAAAAGTTGCAAGCATATTACTCAGCGGGAGGGATATTTAATAAAATTCTATTAAAGATTCACTCGTAGAAAATGGAGTTGTCATCATCAAAATGGGAGAGAATGTAGGATCATAAGGTTTTGAATGCTGACAAGAGTCGAAAGTTCTTCACGAATCTACGACTACGCAAATCCGAACTCATCAAATATGGTTCATATTGATTTTAATGTAACTAGAGTCAATAAGTAAACAGTCTATTTGTAACGACCCATAAATTTTCGATAATTAAAATAGCTAATTTAATAAGATTTCGTGATTTAGTGTTAGAAAAAAAATTGTAAGTCGTTTGGAATAATAATAACTAGAATGAAATGCAACAAATTTTATCTAAGTTAATTATTTATGAATTGAATGAAATCCCAAATCAATTGAAGTAATATGTAGTCAAAGGTAATTGAATGAATTTGTATTGTATAGGTAATTGTGACGCTTGTTTGTAAATAATAAACTTATAAGTAATTAAAAGTTAACGGTGATAATTATTTAAGTTACCTATTCATTTAGTTAGTCGAATTGAATTTGTGAACCAATTGCAATTGAAATGAAAGTTTATATATTAGTTAAGTGCATTATCTCTAACTGTAGTTGAATAATAATGTGGAATTCATTTGATGTAATATAGTGAATCGACTGATAATGAAATTTTTATTTAAAAATCCAATATTGAAATCCGTCAAATATTGAACAATTAAATTGTTTAAATATAGTATTTGGAATTTATTGAATAATTGAATAACGGCAATTGAATAACTGTTTTAATGAAAATGGTTGTTCTATAATTTGAATTTGTTAAATTTTATAAGTTCGTTTTGAATATTTCAAAAGATAGCGATTTAAGAATAATCAAATTTGTTTAAATTTAATATTACAAATGTTTGAATAATTAAATTCCGAATTTGATATGATTAATTTGATATTGAAATTTAATATATGAAAATAGAGTGGATAATTGAAATTTGATTTAATATGATTCAAATTGGTTTCCAAAGTGAATGTAAGTTATATCGGGATTATAATAGAGTTAATAAGAATTTAATATTTGGAATTTATTGAATAATTGAATAACGGGTTTAATATGATTAAAAATGATTTGTAAAATTTTATTTTATCATATTAAAGTTAGAATGATGTTGTAGAACTTTTAAAATTGAATTTCAAGTAAATTTGTGAAAATTGAATATTTTAATATTTAATTGACGAGTTAAAATAGCCATTTTTCAAATAGTCTCGGATTTCGAGGAAACTAGTTTCATCAGATCCGTAATGTTATATTATTGTAAGGTTTCAAATTTCATGTCAATCGGATTTACCGTTTGTCCGGGGCAAGCCAAAACGCCTAGAAAATCGTTAAATCAGTTTAATTTAAAATTGATCGTTTATTACCGTAACTCGCACAGATAATCGAATTGGCTCCCGAAACCTATTCCATTGTGTCTGGAACGCAGGGTAAACCCTAGAAACGCCGGTCACCGCGCGTAAATCGGAGTTCGAAAAATTAGAAGTGAATAGTGTTCGTCGTTTTTCTATAAAGGTACGTTCTTCAGCAAACCCTGATTCGATTATTGCAGCCGCCAGTGATAAACATTTAATGGCTGAAATTCTATTATTTTCTTCTTCAATTATTTCACAATCCACAAATCAATTCAAGAAAGTTTCAACTGCAATGTTGTAGATCGTCTCGAGATCTACGACTTCAACGATGGTGATCGTTTTTAGAGGAGCCGATTGACGACAATTTGGCATGGAATGTCGTGCGTTCGTGCACGAAAAATGAGAGCAGGAGTTGACCGAGTTCAATGGGTCTCTGGCCGAAAGTCGAGCTCGCAGTGGGCTTCGAAGTGGTGTATCCTGATCGAATGGGAGATGCTCGTATTGGTCGCGACTTGGAGGGATACGAGCGTGCTATGGGTTACTGGGATTTCACAAACGAAGATGGAAGAAAGGGGAGCGGCCGAGATCAGGGGGATGCAAACGAACGACATATGATGGATTAGGTTTATAAATTTAATTAAAGTTGTAATTAATTTATATAAAAATTCGTGTTAACTTTAAACTATCATATCTTTGTGATATGAAGTCAGAAAATGACGAAACGAATTGCGTTGTCTTCGTTTCGTCGAGCACTATGCGATGGAACTGGATTGGAGTCGTTTGGAGCTAGTGAAAATTTCGGGTAAAATTAAACGCTCGTTTAATTTTATTCGAAATAAAACGCTGAAACTACATTGAAATCAAGGTGAGTGTTTTATAACGCTCACAACGTACTAAATATCTTTATGCTAGTTAAATTTGACATTATGAAGTGTTATGATTTTATTTGTCGTTGTTTGATAAAATTTAGTTGCTATATAGATTGTCATTTGAATTAACCGTTGAAAATTTAATTGACTGTCAAATTGAAATTAAAAATTGAATTGCGATTAAATTGCCTGACATTGATAACTATAAAATTGCCATGAATTGTATTGTCTATTGGATGATGTATTTCGATGGATGTTATTGGTTGATATTTAAATGTTTGAATGTTTATTTGCTTATATATATACTGTTATGCATACATATGACACTGTGATTTGGTTTAAGTGATATATATTCACCCCTGACATTTAATTGAAATAAATAATTACTTGGCCATAGGATAGAAAATTATATACGGACATCGAATTGGCTAAATTAATAATTTTAAAATCGTCGATTTGAAAATTTATTTAAAATTTTTGATTTAAAAGTTATAAATAGAAGTCAATTTATAAAAATCGAATTTATCGAAAAATTGAGTTTGGAATGTTGAAATAAATTTTGGTTAAAAGAAATTGTTACATAATTAAAGTGGGGACTTTGGAATTTAAAAATCGGGATATGATTTAATTTCGAAAATTGATTAGTTTAAAGATTTAACCCTAATTCGAGCTTCGAATGTTACTAAGTAAAAGTGATATAAAAATGATATTTTGAAAACGAGCTTGGAATTGAATCATATTAGAAAATTTGGATTTAAACTTGAATATTGATGGATAATTTTGTTAAGTGTTATAAATGGATATTTTTGAAAAATCAAGCTCCAAATCGATATAAATTGAAATTGAATTAATTGAAAGTGAATATAAAATTGAATAAATTTGAAGTCAAAGTTGACGTTGATTGAATCGAAATCGAAATTGAATCGGTAGAATGGAAATTGAAATTGGTTTGAATTGGGAAGTTATAATTGAAATGGATTGGTTGAAGCTGTTTTATTTTGTTTTCCAAATTACTCTGTTATATAAACCATTTTTGAATACTTAAAATATTTTAATCTATTTTAAATCTACTTAACCCAATTTAAATTATTTTAAACTAATTTATCTATTTCAAATCCATTTTAAGATTTTAAGTATTTTTAAGTATTTTAATTATTTAAAACTACTTTTAACTACTTAAAACTATTTTCAAAAATTCTAAGCTAGTCAATAAGGTGAAATGTTTATATTTAAATCTTGAATTTAAATACGAATTGGTTAAATGAAGTTGCAACCTAAATTGAAATTCGAACTGATTTTGAACTCGAAATTGGATATTGAGGCGAAAATGATTTTGAAACAGAATCTTATATTTTGAATAGATATGATGATATTTGAAATGGATTTGATTTCTGAAGCGAATATGATATTTTGATATCAATTATGAATTGATTGAAATGTAAAAGAACCACCAGTGTTATAATACGTAGTTATTAAAGAGACCGGGATCGGATATGGACATACTCTCTGTCGATACCGAAAACCACTTTAATAACTATTATACGCGGAGTGTTGATCCAGAATGAAGTGGATGGTTTGGTGAACGTGTTGATTGAAGAAAGAGAACGAAACCCCTGATATGACTAAAACAGGAACCGCGCCGGGCCATTGAGGTTCGCCATCTCTAGCGGACATGCTTCTTCGATACCATATCTATTACATTTGTGATTCGATTTGGGTGCACCCCTTGATTTTGGAGTGTTGTTTCGCGGTGTTGGGGTAGCTGCTGGCTATGCTCAACATCAGTCCGGATCACGCAACTACTAGTATCCTAGTTGGTATCGCCTCATGTACCTTGTCATACTGATTATCCTATTCGCGACCACTACGTTATGTTTTGTGTTATACCTATGGGGTACCCTCTGATAACCACCAGTTTACAGTGGGGCTTACGGTGCTGTATAGACTATGGCATTATAAAAATGTGTTAAGGGGGATTATGGTAACGCCTTAACGCTATTTTGATACTTTATATTACTGATAGGCATTATCCACTTAGCGTACATTACTACATAGTAGATAGTTGAACGGATCCTTAAGAGATGGAAAATCCCGTAACATCTCTTGAGTTATTGCACGCACGTTGACACTGGATATGAGATGTCAAATCCTGTAAACATCTCTGACACCGTTACACTCATATTTATTTACGATTGATTTTACTTTCATAAGGATATTTTAGTCCTAACTCGAGTGTTTTGTCTTTTCATTACGCTCGGGTCAGTCCTGAGTTTTCAGATTTTTGAAGATCTATTCTGGAGAATGAAGACGGAGATTTGGTATACTATTACTATTATTACCCTCGCATCATGCTATCTGCTGCATTATTTTAATTGTTCTGTTGTATATGTATAACTCTGATAAATGTTGTATAAATAATTGTCAAAGTATAGTAAACAGCTTCATGAACTGTTTATTTGACTATTATATTTTATCGTTCCGCTGCGAGATTCTGTGTTGTTCTTTTCCCTTATTTCTCTTTCTTTTCTTTTCTTATTTACCCCAATAACCATCTGCCCTTTTGAATGGTTTGGAATCGGCATGTGTATTTGATCATCGTTTTAAACTGTCCAAAAAGGCGGGTCGTTACAGTTGGTATCAGAGCTGTGGTTTAACGATAACCTTAGCTTTGAGGGGTCTGACTCTTTATAAATAGGGTAGTTATACCCTATGATGAGTCGCTGAGTGTATATATATGAGAGAGCGTATTTGTTAGTGATATAGAATGTTTTATACTGTGTTGGTTGGTTTGTTGAGTGGCTTATGGATTCTGGTCAATACGAGTAATTAACGTCATTGATAGGGATCTCTAAACACTTAAACATAACAATTCGACGTAGTATTGTTTTGAAATTGGGTAAATGAAATAAATTTGCCCTAATTATATTTTTTATATAAAGAATTTATTTTCAAAAATTATTGTGATATATCTAGCTTATTTGGTTGTTGGAAACGATAATATTGATTGTTATCATTAATTGGATATTGTGTTTTAATAAATAAGGTTTATTGAAAAATAAGCAATAATAAAACACTAGTGGAATGTTTTAAGAAAGAAAATCTTATAAGAATATTTTATAAAGGTGACTTATAAATTAAAATAGATTTAAATTGAGAAATATTAGATTTAAGACCCGGGGGATTTTGAAAATGTTTCTCAAAGCTTTGAAGAAATATATAGTAATATTAGTTGGAAATTATTTATGGAAATATTTTGAAAGGATTTTTAAAGGAAGGAATGAATTAAGTGCTCTACTCTTATGTCACTGGAAAATAATTTCGGTGATGACTGCGCAGCATCATTGACAATCATTTTCGAGTCTCAAAGTGGGGGAGACTTCTAAGAAACTTTGCTTTTCTTCGAAATTATTTTGGGTAAATGGGTTTTGGTTTAAACTCCAAAGGTGTGATTTGATATATTAAAGATATAAGTGTATATGTTTATTTCAAATGATTTGAAAAGAACCGGACATTTAAATTTCTAAGTTCTGTTAATTAATAATTTTCAAATTATTTGAATGAAATGTGAATAACCAGAATTTATAAAATAAGAGGATTAAGATATCTAAGCTATTGTTTGGGAAAACTTTAAAGTTGAAAGGTAAAGAGGATTTAAACAAATTAAATTTGTGAACATTCTAATTAAGTAAAATGAAATTCTATAAATTTGTATAATACCAAAATTTGCATTCTAATAACATATAATATGACTTACCAAATATTACGAAGTTGAAAAGATGTTTTGGATATGTAATGAGATATTGTACAAATAAACAGAACCTGAAAGTAATTGAATATACAAGTAAGGAAAACTCAAAAGGAATTAAAATGTATATAAATGGAAAATTTCGATTGTGGGAAAAAATTTATATATACTTAAATATAGCATGAAATGATGAATGGATAAATGGAACAAGTAAGTGAACTTAAGAAAGAAGACAAATGAATTGTATAATATCTTTTGTAAATTGGTTATATAAAATAAATATAAATTGCATAGAATTTTTTTTTTTGAATTTGTAGCTTGAGATAACCGTAAACTAAGAAAAGTCATATATAAGAAGTTAGACTTTTATGGAATGACTATAAACTAAAGTGATGATTAATAAAATGTTCCACAAATAAATTTGTATTAACTGAAACTATGAATATGCAATAAATGTAAACAAAGGAATTTCTTATAGCTAAGAATCAATTGAAAAATGAAATTGAATTTAATTAAATTATATAGAATGTTTAAAATGAATTTGAGTAAGCAAATTCTTTGATCTGATGTTTGAGAAAAGATAATGTTAAAGAATATGCTATGTAAAGAAATGAATATACTAACTAAATAATGGATTGTGAGTAATTAAGTGGAAAAAAAATAGTAGAAGTCAATAAAATAATTTAGTATAGATAAATTGGATAGAAATCCATTGGAAGGTAATACGTGAGATTGTACGTATATTATTTTATTCGCATAACGATTTGATCCAAATTCGAGCACAAAATTTCGAGATGATTTCGATCCAAGTTAGGATTTTTCACTCGATTTTCGACGGCGAACCCTGGATATGGATTTTTAATTTGATTCTAGAATTCTCTATCATAGTATATGGCTATGCAAGGAGAGTAACAGTTTCCAATCAAGGAACCAAATCTGAGTCCGCACTAGAGAGTCGTGTGAACGATACTAGTTTGGAAGTGAAATTGTGTGATCGAATAAGCGATTAGATTGATATTGCTCACGGATGATATATGTACGGCTTACGGACTTAATTAAAGTTAATATTGGAAACTTATGATGCCAAATATAAAATGATTCTTTTAAAATTATATGATTTGGTCGTTATATGATTGTTAGTTGATTGTATATAATTCATTGAGTGTTAATGAAATTGAAAGCTATAAGTCATTGAAATCAAATTGGAAGTTAAATGAATTTAAATAGAATTTAATTTGATTCAAATTGGAAGTGTACTAATGTAAATACAAATTAGTTAATGTTAACTAATTGAATTGGGAATGAATGTTAGTAAAATCCAACGTTAATGAATCAACTATGATTAAAATTGAAACCCAAGTCAATAAATATTAATGAGAAGTGAATTTATATTGATTGGCTATGGATTTATTGGATGGTAGTTGGATGATAATTGATTTGGTGGATGCATTTGTTGTTTTGTTGCATTTGCTATGTTGGTACATGTAGTTGTTATGTTGCTATATGGTGTATATTGATATTATTTTCATATATGCATGTTTCTCATGGTTTGTTGAGTGTTTAGTAGGTGTGGATTGCGCTTGCTTCGCATTCGGAGCTCGCTTTCGCGCTATATTAGCCGTATATGCTCGCTAACAATATATAAGGTACATATCTCAGATTACATACTGTACTTTTACACTTCTTTCCCTACGGGATGCCTCATCACTTGATGAGATGTATATTTGTGATATATATACTGTCAATTTTTTTTCCGATCAAGCCGCGCAAAGGAGACTCTGCCGAAATTTTCCGTAAATCCGGGTGTTAGAAAATTTTCAAGTTTTAAATTTTTTTATATAACTTTTTTTGATAACAAACTTTTAAAGTTAGAAAGCCGTTCGGAGTAACTAAGAGGAAGCGTAGTTATGACTTTTTAAATGGAATTTCATTATTTTATAAGTTGGTAACTTTGAATAAAATATATCTAATGTTGAATTCTATACTTAGTTCCTTTTCCCTTTTTTTTCCTTTTCGGGGACGAAAAGTTTTGAGTAGGGGAGAGTGTAACGACCCGTAAATTTTCGATAATTAAAATAGCTAATTTAATAAGATTTCATGATTTAGTGTTAGAAAAAAAATTGTAAGTCGTTTGGAATAATAATAACTAGAATGAAATGCAACAAATTTTATCTAAGTTAATTATTTATGAATTGAATGAAATCCCAAATCAATTGAAGTAATATGTAGTCAAAGGTAATTGAATGAATTTGTATTGTATAGGTAATTGTGACGCTTGTTTGTAAATAATAAACTTATAAGTAATTAAAAGTTAACGGTGATAATTATTTAAGTTACCTATTCATTTAGTTAGTCGAATTGAATTTGTGAACCAATTGCAATTGAAATGAAAGTTTATATGTTAGTTGAGTGCATTATCTCTAACTGTAGTTGAATAATAATATGGAATTCATTTGATGTAATATAATAAATCGACTGATAATGAAATTTTTATTTAAAAATCCAATATTGAAATCCGTCAAATATTGAACAATTAAATTGTTTAAATATAGTATTTGGAATTTATTGAATAATTGAATAACGGGAATTGAATAACTGTTTTAATGAAAATGGTTGTTCTATAATTTGAATTTGTTAAATTTTATAAGTTCGTTTTGAATATTTCAAAAGATAGTGATTTAAGAATAATCAAATTTGTTTAAATTTAATATTACAAATGTTTGAATAATTAAATTTCGAATTTGATATGATTAATTTGATATTGAAATTTAATATATGAAAATAGAGTGAATAATTGAAATTTGATTTAATATGATTCAAATTGGTTTCCAAAGTGAATGTAAGTTATATCGGGATTATAATAGAGTTAATAAGAATTTAATATTTGGAATTTATTGAATAATTGAATAACGGGTTTAATATGATTAAAACTGATTTGTAAAATTTTATTTTATCATATTAAAGTTAGAATGATGTTGTAGAACTTTTAAAATTGAATTTAAAGTAAATTTGTGAAAACTGAATATTTTAATATTTATTGACAAGTTAAAATAGCCATTTTTCAAACAGTTTCGGATTTCGACGAAACCAGTTTCATCAGATCCATAATGTTATATTATTGTAAGGTTTCAAATTTCATGTCAATCGGATTTACCGTTTGTCCGGGGCAAGCCAAAATGCCTAGAAATTCGTTAAATCGGTTTAATTTAAAATTGATCGTTTATTACCGTAACTCGCATAGATGATCGAATTGACTCCCGAAACCTATTCCATTGTGTCCGAAACGCGGGGTAAACCCTAGAAACGCCGGTCACCGTGCGTAAATCGGAGTTCGAAAAATTGGAAGTGAATAGTGTTCGTCGTTTTTCTATAAAGGCACGTTCTTCAGCAAACCCTGGTTCGATTATTGCAGCCGCCAGTGATAAACATTTAATGGCCGAAATTCTCTTATTTTCTTCTTCAATTATTTCACAATCCACAAATCAATTCAAGAAAGTTTCAACTGCAATGTTGTAGATCGTCTCGAGATCTACGACTTCAACGGTGGTGATCGTTTTTAGAGGAGCCGATTGACGGCAATTTGGCATGGAATGTCGTGCGTTCGTGCACGAAAAACGAGAGCAGGAGTTGACCGAGTTCAATGGGTCTCTGGCCGAAAGTCGAGCTCGCAGTGGGCTTCGAAGTGGTGCATCCTGATCAAAGGGGAGATGCTCGTATTGGTCGCGACTTGGAGGGATACGAGCGTGCTATGGGTTACTGGGTTTTCACGAACGAAGATGGAAGAAAGGGGAGCGGCCGAGATCCAGGGGATGCAAACGAACGGCAGATGATGGATTAGGTGTATAAATTTAATTAAAGTTGTAATTAATTTATATAAAAATTCATGTTAACTTTAAACTATCATATCTTTGTGATGCGAGGTCAGAAAATGACGAAACGAATTGCTTGTCTTCGTTTCGTTGAGCACTACGCGATGGAACTGGATTGGAGTCGTTTGGAGCTAGTGAAAATTTCGGGTAAAATTAAACGCTCGTTTAATTTTATTAGAAATAAAACGCTGGAACTACATTGAAATCAAGATGAGTGTTTTATAACGCTCACAACGTACTAAATATCTTTATGCTTGTTAAATTTGACATTATGAAGTGTTATGATTTTATTTGTCGTTGTTTGATAAAATTTAGTTGCTATATAGATTGTCATTTGAATTAACCGTTGAAAATTTAATTGACTATCAAATTAAAATTAAAAATTGAATTGCGATTAAATTACCTGACATTGATAACTATGAAATTGCCATGAATTGTATTGCCTATTGGATGATGTATTTCGATGGATGTTACTGGTTGATATTTAAATGTTTGGATGTTTATTTGCTTATATATATACTGTTATGCATACATATGACACTATGATTTGGTTTAAGTGATATATATTCATCCCTGACATTTAATTGATTTAAATAATTACTTGGCCATGGAATAAAAAATTATATACGGACACCGAATTGGCTATATTAATAATTTTAAAATCGTCGATTTGAAAATTTATCTAAATGTTTTGATTTAAAAGTTATAAATAGAAATCAATTTACAAAAATCAAATTTATCGAAAAATTGAGTTTGGAATGTTGAAATAAATTTTTGTTAAAAGAAATTGTTACATAATTAAAGTGGGGACTTTGGAATTTAAAAATCGGGATATGATTTAATTTCGAAAATTGATTAGTTTAAAGATTTAACCCTAATTCGAGCTTCGAATGTTACTAAGTAAAAGTGATATAAAAATGATATTTTGAAAACGAGCTTGGAATTGAATCATATTTGAAAATTTGGATTTAAACTTGAATATTGATGGATAATTTTGTTAAGTGTTATAAATGGATATTTTTGAAAAATCAAGCTCCAAATCGATATAAATTGAAATTGAATTAATTGAAAGTGAATATAAAATTGAATAAATTTGAAGTCAAAGTTGACGTTGATTGAATCGAAATCGAAATTGAATCGGTAGAATGGAAATTGAAATTGGTTTGAATTGGGAAGTTATAATTGAAATGGATTGGTTGAAGCTGTTTTATTTTGTTTTCCAAATTACTCTGTTATATAAACCATTTTTGAATACTTAAACTATTTTAATTTATTTTAAATTTACTTAACCCAATTTAAATTATTTTAAACTAATTTATCTATTTCAAATCCATTTTAAGATTTTAAGTATTTTTAACTATTTTAATTATTTAAAACTACTTTTAACTACTTAAAACTATTTTCTAAAATTCTACGCTGGTCAATAAGGTGAAATGTTTATATTTAAATCTTGAATTTAAATACGAATTGGTTAAATGAAGTTGCAACCTAAATTAAAATTTGAACTGATTTTGAACTCGAAATTGGATATTGAGGCGAAAATGATTTTGAAATGGAATCTTATATTTTGAATAGATATGATGATATTTGAAATGGATTTGATTTATGAAGCGAATATGATATTTTGATATCAATTATGAATTGATTGAAATGTAAAAGAGCCATCGGTGTAATAATACGTAGTTATTAAAGAGACCGGGATCGGATATGGGCATATTCTCTGTCGATACCGAAAACCACTTTAATAACTATTATACGCGGAGTGTTGATCCATAATGAAGTGGATGGTTTGGTGAATGTATTGATTGAAGAAAGAGAATGATATTGGATGACCCCTGACATGACTAAAACAGGAGCCGCGCCGGGCCATTGAGGTTCGCCATCTCTAGCGGACACACTTCTTCGATACCATATCTATTACATTTGTGATTCGATTTGGGTGCACCCCTTGATTTGGGAGTGTTGTTTCGTGGTGTTGGGGTAGCTGCTGGCTATGCTCAATATCAGTCCGGATCACGCAACTACTAGTATCCTAGTTGGTATCGCCTCATGTACCTTGTCATACTGATTATCCTATTCGCGACCACTACGTTATGTTTTGTGTTATACCTATGCGGTACCCTATGATAACCACTAGTTTACGGTGGGGCTTACGGTGCTGTATAGACTATGCCATTATAAAAATGTGTTAAGGGGGATTATGGTAACGCCTTAACGCTATTTTGATACTTTATATTACTGATAGGCATTATCTACTTAGCGTACATTACTACATAGTAGATAGTTTAACGGATCCTTAGGAGATGGAAAATCCCGTAACATCTCTTGAGTTATTGCACGCACGTTGACACTGGATATGAGATGTCAAATCCCGTAAACATCTGTGACGCCGTTACACTCATATTTATTTACGATTGATTTAACTTTCATAAGGATATTTTAGTCCTGACTCGAGTGTTTTGTCTTTTCATTACGCTCGGGTCAGTCCTGATTTTTCCAGATTTTTGAAGATCTACTATGGAGGATGAAGACGAAGATTTGGTATACTATTACTATTATTACCCTTGCATCATACTATCTGCTGCATTATTTTAATTGTTCTGTTGTATATGTATAACTCTGATAAATGTTGTATAAATAATTGTCAAAGTATAGTAAACAGCTTCATGAACTGTTTATTTGACTATTATATTTTATCGTTCCGCTGCGAGATTCTGTGTTGTTCTTTTCCCTTATTTCTCTTTCTTTTCTTTTCTTATTTACCCCAATAACCATCTGCCCTTTTGAATGGTTTGGAATCGGCATGTGTATTTGATCGTCGGTTTAAACTGTCCAAAAAGGCGGGTCGTTACACTATTATAGAATTTGTTAAAATCAATCCTCAAAGCTCATCACTCACAAATTCATTTTATGAAACTTTCATATATATATACTCAAAGTTTTTATGTGCACTGAAACAGTATTCAGTCGACTGAATACTATATGTCAATCGACTGATGTTGCTTGAAATCTTTTTTAATATACAACATTCAGTCGACTGAACTGCATAGGTCAGTCGACTGACACTGTGCAAATTTTTTGTGCACGTTTAAATTCAGTTGACTCACTAAGCAACCTCAGTCGACTGAATACTGCAACTGTCGTATTTCCCAACAAACAATTCTTTTCACCAAAAGGTTTCTTCTTCATGGAAGGTTGCATTTCATAGATTTGATAGATATCTATTTCCAGCGGTCATATTTCCTCACTCATTATATATACACTCAAGATTAATATATTCAAACAACCTAAGTTTCAATTCTCTTTTGATATATAGCACTTAGCATTCTTGCGTTCAATATATACAAGCTTTCATACAATTGCCTACATATTCATTTCCATACTCTTCAAGCAATATTATATTTCCTGTTCTTCATACACACACAAATATACACATCTACTTTGAGGATAATATTATAGGAAGGGTGTACTAAATTCGTGTTATTCAGAACACACAAAGTCAAGTTAAATCCAGTTTGTAAGAAAGTCCTGTTCGGTTGCTCAGGTGGTCAAAGTCATGTTCTGTTGCTCAAGCAGACAAAGTCCTGTTCTCTTGCTCAGGCGGTCAAAGTTCTATTCGGTTGCTCAGCCAGTGTAATGCATGTTCCTTGGGGTTAAGTGAGGGTTGCTAGCTATAATTCCAGAAGGAGATTAGGACTGGACGTAGAACAGGAGTTTGAACCAATATAAAAATCTTTAGTGTCATTTTTCTTTACGACTTTAATTTTTTACTTACTTATTTATTATTCCTCACAAGTAATTTGTCCATATTACATGATCCTTTAGCACAGCCACTTTCACAGATTGCCAAGGTCAAATAGGGGAAATGAAAGTATATGGGCCATAGTGGACAGGTTGATCAAGAGTGCCCATTCATTCCAGTTAAGTCAACCAAGAAAGCACCTGTTTTAGCAAAGTTGTGCATGAAGAATATAGTTAGATTTCATGGAGTTCCTAGTAGCATATTCAACGGTAGAGATGCTTTATTTACTAGTGAATTCTGGTAGAGTCTACAGGATGTGTTAGGCGCAGGGATCAAGATATTGCATATCACCCACAGACGGTTGGCAGACCGAGAGCGTCGGCAAAGTACTCGAGGATTTTTTGAGAGCCTGTGTGTTGGATTTGGGTGTGAAAGTGACTGTGTTATAGGATCATGTAATATGGATAAACTACTTGTGCGGAATAATAACTAAGTAAGTAAATAAATAAAGCAGTAAAGTAAATGACACCAGAGATTTTAATACTGGTTTGAACTCCCGTTCTATATCCAGTCACAAACTCCTTCTGGAATTAAACTAGCAACCTTCACTTAACCCGAAGGAATATGTTTGCACCGCCTGAGCAACTGAACAGGACTTCTACCGCCTAAGCAACCGAATAGGACTTCCACCGCTTGAGGAACCAAACATGACTTCTTTACAAATAACAAAAGTATCTGACTGTAGTATGCTCTCTTAAATAGAACTGATAAGTCAATTAAGTATAATCTTCCTATAATCTTCTCCTTTACGATATGTAATGCGATGTGCTTTGAGAAATATGGAAGATGGAGTGATCAACGATCAAAGTTTGTATGCAGTTAGAGTACGAATTGAAAATAGATTGAGAGAAAAGAATTCAAGAATATTAAAAACAGTTGAGTTAGTTGTTTGTTGAATTCTGAAATCTATTTATAGAGATTAAAAATTTGCCATTGATGAAAGACAACGTTGAAAAGGAACAGGTGCAACTGTTGGTTTGAGTATGTTTCTCTTCGATGAAGACAAGTGTATTTTCATAAAATAACCATTGAAGATATTCAGCCGGCTGAAATTATTTATTCAGCCTTTTGAATTTGTTAAGATCGTAAGGTGCAAAGAAATAGGCAATTTTTGGCTTAAAACGGCCAGTTGAATAAACTCATTCAGCTGGTTGAATAATGTGAAACAATAAAATTGTTTCAGTAATTAGACGGCTGAATGAATCCATTCAGCCGGCTATTTTCAGCCATTTATGCATGATAGGGCATGTGAGTATATGTTTTTATATCTATATATCATTCAGGAGAGATTTTAACATATTTCTAAATAATATAAAGACTCTATACGAAGGACTATCAGCTTTAAAATATTCTAAACACGAATCTGCAAAGAATCTCTTACATAAGTAATTTGTACACAAATATTTATTTATAGAGTTTGTCATAATCAAAAAGATGTAAAATTGAGATTCCAACATTCTCCTCCTTTTTTATGATGACAACTATATAAGAATAAATAAAATATTAACACAAATACTTACATCAACACTGCTACTCCCCTTGTCAATATGCACAATAATTCGATAACTTTCTCCCCCTTTGTCATTGACAAAAAGAAAGATAAAAGTGAATGCATGTAACCATTGTAAGGAAAAGGTTAAAACACATACTATAACGACCCTGACTCGGCCTTCGAAAATCGGCACCGAATACGACAGTCGTATTCAAATACCGATTATCCAAACGCCGAATCTGGTTCGCCGGAGCTTATAACACACTAAGTATAACAACACAGCGGAAGAAAAAAATGAATAATACATTTCATATACAACATTTGATACAATATCAGATACAAGATGATACAATGAATAACAATATACATCAGAGGTATGATACAAGAAAATAGCAGCGGAAATAAAAGATAACATAACATAAGCAGCGGAACAAGATCTCCAATAGAAACAATAGTCTTCAGAAAAGAACTCCAAATAGCAATAGCAACTCCAACCAAATATCTCAATCAAGAAGCTCGAATCACCATCAAGTGTTGCACTAAGCTAAGCAAGTCTCATCCGCAAGCAATTGCCAAATCCTAGGCTGAAAGCTACCGAATCTACACCTACTATTGATTATCTGGAAAACCCAACTCTAGATTGCCCGTGTGGGAAAATAGTGGGCACCCAGAGTTCAGGAAAGGAACAATAAACTCCAGGTCAGTCGTGGGACTGGTATGAGCAAACAAAAACATTTGGTCTTTTTAAAACAAACAACAGAATTTAAATTTGAAATCCGCAATGCTTTTTAGAAAATGAAACTACCATAAGGCCTCCCGGCACACACACAATGCAATCGCACACTTGGGGGAGATTTCCCCTTATGATAGTCAAAGATGCTTAATACGATAAAATTTCTTTGATATTATTACTAGTGCATAGTGGAAAATCTTTCGAAAGTATAATATTAATCCTAGCCAGCATAGGTACCATGATATTATGCCTACTATAGCTGCCATGTTAAATGGCAGGTTCTACAACTAAAACCGTACAAGGCACGTATTGTTTTGATTGGATTTCCAACAAATGGTCAGGCTAAGGAACTTCCTACTGCCACATGGGATCGCCTCTGGCGGGACGTCCCGAGAACCTAACCGGATCTCTGCCAACACAAGGTCGGGTTACCTCTATAACTAGGTAACTACTACTCGAGCATGCCATCCCCCGATCCTTTGGGACCTTTATCCGAGGCGCCTCAAAACCACAAAGCAATCACAAAGTAATAGATCTGCAGTATCCACATGAGTAAGTATCTGGGCTCCATACCATGATACCACCCTTTTCCAAAAGGGAATGACACACCCTAAAGGGCGCGACGCTCATAACCTTGCCGCATCTTTCCTGTTTCGACCATTTCCGGGGTGTGTGGTTCTGATGCAGTCTCGTCCACAAAGCTACGCTTTATACAAAAGCCATGCTTTGATCACAAATGATCATCAACACACAGCAGCACTTAGTACGCCACACTACCAAATTGGGAATATATCACTGATAAATATCAACTACATAACCTCTGAGCTCGTACGTCTCAGAGAAGGGTGTTAACCTAAGAGAATAAATTCTCTGCCACCAAGCAGAAATGTATTTGATAGAGATCAGTTTAATATCTTAAAGTGTAGTGTCAGACATACAACCATACAAGTCTGTTCCGGGTTCGAACAGAACCGAAGGCACTTCCGAAGAAGCCCTTGCAAATCCGGGTATCCACAATCCCGATCGGACTTCCCATCACTTAGGGAATCTCTATACCGTAGCTACTCGGTGCAGAGACAATCGATAGGTTATCCTAACGTTCTCGAAGACACCCGGTCTTCAACACCGGTCTTCAAACGCAATCCATAACGTCGTATCACTATTCGGAATGGGCTATATGACACAAAGGTCCTCTCCCGGCTAAACCGAATAATGAGCGCAATAGTTTAAAACATATGGATATGGGATTTCAGTTAAGTCACAACTTGAAAATCCAAAGCTTTTCTTTCAAATGGTTAAACAAAATACCACTTTAAATCTTCAAATAAAAAGATTCATTTCATAAAGTTCACCTAGTTCCACAAAGATCATTCATAGATTTCAAACAATTTCCATTTTAATTGGAGTAACTCATTTAAATCTTTAAATCAAAAGTTTAACTTATAAATTTCAAAATATTACTTCTAAACCAAAATGCATGCTTAATAAAATAAATAATTAAATTTCTATCAATTTCAAAATGTAAATTTTAAATTCAATTTATTCTTTAAGATTTCTATTATTGAATTCCCAATTAAAAATTCTATTCTAAAATACATACTTTTATTAATCTCTAAGCCTTTAAATTCTATTTATTCTCAATACTATATTTTTAAACCCAAATATTTATTTGAAAAATACTTATTCTTAAATTTTTAATTCAACATTCTATCTAAATGCTTTTCTTAATTAAAATTTATTTGTATATTTCAAACCCAAAAAAATTCTAAATAAATTCATAACTAAATCAAAAATTTTATATTAATTTCCATTTATTTTCAAAATTTAATCCCAAAGATCAAATAAAGTATTAAATTAATCGTGCTTAAAAATCGAGAATGTTACACATACTCGAGATGTCATTAAAAAGAAAATAACAATATTCATACAACATTATATAGATAACAAGATAGAGAACATAGAAGTTTGAAATTATGAAAAGATGCAAAAGCCAGTAAGATACGTATTGCATCAAGTCATGCAACTGGAGCAAATGTTCTGTCGTAGTCAATTCCTTCTTCGTGATTATATCCTTGTGCAACTAATCTAGCTTTATTCCTAGTTATATTACCTAGTTCATCTGCTTTATCTTTGAACACCATTTAGTACCAATGATTGTTTGATCACTAGGTCTAGGAACTAGTTCCCATACTTCATTTCGTTCGAATTGATTTAGCACTACTTGCATAGTTATAATCCAACAGTCATCAGTAGAGGGGTTCTATTTATATTTTTAGGTTCAGTATTCGAAAGAAATGCTACATGGCCCATTTGACTGAGTTGATTTCTGGTTCTAACATGTGAATCAATTTCTCCTATGACATTTTCTACTGGGTGATGTCGTAAAATCCTATGTGGAGATCTTAATTCATTTTCATTATGAACAAAGTTTTCATCTTCTTCAAAATTATAAACAATGTTTTCATCTTCTTCAAAATTAATATGAGTAACTGTATTTGCGATCGTCTTAGGTATGTTTTTTATCAACCTCAAAATTTTTATTAAAATTAAAATTTTCATTGAATGAAACATGAATTATTTCTTTGATTGTTTTTGGTTTTTTATTGAAAATTCGATAAGCTTTGCTTCGTTCTGAATGCCCTACGAAGATTCCTTCATCAGATTTTGGATCTAATTTTTCAAGCTGATATTTGTTTAAGATAAAACATTTTGAACCAAAAGTTTTAAAATATGAAATGTTCGGTTTTCTTTGATGAAAAAATTCATATGGAGTGTGTTTTCTTAAAGGTATGATGGAAACACGATTTAGACCATAGCAAGCTGTTGCTACAGCTTCTGCCCGGAAATGTTTTAGTAATGTGCTTCCATTTAATAAAGTTCTTGCACATTCTTGTAACGTTTTTTTTTTCATTTCTACAACTCCATTTTGTTGTAGTGTGTAAGGAAAAGAAAATTTATGATAAATTCCCTTTTTATTACAAAAATGTTCAAAAGCTTGATTTTCAAATTCACCTCCATGTCACTTCTAATATTTTTAATTTTTAAAATTTTGAGATTTTGAATTCTCTTTGCAAAAATCTTGAAATTTTCGAAAGTATCACTTTTATATCTTATGAAAATAGTCCAAGTATGTATTGAGAAATCATCTACTATAACAAACACATATTTGCTATGATTCATAGATTGAATTTGACTTGGACCAAAGAGGTCCAAATGTAATAGTTCTAGTGGTTGTACAGTAGAAATATTTTTCTTTGATTTAAAGGATGATTTTGATAAATTTTTCACAAATATTGTTTACTTTAAAGTTCATTTTCGGTAAACCTTTTACTAAATTATTTTGAGATAATTTATTTATAGCTTTGAAATTAATATGATAAAATATTTTGTGCCATAACTAAGGATCATTTTCTTTGGCTATTAAACACCTATTTATATTATAATTTATATTCATATTTAAAATATGAATATTTTTATCTCTAAAACCTTCAAAAGTAAGATTTTTATTTTGATCAAAAATGCTATACTTGTTTTCAGAAAAGGAAATATTGAATCCTTTATCACACAATTGGCTGATATAAGTAAATTATGCTTCAAATTTTTAACTAATAAGACATCTGTAATAAGAGGTAAATTATATATACCGTCATTGCTCATATCGCCTTTGTCGATGACATATCCTTTGGAATTATCTCCAAAAGTGATAGAACCTCCATCTGAGTACTTAATGTTTGTTAGCATCCCTTTGTTTCCTGTCATGTTTTTTGAGCAACCACTATCTAGAATCCATTTTCTCTCTTTTTAGATGGTACCTACAAAATATAAAAGTAACATTGGTATCCGTTCTTTTATTTTGGGTCCTAAAAGTTAGGTCCTAGGAAGCCAAACCTAAGAGGGTTCAGAATTCCTTTTGAAAACAAAATCTTTGTTTTTATGAACATTTTTTATAAAAGATTTTATATGCTTATTTCTAATCGAAGAATTATTTGTTTTTGTAACGACCCGTAAATTTTAACGATTTTTATAATGCGATTAACTGAAATTTTGCTTGAAAACAAATAATAAAATTTTGAAATGAAATTTGATATTTGAAATACATCTAATTAGACATAGAAAATGTTAAATTTTAATTGGAAAATATGAAAGTAAATTCTATTGTGAAATTTCCAGTTTCAATATTAAATTAGTTAAAATTGATGTAAATAAAATATTATTGAAACCTGAATATTTTATATAATGATTGTAAATAATTCTCTAAGTGGGACATCATATTTTGTTTCGCCAAATTTGGACTTATCTAGCCCCGTTTATCTTATTTTCGACGAATTTGCAGCAGTTTAGCAGCGAAACATTGACTATTGATAAGATGATTGCATCGCTAATATCTAATTACCATTCTTTTCATCTCGTCGTGTTGATCTTCACAGTATATTCATTTCTGTAATTTGGCGTCCGATACGCGTCAAAATCCATGAAACGGTAGTTGTATTGGTACCCATTTTGGGTTCTAGAACGTTCTGGACCATTCAATTTTCAACCATTTGAAAATCAATGGTCATTTGCTTTATTTATTCCATAAATTGTTGTGCTACTTTCACTCTTCCTTATATTCATGTCTTGGTTCGTTTCCTCTATTATTTGTTTCTGCTGTGAAACATTAAACTGAGAAAATATATGTAAATAAAGTCTTATCATAAACGTTTGCATTTCCTTTTTGCTGAATTGTTCATACTTCATGCCTTTCTCTTTTGACCATGCTCTCCCTTTTCATTTTCCACCTCATCTTTATTTATATATAGAATAATATGTTTGCATTCATGTTGTACATCATTTTAACTCCACCTTGACCTGCTTGCATTTTCTTTTGCTCACCTACTCACGTCCAAAAACCACCCGGTTGAATGCACGATCGCCCACTCCCTTCCACCCCACCGAGCATCTCCTGCCTTCACATCTACCTGACACCGAGCTCACCTGCTCCTATACTCGTCCGTGTTTTCTCCACTACTCACGCCTCTTCGTTGCCCTCCAACCATCGCCCGCCATCCCCTCCCCGATTTGCCTCCCATCTACACCTTGCCACAGCCTACTCCGCCGCTATCACCTTGCCACAGCCTCTTATCTCACCACTACCTCCTCCGCAACTTGCACGCGGCCTTCCAACCTGCTCAGCGAACCCAGCAAGCTCTTTGCTCGCCACCAATCCCCTCTTACTTTGCCACTCGCCAGTGCCATTTCCTTTACGTGAAACCCACACTACTTCGACTCGTGCCTACTCATCTTCCCCTCCCCTTGCTCCTCGCGCCGAAGCCTGCCAACACCTTCAACCACTAGAGCACGCAAAGCATTGTTGATGTTTCCTGTTTGTATACAATATTAATGTAAGTTTATATATATGTTATACTAATATTGATTTTTTTAAATATATTAGTTTAGATAAAAACTTTAGGTTTAATACATAAGTTGATAATCGTCTATATATAAAGCTGCTACGTGTTGTGTTCGTATATTATTTAAGTATAATGTTGTTTTAAGTATACACATATTAAGAGGTAAATATCATGTGTTTTATAGTATTTTATAACATGATTAATGGTATATAATATAATAAGTTAGTATATATATATATGTATATATATATATATATGTATGTATCTATGGATATATAAGTTCGCAAATTTGTAACAGCCCAATATTTTCGACCATTCACATCCCACTTGTTGGACTTGAATTACTCAAAATACTGGATTGTAATTTAAATTTGACAACTCAGCATATACAGTAAATAAATAAACCATAGAATCATAGACACGGAGTAATATAACAATAAGCAGTGGAAACAAAAGAATAATAGTTCATGAAGCTACTATATATATAACAGATTTAAACAAGATACAACAGATGTCTCGAGTACATACAAGTCTCAATATAATAGTCAAATTACAGAATGTAAATATATCGCTAGAGTCAAATGAATGGCTACAAGCTAAATAAATGGATGGATCTCCAAGCGAAGCTCCAAACTCCAAAGGTGAGTCTCAAATGCTGTATCACTCAGCCTGACCCGAGCGTAAAGCAAAATACAAAACACTCGAGTCATGATTAACATTATGATATCACTAATTCCAACTCAAGTGAAATATCAACTGAAATACAAGTAACTTAAAGGATGTTTGGGATAACCATCTTCTAAGGATCCGTGAAACTATCTACCATGTAGTAATATACGCTATTATAATAATGCCTATAGTAAATTAAACTATTAAAATAGCGTTAAGGCATTGCCCATCTACCCCTTACACATTTTATATATTCCCATAGTCTGTACAGTACCGTAATCTCTCCCGTACTGGGTGTCGTCAGAGGGCACTCCATAGGTATGGTATAAAACAAACTAGTACTGGTCTCGATAAGGCAGGTGAAAACGCACAACTTAGCAATGCCAGGGTAGATATACCAATTACGCAAGCCCTGCTGGTGGTAACGCATAGCGGCAGCTACCACCCACCTCGAGCCACACTCCCAAATCAAAGGTGCGCCCAAATCAATCACAAAGTAATAGAATGGTATCGAAGAAGTATGTCCGATTAGAGGAGCTACCTCACTTGGCCTGTCAATTGCTCCTGTTTTAGCCACCTTCTGCCAACTCACGGGAGTCGGGTCCATGTATATACCTCAATAAGACGTCACTACCATCCTACTTCATTCTGGAATCACAACCATGTACATGGTTGTTAAAGTGGTTTTGGCATTGGCAGAGAGTGTGACAATAACTGATCCTGATCTCTTTAACAACCAAACGTTATTATAACACCGTGGTCATTTCAAAATAGTTTACACTTCAAAACCAAAATATCATTTCTATTTTAAAACCATATCAATATGATATCATTTTTCACTTAAATATGTCCATTTTCAAAATCATAGTATTTCAAAGTTATAACACTTTTGAAACCAAAAACACTTAAAATCATAACACTTTGGAAATCATAACATTTTGAAATCATAACACTTTGAAATCGTAATACTTGGAGAACCATAACACCTTCCTTTAAATAGCTTAAATATTAATAATAGAATATATAAAATAAAACAGTTTATAAAATAAAATAGTTTAAATAAAATAGTTATAAATTAAAATGGTTCATATTAGTATAATAAAATAGTTTATATTAAATATAGTTTATATAAAAATGATTTATATTAAAAGTTTATAAAAATAATTTATAAAGTAAAAATATATAAATAGTTTAAATATAATTTAAAAATTATTTATATAATAAATTATCTTCCTCAAATTTCATAAATCGATTCAAATCAACTCGAATTCCAAAATTTAAATTTAATTAAACCTCAATTCATCAATTTCAATTCAATTCAGTCTCTCAATAAACCATTTCAAATTATATCGATTTTAAATACATATTTGGACCATAAAATAGACCATTTCAATTTTAATATATTTTAAAGCTTTAAATATTTCACATTTCAAAACTAAATTTGATAATTTCGTGTGTGTATATATATGTCAATTTAACTTCATTGTTATTTAGTTTTGAAAATTCACTTAATAAATCCAATATCATTTAAATAAAACTCTAAATTATAATTAAACTAAATATTTCCTATAATTTATTTAAACTTTAAATATTCATTTAATCACTTTAAATCAAAATCAAGTTATAAAATCATATTCTTTACAAATCTCAAATTCACTAAGTTTCAAATCGATTTAATTGAATAACATTCTCAATTAAATACAATTTCAAATAAATTCAATTTATCTTTCGCACCTTAACTTATAAAAATCATTGTAAAATCTATCTTAAAATATAATTTTTTTAAAAAAAATACTTAAACATATTATACATTAATTAAATCAAACTTTATTAAATTAAATCTTATAATTAAACTTATTTTATATTAAAACTAATTTATACATATTTAAAACAGAAAATTATAAGTAAATTCTTAAAATTTCAAATTTCAAAACTAACTTATAAATTTAAAAAAATTCAAAAATATAAAATTTTAAGAATCAAGAATTTAAACTTTATAAAATACAATTATATATATTATCTTAAAATCAATATTTACTAAACCATATATTTCTTTCCAAAAACCATAGAAATCATTCTCAAAATATGTATACATAGACCAATGGTGTCTGTATATAATTTTCTATCCTACGGTCAAGTGATACGGATATTTGTCATTTCAATCCGTAATTTAAATATATACGGGTGTATAACATTTAAACCACAATCCCAAATTCAATTTAATAAAAATCGCTTGGGTTTATCATTTTAATCCATAACGATTTTCTCCTACTCTACAAGATTGTTTGGTATGTATTATTTCAACCCATATGGATTGTCACGATCCAAATTCCAACGTTCAAAAATCGACATCCGTACTCCATTGTACTTAAATGCCGCAGATTCAAACGTTGAAATTCAAGTCGTGCCGGAGCTTATAACACAATTAAGTACAACAACACAGCGGAAGAAAAGAAATGAATATCATATACAATTCCAAATGAATACAATATCCAATGATATACAACAGCGATACAATATGAATCAATATTATCAGAGACAAAAAAATAACAGCGGAAAACGAATAGCCAAGAGATAACTCCAGTGATCAAACTGCAACAGCAACACTAATGCTCCAAAACAAAACTCCAAACCACGAGCTCGAACCTCAATCTTGTTTCACCAAGCTAAGCAAGTCTCATCCATGAATCTAAAGACTCCAATATCCAAGATCTCCAGAGAATGCCATAGAGAAAGCTAAAGGCTACCAGATCGATATCTATATCTACTATCTGAAAAACCCAACTCTAGACTGCCCGTGTGGGAAAATTTTGGGCACCCAGAGTTTAGGAAGGGAACAATAAACTCCGGGTCAGTCATGGGACTGGTGTGAGCAAATGAAAACATTTGGTCTTTTAAAAACAAACAAAGAAGTTAAATTTGAAATGCGCAATGCTTTTTAGAAAATGAAACTACCATAAGGCCTCCCGCCACACACACAATGCAAACGCAGACTTGGAGGAGATTTCTCCTTATGATAGTCAAATATGCTTGATACGAGAAATTCTTTGATATTATTATTATAAGTGCACAGTGGAAAACATTTCGAAAGTATAATATTAATCTTAGCCAGCATAGTCATTCCGAACTATGCCTACTATAGCTACCATCCAACCAGTGGTGACCACCATAAGTGAATAGCAGGTTATATAACTAAAACCGTACAAGTCGCGTATTGGATGATTGGATTTCCAACAAATGGTCAGGCTAACGAACTTCCTGGGCCACATGGGTATGCCTCTGGAGGGACGCCCCGAGAACCTAACCGGATCTCTGCCAACACAAGGCGGGGTTACCTCTGTAATTAGGTAACTACTGACACGAGTATGCCATCCCCCGGTCATAACCAACCTTTATCCCGGGATTCACCAACAACACAAAGTAATAAATTTGCAGCAACCACTTAGGTGAAGTATCTGGGCTCCATACCATGATACCACCTCTATCCAGAAGGAAACGAACATACCCTCAGGGGGCGCTACCCCCAAATAACCTTGCCGCATTCTTTCTGTTTCAACCATTCCGGGTTGTGAAGTTCGACGAAGTCTCGTCCACAAAGCTACGCTTTACACAAAAGCCATGCTTCGATCAACAAATGATCAGCAGCACTTCGTATGCCACAATACCAAATTGGGAATGTATCACTAGTAACCATCAACTACATAACCTCTGAGCTCGTACATCTCAGAGAAGGGTGTTAGGCTAAGAGAATAAATCTCCGCCACCAAACAGAAATGTATTTGATAGAAACTAGTTTTACATCTCAAAATGTAATGTCAGACACACATCCATACAAGTCTGTTTCGGGTTCGAACAGGACCGAAGGCACTTCCGAAGAAGCCCTTGCAAATCCGAATAATCCCTAATCACGTCCAGACTCCCCATCACAAAGGGTGATCAAATCTCTATACCGAGGACCAGTCGGTGCAGAGACATTCGATGGGTTATCCTTTCGTTTTCGAAAAATATCCGGTCTTCACCCCAGTCTTCAAATGCTATCCATATACGTCTTATCATTATTCGGAATGGGTTATATGACACAAAGGTCCTCTCCCGGCTAAACCGAATAATGAGCACAATATTTAAAAACATATGGATAATGGGATTCATTTAAGTCATAACTTTAAAACCCAAAACTTTTCTTTCAAATGGTTAAACAAATTACAATTTACAAATCTTTTTAACCAAAAAGATTCATTTCAAAAACCCTCAATGGTTTAAACAATTTCCATATTTAAATATTTTAAACAAGACATCCACTCTAAAGACCCCTTTCAATTTAAAACAAGACTCACCAATCTTTGACAAAGATTCATTTGTCGCCTTTCAAAACAATTCCTTTTCAAATTGGATTTAACTTATCCAGTCTTTAAATCAAAGACACATTTCATAACTTCCAAAACAATTCCCATTTTAATCTTTTATATATAAAAGATACACCATTTAAAAATCCTCTTCAATTCCAAAATAGGGTTCAACTCTCTTTCACAAAGATTCAATTATAGCTTTCAAACCCATTCAATTTTTCAATTTGAAATCTTAATTTGTATAACCATTTTACGTCATAAATACCAAATATAGAATTCAATTTCTGATATTGAATGCAAATTTAAATCAAATGATTTAAATTTCAATCTTTCTTTAGTTATTCAAAATAACTTTCATTTTTAAAACACCTTTTCAAAAGTTTATAACTTTAAACCCAATTCATTTCCAAAACCATTTGGATTAAAAATTCAAATTCAAAACTTTTTTTAAAAATCTGTGACTTAACCGATTTCCATGTGCAATCCATATTTGTGTGTGTATAGTGTAGTCCAGGGGTTTATACATAATTGTGCACAACATCAATCATCACATCATAGATTAAAGTGCAGCAACATCGATAAGCGGTATAAGCTATAACGCTTATCTTCATTCACCGATTCATAGATAAAATAAAATTATAAATCACAAAGATTCATCATTACAATTCGATGTGGGTTTCGGATAACCAACTGGAATACGACTCCCTGGTCGCATCGAATTTCAAATGTCGTTTAACGGGTCAAAGGGTTTTTCATATTCATTCAACAGTATATACATCATAAATAAAACAGCTCAGCACAAAGCATTACATAGCATCACATCACATATCAAATATATCAATCCACTACATAGCATTCTACAAATCAAACATTTATAATTAATATGAATAAATCGTGTGGTTTTTGATGTATCAACAACATAGTTACCTTTGTTAGAAATCTTTTAATCAATGATTAATTATCATTAACTGCAATTGATTAAGTCTTAATTACTTTCATTAATTTATCATTTCTTTAAATCAATTATCTTAATTCAAAAATTAATCATATTAATTAACTATTAATAAACCTAAGTTAATGACCTTCATTAACCATTAACAAATCTTTAATTATTTTTCTAAAATAATTAACTGAGATTAATCATTAATAATTACAAATTAAATTATTTATAAAACCCATTAATTGATCTCTAATTATTTAATCAAGTGCTAATCTATAACTTAAGTAATTGTTAATTACTTGATTAATAAATTTCAAACCATTAATTAAATCATTTATTAATTAATTATCTAAATTAATTAACCTTTAATTGTAATTAATTAAATCATAATTACTTTTATTAATTAATTATTCCCTAATTAATTACTTTAATTAATTACCCCTTAATTGATGATGATTTCTTAATCACTTTAAGTTAATTAACCTTAAATTAATTATTTTTAATTTAATTACCTTAATTAATTAACCACGTTAATTATTCTTTAAAGTTATTAACCCTTAATATTTGATTAATCAATCTTTAATCTTTAATTATTCTACCCTTAATTACTTTCACTAAGTAATTACTATTTTTATTAAATCATTCATAAATTACTTGATTAATTTACTTTAATTACTTACATTAAGCAATTTACTTCAAGTAATTAATCTTTTTAACAAATAAAATCTATTAACCATTAAAACATTAATTATTTAACCCAGTAAATAAGGTTTATTAATCATTTAAAACATTCTAATATAATCAAGTTAAAATAACTTTCCAAAATAAAGGTTGTATTTTAAATCATTTTTTTAAAACTTAATAGTTTAAAACAAATGGTTAACATTAAATTTTTAACCAAAATCGAAACTGGTTTAACCTAAATTGTTTTCAAAGTGAAACTTGATTTCTCTTTTAAAAAACTGAAACTGCCCCTGCCCAAAACCAATAACCCGAGCTAAACCTTGAAAAATTCATGCCTTGCTTCGAGTTTCCTAACCAATTAACCCGAGAGCCCCAAAAGTCCAACCTACAAAATTTTCTAAGTAATTTCACTCTCGCCCCAATTCCTACTTCGAATTAAACTCGAGTTAACACGTAAGCTTCTTTGAGGCACGCTTCGAGTTCGACCTAGATAAACATCATCTTCCCCAATTCTTAATTAACGCAGATACACAACGTCTCGCGTGCATATGCACATCCAAATGCAGTGGCTCCGGCCATCACCACTAGCGTCGACAAGTCGACAACCATTCTCGCACCCCATTCCGACCACCCAATCATCGATTCAAGCATGAAATCGAAATCGAGCTTTCAAGCTCAAGTGGAAACAACTGCATCGACCCAAAAACCAAACCCAGTTTAACAAATTCGCTCCGCGTGGCCACCTCTGGCCACCGGCGATCATGCGACGACCCCCCACAGCTGCTCCATTGTCCCACTCGTCTTTCCTTGAAGTCCGGTCCACTACGATCTGCGCATGACCCTAAAAATAATTCAAGAATGACGCTAATACGACTATGGTCTTAAAACCTACTTCGATCACAATCGACCTCCGCGTTGATTTAAAATTTTATCAAGCATTTTTCCCAAGCTTCATGATCTACCAGCCAGCTCCAACTTCAATCACGAGGGCAACAATGTTGCCGATTTCCAGTATTTGACCATAACCCAAATTTCAAACACTCTCGAATTTATAAATGAATTCATGCTAAAAAAATATGTTTTCACTTTGAAACCTTAATTTTAGAAAGCAATTCAGATCATATTCTTGAAATTAAAATTCATCATGTTTGAATTCTAATGCATTTTGGATTTTTTTTCCTGTATCTTCACATCCAGATAAAACTATTTCATGTTATATCAAAAAAAAAAATTAACATTACATTATGATGATATTGATCATATTTTATTCTTACATCATTGGCTAATAATGATCAGAACATTTAGCATTAAATTTTTGAACTTTTAAAATTTAAGCCTGTAAAAAAATTTCCTACCAGAGGCCTTAATATCTGTTTCCAGATCTATGCATAAAGAAGATATATGCACACAGGCATAACCCATCATCATACTAATCCATAATTTCCCAGATCATCACATGCAAAAGATATTCAAACAAACCTAAGGCTTTAAGATTAAAGGGTTGCTCACCTGAAGTTTGATTTTGAAAGTAGAGACATTTTTGATAAATCTGGGATTTTGATTTAGCTCACTTCTGTTTTGAATTTTTTTTGAAATGCTTCAGATATTTGCTTTTGATTTGTCTCAAATTTGAACTGCAACTTGAGTTTGATTCCCAGATTTGAGTGGATCATTGTTTTAACTTGATCATCTTAGGTTTGAAGACTTTGGCTAGCTTCAGGTTGATTTGCTTTTGTTTCCAGGTTGCATGCAGAGCCCATTTCCAGATTTAAGAAAAATGCAGCTGCTTTTGAGTTTCATTTTAATGATGATTACTGACTTTTGATAATGAGGAGATTACAAGCTTTCAGGTTTTGGTTCCATTTTCTCTTATAATCTGATTTCAGATTTTCTTTTTGAAGATAATGTGTTGAACAATTATGAATTTCCAAGTTTCTACTTAATATATTTAAAAAAAATGGTTTCAAAAATAAATAAAACCATTGCCACTTGTTTAAGATCCTTACACTTGTTAATTGTTTGAGTAATTATTTTACAAATATCACTTTTATAGTAAATTTATGTTTAAACCTTGTTTCTAATATATTTACAAGTCATGCTTTAAACCTTGATTTGTTTTATATTTACAAACTTATATAGATGACATTTAAACGATAAAAACAAGTATGATTATAAAACAATATACCTATGTATTATTTGAATATAACATTTTTTTATATGTTCCAATGTTTTAGATCTTTTAATCAAATCAAATTATATATTCAAATCTAATTTTACATTTTTAATTCAAATTTCAAATTTTAACATAAAATAAATTTGTACTTTTAAATGAATAAATAATCAAATTACTTTTAAATATGTCTTTATGTTCCATTAGATTTCAAATCAATTAATTTTATTTAAAAAATTTTTCCGATATATTTATTCATTCAAATTTACAAAAGATAATTTTAATTTTATTTTCAAATATTCTATCTTAAAATACATTTATATGAATAAAGATACATCTTTATTAATTTTGAAAATTCAAACACAATTTATATTTTATTCTTAAATTCCCAATTCAAATCTATTTATAATTCAAAAATAGAAATTTTCTAATAAATTCATAATTAACTCCAAAATTAAATTTCAAAAATTAATTCAATTATCAAATTAAACTAGACTAAAATCCGGGAATGTTACAGAATCCCCCTTTAGAAAATTTCGTCCTCGAAATTTGTAAGGGAGACAACCAGGAACAGGTGAGAGATAAAGAAATATCTTTTCAGATAAAATTGAATATCTATTCTGCATTTGGCTTACCAAATCAGAATATCAATAATGGATACAAGAACGAATCAAGATACTCGGGTCATCAGATTTACGAGTACGCAGGGATATTGATTTATTCAAAAGATAACTAAGAACTCGTAGAATATACCAGAACCCAACAGAATAAACAGTTATATGGATGCAATCCAAAATCTTTTAGTTAAACAACCAAAATATACCTATCAACCATAACAACCAAAGCAAACGATTCATCCAAAGAAACAATTCTGACCCATCTGGAGTTTTGCGTCCCATGCCAATATATCAAAGCTTCTTCCTAGAGCTGCCAGGATTCATCAAAGAATTGAAAAGACGAATCAAAGGAGATTGATAAAGAAAGATTGTTTCCGCTATTGTAGGATATCAACCATTTGTATTCGTATTCCCCTATCCCCCAACTCGTCCTCTTCTTGCACTCATACTTACTACCAATGGATAGTAAGAGAATTTACTGAGTCATTCGAATGGATATCTTAGGGATATACTCATTCTAGGTTATACTTCACCCTATCTCTAATGAGTTACTTAATGTGTTATACTCCTGAGCTAAAGTTTCAACCTTCAGATCTGATACTAATTTGTCATGATTCAAATTCCAACGTTCAAAAATCAACATCCGTACTCCACTGTACTTAAATGCCGCAGATTCAAACGTTGAAAATCAAGTCGTGCCGGAGCTTATAACACAATTAAGTATAACAACACAGCGGAAGAAAAGAAATGAATATCATATACAATTCCAAATGAATACAATATCCAATGATATACAACAATGATACAATATGAATCAATATTATCAGAGACAAAAAATAACAGCGGAAAACGAATAGCCAAGAGACAACTCCAGTGATCAAATTGCAACGGCAACACCAATGCTCCAAAACAAAACTCCAAACCACGAGCTCGAACCTCAATCTTGTTTCACCAAGCTAAGCAAGTCTCGTCCATGAATCTAAAGACTCCAATATCCAAGATCTCCAGAGAATTCCATAGAGAAAGCTAAAGGCTACCAGATCGATATCTAAATCTACTATCTAAAAAACACAACTTTAGACTGCCCGTGTGGGAAAATTTTAGGCACCCAGAGTTTAGGAAGGGACCAATAAACTCCGGGTCAGTCATGGTACTGGTGTGAGCAAACAAAAACGTTTGGTCTTTTAAAAACAAACAAAGAAGTTAAATTTGAAATCCGCAATGCTTTTTAGAAAATGAAACTACCATAAGGCCTCCCGCCACACACACAATGCAAACGCAGACTTAGAGGAGATTTCTCCTTATGATAGTCAAATATGCTTGATACGAGAAATTCTTTGATATTATTATTATAAGTGCACAGTGGAAAACATTTCAAAAGTATAATATTAATCTTAGCCAGCATAGACATTCCGAACTATGCCTACTATAGCTACCATCCAACCAGTGGTGACCACCATAAGTGAATGGCAGGTTATACAACTAAAACCGTACAAGTCGCGTATTGGATGATTGGATTTCCAACAAGTGGTCAGGTTAAGGAACTTCCTGGGCCACATGGGTATGCCTCTGGAGGGATGCCCCGAGAACCTAACCGGATCTCTTCCAACACAAGGCCGGGTTACCTCTGTAACTAGGTAACTACTGACACGAGTATGCCATCCCCCGGTCGTAACCAACCTTTATCCCGGGATTCACCAACAACACAAAGTAATAAATTTGCAGCAACCACTTAGGTTAAGTATCTGGGCTCCATACCATGATACCACCTCTATCCAGAAGGAAATGAACATACCCTCAGGGGGCGCTACCCCCAAATAACCTTGCCGCATTCTTCCTGTTTCGACCATTTCGGGTTTTGAAGTTCGACGAAGTGTCATCCACAAAGCTACGCTTTACACAAAAGCCATGCTTCGATCAACAAATGATCAGCAGCACTTCGTATGCCACATTACCAAATTGGGAATGTATCACTAGTAACCATCAACTACATAACCTCTGAGCTCGTACGTCTCAGAGAAGGGTGTTAAGCTAAGAGAATAAATCTCCGCCACCCAACAGAAATGTATTTGATAGAAACCAGTTTCACATCTCAAAGTGTAATGTCAGACACACATCCATACAAGTCTGTTCCAGGTTCGAACAGAACCGAAGGCACTTCCGAAGATGCCCTTGCAAATTCGAATAATCCCAAATCACGTCCAGACTCCCCATCACAAAGAGTGGTCAAATCTCTATACCGGGGACCAGTCGGTGCAGAGACATTCGACGGGTTATCCTTTCATTTTCGAAAAATATCCGGTCTTCAAATGCTATCCATATACGTCGTATCATTATTCGGAATGGGCTATATGACACAAAGGTCCTCTCCCGGCTAAACCGAATAATGAGCGCAATATTTAAAAACATATGGATAATGGGATTCAGTTAAGTCATAACTTTAAAACCCAAAACTTTTCTTTCAAATGGTTAAACAACTTACCATTTATAAATCTTTTTGACCAAAAAGATTCATTTCAAAAACCCTCAATGGTTTAAACAATTTCTATATTTAAATCTTTTAAACAAAAGATCCACCCTAAAGACCCCTTTCAATTTAAAAATTAGATTCACCAATCTTTGACAAAGATTCATTTGTCGCCTTTCAAAACAATTCCTTTTCAAATTGGATTTAACTTATCTAGTCTTTAAATCAAAGACTCATTTCATAGCTTTCAAAACAATTCCCGTTTTAATCTTTTATATATAAAAGATACACCATTTAAAAATCCTCTTCAATTCCAAAATAGGGTTTAACTCTCTTTCACAATGATTCAATTATAGCTTTCAAACCCATTCAATTTTTAAATTTGAAATATTAATTTATATAACCATTTTATGTCATAAATACCAAATATAGAATTCAATTTCTGATATTGAATTCAAATTTAAATCAAATGATTTAAATTTCAATCTTTCTTTAGTTATTCAAAATAACTTTCATTTCTAAACACCTTTTCAAAGTTTATCACTTTAAACCCAATTCATTTCCAAAACCATTTGGATTAAAAATTCAAATGCAAAACTATTTTTAAAAAATCTGTGACTTAACTGATTTCCATGTGCAATCCATATTTGTGTGTGTATAGCGTAGTCCAGGGGCTTATACACAATTGTGCACAGCATCAATCATCACATCACATATTAAAGTGCAGCAACATCGATAAGCGGTATAAGCTATAACGCTTATCTTCATTCACCGATTCATAGATAAAATAAATTTATAACTCACAAAGATTCATCATTACAATTCGATGTGGGTTTCGGATAACCAATTGGAATACGACTCCCTAGTCGCATCGAATTTTAAATGTCGTTTAATGGGTCAAAGGGTTTTCATATTCATTCAACAGTATATTCATCATAAATAAAACAGCTCAGCACAAAGCATTACATAGCATCACATCACATATCAAATATATCAATCCATTACTTAGCATTCAACAAATCAAACATTTATAATTAATATGAATAAATCGTGTGGTTTTTGATTTATCAACAACATAGTTACCTTTATTAGAAATCTTTTAATCAATTATTATCATTAACTGCAATTGATTAAGTCTTATTACTTTCATTAATTTATCATTTCTTTAAATCAATTATCTTAATTCAAAAATTAATCATATTAATTAATTATTAATAAACCTAAGTTAATGACCTTCATTAACCATTAACAAATCTTTAATTATTTTTCTAAAATAATTAACTGAGATTAATCATTAATAATTACAAATTAAATTATCTATAAAACCCATTAATTAATCTCTAATTATTTAATCAAGTGCTAATCTATAACTTAAGTAATTGTTAATTACTTGATTAATAAATTTCAAACCATTAATTAAATCATTTCTTAATTAATTATCTAAATTAATTAACCTTTAATTGTAATTAATTAAATCTTGATTACTTTTATTAATTAATTATTCCCTAATTAATTACTTTAATTAATTACCCCTTAATTGATGATGATTTCTTAATCACTTTAAGTTAATTAACCTTAAATTAATTATTTTTAATTTAATTACCTTAATTAATTAACCACATTAATTATTCTTTAAAGTTATTAACCCTTAATATTTGATTAATCAATCTTTAATCTTTAATTATTCTACCCTTAATTGCTTTCACTAAGTAATTACTATTTTTATTAAATCATTCATAAATTACTTGATTAATTTACTTTAGTTACTTACATTAAGCAATTTACTTCAAGTAATTAATCTTTTTAACAAATAAAATCTATTAACCATTAAAACATTAATTATTTAACCCAACAAATAAAGTTTATTAAACATTTAAAACATTCTAGTATTATTAAGTTAAAATAAGTTTCCAAAAATAAAGGTTGTATTTTAAATCATATTTTTAAAACTTAATAATTTAAAACAAATGGTTAACATTAAATTTTTAACCAAAATCGAAACTGGTTTAACCTAAATTGTTTCAAAGTGAAACTTGATTTCTCTTTTAAAAAACTGAAACTGCCCCTACCTAAAACCAATAACCCGAGCTAAACCCTGAAAAATTCATGCCTTGCTTCGAGTTTCCTAACCAATTAACCCGAGAGCCCCAAAAGTCCAACCTACAAAATTTTCTAAGTAATTTCACTCTCGCCCCAATTCCTGCTTCGAGTTAAACTCGAGTTAACAAGTAAGCTTCTTCGAGGCACGCTTCGAGTTCGACCCAGATAAACATCATCTTCCCCAATTCTTAATTAACGCAGATACACAACTTCTCGCGTGCATATGCACATCCAAACGCAGCGGCTCCGGTCATCACCACTAGCATCGACAAGTCGACAACCATTCTCGCACCCCATTCCGACCACCCAATCATCAAATCAAGCGTGAAATCGAAATCGAGCTTTCAAGCTCAACTGGAAACAACCGCATCGACCCAAAAACCCAACCCAGTTTCACAAATTCGCTCCGCGTGGCCACCTCTGGCCACCGACGATCATGCGACCGCCCTCCATAGCTGCTCCAATATCCCACTCGTCTTTCCTCGAAGTCCGGTCCACCTCGATCTGCGCATGACCCCAAAAATAATTCAAGAATGACACTAAAAGAACTATGGCCTTGAACCCTACTTCGATCAAAATGAACCTCCACGTTGATTTAAAATTTTATCAAGCATTTTTCCCAAGCTTTATGATCTACCAGGCAGCTCCAACTTCAATCACGAGGGCAACAATGTTGCCGATTTCCAGTATTTGACCATAACCCAAATTTCAAACACTCTCGAATTTATAAATGAATTCATGCTAAAAAAATATGTTTTCACTTTGAAAAATCTTAATTTTCGATTCAGATCATATTCTTGAAATTAAAATTCATCATGTTTGACTTCTAATGCATTTTGGATTTTTTTTCCTGTATCTCCACATCCAGATAAAACTATTTCATGTTATATCAAAAAAAGAATTTTTTTAAAATTACATTATGATGGTATTGATCATATTTTATTCTTACATCATTGGCTAATAATGATCAGAACATTTAGCATTAGATTTTTGAACTTTTAAAATTTAAGCCTGTAAAAAATTTTCCTACCAGAGGCCTTAATATCTGTTTCCAGATCTATGCATAAAGAAGATATATGCACACAGGCATAACCCATCGTCATACTAATCCATAATTTCCCAGATCATCACATGCAACAGATATTGAAACAAACCTAAGGCTTTAAGATTAAAGGGTTGGCTCACCTGAAGTTTGATTTTGAAAGCAGAGACATTTTTGATAAATCCGGGATTTTGATTTAGCTCACTTCTGTTTTGAGTTTGTTTGAAATGCTTCAAATATTTGCTTTTGATTTGTCTCAGATTTGAACTGCAACTTGAGTTTGATTTCTAGATTTGAGTGGATCAATGTTTTAAATTGATCATCTCAGGTTCGAAGACTCTGGCTAGCTTCAGGTTGATTTGCTTTTGTTTCCAGGTTGCATGCAGAGCCCATTTCCAGATTTAAGAAAAATGCAGTTGCTTTTGAGTTTCATTTTGTAGGTGATTACTGACTTTTGATAATGAGGAGATTACAAGTTTTCAGGTTTTGGTTCGAATGTCTCTTATAATCTGATTTCAGATTTTCTTTTTGAAGACAATGTGTTGAACAATTATGAATTTCCAAGTTTCTACTTAATATATTTTAAAAAAATGGTTTCAAAAATAATAAAACCATTGCCACTTGTTTAAGATCCTTACACTTGTTAATTGTTTGAGTAATTGTTTTACAAATGTCACTTTTATACTAAATTTATGTTTAAACCTTGTTTCTAATATATTTACAAGTCATGCTTTAAAACCTTGATTTGTTTTATATTTACAAACTTATATAGATGACTTTTAAAGGATAAAACCAAGTATAATTATAAAACAATACACCTATTTATTATTTGAATATAACATTTTTTATATATGTTCCAATGGTTTAAATCTTTTAATCAAATCAAATTATATATTCAAATCTAATTTTATATTTTTAATTCAAATTTCAAAATTTAATATAAAATAAATTTGTACTTATAAATGAATAAATAATCAAATGCCTTTTTAAATATGTCTTTATATTCCATTTGATTTCAAATCAATTAATTTTATTCACAATTTTTTTTCCGATATATTTATTCATTCAAATTTTCAAAAGATATTTTCAATTTATTTTCAAATATTCTATCTTGAAATACATTTATATGAATAAAGATACATCTTTATTAATTTTGAAATTATAAACACAATTTATATTTTATTCTTAAATTCCCAATTCAAATCTATTTATAATTCAAAAATAGAAATTTTCTAATAAATTCATAATTAACTCCACAATTAAATTTCAAAAATTAATTCAATTATCAAATTAAACTAGACTAAAATCCGGGAATGTTACAATTATATACTAACAGGGAACTTGCAGAGTGATAACAGATACGATAATAATATAATAGGCATATGTTCATCAATATAAATAACAGATAATGATGTCAAATGTCACAAGTGAAGAGATGCAGATTATAGCATATATATAACAATTAAATAACTAACAGCAACATATTTCAATTATCCTTTCAATTGAAATCATATTTAATAAATATAAGAACGTTAATCATGAGTGATTGCTCACCTTTTAAGGCTAGATAGATTTGACAAAGAAATGAGCTCCGAATTCCAAAGCAACGCTAGTTGGACACGATTCGACGAACGAAGCTGATAAATAGGAATTGACGAAATCAAATCAAAACTGGATCGATGATGATAAATGGTATAAGTGAACTGATATAGATATAACATATAAAATTATATATATATATATATACAAAATCATATTTTAATTTCAATAAACATTAAATTATATATATATATATATATATATATATATATATACATGTGTTTCAAAAATCATTGTTTCAAATTAAAAACACATATATTAAAATCAACATATATATATATATATCATTTATTTTGAAATAATTACTTATATACATATATATATATATGTATATACTTATTAAAATGAAAAATACTAAAATTATATTTTATTCCTTTCAAAATGTCATATAAACCAAATTAATGTATACTCATTTATATAAATTAATATATATATAAACATATACAACTCCTATTATAAACTTTAGAAATATTTGTTAAAAGATGTATCAACACTGCTGTGTGTGTGTGTGTGTGTGTGTGTGTGTGTGTGTGTGTGTGTGTGTGTGTGTGTGTGTGTGTGTATATATATATATATATATATATATGGTCAAATATAATAGAACCAACCTAATACTATATATCATACTGACACACCCAACAACATACTTATGAAATCAAGATATATATACTTCATATAAACAACAAAACCTATATATAACTTATATATAGCTAATAGGTTCTGACCAAACATATACATATAAGGACATAACATAATATATACCAATTAACAGACTATATGCATAAAACTAACATATCAAAAACTTTAACTATATATACCAATTACCATATATATCACAACGTGTTTTTATAAATCTTATATAAACCTATGTACATATGCTTATTCAAAATACAACAACCTATTACACATACATACTGAAATCATATGTGATATTTCCTTTATAATAATATCTAATGGTATATATCAACTTATACTTCCATACCATCATTTATTTACACATTATATAATACCTAATATATACAAAACTCACGCAACCCAAAACTTTGTATATACTCGATGTATATTAACTTGAATATAACCTGAATACATACCTTTCACACAAACAGAATTATATAATATAAAACTAACATAGCATATAAACCTTATATAATACTACATATAGATGCAACAGCATATATGTAACCGCATAAATGTTACTTTAAATATATCATCATTGTATACTTTATATAAACAATTATATAACTCAATAAATCATGTACATAAACCGATATATACCTTATGTATATACCCAGAGGTGCTGCTGTGTTCAGAGGGTCATGAGTGGGATATGGGTGAAGGAAGAGGTCGAGACGGTGGAGGCTTTAGGCGTGATCTCGGTTTCAAGTCAGCAGGCATGGGGTTGCGTGGTCAAGCACGCTTGTGAAGAGAGGGGGAGTTCGAAAGAGAGGCACGAGCTGGAGGTTGTGGTAGCGTGAGGCTCGGTGGAGTGGTGTGCTTGGGAATGCAGTGGCAAGAGGGGTGGCCGAACTGGCTGGGTGGATGGTTGACATGGAGATGCCGGTTGGGGTAGACGAGGAAGCACGACAAGGCTTCACGGTGGAGGCTCGGTCGAAGCACTCGGCGGTTGCTGGCGAATAGGCTGTTGTCGAGGTCTCATACTTGAGGGGTGCGAATTCAAATCAAAGAAAGGAGATAAGAGAAGCAGCTTTCCAATAAACCAACATATATGTGAACTTAGTATGTTATATATATTGTTTTCTCCAATAAGAAGACAACACGAAGATAAAAAGTAAACATTACTGTGGCAAGAAATAATTTGAGCAGTTTGAATGACAAAAATTTAGGACAATTGGATTCAATGAATATACTAACCAGTGACTATTCATTATCTCTCGATTGTGTAACGAAAAGGCACATGGGAAGCCAAAAGGTTAAAGCGATTACCGATACAGCAAACCATTTTTTCGACTCCGCCGGTATCAGACTTCAAATCATAGAATTGAATATACCGCAAAGATCGGTGCAACGAGACGATCCAAAAGATATATAGATATTAGTGGTACGGTCATCGTATCAAAAGTCGATAATCGGTATCGAAAATGCTGTTAATTTGCCAGAAATAAGATAAACGGAGCAGTAGCAGTCAAAATTTAGAGAAACGAAATATGACGTCTCATACAGAAGATGATTTGCAAATTTATTGTATAAAAATATTCAATTTTGGAAAACAATTTATTATCATCAAATATTAACTGATTTAAATTTAAATTGAATTACATAATAAAATAAACTTTCGTATTATCAGATGAAAATTTACCATTAGCTATGTTTAATTAGACGTAATCCAAATATCAAATTTTTATTTTCAGATATTATTATTTAAAATTTCACCAAAATTCAATTAATTAAATAAATAGAACCACTAATATTTATGGGTCACTACAAAAATTTTGTCTGTTCTTATTTTACAGTTTTATATATTGTTATGTTTATTCATAAACTAGCCTGTGCATGTATAGGTTTGCATATATGTTGTATGTTTTAATACGTTTGCATATATATTCATCAATATATAAGTTGTATAATAAATATAAGGCTTCTTGGTTTATGCAGATATTTGTTTTGCTTTTTCTGTTTTGTATTGCTGAAACGAAAAGATTAAATATATGTGTGTTTATAGTATTTATATATAATATGAGTAAACGATCCTGACTCGACCTTCGAAAATCGACACCGAATACGACACTCATATTCAAATGCCGCAGATTCAAACGTCGAATCTGGTTCGTCGGAGCTTATAACACATTAAGTACAACACAGCGGAAGAAAATGAATAATACATCTGATGTACAACATTTTGATACAATATTCAGATACAATAAATGATACAATGGATATCAATACTATCGGAGATACAAGAAATAGAAGCGGAAAGAATATCTTCAATAGAATACATCACCAAAATGCAACTGCAACACCATCTCCAAACTAAAGGTAGCTCGAACAACCATTAAGTTGCACCAAGATAAACAAGGTTAGTCGTGAAAGCTAATGTGTAGCAAATGTGATCCATAAATCCAAGGGCTTTGAAGGCTATCGAATCAGTTCCTACATTCGACTATTTGAAAAACCCAACTCTAGACTGCCCGTGTGGAAAATTGTGGGCACCCAAAGTTTAGGAATGGAACAATAATGTAACGACCCAGAATTTCTGTCAATTTAAATTTGTATATTTAACTAATTTTAAATATTAATAAGTGAAATTTATGAGTCGAATGATTTATTTTTCGAATATCTGGATTTAATTGGACAATTAAATCGATAATTTAATATTGAAAATACAGAAATAATTGGAAATTGGGTTAAATATGATTGAAAATGATTCGTAAAATTTTAATAAATCATGTTGGAGTTAGAATGATGTTATAGAACTTTTAAAATTGAATTTAAAGTTAATTTGTGAAAATTGAATTTTTTAATATCTAATTGACGAGTTAAACTAATCATTTTTCAAAGAGTCTCGGATTTCGACGAAACCAGTTTCATCAAATCCGTAATGTGATATTTTTGTAAGGTTTCAAATTTTGTCTCAATCGGATTTACATTTTGTCTGGGGCAAGCCAAAACGCATAGAAATTAGCTTAATCGATTTAATTTAAAATTGATCGTTTATTATTGTAACTCGCGCATACGACCAAATTAGCCTTTGAGACATATTCCATTGTGTTCGGAACGCGGGGTAAACCCTAGAAACGCCAGCAGGCATGCTTCGTTTGGAGTTTGGAAAATTTTGGATGAATAATGTTTTGGAAATTTTCTATATAAGGACGATTATATTCACATTTGCAAACACAACTCAAAACCCTAGGGTTTCTTACTTCAGCCGCCTCCAATAATTCAATGGCCTAGAGAGCTCGAATCTTCTCCCCTAAATCACTCTCAATCCGTAGACAATTAGCAAGAGCTTTCAACTAACAAATTGAAGAGTACGGAGAGAGCTTCAGATCCATACGGCTACTTCGTCGAATCGTCGACCAGAGACGAAGAAATTAACCTGCGTTCGCACGTCGTTTGGGCATGACTTTTGAACCATAGCCGTGACCGAGTTGCACGTGTTTGATGGTGAAGGTGGAGCTCGACGTTGGCTTCGTAGTGGTGGTAGTTGATCGGGTTGAAGTGTCGTGGTGGTGGCTCGTTAATTCATGAAAGAGAGGCGGCAATGGGTTCAAACGCACGACATTCACCTGGGAACGAACGTGATGATGGAAGGAGAGGGGAACAACCAGGATATGAGGGTTTAAGGATGGACGACCATGATTTGTTAGGTTGAAATTATAAAAGAAATTTGTAATTTATTTATATTATAATTCGTGTAAACTTTAAACTAGCGTAACTTTTTCATACGAGGTCGAAAACGCACGAAACGAATTGCGTTGCAATCGTATTGATGAGCACTACGCTATGGAGTTGATATGGAGTCATTTGGATCTAGTGAAAATTTCGGGTAAAATTAAAAGCTCGTTTAATTTTATTCGAAATAAAACGCTGAAACTGAATTGAAATCAAGGTGAGAACTTCTCACTCAATCGAATAGTTTCGATTTAAATTTTAAATAGTTAGATTTAAAATTGTTGATTGTATGCCTGGATGATGATTATTATCTATTGATTGTTAAATTAGACATTATACGCCGTTATTAAGCGGAGGTTATTTATTAAAAACATATACCGTGAATATTTCACTGCAAAGTGAAATTGGCATTATATATGTACTTGGAGTTGATTTCCCGCATTATATAGCGGATGAGACCCTATTGCGCCGTATAATAGCGGATAATATTTTATAAATCCCATATACCTTGATATTCCGTATTGGAACGGAATTGGTATTGTGCTAACATCTGTGGATGCAGGGAAACAGGTTGGAGGGATCCAACTGGATTTCTCACCAGTATTTATTTGATTACAGATATTGTGATATTTATTGATTATCATAGTGATATATGATGTTTGGATGCCGTGATTGATTATTTGGTGCTGTTGCATCATTGGCCCTATTTTGAAGTTTTAAAGATGTTAAGTAGCGATTTTTAATTTAAAAGGGTTTTAAAGTGATTTTTTGAAAATATACGTTTTATTATATTTGGAATTGATTTATTTTAAATAAATAAATGTTATAATATTTAAAGTTATAAAAGTTATGATTTTTGAGAAATATAACCGAAATATGATTTTTGAAATAAATAGTCAATTAACTTATAAAATGGTTTAAATTGGGATTTTTGAATTATTATAAATGATATATATAAAAGATTTAGAACATTGATATTTATAAATTAAAAATATAGGAATTATAAAACGAGTTTTTATAAGTGTTAAAATGAAATAAAAATGGATTTCATAAGTGAATGAAATTTATAGATTTATAAATTGAGAAGTTATAAAATGAATAGATTTTGTAAAATAAAACATTTATAGTTAAATTTACTTATAATATGGATTTTGGCGTGTAAATGGGATATGGATAAAATTTGTGAATAAAGTGATTTTATAACTTGATGTTTTTATAATATATAAATGTGAATTTATAAACATTGATTTATAAATTCAAGATTGATTGAATTTGATAAGTAAATTTTTATAGCTTATTAAAGGAGTATATTCACGATTTTGGGACAGTGGATAATTTTTGAATTGAATAAGTAAAAGTGTTGAATTTGGTTAATGATTTACATTCATGATTTTGAACAGTGAATAATATATTAAAGTGTTTTAGGGAAGTGATATTTTAAATAGAAATAAAACGATTTGAGGTTGTTTTAAAATGCATTAAGTGTCGAAACCATAGATTGAACATTCATTGTTGAAATAGACGCTTTCGAGAAATAGAAGGAAATAGTGGACTATAACACTGTTGTTATAGTAAATGATTTCTGAAAGGGAATGTTTTATATAGTATTGGGATTTATATATCTATCTTAATTTCGAATCCCTATACTAGTGATTTTGGGTCGTCGTAACGATGTTTTACGCAATATTCGTTTTGACCCAAATAAATGTGTTTGAAAGAACGTTTTCTTTAAAGAATGAAATATATACTTAATTTCGATTTAAGTATATTGAATATTTTCTAAATGTTGAAAATAAATGGATTTGTGAATTCCTTATTATTAAATAAGTATGGAAATGTTTTCCAATATGAAGTGAATATTTTGAGATTTTATCTTTTAAAGATAAATTGAAAATGAATATTAGAAATCGATTTGGAAATCGTATATTCATAGATATTTTGGAATTGTAAATTCACTATGGAATTTATAGAAGAAAGGGAAATTTGTTTACAAATAAACGTCGATTTATTTTTGAAGTGTGGAAATAAATTTACGGATTTGGAACGTAAATATAAAGTAAATCGGTAAGGATTTATTTGCTTGATTTAAATGAACCATTTTAAAATTAAAATGGATAAATATTTGGAAGTGTTTCCGTTTAAGGAAATTGATTTGAAATTTGTTTTCAAATGGTTGAAGTGTGGAAATTATATATCTAGTAAAGATATTTTTGGAAAATAAATAATTTGTAAAATTATTTGGAATTTGGTGATGTTGTGCATATCTATTGATAGTTAAATAACCGATTATCAATATTTACCTTTAAATAGGTATTTGTTGTGATTTGCTTGAATTTGAATACCACACTTTTTTTCAAAATAAGCGCTCACTATTCGGGTTAGCCGAGAAAGGACCTTAGGGTCGTATAACCCATTACAAATATGTGATACGTCGTTATCTTGATTGCATTTGATGACCGGTGTTGAAGACCAGATATTTGTGAAAACGGAAGGATTACCGTCGAATGACTCTGCATTAGCTGATCTCCGATATAGAGGTTTTATCACCCTTAGTGATGGGAAGTCCGGACGTGATTAGTGAATATCCAGATTGCAAGGGCTTCTTTGGAAATGCCTTCGGTTCTGTTCGAGCCCGGAACAGACTTGTATGGATTGTATGTCTGACATTACAAATTGAGATATAAAGCTGATTTCTTTCAAATATATTTTTGTTGGTGGCGGAGAATTTATTCTCTTAGCTTAACACCCTTCTCTGAGACGTACGAGCTCAGAGGTTATGTAGTTGAAGGTTATTAGTGATATACTCCCAATTTGGTAGTGTGATATGCTAAGTGCCGTTGAGCATTTGATGATCAAAGCACAGCTTTTGTATAAAGCATGGCTTTGTGGACGAGACTTCGTCGGACCTCACACCTCGGAAATGGTCAAAACATGAAGGATGCGGCAAGGTTATTGGGGGGTAGTGCCCCTTTAGTGTATGTCATTCCTTCTGGATAGAGGTGGTATCATGGTATGGAGCCCAGATACTTAACCTATGTTGTTGCTGCAAATTTATTACTTTGTGGTTGTTGGAATCGAGGATCCTCGGATATAGATCAGTTACGATCGGGGAATGACAAATTCGTGTCAGTAGTTACCCAGTTTGAAGGGTAACCCGGCCTTGTGTTGGCAGAGATCTAACCGTAACGTTAGGTTCTCGGGTCGTCTTTCCAGAGGCGTACCCATGTGGCAATGGGAAGTTCCTTGGCCTGACTATTTGTTGGAAATCCAAAGAAATAATACGAAACTTGTATGGTTTTAGTTATATAACCTGCCATGTAATGTGGCGGTAACCTACTATTGAACATGGTAGCTATAGTAGGCATAAGTGCAAAATGCCTATGCTGGCTAAGATTTATATCTTTACTTTTGAAATGATTTTTTTTCTACACTATGCACTAGTAATAATATCAAATGTTCTTTTTAATGCGTATCAAGCATCTTTGACTATCACAAAGAGAAATCTCCTCCGATTATGCGTTTTCATTGTGTGTGCGTGCGGGAGGCCTTATGGTAGTTTCATTTTCCAAAAAGCATTGCGAATCTATTTTAAAATTATCCTGTTGTTTGTTTTTAAAGATAAACTATTTTAAGTTCTCACACCAGTCTTGCTTATCTTGGTGAAACGTGATGGGGGTTCTTGCTTCGCGGTTAGGTGGCGAACGGGAGACTCTTACCCCTACATGTCCTCTCTTAGTGAATAGGGGTTGGTTAGGCGTAAGCTGTGACAGTCGAAAGGCTAGCCGTAAAAGCAAGTTTGGGATACCAGTGTAAGCCACAGTGGGTCTGGGATGGTTGCAAAGCCTACCGGTCGCCGCTGTCTCGCGATCCTTACATTTGGTATCAGAGGATATGGTTAAGCGACAACCATGGCTCTGTTGGGTATTACTCATTAGAGATAGAGTCAGGAGTACTCTAGAATGAGTTTGAGTGTAATAATAGCTATGAGAGCGTATTTGTTAGTGAATATAAATTGTTTTATATTGTGATGATTGGTTTGTTGAGTGGTATATGGATTCTGGTCAATACGAGTAATTAACGTTATTGATAGGGATCTCTAAACACTTGTACAGAACAATTTGACACGATATTGTTTTAAAATAGGGTAAATGAAATAATTTTCGATTATATTTTATATATAAAGGAATAATTTTTCAGAATTATTAAAGTGTGTATGAATTGATTGTTTGGTTGTCGAATAAGTTAAATGTTAACGCTAAAATTTGAACGCTAACACCCCGGTGTATGAAGTGAGATTGTGAAAGCACCACCCGATAGCTCGGGAACAGATTATAAGCAGATAATAGTGAAAAAGCAGTAAACAACAGCAATTTTATAGTGGTTCGGCTTAAGAGAGAGCCTACGTCCACTTTGAATATCTTTATTGACGATTCGATTACAAATCAATACAGTTACACTTTGATTACAACACACTTTGAATTTCAAGTGACTTAGAACAAATAGTCTAAACTTCAATGTTGATCCGAATCTTTGAACACATGTTAGACATGTTTGATTTCTTCGTGAAGTTCCTTGAAGGTGTTGAAGTAGTTCAGAATGCAGCGGAGTAACGGCGCTTGAAATGAATGAGCCCAAAAGTCCCCTTTCTGTTGGAGTTATGGGCGTATTTATAGGCATCTTCGAAGTTAGGTCGTAACTCGTATACGACTCACGATGAGTCGTAACTCGTGTACGACTCATGATGAGTCGTAACTCGTGTACGACTCATGATGAGTCGTAACTCGTATACGACTCATGGTAGGTCGCGGCTGATTTACTGGGTTCATGGCTTAGCCCAGAGTTATGCACCCATCTGAATGAATGATACAAGTTCTAAGTCGTTCACGAGTTAACCAAATGCAGTTTCCTTTATGCTAGCATGAGTCGTACACGACTCATCATAGGTTGTAAGTCGTCAGCGATTCTTCTTACTACAGCGTGGTGTTGAACTTGTCTCCAAGTCTTAGGTCGTGAACAACTTATCTTTTGAGCCGTAGACTTCCTGTCGCCCATCTTCTAACTCGTAAGATTGTTATCTCGTAGACTCTTTAACTCGTGGAGGCCTTAAGCCGTAGATCTTTATCTCGTAGACCTTTTAACTCGTAGAGTCTTTAACTTGTAGGTCGTTCAGCCCTTGAATTGTTAGGTCGTGAAGACCTTGAGTCGCACAGTTCTTGAGTCGTTGATCCACTGAGTCGGCCTGTCTCATGAACCGTTAGCCCTCTTGAGTCGTTCCATTCCTCTAAGTCGCCTTGAACCTTATTAAGTCGGCAACCTTGTTAAGTCGGCAACCTTATTAAGTCGGTAAGTCGCGCCACTTGTTAGCTCGTTAACCCGCTTCATCAGTTAGATCATTGACTTCGAGTAGAAGATAGGTCGCTCCATTCTCTAAGTCGTATACCGTTTTGGACGGGGCGCTGCCCCGCACCCCGCCGGGGGCGCTGCCCCCTGGACCCCTGCGACCTGACCGGGCAGGTCGATCACCGTAGCGGTGGCGTTGCCCTCGCACCCCCACCTTGGGGGCTTGGCACCCCCCCGGACCCCCCCCTCCGTAGGGGATCTTATCTGAAAAGCCATTCAACAGAACTTGCTTTGTTGGGATGCTGAGTTGACTATTCTTCGAGACGAACTATCATTGGTTTCTCGGTCGATTTTTGATATCACGGCCTTGCTGAAAAAGTGGAGTTAACATTAAATAAAAACAACATATTGTAAAAGGATGAATTGTATAAGTGAATGAATTATAAGTATGAAGTTATAATTAAAATGATTTACATATGTGAAATAATCTTATATATACAATAGTGAAATTATATAAGTAAATGATTTATAAATGTGATTTATAATCTGAAAATAAAATTCCAGAGAAGTGTTTTGAAAGGATTTGATATTTTAGAAAATTGTTTTGGAGAAATTAAAGCTCTAAACTCTTTTCGGTCGCTGGAAAATAATTCTGATGATGATTGCAACATCATCGGTGTTCATTTTCGGGTTTTCAAAAGAGGAGTTGCTGCAAGATTATTTTAAATGAAAGTTGTTTGGAAAATTTGGATTTGTTTTTTGAAATTCAAAAGAATATTTAAATCGATTTCAAAAATGGTTTTGAAAGGTTGAAAAGACTCTGGAATCCTATTTAAAATACTATGGGAATGATAAATGAATTGATAACTTATACAATTTGAATTTTGATAGAATAAACTTAACTTAAAGGATGGAGTTAAATTAAAGGAAGTATAAGTAAATCAATAAAATCCAAGTGGTAATTGTTGAATATAAGTTGTGTAAATTATAAAATGAGAAAATGAAAGTGAAACAAATTGTTAAAAATGGTTAAACAATTTGGTTAAGAAAAATAAATCTGAATTTGAACAAGTGATGAAAATTTGACTTTGGTAAAAGTAAATGGAATTTACTTTAGAAATGAAATCTGAATTGGATTTATAAGTGAAATTTTAAGTTAAGTTAAACAAATGATGTTTGAAATGGAATATAACTTAAGTGAAGTTGAATAAAGTTGATTTTGGTGTCAAAGTAAATTAATAAGTGAATTAATGAAGTGAAGTCATTAAGAATTTGAACTTGAGTTATATAAATGAAATTCAACTTTATATTGTTAAAGGAATTAGCAATTGAATTAATAAATGGATTGAATGTTAATCAACTGAATGCAAAATAATTTGATATGAAATAATGAATGTAAGTGTTAATTCATTAAAAGCTAATGTTATTGGAAGTTGAATAATTGAATGAAAATCAATTTAATATAAACCAATTGGAATTAAAAGTGTTGGACCAAATTGAATGTAAATTAAATAATTTGGTTATGTTGAATATACATTGGTTGTCATATGGATGTTAGTTGGTTGCATATAAATTCATTAGGTGTTAATGAAATTGAATTAGCAAAATTTGAAAGCTAAAGTAATTGATCCAAATTAGAAGTAAACTAATGTGAATGTAAATTAGTGAATATGAACTAATTGAAAAAAATATGAATGGATATTCATAAAATCCAATCTCAGCAAATCAAATGTGATTAAATTGAAAACCAATTCATTAAATATTAATGATAAGTGAATATATATTGATTTGATAAGGATTAGTTGGATGATAGTTGTTTGGTACGTTGCATTTGTTGCTTTTGTTGCATTTGCTATGTTGGCACATGTAGTTGTTATGTTGCTATATGTTGTATATTGATATTATTTTCATATATACATGTTCTCCTTTGTTTGATTGAGTGTATAGTAGGTGCGGATGGCTTATGATTCGCATTTGGAGCTTGCTTTCGCGCTATATTAGCCGTATATGCTCGCTAATAATAAATAAGGTACATATCTCGGATCAAATATCGTACCTTTACACTTTTTTCCCTGTGGGATGCCTCATCACTTGATGAGATTTATATTTGTGATATATATAAATTGTCATTTTTTTTCGGATCGAGCCGCGCAATGGAGACTCTGGGGAATTTTTTCGAAAATTTAAGGCGTTAGAATTTTTTTGGGAATTTTGGAAAATTTTGAAAAGATAACTAAGTATGATTTGAAAAGTTAGTGAAAGTATTGTAAGAAGTTTAACTATGAATTTTGGGAAAGTTAAACACTAAAGAGATTTGTAAAAATCCAATTTGAATGGTTTGTTTTGGAAAGTTAATGGATTCTATAACTTTTTCTTACTTGGTAATTTCGAGTACGAAATTCTTTTAAAGGGGGAAGTTTGTAACGACCTAGAATTTCTGTCAATTTAAATTTTTATATTTAACTAATTTTAAATATTAATAAGTGAAATTTATAAGTCGAATAATTTATTTTTCGAATATCTGGATTTAATTGGACAATTAAATCGATAATTTAATATTGAAAATATAGAAATAATAGGAAATTGGGTTAAATGTGATTGAAAATGATTCGTAAAATTTTAATAAATCATGTTGGAGTTAGAATGATGTTGTAGAACTTTTAAAATTGAATTTAAAGTTAATTTGTGAAAATTGAATATCTTAATATTTAATTGACGAGTTAAAATAGTCATTTTTCAAACTGTCTCGGATTTCGACGAAACCAGTTTCATCGGATCCATAATGTGATATTATTATAAGGTTTCAAATTTCGTCTCAATTGGATTTACGGTTAGCCCCGGTGCAAGCCAAAACGCATAGAAATTAGCTTAATCGATTTAATTTAAAATTGATCGTTTATTGCTGTAACTCGCGCATACGACCGAATTAGCCTCCGAGACCTATTCCACTGTGTTCGGAACACAGGGTAAACCCTAGAAACGCCAGCCGACATGCTTCATTTGGAGTTCGGAAAATTTTGGATGAATAGTGTTTTGGTAATTTTCTATATAAGGACGATTATATTCACATTTGCAAACACAACTCAAAACCCTAGGGTTTCTTACTTCAGCCGCCTCCAATAATTCAATGGCCTAGAGAGCTCGAATCTTCTCCCCTTAATCACTCTCAATCCGTAGACAACTAGCAAGAGCTTTCAACTAACAAATTGAAGAGCACGGAGAGAGCTTCAGATCCATACAGCTAGAGCTTCAGATCCATACGGCTACTTCGTCGAATCATCGACCAGAGACGAAGAAATTATCCCACGTTCGCATGTCGTTTGGGCACGATTTTCGAACCATAGCCATGACCGAGTTGCACGTGTTTGATGGTGAAGGTGTAGCTCGACGTTGGCTTCGTAGTGGTGGTAGTTGATCGGGCTGAAGTGTCGTGGTAGTGGCTCGTTAATTCATGAAAGAGAGGCGGCAATGGGTTCAAACGCACGGCATTCACCTGGGAACGAACGTGATGATGGAAGGAGAGGGGAGCGGCCAGGATTTGAGGGTTTAAGGATAGGCGGCCACGATTTGTTAGGTTGAAATTATAAAAGAAAATTTGTAATTTACTTATATTATAATTCATGTAAACTTTAAACTAGCGTAACTTTTTCATACGAGGTCAAAAACGCACGAAACGAATTGCGTTGCAATCATATTGACGAGCACTATGGTATGGAGCTGGTTTAAAGTCGTTTGGAGTTAGTGAAAATTTCGAGTAAAATTAAACGCTCGTTTAATTTTATTCGAAATAAAACGCTGAAGCTGAATTGAAATCAAGGTGGGAACTTCTCACTCAATCGAATAGTTTCAATTTAAATTTTAAATAGTTAGATTTAAAATTGTTGATTGTATGCCTGGATGATGATTATTATCTATTGATTGTTAAAATAGACATTATACGCCGTTATTAAGCGGATGTTATTTATTAAAAACATATATCGCGAATATTTCACTACATAGTGAAATTGGTATTATATATGTACTTGAAGTTGATTTCTTGCATTATAGAGCGGATGAGACCCTATTGCGCCGTATAATAGCGGATAATATTTTATAAATCCCATATACCGCGATATTCCTTATTGGAACGGAATTGGTATTGTGCTAACACCTGTGGATGCAGGGAAACAGGTTGGAGGGATCCAACTGGATTCCTCACCAGTATTTGTTTGATTACAGATATTGTGATATTTGTTAATTATCATATTGATATATGATGTTTGGATGCCGTGATTGATTATTTGGTGCTATTGCATCATTGGCCCTATTTTGAAGTTTTAAAGATGTTAAAGTAACGATTTTTAACTTAAAAGGGTTTTAAAGTGATTTTTTGAAAATATATGTTTTATTAAATTTGGAATTGATTTATTTTAAATAAATAAACGTTATAATATTTAAAGTTATAAAAGTTATGATTTTTGAGAAATATAACCGAAATGTGATTTTTGAAATAAATAGTCAATTAATTTATAGAATGGTTTAAATTGGGATTTTTGAATTATTATAAATGATGTATATAAAAGATTTAGAATATTGATATTTATAAATTAAAAATATAGGAATTATAAAACGAGTTTTTATAAGTGTTAAAATGAAATAAAATGGATCTCATAAGTGAATGAAATTTATAGATTTATAAATTGAGAAGTTATAAATGAATAGATTTTGTAAACTAAAAGATTTATAGTTAAATTTACTTATAATATGGATTTTGGCGTGTAAATGGGATATGGATAAAATTTGTGAATAAAGTGATTTTATAACTTGAAGTTTTTATAATATATAAATGTGAATTTATAAACATTGATTTATAAATTCAAGGTTGATTGAATTTGATAAGTAAATTTTTATAGCTTATTAAAGGAGTATATTCACGATTTTGGGACAGTGGATAATTTTTGAATTGAATAAGTAAAGTGTTGAATTTGGTTAATGATTTACATTCACGATTTTGAACAGTGAATAATGTATTAAACTGTTTTGGGGAAGTGATATTTTAAATAGAATTAAAACGATTTGAAGTTGTTTTAAAATGCATTAAGTGTCGAAACCATAGATTTCAACATTCATTGTTGAAATAGACGTTTTCAAGAAATAGAAGGAAATAGTGGACTATAACACTGTTGTTATAGTAAATGATTTCTGAAAGGGAATGTTTTATATAGTATTGGGATTTATATATCTATCTTAATTTCGAATCCCTATAGTAGTGATTTTGGGTCGTCGTAACGATGTTTTACGCAATATTCGTTCTGACCCAAATAAATGTGTTTGAAAGAACGTTTTCTTTAAAGAATGAAATATATACTTAATTTCGATTTAAGTATATTGAATATTTTCTAAATTTTGAAAATAAATGGATTTGTGAATGGCTTATTATTAAATAAGTATGGAAATGTTTTCCAATATGAAGTGAATATTTTGAGATTTTATTTTTGAAGATAAATTGAAAATGAATATTACAAATCGATTTGGAAATCGTATATTCATAGATACTTTGTAATTGTAAATTCACTATGGAATTTATAGAAGAAAGGGAAATTTGTTTAAAAATAAACGTTGATTCAATTTTGAAGTGTGGAAATAAATTTGCGGATTTGGAACGTAAATATAAAGTAAACCGGTAAGGATTTACTTGATTGATTTAAATGAACCATTTTAAATTTAAAATGGATAAGTATTTGGAAGTGTTTCCGTTTAAGGAAATTGATTTGAAATTTGTTTTCAAATGTTGAAGTGTGGAAATTATATATCTAGTAAAGATATTTTTGGAAAATAAATAATTTGGAAAATTATTTGGAATTTGGTGATGTTGTGCATATCTATTGATAGTTAAATAACCGACTATCAATATTTACCTTTAAATAGGTATTTGTTGTGATTTGCTTGAATTTGAATGCCACACTTATTTTCAAAATAAGCGCTCACTATTCGGGTTAGCTGGGAAAGGACCTTGGGGTCGTATAACCCATTCTGAATATGTGATACGTCGTTATCTTGATTGCATTTGATGACCGGTGTTGAAGACCGGATATTTGTGAAAAGGGAAGGATTACCTTCGAATGACTCTGCATCGGCTGATCTCCGATATAGAGTTTTTATCACCCTTAGTGACGGGAAGTCGGGACGTGATTAGTGAATATCCGGATTGCAAGGGCTTCTTTGGAAGTGCCTTCGGTTCTGTTCGAGCCCGGAACAGACTTGTATGGATTGTATGTCTGACATTACAAATTGAGATATAAAGCTGATTTCTTTCAAATATATTTATGTTGGTGGCGGAGAATTTATTCTCTTAGCTTAACACCCTTCTCTGAGACGTACGAGCTCAGAGGTTATGTAGTTGAAGGTTATTAGTGATATACTCCCAATTTGGTAGTGTGATATGCTAAGTGCTGTTGAGCATTTGATGATCAAAGCATAACTTTTGTACAAAGCGTGGCTTTGTGGACGAGACTTCGTCGGACCTCACACCCCGGAAATGGTCAAAACAGGAAGGATGCGGCAAGGTTATTATGGGGTAGCGCCCCTTTTGTGTATGTCATTCCTTCTGGACAGAGGTGGTATCATGGTATGGAGCCCGGATACTTAACCTATGTTGTTGCTGCAAGTTTATTACTTTGTGGTTGTTGGAATCGAGGATCCTCAGATATAGATCGGTTACGATCGGGGAATGACATATTTGTGTCCGTAGTTACCCAGTTTGAAGGGTAACCCGGTCTTGTGTTGGTAGAGATCTAACCGTAACGTTAGGTTCTCGGGTCGTATTTCCAGAGGCGTACCCATGTGGCAATGGGAAGTTCCTTGGCCTGACCATTTGTTGGAAATCCAAAGAAACAATGCGAACCTTGTACGGTTTTAGTTGTATAAACTGCCATGGAATGTGGCGGTAACCTGCTATTGAACATGGTAGCTATAGTAGGCGTAAGTGCGAAATGCCTATGCTGGCTAAGATTTATACTTTACTTTCGAAATGATTTTTTTTCTACACTATGCACTAGTAATAATACCAAATGTTCTTTTTAATGCGTATCAAGCATCTTTGACTATCGTAAGGAGAAATCTCCTCCGATTCTGCGTTTGCATTGTGTGTGTTTGCGGGAGGCATTATGGTAGTTTCATTTTCCAAAAAGCATTGCGAATCTATTTTAAAATTATCCTGTTGTCTGTTTTTATAGATAAACTATTTTAAGTTCTCACACCAGTCCCATGACTGACCTGGAGTTTATTTTTTTCCTTCCTAAACTCTGGGTGCCCACCAATTTCCACACGGGCAGTCAAGTGTCAGGTTATCGGGATATTCTGGAATTCAGGATTTGCCGGAGGCAAGCTGGATGGCATGGCGTATTCACTAGTATATAGTATTTCTTTTCCACTATTTGTTGTTGTTTGTTGTTGTAAACTCTGATAATGTAATGTAATGTGATGTAATGTAATAACTGATATAGTTCTTTGTTTAAAAATTATTCATTTATCTATTATATGTTGTTCCGCTGCGATTGTGAGATTTTGATATTATTCTGTTGTTTCTTTCTGTTCTGTTCTATCTTTTTCTCTCTTCTTCTATCTTTTTCTTCTTCTTTAACCATAACGGTATGGTTTTCCGGCATTCGATTGTGCGGCAGTTGATACAGTGGACGTATTGATGTCGACCTTCGTGCGTCGAAAAGTCGCGTCCGTTACAAATAAACTCCAGGTCAGTCATGAGACTGGTATGAGAAAACAAAAAAAGTTTTTATCTTTAAAACTAACAACAAAAGCTTTTAAATTGAAAACCGCAATGCCTTTGGAAAATGAAACTACCATAAGGCCTCCCACCACACACACAATGCAAACGCAGAATTGGAGGAGATTTCTCCTTATGACAGTCAAAAATGCTTGATACGAGAAAATTTTCTTTGATATTATTACTAGTGCATAGTGTAGAAAAAACATTTCGAAAGTATAATATTAATCTTAGCTATTGTATAACCATTATTGTATGCCCACTATAGCTACCATCTAAACAGTGGGGCGCCACCATAAGTAGATGGCAGGTAATACAACTAAAACCGTACAAGGCGCGTATTGGATGATTGGATTTTCCAACAAATGGTCAGGCTAAGTAACTTTCTACTACCACATGGGAACGCCTCAGGAGGGACCCCCCGAGAACCTACCCGGCTCTCGGCCAACACAAGGCCGGTTACCCCCTTCCCGGGAAGTAGAACCTAAGATATGCCACCTTCGGTCCTTTGGGACCTTTATACGAGGATGCTCTACACCAACAACATCACATAGTAATAAATATACTACAGTACCCACATGAGTAAGTATCTGGGCTCCATACCATGGTACCACCCTTTTCCAGAAGGAATAGTCATACCCTAGGGGAGCTACCCCTCAAACCTTGCCGCATCTTTCCTATTTCGACCATTACCGGTTTGTGAGGCTCGATGAGGTCTCGTCCACAAAGCTACACTTTTTCACAAAGTCATGCTTTGATCACAAATGATCATCAACACACAGCCGCACTTAGCATGCCACACTACCAAATTACGAGTATATCGCTGATAACCTTCAACTGCATAACCTCTGAGTTCGTACGTCTCAGAGAAGGATGTTAAGCTAAGATAATAAATTCTCCGCCACTAACAGATATGTATTTGAAAGAAATCTGCTTTATATCTCAAAGTGTAATGTCAGACATACAACCATTCAAGTATGTTCCGGGTTTGAACAGAACCGAAGGCACTTCCGAAGAAGCCCTTGCAATCCGAGTATTCATAATCCCGATCGGACTTCCCATCTCTTAGGGAATCTCTACACCGGTGCGACTCAGTGCAGAGACAATCGACGGGTTATCCTTTCGTTCTTGAAAATACCCGGTCTTCACCACTGGTCTTCAAATGCTATCCATAACAACGTATCATTATTCGGAATGAGTTATATGACACAAGGCCCTTTCCCGGCTAAACCGAATAATAAGCGCAATATTTAAAAACATATGGATAATGGGACTTCGATTAAGTCACAACTTATTATCCAAAACCTTTCTTTAAATGGTTTAAAACAAATTACCATTCCAAATCTTTTAAACAAAAAGGTTCATTTCACAAAGTTCACCAATTTTCCACAAAGGTTCATTCACGGCTTTTCAAAACAATTTCATTTCAAATTGGATTAACTTATCCAATCTTTAAATTAAAGATTTAGTTCATAACTTTTCAAACCATTTCCAATTCAAATCCTTTATATGAAAGATACAAGGTTTAATAATCATTCACAAAGGTTAAAGCTGATTACATTTACATAAGTTAAAGTCATTCAAGTATAAAACTTGGGTTTAAATTTAAATTCTCAAAATAATACTTTTTAAATGGTTAAAAACCCATATAAACATCTTTACAACTTGTATAATCTTTTTAGACCATAATTTCCAAATCATTGAATATAGTTTCAAATATTGAATTCAAATTTAAATCAAATTATTTAAATTTCAAGTTTTATTAAGCTAGTTAAAATAACTTTTATTTTTGAAAACTCATTTCCAAAAGCTTTCGATTCCAATTCCAAAACTATTTTGGATTCAAGAATTTAATTTTTAAAATTGTTAAAAATATGTGACTTAGCCGATTTCCTCACGCAATCCATATTTGTGTGTGCATGGTGTAGTCGAGGGGTTTTACAAAATAGTGCAACATCATAAATCATCACATCACATATTTAAGCACATCGATATTGATAAGCGGTATAATCTATAACGCTTACCGTTCATTCACAGATTCACAGATAAATAATATAAATTTATCACAGATAAATAAATTACATTCATCATGGAACACACCGAATAATTCATAGCACAAAGCATAACATATCAGAAATATCAAATAGTTCGACAATCAATAGAATTCAAACATCTATAAGTAAGCTCAATTAATTAACTGATTAATTTAAATCAGATACGTTATCAGTCATGGTTAATCAACATTAATTAATTTCAAATCGTTTGATTAATTGTCCTTTAAATCATTTATTAATTAAATTAATCAACCTTTAATTATTAAATAACTAACCTTTAATTATTCATTTATCCTTTACTTAATTCACTTACTTATCATTAAAATCTTTAATTAACCCCTTTAATCATTAATAAATAATCTTAATTATTAATTAATAGACTTAATTTATCGATTACTAATTCTTAATTAACTTACTTAATTAGTCAACTACTAATCATACATTAATTAGCTTTAAGTAGTTAATTATAATTTTAAATTAATTAACCATTCTTAATTACCCTTTTTTAAACAATTAATAATAATTATTTGTCTTAATTAATATTTTAGAATCTTCCTTAACTGTTTTGAAATCAATTTATTACAATTACAAAAGCTTTAATGTTCACTAACTTTAATACTTATCTTAAATTAATTATTTAGTTAAAGTATTAATTAGGTTTTAAAAACATTGTTAAGTATTTGCTTGGTTAATTAAAACTTGAAATAAGTTCTTAACTCAAAATAGTCAAACATTTATTACTTTGTTAACACTAAAATTTGTTTAACAATTTCAACTTTAAATTTATAAGACTTAACCCCTTTCTGAAACTACCCGAGATTACCCCAGGTTTGACTCGAGTATTCACTCGGGTTCTCTCTTCCTTTCCCTGAGTTCTTCCTCTCCTCCTCTCGTACTTCTTCTTCTTTTTTTTAACTTATGTTTTAAACCTAATAACTGTTCCAAGCTCACATACTCGAGTACTAACCTGAAGCGATCACCATTTTTACTCGAGTGACAGCTCGAGTTGCTCACCCCCATCAACCCTGACACCAAATCACCCTTATGTACATGCACCAGTGCTAGAGTCGCTACCCATCACTGATGATCCTTCCAACCTATCGAATATCAACGCTGCAACCATCCCTAATCACCGGAACATTCTCACCTGCCTCGAATAAAAATCGAGCTACCCAGTAAAAACTGGAACCAACAGCCATAGCCAAATCCACCTCGAAGTGGCATCCCCGACCACCAGATAACGAGAAATTTCGGCCACTTCATCTCCATTCATCCACGAACTCACCTCCAAAACCTTATTGAACTCGATCACCCTGAGAAGTGGCTGTGATCTTATTTTTCAGACCAACCTAAATTAGGTTTAAAACCCAAATCACCTTACCGCCGTCGCCACGATGATCATTCAGCGCTTCCACCATTTTTTCCATACTTACTGATGCTATCTCCACCTCCACTCAAGATCCCGATCACCATAGTCCTCGTGATCATCAAATATCACCCAAAATCCCAGTTCCTAGAAAATTCCCAAATTCTCATTCATTACTTCATTTAAAGTTTTAATTTTGATTTTAAAAAGCCTAACTTTTCAAATGGATTTAAGTTATAAATCTGAAACAGTAAATTCAAGTGACTGAATTTATCATGTTTAAAAGAATTTCTTCCAAATTCCATTTCCCAGATCAGCTGCTAAAATATTTTTATTTAAATTTATTTTTAATATTAAATTTAGGCCTAAACAAACATTTAATGTTTGAAGACCAAACTCTGTATGAAATCAGAGGAAGAGGAAGATGAATTTTTAGTTTAAGTTTGAAAATCCTGTAACAAGAACAGGATGAATAAAATGGCTCTAACCACCTCTGAACACAATCATATAAACATAGATACTACTTTTATATACATATTCACGCAAAAAATCATTGTCAGGACCCGATTCTTCGTCTTCCGAAAATTCAACATCGATACTCACTTTATCGACTGCCGAGCAATCGAACGACGAAAAACCGGACACTGAGGGTTTTAAGAAAAAGAAAAGAGAAGAAAAGGAGAGAAAGGATAGAGAAAAGATAAGAAAATAGAGAGGAAAGAAGATAGAAAAAAATGGAGAGGAAAGAAAACAGAAAAATAGAACAGAATAGAAAACAACAGAAAAACAACAGAACAACATCAGAATCTCACAATTCGCAGCGGAACAACATATAATAATAAATGAATAATCTTTAAACAAAGAACTATATCAGTTATTACATTTTATACATTTCATTACATTACATCATATCATCATCAGAGTGTACAACATCAAACAACAACAAATAGTGCAGCGGAAAAAGAAATACTACATAGTAGTAATACGCCATGCCATCCAGCTTGCCTCCAGCAACTCCTGAATATCCAGAATATCCTGATAAACCTAACTCTTGACTGCCCGTGTAGAAATTGGTGGGCACCCAGAGTTTAGGAAGGAAAACAATAAACTCCGAGTCAGTCATGTGACTGGTGTGAGAACTCAAAACAGTTTATTTATCTTTAAAATCAAAATAGAGGAATATTTTTAAAGTCAATTCTCAATGCTTTTAAAAATGAGACTACCATAAGGCCTCCCGCACACACAAACACATAATGCAAACGCAGAATCGGAGGAGATTTCTCCTTATGATAGTCAAAGATGCTTGATACGCATTTAAAAGAACATTTGATATTATTACTAGTGCATAGTGTAGAGAAAAATTCATTTCGAAAGTAGAATATAAATCTTAGCCAGCATAGACATTCGGAACTATGCCTACTATAGCTAACTATGTTCAATAGCAGGTTACCGCCACATTCCATAGCAGGTTATACAACTAAAACCGTACAAGTCTCGTATTGTTTCTTTGGATTTCCAACGAATGATCAGGCCAAGGAACTTCCCATTGCCACATGAGAATGCCTCTGGATGGACATCCCCGAGAACCAAACCGGATCTCTACCAACACAAGGCCGGGTTACCCCTAACTGAGTAACAACTGACCGAATATGCCATCCCCCGGTCCTTTGGGACCTTTCACCGAGCGCTCGTAATCAAGTCACACAATCATAACAAAGTGTTTTCAACATGAGTAAGCATCTGGGCTCCATACCATGATACCACCCTTTTCCAGAAGGAAATGCACACATCCTAAAGGGCGCTACCCCTCATAACCTTGCCGCATCTTTCCTGTTTTGACCATTCACGGGGTGTGAGGCTCGATGAAGTCACGTCCACAAAAACATACTTTATACAAAAGCCATGCTTTGGGTCAACAAATGATCATAGAAATGATCACCAAGATAGACGATCAAATAAGCGATCCTATCACAAATAATCAACACAATGATCATTTACAGCAACACTCAGCATGTCACATTACCAAATTGGGAATATATCGCTGATAACATTCAACTACATAACCTCTGAGCTCGTACGTCTCAGAGAAGGGTGTTAAGCTAAAAGAATAAATTCTTCGCCACCAACAGAAATATATTTGAATGAAATCGGCTTTATATCTCAATTTGTAATGTCAGACATACAATCCATACAAGTCTGTTCCGGGCTCGAACAAAACCGAAGGCACTTCTTACGAAGCCCTTGCAATCCGGGTATTCACAATCCCGATCGAATTTCCCATCACTTAGGAAATCTCTATACCAGGAGCTACCCAGTGCAGAGACAATCGATAGGTCATCCTACCGCTTTCGCAAATACTCGGTCTTCAACACCGGTCATCAAATGCAATTCATAACGACGTATCACATATTCGGAATGGGTTATACGACCCCATGGTCCTTTCCCGGTTAACCCGAATAGTGAGCGCTTATTCAAAAATAAGTGTGGCATTCAAATTCAAACAAATCACATCAAATACCCATTCAAAGGGAAATATTGATAGTCGGTTATTGAACTATCAATGGATATGCACACATCACCAGTTTCCAAATAATTTTCCAAATTATTTATTTTCCAAAATATCTTCACTAGATATATAATTTCAATACTTCAAAAATAAATCAATATTTATTTTTAATCAAATTCCACTTTCTTTTATAAATTCCATATTGAATTTACATTTCACAATATCTATGAATATTCGATTTCAATTATTCATTTCAATTTATCTTCAAAAAGATAAATTCTCTAATATTCACTTTATATTGGAAAAACATTTCCATACTTATTTATTCATAAGTAATTCACAAATTTTATTTATTTTCAACACTTGGAAAATATTCAATATACTTAAATCGAGATTAAGTATATATTTCATTCTTTAAGGAAATCATTCTCTTAAACATATTTATTTGGGCCAAAACGAATGTTGCGTAAAACATCGTTACGACAACCCAAAATCAATAGTATAGGGATTCGAAATTAAAATAGATATATAAATCCCAATACTATACAAAACATTTCCTTTCGAAAATCATTTACTATAACAACAGTGTTATAGTCCACTATTTCCTTCTATTTCTCGAAAGCGTCTATTTCAACAATGAATGTTGAAATCTATGGTTTCGAATCTCAACACATTTTAAAACATCGTTAGGTCGTTTTAATTCTATTTCAAATATCACATTCAAAACAATTTCTTTAACATATTATTCACTATTCAAAAACGTGAATATACTACGTTAATCAATTTCATCCTTTAATTCATTTTATTTCAAAGGGTTATTCACTGTCAAAAACGTGAATATAACTTCATTTATAGGTTTCAACAATTTACTTATCAAAATAAGTCATTTGCGAATTTATAAAACAACGTTTATAAATCCCATTTCTAATTATTTTATAACAACTTCCTTTTATAAATTTTCTTTATTAACCTATTCGATTTATAACTCAATTATAAACTAAAGGTTCATATTATAAGTTAAACATTTATAAAACGATTATTTTACAAAATCGTTCTTTTAAAGACTTTCCAATTTATAAATCTTATAACGTATAAGATTCATTTATTTAACCAAATCTATTCTTTTAACGACTTTATAAATTTTATAAACCTACTGCTTATAAAATTTCCTTTATAACTTCACCGTTTATAATTCTATAAATTTCATTCATTTATGAAATTCATTCACAATTCATTCTAACACTTATAAAAACTCGTTTTATAATTCCAACGTTTTAATTTATAAATATCCATTTATAAATCTCTTATATAAATCAATTTATATTATTATTTCAAAACGTCTTTAATCTCCTTTATAATTTTACCATTTTGATTTATAAAATAATTAAATTTTATAAATCCTATATTTTAAACTTTTCACAATAAATTCTAAAATCCCGATTAAACTATTTTATAAAATCATTAGTCCCTTATTTCTCAAAAATCAGTTTTTTACTATATTTCAAAAAAAACCATAATTTTATAACTTTGAAAATTATAACGTTTATTTATTTAAAATGGATCAATTCCAAAACTATTTTATAAAACGTATACTTTTCAAAAATCACTTTAAAAAAAATCATTTTAAAGTTTCAAAATTTGGTCCAATGATGCTACACACCAAATAGTCAATCACGACAACAACGATATCATATATCGATATGATAATCCATCAAATATCAAAATATTCAAAATCAAATAAAAACTGTTGAGGAATCCAGTTGGATCCCTCCAACCTGTTTTCCTGCATCCAAAAACATTAGCACAATACCAATTCCGCTCCAGTACGGAATTATCGCGGTATATGGGATTTAAATATTATCCGCTTAATAGACGGCGCAATAGGGTCTCATCCGCTAAACAAAAAATGCGGGAAATCAATAATTCCAATATATACATATGCCAATATATATATATTGCTATTATATATAATACCAATTTCACTGTTTATGAAATATTCGCGGTATATGTTTTTAATAAATAACATCCGCTTACTAACGGCGCATAATGTCTATTTTAACAATCAATAGATATAAATCATCATTCAAACATGCATTCAAATATTTTAAATCTAACTATTTAAAATAAAATCGAAACTGATTCGATTGAGTGAGAAGTTCTCACCTTGATTTTATTTTCGTTTTAGCGATTTATTTCGAATAAAATTAAACGGACGTTTAATTTTACCCAAAATTCTCACTAACTCCAAACGACTCCATTCTAATTTCATCGCGTAGTGCTCGTCCATACGATTCCAACGCAACTGGTTTCGCGCGTTTTCGACCTCGTATGAAAAAGTTACAAATATTTGAAGTTACACGAGTTTTTATATAAAAATTTACAACATAAATTAAAATTTTTAAACCTAAACTAATCCGGGCCGTAGGATCTCACCCCTCTCCATCGTAGCCGTGCGTTTCTTTCTCTTCTTCCTCACGTTTCACAGCCGCACCATGTAACCCATACACGCAAATTAGGTTTTCAAATTCGAGCCTCCACGTTCAACTTTAGGTCGATCAACTAGTGCCATATCGCGCGCCTCCATCTCCTCCATGCTCGGCCAGAAGGCTTTGAAGCTCGGCCACCTGATGTGCTTTGAATTTCGTGCGCAAGTCGGCACGGTCGGCCCCCCTAGACGCCACCACGTCGCTCCATATTTGATCATGACCGTTGAACTTCAAGCTCTCGTCGTGCTCTTCAATACTCTAGTTGAAAGTTTAGCCTAATAGTCGACGGATTTGGAGTAATTGGAGGAGAACGATCATGAGTTTCTGGCCGTTGAAAAGGAGGGGGCGGCTACACGTTGAAATTAGGGTTTAGGTTTTTTTTTTTTTTAGAATGGTGGGCTATTTATAGAGAATTTTCGAACACTATTCATCCCGGAAATTCCGAACTCCGATTTACGCGCCGTAACCAGCGCTTCTAGGGTTTACCCCGCGTTCCGGACACAATGGAACAGGTTTCGGAAGCTAATTCGGACATCTGTGCGAGTTATGACTACAAACGTTCAATTTAAATTAAACCGATTTAAGCGATTTTCTAGGCGTTTTAATTTGTACCGGACAAACGGTAAATCCAATTGACACGAAATTTGAAACCTTACAATAATATCACATTACGGATCCGATGAAACTGGTTTCGTCGAAATCCGAGACTTTTTGAAAAATGGCCATTTTAACTCGCCAAATTAAAATTAAAAATAATTCGATGCGTTTCGAGCTGCCACGATCAAACGATAACTCTGATTGACACGAAAATTGAAATCCGATAATAACTAACTATTACGGATCCAATGGAACTGGTTTCGTTCAATTCTGAGACTGTTCAAAAATTGACTATTTTCACTAGTCGATTTAAATATTAAAATATTCAATTTTCACAAATTAACTTTTAATTCGATTTTAAAAGTTCTAAAATATCGTTCTAACTTCCATATGATAAAATAAAATTTTACAAATCATTTTCATTCATTTTTAACCCAATTTTCAATTATTTCCATAATTTAACATATTAAATTATCGATTTAATAATCCAATAAAATCCAATAATTCAAAATAAAATTTATTTGACTTATAAATTCACTTATTAATATTTAAAATTAACTAAATATTAAAATTTTAATTAATAAAAATTCTGGGTCGTTACAATCATCATCACAGAATTTCACAAGCATCCATTATTAATCTACTTAAGTTTTAAATTAAATGTTTACTCACAGAGCAAATTTTTGGACAGAGAGCAACTTTCTGGTCTTGATCAAAGAATACAGCATGGATTCGCTCTTCCTTTCTTGCCCCCTTTTTTCTTGTTGATTAGTTGCAGTTAAGTTTTTAGTTGTAGAATTAATTTCTGGGTTGCAAAGTTGTGGTGAACGAATGGAACTAAAAGATGTATATATAGACACAAAGGTGTGTACAGGGTTTGGTTTACTGGTACAAATATTTCTTAAGCTTGGTCAGAGAACTTTTTTCTTGTGGAGGCTGATATGATTTGAATACATTTCGAAATGACTCTCTTGTGTGCTAGTATTAATTACAATTGTCTTGTTTCATGTTTCATGTTTCATGTTTATTTTTTTTCTTTCTTCTTGCATACTTTTTTTCAGTTTTAACTTATGTTGTACACCTAAGAACCACTTACATATTTTATATCTATTTCTAGTATTAATACTTATTTTTATTTCTTTGTTTTAAAGTTTAACTATCAAACATTTAATTCATATTAATATATCTTTATGCTTTTAAAACTAACTACCCATAAATTAGTTTACATAAATAATAATTTTAAACCCAAATTGTTGTTCTAAGTCATTATTTAAAATTTAAATTCAAATACAAATTCAAATTCAAATTCAAATTCTAAAGTCAAACTCAAATTTACTCATATATACATATACATATGTATTTCAAATTTAAATTAATTCCAAAATTAATTCCAAAATTTACATTAACTATTAATTTAAATTTAATTCAAAATTGGGATCGTTACAATATGTTTAGATTTTAGTAATTTTTCCAATAAGTATATATATTATTGTATGTTAAGTTATATAGATGTTTACAGTACATACATTATACAGGAAGCATTATATACATTATATACATATTTCTTTGTCTAGGCATGTATTTGAGTTTTCTGATATGTTTATATAAATATTACCTACATATATTGTAATGAACACTATATTTTAAATACAGAAGATTACATATATATTTCATACATATAAATTTAAGTTGATATTTAATATTTGGCTGAAGGGTATCTATGTTAATATTTGAAAATCTTTGGAAAAACATATATATGGGTTATAAATTGAATATTGAGAAAAGTATATGTTTTGATTTTTAATTTAAATGTAATATGTTGATATGTCATTTTAAAAATGTATTTAAATTGAATATTTGTTTTAAGAAAAATATTAATATAATATACGTTTCATTTCAATTATATCAAGCTGATTCTGATTTATTTTATTAATTCCTTTTATCAGCCTCGTTCATCGAATCCATGTTCACCTTGCTTTGCTTTGAGATTTATCATTTGAATTTGTCGATTGTCGAGTTCGTGATTCAAATTCCTAGCTTGCTGTATCGTCTAATTTCTCTAGACTCGAAAGGTGAGCAATCACTCACGATTAACATTCTTATATTTAGTAATTTAATTTCACTTGAAACGACAATAGAAATATGCTGTTAAATTTGAATTGTTAGTTATTTAATTGTTGAAGATGGTATGCCATTATCTGCAGCTGTGCACCTATGATATATGACACAATATCCTGCTGTATATATTTTATATATTTTATTTCACTTATCACGATAATATATGCCTGTTATTGACATGTTATATTTTTATCATAATTGTTCTCACTCTACAAGTCCCCTGTTAAATTAGAATTCCTTATGGGTTGAAATGATGCATACCCGAACGATCTTGTAGAGTATGGGAAAATCATTATGGGTTGAAATGATAAACCCAAACGATTTTCATTGATTTTGAATTTTGGGATTGCGGGTGGAAATGATATTTACCCATAAATAATTAAATTACGGATTAAAATGATAAATATCCGTATCACTTGACCCTAGGATAGAAAATTTATACGGACACCGTTGATCTATATTTTGAAAATGATTTCCAAAGTTTGAAAGGAAATATATGGGTTTTAATAAATATTGTTTTATATAATATATAATTGCTATTTTCATATATGTATAAAATTTTGATTTTTAAAATAATATGTTTTGGAAATTTCAAATTTATAAGTTGGCTTTGGAAAATATAAATTTTAAGGTTTTACTTTTTTTTTATTTTAAGATTTAATACAAAATAAATTTAATAATAAGATTTAATTTAATAAAATTTGATTTAATTGGACTATAATATGATTAAGTATTTATTTAAATTTATATTAATATTATAAAGCTAGATGTTTTATAGCTTTAATAATAAAGGTTGGAAAGATAATTTAATGTTGACCCGAAATTTAAGTTGGTTGATAATTGAATTTAAATAAGAATTGATTTAAACTTATCGATTTTTTTTAGGTTTTGAAAGATATGATTTATAACTTAATTTGATAAAAAGTGATTAAATGAATATTCTCAGCTTTAAAAAAAATTGAGACCAAATAGTTAATCTTGATTTAAATTTATAAATTGAGATTTAATTTAATCGTTATTACAATGATTAAGTGAATTTTTTTCCATTTTGAATAAAATTAAAGTAAATATTGAAATATAAATGAAATTTATATTGAAATTGTTTGAATATTTAAATCTTGAATCTTATTGGAATTTAAATGATAGTTCAAACCTGGATTTGAAATCGGTAAAAATGGGAATGGTTTATTGAGAATTTGAATTGAATCTTTAACCCTTTAAATTGAAAGTGTTGAAGAGGGATTTATTTAAATTGAATTTTGGGAATCTAAGCTTTTTTGAATCGATTATGAAATTAGAGGAAACTATTTCTATTATATAAAGTATTTTTAATATATATAAAATATTTTAATATATAAATTATTTAATATATATACTATTTTAATTTATAACTATTTTAATATATATACTATTTGTAATATCTTAACTGTTTAAGCCAAAGTGTTATGATTTCAAAAGTGTTATGATTTTAGAAGTCCTATGGTTTCGTAAGTGTTATAAATTTTGAAAGTGTTACAATTTTGGAAATGAATATTTATAAAATGAATAATGATATCAAATTGATATGGTTTTGAAATGAATATGATATTTTGATATGAAGAATGAACTATTTATAATGAATTGACCACGGTATAAAATAAGTGTGTGGTTGTTAAAGAGACCGGGATCAGATATTGTCATGCTCTCTGCCAATACCGAAAACCACTTTAACAACTGTGCACATGGTGGAAATTACAAAATGAAGTAGGATGGTTTGGCGATGATTTTGTATGGTATTTACCCCTGACTCCCATGAGTCAGCTTGATGTGGCTAAAACAGGAGCCATGTTGGGACAAGTGAGGTCATTCCTCCTATCAGACACATTTTTTCGATACCATTCTAGTGCTTTTGTGATTTGATTGAGTGCACCTTTAATTTGGGAGTGTGTCTCGAGGTAGGCGGTAGTAGCTGCAATGCGTTACCACCAGTCCGGATCCACAAACGGTATATCTACCCTGGCATTGCCTCGCGTGTCATGTCACATGCCCTATCGCACCTTCTACGAGTCTGTTTTATGTCATGCCTATGGAGTGCTCCCTGATAGCCCACTTGTGAGTGGAGTTTACAGTATTTGTATAGACGACGACATTATATAAAACGTGTTAAGGGGGATATGGGTAACGCCTTAACGCTACTTTAATAGTTACTTTACTATAGGCATATTATAATAGCATATATTACTCTATAGTAGATAGTTCCACGTATCCTTAGAAGTTGGAAATCCCAAACATCCTTTAAGTTGCTTCTATTTCAGTTCACATTTCACTTGAGTTGAATTTATTAATATAAGAATGTTAATCCTGACTCGAGTATTTCTTATTTTGCTTTATGCTCGTGTCAGACTGAGTGTCATGGCATTTGAGACTCACCTTTGGAGTTGGAGTTTCACTTGGAGATCCATCTATATCTATTCAGCTTTCAGCTACCCAGTTTTTTTGTCCAGACTCGTAGGTTGCTTGTGTATTAGAGATTCATTTGTTTTTAAGATATTCTGTTGTATTTTATTTCAAACTCTTTTGTTTATATAGTAGCTTCACGAACTACTATTTATTTATTCCGCTGCTTATTCTTATATTACTCTGTGTCTGTGATTGATTTATTTACTGTATATGCTGAGTTTGCCAAATATAAAATTTATAACCTGTTGTTTTGAGCAATTCAAGTCCGACATGTGCGGATGCAAATGATTCAAAATACCGGGTCATCACAGTTTTAGGAATCCAAATTTTAATTGATTTTGTAAATTTTGAAAGTTTAGAACTAAGTTTTTCAACATTATTATTCCTTTTATATGAAGAATTCTTTATCTTTGAAATGATTCTAGAGGATTGTTTATATCCTAGTCCTCTTTTATTTGAAACAGTTTGAGAATTTTCTATAATTTTGGAAAGATTTTCTCTACCTTTGTTAAAATTAGAAACATTTTTAGTAATGTCTTCTAACTTTGTTTTAAGACTAGAGTTATCTAATTCTAAAATCTTGATATTTGCTTTAAGGTCATGATTTTAAATTAATAAAGCATCATTCTTTTCTTTCTGAGTTTATATCTCTTGATTTAGCAGAGAAAGTTGAAATGTCATATTAGAACAAGATTCTTGAGTAACTTGAAGTCCTTCTAAAATTTTCTTTTCATCTCTTAGCATTTCTACTTCGATTTCAGTTCTATTCAATTTTTCAAGCGTATCTTTGTACTTTCTATTTCTGTTTTTTAGTTTGCCATGTAATTTTGAACTGATTTCCAAAAGGTCATTAAAAGTTAGATCACTTACCTCGTCTTTTGTGGCCATAAAGAAAATGTTAGCTTGTTCTGAATCACTGTCTAAGTCACTTTCTGATGATGAAGATGATTCTGTATCGTCCCATGTGACAGAGAAAGCTTTCTTCTTGAATCTATCGTTTTTGTGCTTATATCTGTCTTTCATTTTCTCAAGACGATGTGACCTTTCTTGTGACATTCATAACATTCTAAAGCAGATGATGATGGCTTATTGGTTTTGTTATTGTTTCTGGAGCTGTTCTTGTTATTTCTAAATTTGTTACTCTTTCTAAATTTCAGAAACTTTTTGAAATTTTTTTGCATTGAATGCCATATCTTCTTCATCTGAATCTAATTCATCTTTTTCAGCCTGGAATGCTATGTTCTTCTTATCTTGAGCATGTACTCGTTTTTCCTGGAGATTAACTTCATAAGGCATTAGATTTCCAATCAACTCTTCTGGTTTTATTGCCGAATTGTCGTTAGCTTCTTTGATTGCTAAGACTTTTCGTTCCGATTCATCCGTTAGTGAGTTGAAGATTTTTGAAACAATATCAAAATTTGTATAAGTTTCTCTTGATGCTATCTTGAAATCTAGAGTACATTTAATTTATAGTCTCATCTTGCTTCATTTTAAAATTCTGGAACTGATTTTTTAGCATAGAAATTTTACTATGTTTTACTTTGTTAGTACCTTCATGTGTAATTTTAAGTGTACGCCAAACTTCATGAGCAATTTTACACATGCTTATTCTATTAAATTCATTTTTGTCTAATGCACAATATAACATATTCATAGTTTTAGTATTTGCAGTAGCATCTAATTTTTGAGTATTTGACCGTTTTGAATATTCAGTAGTAGGAATAATATATTCAAATTGCATAATGTTCCAGGTTTCATAACTACTTGCTTGTATATAGATTCTCATTCTAATAGCCCAATTGTTATAGTTCATTCCATTAAATAGAGGTGGTCGTGTAGTGGATTGACCTTCAAAAAAGTTAGCGTTAGCAACTGTGCTAGTGTTGTTTGCAATATTAAACCAATATTAGATAACTATGTTATGGTTATACGAATGCCTTGCTCTGTACCAAATGAAAGTGACTATGCTATAGGATCGTGTAATATGGATAAACTATTTCTGTGGAATAATAACTAAGTAAGTAAATAATTAAAGCAGTAAAGTAAATTACACCAGAGATTTTTATACTGGTTCGAACTTCCGTTCTACATCCAGTCCCAGACTACTTCTGGAATTAAACTAGCAACCCTCACTTAACCCGAAGGAATAGGTTTACACCGCCTGAGCAACCGAACATGACTTCTATCGCTTAAGCAACAGAATAGGACTTCTACCGCATGAGCAACTGAAAAGGACTTCTTTACAAATAACAAAAGTATCTGACGGTAATATGCTCTTTTAAATAGCACTGATAAGTTAATTAAGTACAATCTTCCTCTAATCTTCTCCTTTATGATATATAATGTGATGTGCTTTGAGAAATGTGGAAGATGGAATGATCAACGATCAAAGTTTGTATGCAGTTAGAGTGCGAATTTGTAACGACCCGGGATTTTTGACATCCCAAATTGTGAATATTAATTTATAATATTCAATAATATTGTATTTAATATACAAATTCCCATTAATCAATGATTAACAATGTATACTTTTTCCAAAACCAGTATAATTCGAATTCAGACAGTTTATAACTCTGATTTAAAGTCAATATATGTTATTAAAGTAACTGTTTTGGTTTCATGTAAAGATTTGTTTATATTATATTTATTCGTTCCGCTGTGATATTTTGATTGTTCTTTTTCTTCTATCTTCTTTCTATTTCTACCTTCTTTCTTCTTTCACTATCCATCTTTTCATGCGATTTGGCTGACAAGTGTGGTTTAAAGTCAGTTTAAACCGATACGGAGAAATGGGTCGTGACAGAATTGAAAATAGGTTGAGAGATAAGAATTCAAGAATATTAAAAACTATTGAGTTAGTTGTTTGTTGAACTCTGAAATTTATTTATGGAGATTAAAAAGTTGCAACCATTAATGATAGACAATGTTGAAAAGAAACAGGGGCCACAGTTGGTTTGAAGACGTTTCTCTTCGATAAAGTCAAGTGTCTTTTCATAAAATAACTGTTGAAGATAATCAGCTGACTGAAATTTTTTGTTCAGCCTTCTGAATTTATTAAAATCGTAACTGCAAAGAAATAGGCAATTTTTGGCCTAAAATAGCCGGCTGAATAAACTCATTCAACCGGTTGAATATTGTGAAACAATAAAATTGTTTCAATAATTAGACGGCTAAATGAATCCATTCAGCCAGCTGTTTTCAGCCATTTGTGCATGATAGGGCATGTGTGTATATGTTTATATATATATATATATATATATATATATATCATTTAGGAAAGATTTTAACATATTTCTAAATAATATAAAGACTCTAGACAAAGGACTATTAGCTTTAAAATATTCTGAATACGAATCTACAACGAATCTCCTGCATAAGTGATTAGTACACAAATCTTTATTTATATAGTTTGTCATATTCAAAATGATGTAAAATCGAGACTCCAACACGGTGGACCTTGGGAGGATCGCCTACATTATGTTAAGTTTTCCTATAATGATAGTTATCAGAGTAGCACAAGAATGGTGCCTTTTGAGGCTTTGTATGGAAGGCCATGCAAATCCCAACATGTTGGTTGGAAACATGAGACAGATTGGTCTTAGATCCAGATTTGGTTAGGGCGACACCCGAAAAGATTGATTTGATTTGAGAAAGAATGAAGGAAGCTCAGTCAAGACAAAAAAGCTACTTAGATAAAACATGTGAAGACCTAGAGTTCTCAGTTGAAGACAAAGTTTTCATTAAGGTATCACAATTGAAGGATGTAATACGATTTGGGAAGTCGTGGAAACTGGCATCGTGATATGTTGGTCTATTCTAGATTTTGGAGAGGATCGGGAAACTTTCATATAGAGCAGAGTTACCCAAAAAGTTGGCAGAAGTCAATGATGTTTTCCATGTTTCTCATCTTCGTATGTTTGTTAAAGACCTGAAGACTACTATAGCACCGACTAAGTTAGAAGATTTAGTAGTAGTGCCAGATTTGACTATAGTTAGAAAGCTGATTCGTATAGTTGCGAAAGATGAGAAAAGGCTAAGAAACAAGATAGTAAAGTTAGTGAAAGTCCAATGGAGCGACGATGAAAGAGATTGTACTTGGAAGACCAAGAACATGATGAGAGATGCTTATCCTGATTTGTTTGATGGTATATTTTACATTTGATTGTTTAGACGAGTACCTTATCATAATTTCAAGGACGGAATTCCTTAAGGTGGGGAGTCTGTAACACCCCATATTTTTAGTAACATTATTTAGGATATTTAATTAGTTAAATTAAATAGAATAATGTAAGATAATTAATGAATTAGGATTTGTGATTAATAGGGGTAACCATGCTATGCTAATAAGTAAACTAGAATGAGATAACTTAGAAATAAAATAGATAAAGGGTTAGGAAATATGGAGGGGAAAAATGGGAACAAGGAAAATCCTTATACACTAAACCTTAAACCCTTAGACGTGTAACCCCTTATTCGTTCTTATTTGCAAAAAATTAAAATAGAGAGGCCGACCACCATTTAAAGAACTAGAGAATGAGAAAGCTAAGGAGGAAGATTAATCAAATCTAAAGGCTATTCAAATCTCAAATCATTAATCTTAAGCTAAGGTGAATAATTACTACATCTTATTTTCTTATGTTTTTTGGTTGTATGAATGAATCCAAAGTATTTTGCATGATAATGCCTTGTTTTGGAATGATTAAAAGTTTATATATGCTTGTTGATGATTTATGCGTGTTCATATTGATTTTTATGATATGTTTTAATATGAAAACCCTATTAAATGACAACCAAATGCCTTGCAAATTTAAATGTAGATCAAAAATAATATTTTAGAGATGGGTTTTAATTTTTATAATTTTTTGAATTATTGTGGATTTTATAAAAAATTTCTAGTGGAGAAATTGTTTATTTGGGTTATAAATTATTTACGACATAGTATTTATTTATTTGCATCTAAAATTTATATATATTAGAAAACATATAGAAAATTATTTTTTGGAACTTTTGTAATATTTTCCTAAGTTTTTTAATGAATATATAAAATTATTTGAGGTATGGGACTTAAATGTTTTATATATTTATAAAAAGAAGAAGGGGTATTTTATAAAATAAAATTATTAATTATTTCAGAAATCTTGGCATCAATTTTGAAAAAAGAGATTTATGAACCATTGAAATTTTAATAAACAAAGTAGGTTAGTCAAAAAGTATTTCTCTTTTAAGTTAAAGACAAAATTTCCTTGTTTTTAGCCTGTTGCGCCACTTTCGGCACTAGAGGTTTAGCCTCAGACGTTCCGCTTCCATCACTTTCAAAACCAATATTTATGGTATCAATATACTTGGTATGTAATGAATTGGATAAAGGTGAAAGATACAGAGTCCAAACGTATGGTTTCGAAAGGGTTGAAGCATGCTTTTGTTTTAATATAAGGTTATGCCTACTTTGCTTTCGACTTGGTTAGTTATCGACCATGTTAAATTGTTTTAAAGAGATGGTTTCGAATAGGTTGCGCTTTTTTATTTTAAGTAATGCTTTTAAAGGGGTTGAAACCCCTAGTTTCCGCTTTTCTACCTTTTAACTCCAATGGTTTCGAAAGGTGTATTTTGTTTTAAAACTTAGCCACTTCTCCAATTCTTTCGGAAGGTTGGTTTCGACACTATCACTTCTTACTTAGGAATAGTTTAAGAAAGGAATACTTTCGAATTTATTAGGTTTCTGATCCTTTTTCTCTACTTGAAGGCATAATCTAAATGATTTCAATCGGAACATTTTTCGAAAGGTTTTGAAAGAGTAAACTTTGAATGGTTTCGAACGGTTTCCACATGTTTTAAATTGAACCCAAAAGGCGTTGAAAGGTCTTATGTTTTATTGCTTTCGAAAGGGTTTTAAACGGAGGTTTCGAAGGGGTGGTTCCCTATGGTTTTGAAAGGTTTCGAAAGAAAGGTCTTCCAATGATTTCGAAAGGTCTAAGAGGAAAGGTTGTTTCAATGTTTTCGAAAGGCGGTTTTAAAATGTTTTAAAGGAAAAGATGTCTAAGGTTTTAAAGCTTTCAAAAGGAAGGTTTTCAATGGTTTTGAAAGGTTTCTATAAATGGCTTCGAAAAGAAGGTTTTTGCCTTTCGACCTAGATTGAATAAAGGGTTTTACTTGGTTTCGAAAGGGGTACTTTCAATGGATTAGAAAGTAGTATTTTCAAAGATTAAATGTTTTCATCAATTAAGATTTGACTAAAGTATATATATATATATATATATATATATATATATAACATGACAAGATGATTTTGATTAAAGCATAGAGTATATGTATTTTCCTATATATATAACATGACAAGATGATTTTGAGTAAAGCATAGAGTATATGTATTTTCCTTTTTTAAGTATCATTTAAGGATTTTAAATCATTTTGAAAAGGTTTTCAAGGAAAATTTAGGGGAGGTTATCCCTAAGTAAAATGACCAAGTTATTAGAATACCAGATGGGACTGGTATACAGTCGCCCCTCTGCATTAGCTTTTAGGCCCAGCTAATTTAGTCTATATTTCCAGTGTGTAGGGCTTTGTAACGGTAAGACTAAAATTATGGTTACATAGAAAAAGGAATATATTTGTACAGATAGGTTATTGGTGGGGCTGCAAAACCATTATGATCAGGTGACCTTAGGAGATGTTAAGTTAGGGGCAGACCGTCCAGAAGAGAAGAATTTAATAGATAGTTAAGGACATATCCTCCAAAAACGAAGTGTCTAACAAATGATAGATAATTTTTTTTATTGTCTGGTAAGTCCATGTTAGCCAAACGTTAGTTGTTAGCCAATAAAACTATAGTGTTTAGACAATTATTACCTGATATGTATGTTCGCATGATAGTGCTTTGGTTCTAGGAAAAGTTTGCAGAAGACATGTTTTGAAAGGATATTAGTGAGGGAAAACCGTTACGCTAAGCGACGTAGTCTCACTTAATATCAAATAACTAAGATGTATAATATTATTCACACCAGGCTTTATGTCTGACTCGAAATTTATGTTTTCCCCTTAAACTCTTGGACGCTTAAAATTTAATATGAGTAGTTTGAGAGTTGTTCAGGTACTTCATTAGACGAATAAAGCTTCCATAGACGTGCAGGAGGAATAATAGCTATATATAGCTCTATTTTATTTAATTTCGCTGTGTTGTTGTAATGGCAATGTTGTTATATTGCCCATATATACTCTTATCAACTAAGGATGCATCTTCGTATGTCGCTCTTGGTGTATTTTTTGTAATAACTATATTGATATTTACCTGAAAAACGTCATGGGATTGTGTAATTTGAATATGGAACATGTGTTTTGAAATGTAATGAAAAAAGGTTGTTTTGAAATCTGTGATTTGTTTTATATTCATATGCTTCTGATATTATGGATACCACTAATATTAACTATTTGGTCACCGAAAGTTTATACTACGGATGACTGCAACTTCTGTAGCCCTTAGCTTTGGGCCTCTAGATAAAGGATATTAAACTTAGAGAAATCTAGAAAATTATTTCGTCATCAGGTGGATGAGCTGTGATCTAACCTTTAAGACCCGTAACGGCTCGTCGTGGCTAAGTATGACGTCAATCATCAACTTAGCCAGTGCAGCCTAGGTCTCTTTGTGCTCCTCCTCATCATCTTCCGGATCTATATCTCTACGGAACCGACTGTGGCACCCGAGCCAAGGCCCAATCGCTAATTGTCAATCTCCGGTAGCTTGGATGCAGACAGTCTTGTCCACTTACTTACCTTTCTCTTTGCATTGAGCATCCCTTAACTCGGCTACATAACAGGAAGATTCAGTTGCCTGGTCACCATGAAAAACTCCAACACCATTATCTGTTCAAAAATTTTAAATTCAAACACCATGGGGATGGGGCTTCCCAGAATTCGGCTAGTTCTTGTCGGCCTAGAAAAATGTTGTAAGGAGAGTCAACTTCCAAAACAACGACGGAAAGATTCGCACTCTCCTACGGTCATCTTCTCCTAACTCTGTAGGTAATTCAACATAATCAACGGCCTCAGTGGCATCACCGTTAAAACAGCATATGCGGGCTTTAGATGGATTCAAGTCCTTGGCTTTAATTTTCATCTGGTCATAGGCTTTTACAAAAATTATATTTGCAGAACTTCCACAACGATTCAACATCCTTCTCACCAAAGCGGGACCGATCATAGCCGAAATGACCATTGGGTCGACAGTCAGAGCCTCCACCTTGTCTACATCTCTGTTTCTAAACATGATATCATCTGCCATTGTACGTTGCTGTTTTGTCGGAGCTCCATCTTCTGTGTTCGAACATATTCAAAGTCCACATGCTTGATCGTGCAAGCATAGCGCTCCATCTCATGTCAACTCTTGTTTGCCCGGTGCGGTCCTCTGACTATTGTATTTATTACCAATCTTCCACCAGTTCGTGTAAGCTCCTCAGCCCAGCACAATGCTTGTCCTTGGTTGGGGTCAGACGCCGCTTGTCCGCCATCTGCGAAGTTTTCACAAATTGCTGCAACTTCCTTTTTTGAATCAACTTTTTGATAACATCCTGGAGATGCTTGCATTCATTTATGCCATGTCCATAGCATTTGTGGAAGCGATAATATTTTTTGGTTTTTTTCTTCTTCTCTGTTGATTCTTTTGGATGAAGCTTCCTTTATTGCATGGTATTGTAGGTAGACAAATAGATATTCTCCAAGGACCTATTCAACAGCGTGTAAGTATCGTGTATCAAAATCCTAGGCTTCCCTCTTCCAAAATCTCTCTTTCGTTCTCAGACCCTATCTCCGCCTTTCTTTTGCTGATTTGGCTTATTTTGGACATTCACTTGAACTTTTCTAGAGCTATAATTAGACTTCTTTGCTGCAATATTACTCTATACTCCTTCTCCGCTCGGTCCCACAACATTCTTCTTTCTGAAGGACCTGGCTTCCTCTTTTCTCAAATACCAAGCTGCCTTTGCGTATAAGCATTCCAACATTGTGGGTAGCTTTCCAGCTAACCAATCGCCAAAATAAGATTCTGGACTTATCCCTCTCTTCATGGACATCAATATAGCATAGTCATTCAGAATACTGATTTTTGTAACAGTTGCATGAAATATCTCCAAATAATCTTTCAACGATTCTCCTAGAGCCTGGATCACGTTGACAAGGACATTACACCCTTAGGGCAAGTTGCATGCATTTGAAACTACTCCACAAACCTTGTTGCAAAATCATCCAATCTAGAAATTGATCATGGGGGTAACCTTATGGACCACGTCGTTTCTATTCTAGAGAGAGTTATGGGAAAGCATCTACACTCGATTGCATCATCCGCTTGCATGGAATCCATCAGCCATTCATATCTCATGATTTGCTTCCTTGGGTCGATTTTTCCCTCGTAGGCGGGCATCGACGACATGTTGAAACTTCTTGGATACTCCGAATATAGAACATGATCAGTGAACGGGGTTTGGCTTCTCGAAATTTCCTAGTCATCGTTGGTTAAGTCCTATCTCTCTCTCACTAACTATCTGACCATAGCTGATAAGTCCAGCATTTGGATAGTTGTTGTCAGGGGGTGTTCATGCTCCACTTCACGTGAATGGTTTGGTCGATGCCTATGGACCATTCCATACCTTCTTAGTTCATGATCTTCCAGATGTATATCTCATAGATTACTTCATCATCATTTTGAGAAAGCATTTGATCAACACTTAATTGAAGTCCAATGTCCAATCCAACTAAAGTAGCTCATGCTTGACTCCCATGATGTTGGGTCGGTTCCCTCTTCTACAGGAGGGATCGGCACTGATCTCTATGGGGGGATCGGCACTGATTGATCCTGTAGATCATAATGGTCTACCGGTTGACGCCCTGAAGTTTTAGTGCAATATTCGTCTATTCTGCAATGCCTATGCCTATGATTCTCGTCTGATGGGCTAGAAATCTCCGATGCTGAGTAAGAAGTGGGGTCCTCTTTAGCTTTCCCCTGTTGCTACTGATTGAATTCGTTCATTAAGTTGATATTGTCTAAATCTGTTGATTTTATTATCGACGTCTCTCCTCTCTCATTAAATTTTGAAATTCAGCTTTCGTAATTGAATCAGTGGGATTCCTAACTTTAATAGTTCACCATTCACATCCATTGGTTGATTGCTTGGGCCTCCTTGTTGGATGCTAGCGTTCTCATTTCCTTCCACGTTCTGAGAAGTAGATCTATTGTTCCTTAGTGTTATAAATAGATTCACTACTATTTTTTCAAATCTGAGTAGAACGTGCGAACTTCTGGATATGGATCTCCTTTAGGGGATTTATGCAATCTGGTAACAACAAATGGATCCTAATAGGCTGAGAATCAAGGTTCTTAATGAGAGCACCAAAAATTTTCCCCTAAAATGGTCATAAACACACAGGAATTGTTTTTGTAGAGAAGTAAACGAAGAAAAGAAAATTAAACTGAGTAGATGAATAAAAGCAACAGGGAATAAGTAGTAATCAAAAACATAGAATTTTAATGTGGTTCGACATTGTATGCCTATGTCCACTTTGAAGATTATTCTTTATTACTCTCTTATGAATGTAATTACAATAGTAGAATTAAATTAACACTTGATTATAATGGAGTCTAGAGTAACAAGCAACCTAAAGGCCTTTAGAATGACCTATTAAACCAGTATTTATAGATAAAGATGGCCAAATATTTCTATGAAATCTTGGCTTAAGGACCTTCAAAACCATATGGGCCCACTAAAGGGATCGCTAGGCCCATTTCTTAAAGTGGAGGGATCGGTACCGATTCCTTCTTTGGTTAAATTTTGGGAACGATCCTTATGGTGGCTTCCTCATACAAAAATATGTTTAGCCACTAAATTTTATGTCATTTGGATCATTGGAGCTCGAGTTTGATCTTTGATTAAACATGGCTTGTATACTGCTTTCTACCGATCCCTTCCAAGGGATATATACCGATCCCTCCAACCTTGTCCTTTTGATATGCAATCCCTAGGGGAAGTTCCCTAAGATCTTTATATCTTGCTCTTTAAATTTCGTAGGCATTGGACTTGTAGATCTTGAGATATTGATTGTTTTCCGTAAGAATTCTCTTGTGTTTTGAAATATTTCGATCCCTCATTTTAGAGCTTGGTTGACTTCATATAATCATCTGTACTTGACTTCTAGGTCCCACAATCATGACTCTGAAGTCATCGGCTTGATGGCAACCGAGTCTAACTAGCGCAATCAATTCAATATAGTAGGGTTAGAATGTCGGATAACAGGTGTGAGTGCATTTCTAGTCACACCTTTCAGGATCTAATCTGGCAGCTCACTTCTCATTGCTCGTTTAACTATCTCGGCAATTCCATCGTTGTCATCTTACGAAAGTCTCCGCTCCACATTTTTGTTCTACCCCCAATTCCTATGGGGAAACTATGGCACGTACTCTTCTGGTTGCACCTTTGCATCCTGATTCAAGTTCTACTGTCGAAAAGCATCAATCAATGAGCATTTTCAAGTCCTTGAGTCAAGTTGACACTTCCTCCATGAATCCTTGGATCGATACTGATCTGAACCGCTGATTCGGTATCGATCACTGGTATTTCCATGGTGTTTGCTTTGACTTGCTTTGCTTCGATTCTAACCATGTTTGTCCGGCCTTTTGGCCTTCGATCCTAGTTTTCAACTATTCCAATTGTCATTCTTTGTTCCATTCTTCCGAAGAATCCTTCCATCGTCTCCTCCTAGCGAGCTATCATTCTGTTTTGCATTTATGTCATCATTATTTTCATCTGATCTCTAGTTATTTTGATGGAAGGGTTAGATCCTAAGGAAACTTCTTGACTTCACCTCCAAGACCTTGTTGGCTTCCTCCAGTGAAGATTTTCTTGGTTAATGGCCTCGTCGTCTTTTTCAATCCTAAGCCTCAAGTCATTGAATTTAAGTATTTCTCAGTGAAAGCACCAAAATGTTTGCACCAAAATATGGAACAAAAACCCAAATGAGTGTAGTAGAAAAAAGGGTGAAGAAAGTAAGCAAAAACAAGAAATAACAAAACATAATTTTTTTACAATGGTTCGACAAATCATTGCCTACGTCTACTTGGCTTTATTGCTGATTTAGTTGTTTTTTACAAATGTTGTTCTTATTGATCGGTAATGATCCTCGGGATTACAAGATATTACAAAGAAAAGTATTAAGAGAGCCAAAAGAACCCCCAAATTATGCCTCTCCTCATTTACTTGTAGCTGAGGTCACCGAAATGTGCTCATCCATGATCATACCTACGTTCCCCCTAGTAGAGGAAGTTGCTCGAAAATGGACATGGCCACATCATCAACTTCTATGGATAAGTACCGCTTTATGGACATGGATCAGTATTGATTCAGGAACTAGCCTCCTATTTCTTGACTACCTTCTTACGAATGCTTGATTAAATTGTATCTTGGTCCTTAGCATCTAGTTGCATGAGTATGAGCTTGAATTTTATCGATCCCTTAGATGATGTTGGTTTTTGTCCATCGATCATTTGAGTTGCACCTTGATAGTGAACCATCACTAATCACATAGGTTGAGTTAATGAATGTCTTAGCATTGCTGTGACAACCCGCCTTTTCAAACCTCCGACATCAACGCTAATACATCTATGTTATTCACGTTCCAAACAACCAATTATCGAAAAGACAGATTGTTCGGGCAAAAAGGAAAAAAGAAAAAGAAAATAAAGAACAGAATCTCATAACACAATGAAAAATCTGTAATATAGAATGATCTTTACATAAGGAAAAGTATTATGCACACAATCATAGAAAACTATACTACAATCTGGATAGTATTAAGCAGCCCAATCTTACAAATGCTGAAAAATACAACAAACCATGCAATGGAAACAAAAGAAATACGTAGATACGTTTTGGTCATCCAACTCGTCTCCTGAGCTCCAAAGCATCATCCAAAGCTAAATTAGACAATTATGCTCGGTCTGACCCGAGCTTTAGATGAAAACAATGCCCAGATCAGTTTGGTATAAAATGTAAGAAAATCAAGTCATAAGGAATTTTATTTCAACTTGTTAAACACTTTAAGAACAAAGGTATCTTGTAAGACCATGCCACACATAAACACGGACGATTTTTTACCTTACGATAACCAAAACATTTTCTATAGAAATTCTATGATATTATAGTAATGTCTAGGATTTAAAGTAAAATAGGAATATAGCCAGAATGCTTGCATCTAATATTCCAGCATAGTATGGAACAACTAAGTCTGTACGACGCTTATTAGAGAATGGATTCCATACAATGACAAGGCACCATGGTACCATTTACCATAATAAACCCCCGAAAATGTACCAAGGTCGAACCTATTGACCCCTGCAAACACAGGACCGGCCTACCCTTACTAAATAGTGTCGAATATGTCATCACCCCTTTTGCTTTGCAAACTTTTCCCTAGAGCTCTCATGCACAACCATATCCATAAATACATACATACATATATATACATATATATATATCCACAAGGGTGATGACATACCCTAATGTGTGCAACCTATTTAACCCTATTGCATCTTCTTTGGTTTAATCATTCCCTATTGATGAGGCTTGAGGCTACGTTTTACTTTTTATAAACCAATCCCACTTGAAATGTTAACACTACAATCTAGGTAGCACTACAGTGCCATCATTCGTCCACACAAGTTGTTCAGGATATGAACGAACCAAAGGCACTACTTCTACTGCATCCATTTTGAAATCACCTTTAGGTTTGGTATCAAGTAGCCCATGCACTTCAACAGCTCGGTCTTCGATTCATAGTCTTCAAGATGTCTTTAATATGTCGCTTGAGTTAGATCGAAGTGGTTTTTGGATAATTCATACTCATCTGATCTCGGACGCTTTCAAACCAACATTCAATTGTTTTTGGTGAACTCAACTCCGATTCTTTTGGAAATAAACAGACAAGATAAGTGTCGGGATCACCCCCTCACCATTTAAGTGGACGGATCTCCTTACCATTTGTCCTAGAAGAACACAACGAGTTTATATATACAACAGTATCTTCTAAGATAACTTATCTATTATTCCTGTGTTTCCTCTAGATATTTTCAGAGTTAAAAACTAGCCAAGATTTTGATAGTCAGTTATTTAACTATCAATTTAACACACATCAATCATGAATTCAACTTCCTATGGAAACCACTAAGCCTCATTAAAATAATCTCTTAATGATTAAATCTCTTTAATTATTTACTAGCATATCCATATACTTATCTAATAAGTAAAGTATATTCACAAACTAGTTGAGAAAGAGTTCTTATTTTCAATTCCCTTTAAACGGATCAAAACATATGTCTCTGAAAGCATAGTTTATTACGAATCATGAACAACTAATGCTTCGATGTCAAATAGGGAAATGATCAAATAAAAACCTTATAAACCCAATCATTCTGTCCCAAATCCAAGATTTCTTTCCAGTATGTAACTCCTTACTTAGTACTTAGTAAGTAAAAACCTCTTTTTTAAAATAAACTTATAAGCTTCGGACCTTTTTTGATAAAAGAATATCCTTAATTAAAATCCTATTTACAAGTTAATTATAATTTAAAAATCATTTATACATAAATTTATGTACTCAAATCAACATCATTAAATTAATTAACCAACTTAACACCACTTAAATAAATGATCAATTAAATTTAAACCCTAATATCAAATAATATTCATTTTTAAATTACCGTTTAACAAAGTAATTAATTAAGACAAACCTTGTTAAAAATTATTTTTAATTAAGTTTAAGTACCTTATTTATTAATTAACTAAAACATTATTAATTAAAATAAATAATCAACCTTCAAATATTTTTAGTTAAATAATGATTACATAAACACTTGTTAAAAATGAATTAACTTAAACATTGTTAAATTCATTAAAATATTTTTTTCCGAAACCTTTTTTAAATTAACATTAATCCTTGATAAAATTTAAAAACAATTGTTAATGACGTTAACAATTTAAATTACTGGAAATGTAACAATTCCTTTAAATTGTTATACACTTAGATCAATTTCAAAATCCATAGCATATCTAATCTTGAAAGAGGCTTAGCACATCTCAATGGTACTTAAACAAGCTACCTCTACTCAAATCGATAATCAAGTCATGATATAAGCATTTACTTAAACAACAGATAAGTGAAAGATATCCATACGATCAATCGGTGGATAACTCAATATAAACCAATTGGTAGATAAATAAATATCCAAACTCTCATAATAAAAGAACGATGGTTTACTTTGCTAAATAAATGTCCAATAAAATCTATTCAGTTTAATTTTAGTAGAACGGTGTTTTATTCTGATAATAGAAATGTCAAGATTTATTGTAATTGCTAAACGATGTAATTAACGGCAGTCGTATTATTTTACCATTTAATTTCGCTACAATAGACGGGTCATAGGAATGCATGAGTGTGTTCTACATGACGATATGAATCCAACGTCGAAAACTGCATGCAAATTGAATCCTGAACAAAGGAGATATGGGATCTCAAAGTTTCGTTGTTTAAAATTCGTTTTTCTTTATATATACTCACACATACATGTTGCTCAAGGTCCAAACACACAACCAAGCTTCATCTTCCCAACAAAAGCTCACTCCCTTCTTCCCCAGGTTTTGAAATCCTAGAAACTAAAACAAGTGCACATAGATGTTCACACATGCAAATGCATGAACCCCTAAGCACCCCGACCATCGCCGCACCACTACCGGCACGTGCGCCTCACTTCGGTCATCTTCCCGGGACGACCACACCTTCCTTGTCCCTTAGATCAAGACTTGACTCCCCACAGCCGAGCTAACCCAAGCTTCATGAACCTAACATGCGACACACAAACCCCCTTCCACCGCCAATCTCGCATCACCAGAGACCACACCCACCACTACCAGAAGTTCCGCCATGCCCATACACCACCTTGGTTGCTTCTAGGCCCAACTTAACCCTTCATTCACCGCCGCCACCCACAAATACAAACCGAAAAAAAACCATCGAATCCCTAGTCTAAGCTATTCCCGACAACCCATACCTTTAGAGCACTCGCCTCCAACATAGAAAGAGTTTGCATTCCCCCAACCTTCATCCCATAGCATCCGTCGAACACCTCGACCACCAATTTGTTGGAATTTGATCTTTAACCCAAAATGATCACTAACCAAATTCTAGCAAACCCAAACTCTAAACATTATGAAATCACCACTAAAAATCATGATTTGCAATAACAATCATGAATATATAAGTCGTTGGTCGATTCGTAATCGATGAAAAACTGACATTCTACACTTTTTAATGTATTTTAGAAATTTTACAAAATATTTTTATCTAAAAATTCCAAAGCTATTATTAGAGTAAGCTATAGACCCAAATACACAAATTTCTAGTTGAAGGCATATCAAGTTCACAATGGTCTGAGAGTTCTTAAATTAGAATGGAAGAAAAAGGTGTGATTTCAAATGACAGAGAGCAAACCACGATTACAGTAACTTCCAGTAAGCCATAATTTCATATTTAAATTCAAAATTTGAATTTTAACATCATTTCTTAAACATGATTTCAAGTTAAACCAATTACAACAAATATATATTTAAAATGAATTCCATAAGATTGTACTTGAACCAATAATCTTAACACGTAAAAAACAATAATAATGAAAGGATTGAAATATCACCTTTTACTAATTATTGCAAACCCAAGCTAATCTCATTTTCAATCAAAAAGATGATCTTTACCCCATTTCAAATAATTCTTGCACGAAAATTTAAAAATGTGAACTTAAATAAAAAACTAAGTATGAAATAGGAATGGAATAGTTGTTTGTATATATAAAGAGGTTTTCTCTAAAAGAATTAAAATAAATTAAAATCAAGTGGAAGTACTCCTTTCACTCCAACATCATTTCATAACCACTAAATACATAGCATGTAAGAGCACTCTAGGTAATGGGTGGAATTAACTACCTTTGTTCACTAATACACTTAAAGAATCTAAGTGTCAACTCAAGTTTAAAATTTAAATATATGTTTGTCTTCTACCATTCATTTTTACTTCTTCTTTATATTTCAAAATGAAAGGTTCTATCAAAAAAAATGTAAACATTGTTTTCTAAAAAATAAACAAGGTTGTTTTACAATTTTTTTATAACTTGTCGTCCGTTAAAAGCTGATAAACAAAAAAGCAGGGTTTCGGTCATATTTTCAGTTTTCTGTCGAATTATTTATTTTGTAAAAAAAATTCAAAAATGAGTTGTCTAATATTAATTATAAATTTAATAAGAGTTATTATATGTATATATATTAAGACTATTAATTGAATATTTAGACTAAATTAAATATTCATAATTTAAAACGATAAAATTCCGGGTTGTTACAGTGGCAAGCTATAATAGTCGAAGTATTTTAGTGCAACTACCATGGATGGGTGCCAACACATGGTCATGGATCAATACCGATCCATGACTTTGATTGATACTCGGTCATTAGACTTCGCACTTGGGTATTCTTGGTGTATTGGCCTTTTTGGGAGCCTTTAACATGTTATGGGATTCATCTATCATTTCTACTCGAATTCGAGTTTGGCAGTTATCGTTTTGGATTCCTGCTTGATATTTTCTCTGTTTAATAGATCAAGCTCATCAAATACATCATGTTCACATGGTTGGATTACACTTGGTTTTGATAAATTCCATTTATTATGCGTTATCTGGTGGTGACAATTACTTCCATCAATTGTCTTCATCAAAACTATATCACTTTGGACTTCCAGCATTTGGTAATGGTCAAAATTCCAATATCGTCCATATTCAACTCTATTGTTGAAACGCAAAGTCCTTGGTTCAATATTATCAATTACTATTAAGTGAAATACTCTAACTAGAGACTTTGACTTTGAGTTAACTTTAATGGACCATAATACTAACCTCATATAACTGATGAGACGAATCACCCCTTGAATAGTTTTTCACTGCCAATGCTTCCACTTAACCCAACTATGGTCGTTTAAAGACATTGTGCTGTGATATAACTATAATCAAATTAGAGCTTCCATATTAAAGGTCAATGATATTTTCAAATAAAAAGAACTGTGTAATTTTGTTGCATCGATATTTTTAGTTTGACCTCAGTTATATTAACCAACAGAAAATCACCAAGTGAGTCATTCTATAGTTATCTAAAAATATTAGTACATAACCCCTTAGTGCCCCTAATAATCCTAAGTAATATACAATCTAAAATTTGGAGAGCGTTGCGTACTATAGTCTCGAAGGATGTATCGGTATCCAATCTTGATACATTTTGATTAGAAATATCAAAAACGTTAGGTTTAATTTCATTGTAGTAAGTTATTGATGGTTATAACACTTTGAAATACTATCACAAAACACACGGTTTATGGATTTTCTATTAAATAAACTTTTAATTAAATTAATCAATTAATATAACACATTATATCAAGTATATAATAGAAAAAATACTTTTTATTTCAAGCAAGATTGGTTATCAAGTTAGATATATATAACAACACAATTGCCCCTAGGGTGTACCACAAACTCTATCAATCTCCCACTTGCACTTGGGGCCATTTTATGGAATCTCTATCCCATCCCTTCAATCAGTTTGATGAGAACTGATTGAGTTAGACCTTTCGTTAATGGATCTACTATGTTGTTTTAATCATTTATTTTGTTAATCAACTTTATCTGATGTTGATAAACTAACTTTATCACGTGGAATTATTCGAAGTATGTTTGTTGACTTTAGTAAGCTCTTATTATTACATTATCATCATATGAAAATGATACAATATTCTCAATCCTTGGAATTACCCAAAGCTCAGTTATAAATTTATGCATCTATATTTATACATTGGTGGAGTTATTTATGGCAATGTACTCAGCCTTTTGTAAAATCAGCCTTAACATTTCATTTGGAACATTTCCAACTTAAAGCTTCTTAATTAGATTTCAAACGTGAATATAATATTGACATATTATACTCGCTGACACTTATGAAGTTCAAGTTTGAACACTCCTTCATAAGGAGTTGTTGTTTTTGCAAATAATTTTCTAGTGTTTCATAAATACTCAAGAACACTCTAAATTACTAATTAGTAATCTTAATTTGGATTTGATATTTTCTTTATGCATCTAATACATAAGCAAAATATGATGTTGTAGACAATAACATGTATGATAATTCCTATTGTCAATACATAAGGAATCCATCTTACATGTTCCATATTAAACATTTTAACAAGGTGTCTTCATTTTGGACATTCCGAACATCCTTTATGCTTACTATAAATGATATAATTTACAAATCTAATATCGAGTATTAAACAATCAAACTATTACTGATTTTAACATAAATAAATCGTTAACAACCAATTGTATGTTTTTTACATATAGTTTTAGAGATATCTATATCCCTTTTAACGCGCTTTCTTATGGACACACACTATCTCTGTGTTTCTGATTGAAATCAAACTATTCAATTTTTCTGTCAAAAACTTATTCAATTTTGATGCTTATAGAATGACGCTTTCATATCATTTCTTTGATCGTATACGAAAAACCCATAAACTCAATATCGCTTCCACTTACTTCTTGTCACTTTGATTGTTATGTGCAAACAGCCTACACATAAGATCACATAAAGCGATAATTTTGTGAGTAAATCTAATTTAACTTGAGCATGTTGAATAATGAATCTATTATGGTAATTTAAACAATTGATATTTGTGATGTTAAACTTATCAATATTGCTCATTATATTTTAACTACATTAGTCTTGCTCTTGGAGACACATTCATGGCCAATAGATCTTATCCCTTCGATTATAACTACGAAAATCATATTTTGGTAACGTATTTGGAATCCACTTCAAATTTGCATGTCACACCATCTCGTGGAGTTAATACTCTTAATGCTTTAATTAATAATTAAGGATTATCTTTCTTGAATTGATAAGAAACTCATAGTTTATCTTCAATATGCAAGAGTATCCATTAGACATTCTAATGCATTGTGTTCGTTTAGGTTTGGTTAATTTTATTTGATCCTTAGTAATCAGTTTCATCTTTGGATCGTATCCAAATCCATTTTACTACCAATAATTTTTAAAGGAAATTCCTTCACTATGAAGCTTGTAATACCCCATAATTTTCATGACAATTTATATAAAGGAAATAAAGTAATAGATAGTAATGCCGAGAAGTAATGATTTTTATAAATGTCAGAATTTGGCTACGAAACTTGTACCATTGGGTTTGCGGCGATTTTCTGATCAACATTCATAAGTAAAGTTTTCCAACAGAAATTCAAACAAAAAAGTTAATAACATTTAAAGTTTTCAAATTAGAAAAAAAATATATGTAATTAAGATAACAAAAATAATTAATTAACATTAATTACCAATAGTTTAAGTTAACAGGTAATTAACATTGCTTAAACAGTAAGAAAAATGTTAGTGGAAAGAAATTATATTGGCCTGTTAAACAAGGAAGAAAATAAAACCAATCAGAGCACGGTAATTAATCACATCAATAACACATGATTGGTTGACCCTAGATTCTTGCTGGTCGAGCGTTAGTGGTTGACCTTGAAGGGTTTGTAATCGACTGGTGGTACTATAAAATTGACAATTAATACGTGGTCAAACGGCCTAGATTCAATGTACTTTAATCGGATGGCTACCATTAATTTGAACCTCTATAAATATGGACCTATACCCTCACTTTTCTAATCAAATTTCAAAATAACACCGGAGCTCTACCATTTTCCCTTCTCCACTAAATTATAAATTCTTAAAAACAGTTATAGTTTATATGTATATACAATTGAAGAACCATAGAGGATGATTGAGAAGAAAAATATAGTCAAATCAAATCGCCAAAGCCAAGGTAAAATGTAAATCTGGAACTAAAATGTAAATCAATTCGAAATCTCTTTTCTAATCTAAATTTCTAAAATATTATGTGTACGCTTGCGGTGTGTATGTCCAAATAGGGAGTAAAGGGTGTCAAACTAAAATAACATGGATTAGGTCTGAAGATTTAAAAAGCTAAAAAGGTGAGTTAGGGCTTACATATTTTATATAATATTAGATTTATATCGTTGTAAATCTATTCGTGTATGCCTAAAAATGTAAATTGGATTTGCAGGCTAAAACTGTATACATGTAATGAATCTATAATCCCTGCCAACATATTCCATGGTTGATAACTTTAATTATGTCTTGTATATATATGAATTTGGAAAGTATTAGGTAGCAGTAGTCCTTGAATTTGATGGAATATATTATAATTATAGATTTGTTGATCAATCGATTTATGCAAGCAAAGGCAAATTAGAAGTTATCATAATAAATTATGGTGACTTGAGTAGCATTTTAATTCATTGGAATGTAGTATGGTGCAATGTAAATTTCTATAGGTTGTCGGGTTCAGATTAATAAATAAAAGCGTATCATTTGAAATAACAAAGAATACGCCTAAAACAAAGTGATGTATAAAATAGGGATATTTTACCGTATTTTAAATTGTCTATTTCAACAACAACAAAATACAATTTCTTGTAATTCCAAACGTAACACAATGTCCCTTTTTGGATAAGTATAGAGATTTACGGTGCTAATCTTTCCTTTGAAGGAGATGTAGATCCAATGCATTAAAATGTAGAAATCCCTAAGTATGAATTGAGGAATTGAAGAGTGATAATAATAAGAGTTAAATTGTAAAAATCAAGATGTAAATATATGCACTAGAGACAAGATGGAAACTAAATAATGATGATGATGAAAAGGTAGGCAGGTAGTAACTTAAAAATAAAGTGTATAGTTTAATAAACAATGGAGGGTAGTAAATTTTTAAAGGAAAGGAAAGAATAGAAAAATAAAAAGAAGATAGAAACAAATAGGAAAATATATTTACATCTTTTAAAATGAAATGGTAAATAACCTTAAATTAAGATGTAAATGCATAAAGAACAAAAGTAATGTTACTAATAGTGAGCAATGGAGGGATAATAATTAAACAAGTAAGAAAGAACACACACACACACATATATTTAAAGACGTAGCCTTAAGTATGTGTTTATGATGAGTGTGAATTATTCAAGTTAGCAAATAACTTCAGTGGATAAGAATAACAGTCATTAGAATAAGTTGAAATTTAAGGTCGGTAGTGTTATGCAATAGAAATCTGCCCACCATAAGGGACTACCAGCAATTGCGTATACATTACACTAATGTGTGATACATACGCTTGTGTATAGGTGAAGGGATACCCCACTAGAGTCTGCTTCAATTATTTTAGTAGGGGTGTTTCCTTGATTGCATAAGGAAATATAAATGGGACAGTGAGCAAGAATCCGCGTTATGCCAGTGTGTTGGTACCATATCAGGGAGTAAGAGCTATATATTGGTCGAGAATATCATCGACCCTGCGCGGTCACCAGAAAAGATGAGGGTTACACCTAAACGGGCTACACCTCCTACTAATATAGGTCACGATTAGGCTATGCACCTCGTTGTTTGCTAGTTGGTTTGTTAGGGAAAAGGCTAGCTAACCCTTAAAGTTCTTTCAAAACAAGTTGGGGAATCGATGGAGCTGAGTCTGTAAGAAGAAGTAGACAAGTAAGTAAATCGTCAATGCGAGATAGAATACAACTAAACCATTATGACGTCGTTACTAGGCAATGCGATAGTTCCTTGGTATGATGACGACAACGACATGATACCGCATTGATGATGGATCCTAACGAAGTGATGGTTATAGATACTAGCAAGGGTACTATCTTGGTCTAAAAGGGCACATGGTACTATATATATACATGTATGTAGTTACGGTCTACTTCGGGTAGATCGTACGTGTACGTGGAGTCGAGAGGACTAAGTAAAATAAAAGTAAAAAACATGTGATGGAAAGCAATAGACATAAATCAGTGTTATGTGTAAAATGTATAATTTACTAGTCACCAAAACGTTGTTCTGAGACCCTCCTCCTTACAACCATTAGGATAGCTTTAGAAGGACAAGTACTGGTGCAAGGCAGGAATATTTGAATGGTCGGTTTTCTTTTGCATGCTCGACACTAACAAGAACACTGAATCTTAGAAGTGTGAACTTTGGTCAATAATTATATGTTTTATTATACTTTACTATTCTGCTGTGAGTTTATATCGATAGTGCTTTGGTATGCATTTATTTATTTATAAGATACCAAACCAACGATCCCCTCTTTGATGGACTTAGGTTTTCAATTTAGCAAAAATTCAGGCCCACTTGGGTGCGAGTTGTTACATTTGGTATCGGAACTTAGGTTAGTCGATCTTAAAAAATTAGGAAACTTTGAGTGAGTGTATTTGTAATTTTGCCTATAAATATAAATATAATATTCACCAAATCCTATAAATTCTAATTATAAAGTAGTTGCAACCATACATTGAAAGGTGGATAAGTCAATTATTTGTTGGAATAATGGATGAAGTTGAAAATATATATTACTCCGATTACCCCAAGGGAAATAGGTCATATGGGGAAAGGCATTGACTTAAGAAGTGCATAAGTGAAGCATATGGAAGGCCCCTAAAGCTGGATAGTACGTGACTTCGTAGTTGGGACCCCGATAGCCCAATTGTAACATCCCCTGTCTTGAGGTCAAAAGCTAAACCCTACAGATGCTACACTCATCTATAGTATAAACTTATGGTGCCAAATACAGTAATGTTAATTATATCCATAATATCAGAGTCACATGAATATGAAATAAAATCAACACGGATTAAGACAACTTTTCTGATTACATTTCAAAACAATATTTCATATTCAATTTACCTAATCACATTGCTTTCCCAAGTTCAAATAAAATATAATTATTACATACTACACCAAGAGCGACATATGAAGATGCCCCCCTGGATGACCAAAGTACTATATAGATATAACTGTCTTAAATACAACATTGCGGAATCAAACAAAATAAAACAACAACTCCTAAATAACTATCCATCGGCCACCTGCTCCTCTCCGGAAGCTTTATTCGCCAATCTACTAAAAAATTGTAAACCTCAGCCCTCAGTCTATTCAGATCAATTTTGAGCACCCAAGTGTTTAAGGGAAAAACATAAAATTTGAGTCAGACATAAAACCTGGTGCGAATAATACTATAAATCTCGATTATTTGATATTGAGTGAGACCATGTCGCTTATCGGAATGGGTTTCCCTTCACTAGTATCCTTTTAAAACATATCTTTTGCAAATCATAATCCTACAGCCAAAACGGGTTAAACCAAAAAGTAATATCATGTAAACATACATGTCGGGTAACAATCGAACTATCTATTCGAACACTATAATTTTGTTTGACTAACTACTAACCTTTGGCTGACTCAGACCTACCGACAATATAAATAAAATAATCTAACACTTTTTAGATTCTCATCTTCTAAATGGTCTATACCAAATTTATTTATTAGATACTCCTCTTTTGTATGGTATATCCCTAACTTATCTTCTCCCAAGATCACCTGATCCTAATGGTTTGCAGGCTCATCAATAACCTATCTCTGTACAAATATATTCCCTTTCGAGTGTAATCATCATTTTAGTCTTACCTATGACAAAGCATTACACATTGAAATTTTGGACTATTAGCTGGGGTTAATAGCTAATGTATAGGGTCTGACCTTATACCAGTACCTTCTGGTATATAAATATCCGAGTCATTTTATTTAGGGTAACCTTCCCTTTAATTTTCCATGAAAACCTTTTCATATTATATTGATATAAAACCTTTAAGTCAAATTGGTGAGAAATTTTAAACCTTTAAAATTACCCATTTCGAATCCATTGAAAGTACCCATTTCGTAAACAAGTAAACCCTTCTTTATAACCCAGGTCAGTAGGCCAAAGCATTCCTTTCGAAACCATTCATAATCTTCTTTGAAAAAAATTGAAAAAACATTCCTTCAAAAGCATTAAAACCTTAGTCATCCTATCTTTAAAACACTTAACATTACCTTTCGAAAGAATTGAAAAAACCTTTCCGTTGCTAACCTTTCGAAATCTTCCTTTTAAACCTTTCGAAATCCTTAGGGAACCACCCCTTCGAAACCACTCTTTAAAACCTTTCGAAAGCATTAAAACATCAAACCTTTTGAAATCATTTGGGTTTAAGTTATAACATGTGGAAACACCTTTCGTAACCACTGAAAACCATCTCTTTCGAAATTAAATCATTTTGGTTCTACCTTCAACAGAACAAGAAGGTCGTTAAAACAATTAAGTCGAAATCACTCTTTCGGAAGCGTTTTTAAGTAAAGAAGTATTGGTGTCGAAACCAACCTTCCGAAAGCATTGGAGAAGCAGCTAAGTTCTAAAAACAAAGTATACCTTCTGAAACAATTGATTTCGAAAGGTAGAAAAGTGGCAGCTAGGGTTTTCGACCCAATTTTAAAGCATTTACGTTAAAAATAAAAGGCGCAACCCATTCGAAACCTTTCTTTAAACGATTTGACCAAGTTAAAAGCACTTCCTTCGAATCAAAGCATGCATGTTATCAATTTAAAACCAAGTCATGCTTCAACCTCATCGGAACCTATGGTCTCGACACAGTACCTTTCATCATAGTCCAGTTCACTCTGTACCGAGTTATTGATACTATGTGCATTGATTTCGATGGCAATGGAGGCGACAGTACATGGTCGGAATCCCTGTTCCGAAAGTGGCGAAACATGCTAAAAGCATGTAAAAACTTTTTTTTTTACTTTAAAAAGAAGTTCTTTTCAATTAACCTACCTTTTTTGTCAAAATATTATTGGTTTTTAATTTTCTTTTCTAAAAGTGCTGCCAATATTTCAAAATTAAATAATTTAATTAACTTATAAAATACCCTTTCTCCTTTTATGAACATATAAAATATTTAAGTCACATACCTTAAATAATTTTATATATCTATTAAAACATGCATGGAAAATGTACAAAAATTCCAGAAAATCATTTTTAATATGTTCTCTAACATATATCAACTTTAGACCCAAAGCATATATTATTTAGCCGTAAATAATTTTAAACCCAAATAATCGTTTTCTTCACTAGAAAATTAATATAAAATCCACATTAATTCAAAACTTTATGAAAATTGAAACCATCTCTAAAATATCATTTATGATCTAAATTTAAAATCCCAAGGATTTGGATGTCACTAAGTAGGATTTTCTCATTAAAACATATCATAAAACCTATATGAATGAACATAAACCATCAACAAGCATATATAAACATTTAATCATTCAAAAACATGGAATAATCGTGAAAATACTTCATATTCTTCTTAAAACCAAAAATAATTAGAAAAAGGAGATTTAGTCATTATTCACCTTAGCTTTGAGATTAAGGAGTTTGAGATTTGATTAACCTTGATTTGATTAATCTCCTTTCTTAGATTTTGTTGTTTATCTTCCTCTTGCTCTTACTAATGGTGGTCGATCTCTACTTTAATTTGATATTTCAAATGAACGTATGAATGAATTCCTAAGGGTTTATGGTATAAGAATATTCTTATTCCAACTTTGCCCTCACCTATTACCCTTATCTATTTACTTCATGTTAGCTCATTTTAATTTATTCATTAACATGGCATGGCTACCCCTATTAATCGTAAATCTCAATTCCCTAATCATCACATTATTTTATTTAATTTAGCTAATTAAATATCCTAAATAATGTTACTAAAAATATGAGGTGTTACAGTCTCCCCTTCTTAAAGAATTTCGTCCTAGAAATTACAATAAGGTACACAACAAATCAATCATAAAGGTAAAACATACCATCAACCAAATCAGGATAAGCGTCTCTAATCCTGCTCTTAGTCTCCTAAGTACAGTCTCTCTTATCGTCGCTTATTGGACTTTCACTAATCTAACTATGTCGTTTCTATGCCTCTTCTCATCCCTCGCAACTACCTGAACTGGTTTTCTAAATATAGTCAAGTTTGGTTCTACTACCAAGTCATCTAACACAGTCCATGCTATAGTAGACTCCGGATCTCTAACACACTTCGTTAGATGTGAAACATGAAAAACATCGTGGACTCTTGCCAAACTATTCGGTAACTCTACTCTATACGTGAGTTTCCCGATCCTCTCTATAATATGAAAAGGTCCAACAAATCTCGGTGCCGACTTCCCTGATTTTCCGAAGCTAATCACACTCTTCATTAGTGACACCTTAATGAAAACATGATCTCCAACACAGAACTCCAAGTCTTTCCATCTTCTATCTATAACTCTTCTTCCTAGACTGAGCTTCTGTCATCGTAACTTGAATTAACTCAATCTTTTATGCAGCTTCTCTAACCAAATGTGGACCAAGAACCAACCTATCCCCGGTCTCTAACCAAAAGACGGGTGATATGCAAGGCCTTCCATACAAAGCTTTAAACGGTGTCATCCCTATACTAGTCTAATAACTGTTATTACATGAAACTCGACTAAGTGTAGATGATCTTCTCATGATCCTCCAAAATCTAAAACAAGAACTCATAACAAATCTTCTAAGACTTTGTTAACTCTTTCTGTTTACCCATCGGTCTGTGGATGGTATGTAGTACTCATCTTGAGCTTAGTTCCAAAAATCTCCCGTAGACTTTTCTAGAATTCATTAGTAAATAAGGACTATCACTTACTATACTACTAGGAATTCCATGAAGTCTAACTATATTCTTCATAAATAACTTAGCCAAAATAAGTGTCGTTCTTGTTGACTTAACTGAAATTAAATGGGCACTCTTTGTTAATCTGTCCACTATGACCCATATACTTTCATTACCTCTATTTAACCTTTGCAACCTGTCTATAAAATCCATACAAATAGAATCTCATTTCTAGACTGAAACATCTAAAGGCTAAAGCAACCCACTTGGCTTTTGATGTTTGGTGTTTATCAGTGACAGTTCAAACACTGCTTCACCCAGTAGCTTACATCCCTCGTTATACTTTCCTAGATGAGACGTCTCTCCATGTCCTAATACATCTTACTTCCTCCTGGATGAATAGTGAACTTCGAACGATGGCATTCCTCCAAAACTTCCTTGTGTCTTCTACATTCGAAACATAATCTACCTTTCTTTCTCAACCCTCCATTCTGGTCAAGACTAAAATCCTTTAAGTTATCGCTCTTCATTCCTTCCTTTTAACTTTCTAATCTATTCAACTAATACTGGATCCTCCATCTTTTTAGAAGCAATCTTTTTGATCATCACCGGTCGAACTTCTAAACAAGATATCACAACCGGTTCTCCACTAGATCCAGCCTCAGATCTCCACTGCACTGTGCAAGTCGGCAACGCTTCCAAGTCTTTCCATTCTGCTATCATTACCAACACTATATTTTGGTTCTTTCTGCTAAGTGCATCTACAACCTTATTGCCTTTCCTGGGTGTGTACTCAATGCCAAAATCATAAGTAGCAATAAAATCTAACCATCTCTGCTGTCTCATGTTCAGCTCCTTCCGAGAGAGAAAATACTTTAACGATTTATGATCTGTAAAAAGTTCAAACCTCTCTCCCAAAAGGTAATGTCTCCACACCTTTAACGCAGTATCACCATAGCCAACTCTAATCATGCATTGGATATCTAACTTCATGCGGTCTAAGCTGTCAAGAAGTATAGGCAATTACTTTACCTTTTTGCATTAACAAAGCTCCTAATCCATTTCCACATGCATCTGTATAAACTACCAAGCCCTGATTCCCTTCTATAACAACCAATATAGGTGCATGGGTCAATAAGTGTTTCAAGTTTTGGAACGCTTCCTCCTATTTATCGGTCCACACAAACTTCACATCCTTTCACATTAACTTGGTCCTAGGTGCTGCTATCCGAGAGAAATCCTTTATGAGCCTCCTATAATACCCAACCAATCCAAGAAAACTATTTACCTCAGTCACTGTATCGGGACTCTTCCAATTATTCACCGCTTTAATCATAGTCGGATTTATAGACGACCTTTTTTTGAGACTGCATGACCAAGAAACTTCACTTTCTTCTTCCATAAATTACATTTCGTAAACTTTTCCATCAGCTGATTCTGCCTCGGAATCTCAAGAACAATTCTAAGATGAACTTCATGCTCCCTTTCATCCTAAGAATATACAAAAATATCATCTATAAACACCAATACGAATCTATCCAAGTGCTCTCGAAAAATTCGGTCCATCGGATCCATAAAGAATGTCGGCACATTAGTTAGTTCGAATGGCATCACTAACCATTCGTACGATCCATATATGGGTCTAAAAGCCATCAAAGGAATACTATCCTTTGCCACCCTAAGCTGATGGACCTAGTTGCTAAATACAACTGAGAAAAGGCCTTGGCACCACTCAACTGATCGAACAAATCGTCAATTCTAGGCAATGAATATCGACTCTTTATCTTCTTCTCATTCAACTTACGATAATCGACACACAACCTCAATGATCTGTCCGCTTCTTAGCAAACGCTGCAGCTATTCTCTAAGGTAAACTACTTAGTCCAATAAAATTATTGATTTCTAAATCCACCAACCACACCTTCCACCCCCTCATCTCGATAGGTATCATCCTACTAGGCCACCTACTCATTGGTTCTACTCTAGACACCAAATCTATCAAATACTCAATGGATCATTTCAGTAGCAATCCTACTACTAGCTCGAAGACATCTACGAATTCTCTAATCATGAAAACTCGTCTCAACTCATCTTTTAACTCCAGAACATCCTATGCATCTCATAACTATGGCTTTCTGCAGTATATAAATCCGATCACTATAATCAGGGTGTCTAAGTGATATTTTCCTATCATGGAAATATCCTAGCATTGTCTTACTTAACCAATCCATAACCAAAATAATTCCAAACCCTACAAAGTCAAACACATGCAAACTGCAAACAAAGGTATGACCTAGCAAATCAAACTCTAAGCGGTCACACTTCATCCCAATTGTCACATACACTCATACTGGATTTGCAACCCTTAAGAAAGTAACTAGGTATAAGGGTTTTAGGTTAAGCTTATCTACCAAACAATGAGATATAAAAGAATGCGATGCACCAGTATCAAACAGAACGCTAATGGACATATTATGAATCTAAAGCGTACCTCCCAACACTGCCTTTCCTTTCTCGTTAGTTGTTGGCGTCGAGGTAGTTGGCTCCAATGCATACACCTTGCCCTTTCCATCCTTAGCAGGCCCTTTGCACTGGTTCTTATAATGACCAATTTGATCGTAGTTAAAACATATGATATTCTTCTTCCCGATCACTTCCTTCACCTTCCAGTTCAACATTCATTAGCGAAATTTCCTTTCTTTATCGCATTTAAAGCAGACTACTTCCGACTTTCCCTTCTTTGCGGCTCTACCATTCTGAGCACCCTCCTTATGAAAGAACTTTCTTTTCTGACTCTACCCCACCTGGACCTCCTTTGCCTTATTCTATTCTAAAAAAGAAAGCATCTTCTCTTGTCTTAAATCCATCTCCACCACAACATCACAAAGATCCCTAATATGAAGTAAAGTAGCCCAAGCCAACTCAGGCTTCAACCTCTTAATGAACTTTTCATTCCTCTTCAACACAGTATCTATGGTAGCATACCCATACCTTGCCAAATCGTCGAACCTTCTAGAATATTCCAACGCATACATCTCTCCCTGCTCCAACTCAGCAAACTTTTTGAGCAAAGCAGACTACGCCATCATTGACATGAACCTCTCTTGGAACCTTCTCCTAAACTCAGCCCATATCATTGTTTCTTTATCCACTCCAACTGTCGTACTATTCCACCAGAATAAAGCTGCTTCCTGAAGCTATTTCGAAGCAAACCTTCTCTTTTGCTCATCACTGAGCCCAAAGCCAGCAAATATTCTCTTACAATGCAACAACCAGCTCTCCACCTCAATAGCTTCTTCAGTTCCGGTAAATGGCTTCCCTCCCAACCTAACATAATCTTTACTCATGATAGCATAGTTATTCACCACCAGAGCTTCTTGGTTCACTCTTCCAGCATTTCCTCCAACCACTCCAGTAGCAATTCCATCTTGCATTAACTTCATGAAAAATTGAAACATTGCTCCTATATCCACTCGTGGGACTCCAACACCAACATCCCAGCTTGTGCCTAACCTTGGTTCCTTCAAGAACTCGGTCTGGCATTTCCATTCGTGGTGCTGCTTCCTCCAAGATTCACTCTTCCACTTCTAGCATCCATATCTATATTTAAGCTTGTGAGATAAAGAAGAATAGCCTAAGAGAAATAGGAAAATGTAGATATAGCATATATTTATATATAGCAAATACAAGTACGTTACTATAGAGTTGTCCCATTACCCAATCTTACTCTAATTTCTTAGGATCATATTTTCATAAATCATTTTTACTTTAAATTTTTGATAAACCTATGCTATGATACCAAGTTGTAACATCCCCTATCTTGAGGCCAAAGGCTAAACGCTATAGATGTTGCAGCCATCTATAGTATTAACTTCTAGTGACAAAAAAAGGTAATACTAATGGTATCCATAATAACCGAGTTACATGAATATGAATAAAATCATCACAAATTAAAAAAACTTTTCTGATTACATTTCAAAACAATATTTCATATTCAAATGACATAATCCCATCGCTTTCTCAGGTTCAAATATAATATAATTATTATAAAGTACGCCAAGAGCGGCATAAGAAGGTGACCCCTTGGATGACCAGAGTACTATATAAACATAATTGTCTTAAATACCATATAGTGGAATCAAATAAAATAAAATAGCAACTCCTAAATAGCTATCCGTCAGCCACCTACTTGTCTCCAGAAGCTTTATTCGCCAACCTATAAAAAACCTGTTAACCTCAATCCTCAGTCACTCGGCAACTTTCTCGAAGCACGCCCGAGGAAGTCCTTGCTTTGATTCGAGCATGTGAAATCTCATAGGAAGCTTCGGGCCACCTACATACCCGAAGCTTGCCTTGGACAGTATTGCTTTGAGTCGAGCTTGCAAAAACTTGGAACTTGCTTTAGTACGAGCATTTGGAAATTTGAAGCTAGGTCAGGATCTAGCATAAGAACATTTGTAGCATGCTTCGAGTCGAGCCGAAAGTTGACCCAATGTTTACCCGATGTGCGCTTTGAGTGAGAGCATCATTTACCCGAAGTATTCAAGTGGCAGACTTTGCTTCCAGCTGAGCATTTAAAAATTGGTTCTTGCTTCAAGTCATATTGCTAGTTACCCATAAAGGTGCTTCGATTCAGACATGTGAAAACTCGGGGCTTGCTTCGAGTTGACCTGCAATTTGACCCGAGAAAGCTGTTTGCCTGGGTTTTCTTACATAGTAAACTCTGAGTCAGACATAATGCCTCATGTGAATAATACTATACATCTCGATTACTTGATATTGAGTGAGACTACGCCGCCTAGCAGAATGGATTTCCCCTCACTGATATCCTTTAAAACATATCTTTTGCAAATCATAATAATGCAACCAAAACTGGTTAAAACTGTAAAGCAATATCATGTAAACATACATGTCAGGTAACAATTGAACTATCTGTTCGAACATTATATTATTTGGCTAATTAGTAACCTTTGGCTGACTCGGGCCTACTAGATAATATAAACAAAATAATCTAACACCTGTTAGATTCACCTCTTCTGGAGATTCCATCCCTAACTTATCTTCTCCTAGGGTCACCTAATCCTAATGGTTTTGTGGGCTCACCAATAACCTATCTTAGTATAAATATATTCCCTTCTGTGTGTAATCATCATTTTAGTTTACCTACGACAAAGCTTTGCACACTAGAATTTTGAACTAAATTAGCTGAGGCTAATAGGTAATGTATAGGGCACGACTCTATACCAGTCCCATCTGGTATATAAATATTTGAGTCAATTTACTTAGGGTAACCTTCCCTTTAGTTTTCCTTGAAAATATTTTCATCTTAAATTAATTTAAAACCTTTAAATCAAACTTAAACAAGGAAAATATACACAGTATGCTTTACTCAAAATCACCTTGCCATATAATATATTTACTTTACTCAATTCTTTGTTGATGAGAACATTTAAACCTTTGAAAGTACCCCTTTCGAATCCATTGAAAGTACCCCTTTCGAAACCAAGTAAACCCTTCTTTATAACTAGGCCGAAAGGCCAAAACGTTCCTTTCGAAATCACTCATAATCTTCATTTCAAAACCATTGAAAAACCATTCCTTCAAAAGTATTACATACTTAGACATCCTATCTTTAAAACACTTAACATTGCCTTTTGAAAGCATTGGAAAAACCTTTCCTTTAAAACCTTTCGAAACCTTCCTTTTAAACATTTCAAAATCCTTGGGGAACCAACCCTTCGAAATGATTCTTTAAAACCTTTCGAAAGAATTAAAACATCAAACCTTTTGAAATCATTTGGGTCAAATTTGTAACCTATGGAAAATCCTTTCGAAACCATTGAAAAACATCTCTTTCAAAACCATTCGGATTCTACCTTCAGCAAAGCAAAAGGGTAATTTAAACATTTAAGTCGAAAGCACTCGTTCAAAAGCATTCCTAAGTAAAGAAGTATTAGTGTCAAAACCAACCTTCCGAAAGTACTGAAGAAGTGGTAAGTTTTAAAAACAAATTATACCTTTCGAAACCATTGACTTTGAAAGGTAGAAAAGCGAAAGCTAGGGGTTTCGACCCCATTTGAAAGCATTTACTTAAAACAAAAGGCGCAACCCATCGAAACCTTTGCTTTAAATGAGATGATCCAGTCGGAAGCCAACCAAGTGAAGCACTTCCTTCGAAAGAAAAGCATGCGCATTTTCAATTTAAAACCAAGTCATGCTTTTACCCCATTGGAACCTATAGTCACGACCCCGTACTTTCGCCTTAGTCCAATTTACTTTGTACCAAGTTGTTGATACTATGTGCATTGTTTCGATGGAAATGGAGGCGGTAGTACTTGGTCGGAACCCCTGTGCCGAAAGTAGCGAACCATGTTAAAAGCATGTAAAAACTGATTTTTTTTACTTTAAAGAGAAATTCTTTTCAACAACCTTCCTTGTTTGTCAAAATATTATTGGTTTCCATTTTTCTTTTCTAAAAGTGTTGCCAAAATTTCAGAATTAAACAATTTAATTAACTTACAAAATACCCCTTCTCCTTTTATAAATATATAAAACATTTAACTCCCCTACCTTAAATAATTTTATATATCAATTAAAACACTCAGGAAATTTTCTACAAAAATCCAAGAAAATCATTTTTAGTATGTTTTCTAACACATATCAATTTCATACCCAAAGCATATATTATTTAGCCATAAATAATTTTAAACCAGATAATCATTTCTTCACTACAAAATTAATATAAAATCCACATTAATTCGAAAAATTATGAAAATTAAAACATATCTCTAAAATATCATTTTAGATCCAAATCTAAAATCACAAGGAATTTGGATGTCATTAAATAGGGTTTTCTCATTAAAACATATCATAAAACCTATATGAATGAACATAAATCATCAACAAGCATATATAAACATTTAATCATTCTAAAACATGGCATAATCATGAAAAATACTTCGGATTTTTTTTAAAACCGAAAACAATTAGAAACATGAGATGTGGTCATTATTAACCTTAGCTTTGAGGTTAAGGAGTTTGAGATTTGATTAGCTTTGAATTGACTAATCTCTTCCTTAGCTTTTCTTGTTTATCTTTCTCTTGTTGTAACGATAGCGATTTTTCGTTGCCGAAAAACCGAATAGTTAGGGTTTTAGAAAGAGAAAAGAAGTAGAAGAGAGATAGAAGAAGATAGAGAAGATAGAAAATGGAGGGAAAAGAAAACAGAAAATAGAACAATATCAGAATCTCACAATTCGCAGCGGAACAACATATAATAAATAATTGAATAATCTTTAAACAAAGAACTATATCAGTTATTACATTTCATACATTACATTTCATTACATCATATCATCAGAGTGTACAACAACAACAACAAACAGTGCAGCGGAAAAAAAAAGAAATACTATATACTAGTAATACGCCATCCAGCTTGCCTCCTGCAACACCTGAATTCCAGAATATCCTGATAAACCTTAACTCTTGACTGCCCGTGTGAAAATTGGTGGGCACCCAGAGTTTAGGAAGGAAAACAATAAACTCCGAGTCAGTCATGTGACTGGTGTGAGAACTCAAAACAGTTTATTTTTCTTTAAAATCAAAATAGAGGAATATTTTTAAAGTCAATTCGCAATGCTTTTAAAAATGAGACTACCATAAGGCCTCCCGCACAAACACACAATGCAAACGCAGAATCGGAGGAGATTTCTCCTTATGATAGTCAAAGATGCTTGATACGCATTAAAAAGACATTTGATATTATTACTAGTGCATAGTGAAGGAAATAAAATCATTTTCGAAAGTAGAATATAAATCTTAGCCAGCATAGACATTTCGAACTATGCCTACTATAGCTACCATCTAAACAGTTGTGACCACCATAAGTAAATGGCAGGTTCTACAACTAATACCGTACAAGGTTTCGTATTGGGAATTGGATTTCCAACGAATGATCAGGCCAAGGAACTTCCCATTGCCACATGAGAATGCCTCTGGATGGACATCCCCGAGAACCAAACCGGATCTCTACCAACACAAGGCCGGGTTACCCCTAACTGAGTAACAACTGACCGAATATGCCATCCCCCGGTCCTTTGGGACCTTTCACCGAGCGCTCGCAATCAATTCACACAATCATAAAGTGTTTTCAACATGAGTAAATATCTGGGCTCCATACCATGATACCACCCTTTTCCAGAAGGAAATGCACATATCCTAAAGGGCGCTACCCCTCATAACCTTGCCGCATCTTTCCTGTTTTGACCATTCACGGGGTGTGAGGCTCGATGAAGTCACGTCCACAAAAACATACTTTATACAAAAGCCATGCTTTGGGTCAACAAATGATTATAGAAATGATCACCAGGATAGACGATCAAATAAATGAACCTATCACAAATAATCAACACAATGATTATTTACAGCAACACTCATTATGTCACATTACCAAATTGGGAGTATATTGCTGATAACCTTCAACTATATAACCTCTGAGCTCGTACGTCTCAGAGAAGGGTGTTAAGCTAAGAGAATAAATTCTCCGCCACCAACAGAAATATATTTGAAAGAAATCGGCTTTACATCTCAATTTGTAATGTCAGACACACAATCCATACAAGTCTGTTCCGGGCTCGAACAGAGAAGGCACTTACAAAGAAGTCCTTGCAATCCGAATAATCTCTAATCACGTTCGGATTTCCCATCACTTATGGAGATCTCAATACCGGGGATCAGCCAGTGCAGAGACAATCAACAAGAAACCCTTACGTTTTCAAAAATATCCGGTCTTCAACACCGATCTTCGAATGCAATTCATAACGACGTATCACATATTCGGAATGGGTTATACGACCCCAAGGTCCTTTCCCGGTTAACCCGAATAGTGAGCGCTTATTTTAAAAAAATAAATAAGTGTGGCATTCAATTCAAGCAAATCACAACAAATACCTATTTAAAGGTAAATATTGATAATCGGTTATTGAACTATCAATAGATATGCCAACATCACCAGATTCCAAATAATTTTTCAAATTATTTATTTTCCAAAAATATCTTTACAAGATATATATTTTTTCATTCTTCAAAAATAAATCAATATTTATTTTTAAACTCATTTTCCAAATTCCATTTATAAATTCCATATTGAATTTATATTCCAAAATATTTTCATGAGTATACGATTTCCATTCGAATTCTAATATTCATTTTCAATTTATCTTCAAAAAGATAAATTCCAAATATTCACTTAATATTGGAAAAGCATTTCTATACTTATTAAAAATAAGTAATTCACAGATCTTTTTATTTTCTACACTTAGAAAATATTCAATATACTCCAATCGAAATTAAGTATATATTTCATTCTTTAAGGAAATCATTCACTTAACCATATTTATCTGGGCCAAAACGAATGTTGCGTAAAACATCGTTACGACAACCCAAAATCACTAGTATAGGGATTCGAAATTAAAATAGATATATAAATCCCAATACTATACAAAACATTTCCTTTCGGAAATCATCTATTATAACAACAGTGTTATAGTCTACTATTTCCTTCCATTTCTCGAAAACGTCTATTTCAACAATAAATGTTGAAATCTATGGTTTCGATAGTTAATATATTTTAAAACATCTTTAGATCGTTTTAATTCTATTTAAAACATCACATTCAAAACATTTCTTTAACATATTATTCACTATTCAAAAACGTGAATATACTACGTTAACAAATTTCATCATTTCTATTCATTTTATTTTAAAGGATTATTCACTTCCTAAAACGTGAATATAACTCCATTAATAAATTACAACAATTTACTTATCAAAATAAGTCGTTGCGGATTTATAAAATAATGTTTATAAATTCCATTTCTATTTATTTTATAATACTTCCTTTTACAAATTTCCTTTATTAATCCTATTCAATTTTTATATCTCAATGATATACCAAAAATTCATATTATAAGTCAAATACTTATAATTTATTTGTTTACAAAAATCGTTCTTTTAAACTTCCCAAGTTTATAAATCTTATAACTTATAAGATTCATTTATTTATCCAAAATCTATTCTTTTAAATAACTTTACAAATTTTATAAACCTACTGTTTATAAAATTCCATTTATAACTTCACCGTTATAATTCTATAATTCCAATTTATTTTCATTTACAATTCATTCTAATACTTGTAAAAGCTCGTTTTATAATTCCAATAATTTTTATTTATAAATATCAATTTATATATCTTTTAATATAAAACAATTTATATTACTATTTTTAAAACGTCTTTAAACTCTTTTATAATTTCATCATTTGATTTATAAAATAATCCAATTCCATAAATCCTATTTTTAACTTTTTATAATAAATTCAGAAATCCTAGTTTAATTTATTTTATAAAATCATAAATCTCATATTTTCAAAAAAATCAACTTTTAACTATATTTCTCAAAAATATAATTTTGATAACATTAAGATTATAACGTTTATTTATTTATAATGGATCAATTCCAAAAATATTTTATAAACGTATACTTTCAAAAATCACTTTAGAAATTCCTTAAAATAAAAATCATTATTTTTAAACTTCAAAAATTGGATTCGATGATGCAACACATCAAATAGTCAATCACGACTTTCAAACATCATATATCAATATGATAATCAATCAACATAACAATATCTAAAATCAATAAATATTTGTGAGGAATCCAGTTGGATCCCTCCAACCTGTTTCCCTGCATCCACAGACATTAGCACAATACCATTCCACTTCGAGGTGGAATATCGCGGTATATGGGATTTTATAAATATTATCCGCTTACTAACGGCGCAATAGGGTCTCATCCGCTATACAATGCGGGAAATCAATCAACTGCAATATATACATATGCCAATATATATATATATATTGCTATATACTAATATAATACCAATTCCACTTCGAGGTGGAATATCGCGGTATATGTGTGTAATAAATAACCTCCGCTTACTAACGGCGTATAGGGTCTATTCACATCCAATATACATATATAACAATCATCATTCAAGCCAACAATCATTCAATCAACAAATTTTAAATCTAACTATTTAAAATTTAAATAAATCCTTTTGAGTGAGAAGTTCTCACCTTTGCTTTTATTAGCAGTCCATTTTCCTCTTGACTCGATTTTCTTGATTTATACCTTGTATAAATATTTACAAAATTTATTAATATTCAAACAGATTGAATAATAAATTTCGTTCTTGATTGTTTAATTAATCAATAGTTTTATTTAAACCAATCTCTTCTTAAATAAATTTATTTTAACAAATTTTCCTTTTAAAATAATTCTAACTAGAAATTCCCAATTGAACTAAATTTCCTTTTTATTAATTTAAATCAACTAATTTTTCTTAAATAAAATTATTTTCCTTTCAACCAAATTTCTGTTAAATAAATTTATTTAACTAAACATTTTACTTTCAAACTAACTTTCCTTTTTAATAAATTGTTTTTGGCTTTCAAACAATTTCTTTTTAATACTTTGATTTAACAAAAAATTAAATTCAAACTATTCTTTATAAATTCAATTTTTGTCGAACAAATTTAATTTCTATTTAAATAAATTTTATTAACTAACTATTTAATTTAAACAACATTTTCTTTTATAAAATATCCTTTAGTCCTTAATTACCCATTTTTCCAATAATAAATAATATTTTCTTTTGATAAATCATTATATCAAATAAGTAAAATTCCTAACTAATTTTCCTTTTACGAAATATTTTTCATTTGAAACTAAAATTTCTATTCAACTAATAATTTAGTTTTAAATAAATAATCAAATTTTAAACATATTTTCTTTAATGTAATATGTTTTACATACATATTTTATTTTCTGTTTATAACTTTACAAATTATATATATATATATATATATATTATTTATAAATACTGTAAAACAATTTCTTTTAAAAAAAAAAACTTATACCTCACTGCGAAATCGTGTCCACACCGAGTTCGATGACGTCGTGTCGCGCGCCATCCACGAACGAAACCCCCCCATCATCTCGCACGCGCGTGCGCTACCCCCTCCAGCGAGCGCCTTCCCACGCGAGCATCAATCGCGAGTCCCCCCGCCACTGTCGTGACACCGCCCCCCAAATTCCAAGCGCCGCCTCGCATCATCAGCCACCGCGAAGCCACCACGACCTCACCACGAACGTCATCACCCACTCCACTGCCCTAGCCGCCGCCTCATCTCCACGCGACTTCCCCCAATCGAGTTCACGGCACCACAATTTTGACCACGACCGCTTTTCCTCCAACCACGCGTGCGCGATTTAGGGCTTCGGCCATGATTTTGTTTCGTTCGAAAGTTTGAATTTATGAGCGAACTGAAGAATGAGGGAGAGGGTTATTTAAAATAACAGAGGGATGGTTATCACGATTTTCTTCCATGATTTTAGGCTGAAACAAAGGGGAGGCAACGCGATTTTTGGCCTAGTTCACGGGATGCTGTCGTTTGTTGACTAATTTCAATTTAAATTTAAATTAAATTAAATTTGTTTCGATACAAATTTCAATGCGTTTAGGTGTCGTATTCTCACATAGCAACCCCGATTGATACGAAATTTGAAATTCAGCAACAATTCAATATTACGGACCCAATGCAACTGGTTTCGTCGAATTCCGAGACTGTGCCTCGGAAGGCTATTTTTAAATATCGATTCAAACGATTAAATTTCAAAACTGAACAATTCACTTTCAAATTCAATTCGGAAGCTCCTATTACCTTCAGTATTATCAACATGAATTTTACAACCCTTTGAAATATTTTTAATCGGCTTAAAATTTGAAGATTCAAATTTTAATTCAACTTCAATAGATTAAATTCAAAAATTTAATCGCCAAATTCATTCTGATAATTTGAAATTCACGTCAAACCATCATTCAAATATTTAAAATTAATTAAATATTCTCAAATTGTTTTAAAATTCAGGGTCGTTACAATCTTTCCCCCTTAAAAGAATTTCGTCCCGAAATTACAAGTTAAGAAGAATGCCCTTAATCCGTCTACTATTTTTCACAATCCAAATAGTTTTATCAACTTACTAACCTAAATCTTTTTACTAGAGATTCACTATCATTTCAACTAACTTTCCAACTTCAATTATAAGTTTCAATCAACATTGTTTTCCTAACAATTCAAATTCAAATTTCAAACTTTCAAAATTTCTCAAAAATTTTCTAACACCCTAAATTTTCGAAAAATTTCGCCAGCGTCTCCTTTGCGCGGCTAGCTCGGTACGACTACAAAATGGCACCACGGCCCCTCAAAATCAAAAAGAAAAGAGAAAGCCAAGTGGCTGGAGAAGAAAATCATCAAATTTCATACTGAAATTGAAATACGTACCTTTTTGTCGAGCAATTTAATTTTATCTTCAAAATCAAAATCCAAATTCCTTTATACACCTGTATATCCTGCTAGTCATAATATCCAATTCCAACATTCAAACTATTTTGCCAATTCCATTACAAAATTTTCCATATATGCTTTTATACATTTTTACTTCACTATTGAAGTTACAAATTCATTTTCATTAAATTTTTACATTTCAATTTCAATTCATTCAATTTCATTTGAATTCAATTCAAAATTTCAATATCTATATTCAATTCATCTTGAATTTATTGAATTACTAACAAAGGGAATTTCAATTTATTTCTTTTACTTACTGGAATTTATATACAAATTCAAATTTATCTTCAAATTTAGCTCACGACTAAACTTTAATTTTAACCAATTCAAATTCCAATTCATTAGTCCATAAATTAATAATTTATCAAGTTAGTTTACTTGAATTCAATCCATTTTATTTTTTATTTAATTCCATATACTAACGATAATAATTTAATATTATTAACAACCATGCAACCATATATTATAATAATTCATAGAAAATCATCTCTTCTCTATCAAAATAGTTTTGGGCAAAATTATCTTATTTACCAAATTCAAAAACAATTTATATTCACTAACAAATACGCGCTCATATCTATTATTACACTCAAACTCATTCTAGAGCACTGCTGACTCTATCTCTAATGAGTAACACCCAACACCAACAGAGCCATGGTTGTCGCTTAACCATATGCTCTGATACCAAATGTAACGATAGCGATTTTTCGTTGCCGAAAAACCGAATAGTTAGGGTTTTAGAAAGAGAAAAGAAGTAGAAGAGAGATAGAAGAAGATAGAGAAGATAGAAAATGGAGGGAAAAGAAAACAGAAAATAGAACAATATCAAAATCTCACAATTCGCAGCGGAACAACATATAATAAATAATTGAATAATCTTTAAACAAAGAACTATATCAGTTATTACATTTCATACATTACATTTCATTACATCATATCATCAGAGTGTACAACAACAACAACAAACAGTGCAGCGGAAAAAAAAAGAAATACTATATACTAGTAATACGCCATCCAGCTTGCCTCCTGCAACTCCTGAATTCCAGAATATCCTGATAAACCTTAACTCTTGACTGCCCGTGCGAAAATTGGTGGGCACCTAGAGTTTAGGAAGGAAAACAATAAACTCCGAGTCAGTCATGTGACTGGTGTGAGAACTCAAAACAGTTTATTTATCTTTAAAATCAAAATAGAGGAATATTTTTAAAGTCAATTCTCAATGCTTTTAAAAATGAGACTACCATAAGGCCTCCCGCACACACACACAATGCAAACGCAGAATCGGAGGAGATTTCTCCTTATGATAGTCAAAGATGCTTGATACGCATTAAAAAGGCATTTGATATTATTACTAGTGCATAGTGAAGGAAATAAAATCATTTTCGAAAGTAGAATATAAATCTTAGCCATCATAGACATTTCGAACTATGCCTATTATAGCTACCATCTAAACAGTGGTGACCACCATAAGTAAATGGCAGGTTCTACAACTAATACCGTACAAGGTTTCGTATTGGGAATTGGATTTCCAACGAATGATCAGGCCAAGGAACTTCCCATTGCCACATGAGAATGCCTCTGGATGGACATCCCCGAGAACCAAACCGGATCTCTACCAACACAAGGCCGGGTTACCCCTAACTGAGTAACAACTGACCGAATATGCCATCCCCCGGTCCTTTGGGACCTTTCACCGAGCGCTCGCAATCAATTCACACAATCATAAAGTGTTTTCAACATGAGTAAATATCTGGGCTCCATACCATGATACCACCCTTTTCCAGAAGGAAATGCACATATCCTAAAGGGCGCTACCCCTCATAACCTTGCCGCATCTTTCCTGTTTTGACCATTCACGGGGTGTGAGGCTCGACGAAGTCACGTCCACAAAAACGTACTTTATACAAAAGCCATGGTTTGGGTCAACAAATGATCATAGAAATGATCACCAGGATAGACGATCAAATAAATGATCCTATCACAAATAATCAACACAATGATTATTTACAGCAACACTCAGTATGTCACATTACCAAATTGGGAGTATATTGCTGATAACCTTCAATAATATAACCTCTGAGCTCGTACGTCTCAGAGAAGGGTGTTAAGCTAAGAGAATAAATTCTCCGCCACCAACAGAAATATATTTGAAAGAAATCGGCTTTACATCTCAATTTGTAATGTCAGACACACAATCCATACAAGTCTGTTCCGGGCTCGAACAGAACCGAAGGCACTTACAAAGAAGTCCTTGCAATCCGAATAATCTCTAATCACGTTCGGATTTCCCATCACATATGGAGATCTCAATACCGAGGATCAGCCAGTGCAGAGACAATCAACAAGAAACCCTTACGTTTTCAAAAATATCCGGTCTTCAACACCGATCTTCGAATGCAATTCATAACGACGTATCACATATTCGGAATGGGTTATACGACCCCAAGGTCCTTTCCCGGTTAACCCGAATAGTGAGCGCTTATTATAAGAAAAAAATAAGTGTGGCATTCAATTCAAGCAAATCACAACAAATACCTATTTAAAGGTAAATATTGATAGACGGTTATTGAACTATCAATAGATATGCCAACATCACCAGATTCCAAATAATTTTTCAAATTATTTATTTTCCAAAAATATCTTTACAAGATATTTTTTTTTCATTCTTCAAAAATAAATCAATATTTATTTTTAAACTCATTTTCCAAATTCCATTTATAAATTTCATATTGAATTTATATTCCAAAATATTTTCATGAGTATACGATTTCCATTCGAATTCTAATATTCATTTTCAAGTTATCTTCAAAAAGATAAATTCCAAATATTCACTTAATATTGGAAAAGCATTTCTATACTTATTAAAAATAAGTAATTCACAGATCTTTTTATTTTCTACACTTAGAAAATATTCAATATACTCTAATCGAAATTAAGTATATATTTCATTCTTTAAGGAAATCATTCACTTAACCATATTTATCTGGGCCAAAACGAATGTTGCATAAAACATCGTTACGACAACCCAAAATCACTAGTATAGGGATTCGAAATTAAAATAGATATATAAATCCCAATACTGTACAAAACATTTCCTTTCGGAAATCATCTATTATAACAACAGTGTTATAATCTACTATTTCCTTCCATTTCTCGAAAGCGTCTATTTCAACAATAAATGTTGAAATCTATGGTTTCGATAGTTAATATATTTTAAAACATCTTTATATCGTTTTAATTCTATTTAAAACATCACATTCAAAACATTTCTTTAACATATTATTCACTATTCAAAAACGTGAATATACTACGTTAACAAATTTCATCATTTCTATTCATTTTATTTTAAAGGATTATTCACTTCCTAAAACGTGAATATAACTCCATTAATAAATTACAACAATTTACTTATCAAAATAAGTCGTTGCGGATTTATAAAATAATGTTTATAAATTTCATTTCTATTTATTTTATAATACTTCCTTTTACAAATTTCCTTTATTAATCCTATTCAATTTTTATATCTCAATGATATACTAAAAATTCATATTATAAGTCAAATACTTATAATTTATTTGTTTACAAAAATCGTTCTTTTAAACTTTCCAAGTTTATAAATCTTATAACTTATAAGATTCATTTATTTATCCAAAATCTATTCTTTTAAATAACTTTACAAATTTTATAAACCTACTGTTTATAAAATTCCATTTATAACTTCACCGTTATAATTCTATAATTCCAATTTATTTTCATTTACAATTCATTCTAATACTTGTAAAAGCTCGTTTTATAATTCCAATAATTTCTATTTATAAATATTTTAATATAAAACAATTTATATTACTATTTTTAAAACGTCTTTAAACTCTTTTATAATTTCATCATTTGATTTGTAAAATAATCCAATTCCATAAATCCTATTTTTAACTTTTTATAATAAATTCAGAAATCCCAGTTTAATTTATTTTATAAAATCATAAATCTCATATTTTCAAAAAAATCAACTTTTAACTATATTTCTCAAAAATATAATTTTGATAACATTAAGATTATAACGTTTATTTATTTATAATGGATCAATTCCAAAAATATTTTATAAACGTATACTTTCAAAAATCACTTTAGAAATTCCTTAAAATAAAATCGTTATTTTTAAACTTCAAAAATTGGATTCGATGATGCAACACATCAAATAGTCAATCACGACTTTCAAACATCATATATCAATATGATAATCAATCAACATCACAATATCTAAAATCAATAAATATTTGTGAGGAATCCAGTTGGATCCCTCCAACCTGTTTCCCTGCATCCACAGACATTAGCACAATACCATTCCACTTCGAGGTGGAATATCGCGGTATATGGGATTTTATAAATATTATCCGTTTACTAACGGCGCAATAGGGTCTCATCCGCTATACAATGCGGGAAATCAATCAACTGCAATATATACATATGCCAATATATATATTGCTATATACTAATATAATACCAATTCCACTTCGAGGTGGAATATCGCGGTATATGTGTGTAATAAATAACCTCCGCTTACTAACGGCGTATAGGGTCTATTCACATCCAATATACATATATAACAATCATCATTCAAGCCAATAATCATTCAATCAACAAATTTTAAATCTAACTATTTAAAATTTAAATAAATCCTTTTGAGTGAGAAGTTCTCACCTTTGCTTTTATTAGCAGTCCATTTTCCTCTTGACTCGATTTTCTTGATTTATACCTTGTATAAATATTTACAAAATTTATTAATATTCAAACAGATTGAATAATAAATTTCGTTCTTGATTGTTTAATTAATCAATAGTTTTATTTAAACCAATCTCTTCTTAAATAAATTTATTTTAACAAATTTTCCTTTTAAAATAATTCTAACTAGAAATTCCCAATTGAACTAAATTTCCTTTTTATTAATTTAAATCAACTAATTTTTCTTAAATAAAATTATTTTCCTTTCAACCAAATTTCTGTTAAATAAATTTATTTAACTAAACATTTTACTTTCAAACTAATTTTCCTTTTTAATAAATTATTTTTGGCTTTCAAACAATTTCTTTTTAATACTTTGATTTAACAAAAAATTAAATTCAAACTATTCTTTATAAATTCAATTTTTGTCGAACAAATTTAATTTCTATTTAAATAAATTTTATTAACTAACTATTTAATTTAAACAACATTTTCTTTTATAAAATATCCTTTAGTCCTTAATTACCCATTTTTCCAATAATAAATAATATTTTCTTTTGATAAATCATTTTATCAAATAAGTAAAATTCCTAACTAATTTTCCTTTTACGAAATATTTTTCATTTGAAACTAAAATTTCTATTCAACTAATAATTTAGTTTTAAATAAATAATCAAATTTTAAACATATTTTCTTTACTGCAATATGTTTTACATATATATTTTATTTTCTGTTTATAACTTTACAAATTATATATATATATATTATTTATAAATACTGTAAACAATTTCTTTTAAAAAAAAAAACTTATACCTCACTGCGAAATCGTGTCCACACCGAGTTCGATGACGTCGTGCCATGCGCCATCCACGATCGAAACCCCCCCATCATCTCGCACGCGCGTGCGCTACCCCCTCCAGCGAGCGCCTTCCCACGCGAGCATCAATCGCGAGTCCCCCCGCCACTGTCGTGACACCGCCCCCCAAATTCCAAGCGCCGCCTCGCATCATCAGCCACCGCGAAGCCACCACGACCTCACCACGAACGTCATCACCCACTCCACTGCCCTAGCCGCCGCCTCATCTCCACGCGACTTCCCCCAATCGAGTTCACGGCACCACAATTTTGACCGCGACCCCTTTTCCTCCAACCACGCGCGCGCGATTTAGGGCTTCGGCCATGATTTTGTTTCGTTCGAAAGTTTGAATTTATGAGCGAACTGAAGAATGAGGGAGAGGGTTATTTAAAATAACAGAGGGATGGTTATCACGATTTTCTTCCATGATTTTAGGCTGAAACAAAGGGGAGGCAACGCGATTTTTGGCCTAGTTCACGGGATGTTATCGTTTGTTGACTAATTTCAATTTAAATTTAAATTAAATTAAATTTGTTTCGATACAAATTTCAATGCGTTTAGGTGTCGTATTCTCACATAGCAACCCCGATTGATACGAAATTTGAAATTCAGCAATAATTCAATATTACGGACCCAATGGAACTGCTTTCGTCGAATTCCGAGACTGTGCCTCGGAAGGCTATTTTTAAATATCGATTCAAACGATTAAATTTCAAAACTGAACAATTCACTTTCAAATTCAATTCTGAAGCTCCTATTACCTTCAATATTATCAATATGAATTTTACAACCCTTTGAAATATTTTTAATCGGCTTAAAATTTGAAGATTCAAATTTTAATTCAACTTCAATAGATTAAATTCAAAAATTTAATCGCCAAATTCATTCTGATAATTTGAAATTCACGTCAAACCATCATTCAAATATTTAAAATTAATTAAATATTCTCAAATTAAATTATTTAAAATTCAGGGTCGTTACACTTGTTCTTGCTAATGGTGGTCGGCCACTACTTTAATTTGATATTGCAAATGAACATATGAATGTGTTCTTAAGGGTTTAGGGTATAAGAATATTCTTATTCCAATGTTGCCCTCACCTATTACCCTTATCTATTTCAATTCATGTTAACTCATTTTAGTTTATTCATTAACATGGCACGATGACCCCTATTAATCACAAATCTCAATTGCCAAATTACCACATTATTTTATTTTATTTAGCTAATTAAATATCCTACATAATGTTACTAAAAATATTACACTAATGGTTGTCAATCCTCATATGATTGCCTATTGATGATGTATAGTAGGTGCAGATAAGGGAAAGTAAGAGCCAATATGTTGTAGATATCCAGAAGCAATTAAGTTTCCAAAGGAAGATGTGAAGTAATCAGTCCAAGTTAATAGCCGAATTTTTAATGTTGGGAACAAGATAAGTCAATAAGTAAATTGAAGGAAGAGAAGTCCAAAATATGGACAAATAAAAATCCACTCTGAGTTCAACCTTATATGAAAGGATTTAATGTTAAACTTAAAATAATTTTAAAGATTTAAGAAAAATATAAAATAATGATATATTTAAAATGATTTTAAAGTGTTTATTTAAAGTAGAGAAACTCCATTTTTGGAGAGTAATTAAATGTTTAATTTTTGAAAAAAAATATTTATATTTTATTTAAAATAAAGTTCCAGTAGAAAGTAAAGTTTGTTAAAATCTAAATTTCAACAAAGGAAATTTTGTAAAAGGCTATTTCTTCTGAAAAAAATGGTAGAGAAAATATAGCTCATGGGTTGTTTTATAATGAAATTTTCTAAGTTATGAAATCCATTTTAGGGATGAAAAATAGGAAGTGGTACAAGTTTGAAATGCGGTAAAAAGAACGGGAAAGTAGGTTAAAACCCAAAGACAAACCAGTAAACGAACGCATTGCAATGGTCCGATAAAGAGGACAATCAAATGAGAGAAAAACTATATAAATAAAATCAATTTAAATATAGAGCAGTTTAGGTAGAAGAAAGTTAAATGGTAAAAAGGTTATGAAATATAAATAGAAAAAAGGTTAGAAATTCTTAAAAGATGATGTTAGTAATTAGAAATAATATAAGAAATTAAAAAAATGGATAATTTTTGTAATAAGTGAAATGGTGGCACATATCTTTTAGAAGTCCCTCTAATATGCTGGAGTCCCTGCTAATGTTGAAACTGGAGATAGTATAAGTGATAAGAAAATAATAGAGTGAGAATTGTTCTTGTCTACTCAAGTTTTTATTATTTAAAATTATAAAAGATGTTTAGAAATATTGTAAATTGCATTTTTAAAAAGAAATGGTTTGTTGTAACAATTGGGTTTGTAAAAGAAAAACTTAATAAATGGTTTGAGTTAAAAATCTAAATTTTTTATTAAAAAAAGTTGAAAAGGGCATTTAAAAGGAAAAGTTGATTTGAAGAGAATGGAAAGAAACTTTATAAATATTACATGCTAACATTTTATTTTGGACTTGGTGGATAAGCTAAATTAGAAAGTCCTAAATTATAGTTTTAAAAATTAAGACACCAAGTTATTTTTGAATTTGATAGAAAGTTTCTAAGTTGTAATTTTAAAGATAAACATGTTTAGATTAAGTACTTCAAAATATTAAAGTTTTAATTTTTGATAAAAAGGGTGAAGACTAGACCAAAATTTTAAATAGGAGTAGATAGGAATGATGGCCTATGCAAGACAGGGTAAGAGATAAGGGTATGAAGTAAATACGATGACTACTCATAGAGTAGCAATAAGGAATCCCCGTAGAGTGTAAAGATATTTGTAAGAAACATAGAATGTTTTGTTAGATCTGTATGCAAACCAGAGAAACCTGCAATGGAATTATAAATGGTATTAAGTTCGCTTCTACAAGTTCTAGGCTATGCTTATACGAAGGATCAAGGATAAAGAAAGTAAATACCAAGATTTGAGAGTATTATCAATAGATTTGGATTAAAATATGACAGCAACAAAGGGTAATGAAATGGCAAACATACATAAAGGATATTGGTAGACTCAAATTAAGGAAGGCAAGACAATGGGTGTAAAAGTTATTCCACCAAGTCAATTTACCAATGTGTTATTCAAAATGTGCATATTTTTTTATTTCTTACCCATTACAATGTGGGAATGCACAGTTACTCCATAATTGGGTATGGTAGGGTAAGTAATGGATAGAACTTATTCATTAGAAGCCATAAAGGAAAATTTTGATATGTGGGTTGCAGAAGGATGACACATTAGAAAGGTCCATCTAATTTAAGTAAGAAGTGATAGGGTCACAACATCATTAAGGTCAGTTAATGTTGAATGGTAGCTTCCAGTAATTGTTTCTTTAAGGTTTGTGTTGTAAGCATTAGTTGTTTCTGTAAAACGTGTATGATATCATGAGAAATGTTTCTTTTGAAAATTGGTTTTCTGGCTAGACCACTTTATCAATTGGAAAACTATGTAAATAAGGAGAACACATGTAGACTCTTAACTAAACCAAAATAAATAAATAAAGTGTTGGAAGTTTGTGAAATAAATTAGGGAATTTATTAAATTAGCTGTTAAAAGAAAAGTAAAGTTAAGTCCCAAAAGCCTTAAAGTTTTGGGAGGATAAGTTTTGACGAGCAAAGTATAGAGAAAGTTTGTTGGAAGCCACCAATCAGTTTCCTTGTGCTTTTAAAGCTAAAATTTATAAATGAACTTATGTGGTGGTTGTTATTTAAAAATTTTGAAGGAAGATTTTTGAAATTGACATTACCGTGTAATAAAATAGAGTCCATTATAGACGCCAAACTACCGACTAGACCTCGACTGCGTAGGACGTGACATGAATTATTTTGAAAGTAAGCACACACACTTTTGGAGGTTTTTTTTAGAGATAAAATAATTTTATGAAAAATTCGAAAAATGGCGGTGAGATTTTAAATTTCAAGAGTTTTACCAAGTATTTCAAAATTAAGTCCCAAACGATTTTATGTGGAGAGAGAGAAAAAAAATTATTGTGGAAATGCCACGTGCTTGGTAGGGAAAGAATTCGACGGATTAACAAATATAAATTATACTATGCAGCAAAAATGACAGTAAATAAGATTTAGTTAGTAACAAGGGAAAAAGTTATCTCAGATAAGGAATCTATTTCTCCACACCTTGCCGATGGGTGAACAAAACTGATTTCTATTATAATTCTGACTTAAAGTTTTAAAGATTCAAAATAATATTTACTTATGCGGACTGTACTTGGAAAAGTTGGAGGAGAATTGGGGGCAAAAGAGAAGGTTCCAAGGTATAGTGGGGCAAAAAAGAAGGTCCCAAGGCATAAGAATATAGGTTTAGAAAACTAGATTTTTTTCTAAAACTTAGATGTTAGCAGTGGTGTGCTAGAATTCTGGGTGGTAGGGATTAGTTGAACTATACTTCCATTAGTGGAAGTGTGGGAAAATTACGGTGCAAAAACTAGTTTTCAAAATTTGCATACAAATAGAACTACCAGTATATTTAGGTTGTTTGCACCATATTTTCAAAACTGTTTTAAAAGAATGCATTCATATGGGAGACACCGATTTAGAATTGCTCAGTGCACATATTACATATATCTTGATACACCATGCACTTTTACATGAATGGTTGTAAAATTGGTTATACACTAATTGGTTGGTTAGTTTAGAGTGGTTGTACGCAATTGTTACATTGTCAGTCCTTGAGGAATTTCAAGGGCGAAATTCTTTTCAAGAGAGAAGAACGTAACACCCCATAATTTTTATGACGATTTATTTAAAGAAAATTAATTAATGAATAATGTTGCCAAAAAATAAAGATTTTTTTACCAACGTTAGAATTTAACTACGAAGCTTGCACCATTGGAGTCATGGTGATTTTTCGATTAACTTGCATACATAAAGTTTTCCAATCGGAGTTCAAACATAAAAGTTATTAACGTTTGATGTTTTCAAATTAGAAATATGTAATTAAGGTATTATTAATGTTAATTATCGTCAGTTAAAGTTAACGGATAATTAACATTGCTTAAACATTAAGACAAATCTAATTGAAAAGAAATTGTATCGGCCAGTTAAACAAGGAAGAAAATGAAACAAATCAGAGCATGGTAATCAATTATAGCAGCAACATGATCGGTCGACCGGTAGCAGTCAACCGTGAATGGTTAGTGTTTGACCAGTGGTGCTGTAAAATTGACAATTAATACATGGTTGATGGATTGGGTTCAATATACTTCAATCTTGCAATTGGCACTGATTTGAATCCCTATAAATAAAGACCTAAACTTTCACTTTTTGCTCGCATTTTCTGAGTGATGTCCAAGCTTTTCCATTTTATCTCCTCAACAAAATTCTAAATTATTAAAAATTGTTATAATTTATACATATACATAATTGGCAAATCATAGAGGACGATTGAGAAGAAGAATAGGATCAAATCCAATCGCCAAAGCAAAGGTAAATTGTAAATCCAGATCTAAAATGTAAATCAATTCCAATTCTCTTTTCTAATCTAGTTTTCTAAAATATATGTGTGCGCTTGTGGTGAATATATCCAAATAGAGAGTAAAGTGTAACAACCCAAATTTCAAATAGCAATTAATTAACGTCAGTAATAGTAATTTAGTTGATTAAAATAGAATTAGGCTATTTATTTGACAAATTGGTTTTTAAACTATTTAATAAAAAGGATTTAAATTGTAAAATTATGATATTTAAAATTTAAATAAGTTAAAAATATGGAGATTATATTTTATAAAAGTGATATAGTTGAAATAAAATATTGATTTGGAAAAGAAGTGTTTTTATTTGAAATTTTTATTTATTTATAATTGACTAGAATTGAGTTCTAAAAGTAAAAGAATATACATGTGTGTGTGTTCATTTATTATATTTTTAAGCCCAAACCTTCCAAAATTTACATTATCGAGAGGCTTGTTTGGTTACTAACATTTACCCTATGTATTCTTCTTTAATTAGCTTTACATCAATCTGTTATTCCTTCCTTTTTCTCCACTTAAATTCAAAAACAAATCCAATAAATTACCCAAATTCAGCAAACTTGGATATGTGATTCTTTTCATCATTTTGCATCTATGGTGAGAAGCAAATAGAGGCGCTGCATGTGATGCATGCTTATTGGTGAATTTCACGCTCACGAATCTATGCTTATATGGAAATTTATAAATATGATTATTAATTTTATGAATTTAATCGAGTAAAAAATAAATTAGGTTTTGATTTTAAATAAATCTATAAAAAAATTATACAAAATTATAAAATGTGTAAGTTGATTCTTAGTGTTATTTTATAATTTTAGTGTATATTTTATGAAATTAGGAATGTAATAAAGATTGTAGAAAATATAATACGTCGATTTGAAATGTATTTGATTTATAAGTTATTTCTAAGGCCACAAACGCCGAAAATGTGTTTTCTGAGATTATTAGTGATCATTAAAATAATATTTGAATTTATAAAAGGTAGGGAAATTAATAAATTATTGGAACGTAAATTTTATACTTGGTATTAATTAATTAAGGCTTGTAAAATTATACGAAAATTATTAAAAATTATTTGATTAGTATTTTCGGTATTTTAAAGTGTATTTTCCTAATAGTATAATTACTTATGAAATGTTAATGTGTGATATAATAATACTTATATATGATTTTCGAATTTTTTGATTTCTCATCTTTATTATGTTGATTTCTATTTTATGAGTGGTTCACTGTCGATATTGACTTGATTAATGATTTAAGATGATACGGTGATAACATTATTGATATGGTTTTATGATATTTAATTCTATATGTCAACAAATCTGAATAATGGAGTTATAGTACCGCCTAATATGGGACTTCAAGAATATTTCTCCAGTTTTTCATTGGACTTGTTATATGGGATAGTACACATATTAAGTGTAATTTACAAGCAGTGCATAAATATTTGAGTATCACGCAGTAGCATGGGACACTGTTTCGATATTTATTCCATTATTCATTGCAAGTAGATGGCACTTACTTAACGAGAATAGTGATATGAGTGTGAGGTGCTACACATAGTGTTGAGTATAGCTTCGTGCTTATATTAAGTTAGTAAGGCAATATACCTTATAAAGAGCATAATTTCGTGTCCATTATTATCTATACTATTATATTTAGTGAGTTGCATTTCAAAGGCACGCGAGGGCCTCTGAATATTTTGTGAAATGAACCGTCGTTTTTTTCCCTTTTTTCGTTCCCAGCTCTCCACTTCTTCCTCATCCTCCAAACCCTATCTACTAACGTCCCTATACTGCTCCTTCTTGATGAAAAGCGTAATCTAAATGGCTGTGCTTGCTCTATCAACCTTCTCTCCTCTTTGTCAGCTCAAAATCTAGTTCTTGCTGTATATACGGAGATCAATTCCTTCATCTCCCTATTTCAAAATTCAAAGGTTTGATTACCTTATTTCAATGACCAAGTTTCTTTAATACTCCTCTTTGTCTTTGTTTTTACTCTCTCGCAATTGAGTTTCAGCCGGTTTACCGTTGCTTCATTAGTCAGGATATCTTATTTTTCAGGTATGCTACTTTTATTATTCATTTTCGATCGTTGTTCATTCATTTATTTTCGATTGAATGTGTATTCTATTTGTCTGTCTTCTGGGTCGATATTCGTTCTGTTTTCCTTAGGTTTTTCTTCGATGTTTCCATAGGGTTTTTGTGCACAGTTATGCTGCTACGTCATTTCGATTGAATGCTAATGCTTCTTTTACCGATTCAAAATCATTGTTCAAAGACTATGTTTACAATTCCAAAACATTGTTTAGAGAATATGTTTACAATTTAGTCCTTATTTCAGTTTAGTTTGATTGCTTTGTCAATTAGCAATGGTGTTCCTTCTTTTTATTGTTGCATCGTGTCTTGCCTTACCGTCTACCTTTTTTTTTTCAGATTCGTCTGCAACTATTTGCCTCAGGGGTTGTTCTCCCCCTCCAGGATAGCGTTTAGGTAATCTCCTTCCCCTATTATGCTTCTGCTCCATTTTATGTTATTTTAGATTGAGTTTGTGATTGTTCTGTTCTAGAAATGGTTGTTTTATGGTATTCTTTTGTTTACGAATTGTGTCTGGACTTTCATATCAACAATTTTGTTTGATTTACTCTGCTAGAAACACTGATTTCTGAATTCATAGTATAAACTGAATTAAATTTTACAAGTAGATTTAAATTTGAAACAAAACTAAAATCAATGTATGATTTTCCAAATCCAAACACTGGTGAATTCATTTTAATAATGATGAAAGTAAGACATAAACTAACAAAAGAAAGAAATGATGAAAATGGAAAAGAGTGAAAGTACCTTGAACTAAAGCGATATAGTATGATTTTTTATCATTTCTTACCATTATTTTTTGCTATTAACCAGAGAATAATATGAGAGTTTTTTTAAAAAAAATACCTTCGAATGGGTGAAAACGGCAACAAAAGTGCAACGGAAAAAAAACAAAGAGATTTATCTACCCCTATAGAAAAATGAAAAGTTGAAATAGATAATTAAAATTTTAATTTTAATCTACATAAAGTAATAGATGGAAGGGACCTTAAAATTTAACTTTCATAAAGGTTTCATTTATGCTGATAGGTAAGTATATATATATTTTTTTAAATGGTTTCTATGTTGGATGTTTAAAACAATTCATCAAGGTAATAAGCCATGTATAAAGAAGCATATGTGTCCTGCTTTAGTGGAAAGAACTTATTTTGTTACAGAGAAAACACTAATGCCCACATAGAAGAAGTTAGATTGTCCATCGTATTAGTTTGTGTCTTAAACAACACATAAATTAGTTATATCCCTTTAAAAAAAATCATGAATTTTGAAAATAAGTAAAATACATTACTTGAAATTTAAGAAGACTATGTGCCAGCATAAAATATACTAACTAAATTATAAAACACTGACTACTTAAGTTTACTTAGTGAACATTTTATTGTATTTGTAAAAGCCTTACTTCAATAATTTAATATCATGCTGCCTCAATTTCCTGATGGAGAGTCTACTTCATTTTTGATGTTGGTGTTTCTCTTAGCTATATTTAAGCTTTAGTTTCATTTATTTTAAATCTTTTACTTGATTAAAATATAACTTTTATTATTTTCTCTTCTTCTTAATTAACCTTGCATGGTTGACTAAAACTGTATATTTTGAAATTTTGTTTGTGGCAATTTATGCATATGTCATATACGATGGTTGTATGTTGAACAAAGATGAAATCGAGATATTTGATGAATTTGATTGCATATTTGATGTTCTTGAAATTTTATTTAGATAATGTGTATAAGTGGTCTGCATGTAACTACTTATTCCATGCAATCAGAGTTAGTCCTTTTTTCCATAACTCAATCAAACTACTTCTCTTCTTAAATCCTGCAAACCTTTTCTTTTGTGTCAAATATAAAAATATCCAATTTGCTGCTTAAAATATGTGAACTAAAGCTACATAAATTGTTAGATATATGTCAAAGTTTACACGAACTGGAATGACTCGTGCAGTTTATACGAACTGGAATGACTCGTGCACTTACCCCATATTAAACAGAGGTTGAAATATTGTTGGTTATGTACAAGCTTTCTTAGGTGAAGCTGTTAACATAACTACAAATATATTTTCAAGTTCTAAGGTTAAAATAAATCCTTAAATAGTGGAATTAGTTTTTGTTTTGTCTGTCCTATAATAGGTAATATGTTCCTTGCTATTGACAGATGTATATTACTGTATTTTCCACAACGGCTAATTAGAATTAGCAGCACTCTGTGAATATTTTTCTTTTTTACTAATACTACTGACAGTTGAGAATTCTGTAATAGAATCGGGAATTTTGATTAAGTATGAGAGTTCATCTTAACCATGATTGTTTTTCTTTCATACCAATCGTAAATCATTATATTTAAGTTACAGTTTATGCTACTGATATATTTTGTTTAAGATTTATAATGTTAATGTGCTTCCTTTCAACCTAATGATGCGACAAACCAGTCACTGCTATTTCTGTTCATGTTGGGGTTATGTTTAGTTTGATCGGATTTCTTGGTTTGACAAAAAAAATTATGGAACAAAACTAATGGATTTATACATAATGATTCTAGCTATTTAGACATGAACATAATTATAAAGTAATGTTATTGGTGTGAATTAGGTTGTGGGAAATAATTGCACAGAATAGTGGGAACACTTTACTTATACAACCAAATTTCAATTTAGTACAACATAATTGTGTGCACAAGTACTTTATAGCATTTTTGTTTGTACAAAAGGTACATACTTATATTTTATGTGTACTTTTATCTTTAATGTTATCTGATTAGAAGGAAAGCAACATTATTTTTTTGTTCCTATGGGTCATCCATGGACATTTATTCACCATTTGATCCAAAGTGTAACATCAATTGAACTAATGAACAATAATATACGATGATTGAAGTCCAAAACGATGTATTGTTAGGAAGAAGACAACAATATATTACATGAGTATAATTATATACATAAAAAGAAATACAATAAGTATTTAAAAAATAAAATATGCGTAGATATTATGTTAGCAAAAGAACAAATACAACTGCTAATGAAAACTACTGTAAATATAAATAGATTCATGGAACATGGTTTAAGTGATGTTATATCTGTCAAATCCCTTTTCCATCTTACATGTTGAATAACTTTGGAACATGGAACATGGTTTACCTATAACGAAAACTACGGTATTTTAATTGCTACTGATAATATATAGGTATGAACATTATTCATTTTCCATGACTAGATTAAATTTATTTCCTAGCACCTACTGCGTTTATATCAATGTACTTATTGGTTTTTTCCCATGCTATAAGAGTTCCATTGCCTAATTTTTTTAAACAATTCTGAACCGTTAATCTTAAATTGTGATATGTTGTTGCAATAACCTAGGTGGTGAAAACACATTTGTCCGCTCTTGCTGAACCAAAACTCATTTTTAACGTATCGCAAATATATATGAAGTGTATTTTTTGATATCTTAACAATAACAAAGTTTAGCATGCATTATGACATTTAAAGTCTATTAAATTTTAAATCTATGAAACCATGTTTATAATTAAGATGGAATATGTAAGCCTTCATGTTATTGATGCATAGTATAACATCCCCTTTCCAAACTATTTTAATTCTTTACCTAGGTTATATGTGCTTAACCTAAGTTCAATGGAAATGACTACTACATGTGCTATTTCCACCTCTATTGTACGTAACGTGCGGATTAAATGGGCATTCTCCGCAGCCAGTTTTTTACATCGTTTAGAATTTGAGTAGTTACTCTTTAACACTATCTTCCATCATACTAATCGAACGCGTCTTCGCAATTAAAACACTTACTAAGAGTGTTAAAATAAACTATTGACTATACATTAACATCTGTTGGTCATATTTTGAGATAATGAAAACATAGATGAGATTGTACAAAGGCCAATTGAGAAAAACAATGTTTATCGAATGGATGTACACAAACAGAATTCATGATGACGCAAGGGAGTTAACCTACGTTGGCTTCTTTATTAAGCGGGCGTGGATCAAGAATGTAAGAAAATGGAAACAGCGTGAAATGTGTTACAAAATTGGTCGTATGTGCTATGCATATCCAATTAAAGTCTGCTTTTCCACGAGTAGTTAAAAAAAAGGGTCAAACGCTAGAAAATGTTCTGGTTTTCCAGTTCTGCCTCGTTTTCTCACACAGCCAACAATATGTCACACCGTCATGCACATCTTACAAAAGGTTTAAAAGTTTTAATTACCAATAATAACGAACATCACAACTATACATAAAATATTTTTTACCAAAAAGTTTTTCACAATCTACATGAAGGTTGGTTTTCGTGTTCCTTTCTGATCGGCGTAGTTTACCTAACATAATTTTGTTTTATACTCAATTTGATTGACTCATGTATTACATTTCTAGGTGGACAACTATGGGAAGCACATACCAGTACTTCAATTTGAGTTTAACGACCAGAATGTGTACTGCAACATTTGCAAGCCTATTTGAATCATACTCATTCTCTTTTGCAGGTGCGGATTCCGCAAAAAGGTACGCAGTTTCAACTATATGTCACTACAATTTTATTATAAAAAAATGAATATCCACAAGTCATTGTCTGTATGAAACAATGTATATTCATTATGGCCTTCACAGATGAACACTGTATAGCATGAGAACAAATTGTCGTACCTACATCTAAACTCTATGCTAAAATAACCGAAACGTATTTATGGAAACTGCCATCTACCTATTGACTTACATAAATAACTATGTTATTAAATTTCAAACTCAGTTGCTTTTTTCTCCTTACAAGCGACTCAACTCTTATAGCTAGCACAACTAACCGAGACTTGATATTTTGGTGTGTATGTTTATGTGCCTACTGTAGTGCAATCATAAAACATATTCACTGAGAGGTGTCATTAACACATGTTATTGCCTTTTTTGTTGCAGGTACAAAAGACTTGGTATAGAAAATGTTTAATCAACTAAATTGCAACTACATAGCAAGTGATAAAGAACTGCTTCTTCTGCACAAGATCAATTTTGAAAAGAAGCTACCGGCAATTTGTTCCCTAACTTATCTTAAAATCTGACGTATAATATATATTGTTTGGTCTGTGTAGGTTTTAAGAATTTAAAAACAAAGCTATCAAAGCCAAAATAGATAACCATAAGTTTTATATGTACAATGTTGAAAATGATAATTAGGTCAACTTTAAGAAATTTTAGTATGTTGAAAATTCTTGACATTTTGATCTTCAATTTTATCTAATTTCTATCAAACTAACATACTTCTAATCCATTGCTGCTGCTATATTCCGACCTTCTAAACTTTCGGTACACAATTGAGTTATTTGATGTGCTTATTCTTTGTGTAAAATTCTGGTCATGCTATGACTTATTTCCAAATCATATATAGAACTACTAGCAAAGACATAATTCTGAATATACTTTGGGTTTACTAAACTCCTACCCATATAAACTATTAAAATAATTTATCTACACAGTAGAAGATATCGCAATTACAATTCCGTGCAAGTTGCGTCCGTTGTGAACGTCTCTACAAACATAATTGTCTAAGACTCTAAAGTCCTTATACCTAACAAACATGACTGATACTCTAAAGTCCTTATACCTAACGAACAGGCTAATGAAACTGAATTTCAATAGTTTTAAGAAACAAAACCAACTTTTGATTGTAATGGCATTTTTTATTTTTACTTCTTTTTTAAAATAAATTTCTCATTACTTATTTCCATTAATTATTTTTTTAAACTTGAAATATAGTATGTAGATTTAATTCTAACTACCAATATAGTCTAATCCGTATGCGTAGCACGGGTTCGTACTAGCTCATTCTATATGGCACTACTATGATGTACTCCTTTTAATGACTTTGGAGAGAATCAGATGGCTAGAGTCTACCCTAGCGGTCTGGTCATGGGGTTGTACCTCAGATCTATGATGCTCTATATTTATATAGCTTCGTTCTTTACTTCGTGCATTCGCCACTGTGTCATCTCGGCCAGCAGTCTATTGCCTATAGGGGCTAGAGTCGGGTTGCGATTATTGAGTCCTCATATTAACGAGCACATCAGTAGATACATGTCACGATACCATGATGGTTACTAAGACTATAGAGACTTTATGTATGTCGTATAGTCATTCCCCGCTATGATGTATTCTGATAGTTTCTATATGAGAAGATGAGATCATACCTGTGATAGATGTCTAGAGTATAGTGGATTCTTAGTATATTGATAGGCATCCTATCCTATGTTATATACATGTATTGATGATGTTGTTTTATCAAGTTTGAGAGATATATTTGGATAATACTATGTTCTAGGATGATATACTTTGTGATATCTCACTTATATATGTTTTTTGTATTTAGAGGATGATTTCGGGATATGTATGATTCGTCCATTTGTGTTGATTCTATGATTTCTATCTATATGGGTGATGACATCTTTATGCTTTGTTTTTAGTTGTTCGTGTAAAGTGGTGCTTTGATGATTATCTATTTATACATTTATATTCCATGCATAAGTTTTTGTAACTACACACACATATTGATGTATTGGCCATTGACTTGAGTTTCTCTGATAGAGTTATCATATTATTATTCTTGGTTTATACTGTGTCACTTATATTCATAGATCTTTGATTTAGACATAGTCTGACCCGTGTGTTATTTATGTAATACTTGGATCCGTCCGAGACATTTTAGGTACAGAGACCTTATGACCAACTTATGTTTAGTGGGCTCATAGGAGATTTATATTAGGATTGTTGTATGATATTTGTGTGACATTGATTCATTATATGTGTGTGTGTGTCTCTGTGTGTGTGTATATATATATATATGATATTGTGTTGTACATTGATTATTTCTTGTATTACATTGTGTCATTTGACATGAGATGGCTTATATCATTACAACATCACATGTTAAATATTTTAGATTGTCACTGTGATTCTAACTATGTGTTCTCTGTTATCTACTGTATATTGTGCATTGTTCTATTTAAAGGCATACACATTTATTGCTTTATGTTGATACTCTGCGCATATACATGAGTTATTTATTTGATTTTTAAGTATGTACCAGTTTTAATCCAACGAAATATTCACTTGTGTAATCCTTATAGCCTCATTTGTTTATTGCTTTATGCCGAGACTGTGTACATATGGGTGAGTTATTTATTTAATTTTTTTAATACATACCAGTGTTAGTCCAAGGAAATATTCACTTATGTACCCTATATAGCCTCATTCTTCATATTATCCAACGGTATTACCTAGTAATATGCTTGGATAGCATGAGGCAGAGGTGGGGTGCTATTAAAGGGAGTCAAACTGGGATAACAAGGATGAGATATGAAAATTTGGAAAGCTAAAAAGATGAATGAGATTTTATATAATATTAGATTTATATTATTGTAGATCTATCCTTGTATGCCTAAAAATATAAATTGATGATGTAGGCTAAAATTATATGCATGTAATCAATGTATAAACCCTACCTACGTATTCTATGACCAATAACTTTAATTAAAAGTTGTATGTATATGAATTCGAAAAGAATTAGGTACCTGTAGTCTTTGAATTTGATAAATTATATTATAATTCTAGACTTGTTAATCAATCGATTTATGCTACTAAATGCAATTTAGAAGATATTACAATAAATTATGAAAACTTAAGTAGCATTTTAATTCATTGGAATTTAGTGTGGCACAATGTAAATTTCTATATGTTATCAAGTTTAGATTCTTAAATAAAAGTGTACCATTTGAAATAACAAAGAATACGCCTTAAAGAAAGAGATGTATAAAGGGATATTTTACTGTATTTTGAACTGTCTATTTCAGTAACTACAAAATATAATTCCTTGTAATTCCAAACATAATACAAATTCCTTTTCTGGATAAAATATAGAGATTTACGGTGTTAACCTTTCCTTTTAAGGGAGATATAGTTCCAATGCATTAAAATGCAGAAATCCCTAAGTACGAATTGAAGAGTGATAATAATAAGGGTTAAACTGTAAAATTCAAGATATAAATATATGAAAAAGAGACAATATGGAAACTAAATAATAATAACGATGAAAAGGTAGGTAAGTAGTGACCTAAAAATAAAAGGAGTGTGATTTATTAAACAAGGATGGTAGTAAATGTTACAAAGAAATGGAAAGAATAGTATAATAAAAAGGAAATGGAAATAAATGGGAAAATGTGCTTAGATCTTTTAAAAAAAATGGTAAATGAGCTTAAATTAAATAAGATGTAAATGCATAAAGAAGTAAAGTAATGTTACTAATACTGAACAACGGAGGCAAAATAATTAAACAAATAGGAATGAATATACATAAATACATGCATACACACACACATAGCCTCAAGTATGTGTTTACGAAGGGTATAAATTATTAAAGCTAGAAATTTACTCAAGTGGATAAGAATGACATAGTCATTAGAATGTGTTGGAATGTAGTGTCGGTAGTGTTACATAACACAAATCAGTCACCGCAAGGGGCAACCAGTAGTTGTATATACATTATACTAACGTAGGACATATCCAACTGTATGATCCACAGTATAGGTGAAGGGATACTCCAATAGGGTTTGCTTCAATATTTTTAGTAGGGGTATTTCCTTGATTGCATTAGGCAATCTAAATGAGATGGTGAGCATGAATCGACACTATGTCAGTATGTTGGTACCATATTAGGGAGTAGGAGCTATATATAAGTGAGAACATCATCGGTCATGAGTGGTCATTGGGAAAAATGAGGGTTACACCTAAATGGGCTGCACCTCCTGCTGGTGTAGGTCACATTTAGGTCATGAATCACCATAATTTACTAGTTTGTTTGTTAGGAGCATGCCTTGTTAACCCTTAAAAATCTTTCAAAATGAGTGGTGTGGTCCGTGGAGCTGAGTCCACAATAAGAAGCAGACAAGTAAGTAAATCTTTAAGGCGAGATAGAATACAGCTAAACTATTGTGATGTTATTATGCACTGCGGGAGTTCCTTGGTATGCACGACGACGAGGACGTGATATTGCATTAATGATGGATCTTGATGAGGTGCTGGTTTATGGATACCAGTGAGGATGGTATCTTGATCCGAAGGGGAATGTGGTACTATATATTTATATATACGTAGTAGTTGTGGTCTACTTCGAGTAGATGAGGGATACCATAAGCGTATGTGGAGTTGAGCCGACTAAATAAAATAAAAGACATAACATGTGATGGAAGGCAATCAATATAAATTAGTGTTATGTGTAAAATATATAATTTACAAGTCATCAGAACATTGTTCCGAGCCCCTCCTCATTACAACCCACAAGATATCTTTAGAAGGACAAGTACTGGTGCAAGACGGGAACAGTTGAAGGACAAGTTTCCTTGTGCATGCTCGACACTGACAAGGACACTTAATCTCAAAAGTGTCAACTTTGATTGGTAACTGTGTGTATTATTATACTTTGCTATTCTGCTATGAGTTTATATCGATAGTGCTCTAATATGTATTTATTTATTTGCAGGATACCAAACCAACGATCTGCTCTTCGGTTGATTTAGGTTTTCAATTTAGCGAAAATTCAACCTCATTGGGATGCAGGTTGCTACAAAGTTGGTGTGTCTTAAAATAATGGTTGTTTTCAGTATAATGGAATAGATATTCATAAAATTTTAAGAATTGCATTATACATAAAAATCGATTTGGTTTTAGTTTACAATACTTATGTTTAAAACATAAATGGTCATCCAATGACAGTCGTTCTCAAACTCCTTTGGGATGATTAATATAAGATCCCTCACGAACAATTATTACATGCAATCCTTTGACTCACACAACATGCTAACTCTTTGGCTTAGGATATGTTTGCATTTATTATAAACGCTTTTCTTGCATGATTTTGTAAACCATTCTTTAGATGAAATTAATTTTAACCTTATGTGCCACTCTTAAGTACATGACTTTACAGAAAGAGGTTAACTTAACTATACTCACAAATAATCATACTTTATTCAACCAAGTTTGATTATTCCTTATGAATACTTCATCATGTATTTTAGGAAGGACTAACTTTTGAGATTGAATCTTTATTCGTTTTTAGGTACGTTTGGAACTTTTTTCAACATACTCACATATTCGATATAATCAAATTATTTTCTTTTCTTTTACACATTATTTATTTACTTCCATCTTATATTCTATGAGCTTATCATAGGCATTCTACATGTGTATCAAATACACATATTCATGTTTATGATAACTCATCGGTGAATACAACAAAATACATGGAACCGTTTTGGATCAATAATCTTTTAGTTGCATACATCTATATGTATTAATCCGTAGAGTTCATCAACTCTTATGATGCTCCCGTAGAATGGGTGCTTTGCCCTTAATTTTCTGAGATATAATTTACTAGTACCATATAATTAATAATCATAAAATCAAAAATTATTTCTCAAGACTATGGCTTAGTCCATAATTCAAAATAATCGCAAATAAATTTGGATATTTCTGTATTTTTAAAGCATCGCAAATACTAGTACTATATTTTTATTTTATAATGGACATTCATAATATTCATATTAAAATAAAATTATATTTATTTTTCAGTCAATGCTGAAAAATAATTATTATGCCACAAATAATGTTTGGTACATTTTACAACAACAATTCAACTTGATGCGATAAGTATTATATGGCATTTTCCCACTATTTTTGCAATTACTATAATACCATATAAAATATGAAACTCTATTCAACCACCTAATATAGACTATTTATTTCATTTATTTTAATTGATTTATAGTCGAGAGTTTTTGGATCAAATATCTTGAACTCAAAGTAATAAATCTCATAGAAAAAGTTTCTGTGTGAATATATATTTTGAGATAAAAATCATTATTTCTCATTCTTATGTTAAGTATCTATTATTATTTTGCAATTGTTGTTTCTGATGTTTCCTTTTGAAGAAGTGGTTATTCACTCTCTTCATCCCAACTGTGCCTTAGGACGTATCCACGCTTATACATTCGATTTCCTTTACCAATTTATTTAAAATCCTTACTACAACATCATAATGAACTCTTTCCAAAAGTGCACTTAGTCATTCTTAATTCTTAAGGATATCAAATAAATTGCACTCTACATAAACTGATCAAACTGACATTTTAGGGATCGAATTCATCTTATAGCCTTTGGTTCGTTGTTACATTTAACACGACAAGACCATTATTGTAATCAATCATATTGAATGCATGATCTTACACTATGGTTTACTTGCTTATTTCAATGAAATAATTTCATCGAGATTCCATAAATTACGAATTGTGACCATTTACCATATAAATTTATATATGATCGTATATGAATAAAATATCCAAACTCTTATATTTCTTTTAGAGTTTGAAATTTATTAAAGACAATACACAGTCTCAGGCAAGTCAACTCGTAAATGACTAAGGTACAAATGTATTTAGTGGTTGTATAATCAGATGCTTGCATAGGTCATCATGTAAAAATTTATTAGTATGTATATTTTATATTTCTAATTGTCAATATTAATTCAGTTCATTTATATATTTTAATTGATAAACGTTTTATCAATTATACTTATTGCATAAATTTATCAATGCAGATTATTATAGATTTATATACAGATGTTCATACAATACTTGAAAGGTTAAATGTTCCATTTAATTTTTCTAATAAGGCTCCTTCTAGTCTTTATGTTTCACCAAACCCTAAGAAAAATGTCGAAGTTTTTTGATTTCACCAGCGGATGTAGGACTCATCTATCTTGGGGTTCTAGCCCTGAGTTTGCACAATAAGTCATAGCACACAAACGATGGATAACTCCTTATCGCTTGTACCATATGCAAGTCATAACCCATGGTTCCTTGTTCTAATCTCATTTCGATATTGAATTTGCTCAACAAATCGAAAGAAATTATTCACCTATACCTAGCATTTCACGACAGTCTAATTATAGTATATTAAATTTTTCTCAACAAATACATATAATTATCTTACCTTGTCTAGTCAATATATGAATTATACTATACACAACATCCCTAGCTTGAGTTTTCTCAACAACCAAAGAGTATGCAAATAAGTTAGTAATATACATAAATGGTAGAGGACAACGCTTATATTGAAGATTCATAATATTCAATATATTTATCTCGGCGATATCTTCAATACAAGTCAATAGATACATACATTTGCGTATGTATTTTTTCCCTAAGTCTATTTAGGGTTTCTGCAATGTTCCACCTTTAGTTATTTATATTATATAAGTTTTATTATTATATAAATTTTATACTTTATTTAACTTATATAATATTTTATGTATAAAATTATGTTAACTAAATCTTATTAATTTAATTAGTTAACACTTTAACTAATTATAAGTTATTACATTGAATATATATACTATAACCTTTATAGTAATAAACATATATATCTTGTTTATATGTATTATAATTTATCAATTAACTTTTAATCTATTTATTTAATTAAACAATTTTGATTAAATTTTATTAATCTCAAAAGTTCTTTTATACGCATATGCATACTCATATTGTCTTACACAATTCAAAACAACATAACATATATAACTATATTATATATATATATGTTATCCTATTTTTTGACCCATTACGATCCAGGAGAATATGGAACGAGTTGATGGAGTTAGAGCTGCTAAGATTTCAACTAAAAAGGGCTAAAGCAATGACTGGGTATTACTAAACCAAGAGACCAGCATTTGTCCAGTCCAATTAGCAGCTAAGCATAACCAGCTATTAGATTGTCATCAGAATGGAACAACGTGCGAAGACTACGCAAACAATGACGACACAATACCATGGAAACATCCCAAACTCCAAACTTTAAGAAATGTCCTAAGTGCTTGGATCACCAGCGACCCATACCCTATGGATCGCTAGCGATCCATGCAAAATGAAGGGTTGCACTATTGCATGGAAGTAGGATGTTCAAAAATATGCTAAGTGTATGGGTCGCTAGCGACCCATACACCATGGATCGCTGGCTACCCCTTCTCCTCCATGAATCTTCAGTGAGCTAACTAAGCGATGTAATGGAAAAGGAGCAAAGTCATTAGCTTGTGTATGAGCCAAGCCCATGGGTCGCTAGCGACCCATTATTTTGGCTCGGATCATGAGTTAAACCCTTATAGGTCGTTATGCATCCATATATGAGAAGTTGATGAAATGGCCTGGCCCAGAAGTCCTCCGATCTCTATAAATACCACCCTACCTGCAACATAAATGAGATCTTCTCCGGACTCGTTTTTGAAGCTCTTTTGGAAACATTCTTCACTCTCTACCTCCCTTACAACAATCTCCAAAGGAATTTACCGTGATTCTCCAGTGGATTCCAACACTAGGGATTCAATTTACCTAAGGATAATCAAAGCCTTGTAATCCAAAGGTACTTCTAACAGTAATCAGTCTATAATAAAACTATATAGTGGACGTAGGTTTCATTAACAGCCAAACCACTATAAAAATTCTCTGTCTTCTTTTTTTACTGTTCTTTTTCTATATCTGTTATCTGTGATATTGCGCTGTTAGAACAGAGCTGATGCTTTCCAAACTCAAACCAAGGCATAGATCCATTTTTTGGGTTAACATTTTGGTGCTTTCACTGAGAACTCCAACTTAGGGTTTAGATCTAGCTATCTACGTTGGATCCTCTAGGTTCAGAAGTTAGATTTTCAATCACTACTTACAAAGTCTGCAGTTGAGAATAGAAGAACCAACCAAGAAGGATCAGAGAAAAAGCAAGCAAACGCACGCTAAGGTGATGGTTTGTTAGCGATCCATCTCCTATGGATCGCTAGCGATCCACATGGTTGGCTCGTGGGTCAATCAACTCTCTCGCATCATGATCCAATAGGAACCCCAGAAGAAAAAGTACTAAAATCAGTTAAGTACATGGATCGTCGGCGATCCATACCTTTTCACCAGACCGCCATAAACTCCAGAAAGTAAAGCTCAATAATATTCTAAGTATATAGATCGTCAGCGATCCATATGCTATGCTATGGATCGCTAGCGATCCATATCGTTTCATTGATTTGCAACTACCTACATGAAACAAGATGGGAGAAGGATGCTAAAGGGTTGGCTCGTTTTCCAGCATACGTTTTGGATCGCTAGCGATCCATAAGTTATGGATCGCTTGCGATCCATTGTATTGGCTCAGGTCATAATACTTTCTCCAATGAATCAGCTTATCAGAAATGCCATAACATATAACTTCGCCGGGGTCGTTGACATAACCAAAATGAAGCAATGGGTGAAGCTTCAAGAATAATGATAGAAGGAAACAATAACACTCCACCTACTATAAGAACGCTGTTTACAAACCCGAACTTAGGGTGAAAACCCTACGGAAGGATATAATGATGGCTCTCTCCAGCTCTGAAGATGACAAACAATTTGAGGAAGATAAATTGGATGAAATGCCAACGTGAAAAATACTAGAAGAAGCTCTAAAACACGTGTCGTAGCACGGTGTCAAGCAATGGACGAGGAACTATTACTCAAATGGTATTCTTAGAGGCAGGAGGACCAAGAATATATTACACAAACCGAGATCAGTTACAATGCCAAGCCCCATGGTATATTGTGACCACTCCCAACTAACCAGCTTCCGATCCCATTATGGGGCTCCCATCGTCGAATTATGTGTGGTCGTTGTCAAAAATCATTAAAATCGTCAAAATGATCATTGAAAAACTCACTTTAGGGTTAACTCGAAGTCGAACTTGGGTAATTGACTATTTGACTCAAAGCAAATTCTAGAAGTCCTGATTCGAAGTCAAAATCGGGTAATAACCTATTTAACTTGAAGTAAACCTAGGAAATTCTGGTCCAATATCAGACTCGAGTAAAACCAAGATTTTCTCTAAGAAAACAAGCAAATGCCTCCAAGCAACATTTGTCACCAACCTAGAACTTAAAATTCTTTAACTCCAAGCGAACTATGTGATGACTCCAAGAAAATGGCCAATTTTCTCAGGTCAGACTCTATGTAAAATACCACCAATCCATCAATGCCAATCCATCTTATTTTGTCCATAACTCGAACGTGCGAATGAAAGTTGGGGATGCAACCTTATGGGGCCTTCTTTGTCACTCCCGACCAATCTCACCGAGTCTCAATTTTTTTTGGATTGTGACTTATCCACGACCCCATCATAAGTGATTTGTCATTCATCGACATTTCCAATCATCCAAGCATACGCAATCATGCATATACCATTCTCAAGCATTATAAACAACTGTAACTTGGAAATGGACTGATCTGACAAGGATAAGAGCATCTTCCCCAATCGAAACCCATTCACTGAAGCCATTCAAGATGCAGAATATCCAAAGAAGTTTATCATGCCAACTATACCTTTTATACAACTATGCAACTGATTCAAAATTGCTCCTTTACAGGTATGACTAGCATATGGATGAAGTGAGGGCAACAGATGCAATCCACTGCAAGGCCTTCAGGAATCATTAAAGGATGAAACAACCTACTACCCTAGAAGAATTCTGTGGGAAGGGAAACCGATTCAAAAGACTAGAAGTAGTGCAAGTAAAAGAAGGCAAACCCAGCAGTGTGCCAAAGAACATACCAAACGGTGGAGCAGCCACAACACTTAGGGACCTTCTGCCAAAGCAAGGCTACTAAGACCTAGTAGAAAAGTGCCCCAGCTAACTGATGAAATTAGACAAAAAAATAATTATCAGACAATACTCTAGGTAGCTAGCAACTAAGGAATGGAACAGCAACCTAAGGCGATGCCTTCTCATCCATCCTTGTATACTTCCCTTTTCCAAATGTGTTGTACCAGAGCACTAGGGGCATTGCAGCTGGCACGGTAAAATAAATGCTTTTATGCACTCAAAGAGTCATGTCAATCCGCCGTTTGAGAAGTGGCATTACTACTAGTATCGAGAAGTCTTGTCCAAGGATCGTCAAACAAACAGATCCAACATCTTAGCCTACAGGAACCGATAAAACTGTGTTCCCTCGAGCTGAATCCGAAAATTCCTCTTAAAGTCGATGAATCCTTGCTTTTAGACCACCGAGACATCGGGCACATGACACAAAACTCCTCTTAGAATTGATAAATTATCATTCCAAGGTCATTTGGTCGTCGGACAACGGACCACAAAAAATCCTTTGCCAACGGGAAGGTCTTGCACTAACTAAAGCATCGTGAACGCTTATAACTGATATCCACGAAGGTGAACTGGAAGATCAGCACAGATTTGATCCAAAGCTCCCCGAAGTCAACGAAGTCATGCTCCGGATCCATAAATCAACAACCATACCAGTCACTCCGCAAAGTTAGTGAAATCACTTCCTACGACGAATGGGACAAACGATGCAAAATTCCAGAGCTTCAAAGTCACTCAAAGAAAATAAGCCAAAACTAAACTCACCTTTTATCAGTCAGAGGGTAACTCGAATCAAGCCAAGATTCGGCACCTGGGAGAATCGCATCCACAGGATCGGAGGCAACCAAACGAGTTATGGAGCGACTATGGATGCAGTTCAAGAGTGCCAATAGCCCTATGGCATGGGGGGGACTACACACACTTGAATAGCCATAAGAAAGGCTGAGACTAATCATACCATAGTCCTATTATGCCCGATCAAAAATTCTGGCATTCTGACGACCGAGGACTTAATAGTAGAACAAACGAAATACTAGCATAATATTTGCCCATTTCTTTCCAACTACTATTTTATCGCTCTTGGTGACCAATTCCTCTTCCTTTTAGACTGTATGCCAGTTAAAGACCCATTCACAAAAGGCAGTTTGGACATAAGGCTAAGAGTCATGCCCTGAACTTCCATAAGCTCTTTCTTCAATCCATCTTTATGCAGTTAGCTATAGATATCTCTACCATGGCAGCCTGATCTATTTAGACGTATACATCTTCCAGAAACACGGAAGGACCATCCAAGTCATGATTACCCAAACCAAAAAACTGTTCAGCTTCTTGAACTAATGAAACCGTGTTCATGCAAGCAAACTGCTGAGTCGATGGGGTCAAATTGACTCGAAAATCATTGTTTAGCTGCTTGGACCGGTCAAACTATGAACGAGTATGTTCCATCAACTCACTGAATCAAAGAAAGTGGATCGACTTAAATCGTCGACTCCTCACGTCGCCCGAAGATAGACGACACCGAGGAGTACCAAAAGCCATGAATTTTATAAGCCACACCAAAATAAGCGCTCCTTACATTGCCCGAAGAGAGGCAGCACCGAGGTGTTCCAAGCCACGCATCCAATAAGCCATGCACTAACTTTCAAAATGCCAACCCTTCACGTTGCCCGATGATAGGCAACACAGAGGACTATCAAAAGCCATGCACTCGTATGTCATGCACCAACTCCTTAACATTTCCCTAAGATAGGCAAAACTGAGGAACATCTTCGAAAAACCACACTAATAAAGCGTAAACTCCTCACATTCCTCGAAGATAGGCAGCGCAGAGGAGCATCAGAACCAGACTAACAAGACATATTAATCCCGAATACCATGCATCTCATATCCAGCGCCAAACACTTTTATGATTGGGAATAATGGGCACGACTCCAAAAAAACTAGAATGCTACAAACCAACTGAAAAGTTTCAACTAATGATACTTAATGATTAAAACTGTCAACAGTTAACTTGTGTAGTGTGCACCTATCAAACATGCATATACTGCATACTTACTAGAATATTACAAGAAACTAGGATTGCATGCTAAAGTTGTAAAACTTTCGAAAGAAGAAAATCAAGTTGTAACTTAGCCAAATTTTAATCTTAATATGAAAATTACCTAAATTATAAGTTCTCGGTCATTGAAGTAAACAGCCCTGTGAGGCATACACCAGTACTTAAATAAAAACAATGAAAAATAATAAGTTCATAGGTTCTGGCACTCCGAACAAAGAATTGTTACTCCAAATAAATTTTTTGGTGGTAATCACAAAAATTAGGTAATTGTAAATAAAACAAGAACAAGTGCATAGAACACACATCAATAGACAAATAAGAATACGGTTATAATTTCAATGTATTGCTTATAATTTTCTTTTATACAAGGTCAAAACGTAGGGGCCGTACCCATGCTACACCAGCCAACAAAAAGAAAATACAAACTCCATGATAAAAACACTAAGTGCAGACTCTGCACTTAAATAAAATGACTCAAAAAGAACAAAAGTCAGACTGGTCTCCACATAAGCTCCTCGGCGCTTCCTTCCACCGCTTTCCTTCCCGCCCTTTGTTTGCAGTTTCTGCCTCATTTAGGGAGTGTTGTCGCTGCCGGCAATGTCAACAAACTCCTCAGTGGTAACGTCAAGAAGTTCTAAACCATTCCGGGTCATCAGGTCATATCGATCCCATGAGCCACGCACTCTCAAAAGCTTAGCATTTCGTAAGCTATGCACTCTCAAAAGCGGCACACTTAGATTGACAGGGATCGACTTTCACTACCCAAAAGAATTGGCATTGCTTCGATAGTGCCGCAAAGCTCACAAACCAAGAAGTCCGCAAAGAATTCTGATCTTTGGCCAAAGTTAATGTACAAAACGTCAAAATTTAAGACACCCAAGTCATGAGTTCTAGAGATAAGTGCTGCGACGTATCTTTGACTGGGGATAACCACGGAGTGGCCTAGAATATCAAGTCTCACATCAGTTGTTCAGAATAATCAACCTTGTGGATTGAGAGGCACATAACACATTAACACTTGGTCAGGATAAAAGATCGCTCCAACTTGCAATAAAAGAAGGAACTTACCGTCATACAGAGATAAACGATGATGGAAAGCATTTCGAGAACTAAATCATCAATGCACCAGCTTCCAAAGACAGAAGCAGGTGCTCGAATGAGGTCTCAAACCCTAACTAGCGAAAAACCAGACGTTATCATAAGACAGACAACGACAAGGAGAGAGTGCTCAAAATCGGGCAGCTAAACCATTGATTCTCGAAGATTGGAACCAAGGAATAAGGTTGATATCCACAACAATGCTATTAGTCTAGCATAATGCATATGCCCTGAAACAAGAAAGGTTTAAGTGTCATGGATCCAAGACAAACACTACCGAACCCTACCGGTCAGAAAGGTTTAAGTGTCATGGATCCAAGACAAACACTACCGAACCCTACCGGTCCATGATCAATATAGGAATGAACGTGGTCATACCAGGGGTAATGTGATGACTTGCTCCCAAATTACACATTTTCCTTAAGAATCTGCAATTTGACACCTAGAAATGAAGGATCTCGCCCATAAATGAAGGGTTCCACAGATAGTTGTCAGATCATAACAAATACCATTGGGAGGAAGTTTGATTTTTCATGAATAAGAATAACTATGGAATTGGTTAAGCAACATCCATGCATCTCCAAGGATAACACTAAGAAAACAACCACATTAGTAACATGGCGTATCTCGAATTTAAGCAGCATTGAGAAAACGACCACATTGGGTTAAAAGGAATCTATTCAACCCTGCAGGATCAGATGAATGATTCAATCTTCACCAACATGACTTTAAAACTGCCTGAAGATAGGCAGCACTAAGAAAATGCTTATACAATCCAATCATCGAAGTGCTTGTTTCTAAAGACCGAAATTAGTACCCAATTGGACTAAAAGTACCATCGACTCGATGGGGAAAATCGATCCCAAACTCCTAGCTGTCGGTGTTGCCTCGGCAATGCCAAGGCCTTCTTTTATCTTTAAAGTACTGGTGTTGCACTGGCAATGCTGGGAAAATTTTCCATTTCCTAAGTATTGGTGTTGCTACGGCAACGCTGTGAAACATTCTATTTCGTAAGTACCGGTGTTGCTTTGGCAACTTCAGAAAACTTTCTACTCATTAAGTACAAGTATTGCCCCGACAATGCCAGGAAAACTTTAATCTATAGGGCTGATGAGAAACACTCATCATAGTGAACCATCAATGCACTAGCTTCCAGTTGGTCCTCAATCGAGTTTCTACCTTCTCTTCAGAAAACTACCGTTTTCCAATGACAGGAAACGATTGAAAGACATATCCTTTCATAGCTCAGCCGAACGGTTCGGCCTTTCATCATAAGAATCATCCACTGCACAGGAATAAAGCAGCATCGAAAGGAATTCCTTGGATTGAATTTCTAATGTACTAATTTATAGGGATGAAAGCTGGTGAACAACCGAATTTCCTAAATTTGGCCTAGAAAGAATTTAAACATAGCTGAAAGATAGGAAGCCTCGAGGAAATGTTGCTTGGAACCACGTAGCTAGGTCATCAATTCTCAAAGACATGAGTTGACACGTGAACAAAACTTCCATGATGACGTCTACAACCAATAAAAACATGCATGGCCAAGGACAAGCGGAGCAATCATGGAAAGTCAGAATAAAATCCCCAAACTTCCCCAACTCTAGAATGGGATTGAGAGCCAGACTGAGAGCAATTGAGAAATTCGCCCCACAGATTTCCATCTCTCACAATTGCCCAAATAAAGGCATTCGAAATAGCTAGTCCCTCAAGAAGGGATAGAAGTATAGATACTTGATTGAAAGAAATATCTCAAAAGTCTAAACATAAATAACCGCCAGGTTGGTTAGGTAACAGTTTTATATCACAAAACAGAGCATTCTGACAGCAAAATCACCAATAAAGGAAATGAAGGATTTAAGATTTAGAAATTAACCGTCTCTCATAGTTTGGCGATGATGAGAAGGATCGATGACTTACTTATGGTCTAACTAGATCATTTGGTTCCAACTTGCAGGAATATGCCATTACCGGAAGATTGGTGATGCTAGGAAGAAAAGCCCAAAATGAAGCTATCGATACATTAGCTTTCAGAAACAGAAGCAAGAATTTGATTGACTCTTTAATGTACCTTCTGGAATCTTATGTTATCCGAAGATCCATAACATCAAGGAAAAATCCACAGGTTTGAGTCATCCATACATGAGTTTACGAAGATAGAAACCATCACAAGATTAGGATTTCAATGCCAGACTCAGAAGGATTTACTTTTTAGCAAAAGATGCTAGAAACACATCTTTCTAATTCCTATTGACATCATTTTGAAAACTCAGATCTTGGGTCCAAGCAACAAAGAGCCCAGTTCCCAAAGATAGGAGTTATCGTGTCAATCAGTCTAGGGCAATCGAACCTATTGCTTAGGAGACCCAGTATCGCAAAATATATTGGTTTGATAGTCAAAGTAATCAGCCCTATGGACTAAGGCATTTACACCAACACTTTGTTGAAACAATCTCAATTGAGAATAAGTAGGGATTAGCTACAAAACTGGCTAGACCAAGCTATTTCATAGTTATGAACAAAGCTATGAAATAGAATATGCCGAAATGGCCGCAAAAGTGTTACTTAGATGCATAACATTATAATAAATGAGTATGCTGCACATGAGCACAAGAAGTGAAACGGCGAGAAAAATCAATGCTCGAAATCGAGCAATAAAGCCATGGTCCCTAGAGACAGAGGCTGATGTGCATTGAATTTCGAAAAACACAAAGGAAGGACAATCGCACTCAGACAACTCACCCGCTAATTTCCAAAGGCTGAAACTGTGCTTGATCAAACTCTAACTACAACTCTACAAGAGCAACTGTGCCTTGTAATTTAATTTTAATCAATCATCTCAATGTGATAGGGATAATAAGCGAAGCATATGTCTTGAAAGACCCGGCTTCTAGAGGAGTGGGAATACGTTAGGCAGACTAAAGATTGGATGATCGAAAAGACATTTTCAATGACAAAACCTGGCATTCAACCCTTTGAAGTATGTTGCGACGACCCGCAAATCCGTACCCTTTGAATCGACAATAATCCACAAATGTCCGACCCAAAAAGCACAGACTGACGGAAAGTCAAGAGAAAGAAAAGAAGAGAGAAGAAGAGAAGAGAAGAAAGGGAGAAGATAGAACCAAACAAAACAATACAGAATCTCACATCGCAACGGAAAATATATAATATCATATCAATAATCTTTACAAAACAAAAACTGTATATATATACACACATCAATCAGAGTCAACAATCAATCAACAGTTATCAGCCTGAACAGTTATACAAACCCGTCCTCACAATTGCTGATAATATAAACAACTAAGCACAGCGGATAGTCAAAAATCAAAACAGATACGCGTACACGAAATGAAGATCTCCAGCTCACCTGCTGAAGCTCCAAAAGCATCAAATCTAACCTGTAAATATACTCAGTCTGACCCAAGCATTGAAAGGGAAGAACGCCCGTATCAGTCTGGTAAACCAGCGTGAGAAACACACTCAACTGAATTTATTAAATTACAAACTTTTCCTTAGTTTTCAAAACAAAAGTATCTCATAAGACAAGTCCACACATAAAAATGGACATGTTTTTACCTTACGATAAATAAAACAAATCATATCAAATCCTCTTATATTATAGTAGTGACTACTATATACAAATAATATTAATCATACCCGAAATTGTTACATTGATTAAATTCCAGCATATAGCCCAATTGGGTAATTCAATCAAAATGGAAAGCACGTGGTGGAGTTTAGATTTCCATACAATTGACCAGGTGAAGGGACTACCTTCCGGCAGTACATCTCTAGAAGAATGTACCGAGAAACCATCACAAAGTTTCTCTACCAACACAAGACCGTCCACCACTATAACTAGATGGTACCGAATATGTCATCCTTCGGTCATTACCGACCTTACCGAGGGCCCTCATAGCATACAACCATAATAATCAGATACATGACATCAAAGCGTGCAAAGATATATCAAGAAGAGGATGATCATATCCTACTTGGGAATGACCCACATAGCATTGCTGCATCTAACCCTGTTTCGGTCATTACCGGTTGATGAGGCTAGAGGTAATGATTACCTTTCACAATCACAATCACATAACTTAGAATGCCACACGGCCGTTTCCGCTGACTACTAATTGCCTTCCATAAAAATACAACCCTTAAGCTCATACGTCTCAAGGAGGGTGTTAAGCTAAGAGAAGTTGCCATCTCCACCACCACTGATGTACGTTTGTAAAAACCAATGTACGTAATCTTTAGAAATGCAATGTCAGACAAACATCCATACAAGTTGTCCAGGAGCAGGACAAACCGAAGGTACTTTCCTACCACATCCTATCGAAAAATCCCTAGAATTATAGAGGTTATAAACATGGCGTCCACATATAAACACGGACATGAAAATACAGAATCTCACATTTCCGTTTAATCGATAATAATCCACAAATGTCCGACCAGAAAAGCACAGACTGACGGAAAGTCAAGAGAAAGAAAAGAAGAGAGAAGAAGAGAAGAGAAGAAAGGGAGAAGATAGAACCAAACAGAACAATACAGAATCTCACATCGCAGCGTAAAATATATAATATCATATCAATGATCTTTACAAAACATAAACTGTATATATACACACACACACACACACATCAATCAGAGTCAACAATCAATCAACAGTTATCAGCCTGAACAATTATAATAACCTGTCCTCACAATTACTGATAATATAAACAAGTAAGCACAGCGGATAGTCAAAAATCAAAACAGATATGCGTATACGAAATGAAAATCTCCAGCTCGCCTGTTGAAGCTCCAAAAGCATCAAATGTAAACTTGTAAATATACTCGATCTGACTCGAGCATTGAAAGGGAAGAATGCCCGGATCAGTCTAGTTAACTAACGTGAGAAGCATACTCGACTGAATTTATCAAATTACCAAACTTTCCCTTTGTTTTCAAAACAAAGGTATCTCGTAAGACAAGTCCACACATAAATACGGACATGTTTTTACCTTACGATAACTAAGACATATCATATCAAATCCTCTTATATTATAGTAGTGTCTACTATATACAAATAATATTAATCATAGCCGAAATTGTTACATTGATTAAATTCCAGCAGATAACCCAATTGGATAATACAATCAAAATGGCAAGCACGTAGTGGAGTTTGTATTTCCATACAAATAACCAGGTGAAGGGACTACCTTCCGGCAGTACATATCTAGAAGAGTGTACCGAGAAACCATCACAAAGTTTCTCTACCAACACAAGACCGGCCCAACTCTATAACTAGATGTACCGAATATGTCATCCTCCGGTTGTTACCGACCTTACCAAGGGCCCTCATAGCATACAAACCATAATAATCAGATACACGACGTCATAGCATGCAAAGATATATCTAGAAGAGGATGATCATATCCTACTTGGGAATGACCCACTTAGCCTTGCTGCATCTAACCCTGTTTTGGTCATTTCCGATTGATGAGGCTAGAGGTAACGATTACCTTTCACAATCACAATCACATCACTTAGAATGCCCCACGGCCATTTCTGTTGACTACCAATTGCCTTCCACAAAAATACAACCCATAAGCTCGTACGTCTCAAGGAGGGTGTTAAGCTAAGAGAAGTTGCCTTCTCCACCACCACTGATGTACGTTTGTAAAATCCAATGTACGTAATCTTTACAAATGCAATGTCAGACAAACATCCATACAAGTTGTCCAGGAACAGGACAAATCGAAGGTACTTTCCTACCACATCCCATCGGAAAATCCCTAGGATTAGTAGCGAATAGTCCTCGCATTGGATATTTCATAATGAAGAGACCACTGTTACTGGATGTATATTGGGATTTTAACCCCAAACGATCAACAAGCAGTCCCCCACTATGAAACTCCGAAATATCAATATCATCACAAGAAACCTGCACAATTGTCACATATTCCTTGGTCCGAAGTGATTTTCGGATAAACCGATCCTAGTCTCTTCGCACCAACAACGCAAAAGCGTTTCTCAAACTTCACATAGAAACTAAGTCTAATAGACATATCACGTTTCCAACTTTCAACTTGCTATCCTTCGGCCAAGAAGAAAGCTCGATAGATTGTAGTAATACTCCGCACTATACGAATCAACATCCTCAACACAAACGATAATCAAGCCTACACAGAAGGCTACGTACTAAGTGTAGACTAAATAGTTTCCACATCAAGTTGAGGAACTAAAATTTTGGCCAAGTTTAATAGTTGGTTATTTAACTATCAAAGCAAACAAACAAATATTCAACACCATATACAATCACTAGGCCCTTTTAATTAATCTTTTATTAATTAAATCATTTTCCAAATATTCACTTCAAATTATCTTTAAAAGGATACATTCTCAAACCATTTCAACTTTTCAATATTGGAAAACATTCCCATGTACTTATTTAATAATAAGTAATTCACAGTTCACTTAATTTTCAACACTTAGAAAATATTGCATATACTTAAATCACGATTAAGTATATATTTTATCATATAAGGAAAACATTCTCTTAAACACATTTATTTGGGTCAAAACGAATGGTGCGTAAAACATCATTACGACAACCCAAAATCACTAGTATAGGGATTCGAAAATAAGATAGATATATAAATCCCAATAATATACAGAATATTTTCTTTCAAAAATCACTTACTATAACAACAGTGTTATAGTCCATCATTTTCTTATTTCTCGAAAACATCTATTTCAACAATGAATGTTGAAATCTATGGTTTCGATACTTAACACATTTTAAAACATCTTTGAATCATTCAAATTCAATTTAAATACTACTTCCCAAAACGTTTATTTAACTTTAAAATATTATTCACTGTCCAAAATCGTGAATATAAATTCTCAAACAAATTCCAACACTTCTACACATTTATTTCAAAAGATAATTCACTGTCCAAAATCGTGAATATACCCCTTTACCAAATCCATTACTATTGCATATTTAAATTAAAGGATTACCCATTATCCAAAATTGTTAGTACAGTTCCTTTAATAAACTTCTATATTCTCTTATCAAAATATAGTTGATTTCGAATTTATAATACAGTGTTTATAAATTCCATTTCTATTTATAAAAACTTCAATTAATAAAATTCCTTTATTAACAAATTCAATTTACACCTTATTTACACTCAAAAATCCAATTTATAAGTTAATTTCTTATAAATCGTTTATTTCACAAATTCATTCATTTATAACTTCGCAATTATAAATCTTATTCACTTATAAAAACCCATTTATACTCCATTTTAACACATATAAAATGCCTTTAAAATTCCATCATTTTGATTTTATCAAATATCAATTTTGTAAATCTTATATATAAACCATTTATAATAATTCAAAAATCTCCATTTATACTATTTCACAAAACAGTTAACTTCGTAATTCAAAAATCACATTTCAATTATATTTCCCAAATCATCATAATTTTTATAACATAAAAATTATAACATTTATTTATTTAAAATAAATTCATTTCCTTAACAATTTAAAATTCAACAAAACGTATATTTTCAAAATCACTTAAAAATCCTTTTAAATTTGCAAATTATCACTTTAATATTTTTAAATTCCAAAATATAGGCCCAATGCTGCAACAGCACTAAATACATCAATCACGGCATCTAAAACATCATATATAATATGATAACAACATATATCACAATATCTGTAAATAAATCAATACCGTTGAGGAATCCAGTTGGATCCCTCCAACCTGTCACCTGCAACAAATATACATATTAGAAATATGTGTACAATGTCCGCTTCAAGGCAGAAGCGCGTACAAAGGGTCATCCGCTCATACACGGGAATGTATAGGGTCATCTGCTCCATTAGGCAGGTATATATCCAAATAACAATCAATATATCATATATCATCCAAACAATCATTAATCATCATAAATAATATTTATTTTCACTTATATAAAAATATCAGTGAGTCAGAAAGAGTGAGTTGTACTCACATTGATTGTAGTTGTCGCGTTAGCGATTTATTCCGATTAAAATTAAACAAGCTTTTAATTTCAACTAAAATTCTCACTAGCTCAAATAAATATCATTCTAGCTCCATAATGTAGTGCTCGTCAATACGGATCCAATGCGATTCGTTTCGTGTGAAACGGACCTCGTATAAAAAGTTATAGCTTTTTAAAGATTATACAAATTTATATATATAAATCAATTTCTTTTTTTTTCAAGTTGTACACCCTACTTTCAATCTCGGCCCTCCACTTTCAATCCCCCAAATCCAGGCCATGCTTCTCTTTCTTCCTCCATCAGGTAATTCACATACACAACAACCCATCGGCCGCCGATCTTCCATGACTTTTCACGACCACTTCGTTGAAGTTGAAGACGATCGAGCTCCACCACGTTGAAGGCCTACGCACGCACCACCATCGGCCCAAGAACCATGTAGCTCGGCCCTCCCCAACGCAATATCCATCCCCCTTGAACGCAGCTACAACGCGATCCACTATCCTCCAATCCGCTTCGCTAAAGTTGATCATCACCGTATAGATTTATAGATTTCATCGTGCTCTACAACTTTGTAGTTGGAAGTTTCTCGAATAGATTTACGGATTGAGAGAGATTAAGGGAAGAAATTCGTGCATTTCTGGCCATAGAAATTGAAAGCGGCGGCTAGGGTATGAAACCCTAGGGTTTGTGAAAAAAGGAAAAAATAAGGGGCTTTTATAGAAAATTCGCGACACTATTCACTCAAAAATTTTCCGAACTCGAAACGAAGCGTGCCGCCTGGCATTTATAAGGTTTTACCCCAATTCCGAACGCAATGGAATATATATCAGGAACCAATTCAATCGTATTTGAAAGATAGGTTTTTGAATCGACTATTTAAATTAAAAATTCACTTAAACCAATTTCTACGCGTTTTAGCTTGCCCCGGACAAACCGTAAATCCGATTGATACGAAATTTGAAACCTTATAATAATATAACATTATGGATCTACTAAAACTAGTTCCGTCAAAGTCCGAGACTGTTCGAAAAATGGCTATTTTTACTCGTCGATTAAATATTAAAATATTCAACTTTTAATTCGATTCTAAAAGTCCTGTAACATCATTCTAATTCAAATATGACTTAATTCAACTTTATAAATCATTTTTATTCATTTTAAGTCCAAATCTCAATTATTTCTGCAATTTCAAATATTCAATTAACAATTTAATTATCCAATTAAATCACTATATTCAAAATATAATTTATTCAGCTTATAAAATTAACTTGTGCGTATTTAAAATGAATTATATATATGAACTTTAAATGACTAAATTTTGGGTCGTTACATTCTCCCATACTTAAAAGAATTTCGTACTCGAAATTGCCAAGTAAGAAAAAGTTACAAAATCCATTAACTTTTCAAAACAATTCATTCAAACTAGATTTACCAAAATCACTTAAATGTTTAACTTTCCCAAAATCCTTTAGTTAAACTTCTTCAAAAAACTTTACTAAGTTTTCAAATCATACATAGTTATCTTTTAAAACCAACGAATATTATTTAATTTATAACTCAATATCAAAATTTTAGTTTTCATAAATTTTTCCAATTTTCCCAAAAAAATTCTAACGCCCTAAATTTTCAAAAAAATTCGCTAGAGTCTCCTTTGCGTGGTTCGATATGAAAAAAATAGCAATATATATCACAAATATACATCTCATCATCAAGGATGAGGCATCCTGAAGGGAAAAAAGTGTAAAAGTACGATATGTAATCCGAGATATGTACCTTATATATTATTAACGAGCATATACGACTAATATTGCATGAAAGCGAGCTCCAAATACGAAGCAAGCGCCATCCTCACCTACTATACACTCAAAAATAAATGAGAACATGTATATATGAAAGTAATATCAATATACAACATATATCAACACAACTACTACATATGCCAATATAGAAAATGCCATCAAAAGGCAACAAATCCAACCATCAAACAACTATCATCCAACTAATCCATATCTATCCGATCAATCCATAACCAAATCAATATACATTCACTTCTCATTAATATTCATTGAATTAGTTTTCAATTTAATTACTCTTGATTCATTACCATTGGATTTAACTAACATTCGTTCATTCATATTCAATTAGTTTACATTCACTAATTTATATTCATGTTTGTTTACTTCCAAATCAAATCAATTTCATTTCTATTTATTCTTACTTCACTTTTAATTTGAATTCAATTATTTTACTTTCAATTTCATTAATTCAATTTCATATGGATTTCCTATACAATCAATTAACATCCATCTAACATTCAATGCATAACCAACGTTACCAAATTAATTCACATTACTTCATTTACATTCAATTTGGTTTAACACATTAAATTAGCTTTAATAAATTAACACTTACATCCAGTATTCCACATCAATTCATTTAAATTCGATTGATTAACATTCAATCCATATTTCATTATTTCAATTGCTAATTCATTCTACAAATAAAGTTGAATTTCTTTATATAACTCAAATTCACATTCATCATTTCATTTTATTACTTCGCTTTGTTAATTTACTTCGATACCGAAATCAACTTGATTCAAAATTACTTAAGTTATATTTCATTTCGTTCTCACTTGCATTTACTTTCACCATACAACTTAAGTTCACTACTAATTTTAATTCAGCTTCTTTCTTATTTAACTTTTACTTAAGTCAATTTCATTACTTATTCAAATTAAGATTTTGTTTTTCTTAACAAAACTGTTTAACCATTTTAACAATTGGTTTTACTTACTTTTTCTCATTTTATAAGTTATACAACTTAATTATCTAAACTTCCAAATTCATATTATAATCACTTACCTAATCCAATTAAAACTCAATTCAATTTATTTAACTTCGCCTTAGTTAAATTCCAAATCATATATTTTATTATGCTAACTCACATTTATTTCAACTTTACCAAAGCTAAAATTTTATTATCTCATATATTATAAGTCCAAAACTTTTGTTACTTATATTTATCAATTACAACTGGGATTTTAAACCAAATTTGTTTATCGAAATAAAACATCAATTTCAGTTTACTATTGGTAGCAAATCCATCACATAGAAACTCGAAAATGATACTGATGATGCTGCAGTCATCACCATTATTATTTCCCAGCAACAGTAGTGAATTCAGTGCTTTATATTCTTTTTTAAAAAAATTCTTTTATTTATAAATCACATTTACAAATCTTACTTATATATAATTTTTCTATTTCATTTTACATACATAAGATCTATTCCAAATTTATTTGTCTTGTTTAGAGTTATAACAATATAATCTCTTTAACTTTTGAATAACAACTTTCAAAATCAACGGGATTCAAATTTCCAAATAATTGGTTTAAATTTAATTTTATTTGCAACTCATATTTATAAATATACTCAGGTTGTTCCATTTCTTATATATAAGATTATTTCACAATTGTAAATCATATTAATTATAATTCCATACTTTATAATTCATTTTCTTATATAATTAATTCTTTGACAATTGTTGCTTTTATTTAGATTATTCAAACAACCAAACAATCAATTTATATAAACTTTATTAATTTCTGAAAAATTACTATTCCTTTATATATAAAATATAATCGAGATAAAATTATTTCATTTACCTAATTTAAAATATACTATGTCGACTTGCCTCGTTTAAGTGTTTGGAAATCGCTATCGATAACATGGAGTCCCACATACCGACCAGAATTCACAAACAGCTCGACGGATAAGCAAATACAATATAAACATTTTATGTTCACTAACAAATACGCGCTCATATATATAATACATTCAAACTCAATCTAGGGCACTACTGTCCCTATCTATAATGTGTACACATCAAAGCTTAGGAATCTACGAAGATTCTAATTTGAATCAATAATAATCCACAAATGTCCGACCCAAAAAGCACAGACTGGCGGAAAGTCAAGAGAAAGAAAAGAAGAGAGAAGAAGATAAGAGAAGAAAGGAAGAAGACAGAACCAAACAAAACAATACACAATCTCACATCGCAGCGGAAAATATATAATATCGTATCAATGATCTTTACAAAACAGAAATTGTATATATATATATATATACACACACATCAATCAGAGTCAACAGTCAATCAACAGTTATCAGCCTGAATAATTATAATAACCTGTCCTCACAATTGCTGATAATATAAACAAGTAAGCACAGCGGATAGTCAAAAATCAAAATAGATACGCGTATACGAAATGAAAATCTCCAGCTCGCCTGTTGAAGCTCCAAAAGCATCAAATGTAAACCTGTAAATATACTCGATCTGACTCGAGCATTGAAAGGGAAGAATGCCCGGATCAGTCTAGTTAACTAACGTGAGAAGCATACTCGACTGAATTTATCAAATTACCAAACTTTCCCTTTGTTTTCAAAACAAAGGTATCTCGTAAGACAAGTCCACACATAAATACGGACATGTTTTTACCTTACGATAACTAAGACATATCATATCAAATCCTCTTATATTATAGTAGTGTCTACTATATACAAATAATATTAATCATAGCCGAAATTGTTACATTGATTAAATTCCAGCAGATAGCCCAATTGGATAATACAATCAAAATGGCAAGCACGTAGTGGAGTTTGTATTTCCATACAAATAACCAGGTGAAGGGACTACCTTCCGGCAGTACATATCTAGAAGAGTGTACCGAGAAACCATCACAAAGTTTCTCTACCAACACAAGACCGGCCCAACTCTATAACTAGATGTACCGAATATGTCATCCTCCGGTTGTTACCGACCTTACCGAGGGCCCTCATAGCATACAAACCATAATAATCAGATACACGACGTCATAGCATGCAAAGATATATCTAGAAGAGGATGATCATATCCTACTTGGGAATGACCCACTTAGCCTTGCTGCATCTAACCCTGTTTTGGTCATTTCCGATTGATGAGGCTAGAGGTAACGATTACCTTTCACAATCACAATCACATCACTTAGAATGCCTCACGGCCATTTCCGTTGACTACTAATTGCCTTCCACAAAAGTAAAACCCTTAAGCTCATACGTCTCAAGAAGGGTGTTAAGCTAAGAGAATATGCCTTCTCCGCCACCACTGATGTACGTTTGTAAAAACCAATGTACGTAATCTTTAGAAATGCAATATCAGACAAACATCCATACAAGTTGTCCAGAAACAGGACAAACCGAAGGTACTTTCCTACCACATCCTGTCGGAAAATCGCTAGGATTAGTTGCGAATAGTCCTCGCAGTGGATATTTCATAATGAAGAGACCACTGTTACTGGATGTATATTGGGATTTTAACCCCAAACGATCAACAAGCAGTCCCCCACTATGAAACTCCAAACTATCAATATCATCACAAGCAACCTGCACAATCGTCGCATATACGTTGGTCCGAAGTGGTTTTCGGATAAACCGATCCCGGTCTCTTCGCACCAACAATGCAAAAGCGTTTCTCAACTTCACATAGAAACTAAGTCTCATAGACTTATCACGTCTCCAACTTTCAACTTGCTATCCTTCGGCTAAGAAGGAAGCTCGATAGATTGGAGCAATACTCCGCACTATACGAATCAACATCCTCAACACAAACGATAATCAAGCCTACACAGAAGGCTACGTACTAAGTGTAGACTAAATAGTTCCCACATCAAGTCGAGGAACTAAAATTTTGGCCAAGTTTGATAGTTGGTTATTTAACTATCAAAGAAAACGAACAAATATTCAGCACCATATACAATCACTAGGCCCTTTTAATTAATCTTTTATTAATTAAATCATTTGCCAAATATTCACTTCAAATTATCTTTAAAAGGATATATTCTCAAACCATTTCAACTTTTCAATATTGGAAAACATTCCCATGTACTTATTTAATAATAAGTAATTCACAGTTCACTTAATTTTCAACACTTAGAAAGTATTGCATATACTTAAATCACGATTAAGTATATATTTTATCATATAAGGAAAACATTCTCTTAAACACATTTATTTGGGTCAAAACGAATGTTGCGTAAAACATCGTTACGACAACCCAAAATCACTAGTATAGGGATTCGAAAATAAGATAGATAGACAAATCCCAATACTATACAAAACATTTTCTTTCAAAAATCATTTACTATAACAACAGTGTTATAGTCCATTGTTTCCTTATTTCTCGAAAACGTCTATTTCAACAATGAATGTTGAAATCTATGGTTTCGATACTTAACACATTTTAAAACATCTTTGAATCATTTAAATTCAATTTAAATACCACTTCCCAAAACGTTTATTTAATTTTAAAATATTATTCACTGTCCAAAATCGTGAATATAAATTCTCAAACAAATTCCAACACTTCTACACATTTATTTCAAAAGATAATTCACTGTCCAAAATCGTGAATATACCCCTTTACCAAATCCATTACTATTGCATATTTAAATTAAAGGATTACCCATTATCCAAAATCGTGAGTACAGTTCCTTTAATAAACTTCTATATTCTCTTATCAAAATATAGTTGATTTCGAATTTATAATACAATGTTTATAAATTCCATTTCTATTTATAAAAACTTCAATTAATAAAATTCCTTTATTAACAAATTCAATTTACACCTTATTTACACTCAAAAATCCAATTTATAAGTTAATTTCTTATAAATCGTTTATTTCACAAATTCATTCATTTTATAACTTCGCAATTATAAATCTTATTCACTTATAAAAACCCATTTATACTCTATTTTAACACATATAAAATGCCTTTAAAATTCCATCATTTTGATTTTATCAAATATCAATTTTATAAATCTTATATATAAACCATTTATAATAATTCAAAAATCCCCATTTATACTATTTCACAAAACAGTTAACTTCGTAATTCAAAAATCACATTTCAATTATATTTCCCAAATCATCATAATTTTTATAACATAAAAATTATAACATTTATTTATTTAATATAAATTCATTTCCTCAACAATTTAAAATTCAACAAAACGTATATTTTCAAAATCACTTAAAAATCCTTTTAAATTTGCAAATCATCACTTTAACATTTTTAAATTCCAAAATATAGGCCCAATGCTGCAACATCACTAAATACATCAATCACAGCATCTAAAACATCATATATAATATGATAACAACATATATCACAATATCTCTAAATAAATCAATACTGTTGAGGTATCTAGTTGGATCCCTCCAACCTGTCACCTGCAACAAATATACATATTAGAAATATGTGTACAATGTCCGCTTCAAGGCAGAGGCGCGTACAAAGGGTCATCCGCTCATACACGGGAACGTATAGGTCATCTGCTCCACTAGGCAGGTATATATCTAAATACCAATCAATATATCATATATCATCCAAACAATCATCAATCATCATAAATAATATTTATTCTCACTTATATAAAAATATCAGTGAGTCAGAAAGAATGAGTTGTACTCACACTGCTTGCAGTCGTCGCGTTAGCGATTTATTCCGATTAAAATTAAACAAGCGTTTAATTTCAATCAAAATTCTCACTAGCTCAAATAAATCCTAATCCACCTCCATAAAGCAGTGCTCATCAATATGGACCAAACGTAATTCGTTTCGTGTGAAACGGACCTCGTATGAAAAAGTTATAGCTTTTTAAAGATTATACAAATATATATATATATATATATATATATATATATATATATATATATATAAATCAATTTCTTTTTAAAAAAAAATTGTAAACCTTATTTTCAATCTCATCCCTCCATTTCCAATCCCCCAAATCTAGGCCATGCTTCTCTTTCTTCCTCCATCAGGTAATTCACGTACACAACAACCCATCGGTCGCCGATCTTCCATGACTTTTCGCGACCACATCGTTGAAGTTGAAGACGATCGAGCTCCACTACGTTGAAGGCCTACGCATGCACCACCATCGGCCCAAGCACCATGCAGCTCGGCCCTCCCCCATGCAATATCCATCCCCTTTAACGCAGCTAACACGCGAGCCACTAGCCTCCAATCCGCTTCGCTAAACTTGATCATCACCGTATGGATTTATAGATTTCATCGTGCTCTACAACTTTGTAGTGGAAGTTTCTCGAATAGATTAACGAATTGAGAGAGATTAAGGAAGAAATTCGTGCATTTCTGGCCATAGAAATTGAAAGTGGCGGCTAGGGTGTGAAACCCTAGGGTTTGTGACAAAAGGAAAAAATGAGGGGCTTTTATAGAAAATTCGTGACACTATTCACTCGAAATTTTTCCGAACTCGAAACGTAGCATGCCGCCTGGCGTTTATAAGGTTTTACCCCTATTCCGAACGCAATGGAATATATATCAGGAGCCAATTCGATCGTATTTGAAAGATAGGTTTTCGAATCGACTATTTAAATTTAAAATTCACTTAAACCAATTTCTACGCGTTTTAGCTTGCCTCGGACAAACCGTAAATCCGATTGACACGAAATTTGAAATCTTACAATAATATAACATTACGGATCCAATGAAATTAGTTTCGACGAAATTCGAGACTGCTTGAAAAATGGCTATTTTTACTCGTCAATTAAATATTAAAATATTCAATTTTTACAATTTGACTTTTAGTTCGATTTTAAAAGTCTTATAACATCATTCTAATTCAAATATGATTTAATTTAACTTTATAAATAATTTTTATTCATTTTAAATCCAAATCTCAACTATTTCTGCAATTTCAAATATTCAATTAATAATTTAATTATCCAATTAAGTCACTATATTCAAAATATAATTTATTCAACCTATAAAATTAACTTGTGCGTATTTAAAGTCAATTATATATACGAATTTTAAATGACTAAAATTCTGGGTCGTTACATATGTTTTACTTTAAATAATATCCTCGTATAACCAACGCCCAAAATCCAAGGGAAGTCTACGTATGTTGACCAATCGGGTCCTGAGCGTTGACCGAGGAAGATATAGTGTGTTATCTACATGAGAAGAGTCCAGTATCCTGAATACTACGAATAAACAATCTAGTGTAGATAGCTTGCTTACATTTGAAAAACAATCCATATCATCCTTTGAAATTATCTCTTCCACACTTACCCGTTATCGATCAACGATCGATAACGGAACCGCTGTCCGAAGCGACGTGGGAAGCTTTTCTTTTCAGGATCGCTGGAATATAGAACTAGGAAGAGCGATACGATTGAATCATCCACTATATCTGATTTTGGAATTGCATTGGAATTAAAAAACATCGACGGGAACTTAACCAAATTCTCGAAAAGAAGAAGTTAAAGACCAAGAGTGTGACAACCCACACCCCAGTAAGCTTGAATTTTCGATGAACCGAAAATCCAAGTTCACTAAAGTGCAAAATTTTGGTATGGTATCCTGCAAATAACAAAAGTAAGTCAAAGTAATGTTTATAAAATCTCACAGCGGAATAATGGCGAAGTATTCAACATATAATTACTAACTAAGATTAGGCTACTATCCTTAATAGTGTTGAACCTAGGAGTGTAACTTGCCTTTTTTACTAAATCCTAATAGTTGCTAAAGTGTCCTCCTATGGGTGGGAAAAATGTGAATGGGTCAGACATAAAGTCTGGTGAATGAAATACAAACTAAAAGGGAAAGATGAATATGTAAATTTCTAGTCTGCTTTAGACCCTATTAGGGATATATGGAAATAGGGTATAACTTAGAATAACTATCTAAGCATAAAAGAAAAGTTTGTAAATAATGAACGTTTATCGGCCTGTCGGAACATCTATGCTCTATATCCACTGCCTCTTATATCTATTCCGGCCTCACACCTATACATGCCTTATGCCGTTAGAATGGACAAACTGCTATTACGTATCCCATTTGGTTTACTACCGAAGCCCATGCGTATCCTGCCTTACACCACAGTCTACCAAATCCCACTATCATGACCTCTAGCGTACCTTCCATGATCACGATCTTCTTCCTGTGCTCGTGGCACTACAGGCTAACCAAACAAAATCCCATATACCCCATGAACTTGCTGCCTTTCGCATTCAGGTACCTAACCTGCCTACCGCATTAGGTATAACAAGCAAGTATAATATTTCCAACTCAAAAATTTAAATAGGAGAATTTACACAACATCACAGAGATGAAAATAAATCAGAACTTGGGCTTAATCTATCCCGCATAACAAACCAATAAAACAAGTTGATAAATATGAATCAGGCCAATCTAATCCTGCCGTTTAGCACTGTTAACCACAGTCGCCATCTCCTTCCTTGTTTTGCTTCCCAAAACTGATTTATTTTATTTATGAAGATTTCAATATGTTTCCCGTTACAACATATATAAATATCAGTTATTTAATCCCATATTAAATAAATTTCGTATTCTTCATTTACAACTCAGATCTATAAAAACAACTCAAGAGGAAGTAGAAAAACATAAAACTATATAGACCTGAAAGAAAATGCAGAAAATAGGTCTAATCCACATTTTTATAATTAGAAGGAAAATAAAAATATCGGATCTATCCCAGATTAACAGATCTGGTATAAAAATGTGAATCATACCTAGATTCAATACAGATCCGAAGGGAAATAGAGAGTATATACTAAATCTGATGTAAATTAAACAAAAAACCTTAATCAAAATTAGAATATATACACACAGATCTGAAAGTTAAATAACCAAATTTCCAAATTAGATTATATTTCACTCACCTGAATCCTTATAACGCATATAAGCGTACCTAACTCTTTTTCAAGCCTCTTTTCTCTTCACTAATCTGCTTCTAACTTTATTTTATTTTGTATATAATTTATTTTATGAAGAAGATGAAAGATCAGAAGAGGAAAAAAAATTAAAATAGGGAATAGAATAGAGAATAGTTTTTAGAATGAGAATTAGATTAGGTTTAGGCTGAATTTATAGGATTTGTAAATTAATATACGCCGTTGGATAATTGCTTCAGGTGGAAGGAATTAATTAGAGGCATTGAATACAACACGTTGAACTTAGACACTTTTCTAAATAAAATACGTACATGTTTAAGTTTTTAATTTAGTCTATTAATAAATCAATTAATTGGTATCAAACATACACATATGTATATAATTGACCATATTCTTTACTACCTAACTGCGCCATCAATTTTGAAATTGATTGATATTAGTTAGATTTCCTAATTCACATGATTGTTACCTTTTATTAATCGATATTAAATCCTCCTTAATTTAATTAGTCAGTTACATCTTAATATATATCTTCCTAACCAATTAACTTATGCATTTATTTACATATGTTGCTAACCATTTAAGCATAAAGAAATACAAATATAAACACAGCTATATGTATTTATGCATAATTTTATCTTTTCTACCCTTAATCAGTAATACATAATCACATTTGAATTATTAAACCTGGAAGAGAACCCTACATATATATGTGAATACGCTGACACATATTCCTTCTCTTCTTTTAATCAATGTTTCATAAACATATAACTTTCTATATTTGGTAATAAATACCCCTATTAATTAATATTTTTTGTTTACATACTTACTTTATGTTAGTATTTTACCTTCTTATACATTTATATATGGTTGAAATGTGCTCATAAAAAAATGTTCTCTGCGAGACTCGAACCTAGGTCAATTGGTGGGAATGCATATGTCTTACTATTGTGCCACTCATGCTTTTGTCTTTCATTATTTTCCTTTTAAATGTATACTCAGTATTATACTTTTTTTCCTTTTCTTATAGTCAACCTATATATATTCAACTTATTTATTAACAAATAAGTCTTCTTAACTCTTTCTTTAATCTTTGATCTTACTACCAATATATGCGCAAAACGCAAAATGCACACTACAATAAACATTTTGTATCTTTTTCATATGATGTTCGTTTCTAATAAATTATATATGAATTTGGGCTAGAAAAATCTACTTGACACAATGTAAAAGTCAGATTTCCCATATTGCTTCATTTGTAAAAACTTACAATCTTAACTTTTTATGTAAATTTACATTTTTATTCGTATTAACATTTTAATTTATTATTAAAATTTATGGGGTTACAAAGAGCGAGACTTCTCTCTAGAATGGCGTACAATCGTTCCGGACAAAATATAGTTACACCGCCTATCGAATTAAAACTATATAGGACTACTCCAAACCTACATCATGCACCCACTTACCGATCTATCCCTTGCATAAACTATGGAGCAAAGTTGCATCATCAATACTAGGAACTGAAATTCAGATTGAAATCAAAAAATGGACGGTTGTCAGAAATTAGTCAATTGAGAACAACATCTTGAGGTGGACTCTTACCAGTCACACCAAAAATTCAACAGTCGAAGAAAAATTTGCATGGTAACCTTGACATGATCAACTAGATTTCACAAAATGAAGACTCAAAAGAAGTTACTTCGAGAGCATGTCTTGTTTTCAACGAAGGCATACTCTAGGGGACAAATGTTATCTGGGTTTTCAACCCATCAGGATCCAGGAGAATATGGAACGACTTAATGGAGTTAGAGCTGCTTAGATTTCAACCAAAAAGGCTAAAGTAATGACTGAGTATGATTAAACCAGGAGACCAGCGTTTTCCCAGTCCAATCAACCGCTAAGAATAATCAGCTAGCAAATTATCGTTAGAATGGAACAACGTGCGAAGAAATTATGCAAACAACGACGACATAAAACCATGAAACATCCCAAACTCCAAACACCCAGAAATATCTTATGTGCTTAGATCGCCAAATACCCTATGGATCGCTAGCATTCGATGCAAAATGAAGGGTCGCTCTGTTGCTTGGAAGAAGCGAAGGAAGAAAGAAGGATATTAAAAAATATGCTAAGTGTATGAGTCGCTAGCGACTCATACACTATGGATTGCTGGCGACCCATTCTCCTCTATGAATCTTCAGTGAGCTATCTAAGCAATGTAATAGCAAAGGAGCAAAGTCATTAGCTTGCATACGATCCAAGTCCACGGTCGCTAGTGACCAAGATTTTGGCTCAGATCGTGAGCTAAACCCTTATAGTTTGTTATGCATCCATCTGTGTGAAGTTGATGAAGTGGCCTGGCTAGAATTCCTCCGATCTGTATAAATACCGCTCTACCTGCAACATAAACGGGATCTTCCCGGAACTGGTTGCTAAAGCTCTGCTAGAAACATTCTTCGCTCTCTACCACCCTTAGGACAATCTCTAAAGGAATTCAGCGTGATTCTCCAGTGGATTCCAACTTTGGGGATTCAATCTACCTAAGGATAATCAAAGCCCTGTAATCAAATAATACATGTAACAGTAATCAGTCAATAATAAACCTATAAAGTGGACGTAGGCTTCATTAATAGCCGAACCACTATAAAATTTCTCTATCTTCTTTCTTCTACTTTTCTTTTTGTACATCTGTTATCTGTGATATTTCTCTGTCAGACCAGGGCTGGTGCTTTCCAAACTCAAACTAGGGTGTTGTTCCATTTTTTGGGTTAACAGCATGTGTATATATAATTAACTAATTAATTTATTTATTTTATTAGTCTTATTGATAAAGAATAATTTCGAAATTAATTTTATAACTTTTTCAAACATTTGAAAAATTACACTATAACTTATATAATATTTATTTTTATTTTAAATTTAAATTTAACTTTTAAATTTGAAGCTTTTATTCAATTCTCAAAATGATTTTGAAATTAACCCAAGTTTCGATTCAAATTGGGCCTTTTCTATTATGGATAACCTTTCAGACTTACCTCATCATTTCGGGCTAGGGTGATAGCCTAGTAGGGCTAAATATATGATTATCTGAACCCAACCTTAGATACTACTTTTCTAGACATCCTACTATAGAGGTAGGTTTTAATAAGTTAGCCTCAATACTGCTAATTTAGACCACATATGTTATTCGACTCTAATACCATTATTGGAACTAGACCACCACGGAGCAGGGTAATTAGGTAAGTTTTAATTTTTTACTCTTTTGGATCTTTATTGGGCCTGTGTAATCTAAATCCATTTAGAACTCTTCAAAATTTTCTTTTTTCAAATAAAATCTATATTTTATTTCAATTAATAAATAATGTTTGATTTTATTGTTATAATTATAATTATAGTTAATTAGTGCATCATATACATATATATGTGTCATGCTTGTACAACATAAATGATATATATGGTTTAATTTGTCCATATATAGATGTCGAGATTTACATCACAATGGTTATATTAGACCCTCTAAATACATGTGCATTATCAAACACACACGCACACACAAACACACACACACACACACATATATATATATATGTGTGTGTGTGTGCATGCATATATAAAAACATACATACGTACGTATGTATGTATCTGTAATTTTATATTACAGAAAAATAGTATTTGTAAATATAAGCATTTATATATGAAGACACACATAAATACACTATATTGTAATATAATATAATTATAAATGCATTATAGACAACATTGAATGCCAAAATAAAATTTAAAATTCAAATATTAGATTTAGATCGAGATCTATTAAATTAATATCTAGAAACTTCAAACTCAAATTAATACAATAATTTTAAATAATTATAATATATAAAAATGTATATATTCAAAAAAATTGATTTTTTATTTAAAATAATAATTAGGAAACACTACATATATATAATGTTAGTATAAATGAATATGTTTTCATGTAAATTAATAATAAATGTATGCTTGTATAAACATATATATTTTTTAGGCAAAATCCTTTTTATTTGTTTTAAATTGTTTTAATTAACTAAAATATAAGGCTGTGGTTGGTTTACCATTTTTAATTTTGACTTTTCATCTATATAAAAATACAATGCTTGTATATGATGAAAAACGATCAATTTAAAAAAAAGTTAACATACGAAATAGAAACTAACTTTTATTATCATTCATGTTTTGGAAAATAACGGAAGCATAAGAAATAATTCGTCCTTCCGTCGTTTCTTCATCTCCTACGTCGTCCCCTTCAACTTCCTTCCGTCCCTTCCATCATCTTTCCACTCTTCTTATATTTTGTAAATAATGTTGAAAAACTAAAATACGAAATTCAAAATAAACCAAACATGCACTATTTTTTAAATTAATTAATTCTATATGGAATTAATTCAAAATTAATTTTTTTCAAATATAAGTTTGTACTTGTACATTATATTAAAATTTATGTACATATATTTTATGTAATATATATATATATGTATATATATATATGCATATGCGTATGTATAAGTACGTTATCGTATAAATTTGATGTGACATTTAAATAAAATAAAATATTACATTATATTCGGATTTATAATATATATACATAAAAGAACCTTTTTTCAAACCTATAAATATAGTTATATATCATATTATATAAAATGTATTTTACTAAATAATATTTGTATTTAAATCAAATTTTTTGTAAATCATTTTAATATCTAAAAAACAATTTTTTTATAAGCTGTAAGCATTATGTATTAAAATACATATGTAATTCTTTTGTAAATTTGCACACATATACATAAACACACACACATACACAGATATTTCTATCTAAATGATGACAACGCTAGTGTATGTAGATCCGTTATAAAATATATATAATTCCTTAGTATATAACAATAAATGAATAATTATATGTAAATATGTAAATGTAAATATAGAAAATTTACCTCGTCTATAGCGTAGATGAAACGCCTTAAGATGTTGGATCGAAACTCCTTGTACCAAATTCCAGAATCCATAAAGAGGTACCAATCTGAATGCAGCATCTATCGATCTTCAAATTTGATTTAATTTGTGTATTTAGAAGCTTGAAAATTAAGGAGGAGAGAGGCAAGAGTGGCCTGTCTGATCTAGGGGGTGTGGTGGATTCCATTGATATTTTTAGAATGGATGTGAGGTGTATAAATAACTTGGGTTCAAAAGACCAAAAGAAGGATCTAGATCCATACCTTTATCTTACCTATTCCCACCTGTTGAATCATTATTCAATCTGATTCAACCCTCCTTATAGCCGACCATATCAGCCCTCAATTGGGCCTCCTGACTGCTTCAAACTCGATTAAATAAGTATGCAATTAAATATGATTTAAATACACATTGATATCATATATGATACGCGTGTTTATAACTATTATATACACATTACTAATATTGATCAACAAAAATTAAATAAAATTTTACAACTGATATTTTATAAATACATATTAATTTATAACAAATATAATTAATTAAATCAGGTGGTAGTAGGAGTATTGTAACACCCCATAGTTTCATGATATTATTTAGGATATTTAATTGGTTAAATTAAATAAAATAACGTGGAGATTAATAAGTTGAGATTGGATTTAGTTAAGGGTAGTCGTGCCATAATAGGGTGTTAAGTAATTTAAAATAACCTAGAACAAAGGTGTTAGGAAATGGCAAGGGCAATATGGGAAATAAGTGGAGTTATACCCTAAAACCTTAGGAGAAAGGAACTCACGTTCATTTCATTTTACACAAACTAAAAACACTAAAGCCGGCCACCATTTTCACTCTTAAGAAGAAGACTAACGTTAGGATTCAAGAAAAGGAGGACAATCTACTAAATCAACATCAAATCTCACACCTATAATCTCAAAGCTAAGATGAATAATTACCACATCCCATTATCTATTGGTTTTCAGTTTTAAGACTAAAATCCAAAATGTTTCTGCAAGTTTATGTGATGTTTTGATGATTAAAGTTAGATATATTTATTGGTTAGTGAAATATGCGTGTTTATACTTGTTTTTTGATATGGTTGATATGAAATCCCTTTTTAATGACATCCAAATGACTTGAAATTTTAAATATAGGTCAGCTATGATATTTCTGAGAGGGGTTTAAATTTTCATAATTTTTCAAATTATGGTGGATTAAATATATTATATTTCAAGTGAAGAAAATTGTTTATTGGGTTATAAATTATTTTCGGCTAATATAATAATTATTTGGGGACGAAATTTTTATATGTTAGACAACATATTAAAATTGATTTTCTGGGATTTTTCCAGATTTTTTCCTAAGAATTTTGATTGGTATATAAAACTATTTAAGGTGTGGGACTTAAATGTTTTATATATTTATAAAGGAAAAGGGACATTTTGCAAAATAAAATGTTTTATAAATCCAAGTAATTATGGTAGGTTAGTTGAAAAGTTTATATACCAATCTTTCAATCTTTTTAAGTTTCCTGACCTATTAGAATTTTATAAATCCAAGTAATTATGACAAGAATTTTACTGACCAATTAGAATTTGACAAACAAAGGCAGGTTTGTTGAAAAGTTTCCTTTTTAAGTTTAAAGACAAAAATTCACACTTTTTCCATCTTTCAATCTATACAGCTAAACACCTTCCACCCCAGAATTTTCGTCCCAGTCGAAGGGTTTACTTTCGATAAAGTCAAAGTTCAATGCATAAGGTATCAAGAAATTGGAACACAATGAATTGATCGTAAACCGAAAGGTTTAAGCCGAAAGGTTGCTGGCCGAACGGGTTAGAACATAGTTATTTTATACGTAAAAAGCTTTCGCCTGGTTTTCTTTCGAACTTAAGCTTTCGGGTTGGTTATTTTCGAGCAGGTCAAGTTATTTAAAGCAAGACTTTAAAACCTTCTGATGTGTCCAAAGGTTGCAGCTGCTACCGCCGTTACTCCGTTTTGAAACCTTCTAGCATATTCGAATAGTTTCCACTATTTTATAAAGGTTTTACTTTGAACTTTCCGACCAAGTCGAAAAGTTCGCTTGTTTTTAAAGTTAGCCGTTTCCCCAATGCTTTCGAAGGGAAGCTTTCGACTTAAGTGACTTATCCTTGTTTTATAAATTGAAGTATAACCTAAAATTTTTGAAGGAATTGTTTTAAAAGATGCTTTAAAAATTTCAAAGTAGAACTTTCGACGTAGCCAAAAGGTTGTTTCCAATGAAGTTGAAAGGTATTAAAAGAAGGATTTCCACCTGTTTACATTTGAACCTAGAAATTTTTTGAAAGGATTTAAAGGGTTAATGCCTTTGTAAGGATTTATTTGCCGAATGTTTCTAAAAGGGGGTTGAAGGCTAATCTTTCAAAGGGGTTGAAGGCTAAGCTTTCGATGGAGTCAAAAAGTTACCTTTCGAAGTGGTCCAAAGGTTTTTATTTTTGAATGACTTTTGAAGGTTTTAAATGGAAGGGTTTCCAAAGATTTTCCAAGGCAACGTTTCAAGTGTTTTAAATAGGATGTCTAAGGTTTTATTGCTTTCGAAAGGTTTGAAGTTCAATGGGTTCGAAAGGTTTGAGGTTCAATGGTTCCGAAGGGTTGAGTTTGAATGGTTTCGAAAGGATTTGAATTCTAAAGGTTTTAAGGTACCAATGGAAACAATAAATGAATATGACCTAAGTTAGGGATACTAATGGAAATAGGTTAATCATGGGGTTAACATGATATAAATAGAATCATAGGGCTAACATGATGTAGATAGATTCATGGGGCTAACATGAATCAAATGGCTAATTCAAATAGAATCATTGGGCTAACATGATACAAAAACTTCATGGGGCCAGCATAAGTTGAATGGAAAATATAATCATGGGGCTAACATGATATAAATAAACTCATGGAGCTAACATGAGACCATTAAAGTTCATGGGACTAACATGAAATTCTTAGATTCATGGGGCTAGCATGAATCAAGTGGCAAAATGATGGGTTCATAGTCATCCTAGGAAAACTATGTGACATGAGATGGATAGTCTACATCAACTTAAGTAGAGTGAATGTGGAATAAGTCGTCCCTATTTGATATAATTAAACTTTAATTAGGGATGGGGTAATCCTAATTGTTTTCAAGTATGCATATCACCACAATGTTTTATAAATATGTTTTATCCATTGTGGATGCAGAAGCCTAGAATATGGTTTTACGAAAGGTTTTGTAAAAGATAAGTTTTAAAAGGATATTAATGAGAGGAAATCCGTACGACTAAGTGGCGTGATCTCACTTAACATGTTTAACCGGGATGTATAGTATTATTCATACAGGCTTTATGTCTAACTCGAAGTTTATGTTTTCTCCTTAAACTCTTAGGTGCTCAAAATTAATTTGAGTAGGCTGAGGGATTAAGGTCTTTTTTGGGTTTTAGTAGGATGACTAATAAGTTACCGGAGGCATACAAGAGGCAAATGGGTAGATACTTAGGAGCTATAGTTCTTGTTGTATTTTGTTGGAATTTTCGCTGTGTTGTTTTGTATTAGGTCTATTATGACCATATGACTCTGATCAACCAAGGAGGTACAATCATATAACGCTCTTGGCATATTTTGTAATAATTATATTTGATCTTTGCCTAGGAACGATTTGGGATTATGTGTTGTGAATGTGAAACAATTGGTTCTGAAATGTAATGAAATAAAAAAATTGTTTTGAAATTTGTATTTTGTTTCATATTCAAATGCTTCTGATATTGTTGATACCATTAACGTAGCGGTATTTAGTCGCTGTAAGCTAATACTAGGATGGCTGCAGCATCTTTAGCACTTAGTTTTGGGCCTCTAGATGAGGGATGTTACGGCTTGGTATTATAGCATGGTTTATGAAATACTTTAACTAAAAATGATTATTGAAAACATAATCCTTAGAAATTAGAGTTAAGATCAGGGTATAGGATAACGTGATAGTAACGTACTTGTATTCATTATATATGTAAGTATACGCTATATCACAAGGCTCCTTTCTTAGTTAGGCTATTTATATATACCTCACGAGGTTTGAGTATGAAAATGAAAGGAAGAAGAGGCAGAGTTAATGTTGGAGGAGAGAGCACGACTGCTAATGGAAATGCCTGACCCCATGCTAGTTAAGGTCCAAGTCTGGCTCAATCTGAAAATGTGGGTGTAGGGGTTCCTCAAGTGGATGTGGAAGCCTTGTATCAGTTGTTGGCAAACCTTTTACAAGCAAAAGCTGCTGGAAATGTTGGTGGGGCAAATCCTATAGTTCCAGTTGGATATAACTATACTAAGCTGAGTAGAGACTATATCAATCTGGAAGGAAATCGTTTATTGGGACGGAAGATGTCGTTGAAGTAGATAATTGGTTGTTGAAATTTGAAAGGATCTCTACAGATCTAGGGTTGAATGATGGGGAGAAGAGAAGGCTAGCTTTAGGATAGTTGCAAGGGTTAGCATTTCATTGGTGGAATAGTGTGATGGCCGGAGTGCTAGAGGAAGAGTTGACTTGGGCTGAATTCAGGAGGAGGTTTGAGTAGAGGTTCTTGTCTGAGGTGGCCAAGTCGGCGTTAATGAGGAAGTTTATGGATCTTGTCAAGGAACATATGTCTGTGGTCGAATATGCTGCAAGGGTTGATGAGCTATCCCGATATGGTTATGCTTTGGTTGACATGAATGTCAGAAGGAATGAGAGATTCACAAAGGACTGAGGCCAGAGCTAGGAAGAATACTATGGCCTATATTTGAGATCCTTCTAATGTTGTAGTGGAGATGGTCATTCTCCGTGAGGAAATGCTAGCTATTTCAGCTAGGGAGAAGCCCGTTGAATTCAATGTTCCATTGGGAAAGAAGAGGAAGTTCTTCAAGAAGAAGGGTGCTCAAAGAGAAGGAACTGCAAAGAAAGGGAAAGCATATATAGTTTGCTACAAGTGTGATAAGAAGGGTCACTATGCTAAGGAGTACCGTTCGGGAGATGGAAAGTCGGTTGTGGGGATGCAGAATGTGCAATGCTATAACTGCAACTAGATGGGGCATTATAAGAATAAATGTCTTAAAGCCGCCAAGGCAGGAAAAGAAAGGTCTTTGCTTTGGAGCCATCTCCTCTAAACCAACTGTTGCTGAGAAAGGAAAGTCTGTAATGGAAGGTACGCTTTTGATCCAATGCATAACAGTTAGGGTATTGTTTGATACCGGAGCTTTTCATTCTTTTATTTCTCGATGTCTGGTAGATAAGCTTAACCTAGAACCATCATATTTAGTTACTTCCTTAAGGGTTGCAAATCTGATTGGAGGATATCTAATGCTTGGGATAAGGTGTGACCATCTAGAGCTTGATTTTCTAGGCCATACTTTTGATTTCTATTTGCATGGTTTGACTTTGGAGGATTTGGGGTCATCCTTGGGATGGATTGGTTAAGTAAATATAATGCTAGGATATTTTATCATTTAGTCACCCGGATTGTAGTGATCGGATAGTCTATACCATCGAAAACCCTAGTTCTGTAGTGAATACTTTATTGGGTACTATGGAGTTGGATGATGAGTTGCATCGAGTTTTTGTCGTTGGACAATTCGCAAATGTGTTTGATCCAGTAACTGGGTTACCACCAAAACGAGCTATTGATTTTTGGATTGATTTAGTGCCTGGAGCAGAACCGGTGAGTAGACTGCCGAGTAGAGTGACCCCCACTGAGATGAAAGAGTTGAAGGTGCAATTGGTGGATTTGGAAGGAAATTTTTTATTCAAACCAAGTAGTTTGCCATGGGGAGCTGCCACCGTATTTGTTAAGAAGATGGACGGATCGTTAAGGCTAAGTATTGGTTATCATTAGTTGAATGAGAAAACGATAAAGAACCGATATCCATTGCCGAGAATTGGTGACTTTTTTGATTAGCTAAGTGGATCCAAGGTATTTTCTCAACTGGACTTATCGACGAGATTTCATCAGCTTAGAGTGGCAGAGGATAACATTCCTTTGATGGCGTTTAGGACAAGATATGGATTGTACGAATGGTTAGTTATGCCGTTCAGACTGACTAATGCGCTAGCATTCTTTATGGATCCAATGAATCGAATTTTCCAAGAGCAGTTGGATAGATTTATGCTCGTCTTCATAGATGACATTCTGGTATACTCTAAGGATGAGAAGGAGCATGAAATTCATCTTAGAGTTGTGCTTAAAATGTTGAGGGAGCATCAACTGAAGGCTAAGTTTTCGAAGCGTCATTTTTGGAAGAAGGAAATGAAATTCCTTGGTCATTTCGTCTCAGAGAAAGGGTTGTTTGTAGATCCAACTAAGATTGAGGCGATAAATAATTAGAGGAGAACTGAGATAGTGACGGAGATTAAAAGCTGTCTTAGATTGGTTGGATATTATCGAAGGTTTATAAAGGGTTTTGCACGGAGAGCAGCACCGATGACTAAGCTTACGCGAAAAGATGTGAATTTTGTATGGCCTGATCAGTGTGAGGAAGCATTCCATACTTTGAAACACTTATTGACCCAAGCACCGGTGTTAGTGGTTCCAAAGGGGAATCAAGATTTGGTAGTTTATACCGATGGGTGTAAAACCGGATTGGAAGCTGTGTTGATGCAAAGAGGTAAAGTGATTGCTTACGCTTCTAGACAACTCAGACCACATAAAGTTAGGCATCCTACGCATAACTTGGAGTTAGCTGCCTTTATATTTTCTTTGAAAGTGTGGAGGCACTATCTTTTAGGAGAGCGATTTAAGCTTTATACTGATCATAAGTCGTTGAAATACTTGTTCTCCCAGAAGGAGCTGAACATGAGACAGCAGAGGTGGTTGGAGTTTACCAATGCTTAGATTTTGGAATTGAGTACACACTTGGAAAAGGAAACAAGGTAATGGATGTACTCAGCCAAAAACATTAGAATGCAGTATTGCTATGATTGCCGAGTGGAAAGATTTGGAAGTATTGTCAGCTTGTAGTGTGCAGTTTAGATCCAAGGAAGCTTCTAGTACAGAAAGTGTTGTATTGTCTTTTTTAGAAGTTAGTCCGATAGTGATTGAGAAGATAGCTTCTAAGAAAGAGGAGTATCCAATTTTGGCTGAATGGATCAAAAGTTTGAGGGAAGGAATGGAGAGCGATGACCTAAAGGATTTCGGTCTTGACCAAATTGGGTGGTTAAGAAGGAGAGGAAGGTTACGTGTTCTAAATGTAGAAAACATGAGGAGGGAGGTTTTAGATGAATGTCATTGTTCAAAGTTCACTATCCACCCAGAAGGAATGAAAATGTATCAGGATATAAAGAGAAATTTCTTCTGGGAAGGTATGAAGCAGGATATAGGATTGTGTGTTAAGCAGTGCTCGAATTACCAACAGGCAAAGTCAGAACACCAGAAACCAAGCGGATTGCTTTAACCATTGGAAGTTTGTTTATGGAAACGAGATTCTACGTCTATGGATTTTATTGATGGGTTGCCAAGATCTAATAGAGGGAATGGAAGTATATGGGTCATAGTGAAAGACTAACTAAGAGTGTCCATTTCATTTCGGTAAAGTCAATTAGGACGACATCTAGTTTGATGAAGTTATTTATGAAGAATGTAGTTAGACTGCATGAGATTCCTAGTAGTATTACTAGTGATAGAGATTCTTTGTTTACTAGTGAGTTCTATAAAAGTCTATAGGAAGCATTATGAACCAAACTCAACATGAGTACCTCTTACCATCCATGGATTGATGGGTAGACGAAAAAAGTTAACGAAATCTTGGATGATTTGTTAAGAGCTTGTGCATTGGATTCCGGGGGATCATGGAGGACCATCTTCATCAAGTCAAGTTCTCATATAATAATAGTTATCAAACTAGTATTGGGATGGCACAATTTGAAGCTTTATATGGATAACCATGTAAGTCTCCTGTATGTTGGTTAGAGACCGGGGATAGATTGGTTCTTGGTCCGGATTTAGTGAAGGAAGCTGTAGAGAAGATTGAGTCGATTTGAGCTAAGATGAAGAAGGCTCAATCTAAGTAGAAAAGTTGTGCAGATAAAAGAAGAAAAGATTTGGAATTTTCTATCGGGAACTATGTGTTTATTAAGGTTTCACCGATGAAGGGTGTGATTAGATTAGGGAAGTCAGGAGAGTTAGCACCCAGATTCATCAGTCCTTTTTGTATTATTGAGAGGATCGAAAAACTTGCTTATAGAGTAGAGTTACCGAGTAGTTTGGCTGGAGTCCATAATGTTTTTCATGTTTCTCATCTTAGGAAATGTGTTAAAGACCCGAAGACTATTATACCACCTACAGTATTAGAAGATTTAGTAGTAGAATCGGATTTGACTATAATTAGAAAGCTGACTCAGATTGTGACAAGAGAGAGAAGAAGTTAAGGAACATGACAATCAAGTAAGTAAAGGTTCGGTGGAGTGATGATGCGAGAGACTGTACTTGGGAGACAGAGAGTAGGATTAGGGATACTTATCCTGACTTGTTTGATGGTATGTTTTATCTTTGATTGTTTTGTTGAGTACCTTATTGTAATTTTGATGATGAAATTCTTTAAGGTATGGAGTCTGTAACACCCCAGAGTTTCATGACATTATTTAGGATATTTAATTAGTTAAATTAAATAAAATAATGTGGAGATTAATAGTCTGAAATTTTTTTTAGCTAGTCGTGCCATAATAGGGTGTTAACAAATTTAAAATAACCTAAAACAAAGGTGTTAGGAAATGACAAGGCAGTATGGAAAATAGTTGGAGCTTATACCCTAAACCTTTAGGAGAAAGGAACTCACATTTATTTTATTTTACACAAACTAAAAACACAAAGGTCGGCAACAACTTTCACTCTTAAGAAGAACTAAAGTTAGGATTCAAGAGAAGGAGGATAATCTACTAAATCAACATCAAATCACACATCTATAATTTTAAAGCTAAGGTGAATAATTACTACATCCCATTATCTATGGGTTTTTGGTTTTATGACTAAAATCTAAAATGATTTTGCAAGTTTATGTCATGTTTTGATGATTAAAGTTGGATATATTTATTAGTTGGTGAAATATGCATGTTCATACTTGTTTTATGATATGCTTGATACGAAAACTTCTTTAAATGACATCCAAATGACTTGAAAATTTAAATATAGGTCAGATATGATATTTCAGAGATGGGTTTCAATTTTCATAATTTTCCTAGTTATGGTGGTTTTTATATTAATTTTCTAGTGAAGAAAATTATTTATTGGGTTATAAATTATTTTCGGCTAATATAATAATTATTTGGGGATAAAAGTTTTATATGTTAGAAAACATATTAAAATAGATTTTCTGGGATTTTTCTAGATTATCCTTAAAAATTTTGATGGATATATAAAATTATTCAAGGTATGAGACCTAAATGTTTTGTATATTTATAAAGGAGAAGGGGCATTCTGCAAAATAAAATGCTTTATAAATCCTGGTAATTACGGCAGCAAAATTTTGAAAAGTATTTTATTGACTAATGAGAATTTGACAAACAAAGGTAGGTTAGTCGAAAGGTTTCCTTTTTAAGTTTAAAGACAATATTCACACTTTTTCCATGTTTCAATCCATACGGCGAAACACCTTCTGCCCCGGACGTTTCATCCCAGTCGAAGGGTTAGCTTCCGATAAAGTCAAAGTTCAATAAATAAGGTATCAAGAAAATGGTAAATAATGAATTTAATGTAAAACGAAAGGTTTAAGCCAAAAGGTTGATGGCCGAAAGGGTTGGAATATAATTATTTTATAAGTAAAAAGCTTTTGCCTACTTTGCTTTCGAACTTGAGCTTTCGGCTTGGTCACTTCCAACCAGGTCAAGTTATTTAAAGGAAGACTTTAAAACCTTCCAACCCGTCGAAAGGTTTTAGCTGCTACCACCATTACTCTGTTTTGAAACCTTCCAGCGTCGCCGAAGGGTTTCCACTGTTTTATAAATATCTTACTTTGAACCTTCCGACCCAGTCGAAAGGTTCACCTGTTTTTAATGTTCGTCGTTTCCCCAATGCGTTCGAAAAGAGGCTTTTAGCATTGGTGACTTATCCTTGTTTTATAAATTGAAGTACAACCCAAAGCTTTCAAAGGACTTGTTTTAAAAGATGCTTTAAAGATTTTAAAGCAGAACTTTCGACTTAGCCGAAAGGTTGTTTCCAGTGAAGTAGAAAGGTTTTAAAAGAATGATTTCCACCTGTTTAAATTTGAACCTTGAAAGTTTTCGCAAGGTTTTAGAGGGTTAATGCCTTCGAAAGGTTTTGTTTACTGAATGTTTCTAAAAGGGGGCCGAGCTAAAGCTTTCGAAGGGGTCGAAGGCTAAGCTTTCGATAGAGTTGAAAGGTTACCTCTCGAAGGGGTCGAAAGTATTTATTTCTGAATGATTTTGGAAGGTTTTAAACGGAAGGGTTTCCAAATGTTTTCCAAGGCAATGTTTCAAGTGTTTTAAATAGGATGTCTAAGTTCTTATTGCTTTCGAAAGGTTTGAAGTTCAATGGGTTCGAAAGGTTTGAGGTTTAATGGTTTCGAAGGGTTGAGTTTCAATGGTTTCGAAAGGTTTTGAATTCTAAAGGTTTTGAAGGTACCAATGGAAACAGTAAACGAATACGACCTAAGTTAGGGATATTAATGGAAATAGGTTAATCATGAGGCTAACATGATATAAATAGAATCATAGGGCTAACATGATGCAGATAGGTTCATGGGGCTAGCATGAATCAAATGACAAATTCAAATAGAATCATGAGGCCAACATGATACAAATAGATTCATGGGGCTAGAATGAGTCAAATGAAAAATATAACCATGGGGAAAACATGATATAAATAAACTCACGGGGCTAACATGAGGCCATTAAAGTTCATGGGGATAACATGAAATTATTAGATTCATGGGGCTAGCATGAATCAACTGGCAAAATGATGGGTTCATAGTCATCCTAGGAAAACTATGTGACGTGAGATAGATAGTCTACATCAACTTAAGTAGAGTGAATGTGGAATAGGTAGTCCCTCTTTGATATAATTAAACTTTAATTGGGGATGTGAGGTAATCCTAATTGTTTTCAAGTATGCATATCATCATAATGTTTTATAAATATATGTTTTAACCATTGTGGATCCAGAAGCCCAGAATATGGTTTTATGAAAGGTTTTGTAAAAGATATATTTTAAGAGGATGTTAATGAGTGGAAACCCATTTCGCCAAACGGTAGGTCTCACTTAATATGTTTAACTAGGATGTATAGTATTATTTATACCAGGCTTTATGCTCGACTCGAATTTTATGTTTTTCCCTTAAACTCTCGGGTGCTCAAAATTAATTTGAGTAGGCTGAGGGATTAAGTTTTTTTTCAAGTTTTAGTAGGATGACGAATAAGCTACAAGAGGCTTGCAGGAGGCAAACGGATAACTATTTAGGAGTTACAATTCTTGTTGTGTTTTTTTGGAATTTTCGATGTGTTGTTTTGTATTAGGTCTATTATGACGATATGACTCCGATCAACCAATGGGGTATCTTTATATATCGCTCTTGGCGTATTTTGTAATAATTATATTTGTTCTGTGCCTAGGAACGATTTGGGATTATGTGTTGTGAATGTGAAACAATTTATTTTGAAATTCAATAAGTGAAAAAATTTGTTTTGATATATGTGTTTTGTTTCATATTCAAATGCTTATGATATTATTGATACCATTAACGTAATCGTATTAAGTCACCGGAAGCTATTATTATGGATGACTGCAGCATCTATAGCGCTTAGTTTTGGGCCTCTAGATGGGGCATGCTACAAGTATTCAACATTTAGGTTGCGTGATTCTAAGTTGTAAATTCAACTCCATACTCCATATTCAACTCCATAGTCCAAACACAAAGCTCATGGCTCAATAATAACGATTATTATTAACCGAACTACTCTAGGAAGAAAATTTGACTTTGAATTAATTTTAATTGACCTTGATACTAACTTCATATAATAGTGGATATGAATTCTCTCTTGAATAATGTTTCACTTAAAACGCTTCCACTCGACCCAACTATAATCGTTCGATGGACGATGTGCCATGATTTAACTATAATTAAAGCGGAGCCTCCACATTAAAGATCAATATTATTCTCAAGTTAGGAGAACCATGTAATTTTGTCATATCAATATTTGTTGTTTGGCCTTGTTATATTAACTAATAAAAAGATATCGAGTAAGCCATTCCATATTATCCATAACTATCAGTACATAACCCTTTGGTGCCACTAGAATCCATGAGTATTACACTACCCAACATTTGGAGACTGTTACATAATCTAGTCTCAACGGATGTAACGATATCCAGTCTCGATACATCTTGACTAGGAATATTCAAAACGATATATTATTGCTATAAATTACTCATGATTACAACACTTTGTAACTACTATCACAAAAAGTACCATTTATGGATTTTTTAATTAAATATACTTTTAATTAAATTTATTAATTAACTATTATAACACATTATGTCAAATATATAATAGAAGGAAAACACCTTTTATTTCGAACGAGATTGGTTATCGAGTTAGATATGTGTAACAAATTACATAACTACTCTTAGGGCATATCGCTAACTCTGTCATGTATGAATATACATGTATGTGCATGTTTGTGTTTATGTATATTTCATATTTGAATATACATACATATATATGTGTCTGCACGTGCAATATGCACGCACACACACATACATAGTCTGATATCAGTGTATATCCTTGTATTTAATGTGCAGTCAATATATAGTTTGTTCAAATTAGAGTATCAAATATCCAAGTGAATAAATAATGTCCTAATATATTGATTTCTAACATATAGTGTTAATAGACAATCATTTAAACAATTATTAATATTCTGAAGTCTAATTAACAATGTCATTGTAAATATGACATTCACTATTAAACGATGTTATTAAGTCCACAATTTCTATATGAATCCAACATCATATGTTATGTCTAAAATGGAGTTTGTATGTTAGAGTTATAAATGTTTTAAATTCAGAGGTTAAAATGTAGTTTAATAATATGGAGGATTAAAATAATAAATTACCTTTCCTTTTTATTTTCTCTAGCTACCTGCTATCTTCATCTCCATCCAAAATCATCATCGCTAAAGGTGATTTCAAACCACAACACTCACTCCTTCAATCTCCTCTTTTCCTACAGCATCGAATCCCTCCTTTAGATGAAGCACTATCAAGTATTAAGGCGAAAACTCTATTCGTTCAAACCTTGGTCATCTTCTCCATGATACCCCATCGCACAACTATTAAAGCATTCTCCTCTTTATGCTGACTTAGCTGTCATTTTCACCTCCGATGACGATGAAGTAGTGGCGAGGAAGGGTCATGCACGATGTGCATGTGAATAGTGAAAGTGTAAATTTTTTTTAAAAAATTGTTTTATAAATTTTTTTATCAATTTAAAATTTCAAATATAAAAAATTAAGATTGATTCTTTTAGGTGATCCTATCGGTCGATTGCACCTTGAGCCATCAGTTTCGCCTCGAAGAGACCATTTCTTTAATTCAATTATGTAGTTGAAAAGTCCACCATCGTTAAGATATAATTTATCAGCCGAAAGAGATAAAAAAAAGTCGTCAATTTAAAATGGAGACTCTATGGATCTATTTGTAGCATCAAATGCTAAAGAAATATTTCCTTAATTTTCAAATAGTTTAGACTTAATTTATTAGCTAGGTCCATCAAGCTGATTAAATAATAAACCATTTAACTATGGCTAGTTCTCTACTTATTACCAATATCAATAATTTGGACTAATATTTAAAATTTATTATCTAATGAATATTATTTTTGATGTATGAATAATTCAATAATATTACCTGGGTTAAAAACCCAGCAGAAACCAATAAGAAGACAGAATAACCTAGTGCAAACTGGATGTTTCAGGACTTAACCAGAAAAGCTGAGACAAAGGCCAAGCTATATAGCTAAGACAATGACTGGGACCAACGAACCCGAGAAATCGGCATTCTTTTATTCCAATCAGCAGCTGAATGTAAATAGCTAGTGAATTGCCATCAAAATGTAACAACTACGATAAAGGCTATGGAAACATCCCCAATTCCAAACTCTAGAAAAATCCTAAGTGATTATATCATCAACAACCCATACCTTTCCACAAACATTCCAACAAACTAGCCAAAGAATTCTACGAAAGGAGGCCAAGACCTTGGGTCGCCAATGACCCATGGCTTTGCCTAGTTTTGCAAGCTAAACTTTCCCAGGGTCGCTTCCTACCTACCTACGAGCTAATGAAGACGTTGCCTGGCCCAAAAGATCTCCGACTCATATAAATACCAACCTACCTACAACATAAAGTGGATCTTCTCCAAACTAGTTGTTGAAGCCCTGTTGGAATTATTCTTCATTCTCTACCTCCTTCACAACAATCTTTGAAGTAATACACTATGATTCTCTAGTATATTCCAACTATGGAGATTCAATCTAGCTAGAAAATAATCAATGCCTTGTAATGAAACATTTTTTGAAACAGCAATCGGTCTATAATAAAATTATAAAGTGGACGTAGTCTTCATTAACAGCCGATCCACTGTAAACATTCTCTGTCTACTTTCTCTTACTGTTCTTTTTTAATATCTATGACCTGTGATGTTGCTCTATTAGGACAGGGTTGGTGCTTTCAAACTCAAACTAGAGTGTTGGTTGATTTTTTGGGTCAGCATTTTGGTGTTTCACTGAGAAGTTTAACTCAGGATCAAGATCTAGCTATCTACTTTGGATCCCATAGGTCCAGAAGTTAGATCCTTATCTTTACTTGATGAATCCACTGTTTGGAATCTATGGCTCCTAGAAGAAAAAGACCTACCTATGGGAGGTCTATGGGGGCAGTAATAGCTGGAGAAGATGTTAACCCCAAATAGACCAAAGTGAATGGCGCTAACTTAAGGATTCAGGCACCTTCCCCCTCCACTTAGCACGAAGTTGTTACCAGGGATGAGTTAAATAAAATGGTTGATGAGATCAACCAAAAAATGGAGAGTAGCCAAAAGGCTCTAATGGATAAGCTTAACGCTCTTCTAACCCTACAGTCAAATCCCGCTCTAAGCCTATGCCTGAACCCGCGACTAGTATGGAACGGGAGAATTCTTCCATTTCTGGTCTACTTAGAAGAAATGGAAATAGCCACAAAAAAGGGTGATAGCAAGACTTAACATGGACAGAAATGCAAGCACTCTGTATGCCACAAAGCAACCTATTCTGAATTTGAGTCAAAGGGCAAAGACCCCCGTCGAAGACGTAGCTATGGAACTCAGAGGATAGAGAGCCAAACAATAAATTGGAAGAGGACGCCAATGCATTGATAACACAAGGAATATCTAAACTAATCCAGGGAGACCAACTGCAAGCCAATGGGACCCTTCAGTAGTGGCTCTCCTGAAGACATGAGAAAATAGGGCTCAGCTCACTCACCAAGACCGTTTGCAAAGTTAAACACTTGGCGCAATGACTGATCGCTGTCCTCAGGACTATCGAACATTAAAGGCATACATAGTGGACATGGTTAAATGATTAAAGGAGGAGAGTAAAGATAGAAGAAATGAGGAGTGATGATCTACACCAAGCCAGACTCCCTTCACTGATAAAATCCTGAACGAGAGATATCAGGACTAGTTCACAATGCCAATTATTCCGTCCTATGATGGAAGGAAGGACCTGAAGTCTCACTTGTACAAATACAATTGGTATATGGATGGAGTGAATGCCTCTGAAGCTGTTTGATGCGGATGCTTCCCTATCTTTCTTGAAGGGGTTGCGTTAATGTTGTTCACTAGGTTTCCACCAAGATCTATCTCAACTTTTGACCAACTAGCGACAGGGTTCCTTGATCAGTTCAGACTCCATACTGTGCAGTCAAAAGATGTTATGCCCCTAACCGGGTTCTTTTAAGGGTGTAACGAATCACTAAAATCTTTCATGAACTAGTTTAACACCGCGGTGATGGAAGCAAGCAACACCAATGAAGACATGGTTTTTATGGCATTAGTTCGTGCCATTCTCCCGAAAAGTATATTTGAAAAGTGGATTAAAATGAAGCAACCAACCATCAGGAAAGATTTCAATCACAAAGCAAGTTAGTACCAAGGTTAGAGGAAGTGCAGGAATTGCAAGGGAAGTCTACTAATATGTAGCCGGCAAATGCCAAGCAAAGCGATGTAGCATTGAATCAAAATGAGCACACTTCTCGAACTGCTGAAGAAACCATTGGGAAAGATGGGAATCAAAGAGAAAAGGTCAAAACTCCAATAAGAAGAATGGTAATGGCAATAGTAAGGTTTAGGCCCGAAGGCTACACTCCCCTGACCGACACGCCGGAAAACATTTTTCTCGTAGTTCAAGGATGTAAGGAATGCAAAAGGCCATACATAAAGGAAACGACCGAGCAGCAGAAGCGCTCGGGAAAGTTCTGCCGCTTCCACTAGACACATGGCGATAATATAAACGAATGTCGCCACCTAAAGAATCTCATTAGGGAAACTGATTCAGATTAACAAACTCCAGCAGTACGTAGGACAACAGCAAAAACTTGATCAATCTACAACTCATCAACACCTAAGATAACGAAGGAATCAATGAAGAAAGGTCGAAATGAACTGACCTAGAGACTCATCATCGGAACAATATTAAGGGGACCACATCTCGCACAAAGAAGTTAGGGAGAGATGGAGCAATATGTGAGTTATTGAAGCACGCTCCGAAGGAATCATGTTTGGCTATAGAAGAAGAAACTCCAGTTAAGATGCAAAAGATCTTAAATGACGATATTGTGTTCTGAAATCCAAATACCAAAGGGATCGATGCTCTAACTCTCGATCCGATGGTTGTGATGGTAGGAATTGGACCTGCTGTTGTTCGGCAAGTGTTGGTTGACAGCATCAATTCGGTTAGCTGTCTCTTTAAACGCAGTTTCGATCAAATGAAGATTAGCATGAAAAAAAAATTTGCATGCCAAAAAAAGACTCAGGATTTACTAGTGAACCCAAACAACCGGTGGGAACAGCTGCCTACCCATGGAGCTTGGAGAGGATGAGCGTAGGGTTACCCTCAATCAGACTTTTATGATCATGGATGAAATATCAACATACAACACCTTCTTGGGATGGCCCGCATTAGCCGACTTCAGAATAAAACTAGCGCAATGGTGCCTTACTACGAAGTTCCATATAGAATACGGAGTCGAAATTATGAAAGGAGACCAAAGTGCCACCCGAGAATGCTACATAGCCGAGTTGCATGTGTTAAGAAGGAAGGATAAAGGAAAGGATGTGGGGAAAACCCTCCATATCCATGAACCCTCCGAATAGCAATCACAGAACCGCCCTTGGCTTGGGGACCATAGCTGATTCGACCAGGCTTTGGACCCTAGAAAGAAGAGCTCAGGGGATGATCGGGCAGCACTGGCTGAGTTGACGGTGTTTCTCCTAGTATGTATGGATGACCAAATACGGATCCTGAAAATTGGGTCGCGGCTTGGAAACAAGATGCGGTCAGAATTAATCAACTTCCTTCGCGCTAATTTGGATGTATTTGCTTGGACACACTCCAATATATGTAGGGTATCACCTTAAATTGCTTGCCACGCTCTCAATATTGACCCTAGGTTCACACTGGTAAATAAAAAAAGGCACATCTTGGGCCCCGAACGGTCCAAGGCATTGAGAGAAAAAGTAGATAAATTGATGGCAAATGGCTTCATTCAAAATGCAACCTACCCTGAATGGGTATTGAACCTAGTCCTAATCAAGAAGTCCAATGGAAAATGGAGAATTTCTATTGATTTCTCGAATCTCAACAAAGCCTATTCGAAGGAGAGTTTCCCGCTCCTTAGGTTGATCAATTGGCGGTTGGAACGGCAGGACACGAACTGCTATCATTTATGGATGCGTACTCGGACTATAACCAGATCCTGATGCATGAACCAGACCAAGAGAACACTAGCTTCATCACTGATTTGGGACTGTACTGCTATCGAGTAATGCCATTCGGTTTTAAAAATGCAGAGGCAATGTACCTAAGGCTAGTGAATACTATGTCCAAACGCCAGATCAGGAAGACTATGGAAGTTTACATGGACAATATGCTAGTAAAATCTCGAGTTACTGCTAACCATCTTGACAATCTTGCTGAAATGTTCGAAATACTCTGGATGTATGGAATGAAACTTTACCCACTCAAGTGCCACTTCGGAGTAGGCTTTGGGAAATTCTTGGAGTTCATAGTAAGTGCTTGGGGCATTGAAGCAAATCCAGAGCAAATAACAGCATTACGGGAATTTCAAGCCCCAAAAATAAGAAGGAAATTCAAAGCTTCAATGGAAAAGTCACAGCAATGAGTCGATTCATCTCAAAAGCTACAGACAAGTGTATACCATTCTTCGATGCGCTAAAGAAGGGAAAGAAAAACTTTGAATGGAGTGAAGCTTGTCAAACAGCTTTCGAGGAATTACTACGACACATGGAAACTCCCCCAATCTTATCGAAACCAGTTAATGGAGAAGACTTATTCGTTTATTTAGCAGTTTCCTTGTAGGCACCAAGTGCCACTCTTATGTGGTAAGAAGCATACATTAGCAAACGATTCACCCGACCTAAGAAGAATTACCCAAAACTAGAGAAGCTAGCATGTTGCCTTCTGATCATGTCCCAGAAATTACGACCATACTTCCAGGCTCATCCAATTAAAGTATTGACTGACTAGCCCCAGGAGCAAGTTTAATACTGGCCAGAAACTTCCGGATGACTACTCAAGTGGAATATAGAGTTGAGCCAATATGATATCATATACCATCCATGAAAAGCTATCTATAGGTAAGCGTTGGCCGATTTCATTGCCGAATTTATTGTATGGGACAACAAGGAGGAAGTCCAATCGGAGACGGGCAAGCAATGGAAGCTCTTCGTCGATATTGCATCAAACAACTTCTATTCAGGAGTAGGGGTAGTGCTTGAAACCCCCGAGGGGCAAGCCAGTAGCTATGCTTTACACTTGGAATTCCCAGTAAGAAATAATGAAGCGGAGTTTGAAGCATTGATCGCTGGACTAAAGGTTGTGAAGGAACTAGGGATAAAATATATTCATACACAGCGACTCCCAACCAGTTCTCTGTCATGTGAAAGGGGAGTACCAAGAACGTGGAGAAAATCTTGCTCTATACCTATCCAAAGTACAAGAGCTGTTAAGCAATATCGAGCACTACATCATAACTCACATCCCACGGGAGAAAATCAACAAGGTAGATTGTTTGGCAAGCTGGCAAGCTCCGGAGAAGCCCAGTCATTGGGATTGGTTTTGGTTGAAACGGTAACCAACCCAAGCATAGATGAAATGGACGTAGACTTGATTCTAGAGATCACTGTCGAGCCAGATACATGGATGACACCGATAAAGGACTATCAACTTGCAGGAACCCTACCAACTGACCGAAATCAACAAAAGAAGCTCCTTCGGAAGGCGCCACGGCTTCTGATACAGGATGGGATACTCTATCAAAGGGGATTCTCGACCCCTCTTCTTAGGTATGTGACCGATGATGAAGCACGACATTTCCTGAAGGAAGTATATGAAGGCGAGTGTGGAGACCACATTGAGGGCAGACATTGGCAAAGAAAGTCCTTTGATACGGATACTTCTGGCAACAATAAATCGTGATGCCATAGATCATGCCAGGAGATTCGATCACTATCAAAAATTCGGTAAAATTAAGAAAACTCCTTCAATGAAACTGAAGCAGATGGTCAGCACATGGTCGTTTTCGATATGGAGGGTCTATCTGAATGGTGTCCTTCCAAGAGCTAAAGGAGGAGCCAAATATTCTATAGTTGTCGTCGATTATTTCACAAAATGGGCCAAAGCAAAACTACTGGCCACCATAACTAAAAAGAAAGTTATTAGCTTTGTTATAAAAAACATCATTTACAGGTCTGGTGTGCCACAAAAAATCATCGCTGACAATGGAAACTGATTTGAAAGTGTCGAGTTCAAAAATTCTACATGCGCTTCTAAATCAGAAAAAGCTTTTCTACAGTGGCTCGTTCACAAACAAACAAGTAAGTGGAAGCAGTTAATAAGATCATTAAATCCAACATCAAAAAGCGATTCACAAAAGCAAAAGGAAATTGGTTTGATGAACTTCCACCTGCATTATGGGCGTTCATAACAACACACAAAGCGCCAACTGGCCACACTCCGTTCGCCTTACCATATGGTTCATAGGCAATGATTCATGTTGAATTGGAAGTAACCTCACATCGAAGGCAAAATTTCAATGAAAAACAAAACGAGCAACTCCTAGTCAAATCGTTGACATGGTTGATGAAAAAAGAGAAGAAGGAGAGTTAAGAATTGCCGCCCACCAAAAAAGGGTCACTTGACACCTCAACGCCAAAGTTCATAGTCAAACCTTCGAAGTTGGAGATCATGTGCTCAAGCGAGTTTACCCTGTTCTATGGACCTTCAAACCAAATTATGACGGACCATATTTGTTAATCAAAATCTCAGGGACTGGACTTTCAAGATGACGACTATCAACGGGATCACCATTCCCAGAGCCTAGAATAGTGAATCATTCCACCGCTATTTCATTTAAAACTACTTTAGTATTTTCTATTTTCAACAAATAAGCCATTCCAGAAATGCCGGAGGCATTGTAAATAGGCAAAGAATCCGCCATGTTTCCGTAATAAAGTTTGCTTCATGAACCAACCCAACTGTGTTCATAATAATTACCCGCTGAGTCGACAGAAGCAAATCGACTCAAACCTTTCAATCGGCGGAACCCGATCTTTGCCCTTTGAAAATCGGTGCTGCTCCAGCAATATCAAAAGGGCCAAAACTATAACTCCTTGTATTGCCCGAAGATAGGCAACACCGAGGAAAATCAAAAGTCGCGCATCTCATCAGCCGTGCACCAAAATTATAACTCCTCATGTTACCCGAAGATATGCAACTCCGAGGAAAAACAAAAGCCGTGCATCTCATAAGTCGTGCACCAAAATTATAACTCCTCATGTTGCCCGAGGATAGGCAACACCGAGGAAAAAAAGTCATACATCTCATAAGCCGTGCACAAAAATAATAACCCCTCGTGTTTCCCAAAGATAGGCAACACCCAAAAAAATAGCCGCGCACCAAAATTCCAACTCCTCACGTTGCCTGAATATAGGCAGAGCGTAAGAAATCACGCATTTCACAATCAGCGCCAACCGCTCCTAGCCGAGAATAGTGAACGCAATTCCAACAAAATTGAAGTGCTACAAACCAAATGAAAAACCTCGAATGTATACCTTAAGGGTTAAAACTACCTTCAATTAACCTATGCACTTTGCGCATTTAAAATATGCGTATATTGCATTCTTGCTGAAATATTGCAAGAAGCTTGGGTTATGTGCTAAAGTTGCAGAACTTCCAAAAGTAAAAGCTAAAAAAGGAGAATCAAGTTATGACTTAACCAAATTTTTGATAAAAATTATCTAAACCCTAAGTTATCTCCTACTTGAGAACTGTTTGAAGTAAACAATCCTATGAAATGGGGGGCATATACCGGTACAGAGACGGAAACATATGAAAACTATAAGTTCATAAGTTCTGTTACTCTAGAAAACAACAGTTCCTCAAGTTCTGTCTCAAGTTGTTATATCTGTTCTAAAATTCCAAACAAAATTTCAAAGTTTTAGAGTTTTTAGGAGTTTTATGAATTTCTAAACAAACATTCTCTGAATTCAATTAATTTCTAAGGTTTTACTAAATTTCAAATTGTTGATAATCTCTAAGTTTTGTTACTTCAAATGAAAGGCTCTACTATAATCACAGAACTAGAGAAGTATGAAATGAAACCAGCACAAGTACTCAGAACTTATGTGAATAGATGATGAAGTACATTCGAAATATCATTGTATTGCTTATAATTTTCTGTACACATGATCAAAATATGGGGGCCATACCTATACAACAATGGTCAACAAAAGGAAATTATAGACTCCACAGTAAGGACGCAAAGTGCAGACTCTGCACTTGAACAGAATGACTCAAAAAAAACATAAACAAGTCAGTCTTCCTACAAGCTGTAAGCCAAAATCAAGTCCATCCTCACACCGTCTGCTCAACGCTTCTTGCCACCGCTACCCTTTACACCTTTGGTTGGTGGTTTCTGCTTCTTTTCATGAGAAGTGTTGATGCTAATAACGTCAACGAACACTTCGATAGCAATGTCCTTATCTTCCTCCGAGACTTTCTTAGAAGAGCCTCCCTTCCCTTTGCGCTTTCTCGATTTTCGAGAACTCTTCGAAGCCTTGATTGCCCCCATCTTTTCCTTCTTAACGGCAATCAAATCGTGCTGAGTCTTCTATGGCTGCTCCGTTCGCACTTCCTACTCCTTTTCTTTTGTTGTAGTTATATTACCTTCCAAGGAGGCTGAAGGATCATCCAGGCCATGGAGCACAGCTATCTTCTTGGCTTCTAGCCCTGGTTGTGAGCTAGACGCTAATGTAGGAACTGGAGTAGGAACACATACAACCGTAGAAGATGTTAAAATGGCAGCAGGCACAAGCGTCGAAGTAGATGGTGCATCAACAAGAAAAGTGGATGGACCTATAAGATCAAAGATGAAAGTATTATACTCCTCTTGCTCTAGTGGCGTAAGTTGGAAGCTCCCAAATTTGAAAGAAGCATGGACGTTACCTGCACTAGAGGAACAATGATGAATGGCAACCTCGAACTCACCACCTTTGCCTTCTTCCGAGGGCTCCACCACATTAGGATTAATATCAAGTCCTGAACTTGTTGGCAGGTCATGGAGCTACTCTAATGGTTCACCCACGCTGTAGATAGAAGGCCTGGTAAGCACGTCGGCGGCGGTCATCAAGGCGACATCGACGGCCTCCTTCTCTCGTTTAACTCGAAGGATCTCCTAGCCCTCGAGTAGCGATCTTTTGGATTCATCGTTAAGATAAGCATCTTGCAACTCTTGATCTGAATAAATGTCATCGCTCTCAGTAAAGCGAGATAAGATTTCCTCCCAAACAAGGGCAAGAGTGCGTGGATACTTCAGGTCGAGATAGCTGAGGGTCTCCTGATGCAACAAAGATTTAACGTATAAGTTCAAAATTGTCGCATCCAGCTTCTCCATCTTCCTATCGAAGGCATGTTGAAGGTCCAAGTAATCTGCCTCCATCGCAGCCTTTTCAACTTCAACGGCAGTCCTGTCGGCACTGAGCTGCACAACCTGAGCCTGTAGCTTGGCAATTGTCTCGGCTTGGTTGGAGATAGTTTTTTCATGCTCCTCAACAATTAGATCATGGTTGGCTATAATTTTCCTCTGGGTTTCGATGATGGCATTATAAGCGACCACTTCTTCTTTTAGCTTGGCCTCCTCAACATGAGTCTTTTTAATCTCGTCCCTCCAAACGATCTCAACTTTTCATGTACTTCTTCCACCTCCTTCATCAGACCGGATGTTCTCCAACTTTCACGAAGCGTCTCCTCCTTCTCTTCCTCCAACTGTTTAATTTTAGCGTGGTGATCGACCAACGCCTTCTCAAAGTCGTCTTTCTCATATTCAAAGGAAAGGATCTCCTGATAATTATTTATGTTTGTATCCTCTAGCTGCTTGCAGAGCTTCTCCCATGTCTCGGCCAGTTCTTGGTCAATCTAGATAGCTTAGAGATGTGGCATGAAAGAATCCCCACGGACAGGGTGGAGATCCAGGTCGAACTTGACCCCTTTTAAGAACCAACCCAGAAGCGCTACCTCAAGCTTAGGAGGGCCTGAAGGAAGAATGTAGGCAGGCCTTTGGCAGGGTTAAGAGGCCCCAGGAGAGGTAGTAACAAGGGAAAAGGATGAAATATGAGCTGGGGCAGAATCAGGGCAGAAGTGATCAGAGTTTCGTGGCCCATGGAAGAGTGTTTGGAGCAAGCTCTGAAGAGTGTTCTGAAGCAAGCTCTGAAGGATAGGAGTTTCGTGGCCCACGGAAGAGTGGATCGGCCAAGAGAGGGAGTATCAATATGAACTACGGATCTACCTAGAGCCAATAATCCATATCAACGTAAGTTCTCATCGGTCAGTAGAACTTTAACGCACCTCTCCTTGGCGTCAATAGCCTTTAAAGTTTAGCAAACTTCATCAAGAGCCACATCTCTATTCGGCCTTAGGATAACTGCAAGAAACGTTCCATAACAACGACTCGGAGCTCGATAAACAGAAAAGAGAAGCTTACCCCTTGTCATCCACCGACGGTTGAATCCCTCAGGGAATCTAACAAAAAAGTGCTTCGTCTTGAACTATGATAAGTTGCTTTGCAATCGTAGGACGATCATTCGATTTCTTTGGTCCTTGGTTATAATCAAAGAGGGATAGTCGTCTTTCCTCTTGAACGCTAGAAAATATCGTAACTCATCAAAACTTGGAGCACGGTTGAACGTCCGCATGAAAAGGACATGCAAGCAAGTAATGATGGCGTAGCCATTCAGATGAAGCTGGAATGGGGCAATACCCAAGGTCGAGAGAGTCTTGCATAGAAAATCATTGAAGGGTGGACTGTCTCCGTTTAAACACATGTATTGATGGCAAGCAATGTACCTCGGGGAGAGGGTAGAGTACGAGCGAATTCATCTTTCGTCGGTAGACGCACATCCTCTTCGGGAATTTCTTGCTACATACATATATTACGAAGAACCTTGGCAAAAACCACCGACGAAGCTCTTTCAGGTGGATTAAGTGGACTCAAAATATGGGAGGAGTACAGTCCAGGATTGGCCCAACTTGAGCTAACTGACCGCATTGAGCCTGTGAGGTGGATGATGATTCAGCTTCGGAGAACGTCGGGCTTCGCCCACTTGATTTACGATGCTTGATGGTTACTTCATTTTATATAACATAACTCACATTCAAAAATGGTCATGTATATCTATCCTGAATTAACGGCTTCCCATGCCACACTTAAATTCCGAAGAAACATTAACTTGTAATCAGCACGTCAGATTTCAAGTGCGAACAGGGGCTGGTGCGGTGCGTTATCTATATGGGAAAAACTTAGCGCTCAAAACACTGTAAACGCCCTATCCTATGTAGATTGTTCACTCACAATGGAAGATGAGAAGAACTTCCCATGTTACTTCATTTTCTGCTTTTGTTTCTACTCCTTGTACACTTACCCGTTATCGATCAAAGATCGATAACGAATTTATTGTCCGTAGCGACACGAAAAAATCTTCTCCTCACAGGAATGTCGAACGTGCAACAAGTGAACAAGATAAATCCAAATCCTTTGGAAAAATCGGGATCGACTAGTGAATGTATGTGACATGTAATGACAGCCATGAAATTGGACATAAGTTAATTTTGGTCTAATGGATAAAGAAAGCAAAATGTGTCAAGCACTGGGCCGAAGCACGAATGTCATTCTGGGGAAAAATCCGAGACTCGATTTACTATCTTCCTCCATTAAATCACAATCAATTTGAACTTCTTGTAATCAACATTGGAAATGGACGCTAGTCATTACACGAACGCAATAATTAGAAAATCAACTAAGCAAATCCACCTCAAACTGATTTTTAAGGCACAAGAAGAATCAAAAACCAAATTTCACGAACTTGGAATAGGTCGATGGCGAGTTAGAGGGTCGATGGTGAGTTAGAGGGTCGGTGACAACTCAAGGAGGTAGCATTCTGGTGGTAAGTTGGCTATAGTACAACAGTGAGCTAGGGCTTGGATTCAAGCGAGGTGATAGGTCGGCAAGGGTCCATGAAACAGGCGAGAGGTTGAATCAAATCAGCAGCAAATGAATGCAAGTGTAGTGATGAATTGGATCGAGCAAGGGCTTAGATATCTTGATATTGAATCGCGCATTGGATTAATTGCTTGAAGGGGCAAAGTTAGCTTGGTCAAATTAATGAAGAAGGGTCGGTTCGTGTGTTAATAGACGAGTAAAAGAAAAACTTTCTTTGCTAAGTCATCGGATCGCCAACGACCTGACCTAACTTAAATAACGATTCAAATTTCCCCTTTGCACTTAGGCCGCTAGCACCACATCCCAAATGGATCACCAGCGACCCACCAATAATAAAAAAATATAAAAGCAAAGAAGAGAGGAAGAGGAAAGGAAACTTCACATATTCGTTTCAGACTCGATCTCTTACATCTTTTCATCATTCCAAAGCAAGTCGGGAAACTACGGGCAGAAACGTGATATGTTTTTTTAATTAGAAGTAATTAGAACCAAAGAAAGACAACCAACAACATTGGGTTAGCATATTTGTAAAGCTCTAATGGAAACACTTGGAAATCAATAGATGTATATTGAGGGCAATAAATTCCAGAGCACGCCTTGTTTACAACAAAGATGTATTCTGGAAGGCAAATATTATATGAGTTTTTAACCTAGCAGAAACCAATAAGAAAATAGAACAACCTTGTGCAAACAGGATCATTTAGGGCTTAACCAGAAAAGCTGAGACAAAGGCCAAGCTATATGGCTAGGACAACGACTGGGACCAACGAAGCTGAGAGATCAGCATTCTTTTAGTCCAATCGCTAGATGAACGTAAATAGCTAGTGAATTTCCATTAAAATGAAACAACTACGATAAAAGGCTATGGAAACATTCCCAATTCCAAACTCCAAGAAAAGCCTAAGTGATTGGATCATCAGCAGCCCATACCTCTGTACAATCCTTTCAATAAACAAGCAAAAGAATGCATCGTAAGGGGGCCAAGACCTTGGCTCGTAAACGAGCCAAGTCTATGAGTCGGTAGAGATCCATGTCTTTGCCTCATTTTGTGAGCGAAACTTTCCCAGAGTCGCCTCTTACCGACCCATGAGCTGATGAAGACGTAGCCTTGCCCAGAAGCTCTTTGACCCATATAAATACCAACCTACTAGCAACATAAAGAGGATCTTCTTAGGACTAGTTGCTGAAGCTATGCTGGAATTATTCTTCATTCTCCTCCTCCCTCACAAAAATCTCCAAAGGAATACGCTGTGATTCTCCAGTGGATTCCAACTCTTGAGGATCTGTCTAGCTAGAAAATAATCATAGCCTTGTAATCAAACATTTCTTGTAACAACAGCTAGTTTATAATAAAACTATAAAGTGGATGAAGGCTTCACTAACAGCTGAACCACTATAAAAATTCTCTGTCTGTATTCTCTTACTGTTCTTTCTTTATATCTGTGATATGCGATATTGCTCTATCGGGACAGGAATGATGCTTTTAAACTCAAACTAGAGTGTTGGTCCATTTTAGGCAACAAATAAATTGCAACAATTATATATTTTATTAATTAATTTTTTAGCCCTTTAATAATATTAATGAAATAATAAATTTATTTTTTAATAATATGAATGGTATTTTCTTCATGTAGAGCACTCATTTTGATGACTTGGAGGTTTAAATCCATGACCTTAAGAACCTCAGCCTAGTGCACCATGTAGGAACAATTTCACCCTAGAGGGGGGTGAATAGGGTGATACTATTAATTATAAAAATTTATTGTGGAAGTTTATATAAAATAAATTACAACACAGATCACAGTAGAATAATTGCAGCAAAATATAAAAATTAGAAAACAGAACACACAGATTTACCCAACTTCAGCAAAACCCCGCCTACGTGCTGCCCCCAAGGTTTCTACTAGAAATTAAGCAGTGGGATGCTTACACAAGTAAACTCGCGACACCCGCTATTGAATAAACTTAACTCTACACTCAAAACCCTACCACAACTCAGCCACTGAGTTGTGAATTCTCGAACTACACCACCGTAGCTCGTCCCCTAGTCACACGACTAGATAATACACAAGTTTAAAAAGTGAAAATACAAATAGAAAACAATTAAAATCAAAACCCTGATTTTAAAATATTAAAGCAAGCCCAAAGCAATTTAATCCGTCCCAAAGTAAGCTCTAAAAATATTTCCCCCTTTTTGTTTATTTCTTCGTCCTTGTTCTTTGAGTGAAAAAATGCTGCTTTCTTTATCTCGTTCATTCCTTTTTGCTCTGTTCAAAAATTTAGGCTTCCTTTATCGAAGCTGTCGGCTTATGTTGATCGATTGAATAGGTGATTTTACTTTCCTTCCTTTGTCGATCGATCTGTCACTCTAGTTTACTATCAGCTGCATCGATCTAGTCTAGTTCCACCGGTTGTTGCATGAATTGGTACGTTTGTTCCTTTTTCAATTTATACTGTGCTCGACTTTTAGTTCGAATTGAATGATTATTCTTTGTTGCTTGAACTCGAATGGATTCGTAGCCGATAATATTAAACGTTTATATAGGGTTCGAATCCCTTTATTTTCATTCGTTTGAGTTTGTTTGAATTCTTTAATACTTTTACTCAGCCGTTCGATGTTGCTTGGATGTTGATGATAATTTCTAACTTTGTCAATTTCGCATATTTGATTACTTGATTTTCACGGCTCGATTCTGACTTTGCTTGGCCATTATGGTTTGAATTCTTTGACGATGTTGATTTTGGTTCCGTGAATTTTTCTGGTTATCACGGCTCTGACTTGAACTGTTCGATTTTGTTTATTTTTATGACTTGTTCATCATGGCTTCATAAAACTCGGTCTGCATACTTGACATTGGCATTACTTTGAACTACAGTTTGAAATCTCCTCTGTCTATTTTCGAACTTGTATCCTGCACATGTGTGTGTATATATATATGCTCGTGTATGTATATAATCAGTTATATGTTGCTTGTAGTTGTTTCTGGTTTCACTGCACTACTGTCACATGATCGAATTTGCTGTTGTCCATTATTCTTCGAGTCAGTGCATTGAGTCCTCATTTCCTTTAGTTCATACTGTATATATATGTGCTAGCTGTTGTGCACATTGTATATTCCTTTTGTTTCACTGTGGTCTTGTAGTCTGGCTTAGGTTTTGTTGTTCTTTCCAGTCAGATATCATGTAGCATTTGGACTCTTTTGCCTTTTGACTTCATGTAGCATTTTCTGTTGTCTGGTGGCATTTGAGTTATGATTAGACTACATGTTGTTATGTTGCAGACTTGAGTCTTGTGGTCTTCATTGCACTGTCCACTAATATTGAACCGGTTCAAACTGTGCACTGCATATATTGTTTGAGTATGTTTGCATTTGAATTGAGTCAGTGGTAATTACATATACATATGTTTATTTAGTGTTATTTCACTACTTGCTTGGTCTAGTCATTCATATATAAGTCTGGTATAGATGTTATGCACTCTGGTTTCATGATGTATCTTTGCAGCCTTGCTTATCTACTTGATGTCTACTTGATGTCTAGATTAGCTTATCTTTGGTATGAAATTGAGTTGATGTTTTGGTTGATTGCATGTTCACTTTGTTGCACAGATTTTGTACATATGGTATTTGAGTCTAGATGCAGTCTTGGTCGACACTGAATTTGATGGTGTTGCCATTTCAATTGTGTACTTGATTAACTTGTTGCCAGTTGCCATTTTAGGCTTTTTGAACATTTTATTGTACTTGTATTTTTGAACTGCACCTATGTTGAATCCAGCTCAAAGCTCGGGTTTGACCTTATGCTCGTATCATGATTTCACTTGAGTTGAACCCGGCTTTTAATTGGGTTTGACTTTGTGCTCACTTGTCCCTACAATTTTATCAAGTGTATATTGGTGTGCACAACCTTGTGGCATGTACAGTGATACACTGTGCATGTCACAAGCTGTTCGTGTATGATCAATTTAAATTTAAATGATGACGAACAACCCAAATAACTGAGGCAAATAATATTTATAAAGTATACATTTTATTTTACACTGCGAAAATATTTCATTTTCAATTTTACTACGTCAGTGTGTATTTTTACAGATAGCTCAGATGCTGGATTCAATCTGGAATAAAGCTGAAGATAAATACAAGTGAATGAGTGCTATGTAGTGAGGTGCTATTGTAAATGGTAATTGTATAGTGATGTAATCGAAATTGTGATGTAATCAAATTTGTATTGAAATTGAAATTGTGTATGTATATAGTGAGAGCTCAAATTTGTACTATTCGAAATTGTAATAAATATTTGTTTGAATAAAATATCTGTTTGAATTTAAATTCTGTGTTATTTATTTTATTCAGCAAATATTTATTTAATTATGTGAAAAATAAAATAGTACATTAACAAATACATTTTATTGAATATATATATATATATATATATATATATGTTTATTATCATCAAAACAAAAATCATATACTTGCACATTCAACACACCATACCACTTGCCACCTGAGTCAGCGGTCCTTAACGAAACAATAAATAGATTAATGTGATAGTTATACTAATTTCTCCATAATAATTTATAACTTCTATAAATAATTTCATTATATAATTCATGATCAAAAGTTGAGAGATACGATTCTGTGACTACCAAATGTAAAATCAACCCTCGGTAGTATTTAAACAATTTAAATATTGAAGAACATGTGTACTACTGAAGCACTGTAGTGGACATGATTTTGATTTCCTACATATTGTCCTGGTAAAATCCAATTTCCCATCTTTAAAATGGCCTTTAAGCAAGGATATATTATAAACAACTTCTCTTCGTCATTACTATATCACTTATATATTTAAGGCTCGGTCAGTCGTCAAAAATTTAATAACATCTGTATTTAATTGTGAAGTTCAACAATAACTTCCAAGGTTCAATCCGATAATGTTTATCAGTTAATCAATTTTCTTTGGTCAAAAATTTTGCCTTTACTTTTACTATCAATTATGATGATATTAATCTTATGTTCGAATGAGCTAAATCTTCTTTTGAATAGCATTTCACTTCAATTGATTCAACTTGCATGAAATTAATACCTTAACATGATCATGATTGTCGTGTGATTGACCATTGTCAAAGTGTATTTTAAACACTTAGGATTCATAGCATTCTCAAGTCAAAAACCCACAACAAATTGTTACATAAGATATTCTATTTTTCTTTCAACCTATAAAAGACTCTCAGTGAGCCAATCTATAAAATACACATTTGTAATCCCTTGGTGCCTCCAAAAGTCATGAATAATTCACTGTCCATCATACGAAAGAGCGTTATATAGGATATATTGATATACCATTCTCGATACATCTTGACTAGGAAGATTTAAGAACAAATATTTATTTTATATTATTCAATGCCTATGGATACGAAGAAATTTGTAACTACAATTGATTTAATACTTTTTCTAAGGATTTAATAATTGTACATATTTAATATATTTAAAACATTGATTATATCTATGTAACAATAAATAAAATACAAAAGGAAAACTAAAAGCTTGCTTTATTTTAAATAATTTTCGTTGTTAGAGTTTAGTTAGATAATCAAATTACATGTATATCCTTAACTCTACAAATCTCCATTTACACTTGGAACCAATTATAGTGACTCATAACCATATTCTCAATTAGTTTTCCTAAACTAAACCCAGAAACTGCCTGGGTGAGTGGATATGTAATATAGTTATTCTGTATGTACCTTTTTTTATTATACTTCTCCTATAACAACCGACACCTCCATACACACCGATCGAAAGCAAAAAACCATGAACTCTCGTGTAACACCCCATGATTTTTTGATAATGGATTAAAAAGAAAATAAATAAATAACAATGCTAAAAAATAATAAAACTGCAAACTTCAGATTTGGCTATGAAATTTACACCATTGGATTTGTGGCGATTTTCTGATCAATTTTCATATATAATGTTTTCTGATCGGAGTTCAAAAAAAAATTATTACATTGTAGTTTGGGAATTAGAAATAATTATATATATATATAAGGAAACAAGAAAAATTAACAAACGTTAATGAGCATTAGTTAAAGTTAACAAAAAGTTTACGTTAACTTAAACGTTAATAAAGTTATAATGGGAAGAAAATTATATCGATGATTTGATAAAGGAATAAAATTAAACAAATCAGGACGGAAAAAAATCAACGTTAAAAACACACAATAGTCAACCATAGATGCATCCAGGCCAACCAGTTCGGTCGACCGTAGGATTTGAGCAGTCGACCGCTTCCTATGTTAAATCATGAATTTTAAATAAAAATAAATGAACGAGATGGACCATAATATTTTACTTTCTTGCAAAGAAATTGAAATGCGTCTAAGATAAAACTTAAGCTTCCTATGTTAAATTTAATGCTCCATATCAATCTCTATAAATTAATAGCAAACCTAACCCTAACTTATTTAGAAAATTTACTGCATGCTAAAACTCTACCATTTTCTCTTCTCCTCCAAATTCCAAAAGTAAAATATTACGTTACATGTATGTATATAAGCGGAGAAAAGCAGGAAATAAAAGAAGAAGACAATAGAAGTAATTTAGAACAATAACAAAATTGAATTCATAAACCTGAAACTTTAATTTAAATTTGATTCAATCCTTTCCCCAGATCTGTAGTTTTAATAAATGCATACCCTTTTTATTATTTTGGATTTGAAGTAAGACGTAGTCGGATAAAAATGGAATGGATCCAGATCTCGAGAATTTAAGCAAATTAAAAGTGAGTAGGAAATCACATGTTTTATAATAACATTAGATTTATGTCATGAAATCTATCTCGTCTATGTTTAAAATCATTTTGGATATTTTATTCTAAATGCAAAACGAATATATATCTCGGTTTGGAATTTCTAGTTGAATAAGCGTATTCATTAGATTGATAAATAACGAATTGGATAATAAATTATATACACGTAATGATTATGGAATGGATATAATGAAATTGATTATGGTATAGATTTAATGAAATTGGTTATGGAATAGATTTCGAATAGATAACAGTTTATAATTAGTTTACAATTACTAATTTTATTTAACTTTTATTGGGTTTGATTGTAATTTGGTTGAGATTTGACATATTTTAATTCATTGAAATGATAAGGGCTAATAATATAATTCTCTATGAAGCAATCAAGTTATAAATGAAGGTGTATTATTTCAAATAATAAGGAATGTAAATGTAAAGAAAGATATGTACAAATAAGGAAAATCCCTTATTTTTTATTGCCTATTGCAATAAAGAAATAAAATACAATTCCTTGCAATTTCATATAAAACAAAAGTCCTCTTTTAAGTAATTCATAGAGAATTATAGCGCTAACAATTCCTTTAGAAAAGTGAAGTAGTTCCAATGCATCAAAATATAAGATCCTTAAGTATATAAAAAATGAAAAGAAACGTGATACCAATAAAATTGAAAATTAAATAAAGGAAATTGAAGAATAGGTAAAGTAAATAGAAGGGTTAAATGGGAATAGAGATAACAAATAGGAAAACAGATAAAAAGAATGAGAAATGATATTATGAGCTTGTTAAAAAGGAAAATGGTAAAAAAAAATCAAAAACCGAGAAAAATATAAATGCATAATGAAGTAAAAGACTTAGGGTCAACGGAGAACTGTAGAGGCAAGATAATGAAGTAAGTATGAATGGATGTGCATGTGTGTATGTATTTATGTGAGTTTGTACAGGATATATATATATATATATATATATATACATATATATATATATATAAGTAGCCTTAAATATGCGTCTATGTTGTGTGTGAACTATTAAACTCAATAGATAATTGTATGAATAGAGTGATATTGGTCATTAGAGTAGGCCGGAATGCGAGGTCGGCAGTGTTATGCAATAAAAGTCTGCCCATCGACACGAAGCAGCTGCATGCGATCGATACGAGATAAACTCTAAGTGATCGATATGAAGTAGCCTCAGACATCGATACAAAATATAGTCAAAGTTATTGATAAGAAATGGACTGATTATCGTCGATATGAAAGAATAACTTCATGTTGATATGGACAAGGCACATTCAAGTGGAAGACTCGGTCACTCAGCATAAAAAGTGGATCGATCCTAGACCATAGCGCCACGTCACCTAATCGACACGAGCTAGCATCGATACGAACCGAAAGCGATACGAATGTATCAATACGAACTCGTCAGCCCATTGCAAACTCAAACTTGCATCGATCATAACTCAAAATCTACAAGTCTAAATGCCATCAAATTTTCATAGGAGCATGCGTATATCTTTAGGAATGTTTATGATTGATCCCGGCTCAATTGGACTAAATCCTGCTCGATACAAATTGCATTCGTATCTATCATGGATCTACTCCAAACTGTCAGGATCGATCGCATGGGCCCACCCATGTGAGGGAATAGGTCTTCCGAGATTTGAGCGAGATATTTACACCCTACGCCTATAAATAGCAGCCCAGGATCTACTAAAAAAGGAATTTTGGCTCAACTATGTCTAGACTCTGTCGGAATCATTATTGTACTCGAATTCTACTGTTGTAACCCGTTGTAATCAACAAGCAGAAATCAATCGGCAATTTCATAGTGGACGTAGGCCATACGTCGAACCACTACTAATATATGTGTTTCTATGCATTTTTTCTATTATCAATTGGTGTGTTTGCTAGATATTCCTCATTTTTCATTTATAGTCTTCATTTTATCTCTTCAAACACATCCGAAGAGTGTTGTGCCTAATTTTGGTACAAACACTTTGGAGCTTTCACTGAGAAAACCCAGTTCATTGGATCTACTACCGATATTGGATTGCAAAAATCTAAGGAGAAGTTCCAGATTTCAAGTCTAAAGTTCTTCCATCCTATTCAGTTTGCACCAAGTCTGGGAAAGAGCTTCGCTATCCATCATGGTTAACATTAGGACTACTTCATCGGCTACAGATCCAAAAGGACGGGACATACATGACTTTGCACAACTTCCTGCTGATCAGAATGCTGCTATACCCTCAGATCCGTAAGGCCCTGTCACTAGGGAAGAGTTTTAACTGCAGATGCATGAGCTGACTCAAAGCTGCCAGCATCTTACTTAGCAACTCCGTGCTAACGCAAAATTAACCAATCAGCTGAATCGTCAAAGACGACGGAGATCCAGGAGGGATCAGGCTTCCTATTCATCTACTGAGAGTTTAGCCTCCTCTGACTACCATTATAGATCCACGCGCCCACAGCTGGATGGGAGCTATACACAAGCCATTGGACACCAGCATACACTGAATCTCGAGCAACCGAGAGTTGGCCCGTCTACCAGTTGTCAGACTGGACCCTCCTCCCGAGGAGCTACTGTTTCTTATCATGTCACAAACAACTGTACTACCACCGTTGCTACTGAATTGGGAGTTGATGCCCGAAACCGGATAGATCTGAACCGCCGTCAACATGAATATACTCCAGAACCTTATGTCCTCGAGAACCTAGAACTAAGGAGGCAAGATATAGACCATCGACCGCGACCGCCCCATCTATGCATTGTGGAACCCGACCACACCTTGGCTCGGCATGCTCAGGATATCCAGATGCCAGACATCTCGATGATGATCCGTGAAAGTCAAGACTGTTGAGACTTGGTTTTGATTCATGACACAAAGTTGTTACTCCGACATACAGATTTGATGACTGCTACGAAAAAAAGAGATAAGGAGACGAGACTTTAAAAACCGGTGCATCAACTATGGTATTTGTTTTTTAATTCTTAGGTCAATAATTGCTAAAATCTCTCCTCGATTATGTCTACATTAGCTTATATATTTAATCATTATATCTACTAAAATATTTTATACATATATAAGTATACATTTAAATTATAAAAGTAATTTAAAAGTTATAGAAATTAATATATCTATGTAATTATGCAAACTGCACCAAATTAACCTGGTCAGTCGACTAACCACTTGAGACAGTCGACTGACACTGGTATTTTTGTGCAGCATGCATAGTTACATAAATATACGAATTTAAAATTTAAAATTATTTTGAATACTCAGTCGACTGACCTAGAGGCTCAGTCGATTGAATTTTTATAACAGCCACTTTTTTGGAAGGACACGACTTTTGTGAAAAGTTGCGAACCGTTAACGAAAAGATTCAGATGCAACAATTCGATCGAAACTCTTCACCAAAAGTCGCTACTTTCTAACCTTCATAAATACCAACTCCAACTTGATTTCAAATCACTTAATCACAATCGAATTCTTTTATTCTCTGATCTAACTTTCTGAAATCTATTTGCTATCATACTTTCAATTATTCTGCATTAAAGCAATACTATACCTTTCTATTCTTCATATACTTCAAATTTATATATTTATACTCAAGAAGAATATTATACGAAGGGTGTACTACAAGTTACAAATTCGTGTTATCGGAATACACAAAAGTGAAAACTATTTTCTGTATTTGTTAAAGTCCTGTTCTGCTGCTCAGGCGAGTGAAGTCCTCTTCGGTTGTTGAGGTGAAATCATGTTCTGCTGCTCAGTTCCCCTTTCGGCTATTCAGGGGTGCATAACCCTGTTCCTCTGGGTTAAGTGAGGGTCGTTGTGTTAATGAAATTCAAGAAGGAGACTGGGACTGGACGTTGCACGGTGCTCCGAACCAGATAAAAATCTCTGGTGTCATTTCACTATACTGCTTTTTATTCTACACTATTTATAGTATTATTATCATTATTATACTCTGTATTATCATATATCCATATTACACGATTCATACCACACTTTCATTTGGTATTAGAGCAAGGTCATCATATAACCGTAACACAGTTATTTGATAATCTAATAATATGGACACTAACACTAGCACTAACACAAGCATTAACACTAGCTTCATTGAAGGACAACCCACTGCACGTCCACCACTATTTAATGACATGAATTATAATTATTGGGCCACACGAATGAGAAATATTATTGCTACTAATAAGAATGCGGGATATAGGGTGTCAAAGATTCGGGGGGAGTAAGTATTTATGTTGTATATATATATATATATACAGTCGAAATCTATATCTATTTACAAGTTGTCATCAATCAAAAAGGGGGAGAATGTTGAGATTTGGTTTTGATTCATGACATGAAGCTATCACTGCGACATACAGATTTGACGATTGCTACGATGAAAAGAGACAAGGAGACGAGACTTTAAAAACCGATGCATCAACTATAGTATTTTGTTTTTAAGTCTTAGGTCAATAATTGTTAAAATCTCTGCTCGATTATGTCTACATTAGCTTATATATTGAGTCATCATATTTACTAAAATATTTTATACATATATAAGTATACATTTAAATTATAAAAGCAATTTAAAAGTTATAGAAATTAATATATCTGTGTAATTGTGCAAACTGCACAAAATTAACTAGGTCAGTCGACTGACCACCTGAGACAGTCGACTGACCACCTGAGACAGTCGACTGACGCTGGTATTTTTGTGCAGCATGCACAGTTACATAAATATATGAATTTAAAATTTAAAATTATTTTGAATACTCAGTCGATTGACCCAGAGGCTCAATCGACTGAATTTCTATAACAGCCACTTTTTTGAAAGGACGTGGCTTTTTGGAAAAGTTGCGAACCTTTAACAAAAAGATTCGGATGCAACACTTTGATAGAAACTCTTCACCAACAGTCTTCTTTCAAACCTTTATAAATACAAACTACAACTTGATTTCAAATCACTTAATCACAATCAAATTCCCTTATTCTCTGATCTAACTTTCTAAAATTTATTTGCTATCATACTTTCAATTATTCTACATTAAAGCAACATTATACCTTTCTATTCTTCATATACTTCAAATGTATATATTTATACTCGAGGAGAAGATTATAGGAAGGGTGTACTACAGGTGACAAATCCATGCTATCAGAACACAGAAAAGTCAAAATTATTTTTTGTATTTGTTGAAGTCCTATTCTGCTGCTGAGGCGAGTGAAGTCCTCTTCGGCTGTTGAGGAGAAATCCTGTTCTGCTGCTCAGGTCCCCGTGCGGCTGCTCACGGGTGTATAAACATGTTCCTTCGGGTTAAATGAGGGTTGTTGTGTTGGTGAAATTCTAGAAGGGGTCTGGGACTGGACGTAGGACGGTGCTCCAAACCAGTATAAAAATCTCTGGTGTCATTTTACTATACTGCTTTTCATTCCGCACTATTTATAGTATTATTATCATTATTATACTCTCTATTATCATATATCCATATTACACGATCCATGGTACACTTTCAAAAACCTCACCAATGACGACTGGGGAATCTCCCGGAGTCATACTCCTTTTACTGATGATATACCCTATATTGAACCACCTCGGTATTTTAGAATTCCAACTTTACCCGTTTATGAAGGAAGCTCTGATCCCAACCAACATATTTTAAAATACGAATGGTTAATGAATGCTGCACAAGCTAATGATGCAGTCAAGTGTCGAAGTTTCTCAATCTCTCTAGGAGGCATAGCAACTATGTGGTTTACTAGTTTACCACCTTGATCTATCTCATGTTTTGACTAGTTGGCGACGAAGTTTGCTGAACAATTCCGCATGCATGTCACAAGGCTGAAAGATGTTAATACCTTATCTAGTGTCACGCAAGTCCCTAGAGAGACACTCGGACGTTATCTAGAGAGATTTCATGCTACATGCGCAGAGATTAGTAAAACCAATGACAACTCAATCCTGATGGTACTAACTAAGGGAATCAATCCTAATTCTAAATTTGGTAACTGGTTGACCAGAAAAACCCCTACGTTATTAGACCATTTCTATATCAAGGCAGCTCAGTTGTTGAGAAGGAAGGATGCGAAACAGTCTAAGAAAAAGGATGACGTAGGGCCCAGTGTGGAAGGGATCTAAAGCAATGTTGCAGTTAAACAAACCGGAGAGAGTTTCGAAAAGGTGCAATTGAACATACATATTAAATAGAATCAACAGAAAGGTAATGGAAATCAAAACAGGTAACGGGATCAAAATCGTGGGTCGCGACGTTGGGCTTCTAGGTTTGATAGTTATACTCTTTTAAATACGTCAATGGAGAATGTATACTTGTAAACATGTGATACTATTCAGTATAAGAAACCTACTCCGAAGCAATCATCGAAAAAATAGATTCAGATAGGAAAATTTTGTAGATTTCATGATAGTTATGGCCATAATGAATGAATGTCATCATTAAAGGATATCATTGAAAAGTTAACATGAGAGAGAAAGTTGGAACAGTTTGTGCAGGCGCTGCAGTCTAGAAGTGCGGGCCCATCGAATCAGAACCAAATACCAAATCAGGCAAGACCTGAGGAACCCGCTCGTACCGGCGGGAGGTTAGTGCTTAATACTGTTAGTGGTGGTCCTCATATGGCAGACCGAAACTGGAAGGAAATGGAGTCGTATGCCAACTCTATTAGGCATGCAGGCTTCGAGTGTTGTAGTAACCTGAAGACAGGGCTCCGGCCAAGCAAAAGAAAACGATGACAGATGACATCATGTTTCGAGACAAAGTTGAAGCCCCAACCATTAATCCACTTTTCATATCAGCTCACGTAGGTCCTGCTTGGATGAAGAGGATCTTGGTGGATAGTGGAAGCTCGGTGAATATATTGTTTAAGCGAGTTTATGATCGGATGAAAATGGAAGCAAAGGATTTGAAGCCTTGTCAATCTCGCATTCATGGCTTCAATGGAAGTGCAACTATACCAACTGGAATGTTGGAAATGGCAGTGGAATTGGGAATCGGAGAATGCGGGAGAGTCCGGATATTACAATTTGTTGTATTGGACATAGATTCGCCATACAATGCTTTCTTGGGCCGATCGGCCCTAGCTAATTTCAGGACTGCCATTGCCTCTTGGTGTTTGACTTCAAAATTTCTTACCAATAATGGAGTTGGAGTCATTCAGGGAGATTAGGGTGCAAGACGAGCCTGTTATGTTGTTGATTTGTGGGAGGCGCAGTGAAAATAAAAAGGAAAGAGCGTAGAGGAATCTCACCGCGTCCGCTTTGCAAAAAATTGACAGCTAATGCCCGGGCCAAGGCCCAGGCACCCCAACCGATTCCCAAGAGATCTTGACCCGAGAGATACCAAAAGTGAAGACGAAAGTAAAGATAGTCAAGCTTCCATGGTCGAGCTGACAATCAATGTTTCGATCGATGATGATGACGACTCTAAAATGATAAAGATCGGATCTCAGTTAAGCCAACAGATGCAGGAGGAATTGGTTGAATTTCTTCGTACAAACCTCGACGTATTTTCCTAAACATATTCTGACATGTGTGGGATCTCACCGTACATCGCGAGCCACACATTGAATATTGACCCGCGGCATGTCCCAGTCAAACAGAAAAGGCATGGTATGAATCCAGAGAGATATACCACCCTTAAGGAAGAGGTACATAAACTCAAGTCGAATGGGTCTATCCAAGATGCATTATATCCAAAATGGGTGTCCAATCTGGTACTTGTCAAAAAGCCTAACGAGAAATGGAGAACGTGTATTGATTATTCAGACTTAAATAAAGCTTGCCCTAAAGGCAATTTTCCACTTCCCCGAATTGATCAGCTCGTAGACTCAACAGCTGGACATGAACTCTTATCCTTCATGGACGCTTATTCTGGCTACAATTAGATACCCATGCACTTGCTCGATCAGAAGCATGCTAGCTTCATCACCATTCTAGGATGTTACTATTACAAAGTCATGCCATTTGGACTCAATAATGCTAGAGCAACTTACCAATGGCTAGTTAATCGAATGTTTGCAAACTAGATTGTAAAAATCATGGAGGTATATGTGGATGATATGCTTGTGAAGTCACGATTCTCCACCGATCATATCAAAGACTTGGAAACAATGTTCAAAATCCTTCGAGTATACAGAATGAAACTCAACCAGTTAAAGTGTCACTTTGGGGTAGCTTCTGGAAAATTCCTTGGATTTATCGTCAATGCCTGAGGAATTGAAGCCAATCCCGAGAAGACCTGGGCAATGAGAAATCTTGAAAATCCACGAACTATAAAGAAGGTTCGGAGCCTCAACGGGAAAGTAGCAGGACTGAGTAGGTTTATTTCAAAATCCACCGAAAAGTGCATTCCCTTCTTTGATCTGATCAGAAAAGGGAAACGGAACTTCGAATGGACTATGGAATGTAAGGGCGCATTCCGAGCATGGATTCAACACCTCTCCACTGTTAGACTCTCGATTTTGATTATAACAACCTATATAAAATGTTATATAATCCATCTTTGCAGGAGATTTATTGCAGATTCATCTACAGATGTTTATAGCTGTATATTATGTGTCTAGAGTCTGTATATTACTTAGAAAATTTGTTAAAATCTCTCCTTACATGATATATATATATATATATACACACACATGCACGCACATGGTCATACATGCACAAAACAGCAAACACAGACGTCTGAAACCATTCATTCAGACGTCTGAGTACTGAAATAAGAATATTGTCTTCATAATATTCGGACGTCTGAACTAAAATATTCAAACATCTGAACGAGGTCAAAAATGAACTATTTCCTTGCTGTTTGCGTTTCAATCTAATTTAGAAGTCTGAATTTTTTATTCAGACATCTGAATATCCCCAACTGCTATTTTCTTCAAAAGTCGCTTCTTTTCACCAAGAGAAACTTTCTTTTAAATCAACAGTTGCATCCGTTCTTTTCAATATAACTTTCATTTAAAGATGCAACTCTTTATATACTATAAATAGATTATAGAATTCAACAAACAAATTACTGAATTTACTTTTAGCATTCTTGAATTCTCATCTATTCTCAAAGCTTTCAAACAGCACTCAAATTACTTACTTTGATCTTTGATCACTTTATCTTACACAATTCTCAAAGCACATCACTATATATCATTAAGGAGAAGATTATAGGAAGATTGTACTCAATTGACTTATCAGTGTTATTTAAGAACACACTACAGTCAGATACCTTTGTTATTTGTATTGAAGTCCTATTCGGTTTCTTAGGCGGGTGAAGTCCTGTTCGATTGCTCAGGCAATGTAAACCTGTTCCTCCGGGTTAAGTGAGGGTTATTGTAGTTGAAATTCCAGAAGGAGTCTGGGACTGGACGTAGAACGGGAAGTTCGAACCAGTATAAAAATTCCTGATGTGCTTGTTTTATTTTTACTTATTTTTATTTACTTTGCTATTATCATCTGTTTCCGCATTTAGATTTAATTATATTCCATATTAGTCATTCCTACGTAATAACTTGCATTATTGGTTAATTTTCATCCACACCACCCATTCTGTCAAAGCCTATTGATCACGAGAGACTGTACATTTATTTGGCGGTGTTAGAAAACGCAATCAGTGCTGCCCTGATTCGGGAGGAAGACGGGTTACAATGACCAGTATATTATATGAGCAAATGACTGACCGGAGCATAGAGAAACTATCCAAAGCTAGAAAAGTTAGCTTATTGCCTTGTTATTGCATCGAGGAAGCTCCGTCCATATTTCCAGGCTCATGCTATCACTGTATACAACGACCAACCGTTATGACAGGTCCTTATGCAGCCTGATAAGTCTGGTAGGTTACTCAAGTGGAATATCGAGTTAAGTCAGTTCGACATCGCATACACTCCAAGGCGAGCTATCCAAGGACAAGTACTAGCGGACTTCATCGTCATATTCGCTTTCTCGGAGGACTTGCCTGGAACCAGTGAATATCCCAAGTATATCTGGAAGCTACATATTGATGGTGCATCAAATGACCGTTGTTCAGGTGTTGGAGTTGTATTTGAAACCCCTGAATGTTGATCTATATGCTATGCTTTAAAGTTCAATCAGATGGAAATAGAATGGGTACTTGAAGCCATTTTAGATAAGGAGTCGTGGATGACTCCATTCCGAAACTATCTCGAGCATGGGACACTGCCGAAGCGCAGGAGTGAAAAAGGACAAGTTCTTTGGAAGGCTTCGCGTTTCACTATTTAGAATGGAGTCATGTATAGGAGAAGGTACTTTGTTCCTTTACTCTGGTGTATCGCTCATGATGAAATCAAATGTGTATCGCATGTGTACACGAAGGAGAATGTGGCGATCACACTAAGGGGCAAGTCCTTGCAAAGAAAGTGCTCCGATATGGATATTATTGGCCGACTGTAAATCACGACACATCGGATTATGCCAGAAAATATGAAAAGTGTCAGAAGCATGCTCGAATTCCAAGAGCCTCACCTTTCGAAATAACTCAAATGGTCAATCCATGGCCGTTCGCTATATGGGGCATCGACATTATTGCTTCTTTACCTCTAGCCAAAGGCGGTGCAAAGTCCGCCATTGTCGCAGTTGACTACTTTATCAAGTGCACGGAAGCTTAACCACTTGCTACTATCACAACGAAGAAAGTAATCAACTTTGTAGTATGCAACATTATCTGTCGATTTGGTCTCCCACATACCATCATCACCGACAATGGAACCCAATTCAAAAGTGTTGAATTTAATAATTTCTATCAACGATTCTATATCCAAAAGAAATTCTCTGTAGTTGCACATCCTCAAGCGAATGGGCAGGTTAAAGCTATGAATAACGTCATAAAGTCCATTCTGAAGAAACGACTGGAAAAGGTCGGGGTAAATGGGTCGATGAACTTCCTATGGCTTTATGGGCTTATCGGAGAACCTGCAAATCTGCAACCGGCCATACTCCATTTTCACTTTCTTATGGTTCAGAAGCCGTTATTCCAGTCGAATTGGAAGTGCCATCTCATTGTGTGACATATTATGATCTGAAGACAAATGCTATATTACTTGCGGAATGTCAAGACTTATTGGATGAGAAGCGATAAGAGGCTGATTTGAGTGCAGCCGCGTACCAAAGTCGAGTCGTCCGACTGTACAATGCCAAGATCCGACCCCGAACCTTTGAACTTAGCGATCTCGTCCTTAAGAGAATTTATCCGGTTCCTTCACATATGAAGCCAACATGGGAAGGGACGTATGTCATTGAACGAAAACTTGGAGATGGCACATTTAATTCGTCGACCGTTGACGGTCTCACTTTATCGAGAGCCTGGAACAGCGAGATTCTTCCTCTCTACTACACATAAAAGGCTTTGTTTGTTCATTCAATTTGCTTTTCATTTGCAATTTGTTTCTGCATTTTGAAATTTGAAATGTAATAAGGCAACTGATTTTGCCATACTTTCTTATTTCAGCAATAAAATGCAATTCTTCAAGCTAGAGCTGTGATTTTTTGAAATGCTTCATATGGTCATCACTATGCACGGAGAGCTAAGTTCCACCATACGAAGGAACGTATTCAAATAGGGAGTGACTATGATACGACCGGTCACTCGCTAAGTGAAACATGAGTTTGGGGGGCAAGCCATCACACTAAAAACAAGAAAGGGTTGATACACGACAATCCTCAAACGGACTCCAGATTCCCAGAGTGAGAATTGAAGTATAAACTTACAAATACGGTTTCAAGGTGGTTGGGTCCGTACACCTAACGACCTCGCTCGTATCCAAACCAAGTTCGAGGAGTGTGGATCCGTCCATCTAACGACCTCACTTGTTAACTCGGGATGGATATAAATCAGCCTTCCACGATCTTGATAGATCCATCATTCCTGAAGTGAAAAAGAAATCATGAAGCCTAAACAGATGTGACTAACCATTTGTCGGCCAACTCCAGATTCCCAGAGTGCGAATTGGAGTATAAGCATCAAACAACTCCAGATTCCCAGAGTGCGAGCTGGAGTATGCACATCAACTAACTCCATAATCCCAGAACATGGACTGGAGTATAAACATCGACTAACTCTAAGGCCCCAGAGCATGGACTGGAGTATAAACATCGACTAACTCTAAATCCCCAAAGAATGTATTGGAATTTAAATATAAACCGTGTGTGGATCGACCACCCGCAGGATAGCCCCAGGCCCACAGAGCGTGGTTGGAGTATGAATGTGAAATGGATGTAACTAACCATCCAAGAATTAATCTAAGTCCCTAGAGTGTGGAAGAAGTTCTAAATATCAAACGGGTGCAACTGACCGCCTATAAAAATAACTTAAGTCCCCGGAGCATGGACATATCTCTTAATCTTAAGCGGGTATAAAGCCACCACTGATGAACAAGTAAAATCCCTAGAGTGTTGATGTGATCACCAATTAATGAGCGAGTGTGGTTCTAATACCAGAACTCATCATGTTTCATCTTTGTTTCATAAAGTTAAGACTAATATGTTGAAGGCAAATAATGATCGCCTATCGATCTTTTCAATGTATCCCCGAATCTAGGGGCAGAACTTAAGTACCAGCCACTGATCGAGATGGTGCAGTATTGAGACTTGACTTAACTTTCGGTTATGACCCGAAGTCATAGCTTCAGAACTTAACAACTAAACTCAGGTCCGATTCAAAGACTAGAGCTTAAAAAGTACATTGGATAGAAGTTCAAGTGTTGAAATATTTAAACAAATGAACATGAACCGTGTTGAATACAAAATGGAATTTTATTATTATTCTTTGAAAAAGAAGAACAAGTACAAAATTGTTCCAAAAAATCCTTCTAGCAGGGGCGGAGCCCGCATCTATACACGGCCTACAGAAAACAAAAGGAAATTCCTATCTATCTATCCAAAAACGAGCCAGGAGGACATGTCTATTCTCTAATTTTAATCTTCTTCCTCTTCCTTGGAGTTGACCTGCTGGAACTGCTGCTTGGCTGCCTCTTTTACCAGTCACTAGAATGTTGTTCTGACCCCTCCTCATTACAACCCATATGATAGCTTTAGAGGGAGAGGTACCGGTATAGAGTAGAAATAGTGGAAGGACAGGATTACTAATGCATGCTTGACAATGACAAGGACACTAGATACTGGAAGTTTCAACTTGGTCAGTAACTATATATTTTAATGTTACTATTCCATTATAAGTTATATCGATAGTGCTCTGTTATGCATTTATTTGTTTACTCAGAAGATATCAAACCAACGATCCATACTTTGGTGGACTTGAGTTTTTGAATTAGCAAAAATTTAGATCCACTAGGGTGCGGACTGTTACATTGAGTATTAGAACTTAGGTTAGTCGATCTTGAAAAATTAGGGAACGTTGAGTGAACGTATTTGTATTTTGCCTATAAATATAAATTATTATGCACCAAATCCTATAAATTCCGAATATATAGTAGTTTCATCCATACAATGAAATATGGATAAGTTGATTATGGATCGGAATAATGGAAGAAGTTGAAATTATATGCCTATCTTGATTACTCTATCGAAAATAGGTTGTATGGAAATGTGTTGACTTAAGAAGAGCATAAGTGCATCATATGAAAGGTCCCTGAAACTGGATAGTATGTGACTCCCTTGTTGGGCTCCCGATAGCCCAATGATTGTAGATCCCACATGATGCCAATTGTTAACGTACAAAAGGTCCACATATGGGGAAATTAAGAATCCATATGTTGTAAATGTCCAAAAGCAATTGAGTTTCCAAAGGATGGTAAGCAGCATTCATACCAAGATAATAGCAAGATTTAATAGTTGGATGAAGATAAGTCAATAGGTAAGTTGAAGGAAGAGAAGTCCAAAAGAAGGGACACATAGAAGTCTACTCTGAGTCCGACCCAATAGAAAATGATTTTAAAAGTTGAAATGATTTTCATATAAAAGTTTCAAAAAATGTATATGTAATATATTTGGAATGATTTTCAAAAGAATTATTTGAAGATAGGAAACTCCTATTTATGAAAAAGCATGTAAATATTAGATTTTCGAAAAAAATACTATGTTATATTAAATAAAAAGTTTTAGTAAAAAATTAAAATTTGTTGGACCAAAAATAACAGCAAATGGGTTTTAATAAAGGTTAATTCTTTTGAAAAAATAGTAAAGCGTACTCATTGATTTTTCTAAGATGAAACTTTTTCAAGTTGGAAAAATTCTTTTAGAGGTGGGCAATAGTAAGTGTTACAAGATTGAAATGAGGTAAAAGAATGGAAAAGAAGATTAGAATCCGAAAATAAGGCAGTAAGCAAATGCACTGCAATAGTTCAACTAAGAAGGCTATAAGTCGAGAGCATGGTTAATTAAGGGAAACCATTAAATATTAGTAGTTTAGGTAGAAGAAAGATATATAGTAGTAATATTATAAAATATAAACAAAAAATATTAGGAATTTATAAAAATTAAGGTTGGTAATTAGAAATAATATTAGGAGAATATGTTAAAAATAATGCAAGTAATCTAATTAGAAGCAGTATAGGAAATTAAATGTAAAACAAAGGAAAATGGACATTTTCCATTATTGTGTGCATTTCTTGCAAGTATCTTTTAAAAGTCCCCCTTAAATGATATTAGAGACTCTGCCAAGGATTGGAATTGGAGATAGTATAAGTGATAAGAAAATGATAGAGTGAGAGTTGTTATTATCTACTCTAGTTTTTATTGTCTAAAATCATAAAAAATATTTAGAAATGCTATAAAATGCATTTTGAAAAGAAATGATTTGGTATAACAACTGAGTTTTCAAAAGAAAAACTTAATAAACTATTTGAGTTAAAAATCTCAATTTTTAAGAAGTAAAAGTTGAAAAAAAGAGTCTTTAAAAGGAAAAGAAACTTTAAAAATTTAATTGTGACTTTAAAAATTTAAGAAACTGAGTTTTCTTAAATTTGCTAAAATGTTTCTAATTTGTACTTTTAAAGATAAAACTTTAGGTTTAAATACTTTAAAATTTTAAGCTTTAATTTTTGAAGAAAATTAGCGAAGACTAAACCGAAATTTTAAATACGGAGTTCATAGAAATGATTATAAGATGGGGTAAAAGATAAGGCTATAAAGAAGATAATAAGGACTACGCTTAGAGTAGCAACAAGAAATCCCTGTAGAATGTAAAGAATACCGGTAAGAACCTAGAAATGTTTTGTTAGACATGTGTGCAAGGAATAAGAAGAGCCGCAAGGGAATGATAAATGGTATTGAGTACATTTCTACGAGTTCTAGGGAAGGCTCCTAGGAAAGATCAAGAATAAAGGAAGTAAATATCAAGATTTGAGAATATCATCAAAAGATTTGGATTCAAAGAAGATGGTAACAAAGGGTAATGAGATGAAAAACACGCATATAGAACATTGGTAGACGCAAAGTTAAGGAAGCCAGGATAAAGGGTGAAAATGTTATTTCACCAAACCAATTTACTAATGAGTTATTTAAAATATGCATAGTTTGTATTTCTGGCCCACTACAATGTGGGACAATGCACAGTTTATTCTATAAATGGGTGAGGTAATGGAAGTAATGGATAGACCCTATTCATCAGAATCAATAAAGGAAAGTTAAGATATGTTGGTTGGAAAATGATGACAAATTAGAAAGGTCCATGGGTAGTAGTGTTAGTAATTACTAGTAGTTGTTGTATTTTTTTCCAGCAGTTGTTTTTCTTTTAGTAAGGCTACAATTATTAGTTGTTTATATTATGTAAAAGTGCGTACGATGTTTTTGGAAATATTCCTTTTTATGTGTTTTCTCTATGGACAGCGATATTATTAGGGAAATAATAAGATAAGAAAATTTCAAAAAAGACACTTAACTAGTGCAAAAGAAAAGAAAATACTGAAAGGATGGAAGTATAAAATTAATTAAATGAATTTATTTAATTAGCTATTGAAGTAAAAGAAATGAGATTTATGTCACAAATGCCTTAAAAATTTTGAAAAGTAAATTTTGGCAAGCGAAAGACAAGGAAAAAGTTGTTGTAAAGCCATGGGTCAATGCAAAGCCATGGGTCAATGCACCTATACCTTAAAAGCTGAAATTTATAAATGAACTTGTTTGCTAGTTTCTATTATAAATAAAAGGAAAGTTTTAAAACTTAGAATTACCGTGAAATTAGGCGAAGTCCACTATGGAAGTTAGACTGTCAACTAAACCCCAATTTCATGAGATGTGGCATAAATTATTTTGAAGAATATGTATAATATTTGAACTTCTAAGAATTTTTGTAAAAATTCTTGATTTTGAAAAATAAAATATCTTTGTGAAAAATTTTGAAAATTTTATGATTAAAATCTTTAAAGTCTAAAAAATTTACCAATATTTAAAAAAAAAAGCAACACAAAAATATTTTCAAGCAGAAAAGAAAGAAATCAAATTTTGGAAATGTCACATAATTAACATGGGGAAAAAGTTGACTGGTTGGTTACTATGGATTTTATTGTGCAGCGGAAGTGGTAGAAAAATAAAATATGATTAATGACAAGGAAGCTATTTTAGCTACAGGATGCTTTCCAGTATAACTTGTCGATAGGCGAACAAAAAGTTGATTTTTGATATAAATCATGTTTACTTTGAGATAAAACTAACAATGCAAACTGTACTTAGAAAAGTTGGAAAGGAAATAGGGACAAAAGAGAAGGTTCCAAAGTACAGTGGGAAGTTGGATATCGAAGTGAAATGGGAAGGAAATTTGGAATTTTCCATCTAAACCATTTTTCCAGCATAAAGAAAATAGGTTTAGAAAATTGGATTTTTCTAAATTTGGATGTTAGTAATGGTGTGCTAGGATTTTGGATGGTAGGTATTGGATGCGAAATTCATAAAAGTATGGGAAAATTTGGATGCAAAAACAAGTTTTTGTTTTCAAAAGTTTCATGCATATAAAACTGCTAGTATATTTACGATGCTTGCATCATATTTTCAAAATTGATTTAAATGGATGCATTCATATAGGTGGCGCCGACTTAAAATTGCTTAGTATGCATATAAATATATTATAATACACCATGCACGTGTACATGATTGGTTGCAAAATTGGTTGCACGCTAAATAGATGGTTAGTTTATAATGGTTGTACGTCAGATTACGTTTTTCGATCCTTGAGGAATTTGGGGATGAAATTCTTTTAAGGGGGGAGAATGTAACACCCGGTGATTTTTCGACAATGAATTAAAAAGAAATCTAATAATTTAATAGTAAGTTGAAAAATAGATTTTTTGCACTTTTGAATTTGGTTAAGAAACTTATACCATTGGGTTAATGATGATTTTCTGATCAATTTTCATATATAATGCTTCCCGATCGGAGTTTAAATGAAAAGGTTATTAACGTTTGATGTTTTGGAATCTGAAATAATTATATATGTAACTATGGAAATAAGAACGATTAACCAACATTAATTACCATCAGTTAAAATTAATGGATGGTTAACGTCAACTTAAACTTTAAAATTTTATAATGTGAAGAAAATTATATTGGTTATTTAATAAAGGAATAAAATTAAACAAATCAGAACCGTAAATAAATCACCGTTGAAAACACACAAACGGTCGATCATAAATTCACCCAGGTTGACCAGTAGTGTTCGACCCTAGGACTTAAGCGGTCCAGCGTTGCTAATGTTAAATCATGAATTTCAAATAACTAATGAATGAACGAGGTAGATCAAAATATTCTACTTGCTTGCAAAGGAATCGAGGTGCATCCAAGATAAAACTAAAGATTTTATAGGCTAAAGCTAACGCTCCAAGTCAATCCTTAACCTTTATAGATTAACAGCTAATCTAACCCTAATTCATTTAGAATATTTACTACGTACTAAAACTCTACCATTTTCTCTTCTCCAAATTCTAAAAATAAAATATTATATATATATGTGTGTTTGTGTGTGTGTATAAGAGGAGAAAAGCGGGAAATAAAAGAAGAGAAGAGTGGAAGTAATTGGAAACGAAAACAAAGGTAAATTCATAAATCTAAAATCTTGATTTAAAATTGATTTAATCCTTTTCTCAGACCTATGGTTTTAGTAAACAGGTAAATAGGCACAAGGAAGAAGTTGCAAAAAAATTAGTCTCGAGGACAACACGTTTGCATTTTAGGCTGAAGGACACTTTTTAGTGTAAACTGAAAATGATAGTTACAACTGTCATTCTGTGATTTACACTAAAAAGTGTCCTTCGGCCTAAAAAACAAACTTCTTGTCCCTGAAACTAAATTTTTTTCCAACTTTTTCCTTCAACCTAAAAACCTCTTTAGCAAATGTATACCCTCTTTATTAATTTGGATTTGAAACAAGAGTGAGTCAAATAAAAAGGGAATGAATTAAGATTCGAAGAATTTGAGCTAATTAAAGGATGAGTGGGAAATTACATGTTTTGTAATAAGATTAGATTATATCATTCAAATCTATTTCATCTACATTTAAATCATGTTGGATATTTTATTATAAATGAAAAAGGAATAGATATGATTTGGATTTTTTAATTGAACATGTGTATTGATTAGAATGATAAATAATGAACTAGATAATAAATTATGTACGTGTAATGATTATGGAATAGATTTAATGAAACTGATTATGGAATATATTTAACAAAATGGGTTATGGAATAGATTGGGAATAGATAACAATTTAGAATTCTAATTTGATTTGACTATATTGGGATTGATTTTAATTAGGTTGGGATTTGACATATTTTAGTTCATAGAATGAAAAAGGGTAGTAATCTAAGTCTTTATGAATCATCCAAGTTATAAATAAGGTGTATTGTTTGAAATAACAAGAAATGTAATGTAAAGAAAGATATGTACAAAATAAGAAAAATCCTGTATTTTGTATTGTCTATTTCAATAAAGAAATATATAATTGTAACGATCCGGATTTTGACCACTTTAAAATATAATATTTAAAGTGATTATAAATATAAAATATGTAAGGTTATATGATATAAACAATATTAGATAGGATTTGAAAAGGGAAGTATACACAAAAATAGTAACATTTGCCTATATCAATAAAAGTGACAAAATGCTGATTTTAGAAAAGTTTCAATGGTTAAATAAATTATTTCAATTTATTTATGAATTTTTATATTTTTAAATAGCATTTTACAAATTTATTTTTAAATTTAGTTTACATAAATAAATAGTTTAACTAAAACGTCAAAATGTGACCGTAAAACGTTTTGTCGAAAATCAATGTTTTGTCAATTAAAAGTTGTCGCAACGTCGCCGCACCTTTATTTTCTTATACAGGAACATATATTCAAATATTATAAGTATTAATTATTTCACTAAACATGTTTACTTTTACTAAATAAGATCAGAAAACTTCAAGAAGTCATTATTAAAAGCAAGTAAGAATTAACAAAAGTAAGAAAAAGTAAATGTCAAATCAATATCACATCAAAACCAAGAAAATTATTATTTTACTTAGCTTAGTGCTTAAGAGATTAAGACATAAAGTAAGAAGTGAAAGGATGATGTTAAGTTTTGAAAAAAGTGGAGACTGCTTTAGGTTGAACTAAGGTTAGCTTGGTAATTTGGTAAGAGGTTATTTTGGTAAATTACCACATTTTTCTTTTCTATAAACACCCACCTCCTTCTTCACTTTCATTCATATTTTATTCTTCTTCTTTTCTCAAGCTTCTTCATCTTCTTCCTCTTCTCTTTAATGGCTTCCAAGCCTTATAAAAAACCTAGAAAGAAATAATGTCAAAATATTCGCAAAATATTCAAAAGAAATCAATATTCATTCTCTTCAAATCAAACTCTTCTTTTCTTCATATTTTATCTCTTCTTCTCTCGGTCATACCTTCTTTAAAACCGAATTAAATTGTAAAGTTATTTTTTTAAAATCATGTATTTTTCCAGTGGCTACAACTTTCATGTTGACAACTTTATCTCATTCTAAAGTTATCTATGTCAAAAATATACTTCTTTCAAGTGCATTTTCTGGACCATTTTTTAAGCCAGAGAATATGCCATTTTGTTTTGATCATAACATAATCAAATTAAAAAAATTATTTTTCCAAACCATATAAAATTCTAGTGGCTACAATTTTTATGTTGATCTCTATTTGCATTTTTGAAGTTTTCTATACCTGAAACTCAGTTCTTTGAAGTGCATTTTTGTACTTCATTTTTGTCAATCCGACAATACCTCTACTTCATTCTATCATATCTTCTTCAAAATTAAACAAAATCAAGTGATTATTTTTTTTAAATTCAATAGAAACGAATTTTAAACAACTTTTAAGTTAACAAGTTTTTTCAAATTTTGAGAGTAAGAGAGTCAAAAATAAAAGAGAAGATAACCTATTTTTCGGATCTAAATCTTGAGAATTCAAGTTCAAAGCTCTACCGCTTCTTCTCTATATTTTCGACCAACCTCCATCTCAAGTCTTAGCCAAGCTATTGGAAGAGAGAGGGTGTTGTTTGCTAGTATTTAATGGAGTAGGAATTAATTAGTGAAGTGTTGATTGATTAGAATGTTGGTAGGAAGTTAATCGCTTTGGTTTATGGTGAAAAACTCTATTTAGCATCTCTATTTATATATATATACATGTTTGATGATGTGTTATGATTGCTATGGATGTTTATATATGCTTTGATCACCAAGTATTGATTGTTTGATGTGATTGTTAAATTGTTTTACCGAGTCACGTTAATACACGTCGATAAGTACAAAGGAAATTACTTTCCTTTTGAAAACAAAATGGTGTATATGGAATGCTTAAACCTTTTGGAAATAGTTTTAAAATCAGTTAGAAATGTTTTATAAACATTTAAATATGTTTAAAGAAATAAAGGAAAAAAATCAAGATTTTATCTTGTATATTTTAAATATGTCCAAAACAATTTTCCAGAAAAATCGTGCTTTTGCAGTAAAGTGACCAATGTTTAAAACTGATATTTTAAATGTTTTAAAAATATGAAATAAATTTTAAAAATGTTTTAAAATGTTTTAAAAGATATTTAAGTTGAAAATATGGATATCTAAATGATATAAAAGTCGATTTGAAGAATATAGCTTTTAAAACGCTATTTGCAACACTTTTCGCAATGGTTTTCGCAGCAGTTTTTAATAACTTTTAAAACGTAGTTTTAAACTTAACAATTATTTCCTATATATCTTGTGAATGATTTTAAAACAAAAATTAAGTAATTTAAAGATTATTTGGAAGTTTTAATGGGAGTTTGAATAAATGGGAAAGAGGAACTGTTTGTACCACTTAAACACTAAGTGAAGAAGATTGAATATAAAAGCAAACTGAGTAATGCGAAAACGACTAGTACAATTGTCCCGCTTGTGAGATCTGGGAAGGTAAAACAATGTACTTAACAAAGGTTAGGAATGGAGCAACCAGTGCCTTGAACTTACTTGGCCTATATTTTCTCTTCTTAGGCGAGGGGTGGAACATATCGAAAGGAAAGCCTGGACGCTCTAAAAGATCGTAATTAAGTTTTTTCTAAGATAAAAGAAAAGAAATAAATTCTTTGAATTTGTTATAAATGGTCTATATATAAGATTTATAAAATTGATATTTTATAAATAAAAGTAATGGAATTATAAAAGTGTTTTATAAATATTAAATGGGATTGTAATTAAATTTATATATGGGTTTGCAATTGAAATTTAGAATAGAATTTATAACAGATTTTATAAATAATAAGATTTGAAAGGAATGAATTTGTAAATAAGAGTCTTATAAGTAATTAAATTATAATTGGATTTTGACTTATAAGTGAGATTAAATGGAATTTGTTAGTAAAGAAATTTTGTGTATGGAAGTTTATAAAATATAAATGGAATTTATGAACACTGTTTTGTAAATCTGAAATAAATTTAAATTGAAAAGTTAAATGTGAAAGTTTTATTAAAGAATTATATTCATGATTTTGGACAGTGAATAATCCTTTAAATTGAATGGATGTTTTGGAAAGTGATATTATAAAAAGGGAAAGTAAATTAAATTTAATAAATGATTTGGGAATATTTTCCTTAAGTTCAAAGTTATAACTTCAATATAAGAAATCTTTGATTAAGATGTGATGAATGATTTGGAAGGGTTTTCCAAAGTAAAAGAGAAAATGATTTGGAATTATTCCAGGATTTAAGAAAGGTTTAAATAAACCAAATGATTTAATAAATGAGGCTTAATGATTCCTTATACTAAGAAAATGGAATAAACTGAAAAGAATATATCTAACAAAGATATTTTATAAAAGATGAAGTAATTGATTGATGAATGATATCCACATATGAACTTAACATCTTTTAAATCGATAATTGGCTTCGAAGGAACCGGAGTCGAATTTGGATTATTCATATCCGAAAGCCACTTTGAACCAATGTATACGTTCGAACGTGAAGACGTGTTGAAGATGATGATTATTGAAGACCATGGATCTTCATAGCATGAAGACTGCTTGTTGAACATGCTTTGGGTAGCTTCCATTATAGAGTTATTTATAGTAGTGGTCTCCTCGTCGTGGAGATTTTTCAGATTGCAAGGACTATTCGCTACTAGTGGTAGTAGGAGCGTGCCACTGGGTTGTCCTATTCCTGGACAACTTGTATGGATGTTTATCTGACATTGCATTTCTAAAGATTACGTACATTGATTTTTACAAACGTACATCAGTGGTGGCGGAGAAGGCAACTTCTCTTAGCTTAACACCCTCCTTGAGACGTACGAGCTCAAGGGTTGTATTTTTGTGGATGGCAATTAGTAGTTAACGGAAATGGTAATGTGGCATTCAAAGATGTGATATGTGCTATGTGAAAATATAATCGTTATCTCAAGCCTTATCAAACCGAAAATGACCGAAACAGGATTAGATGCAGCAAAGCTACGTGGGTCATTCCCAAGTAGGGTATGGTCATCCTCTTCTAAATATATTTCTTTCCACTATGACATTCGGGATGTAAATAAATGTGGTGGATGGAAAACGAGTGCTCAGTTAAAGGTCGGTAACGACCGAGCGATGACATATTCGGTACTTTCTATTTATAGAGGTAGGCCGGTCCTGTGTCGGTAGAGGTTCCTTTGTGCTGTTCCTCGAGGCATCCATCTAGAGGTGCACCCATTAGGAAGATAGATCCTTCACCTGGTCATTTGTATGGAAATCCATTCTCCAATAAGAACCTATGGTTTTTTGTATTGGCATAATGAATAGCCTCGAAATGCTATATGGGTAACCATTTTGGATAAGATTAATAAGTTTATTTGCAAATGTTTTCAAAAAGATGTCATTAGAAATAATATCAAATGTTTGGATACAAAAGTATTTTAGTTATCATAAGGTAAAAACCCGTCCGTGTTTATGTGTGGGCGTGGTCTTATGAGATACTCTTTATTTTCAAAGGATTTTTATTCAAAGGATGATATATGACACTGTCATTTATTATTGATTTTTTCTCACGCTGGTTTATTAAGCCTGATCCGGGTATTTACAATACTCAGGTCAAATCCGAGTAGTTTCAGGTTTAGTCGAAGACTGTTGGAGTTTCCAAAGAAGGGCTAGATATATTCATCTACGTATGACATATTCTATTATCCGCTGTGCTTTGTTAAGTTTTAGTTTGATGTTTGTCAGCAATTGTAAGGATGGATGTTTATAACCGTCCAAGCTGAATTTAGGTTAGACTCTGATATATGTATTTAAAAGCTTTCCACTGTAAAGATATTGTTCAGTGTTATATGTTATTCCATTCATGTGAGATTCTGTTCTGTCTTATTTCTTTATTACCCTTCATGTTTCATCTTTTCGTGCAATTTGAGTTGGACATGTGTGGTTTATTGTCGATTCAAAGGGTATGGAAAAACAGGCCTTGACATAATTCCTTGTAATTTCACACAAAACAAAAATCCTTATTAAAGTAATTCATAGAGAATTATAGTGTCAACAATTCCTTTTGAAGGGGGAAGTAGTTCCAATGTATTAAAATATAAGATCTTTAAGTGTATAAAAAGGTGAAAAGAAACATGATACCGATAAAAATGGAAATTAAATAAAATGAATTGAAGAATAGGTAAGAGTGAATAAAATGATAAAAAGGGAATAAAGATAGAAAATGAAAAAAATAAAAGAATGAAAAATGATATTATGGGTCTATTAAAAAGAAAAGTGGTAAAAGATCATAAAGCAAGAAAGATATAAACGGATAATAAAGTAAAAGACTTAGGGTCAATAGTGAACTGTAGAGGCAAGATGATTAAGTAAGAATGAATTGATGACGAGTTCCCAAAACCCTAGACATTAACGAGGAAAATGACGAAGGAGGAGGTGGATGGAAGGAGGTTAATAATAGGGGAAAGGCAAAGAAATCGTTTGTGGATGTAATCAAACATAGCCCTAAAACAAATATTCCAAAGGCAAAATCGTGGGTTGAAGCTGTAGCCAGCAAAATTGAACTCAAAGGGTTTACAAATTATTTTGAACTACAATTGAACGGAGATGATCTATGTCAGTTGATCGATGAGGAAGACTATGTTGAATCCAAGCAGCTGTGGAAATACTCAATCTACACATATATGGCAGGTAAACGGCCCGAATACATACACTTTGATGCTTATATCAAGAGAACTTGGAACCCTAAAGGGTCATGGGATGTGTTTCCTCGTGATAATGGATTCTATCTTATCAAGTTTGAACTAGAGGAAGATTACCATCGAATTCTTAAGGGTCTTTCGTGGTTTATGGACAGCAAGCTAATTTTCATGCAGCAATGGGAAGCTGATTTCAACTTTGAACGGGCTATGTTAACAACTTACCCTATATGAATTAAACTCAATAATCTGGATTTAGCATTATGGAATATGATATGCATAAGTAAACTGGCGAGTATGACAGGTAAACCTATTGATATTGATGAAAATACAAGAAAGGTTAAATGTGTTAAATATGCTAGAGTTTTGATGGAAATCTCTGCAAAAACTGTTCTGCCAAAAAAGTTAAAGAAATTGATATACAAGGGAATGAATACATTTTGCAGGTGGAATATGAATTCGTTCCACCTAGATGTGGTGAATGCATGTGTTTTGGCCACATAAATCAACAGTGTCAAAATAGTAAAGCGGACAAGACAAAGCAAATTTGGGTAGAAAGATCACATAACACAATAGAATCCACTACTAATTTACCTGAGTCCAGTAAGCCAAAAAATGATGAGGAGGTCAGAAAAAATAATATACATAATACCCCCCTTCTAGTCACCCATCACATTTGAATTCTATGGAGATGGACTGCGGATTAAGGCAAACATCTCATCAATCTCTTGCTCGGTCAGAGAAGACATCTTGCTTAGTGAACCAAGGTAGTCCTCACCCACCAGCTGATTCACTGGTTCCACCTATCTTAGATCACCCTAAAGATAGCCTTCATCCAATTGAGGCTCTTAGCTCCAACTGATCCAATACCACCAACTACTGACCAAAATGAGGATGAGGAGGAGAAGCCAAGTTCCCTGTCTGATGTCCACAAGATGGGCATTGATTTGGAGTCATCTGAAAGTGATGAAGATGAAGAAGAGTTGGAGGATATTAGCAAGTACACTGAAAGTAATGTGGAATATGAGAAATAATTCATCATTGAGGATAAGAAGAGGACTGATAAATCAATCATAGTAGGTTCTGCTCCAGTTACTCGGAGCAAAGCCACCAGAAAATGATAAATGTCCATATTATGTTGGAATGTGAGAGGTCAAAATAACGATATAAGAAAATTAGACCTCCACAACATTAAGGCCAAATTCAGGCCTACTATTTTAGCTCTCTTAGAAAATAAATTTAATATTAATAATATAGAGGTGTTCAAATATCAAATGGGGAATCATTGGTCTTTTGCTCATAATTCAAATACACAAACAAAAGGTAGAATTTTAGTTGGATGGGAAAGCAACGATTGGAATGGCTCAGTTATGAATATGGAAGAGCAGAAAATTACAATAAAATTTCATAATGTTGGTGGAATGAAGATGGTAATCACCTTTGTTTATGCAAAGAACTTGGCATCTGGAAGAACTGAACTGTTGGAACAAATAACAGCTAATTCTAAAAAGATCGATATACCTTGGGTGGTCATAGGTGATTTTAATGCAGTTTTAAGCATGAATGAAAAGAAGGGAGGTCTTACACTGAAAGTTGCACAGGTTATAGAATTCAACAAATGTGTTCTAGCCAGTGGTCATGTGGAAGCTCCCCATTCAGGCCTGAAATACACATGGAAAAGTGGTGAGGCTAAGAAAATTACCTCTAGACTAGACAAAGCACTTGGTAACATTGAACTTTTTAACAAAATCCCAAACTTTAAAATTCATGTTCTACCTTGTTCTACAAGTGATCATTGTCCCCTCCTGATACAATTCAATGATGATGATGAAATGCATAAAGGAAAACCTTTCCGATATGCAAATCATTGGCCCTTGATTGAAGGCTTCGATGCAGTAGTGAACTTTAATGCAGTTAGAATTCCTCCATCCAGCCATATGTACCGACTTGTAATGCTTATCAAAATCATGAAAATTAGACTTAAAGATTGGAACAAGTGCAGACCAAAAACCACTGACACCATCACAACAATCCAACAACAGTTAGGAGATATTCAGAGTCAACTAGATAATGATCCTGTAATATCCCGGAATTTTGGACAATATAAATTTAATAATCTGTGTTTAAATTTAAATTGAATTGATAATTTTTGTTAATAAATTTGATTTGATTTAATAATTTTCTTTATTTAAATATTTAATTTGTGAATTTATTTGTAATAAACTGATAAATCTATTTTCTATTTAATAATGTATATGTATTTATGTATATTTTAATAGGCAAGTTGTTTTTAAATTTAAATTAGTATAGCATAATTTTAATGTTTTGAAATTAGGAATTGTGATTTATTTTTAATTTAAGCTTTTCAAAAATATTTAATAAAATACTAAATGATTTTTAATATGTGAGATAAATGTTTTATTGGTTTAAAAATTCATTAACACTTTAATTAAAATACTAATCACTTAGGGATACAAGTGTAAATATCTTAAAGCTTAAACTAACAAATGTAAACTAAATATCATTTAAAATGACAAGTGTTAACAATACAAGCCAAGTGTCATTTTTCTTTGATTTTAATTAAACCATAAATAAGATATATACATTCTTATAATCTTTCTTATTTTTCTTTTTCTTCATTTTTCAATTCCAAAACAAAGAACTTTTCAGATGAAAAACATTCCATTTTAAACCATCTACAAATTCAAATTCCTGTAAAATTAACTTGCATCCATTCTTCTCAAAAAGCAAATCTATTTATCAAATATTTTCTGCATTCAAACTCCTCAAAAATACAAATCTGCAACCATCAAGCAAGCAAATTAAATCATAGCAATCTGCATGTTCTTGTTTACTGAAACAAAAGCCTGCATTTCAATTTTAAGCAAGAAGGCCTGCATTCATCAATTCTTTAAAAAACTGGAAGAATCTTTTAAAAACAAGTTTAAAGACATCAAATTGGATGCAAGTTTCAAAAGGGTTTTCGAAATTCTGGACTGTGCTCTGCATGTTAAAATTCTGGGCTCTGCACAATTAAGGTGAGTAACTCGTTTTAAAATTTATTTAATAGGTAATGTTGTATATGCTTTTTAAATTAGAGAAGAATTTATATGAAATTTCTATGAATATTTTACCTGCAAATATATGCATATATACCTGATGTTAACTGTACCATGTCTGTGTTTCAAAACCCCAAGCTCCTGATTGATTTCTTGAATTCTTCCCTTTAACTTGTTGCTGTTATGACTTAAAAAAAATTGAATAAAATCAGTTTATTTTAGAATAGGGTAAGTATAAATTTTATATAAATTAAATAGAATTATCTAAGATCTGGAAAATTAAGATTCACAGAACAAATTAGCATAGAGTAAAATTCAAACTTTATAATTTAATGTTTCAGATTTATAAATAGAATCATTAAGTAAATACATGAATTTTAAATCAAATACTACAATTTTTAGTGATTTAAATGAAGAGCAGATTTGAATTTACTGTATTTTACATATTGGTCAAGTTTAGTTGATGCTTGCATTTGATTTGGGTAAATTTGTTTCTGGAGACAGTGTATCTATCATAGATTATAGGAAAAATACTGAATTGGAGTGAATTTCAGTTTTGATGATGAGATTTGGGTTTTTAGGTTTAGAACCCTAGTTTTTCTAGGCTGTGCAGAATCGATCATTACTGCATTTTTAATGGATCGAATTCGATGTTGTTTTGGGTAATGGTAGGTGATGGGTTGGTGAAGTCATTTACGGAGATTCAAGGGTAATAGTGGTCGGAGTTGGGAGGCCTTGCCGTTGACAGGTCAGGTATTGGAAAGGGGTTGATGTTCCAGGTTTCGGTTTAAAACTTGAATTCAAATTCAAGTTGAATTCTGGGAATCTGAGGGTTTAAAGTTGAAATGGGGTCACTGGTCGATGGGGGATGGTCGTTGATAATGGCCAGTGATGGCCGGAGTTGGGGAGTGGGTGCACAGGGAGGTGTTGTGCATGGTTGTGTTGATTTTTGGTTGCAGGGTTTTATGCCTTGGGATTACCATACCGAGCCTTTACTACGAGTTTGTTTTTCTCCCGTAGCCCATGTGGTATCCTCTGACAGTCACCCGGAGTGGAGATGGCATGACATTGGATGGACTACTGGGACTATTATGTGTGAAGGGTGATATGGGTAGCCCGGAACGCTATTTAAAAGTATGTTTATTTTACTGTAGACATTATTATAGTAGCGTAATATTACTACATAGTAAATAGTTTAACGGATCCTTAAAGGATGGGTGATCCCAAGCATCCTTTAAGTTACTGATGCATTTTTGTTACTATTCATTTGAGTTGATTTACAGTTCATAAGTATTTATGTCCTGACTCGAGTGTTTTGTGTTTTGCTTTACGCTCGAGTCAGATTGAGTGAGTTAGCATTCAAGATTCACCTTCGGAGTTGGAGATTTTCTTGAAGATCCAGCCATCTATTTTTCTTTCTATGTCCAGTGATTTCAGTGATGTATTCTGATTTGTACCTGATGTATCTTGTTACTTTTGTTGTATCATGTTTAACTCTGTTGTATCTTATTTTTATATAGTAGCTTCATGAACTACTATTTCTTTTAAATTCCGCTGCATTATTAAATACTCTATGTCTGTGATCTGTGATTATGTATTTACTGTATATTCTGAGATTTGCCAAATTTTATTTACAATGCGGTATTTTGAGCAATTCAAGTCCGACATGTGCGGATGCGAATGGTTGAAAATATCGGGTCGTTACAGTTGGTATCAGAGCTTTGGTAGCTTTAGGCAAAACTCAATATATAGGGTAAATGTATTTACAGAATCACTTTCATTCGAGTTAAAACCTCTTCCTTTTGACTCGATTCTTTTGAATTTTGGAACGTTCCCTGCGGTTCCAAAATCCATTCTTATTCCCCAATATTCACCTTCATTTGATTTCGGAGTATCCCATAACTCCACTTCGAATGATCTTTATAGTGAATTGGCGGTCTCACCAGTATTCTAATTTTCTTGTAAAAGGGGTGAAACTCCTTTACAATTAGCATCGATTCACCAGAGATTTATATTTATCATCGGTTTAGATGCTAGTATCTCCTATTATCCCAAACTTTATCTCTTGAGGTCGAATGTTGATTTACCCAAGAAATCCACATCGATCTTATTCTTTAAGTCACGGTTGACCCGGTTAAGGTTGCCCGCGATTTATATAAGCTTATCCATCTTTCTATTCTGTTATTTAATCATCTCATCTTTGTTTCCAACTTATCTTCAAATTATTCTTGAAGTGTATTTGTAAACTAATATTTAAAATGTTTTATATATTGTGTTGTTTGAGTTGTTGATGTTGATTTGGGTTTCTAATCGATTCGTCTGATCAACGCCATCGATAAGATTTCCAAAACACTTGAACAGAGCAAACTGACACAATATGTTTTTAAAATTTAGTAATGAAATAAATTTTGTGAAATAAATTTTGTAACTATATTATAAATCTTTATCTGGATTTTATTTGAATTGGTTGTTAAGAAATAATATTTGATTTTATATATCATTTTCTATTGTTTCATATATCTAATTGAACTATAAAACATGGTTATAAATTTATTTGGAAATTTAAAATGAATGTAAAACAAGAATTTGAGAATTTAATTTCCGATGGATTTCAAACTTTGTGTTTAAAGTTTTAAGGGATATATTATTTAAAGTATTTTCGAATAGAAATTTGTTTCCAAAGAATTTTAAATTTAAATTTAGTGCTCTTCTCTTTGTCACTGGAAAATAATTTCGGTGATGACTGCAGCATCATTGACATTCATTTTCGAGTTTCGAAGTGAAGAGACCATTCTGTAGTCTTGCTACAGTTTTGTTTTGTGAAAATTTAATTGATTTTAATTTCTAAAATAAGAATGGATTATAACATATGCTGATATATGATTTAAATTTGAATGGATATATACATATAGTATATGAGCATTTATTTATCTCTAAATAGTTTGGAATTTATCGGAAATTTAATTCCTAAATTTTATCTTCAAAGATAATTTCTAAGTATAATTTCAAGATTTGGATAAATATTCAAGCTTGAAATAATTGAATTAGAAAGTTTTATTTGTATAATACACAATTTCATTCCAATATAACTTACCTTAATTTTCAGAAGTTGAATATGTAGTTGGATAATATACAATATAAAAAAAAAGATTTTTATAAATAAAATTTGAGTGGTTATTATAAATGTTATATACTTAAATTTTAGTTATAAAAGGATTAACAGAGGTAAATAAAGAAAAAGGGTAATGGAATAATTTACAATATAAAATGATGATAAAGGAACTAAGAATAAATTTAAGGCGGTTGCAATGAGTGTGAATATATTTAACATAGGTGATAAAATATATTGAGAGAAATAAATTTAATTTTAATTAGTAGTGAAGAAGAATTAAATTTTATTTGGTACATTTTGAGTATAATAAAAGATTTTTCAAATACATGATTTTAGGGATTTGTTAATTTAAGATAATTGGATGATAAGATAATGAAATTAGAGATGCTTAAGATTTATTTGACTTATGTAAAATTAATTTTCAGTTTAAGTTGAAATTTTATGGTTTTAAATTTATTATTTTATTTTGTTTTTCAAACTATCTTTTGGTTGTCCTAATTTCCCTTATCTTGCTACAGAATGGGAGGCTATTGCATATACCAGTCTGTTTAGAAATCTTTCTAAAATCTTTAATAATCTTTGGCACTCATCTTTGAATCTAAGCACCGCTTGCCATCCACAGACCGTCGGTCAAACGGGAAGGGTGAATCAGATTCTAAAAGATTCTTTCCATGCTTGTGTTCTTGATTCTGGAAGATCTTGGAAAGATCATCTCCACATTGTTAAACTTACCTATAGCAACAATTATCAGGTATAATTTTAATCTTCTTGTCATCTTGTCTTAATACTATTTCATTCAATCTTTTTCTGTGCTTTCCCGTACCTCATTCCTTTTCGGGGACGAAAAGTTTTGAGTGGGGGAGAGTGTAACAACCCTGTATTTTCTGATTATTGTAATTGTATATTTTAATTATTTTAATTTAAATTCCTAATTTAAAAACTTTATTTTATTTATTAAAATTAATATATTTTGTTAATTGAAATATAAATGTTGATTTTGATGTGGATTAGAATTTCAAACATGCATAAATTGAATATTTCCAGAAAATGTTGATTTTGGTCAAATAGTCAAACTTTGACTTTTAACTTAAAAATTTAAAAGTTTGAAATTTTAAATTTTATCTTTTATTATGAAAATAGATTTAATAACTTGAACATTGCTTTTTGTTTCGTGGAAAACGGAGTTAAACTGCAAAAGATATGTACATTTCAATTTTGAGTATAAATTGTTTATTTTGCAATTTTGTTATTTTAAATTGTATAAATTTTATTTTTATTTGTCATATTTTATTTTAATATGTTTTAATATGTTATATTATGTATATTTTGACTTTTAAATATTTTTGAAATGATAATAGAATTTTTCTAAAATTTACTATGATGATTTCCTATTTTTAAAAGGCTGTTTTCCTTTTTCTGCTATTTTCTTCATCTAAACTATATTTAAATTAAAATTTATTTATTTATTTTTGTGATTTCCTTTTTTATTTTGTGTTCTTATCTTTATTTATAAATATTTTTAAGTACATAAAAATTTTCCCAAGTTCATTGCACTTATTTTTCATATTTTCAAGACTAGTTGCAAATTTTGCTGTTTTATTTAATTAAACTATATATAATTAATAATTAATTAATTTTTTTTTACTAAATTTTCGTATTTTATCTGAATTTATATATATTTTAAAGTTATATAAAATTTAAAAAGAAATATTGGAAATTTGAAGAGTTTAGTGACCTTTTATTTGCTTAAGCCTTTTTGCATTCTGTCTTTTCGTTTTCTTGCCTTTTCACTTCATTGCTTTAACCGTTCACATCTCTTGCTTTAGCCGTGAATTTCTTTCAGCATTCACGTGAAATATTCTCCTCTTCCTCAAACAAAACTCACGGCATGAGAAGAAAAATATAAAATTGCAAATGGCTTCCTTTATCTCTTCTCTTCTTCACAATTTCAATGATTTTGCTTCCTCCTTTGCAAAACTTTGCTTGGCCCCACTCTCCACCATCATCACCGACCATCACCTCCTCCATCTCCAGCTGCAACATCAGCCTCTCCTCTGTCCATGTCAGGTCGTGATCATTAGATGATGCAAGCACCTTAAATTTGCACAAAAACTCCTTGAAACTATGCTAGCCTAGCCATAAAACATCACCTACCACTTCCTATACACTTTGGCCACCCCTAGAACCACCACCACCAGCAACTACATGACTTTTTGGTGCTGCTATACCATCACTCCCCACTGTCCAGATCTGACCTGACATGAAGACCCCATGGCCGAACCTATATGTGATCATAGCCGAGTCAAAATGCACCAAAAACTTCACATATTTGCCTTGAACCCATGTATGCTTCATGTTGTAACTCTTCCACCACCTTCATCCACTTGTAACCTGACCTTTATGGTTGCCATACCTGACCCAAACCAGAGCCTAGTGTGGTGAGATCAAGCCCATTTGAACATGTGACAAGCTTATGTTGTCGTGTGCAAGTCTTTTGCTTCTAAGGTTTGGTCATCTCTCTTGTTTTGCAACTGTTCTGCAAACTAAAGTTGTTGATTGTATTTGTATGTCGATATCTATATTTGTGCTTATGTATGTTATATTTTGTGTTTCTTACAAGGGTCTCTATCAATTCAAATCAAATCGTGCTTGTCGTGCCTTTGGAATTGCTTTTGTGTGTGTTGTTTGTCTCTAGCTTCGTAAAAGGTGAGTCTTTCTCACTCTGACATTTATACTTATGAAATAGTGAATTGATGACAAGTGTTTAGTAATATAAAATGTTATGCAAGTTAATGATGATCATATGATATGCTATGCCATGTTATTACCATATTAAAACTGTTAATTATCACCTGACATGTGATATATGACATTATATTGTGACACTGACATTGTTTATATTGTTTATGCATATATTCACACTGCAAGTTCCCTGTTAGAATAGAATCACTATGGGTTGAAATGATACATACCCGAACGGACTTTAGAATAGGGAAAAATCGTTATGGGCTGAAATGATAGGCCTGAGCGATTTTTATTGTATTTTATTTGACTTGGGATTGCGGGTTTGAAATGATAGAACCCGGGTTTTCTTTGTAAACTGCGGATTGAAATGATATATATCCGTATCACTTGACCTAGGTTAGAAAATTATATACAGACCCCGTGGTATATTTTTAAATGATTTTTTTTTTTAATATGTATTTTCAAAAGTATGAAATTTTTATTTAATATATATATATATATATATATATATTATGGTTTTAAGAAAGTTAAATATTAAATCTTGAAATTGTGAATTTAAGTGAATTCAAGTATGTAAATTAGGAGTAAATGTGACGTTTGACTTTAAATTTTATTTTAAGATGTAAATAAATAATGGAAATTAAATTTAAAGTTTTGAAATGATATTTGAAGTAAAATTTTAAGTTTATTAAATTTATAAATTAATAAACAGTGAATTTTGACTTAATAAATGAATGGAGTTTGCAAAATTGAATATTTGATCTTAAAATTTTATTGTGTTAAATCATATGTTAAAATGATTTTAAATGTGAAATTTTGAAGTCTAGAAATATGATTTTTAAGTTATAATAAAAATTTGGAGTTTTATTATTATTTTTGGAAAGCTAAAATGAAATCTGGAATTTTATAGCATTTTCAAAATGTTGTAGTCTTTTGACAGCAATTTTAAATGCTATTGTTTTGAATCTAACAATGTTTGAAATAACTAAATATCTATTACGACATTTTATAAATGTCGTTATTCTTGAACTAAACCCTTTTTGGAAGCTATAAGCTACGATAGCACTTTATAAATGCTGTCGTTGCTATAATTTGACAATGTTTTGAAATGTTATAGATTTTAACACTGTTTGGGCTATATTTTAAAGTGTTAAATAATTTAACTTTTGAAATGGATTATCTGTGAAATTTTAGAAGTTTTGAATATTTAAATTTGAATTTTTAAGGAATTTAAATTGAATTTGAATTTAAATAAAGTTTACTTGGTTATGTGTTAAACGGAATGAAATGTAATATAATAAATGAATTTTTGAATGGAATTTTGGAATGTATTTTTGGTAATGATGTTTGAAATAATAAATGAATGACATATTTGATTTTTAAATGATATTTAACTTTGAATATTGGGATTTGAATTCAAATAATGATTTGATTATGAAGTTTTTAAAGGATGTAATATTTTAATGATTTTGAAATGGTTTGGAAATGATTTGATCTTTATTTTAATAAAGAATGTGAATGTTGAATGATATTTGATTTTTCTTATTTGATAAAGGAATATTTGAAGTTTATATTTTTGTGAAAAGATATTTGGTTTAATTGTAATTTAAGTTAATTTAAATAATATTGGATTTATGAAATGAATATTTCAAAACTATATAATAATGAAATTAGATTTGAGATATGAATATATGGAATTATAAAGTTTAGTTTTGAAATGTGGGATATTAAAGTTTGGAAATATATATTAAAATTGGATAGTTATTTTCTAGATCAAATCTATATTTGAAATTTATAAGATTTGAAATGTTTTGTTAGAAAACTAAATTGAATTGAAATTGATGGTTTGATTTGAATTAAATTGGAAATTTGAAATTTGTGTTTAATTGAATAAATTTGTAAAATGTAAAGAATTAAAGGAATGTTCCATGATTAAAATGTATGATTTCAAAATGTTATGATTTTCAAAGTGTAACGATTTCAAGTATTTTGGTTTCGGAAAAGTTATAACTTTGAAAGTATTATAATTTTTGAAAGGTGAATATATGTTTGAAATGGAAATGATAAACTACTTTGATTTGAATATTGTTTTGAAATAAAAATGATTTTGGTTTCGATTTATAAACTATTTTGATTGTACATAGTTTTGAAATAAAAATGGTTTTGGTTTCGAAGTATAAACTATTTTGAAATGACCACGGCGTTATAATAACGTTTGGTTGTTAAAGAGACCGGGATCGGAAGTTGTCATACTCTCTGCCAACTCCGAAAACCACTTTAACAACCATGTACGTGGTGGAGATTCCAGAATGAAGTAGGATGGTGGCGACGTTCTTGAGGTATATTACGTGGACCCAACTCCCGTGAGTTGGCATAAGGTGGCTAAAACAGGAGCGATCTCGGGCCAAAGGAGGTAGCACCTCTGGTCGGACACATTCCTTCGATACTATACTCTTACTGGTGATTGATTAGATGGCCATCCTCCGATTTTGATTGGGAGTGTGTTCCGAGGTGGGCGTATGTGGCTGCTGCGTTACCACCAGCCCATGTGCGTAATTGGTATATCTACCCTGGCATTGCCTTGTGTGCCGTGTCACCTACCATACTGAGTCTTTACTACGAGTTTGTTTTTCTCCCGTAGCCCATGTGGTATCCTCTGACAGTCACCCGGAGTGGAGATGGCATGACATTGGATGGACTACTGGGACTATTATGTGTGAAGGGTGATATGGGTAGCCCGGAATGCTATTTAAAAGTATGTTTATTTTACTGTAGACATTATTATAGTAGCGCAATATTACTACATAGTAAATAGTTTAACGGATCCTTAAAGGATGGGTGATCCCAAGCATCCTTTAAGTTACTGATGCATTTTTGTTACTATTCATTTGAGTTGATTTACAGTTCATAAGTATTTATGTCCTGACTCGAGTGTTTTGTGTTTTGCTTTACGCTCGAGTCAGATTGAGTGAGTTAGCATTCAAGATTCACCTTCGGAGTTGGAGCTTTTCTTGAAGATCCAGCCATCTATTTTTCTTTCTGTATCCAGTGATTTCAATGATGTATTCTGATTTATACCTGATGTATCTTGTTACTTTTGTTGTATCATGTTTAACTCTGATGTATCTTATTTTTATATAGTAGCTTCATGAACTACTATTTCTTTTAAATTCCGCTGCATTATTAAATACTCTATGTCTGTGATTTGTGATTATGTATTTACTGTATATTCTGAGATTTGCCAAATTTTATTTACAATGCGGTATTTTGAGCAATTCAAGTCCGACATGTGCAGATGCGAATGGTTGAAAATATCGGGTCGTTACAGGATGGTCTCGGGAAAATGGGAAGGGTGACTCGAAGCAAGGAAGTTATTTACTCGAAGTAAATTATAGGTTGCTCTGGTATAACCTTTGTTTCAGATTTTATAAAACAGATGTAACATCCCGCCTTTTCACACGCTTCAAATCGACACACATGCCGATTCAAACCATATGGAAGGGCGGATTGTTATGGGGTAAATAAGAAAACAGAGAAGAAATAAAACAAAATAGAATCTCACAGCGGAAGGATAAAATATAATAATAAAATATACAGTTTATAAAACTGTTTACAAAACATTCGATTCTTCTTTATACATTTAAATATCAGAGTTTACATACCAAAATATCAATGCAGCGGAATACAGTGTAGTGGAATAAAATAGTAGATAGTAACACTAGAAATCTTCGTCTTCGTCCTCTAGAGATAAAACTTCAAATCCTGAAACGCTCGGACCGACCCGAGCGAATTGAAAAGACAAAACACTCAAGTCAGAACTAAAAGATCTTATGTAAGTTAAATCAACAGAATAAATATGAGTACAATAACTCAAAAGATGTTCGGGATTTACATCTCTTAAGGATCCGTTAAACTATTTACTATGTAGTATATTGCGCTACTATAGTAGTGTCTATTCATAAAATAAACTTACTTTTAAATAGCGTTAAGGGGTTACCCATATAGCCCTTAACACAGAATATATTCCCATAGTCTATACAGTACCGTAATCTCCCCCGTACTGGGCGTCGTCAGAGGGCACTCCATAGGTATGGTACAAAACAAAATCGTATAAGGCGCGCTAGGGTAGGTGACACGGCACAACTAGGCAATGCCAGGGTAGATATACCAATTACGCTTCCGGGCCGATGGTAACGCGTAGCCGCAGCTACCGCCCACCTCGAACAAACTCCCCAAAATCAAAGTAAAAGTGGCCACTGAATCAATCCAAAGTCAAAGTATAATATCGAAGAGGAGTGTCCGATCAGAGGAATGACCTCATTAACCCGTCGATCGCTCCTATTTTAGCCACCTTATGCCAACTCACGGGAGTTGGGTCCTCGTATTTACCTTACAGGAAACGTCGCCACCATCCTACTTCATTCTGGAATCTCCACCGCGTACACGGTTAGTCAAAGTGGTTTTCGGTATCGACAGAGAGTATGTCCATATCCGATCCTGGTCTCTTTGCCAACCAATCGTTATTATAACACCGCGATCATAAAAAAAATGGAGTTTAGTTTAAATACAATAACTTTCTCTTACGTTATCCAATTTACGCGTGATTTTTTTGTTAGGATCGTAGAAAAATTTCAGACGCGTAGACGCTGGTTTGGACTGATTTGGAGACCGTCGAATTTTTGGGTTTAAATCGGATTTAAATTCGATTTAAATTCAAAAGGTGAGTGTTTTAACCCACTCACAACTTCTAAAAGTTTTTATGTTTGTTAAAATTTATTTTAGATATGAGTAGAAATTTATTGATAACTGTTTGGCATGTTTTGTTCATCATATTTGCTAAATCGCGTTATTTAATTTAACTGTTAATTAATTTTATTTATTGCATATTAAGTGACAGTTAGAATTTATTTATTTGCATAGGAACTGCTAGTAAACAGTTATAAAATTTATTACTAATTATAAACTGTTAGTTTAATAGTTGATTAAATTTATTTTTGAATAAAACCGATAGTTATTACCTGATATATATTATCAGATATATATTGATATTGAATTATTATTGGATGATGATTGTGATTTGGATGATGGATGATGTTGATGAATGGATGTTTTATTTTATATCATTAAACTGCAAGTTATCATGCATTTTTCATTTTCATTCGAGATTGTGGTTTGAAATGATATACAACTGCAAAATTTTATTTTTAAATTGCGGATTGAAATGATAAATATCCGTATCATTTGACCATAGGATAGAAAATTATATACATGCACCGTGGTCTATATATAAAATATTTTAAAGTGATTTCTATGGTTTGGATGGAATACGGTTTATAATAATTTTAATTTTGATATTTTTCTTCTATACATGTATACATATGAAGTTAGAAATTTTGAATTTTAAAACTGTGTATAAAAATCTCTTAAATAAAAATGAAAATTTGAAAAAATGGAGTTTTATAATTTATATCATATGTTTAAATGTTTAAGTTTGTAAATTTTAAGATATGATATTTATAACTGGATTTTTCCCAAGATAAATTTGAAATGAATATTCTAGTATAAATTAAATTGAAAAAAATATCTAATTGCTAGAAATTAGAGTTTTATTTATGGATTTTTATGTGAATATTCAAGACTAAATAATAGAACATTAATTTGCTGAAAGAAAAAAAATCCAACTTTAGTTTTTAAATATTAATACTCCAAATGGATATATATATATATATATATATAGAAATCGAAGTGGTTTTGGAACTTGAAAGTGATATTTAAATTTTGGTTTAGACTTTAAATAAAGAAATATATTTGTAAAGCCATGGAAATTATTTTCTTTACAAAGTAACCTTAAAGTTAAACCATTTATTCTATATGCCGTTGAATTCCAAACCATTCAAGTTTTAGAAGTTATGGTCTTAAAATTTTGAATTTCGAATATTATGCTTTGAAAGTATAATTCAAATATTTGGTTTCTAGATGTTATAAATTTTAAAGCAGTATGATTTTTTGGAAAAGAATTATATTTGGGCTAAAATGATATTATATTGTTCGGGTTTTTAAAATGATATCGTAATTCATAGTTTTGAAATGGGAAATTTTATCCTGGTTTTAAAGTATAAACTATTTTTAAATGACCGCGGTGTTATAATAACGTTATAATAACGATTGGTTGGCAAAGAGACCGGGATCGGATATGGACATACTCTCTGTCGATACCAAAAACCACTTTGACTAACCGTGTACGCGGTGGAGATTCCAGAATGAAGTAGGATGGTGGCGACGTTTCCTGTAAGGTAAATACGTGGACCCAACTCCCGTGAGTTGGCATAAGGTGGCTAAAACAGGAGCGATCGACGGGTTAATGAGGTCATTCCTCTGATCGGACACTCCTCTTCGATATTATACTTTGACTTTGGATTGATTCAGTGGCCACTTTTACTTTGATTTTGGGGAGTTTGTTCGAGGTGGGCGGTAGCTGTGGCTACGCGTTACCATCGGCCCGGAAGCGTAATTGGTATATCTACCCTGGCATTGCCTAGTTGTGCCGTGTCACCTACCCTATCGCGCCTTATACGATTTTGTTTTGTACCATACCTATGGAGTGCCCTCTGACGACGCCCAGTACGGGGGAGATTACGGTACTGTATAGACTATGGGAATATATTCTGTGTTAAGGGCTATATGGGTAACCCCTTAACGCTATTTAAAAGTAAGTTTATTTTATGAATAGACACTACTATAGTAGCGCAATATACTACATAGTAAATAGTTTAACGGATCCTTAAGAGATGTAAATCCCGAACATCTTTTGAGTTATTATACTCATATTTATTCTGTTGATTTAACTTACATAAGATCTTTTAGTTTTGACTCGAGTGTTTTGTCTTTTCAATTCGCTCGGGTCAGTCCGAGCGTTTCAGGATTTGAAGTTTTAGCTCTGGAGGACGAAGACGAAGATTTGTAGTGTTACTATCTACTATTTTATTCCACTACACTGTATTCCGCTGCATTGATATTTTGGTATGTAAACTCTGATATTTAAATGTATAAAGAAGAATCGAATGTTTTGTAAACAGTTTTATAAACTGTATATTTTATTATTATATTTTATCCTTCCGCTGTGAGATTCTATTTTGTTTTATTTCTTCTCTGTTTTCTTATTTACCCCATAACAATCCGCCCTTCCGTATGGTTTGAATCGGCATGTGTGTCGATTTGAAGCGTGCGAAAAGGCGGGATGTTACAACAGAAACCTGTTTCTGTTTTAAGAAATTTAAAGTATAGTTTGAATTTGAATTGGAATTTAACTTAGGCTTTAAACTTGAATCTAAATATGAATTCAAAATAGTTTGAATTCTGGTTTTTGTAGTAATTTGAATTTTTTTTAGATTTTCAAGTTTGGTTAAATAAAACAGGCAACCTGATTTTGTTTTTAATTTTTTAAAAACAAGATTAAAATGCAAAACCAAAAATCTGAAAACTAAGTTGAACCTGAAATTGAATTTAAATTCAATAAGTTTAAATTTTGGATCTCTGAAATAAATTTGAAATTTTCTTTTAAATTCTAGTTTGATTTTAAAATAGAACAGAAATTGTTTTCTGTTTTTATTTAAATTTAAAAGTAAGTTTAAAATTGTAAGATTAAGTTCAAATTGGAATTTTTAAACCTAAAATTTAAAAATGTAATCAATAAATTAAATCCTGGATTTTTAAATATTTTGAATTCAGGAAGTTAAGACGTTTTTAAACCAAGCTGAAACTGTCTTTCTGTTTTTAAAATTTGAAGTAAAATTTTAAATTGCAACTGAAAATTTAAAACAAAGTTTGAAATCTGGAAACTAAAATATGAAGCTGAGGTAGAAGAATCTAAGTTAAATTTAATTTAAATCTAGAATTCAAATTTAGATTTTAAACTTTTTAAAGTATAACAGAACATTGGTTTGAAATTAACCTATGAGTTTTAATTTATGGAATAAGAATTTAAAATAAGTATAAAATTCAGTTTAAAACCTGGGATTTGAATGTAATGTCAGTTTTAAAAATAAAATAAGTTTTTAAATTTAAATTTGTTTTAACTATTTTAGAAAAGTTTAAATAATTTGAATTTAAAAATGAAGATGGAAATGTAAGTAAGTTTTAAAGCTTTAAGTTTAAATTTGAAATAAAAATTTAAACTGCGTTTCAGTTTGAAATTTAAAAAGAGATTTTTTTAAATTGAATTTTGTTTGAAACAGATTGTTTAAATTACTTTATATAAGAAAATGTATCTTAATTTTGAACTTAAAAAAAATTGATTTCATTTAAATTATTTAATTAATTTAAATGGAATATTAATTATTTAATTAATGAATATTGTGGATGTTTAATTAAGTAATTAATAATTTTTAAGATAATTAATTAGATTTAGATTAATTAATTAAGGTTAATTAATCTATAATTAAGGATGATTAATTAAATTTTAATTAATGATTAAGATTTATTTAATCAAGTGTTTAAAGTAATTAAGATTTTAATTAACACTTAATTAATTAATAATTAGAGATTAATTAAATTGTAATTAAATATTAATTAATTGATAATTAATAATGATTTATATAATTTAATTCTTAATTTGGTAACTAAGAATTGTTAATGAATGTCATTAACTTAAGATTATTTTAAAAATTAATTAATGTGATTAATTTTTGATAATTAATTGGATTAATTAATTAATAATAATCAATTGTTTAAGTTTAATTACTTAATGAAAGTAATTAATGAATTAATTACTTGGTGTAATTAATTTGATTAATGTGATTAGTTTAGATTAATTAAGTTAAATTAATTTAAACATTTGTGGATTGTTGATAATTACTTTATGTGTAACGATCCCGAATTTTAATTTATTTTAAATTGACAATTAAATTTATTTTTGATTTAAAAGTTGTGAGATTAAATGATAACCGATTGGAGTTTTTCCAAAATTTAAATGGTTTGTGTTATTTATTAATAAGAAAATGGTTTCTTTTGTAAATTATTTTAAATCAATTAGGAGTTATTTTTATAAGAATAATTATAATAGCTTTATATCTATATACATGAAGTATAAAACAAATAAATAAAACAAATAAATAAATACACTAGAATAAATTCAAACAACATGTTAATAAAACAAATGTATATAAGTATGCACACTTAGAAACAATACTAAAAATATCTCAGTACAAACAAATAAAAGAAGTACAAGCTTATAAAATAAAACAAATATGAAAAGTAAGTAAATAAATAAACAAATCAGGTACACTTAAATAATAACAAAGCAAGATACAAAGCAAGTAAAATATTAGTCAACAAAACAAAATGAAGAAAATACAAAACAAACAAGTATAATAAATGCCAGCCAAAATAACATATCCCTGTGCATTCCTTTTCTTAGATATGGAAGAGTAGCTTGAAAATGAAGTACTCAGGCAATTAATGCAACATGCCTCTAGCAATTAATGCAAGCCTCTTCACCCATGCCTATTATACAAATAACATCACCTGTACAAAATGTTATCAACTTGTAAACTTTTTTTGTTATATACATCACTTTCTTCATCTCGGTTTTCGCTCATTTTAAACTGAGCAAAAGAAAAAAAAATAAAAGAAAAAAACATAGGAAAGCTTCAGTTTACAACTAAAACAAAATTCAACATCCAAGTAGAAGGCTTTCAACAGCAAATTCAAAAGCCTGTTTCAAAACTGTGAGCAAATCTTCTTTTTAAACTAGACTTCTTTGATTCTTTTATCTGTGAGTAACTTCACTTTTGAGAACTTAAGGTAAAATTTGGTTGTTTGTGGGTAAGTTGAAGTGAATAAGCATTTGCAGGTGAATATCTGATGTGGATATTATTGTGTGCATGATATATATATACACTCTGCTCTGTTTGTTTTTCAAGCTCAAAATTCTATTTAAAAATCCTTACCACATGATCTGATTCTTAATAGGATCTGATTTTCAAACAAATATTGTTTGATTTGACCTAGATTAATGTTTTAAAATTTTAGTTAGTCAATATAAGGCTTGTTTGTCTCTAGAAGTATTCAAACATATGTGTATGTTAAATAAAGTCAAAACTCAAGCTTGTTAATTTATCAATTCAGTATTACAAATTGAATACTCTAATCAAAACATGATTTTTAATCCAAAAATTAAGATTTTTGGATTAAGCATAGAGGTGCAGTTTGGTATTGAAGAGAGATGGGGTTATTTGAATTTTCTGGTGATCCATGTATCGTGGAGGCTGGGGGTTCTTCGTGATGGTAGAGGGATGACCCAAGAACCTTGGAAAAATGTTTGATGATGATGCAGATCAACGTGGCATTGGGGACAGCTCGAGTTTGTCAGCAACCCTAGTTTTTGGTGCTTTGGAATTTTGGATTGGCGTAACCTCTCTGAAGCACCAAGTGTCGCGCACTTTTGCGTAATGGAAGTGAGGGAGTTGAAGAAGCTGTAGCCGGAATTGTTGACCTCCTAGTGGTCGGAGCGGTGAAAACGAGGCAATGTTGACAGGTTTTGGGTGGAAGTTGCTTTTTGCTGTTCTAGGTTTCGAACGAAACACTCATTTTTTATTTAGAGTGGATGTTGTCGAATCGTGAATTGATCTGAAGTATAGGGTGGATTCGTGACTTGTTGGCGTTGGTGGAGTTCGCCGGAGCTCCGGCGAGTGCTCGTGCACGTATACGTGCATTCACGTCTGGGTTTGAAGACCGTGAGGAAGAAGAGGGAGGCTCGAAGACATGCACGGGGACTTGGTTGATTTGCTCGAAGCAAGGACGAGGGAAACCCGAAGTAGTTGTGGAGTGGAGTTGCTTTTGCATTGCTACAGGTTTTGAAACCTGTCTTCTTTTTTTTTGTGGGTTCTGTTTTCCTCGGGGAAGACTCGAGTTATTCGAGTACTTGACTCGAAGCAAATGGGGAGTCTGACTCGAAGCAAGTTTGTTAACCTCGGGTTATTTTGTATGTTACAGGTTTTATGAAACCTGTCTGCAAATATGAATTTTAAAGCAAATTTAAATGAAATTTGGATTTTAAATTAAAATTTCAAATCAAGGTTTTAAAAACAAATATTTATTTTGATTTTGATAAAATTCTTTTATAAAGGGTTTCTTAAATTTTAATGAGAAGTTAAATGATTGGTTTTAACTTGAATTTGCAAGTAAGAATATTAATGTATTTTGAAAGCTTAATTTTTAAATAAAAAATTAAGTAGATTAGTTTAAAAGCTTTCTCTTATATAAGTAATAAATGTTATTTACATTTATTTTAAAGAATTATAAATTGATTTTTTTTAAATTGGATTAATGTTTAAAAGAATAATCATTTTGAATTTTAAATTCAAAATGTAAATTTAATTTAAATTCAAAAGTGAAATGTTTTTTTCACTCTAATGTTAATGAAGTCATCAATAAGAAATGAATTATATTGGAGATAATTAAGGTATTAAATGATTCAGTTAATAAGATAATTAAGGAATGATTTATTTATCGAATTTATAAATTAATGATTTAGATTAATTTATAATTAGAGATTAATTTAAAAGTAATTAAAGAAATGCTATTAGTAAATGAAGATAATTAAATAGGAATTATTAAGTGATTAAATTAATGTGAATAATTTTGATAATTAATTAGATTAATTGAATAAGAAAATCAGTTATAAATTGTAATTACTTAATGAAAGTAATAAAGGGGCAAATTACCAATTGTAATTGAATTTGAATATTTTGATTAACTTAATGATAAAGTTTAATTGGTAATTAATGATTAATGGTTGTGAGGTGATTGCTTAATGAGAAGAAATTAAAAGTTTAATTACTTAAGATAATAAATTAAGAGGTTAATTAATTATGTAATTGGTTCAGAGGTTAATTTAATTAATATGATTAATTAAGAATAAATTAATTAATCAAAATGTTTGATAAATTAATTTATATCAAATGATTTGTAATTAATAAATCAGGATTAGATAATTAAATTCATAAGAAATTTATTTTACTTGGAAATAAATTGAATCGATCAGGATTAATCAATTTAATTAATCCTACTTATAAATGACAATTGAATGCTTAACCTTACTTATGAATGATTGTGTTGTATGAGATGCCTTGAATTGATTATCCTATCTGATTTGTGATATTTTGTTCTATAGATTGAACTGTGTATATTTATTGCATCTGTATATTATCTGTGAATCTGTGAATGGACGATGAGCGTTATAGTTTATATCGCTTATCAACTATATTTCTGTGTTTTTAATCTGTGATGATTGAATGATGTTGCACTATTGTGTTAAACCCCTGGACCACACAATACACACACAATATGGATTTCACGAGGAAATCGATTAAGTCACAGATTTTTGAAATAGTTTTAAATTTGAATATTTGAATTCAAATGTTTTGGAAATGGATTGGGTTTAAAGTGAAAAGCTTTTGAAATGGAATTTCATAGATGAAATTTATTTGAATAACTCGATAAAATATGAAGTTGAGTAAATTGATTTGAACTTAAATTCAAGATTTGAAATTGAATTCTATGATTTAAAACTAGGGATTAAAAAGGTTATACCAGTTATATATGGGTTAAACTATTTTAAAAGTATTGATTTGGGGATGTGAATAGAATTCAAGGGCTTTAACTCGTGTAAATATAATTGGATTTTTCTGAAACGAAAACTACTTGTTTTCAAATAATAATAGCTTAAATTATGTTGAAAAGGTTTCAAGTTTGAAATTGAATTGAAATTGTATTTGAAAGGCTATGAATGAATCTTTGGAAATGATTTTTAAAAGCTATAAGTTGAATCTTTGATTTAAAGATTCAACAAGTTAATCGAATTTTGAAAGCTATGAGTTAAATCTTTGATTTAAAGGTTTAATGAGTTAATCCAATTGGAATGGAAATTGTTTTAAAGTCTATAAATTGATCTTTGTGAAATAAATCTTTTTTTGTAATATAAAGATTTGAAATGGTAATTGGTTTAAACCATTTGAAGAAAAGTTTTGGGTTTTAAGTTGTGACTTAATTGAAATCCCAATATCCATATGTTTTTAAAATACTGCGCTCACTATTCGGTTTAGCCGGGAGAGGACCTTTGTGTCATATATCCCATTCCGAATATGTGATATGTCGTTATGGATAGCATTTGAAGACCGGTGTTGAAGACCGGATATTTTTGAAAGCGAAAGGACAACTCGTCGAATGTCTTTGCATCGAATGGTCCCCGGTATAGAGACTCCATATGTGATGGGAAGTCCGAACGTGATTAGTGAATATCCGGATTGCAAGGACTTCTTTGTAAGTGCCTTCGGTTCTGTTCGAGCCCGGAACAGACTTGTATGGATAGTATGTCTGACATTACAAATTGAAATATAAAGCTGATTTCTTTCAAATACATTTCTGTTGGTGGCGGAGAATTTATTCTCTTAGCTTAACACCCTTCTCTGAGACGTACGAGCTCAGAGGTTATGTAGTTGAAGGTTGTCAGCGATATATTCCCAATTTGGTAATGTGACATGCAGAGTGTTGCTGTGAAATGATCATTGTGTTGATCATTTGTGATAGGATCATTTGTTTGATCGTTTATCTTTGTGATCATTTCTATGATCATTTGTTGACCCAAAGCACAGCTTTTGTATAAAGCGTGGCTTTGTGGACGAGACTTCGTCGAGCCTCACACCCCGGAATGGTCAAAACAGGAAAGATGCGGCAAGGTTATGAGGGGTAGCTCCCTTTAGGGTATGTGCATTTCCTTCTGGAAAAGGGTGGTATCATGGTATGGAGCCCAGATACTTGCTCATGTTGAAACACTTTATTTATGGTGTGATGTTGATTAGAGAGCTCTCGGATAAAGGTCCCAAAGGACCGGGGGATGGCATACTCGTGTCAGTTGTTACCCAGTTAGGGGTAACCCGGCCTTGTGTTGGTAGAGATCCGGTTTGGTTCTCGGGGACGTCCCTCCAGAGGCGTTCTCATGTGGCAATGGGAAGTTCCTTGGCCTGACCATTTGTTGGAAATCCAAAGAAACAATACGAGCCTTGTACGGTATTAGTTGTAGAACCTGCCATCTAATATGGTAGCTATAGTAAGCATAATATAATGGTACCTATGCTGGCTAAGATTTATATTCTACTTTCGAAATGAATTTTTCCTACACTATGCACTAGCAATAATATCAAATGTTTCTTTTTAATGCGTATCAAGCATCTTTGACTAACATAAGAAGAAATCTCCTCCAAGTCTGCGTTTGCATTGTGTGTGTGGCGGGAGGTCTTATGGTAGTCTCATTTTTAAAAAGCATTGCGAATTGACTTTAAAAATCTTTTATTGAATGTTTTAAAGGATAAACTATTTTTGTTGCTCACACCAGTCCCACGACTGATCCGGAGTTTATTGTTTCTTTCCTAAACTCTGGGTGTTTATTATTTTCTACACGAGCAGTCTAGAGTTGGGTTTTTCAGATAGTCAGATGTAGTAGATTATCTGGAGTTAGTTCAGTCTCTGAACCACACCACACTTGCTTATCTTTGTGCATCGTTATTGGGAGTTCGAGCTATTGCTGGATTGGTTCTTGGAGATGGAGTTACAGATCTGGAGTTCTTCGTTGAAGACTATCTTAGAGTTATTTATTCCGCTGCTATTTGTTGTATCATATCTCTGATGTATATTGATATCTATTGGATCATCTGTTGTATCAGATATTGTATCAAAGCTGTATATCAATGTATTATTCTTTTATTCCGCTGTGTTGTTTACTTAATGTTGTTATAAGCTCCGGCGAATCGGATTTGAACGGTCGAATCTATGGCATTCGAATACGATATGAAGTATGGATGTCGATTTTCGAGCGGGCAAAATCCGATATCGTTACATTTGGTATCAGAGCTAAGGTTGAACTTTAGCTCAGGAGTGTAACACATTAAGTAGCTCATTAGAGATGGGATGAAGTATCCTAGAATGAGTATATCCCTAAGATATCTGTTTGAAAGTCTCAGTAAATACTCTTGCTATCCACTGATAGTGAGTATGAGTGCAAGAAGAGGACGAGATAGGGGACAAGGGAATACCACTATAAATGGTCAATGCTCTGCAACAGTGGAAACAACTTCCTCTATCAATTTTCTTTGATTCGTTTTTAAATTCTTTTGATTGCTTCGTGACAGCTCCAGAATAAGTTTTGGTGTGATGATGGCCCTACGTATCGTTGTAGGAAATTTTTATTTCGTATCTTCATCAATTTCTTGTCAGTTTTCGATTTAAACTCTATTGAATGAATTAGAAATTAGAAATTTTGAATAAATTGGAAATTTAAATTGAGTTAACTTGATTAATAGAATATGAGGATAAAGTTGAATTAAATCAATAAAACGATTTCGTTTAAAACTAAATTTGAAATTCTATTATAATTTCTTGTATCTATTGTTGATATTATGATTTGGTGAGCCAAATGCAGAATTGATATCCAGTTTGATCTAAAAAGATATTTCTCTATCTTTCATCTACCTTCGTTATCTCTCTTTGGCGAATTTCGAGGACGAAATTCTTTTAAGGGGGGACGTCTGTAACGATCCCGAATTTTAATTTATTTTAAATTGACAATTAAATTTATTTTTGATTTAAAAGTTGTGAGATTAAATGATAACCGATTGGAGTTTTTCCAAAATTTAAATGGTTTGTGTTATTTATTAATAAGAAAATGGTTTCTTTTGTAAATTATTTTAAATCAATTAGGAGTTATTTTTATAACAATAATTATAATAGCTTTATATCTATATACATGAAGTATAAAACAAATAAATAAAACAAATAAATAAATACACTAGAATAAATTCAAACAACATGTTAATAAAACAAATGTATATAAGTATGCACACTTAGAAACAATACTAAAAATATCTCGGTACAAACAAATAAAAGAAGTACAAGCTTATAAAATAAAACAAATATGAAAAGTAAGTAAATAAATAAACAAATCAGGTACACTTAAATAATAACAAAGCAAGATACAAAGCAAGTAAAATATTAGTCAACAAAACAAAAAGAAGAAAATACAAAACAAACAAGTATAATAAATGCCAGCTAAAATAACATATCCCTGTGCATTCCTTTTCTTAGATATGGAAGAGTAGCTTGAAAATGAAGTACTCAGGCAATTAATGCAACATGCCTCTAGCAATTAATGCAAGCCTCTTCACCCATGCCTATTATACAAATAACATCACCTGTACAAAATGTTATCAACTTGTAAACTTTTTTTGTTATATACATCACTTTCTTCATCTAAGTTTTCGCTCATTTTAAACTGAGCAAAAGAAAAAAAAATAAAAGAAAAAAACATAGGAAAGCTTCAGTTTACAACTAAAACAAAATTCAACATCCAAGTAGAAGGCTTTCAACAGCAAATTCAAAAGCCTGTTTCAAAACTGTGAGCAAATCTTCTTTTTAAACTAGACTTCTTTGATTCTTTTATCTGTGAGTAACTTCACTTTTGAGAACTTAAGGTAAAATTTGGTTGTTTGTGGGTAAGTTGAAGTGAATAAGCATTTGCAGGTGAATATCTGATGTGGATATTATTGTGTGCATGATATACATATATACACTCTTCTCTGTTTGTTTTTCAAGCTCAAAATTCTATTTAAAAATCCTTACCACATGATCTGATTCTTAATAGGATCTGATTTTCAAACAAATATTGTTCGATTTGACCTAGATTAATGTTTTAAAATTTTAGTTAGTCAATATAAGGCTTGTTTGTCTCTAGAAGTATTCAAACATATGTGTATGTTAAATAAAGTCAAAACTCAAGCTTGTTAATTTATCAATTCAGTATTACAAATTGAATACTCTAATCAAAACATGATTTTTAAGACAAAAATTAAGATTTTTGGATTAAGCATAGAGGTGCAGTTTGGTATTGAACAGAGATGGGGTTATTTGAATTTTCTGGTGATCCATGTATCGTGGAGGCTGGGGGTTCTTCGTGATGGTAGAGGGATGACCCAAGAACCTTGGAAAAATGTTTGATGATGATGCAGATCAACGTGGCGTTGGGGACTGCTCGAGTTTGTCAGCAACCCTAGTTTTTGGTGCTTTGGAATTTTGGATCGGCGTAACCTCTCTGAAGCACCGAGTGCCATGCACTTTTGCGTAATGGAAGTGAGGGAGTTGAAGAAGCTGTAGCCGGAATTGTTGACCTCCTAGTGGTCGGAGCGGTGAAAACGAGGCAATGTTGACAGGTTTTGGGTGGAAGTTGCTTTTTGCTGTTCCAGGTTTCGAACGAAACACTCATTTTTTATTTAGAGTGGATGTTGTCGAATCGTGAATTGATCTGAAGTATAGGGTGGATTCGTGACTTGTTGGCGTTGGTGGAGTTCGCCGGAGCTCCGGCGAGTGCTCGTGCACGTATACGTGCATTCACGTCTGGGTTTGAAGACCGTGAGGAAGAAGAGGGAGGCTCGAAGACATGCACGGGGACTTGGTTGATTTGCTCGAAGCAAGGACGAGGGAAACCCGAAGTAGTTGTGGAGTGGAGTTGCTTTTGCATTGCTACAGGTTTTGAAACCTGTCTTTTTTTTTGTGGGTTCTGTTTTCCTCGGGGAAGACTCGAGTTATTCGAGTACTTGACTCGAAGCAAATGGGGAGTCTGACTCGAAGCAAGTTTGTTAACCTCGGGTTATTTTGTATGTTACAGGTTTTATGAAACCTGTCTGCAAATATGAATTTTAAAGCAAATTTAAATGAAATTTGGATTTTAAATTAAAATTTCAAATCAAGGTTTTAAAAACAAATATTTATTTTGATTTTGATAAAATTCTTTTATAAAGGGTTTCTTAAATTTTAATGAGAAGTTAAATGATTGGTTTTAACTTGAATTTGCAAGTAAGAATATTAATGTATTTTGAAAGCTTAATTTTTAAATAAAAAATTAAGTAGATTAGTTTAAAAGCTTTCTCTTATATAAGTAATAAATGTTATTTACATTTATTTTAAAGAATTATAAATTGATTTTTTTTTAAATTGGATTAATGTTTAAAAGAATAATCATTTTGAATTTTAAATTCAAAATGTAAATTTAATTTAAATTCAAAAGTGAAATGTTTTTTTCACTCTAATGTTAATGAAGTCATCAATAAGAAATGAATTATATTGGAGATAATTAAGGTATTAAATGATTCAATTAATAAGATAATTAAGGAATGATTTATTTATCGAATTTATAAATTAATCATTTAGATTAATTTATAATTAGAGATTAATTTAAAAGTAATTAAAGAAATGCTATTAGTAAATGAAGATAATTAACTAGGAATTATTAAGTGATTAAATTAATGTGAATAATTTTGATAATTAATTAGATTAATTGAATAAGAAAATCAATTATAAATTGTAATTACTTAATGAAAGTAATAAAGGGGCAAATTACCAATTGTAATTGAATTTGAATATTTTGATTAACTTAATGATAAAGTTTAATTGGTAATTAATGATTAATGGTTGTGAGGTGATTGCTTAATGAGAAGAAATTAAAAGTTTAATTACTTAAGATAATAAATTAAGAGGTTAATTAATTATGTAATTGGTTCAGAGGTTAATTTAATTAATATGATTAATTAAGAATAAATTAATTAATCAAAATGTTTGATAAATTAATTTATATCAAATGATTTGTATTTAATAAATCAGGGTTAGATAATTAAATTCATAAGAAATTTATTTTACTTGGAAATAAATTGAATCGATCAAGATTAATCAATTTAATTAATCCTACTTATAAATGACAATTGAATGCTTAACCTTACTTATGAATGATTGTATTGTATGAGATGCCTTGAATTGATTATCCTATCTTATTTGTGATATTTTGTTCTATAGATTGAACTGTGTATATTTATTGCATCTGTATATTATCTGTGAATCTGTGAATGGACGATGAGCGTTATAGTTTATATCGCTTATCAACTATATTTCTGTGTTTTTAATCTGTGATGATTGAATGATGTTGCACTATTGTGTTAAACCCCTGGACCACACAATACACACACAATATGGATTTCACGAGGAAATCGATTAAGTCACAGATTTTTGAAATAGTTTTAAATTTGAATATTTGAATTCAAATGTTTTGGAAATGGATTGGGTTTAAAGTGAAAAGCTTTTGAAATGGAATTTCATAGATGAAATTTATTTGAATAACTCGATAAAATATGAAGTTGAGTAAATTGATTTGAACTTAAATTCAAGATTTGAAATTGAATTCTATGATTTAAAACTAGGGATTAAAAAGGTTATACCAGTTATATATGGGTTAAACTATTTTAAAAGTATTGATTTGGGGATGTGAGTAGAATTCAAGGGCTTTAACTCGTGTAAATATAATTGGATTTTTCTGAAACGAAAACTACTTGTTTTCAAATAATAATAGCTTAAATTATGTTGAAAAGGTTTCAAGTTTGAAATTGAATTGAAATTGTATTTGAAAGGCTATGAATGAATCTTTGGAAATGATTTTTAAAAGCTATAAGTTGAATCTTTGATTTAAAGATTCAACAAGTTAATCGAATTTTGAAAGCTATGAGTTAAATCTTTGATTTAAAGGTTTAATGAGTTAATCCAATTGGAATGGAAATTGTTTTAAAGTCTATAAATTGATCTTTGTGAAATAAATCTTTTTTTGTAATATAAAGATTTGAAATGGTAATTGGTTTAAACCATTTGAAGAAAAGTTTTGGGTTTTAAGTTGTGACTTAATTGAAATCCCAATATCCATATGTTTTTAAAATACTGCGCTCACTATTCGGTTTAGCCGGGAGAGGACCTTTGTGTCATATATCCCATTCCGAATATGTGATATGTCGTTATGGATAGCATTTGAAGACCGGTGTTGAAGACCGGATATTTTTGAAAGCGAAAGGACAACTCGTCGAATGTCTTTGCATCGAATGGTCCCCGGTATAGAGACTCCATATGTGATGGGAAGTCCGAACGTGATTAGTGAATATCCGGATTGCAAGGACTTCTTTGTAAGTGCCTTCGGTTCTGTTCGAGCCCGGAACAGACTTGTATGGATAGTATGTCTGACATTACAAATTGAAATATAAAGCTGATTTCTTTCAAATACATTTCTGTTGGTGGCGGAGAATTTATTCTCTTAGCTTAACACCCTTCTCTGAGACGTACGAGCTCAGAGGTTATGTAGTTGAAGGTTGTCAGCGATATATTCCCAATTTGGTAATGTGACATGCAGAGTGTTGCTGTGAAATGATCATTGTGTTGATCATTTGTGATAGGATCATTTGTTTGCTCGTTTATCTTTGTGATCATTTCTATGATCATTTGTTAACCCAAAGCACAGCTTTTGTATAAAGCGTGGCTTTGTGGACGAGACTTCGTCGAGCCTCACACCCCGGAATGGTCAAAACAGGAAAGATGCGGCAAGGTTATGAGGGGTAGCTCCCTTTAGGGTATGTGCATTTCCTTCTGGAAAAGGGTGGTATCATGGTATGGAGCCCAGATACTTGCTCATGTTGAAACACTTTATTTATGGTGTGATGTTGATTAGAGAGCTCTCGGATAAAGGTCCCAAAGGACCGGGGGATGGCATACTCGTGTCAGTTGTTACCCAGTTAGGGGTAACCCGGCCTTGTGTTGGTAGAGATCCGGTTTGGTTCTCGGGGACGTCCCTCCAGAGGCGTTCTCATGTGGCAATGGGAAGTTCCTTGGCCTGACCATTTGTTGGAAATCCAAAGAAACAATACGAGCCTTGTACGGTATTAGTTGTAGAACCTGCCATCTAATATGGTAGCTATAGTAAGCATAATATAATGGTACCTATGCTGGCTAAGATTTATATTCTACTTTCGAAATGAATTTTTCCTACACTATGCACTAGCAATAATATCAAATGTTTCTTTTTAATGCGTATCAAGCATCTTTGACTAACATAAGAAGAAATCTCCTCCAAGTCTCCGTTTGCATTGTGTGTGTGGCGGGAGGTCTTATGGTAGTCTCATTTTTAAAAAGCATTGCGAATTGACTTTGAAAATCTTTTGTTGAATGTTTTAAAGGATAAACTGTTTTTGTTGCTCACACCAGTCCCACGACTGATCCGGAGTTTATTGTTTCTTTCCTAAACTCTGGGTGCTCATTATTTTCTACACGAGCAGTCTAGAGTTGGGTTTTTCAGATAGTCAGATGTAGTAGATTATCTGGAGTTAGTTCAGTCTCTGAACCACACCACACTTGCTTATCTTTGTGCATCGTTATTGGGAGTTCGAGCTATTGCTGGATTGGTTCTTGGAGATGGAGTTACAGATCTGGAGTTCTTCGTTGAAGACTATCTTAGAGTTATTTATTCCGCTGCTATTTGTTGTATCATATCTCTGATGTATATTGATATCTATTAGATCATCTGTTGTATCAGATATTGTATCAAAGCTGTATATCAATGTATTATTCTTTTATTCCGCTGTGTTGTTTACTTAATGTTGTTATAAGCTCCGGCGAATCGGATTTGAACGGTCGAATCTATGGCATTCGAATACGATATGAAGTATGGATGTCGATTTTCGAGCGGGCAAAATCCGATATCGTTACATTATGGATTTGTAATTACTTAAGGAAGTAATTAAATAAATAATTACTGTATAAAGATATTTATTATAGAAGTAATTTGGATTTAAATTACTTTGAAAATTAATCAAGTGATTAATGAAGATAATTAATTAAGAGTAATTAAATTATGGGATGAGTAATTAAAGTAGTTAATTACTGAATGGTTATTAATCAGGGGTGATTAATATATATATATATATATGGTTTAAATTTCAGATTAATTACTTATGTAATTAACTTATATAGAGATTGATTAAAGGTAATTAGAAATCATTAATCGGTTAATTAATGATGAAATTTGGAATTGATTAATTAAGGTATAATTAATAATAAATAACTGATTAATGGAATTACTTTTGGCTAAATAATTAATTTAGTAATTACAAGTTAATTATTTGCAAAGAGTTTAATCTATAATTAACTTGTGTAATTAATTTTAAAGACTAATTACTTATTGTAATTAGAGATGGTTAATCAATAATGATTAATTGAAATGAATATTGAGATGGTGATTATTTAAATTGATTTGTAATCAATTAATGGTTAAGTTAAGCAGGATTTTAATGATGAAGTAATTAATTTAATTCATTTTAAATTAATTAGAGATTAATTAATTTAATTCATTTTAAATTAATAATAGAAGGTGTGATCATTATATCATTGCTTATGTTTGATGATTGGTATTAATTGCCATGTATGGTTTGTAATCTCAGTTATGAGAAGAGTAGTGTATGAGATATGGATGCATTGGTTGCTTTTGGATGATAATATGGATTATCTGATTATGATATGAATTATCTGTTGGTAATGATAATGTTGATTATCTATTGTGTTATAAATTATCTATCTGTGTATATTTAGATAATGAATTGAATTGTTTTAAACTTTAAAACAACTTGGCCTTAAAAGACACGTTTTGGATTTCGATGAGACCGGGATCGGGTTTCCATATTTGGATGTCCGAAAACCATATCGATCCAAATTAACGTTAAGTCGTTAATCCAAGTGGAGCGAGTGAAGACTCGAGGTGTAAGGGCTATACGTCAGTATAACTCTGTGAGTGATTCCGTAATGAGTTGACGGAATAGTACTTATAGATTCGAGATGGTGATTCAGAGTGCAAGGGTTATCGTCATTAACACTGAGGGTGATTCGAAAATGAGTGTAACGAGATAATGCCTTCGGTTTCGTTCGAACCCGGAACGAACTTATATGGATTGAATGCTTTCAGAACATCGTCAGGTGGACGATGAGCATTCTAAGTGATATGTCCTATTAAGGTAATCGTAGCCTCAAGCCTCATCAATCGGGAATGGCTAAAACAGGGGAGGTGCAGCAAAGCTTCGTGGGTAGCCCCCACTTGAGAGCAAGATTTATCCCTGTCTAGAGGTCCCTTTATTTTCGGCTTAGTGGTGCGGTTGTTGATGACAACTGCGGGTTTGTCTTGTTTGGAACTGTTCAGTAAGGAATGGGTCCGGCTTTGTGTTGCAGGGGAGCGGGCGTACTCCTCGGTACGGTGATCTAGGCCACGTACTGTGACGGGCAGTACCCCAGTAGCCCAACCATTGTATGGAATCCAAAATTCAATAAGTGCCAACGGTTTTGATTGTATTACCCACTTTTGTGGCTAGTAGCTGGAATTTAATCATATAACAATTTCGGCTATTTCTTATTTACTTGGAAACCCTAGACACTATTATAATATCACTGGATTTTCTATCAAATGTTTTGGTTAGCGTAAGGTAAAAACTTTTCCATGTTTATGTGTGGGAAGTCTTACATGATACCTTTTTTTTCAAAGGTTTTTCAAGTTAAGCAACTTTAACCTGTTACTCACACCAGACCCATGTCTGACCCGGAGTTATTTCTGTTTTCTTTAACTCTTGGGTACTCAAATTTTTACGAGTAGCCAAGGGAATTCAGGTTAGGATTCATGTTAGCTTTGATGAATTGTGAAGGAGAAAATGGAGCAGGAGGCTTCTGCGTATAATTATATAGTTTTCCGCTGTGTTGGTATCTCTAAGTGTTTTCTGTAATGTATTGAGTTGTAATAACTAGACAGGTGTTTATAACTGTCTAGTATGTGTTGTATTGACTGTGTAACTCTGATAATTGTTGTAATACTATGTAATACTTATGTTATTAATATAATTTATTCGTTCCGCTGTTGAGATTCTTGTGTTGTTTTCTTCTTTCTCTTCTTTCTTTTCTCTTTTCTATCCCTTTCTTTCTTAAGGATGATACGACTTTTTGTGGAGAAAAAGTCGGGTCGTCTCAGCTGGTATCAAAGCGTTTGGTTGAGTGAATACCTAGGCTCTGTAGTGGTGTCAATCTTGAGAGAGCGTATTTGCATTTTTAATATATATATATATATATATATATATATATATATGATTCTACCTATTTGTTGGGTTACCTGTTCAGGTTTTCCAATGTAAGTTATAAAGGTAGATGAGGTAGAAGTGTGTGTAACTCGACTGCCATTGGTTGGAGATTGATGGATAAGGTTGGAAGTGTATTTGTCGAGACTGTAGATCTAATACCGTCTTGAGTGAGTTTTGCTTGGTGTAAGGACTTCATCGATCTCTGAAGGTAACCTGTTAAGGTTCGGAGTTCATCTTTGAAGTGCAGAATTGAGTTTTGATCCGTCGATAAGGCTGAAGCAAGTGAGTAATGATATCTTGATATCTCAGGAAGTTGTAGCTGCGTGATGAGATGCAGTGACTATGGTTATTTCCGAAGATGTTTCTTTGGAACAAGAATAAGGAAGTGAGTTTGCTCGGTGATGTGGCTGAGTTTAGCAGAGTGTTCTGAGTTGGTAAGGAGTCTTCTGGCTAAGTAGTTTTTTCTGAAGTGGAGTTCAAAAGCAGCAGAGTGGATTCATTTCTCTGGTTAGTTGGCTAGGCCAGCATAAGCTGTTCTGTTTGGTTAAGAGAGAGCAGTTTCTTTGGATTTAGGCTGAGTTGATCGCAAAAGTGACTTGCGATAGTGTGTTCTTTTGGATAGTCAGGATTTTGTCCGCATTTGGAGATCGAGCTTTCTTTCCAGGAATGGAACTGGTGGTTCAGTTAGTAGATAGATGGTTCCTTGAGATAGAAGTTGGTGAAGTAGCTCAGGTTTCGAAGGAACATCTGAGTTTTCTTTATGGATATGTGGAACCATATTTCTGTGCTGGGTTGTCTAGTCTGTGCTTGTGTTCTTCGTCAGCATTTTCTTCTGCTTCGGATCAGAGTTGTGCAGCGGAAGCAGTTTGGGGGTGCTTCTGTCTCGTTTTTCCGGATAAGGAGAAATTTGTTCTGTCTTCTATTGTTGAGAAGCAGGGTTTGTGTTCTTGGTTTTTGAGTAATCTTAAGGAGATCATTGGATTGTTTTGATCCAGTTTGTTTCTAGAAGCATCAGCATAGAGTTAAGCTGATCAGGATGGATGTTGATAGCCTAGGATCGTCTGAAAAGTTTTTATGGATAAGAGTTGGAGAAATTTGGATTCTGGAATCGGAGATTTGTTTTGGGATAAGTTTTTCTCTGATCCATAGAGCTATAAGTTTGGGAAGCTAGCTCCGTAGTGTTTTGGGTTTCTTTTGTGTTTTGGGTAAGATCAGTGTTTGGTTTTCTAGAGTCGAATTGCCAGTTTGGACAACTGGGATTCATGGTGTTTCACGTATCTCTAAGGGAATACGTGTTTGATATTTCTGGTTGTAGGACCGGCAGTTTAGGATGGATTGGTTGTTGAGTCAGACTCGTTTGTAGACTGATATTCTGTATAGAATTGTTGTTAGGAACTCTATAGCTTGGTAGTATTGATTGTTTGGGTTCTATAGAGCGAGTAACCCGATATATATATACCGGGGAAACTCGTGAAAGTTTTATCCAAAATTCTTTTGGATAATTAGATTTGTTCTGATTGGGTGAATTGGTTGCTTTGGTTGTCAGCATATGATTAACATATGCTGTATTTTAAAATAAAATCGGTTAATAGATTATTAAATTACCTTTGTTTTAAATTTCGAGGACGAAATTCTTTTAAGGAGGAAGGATTGTAATATCCCGGAATTTTGGACAATATAAATTTAATAATCTGTGTTTAAATTTAAATTGAATTGATAATTTTTGTTAATAAATTTGATTTGATTTAATAATTTTCTTTATTTAAATATTTAATTTGTGAATTTATTTGTAATAAACTGATAAATCCATTTTCTATTTAATAATGTATATGTATTTATGTATATTTTAATAGACAAGTTGTTTTTAAATTTAAATTAGTATAGCATAATTTTAATGTTTTGAAATTAGGAATTGTGATTTATTTTTAATTTAAGCTTTTCAAAAATATTTAATAAAATACTAAATGATTTTTAATATGTGAGATAAATGTTTTATTGGTTTAAAAATTCATTAACACTTTAATTAAAATACTAATCACTTAGGGATATAAGTGTAAATATGTTAAAGCTTAAACTAACAAATGTAAACTAAATATCATTTAAAATGACAAGTGTTAACAATACAAGCCAAGTGTCATTTTTCTTTGATTTTAATTAAACCATAAATAAGATATATACATTCTTATAATCTTTCTTATTTTTCTTTTTCTTCATTTTTCAATTCCAAAACAAAGAACTTTTCAACTGAAAAACATTCCATTTTAAACCATCTACAAATTCAAATTCCTGTAAAATTAACTTGCATCCATTCTCCTCAAAAATTAAATCTATTCATCAAATATTTTCTGCATTCAAACTCCTCAAAAACACAAATCTGCAACCATCAAGTAAGAAAATTAAGTCATAGCAATCTGCATGTTCTTGTTTACTGAAACAAAAGCCTGCATTTCAATTTTAAGCAAGAAGCCTGCATTCATCAATTCTTTAAAAAAACTAGAAGCATCTTTTAAAAACAAGTTTAAAGACATCAAATTGGAAGCAAGTTTCAAAAGGGTTTTCAAAATTCTGGACTGTGCTCTGCATGTTAAAATTCTGGGCTCTGCACAATTAAGGTGAGTAACTCATTTTAAAATTTATTTAATAGGTAATGTTGTATATGCTTTTAAATTAGAGATGAATTTATATGAAATTTCTATAAATATTTTACCTGTAAATATATGCATGTATACCTGATGTTAACTGTACCATGTCTGTGTTTCAAAACCCCAAGCTCCTGATTGATTTCTTGAATTCTTCCCTTTAACTTGTTGCTGTTATGACTTAAAAAAAAATTGAATAAAATCTGTTTATTTTAGAATAGGGTAAGTATAAATTTTATATAAAGAATTATCTAAAGTCTAGAAAATTAAGATTCACAGAACAAATTAGCATAGAGTAAAATTCAAACTTTATAATTTAATGTTTCAGATTTATAAATAGAATCATTAAGTAAATACATGAATTTTAAATCAAATACTACAATTTTTAGTGATTTAAATGAAGAGCAGATTTGAATTTACTGTATTTTACATATTGGTCAAGTTTAGTTGATGCTTGCATTTGATTTGGGTAAATTTGTTTCTGGAGAAGTGTATCTATCATAGATTATAGGAAAAATACTGAATTGGAGTGAATTTCAGTTTTGATGATGAGATTTGGGTTTTTATGTTTAGAACCCTAGTTTTTCTAGGCTGTGCAGAATCGATCATTACTGCGTTTTTAATGGATCGAGTTCGATGTTGTTTTCGGTAATGGTAGGTGATGGGTAGGTGAAGTCATTTACGGAGATTCAAGGGTAATAGTGGTCGGAGTTGGGAGGTTTCTTGCCGTTGACAGGTCAGGTATTGGAAAGGGGTTGATGTTCCAGATTTCGGTTTAAAACTTGAATTCAAATTCAAGTTGAATTCTGGGAATCTGAGGGTTTAAAGTTGAAATGGGGTCACTGGTCAATGGGGGATGGTCGTTGATAATGGCCAGTGATGGCCGGAGTTGGGGAGCGGGTGCACAGGGAGGTGTTGTGCATGGTTGTGTTGATTTTTGGTTGTAGGGTTTTATGCCTCGGGATGGTCTCGGGAAAATGGGAAGGGTGACTCGAAGCAAGGAAGTTATTTACTCGAAGTAAATTAAAGGTTGCTCGGGTATAACCTTTGTTACAGATTTTATAAAACAGAAACCTGCTTCTGTTTTAAGAAATTTAAAGTATAGTTTGAATTTAATCTGGAATTTAACTTAGGCTTTAAACTTGAATCTAAATATGAATTCAAAATAGTTTGAATTCTGGTTTTTGTAGTAATTTGAATTTTTTTAGATTTTCAAGTTTGGTTAAATAAAACAGGCAACCTGATTTTGTTTTTAATTTTTTAAAAACAAGTTTAAAATGCAAAACCAAAAATCTGAAAACTAAGTTGAACCTGAAATTGAATTTAAATTCAATAAGTTTAAATTTTGGATCTCTGAAATAAATTTGAAATTTTCTTTTAAATTCTAGTTTGATTTTAAAACAGAATAGAAACTATTTTCTGTTTTTATTTAAATTTAAAAGAAAGTTTAAAATTGTAAGATTAAGTTCAAATTGGAATTTTTAAACCTGAAATTTAAAAATGTAATCAATAAATTAAATCCTAGATTTTTAAATATTTTGAATTCAGTCGTCTCAGATCCCCTACATGAAGACCTAAATGCTGACTTCTACAAACTTCAAAAGCAACTCAAAATCAAACTCAATAAGCAGGAAATATAATTAAAACAGAAAGCCAAAGAGAAATGGCTACAACAAGGAGATGGATGCAACAAATTTTTTTATACTAAGATGTCTCTAAGACAAAACCATAACAATCTGAACAATTATCTAAATGAACAAGGAAATGCTTCTAGACATATTAAACACATAGAAGAGCAAGCTATCTCTTATTTCGCCAACCTGTACAATGGAGAAAATTACAATCCCTTACCTCACATCAACTGTAGGAAGAAAATATCCTCTGCTGGTTCCGACATGTTGACAACTCGAATTCTAGAAGGGGAATTGAAGAAAGCCATTTGCTGCATCCACGGTGACTCCTCCCCTGGCCCTGATGGCATGGGGGCAGCCTTCTTCAAAATGAACTGGATATACCTAAAAGATTACATGCTCAAAGCTTATAATGTAGCCTTAGAGACTGGAGAATTTGTATAATAAATCAATCACACTTTCATATCACTGATCCCAAAATCTAAATCTCCAGAGAGAATTGAAGATTACAGACCTATTGCCTGCTGTAATGTCACATATAAGACTTTTAGCAAGATTATATGTATGAGACTGAATAGAGTTCTCCCAAATTTAATCTCACAATGCCAAAGTGCCTTTAACAAAGGTAGGATGATTTCTGAAAACTCTCTAATGGAACATGAGTTGATAAGGGGCTTCAACAAACAGGGGGCTAACAAAATATGCATCAAAGTTGACCTTCAACAGGCATATGACGGGGTCAATAGAGGATTCATTATACACATGCTTGAGCCTATGGGGGTTCCTTTAATGCTATTAAAACTTATCAAGTTTGCTCTAGAGACACCTACTTTTTCTATCATGATAAATGGAGTCCCCAAAGGCTATATACATAGTAATCGTGGGAATAGACAAGGTGACACTCTCTCTCCATATTTATTTGATGTGGCTATGAAATGGTTCTCTCTTCAAATGGAGCTGGCATGTTTTCAAAAAATCATCCAGCCTACTTATAATATCTTCCCACATGCTACTCATTTAATCTATGCAGACGATTTATTAGTGGTGATAAAAGGAAATACAAAGGCTATTGACAAGGTCAAATCAATATTCACTGACTTTGAGAAGTTAGTTGGTCTCAAACTGAATGAACTCAAAACCAAGTGTTATTTTAATAAATTTTGTACAAATAAGCAGGTTATGCTGGAAAAACTAGGGGTTTCAGAAGGGCACCTTCCAGTTAAATACCTGGGGTACCACTTTCAAATAATACAATTACATATTTGGAATGTGATAAAGTAAGTGATGCCATAAGGGACAAATTACAAGGTTGGAGATCCAAATTGCTGTCATTTGCGGGTAGAGTTGAATTAGTTCACACTGTTATCACCTCTAAAGTAAGATTCTGGCTGCAATCTTTCCAAATTCTTGACTGTTCTATTGCAAAAATAAACTCAGCTTGTGCAGACTTTATATGGAAAGGGGGAATGCATAAAATAAAATATTCAGATATGTGTAAGAAAAAGGAAGGAGGAGTGGGGTTTAAAAGTTTATATGAGCTCAAGAAAGTTTATGGTTTGAAACTAGCCTGGAATGTTTTAACATCAAAAAAATTATGGGCTTGCTAGATGAGCTCGAGATATTTAAAAGACAATTTCTGGACTATAAAAATTGATAATAATGCATCTATCATATGGAAAAATATCCTTAAAATCAGAAATGAATTACAGTCGTATTTAGACAGAGAGATTGCCACTGGAAATGATACAGATTTGTGGAAAGATCCTTGGCTAAACTCACAAATTTTCATTGTAGGCTGGGATGGGATGCATTTTCAGCATATGGATCCCAAACATGCAAAGTGAATGAGATCGTAGATAATAATGAATGGCACTGTGAGATAAGCTTACTTAGTTTAAACTACAAAGATGAAATTCAATGCAAAAATATTAAGATAGATGGAGTGGAAGATACTTGGATATGGAAGAATAGTTCAGATGGTAAGTTCCAATTTAATGGAGCTTGGGAAGACTCTAGGACCAAATACCCTCTGACTAATTGGACAAAGGTAGTGTGGAGTAGGTCTAACAGCCCGAAAATGGCTCATACCTTATACAAAGCTTTACTTACTAAACTACCAACCAAAAATAGACTTTACAAATGGGGAATCATGGAAGATACTACAAGTTACTTTTGTAATAATTTGGAGGAAAACCATGAACACCTATTCTTTGAGTGTGAGTATAGTACAAGGGTGTGGAGTATACAAAATTTAAGATGTGCATAAAGTAATAACATCCGGAATTTAAAGGAGGAGGTAGAATACATAAACGGTAGGAGTGGCCTCTCGAAGCTGAAGTGGGAAATTGGAAAAGTTGGCCTCACAACCACTCTATGGCACATCTAGAGGGAGAGGAATGATAGTGCTTTCAATAATAAATATAAAGACATATTAGAAATTATGAAACAAATCAATAGAGATGTAAGCCTAATAATTGATCGGATTCCGAAGAGAATTCTTAACTGCAACAGCACTAGAAGTACGAAAATTGGAGATGTTGAAGTTGAAGGAGTTGATCGAATCAAAACCAAGAAGCGAATTGGAAGCCACCATGAAAAAGGAAAGTTTTAGGTTATTCAGTTTTGTGTCACATTCTTGTCTTGTAAAACTGATTATAATCGATTGGTGTAAAAGGCTTTGGGCCACACAGCCCATTTAAAAGTTATAATATTAACCTACCTTCAATATATATATATATATATATATATAATTAGCTTTAAGTATGTGTCTATGATGGTTATGAACTATTAAAGTTAATATATAATTGTATGAATAGAATTACATTAGTCATTGGAGTAGGTTTGAATGCAAAGTCAGTAGTGTTACACTGTAGAAGTCTGCCGACCGAAAGGGGTACCGGTAGTGTAACATTATAGCGATTTGGGACATATCCAATCATAAGACCTGTAGAGAGTATACGTTTGCATACAAATAAAGGATTACTCGAGTAGAAAGTGGAGCCTGCTTCAAAAATAGGCAAGGGAGGCATTGCCTTGATTTCATTAGGCAATCTAAATAGGATGGTGAGTGTTACTACCAAATCCCTTTTGACCTTGTCAAAACATGAATGAGTAGAAGACAAAGAAGAATAAGAGATAATAGCTCCAACAAGACCTTTCGAAGGAGTCGAAGTGATCCTACAGCCAAAGACCAAGAAGTATTATAAACTTTCGATGGGTTGAAAGGGTCAAAATCACTCTTCCGCTTTAGTGGTTCACTTTCAAAGTAGGTGCTTTTCCACGCATAAAGGCCTTTCGAATGAGTAGAAAAAACACCTTTCAATGACAATGCATAATAGCCCTTCATAAGCACATCAAACCATTCGAAACCAAAGGTTTTGCCTTCATTCAAACTACTCAGGCCGATTCCTTGGACAGAACAACCCTTTCGAAAGCATATCAAGCCTTTCGAGCTAGTCAAAGCCTTTGATATCCAAGGAGGATTCCACATCCATTTGCAAGCATACATTTGGAAACTACAGATGCATCGGAACCATCAACACTTCAAAAACTTCGAAACCACTGGAAATTACCTATCGACGGAGTCGAAAGCTCGCACCTTTGCTTCTTATAACAACAAAGCAACACGAAGAGAAAAGGTGCAACCATCCCTTTCGACCTAGATGGAAGTGTTCAAGTCCATTCGAAAGCATTAAAAGGGATACACAAGTGTCAAAGGTATTGGAAGGAATTTAAAACCACCTTTCGACCAGGTCAAAAGCACTGGGTCGAAAGGTGCCAACCAGCATCTACAGATAAGACCCAAAAGGTCTAATTTAGGGAATCCAAATTCATTCACTCGATATCTGTATTTTCTTAACTTTGCAAATTTGTAAACCCTAATTTGTAAATCAAATTGGGGGGAATTGATCAGCATATTTTTCGCTGGATTAATAAAGAGAAGATTTCAATATTTATGATTACATAGCTGTTAGATGGATTTTATTGGATTTAACTAAGTTTAACAAGTATCGACTTCATCGAGTGGTTCCTTCCCAGTGGGTCGAACCCTGCTTTTCCAAGTAATCCAAGTCCTTAAATACAAATCACCACCCATCAAATACTCACCTTTTAGGGGATCGAAAACTTAAACCTAACCAGTTTTTCCTTAGATTTTGAAATCAGACCGAAGTCATTTAAGAATCCAGCTTTTGATAAGATCGAAACCCAACTAGATAAACCATGCTCTTGAATCCTTAGAGCCAACCTTTAGGGTTCCACAACTATTTCAAAAGGAAGGTTTCGAAGGGATAATCAGATAACTTCAGTAAGCTCGAAAGACTAGAAAGAATAAAATAAAAGTGTTTCGACCAGGTCGAAAGGTCAATAAAGGAAAGTTTTACAATAAAGACCTATTCAAAAGGTGAAATAAAGGAAGCATTTGCTTCCTTGTTCTCTCTACTTAACTAGAAGAGACCTAAAAGAACTAACTCTTTCCTTAAACTCTGCTTTGGAGTGTTAATAAGATTTCTTGCTAACATTTTGGCACTAGAAGGAGAGGTCGAACCTTCGATCTTGTTAAATATCCAACACCATTTTCCTCTAACTCAATTCTATTTCAAGCTTACCCATTTTAGACTTTACTTCATCATGATTGGCAAAATTAAAAGATCCAAGCAAGGTTCCATGGAACCACATCTAATTGGATTCTCCAAATAGACAAATTATGATAGGAAACATCAAGAAGAACAACTACTAAGATGAAGGCTTTAAGGGTCATAAGGAAAAAGAAAGTCGAATCCTATGATCCGCCTAAATGGAGTTTAAACCCTTTTCTTATTGTCTCACCCCAATCTTTTCCTTAGGAGAAAATGAAAATGAAAGCGACAACTTGTTTGATCAAATGAGGAAAACGATTCAACATTATACCAGCATAATCTTTGAAATAGGAATGATGGCTGATTACAATGCCTTTGCACACATATGGGATCAAGTAACAACTGGAACACTACCTACACTGGAACTACGAAGAGTTTTAAAGAGAAAACCAGTTGATAAAGTGTAAATCTAGAGCCACGTAATGAAAGATCTGGAAATCATCCTCGAGAAACAAGTTTTAAGTTAAGACTTCCAAAAGAATGCAACTTAACAACATTTATTGAGAATTTCTACTTGCTAACCAAAGTGAGCTCAACTACAGGCCATCACAAAAGAAGAAACTAAAATATGAAAGGAATTTGGGAGGATCCTACTACCATTACCATATGATGAATGGTCATGAAACTAACCACTGCAAAGCCGTTAAAGGGATGATAATCATATTTTTCCATCAAGGAAAAATCAATGAGTTTGTAAAGAGATCATGAGATCATGAATGAAATCATTAAAGAATGACTTTACTAAGAAAAATTTATATGGTTGGGAGTGAAATACTTCTTTCATTTGGACATTACCTTAAATGGTCAAAGCCTTTGTCCACACCGAGTTGGCCAGGGCAGAGCACCTCCTAGAGGGAGGAGTATAAGCCTTTATCTGTGCCACGCTATGGTCAAGATAAAACATCGACAAGCCCTTGACCACGTCATGCTATGGCTAGCTCAAGGGGCCTCCTAGAGGGAGGACGGAGTAAGCCCTTAGTCCAGCTACGCTATGGCCTGGCCAAGGCACCGAATAAGCCCTTGATAGTGCCACATTATTAAGGCGCCTCCTGGAAGGAGGTTGGGCAAGTCCTTGGTTCTAGCTTGATAATAAGCTAACTAAGTGCACCAATCAACAATGGACTGAGACGTCCATGCCCAAGAAGCGGCATATCAACAATGGACTAAGACGTCCAAGCCCAAGAAGCGACATATATCAACAATGGACTAAGAAATCCAAGCCTAAGAAGTGGCATATCAACGACGGACTAAGACATTCGAGCCCAAGAAGTGGCATATCAGATGATGGACTAAGACGTCCAAGCTCGAGAAACAGCCAATCAAACTGCAACTACAAACAAGGATTAAAGATTTACACATGTCAAAGAAGACGAAATCTAAGGAGTGGAACACCGTTTATTAATACCTGAATCTAGGTTTCAGGCCTTTTATTTTAGAAATGCATCTGTTAATTCCCGAATTTGGGTTTCAAAACTATTACCGGACTCCACTTATTAATGCCCCAATCTGGGCTTGAGATTCCTATCATGAAGGAAATTTATTATGGATTTCTAATTATCCACCACTATTACCCAAATCAGGGTTTGAGATTTCTATTATGAAGACCATTTTCTAATTTCAATAATTAGTGCCCGAATATAGGCCTAAGACTTCTATTAAGAAGATTAACATGGATTTCTGGTTATTATTTGTTAATACCCTAATCTGGGTTCCAAACTTCCTAACTTTTGAATTTCATTTATCATTGCCCGAACCTGGGTCATTGGACTTTTACTACAAGTATTCAGACAATGGTTTCTGAACTTCTATAACATGGTTGATATTAACTTTCTGTTAGTTATCTCCAAAGGATGACTTTATAGAAACATTTGTATCATCGGTTGAGACAATGGTTTTCAACCATCAGACTTCAAATATTCCAGGAATATGTTTAAAGTTTAATTCTTGGTTATCTCTTATCATTACCAAAGATGGGATTTAAAACATTTCATCAAAAACGATTACTTTTTCACTTATTATCTTATGTTGACATAATGATTTTGTTAATTTCTGCAAATGACATGAATAGACTTCTATAAAGATTTCATGCTAATGATAAGAATATCGTTTACTTTATGCTTTCTAGGGAAAGCACAATAGTAAAAAGGATTGAATGATCCAGCAAATATAGAAATCATGAAACAAGTTGTCAAAGAGATAATTCAGAAAAAACATTGTAAGAAAGGATCACAAACCAGATGGTATTTACAAAATTTCCATAACTTACATAATTTATGAAATTATTTGCAAGCATACAAAACAAATATATACATAAATATAAATCTTTCATATATCCTAAACATCTTTATTTAGATTCTAAGCAATTAAAGGATCCTTGATGTGATGAATAGCAATGCGAAGAACCTCTTTAAGTTTCTTCTCTTTCTTCCTCATCTTATCTTTATCATCAATAGGCTCGATGTTGGTTTTCAAAAGCACGATTAAAAGCTTTGTTTGTGCCCTTAAGAGTTTTATTCTCCCTTACCAAATCAGCGATGCGCTTTAAGAGAAGATACTTAACGCGTTCAAGCTTTTGAATCCTAGCTGCATATTCATTTATGCATTGTGAGCATCTTACTTTTTGCTGCTCGTCAAAATATTTCATCATTTCAGATTTAACTTTTCTGCACCATTCTCCTATTACTGTTTCATCTAAGCCTAATGGAGATTAGTCGTAGTAAGGAACTTCTGCATAGTAGTGGAAATAGACCTTGTAGACTTTGCGATAGATGAAATAGCATGATAAACTGGTAAATCAATGCTTGAGCTATTTTTCCCCATAATGGACTCTAATGATTCGCATTGAGCCCAACTATCTTTTAATTTCATCTCCAAATCGCTTATTTGTTGGAAGAGTTTCAACATTTTATGATCAAAGTCAATTGATAGATTTGACTTAACTTGACGCTTCAATGTGGAAATCGCTTCACTTTTGCTTTTACCATCTCCTAATAAATTGACAATTTGATTGTTGAGGTTTCTGATAATTGTTTTTCTGAAGCAAAAATCTTCCATTTTAATGCTTCCATGTTATCTTGGAAACGAGCAGATAAAGTATCATCAAGAAGCTTTTTCTTTTCAAGATCCACTAACAACCTACTTTTGATATTTATAAAGCGCGATGTCGAATCTAATGAGAGAGGTGTTGTGGATAACTGTAACTCCTATTTAAACCAAAAGAAAATAAAATAAAGTCAAGACTTAAGTAGTCAATCTCTTTATTACAATAATAAAAGATTACAACTCAAGTAACAATGAAAATAAAAAGTACAATTAGTCACTTACTTTACATCTAAAGTTGGGAAACTACATTTCTAACTTTATTCAATGAATTAGCAAAAAAATAACCGTTGGGTCAAAAGGAACATTAAGTCCTTCTGGAGTAATAACCGGAGGATATTTACTATAGTCTCAATCCCCGGTAGGACTTTCACGGCCATATATTTATTTGGTATGATATGTCTGAATCTCTTTAAGAAGCTTTTTTTCTTCATCGAGAAAATCGAAGCGAAGAAGAGATGTTCCATATAAAGTCTTTATAAATCTCTAAGAAATAATATATGGCTAGTTTTGAAGATTTCAAAATTAATGCCTTTTCGAGATAGTCTCTTCTTAGTTTAACATACTAGCTTAGATAATCTCTAGAGACATAATTGCCTTAGGGACATTCACTCTGTGATAGCGTAATGATATACAGCTAAATATAAAAGGAAAACTAAAATGAACATTCGCAAATCGATATTATTACATAATTACGACTATTCATCTCATCCAAAATCGAATTTGTAAATAATTTTGAATAAAACTTGCCCTTATAATATTTAAGTTTATCAAAAGGCAGACAAGCACCATTGTCCCAGTGATTAAGTGATTCGGCTTTGGTGCGAGAGGCCACAAGTTTGAAGCACGCATAGCATGATTCGAATATTTATTTACATGTAATATGTTGTCCTAGTGACATGTTGCATATAAAGTACCATTTGAAAAAAAATTATCAGAAGGCAAGTCTTGAGGAATTGATTTGACTCGTGGAAAATTCCAACATACCCCCGAATGCGGCTCAGATCAAAATTCGACCAAGAATCTCTTGTATAGACGCCTAAGTAGACCCCCACCAAAATCACCTAAATATGAGAAATCTACAGTTGGGTGTCTATAATAGGACTTATATAGAAAATCCAATAGAATATTTCTCTCCTCAACGAACAACCAAAAAAGCATAATCAACTCCCGATTTTATTTCAGAAGAGCATCATACCAAAGGCGCGCCCTCCTTAGTCATGGGGCAGCTTCTTGATGTTTGAAGGAAGCAAACACTACCGTACTCCTATTAAGCCTATGATATTTATCCAAAAGAATGTTGTGTTCTCTCAACTATTTACCTAACTCCCTATACAAAATATTTACTTCCGCTTGTTTTCTCTCGATCTTGGTTTTATAGGGGTGAACAGGTTTCCTCCGTATCTAAAATAATATTTAACTATTACTATCTTAGAAGTGAAATCTGTTTAAACAAAGAATCCCACACCCGAGAGATGGGAATTGGCGCTTTAGAAACTTGCTCTTTCTCTCTTGATTCTTCAACATTAATATAAGTAGGCTCCTCTTGAGGGTTTGAAGGCACAGGGGGTTTAGGTGGGCTTTCTTCATGAGAAGATGGATTGGGATTGACTTTCCAGTAGTTTTTAAGTTGTCACCTCCATCCTTCTCAGGAGCATCAGTTTGACCACCCCTATCGCCACCTGAACCTTGACCTCCATCGACGTTGTCATCGTCATTATCGTCGTCATGATTGTTGCCACTCTCTTCGTCGGCAACTTCAATTTTGTCACCTTCCTCTTCGGAGTCGGATTATATTTCAAAGGAAGGGACTTCAAAAGATAGAATCTTTTAGGCATTGATTTCCTCCCTTTCGACGACTTCAATCCCCGCTCCATCTTTTTTATCTTGTCCATTATTCTATTGACAAGAGCAGGGTCAAGTGAGGAAAAGTTCAATTCAGGGCACTTATCAACGTTGTCAGCATAGGCAATCATCATAGCATCTTTAAAATCATTCATGATGATATCCACAAGAGAAGCGTCGATAAATTGAGACACACGCCGCTTAGCATCAGAAATGGTGTCGATGGCCAACTTTAAAGAACTTTTATTTTTATTTAGTTCTTCCTTTAATGAAGATTGTATGGCCGCCATTCGAGTTTTTTCCTCCTTGGACTCTTTCAAAGTCATTTTTAATGCTAAATTCTCATCAGTAAGGAGTTGACGAGCCTTTCTCTCTTCGAAAACAGTAGATTGTCACTGAGCCATCTTTTAATCTTTCTAATTCCATTATGGCTTCGTTCTATCCGTAGACTAGCAAGAGACTTGGCTACTTAAGTTTGAAACTTCTTCTTAAAGCATTGATGTCTCTATGGAAAATTTTGATGCTCCATGTTGCAATGTGAACCAACTCTTGGAAGTATGAAAGAAAAAGTACAACGTAAGTCAAAAACTTAAAGAAAGGCAATAATAATAAGGTTAAGTGATATGAGATCTACCAGAAGTAGTTGTTCAATTAGGAGCGACAATGATCCATTAAGTTAGAAACAAAGGAAGGCGGTATAATTGAAACAAATGATGAAGAGTTTATGATAGATTGGACCACCTATTTAAAGTCGCTCAAAGGTGTAGGAGATGATGGTCTAGGAGGATTCAGCTCTTGAGCAGGGGTTGAAGTCCCCAAATCCTTATGCATCTGCCTGATCACACTTGGAGAGCTGGAGATGTCAATGTGAGAAAGTGGATCAACCTTTATGGGAGTCTTCTTAGGTTGATCGCAAGAAGCTTTGATGGTTGGACTTTCTAGAGATTTGTCAATATTAACAAACTCCCTCTCTTCCAATGGTGGAGAATCGGGAACTTTGACAATTTTGGCTTTCTTTGGAGATGGTTCCACCATAGTTGTTTTACCTAAAAAATTTTTAGCGGCCATCTTCGATCTAGCAATGGCTTAGGAAAAAGATGGCGCACGAGAAGTTGAAGTAGGAAGAGCTAGATCACTTGAAGGTTGTTCAACCTGGGGAGCAGCTGTAGAAAATTCAAACAAGTTATGAGTAAGTAAAGAGATTTGAGAAGTAATATAGCAATAGACTATAAGTGTAGCATTTAAACTCACCAGGGTAACTGAGACAGATTGGTGACATCGGGAAGAAGTTCTATGGGTCTCCTAAAGAGAGAAAGCACTTGCTTCGAGATGTGTGTTGGACAAGAGGAGACTGGCCAAGTATCCTCTGACCAGCAGACAGGAGGGAATGTTTTTGCAAATTCGTGGGATTCAACAAAGTTAGCCTATTCCCAATCTTACTCAAAGCGGCAATCAACGACTCCGCTATTTTTTTATCTTCTTCATTTATCCCTTTAATAGAAGAACCTAGCAAAGAAGCATAGATCGCAGAGAAAAGTAATTAAATGGAAAAATAAAGTCCAAGATCAACTTACGAGGAGAAGAGAAACCCCACTGATGTTGGGAAAGCATTTAACAAAGAAGAAATGTGTCTTGCAGTCCTTGAATTTATTTACCCCCTCAGATATCAGCTTCTTAAGGGGATTAGCTTTGAAGATTTGGTTATTCAAGTTGCTAAGCTTAACTGGCCGAACAAGATAATTTAGCCCTTCCATGTTAAGAGAAGATAGGCTAGACTCTAAGGCTATAAGCTCCAAGGATAGAAGGTAAGTGTACACGCTGGGTGATAATTAAAATGGAGAAACTCCTAGGTAGGTTATAAACCCAGATAAGAAATACGAGCAAGGGAGGAATCCTCCGCACCAAATATGAATTGTTGTATCACCACAGAACCCTTCAGAGGACTATGAATAGTGTCGTTTTCAAAAGGGGAATGGCTTCTACCACAGTGATTCCAAAGTCATTGAGAATCACATCCACCTCATCCTAGGTGGATATCAAGGAACGTTTGTAGGTAGGTTCAATCTTCTTGGGTGAACTCATGATTCTGCCAGGTGAATTTTTTCAGTAAGAAATTATAATTTGCTATGAAATTAACATTCTTTCAAACATATTGAAAACCTATTACAACAATTAGAGTGTCAAACAAAAACATGAAATTATATATTCTTGAACAAAGTTAAAGTAAAAAATGATGAAATGAGATTTATTAAGCTTTTGATAGAGTCAAAAGGGAAAAATAGAAGTTGATTCCCAACATACACACTTCAATAACGTCAAAAGCCTAAGTATGAAGTTAACTGAGCCTTCGACAGGGTCGAAAGGAAGGTTGGAAGTATATTTCCAACAAAGACTTTTCAGCAATGTCAAAGGTTCAATAGAAGCTTTGTTATTGTAAGGGTGTAGTTAAAACCAACATAACAAATTTGAACAAAGTATATGCTACCAATGTTCAATAAACAAAGAAAAAGAAACATCTGAAACTGTTAAAACCCATGGACTTGGTTTCTCTAAGGGAATATGAATGCTGTCGAAACCTTATATGCCAATTAAGTCAAAAGGTTTTGAGTTTGAATCATATTGATAAAAAATAAAAGGACTTGAGACGTTTCGACGTCATTGGAAAAAGACAATGATCAAATCACGCTTAGTTATAAAAGGTTTCTACAAAGTTGAAAGGAGAGCATGTTTCGAAAGCATACCAACAACTAAATTTTAATTAATACAATAGGTTTCGACTAAGTCAAAATGTTTGACTTAATTCACAACTTATACAAAGTATGTTTTCTTCAACCAAATTTATAAAATATACGCATCTCTAACTTAAACAAATTGGAAATAAGTATGCAATAAAGATTGCGAAAACTATAAGACAAAGTCTATGCTTTCGAAAGATGTATTAGGTAATTATTTACTGGGACACATTAGCCAACTCCTTCAAAAGGTACTATAACATATTAAAGTAAAAACTGCTTTCAAAAAGGCCAACTTCATACTAACTAAACTATACAACCTTTCGACGAAGTCGATTAGATGAAATGCCAGGTTACCTTACGACCCCATCGAAAGAGGCTAAGAAAGCAAAATAAATATTGCCACCTTAATCCCTTTCGAAGGTGTAAAAAGGTAAAATTATAGCGCCAAATTTTGATTCGTACGGCTCAAAACTTCTATGCAAAGTAAGCAAAAAATTTCTTTATCCCCATATCCGATTTCAAACGAGAAATTAAAAAAATCAATAACCAAATGGATTCAAGCAAGAATTTACCATTCATAATTGCAAAATCATTGAAATGAAAATTTGAATCCTTTAAAAATAATAACAACAGTAAAATCCGAATCATATATATTTAAAATTAAAATTAACAGAAAAAACAAATCGAATCAAGGTAAGAAAGTAAATTATAGAATTTTTTCAGGCAGATAAAAATTTAAATGATTTCAAATGAATCAGAATAGTGGTTCAAATCTGAACTGTAAAGGTTTTAGAAATCGAAATTCAAAGTGAAATGAAAAATTCGAAAAAGCAGGATAATAGAAACTTACTTAAATATGAATTTTTAGGAGATGAAGATTATTTGAGATTTTAAGAACTTAAAGTCTACTTAAAGTTTTTTTGATTAGAGATGAATGAAAGAGGAGAAGAAGAGAACGTGGTTTATAAGAAAAGTCAGCAAAGACGGCGAACTGCTCGATCAAATTTAAATGAAACCGCTCGATCAAATTTAAATGAACGACCAAGATTAATTCTGGAATATGAAAAGGGGGGAAACCTTGAGGGTTTCAGAATGATTGACTTGGAGAGCCAAGGGCATCCCTTCGTGGAGGGGGGCGCAAATGTTACTACCAAATTCCATTTCGACCTTGTCAAAACCTAAATGAGTAGAAGACAAAGAAGAATAAGAGATAACACCTCCAGCAAGACCTTTCGAAGGACTCGAAGGGATGCTACAGCCAAAGGCTAAAAAGTATTATAACCTTTCGAAGAGGTCGAAGGGGTCGAAAGGGTCAAAAGCACCCTTCCACTTCAGTGGTTTCCTTTCGAAACATATGCTTTTGCATGCATAAAGGCCATTCAAATGAGTTGAAGAAACATATTTTGAAGAAAATGGATAACAACCCTTCATAAGTGCGTGAAACCTTTCGAAACCAAAGGTTTTTCCTTCATTCAAACTAATCAGGCAGATGCCATGGTCAGAACAACCCTTTCGAAAGCAAAATCAAGCCTTTCGAACCTGTCAAAGCCTTTGATATCCCGGGAGGGTTCTGCATCAATTCCCAAGCATACATTCAGAAGCTACCTATGCGTCGGAACCATCAATACTTCAACAAATTTGAAACCATAGGAAACTACCTACTAACAGAGTCGAAAGCTCGCTCCTTTGCTTCTTATGACAACAAAGCAACACGAAGAGAAAAGGTGCAACCATCCCTTTCGATGAAGACGGAAGTGTTTAAGCCATTCAAAAGTATTGCAGAGGGATGCGCAAGTGTCAAAGGAGTCGGAAGAAATTTGAAACCACCTTTCGATCAGATTGAAAGCACTAGGTCGAAAGGTGCCAACCTGCATCTATAAATAAGACCCAAGGAGTCTGACTTAGGGGATTCGAATTCATTCACTCGATACTTGTATTTTCTTTACTTTGCAAAATTTGTAAACCCTAATTTGGAAACCAAATTGGAGGGGATTGATCAGCATAGTCTTCGTTGGATTAATAAAAGTAAGGTTTCAATATTCATAATTATATAGCTATTAGATAGCTTTTATTGGATTTAACTGAGTTTTATAGGTATCAACTTCATCGAAAGGTTCCTTCCGAGTGGGTCGAAACCCCTGCTTTTCCAAGTAATCCAATTCCTTAATTCCAAATCACTACCCATTAAATACTCACCTTTTAGTGGATCAATTAAACCTAACTAGTTTTCCCTTAGATTTCTGAATCAGACCCAAGTCATTTAAGAAACCAGTTTTTAACGATAAAGACCTATTCAAAAGGTGAAATAAAGGGCGTATTCACATCTTTTCTCCCTCTACTTAACCAAAATAGACCTATAGGAACTCTTTCCTTAAACTCTGCTTTGGGGGTGCTGACAATATTTCTTGTCATATGTCAGTAGGTGTAGCACCAAATCAGGAGTATGAGCTACATAGGTTGGGTGCATCATAGGTCCAGAGCGGTCAAAAGGGGAAAGACAAGGTTACACCTTACAAACTATGCCTCTTGCTAGGGTAAGACATGGTAGGTAATGCACGACCACAGTTGTTTCCTAGTTTGTTTGTTAGGGTAAGGGTAGTTAACCCATAGAAGAGTTCTTTCAAAAATGGATGGGGTAGCCTATGGAATTGAGTCCACATTAGGAAGCAGACAAGTTAGTAATCCCAAGGTGAGATAGAATACAGCTAAACTTTTATGATGCTGTTATTAGGCGGTAATGGGAGGTTATACTTTGTATGCGGGCAATTTGGCCTAGACATTGATGATGATGCCCGCGGTGAAGAATTACATATATTAGCAGGGATAGTATCTTGGTCCAAAGGGGGATATGGTACTTATTTACACACACACACATGTAGTTATAGTCTACTTCGGGTAGATGCGGCGTATCGTACGCGAACGTGGAGACGAGAGGATTAAGTAAAATAAAAGACATAACATGTAATGGAAATTAATCGACATAAACTAGTGGTATGTACAAAGTGTATAATTTACCGGTCAACGGAACATTGTTTTAACCATCTTCTCATTACAACCTAGAGGATAGCTTTAAAGGGACATGTACTAGTACAGAGCAGGAACAATAGAAGGACAGGTTGCATAATGCATGCTCGACACTAACAAGGACACTAGATATCAGAAGTGTCAACTTGGTCAGTAACTATGTATTTTATTATACTTTACTATTCTACTATGAGTTATATGGATATTGCTCCGATATGCATTTATTTTTTACTTGCAGGATACTAAACGAACGAACCGTACTTTGGTGGACTTGGGTTTTCGATTACATGTTGGTTTACGGAGGTAAACCAGAATGAATGCCTTACTGCATTTATTTGTTTACTTGCAGGATACTAAACAAACGAACCATACTTTGGTGTTCATTTGTTGCATGCACTATGTGTAAGAATTAGTCAATTTACAAATATAAGCTAACCACCCTTACTATGCCTAAATCCAACAACAACCTACGAAGATTTCCACCCAAATGTTGGACATTAAGAAACTGGATAATCCTAGAGAGGCCCAAGTATAAAGTCTTTACAGTAAATCACCTAACTATTCACTGAGAAAACATCATCAATGGAAAACCGCTTAAGTTGCACCACCCTAAGTATACATCGCAATGCCTGAGCCCGCTCATTGAATACACGGTCCAATGATACTTGCAACCTAAGCATTGAGTAACCTCCTCATTAGTGTATGTATCCTATGTCTATATCATTCGACTTGCAGCAACAAGGGTCGAGTAACTGATTTGACTCCTTTGTAGGCACAACCGCTTAATCGCATGCTCATCTTACTATAGCAGATATCTCTGTCTCCTCTCTTCTGCTATGAAAAAATATGTGAACGGCACTGGCTACAGTAACAATAAAAGCTTCTAATTGCGATATAATGACTCGCCGCATTGAGCGTCACATTATACAACATCATGAAATGTGAACCTTGGTACGTCATGTAAAGCCCCTAAGTTTAAATAACATTATTCAAGAAATTTAATTAGATAAATTAAATAGAATAATGTAAGGACTAAAGAGATAAGGGAATTTAGATTTGAACATTAAATAGAGGTTATGCTTACCTAAATGAAATTATAGAAATGGGTTTATAAAATGGTTTAGTAAGTTAATTACTTAAGAAAATAAGGCAAGGGTATTGTGGGAATAGCCGTATAGCATAACCCCTAAACCCTTACCTTACTCTCATCCACATTTTCACAAAGTACAAACATAAGAAAAGAAGCTTCAAGTCCGACCATTACTCTAGGAGAAACGGGGATCATAATCAACTAAAAGCTTAGGACTTAAGTAAGGAAGAATCAAGTATCAAGTTCTTTATCCTAACCAAGGTGAATAATAATCAAAGTCATCTCATTTATATTTTTATTAACATTTTGATTTCGGGTCTAAAGTTTAAAACCATTTGGATGATTTGAATGATGATATGCTTTGATTACATGCCATATTTGATTTGAATAAGTATGTTTGAAAAGGTATGATTCGATTTCAAGGTTAAAATCATATAAAATGGATTTCGAATGCTATGAGGATTTAATATGTTAGATAAAACATTATTTCGGAGATGGCTTTGAATTTTCATAATTATCTAGGCTATGGATAAATTTATTATGAATTTTGAATGGAAGAAATAGATAACTTGGAATTAAAATTAATTTCGACAAGTGTTAGAAAACATTTTAAAATTGAACTAAGATGGTATGGAAATTAAATTAATTAAGTTTGAGGACTTAAATGTCTTAATTGTTTTGCGAAGGGGAAGGGCTTTTTGCTAGAATATTATAATTATTAATTGATGATTTCGACAGCTTTTTTATAAAAGATTTTGATAAAGGATTTGACAACCGATCGTGCTTTGACAAATAGGGCAAGTTAGTTGAAAAGAAATTACTTTAAAAGGCTATAAATTGGTTTTGCTTAAATTTACTACTTCGGCACTTCCATTTGCAACCTTTCAACACCTACCTCCATCAAACCCATTCTAAAGCAATGCATATGATATCAAGCAGTTTATATGTAAAGCATTGGAGAAAGGCGGAAGGACCGTGTCGAAAGCTTGCTTTCGGAGGTGTTGATGCAATTTAAATAGCTTTCGAACCAACCCACTGACCTTTGTTTTTCTTTCGAAAGAGATGCCACTTACTTTGTTTTTAAAAGAAGCTTTCAAAATGATCGAAAGTATTTTAATAGCTTTCGAATGGATTGCCGCATGCCTTTGTTTCAAAAGTGCTTTCGATTGAGTTACCATATATTAAATTTTAAAGAGGAGCTTTCGAAAGGTTAGTTGCTTTGATCAAATCGAAACCTAGCTATTGTCTTCATGCCTTTCGAATGGGTTAAAGGCCACTTTTCTTTATAGCCTTATAACAATGAGTAAGAAAGAGAAACATTTGTTTATTAATATGGAAACCCTTTTCCCAATGCTTTTGAAAGGAATCCAGTATCCACTTATATTAATGTTTTCAAAGGCAATGGTTTCGAAAGGTCGATTCGAAGCTATCCTTCTAATTGTTTTACTTAAAGACTAATGCTTTCGAAAGGGTGGTTCCGAAGCCATATGTTTTCAATAAATTCTTTTATTTGAAAATTAATGGTTTCGAAAGGGTTACTTTGGCTTGTTTTCACTTCGACCCGGAAGTTATATTTAAGGTTAAACCAAAGATTTTGAAAGAGGTACTTTCAAATGGTTTCGAAGTCATGCATCTATAAATCCTATTTAGACTAAGAGGTTTGGAAAGATAAGCTTTAATATTTTCGAAAGGAATGTTTTAATAGTTTCAAAAGGAAGGTTTTAATGCTTTCAAAAGAGATGTTTTGAGTGTTTCGAAAGGCATATATTTTTGTGTTTTGAAAAGAAAGTTTGTATACTTTCAAATGATATATTTTAATGGTTTTGAATGAGAAGGTATAAGGCTTCGAAAGCCTTAGTTTTCAAAACAGGAACCCAATCTCATTTTTTAAGAAAAACCTATGGAAATATAAAAGAGTTTTGAAATGGTATTTTACTTTGGAGTTTTTAAAGAATCTTTCCTTGTTAAAGATAATATGTTAAAATGTATTAACCATGTTTCATTTGAAAATGATTACAAGAATATTAAACCATGGATGGTTGTGTTATCATGTTATGACTAGTTATCATGTGTGCTTCTTCTATAAACATATTCATTTTATATAACAGTATTTTGGGGTGTTAAGGGCAGAATAACCAACTAGGTTGACATAGTAGTGAATATATATTGAGTTAACTCCTGTTTGAGTAGACTTGCATCCAGGAGGTTAGGTAGACTAGAACGTAGGATGCAAAATATTGATTAAAGAGTTGTCAGTTTAGACAGGTTCATAGTAAACCCATGAAAACTATGTTTGGAAAGTGTTATTGGCAGGGACCAATAGGTTCATAGTGATTCCATAAAAACTATATTTGGATTAAGTTATTGACAAAGATAAATAGGTTCATAGTCAACCCATGAAAAATAAGATATGAGTGAACTTATTGGAGATTCCAATGGGTTCAGGGGGAATCCATGAAAGCTATAATTTGATGAAGTTATTGACAGGGGCTAGTAGGTTCTTAGTGATCCAATGAAAACTATGAAATTAGACAAATAGTCCATAAGATTTTAGACAGGTTATTAGGCAGTCCACGAAAATTAACAGGTTAATAATGAACCAAGAAACTATAACTAAGACAGATAGTCAAATGAATGGGGATGGGAAATACAGAATGTATTGCATTTTTGCATATCATCATGATATATTTTAAACTGTTATGTTTTAACCATTGTGGATGCAAGTGCATAGTATATGGTTATTATAAATTTTGGTTAAGATACAAGTGAAGGGAAAACCTGTTCCGCTAAACGCTGTGGTCTCAATAGATATCTATATGGCTTGAGATGGTAGGTTATTATTCACACCGGGCTTTTTATCCGACTCAAAGTTATGTTTTCCCCTTAAACTCTCGGGTGCTCAATTGATTTCGAGTAGTTTGAGAGTTAAGGTTTTCAGGTTCTCCTTTAGATGAGTAATCTTTTGGAGACGTGCAGGAGGTAAGCTAGCTATTAGAGTTCTATCTGTTTGATTCTACTGTGTTTTTATGTAATCGCAAAGTTGTTAAATTTCTTATTTTTAGACTTTGATCATCCAATGGGGCATCTTCATATGCCGCTCTTGGCATATTTTGTAATAATTATATTTCTTTGAACGTGTTCCACGCATTGGATTATGTAACGAATTTGAAATGTGATTTGAAGTGGAATGAGAGAAAAAATTTAAGTTGAGTTTAAAATTTTACATATCCATGCATTTCTATTACATCAATGTATCTAACATTGCCGCATTTGGTCACCGAGAATTAATAACTATGGATGACTGTAACATCCGCAGCCGTTAGTTTTGGGCTCGAAATGGGGGATGTTACACGTCATCAAGTGTGAAACTGATTCATCTTGTTACATAAGCTCTTGTAGTTATGTGAATAGCCGAAAATTAAGGAAATTGGAACAAATTTCCCTGAACATTCCTACTTGGCCTGCACTAGGTCTAAGTTCAACCTGAGCTTGCTTCGGCAATTCAGATGTCTGAATATAGTATTCAAACGTCTAAACTTCTCTTCGGATGTTTGAACTTTTGGTTCAAATGTCTAAATTCTAGTACAAAATCAACTTTAGGTATTCAGACGCCTAATTTTGATTTCAGACGTCTGAATGAAAAGTTTAGATGTCTGGATCTAGTCAGAAGACAATGGTTTTGTTTTGGATTTATTTGTTTTGTTCCAAGAATTATTCAGACGTCTAGGGTGTCGGACGTCTGAACTAGTGTATTTTCTGCCGTTCTCTTTTTATTTTGTTTAGTATTCCAGGTTTAGGTATGATCGCATAGTTTATTTTTAAATAAGTATTTATACACAATTTTAGCTTTATTCATCTCCAAACCTTTTACATTATTAATCCAATTGATCGTATATATTTATTCAACGATTCGTCTATGTATATTCTATTTTATTCAAAGTTGGTAGAATCAAATCTAGATGAATTGTAAAGGGTGTATACACAAATTCATTTTTTGGTCCACTTAAATCAATTCAAATCTATTATAATAAACTTGATCTCTAGCGTTTTAAAGTTAAATTCTTATCTAATTTTTAAATAGCCATATGACCAGGTTTGTGGCAATTAAAACATTCAAAATAACCATGATCTCTTCCACTTTAGCTCCGACTTCTTCCATTTTTAAATGTTTCATTTTCCCACTATGTGAATTTTGTTTGAAGAGCTTGCTCTAATGGCTCTTCTTTAACCTTTCTCTTCAATTTTTCTTTATGGGCTTGAATTGAACCCATGAGTTGATCAACAGTCGTGAATCCTAGATCTTTAGATTCTTCAATTGCTACAACTATATAATCAAATTTTGAATCTAAAGATCATAGAATTTTCTCAACAACTCTAGAATCTTTTATTTTTTTACCATATCTTTTCATTTTATTTACAATTGATAAAACTCTAGAAAAATAATCATCGACTGATTCTGATGATTTCATATGTAATGATTCAAACTCACCTCGCATATTTTGTAGTCTAATTTTCTTCCCTTTGTCGATTCCCTTAAAAGAGTTCTCCAAAATCTTCCATTCTTCCTGGCTAGTTTGTGCATTAGCTATCTTATAGAACATAGCATCATCCAAATTTTGATAGATGAGCGTAAGAGCCTTTTAATCCCCCTTCTTCAAATTCTTCAAATTATCTCTTTCAATTTGGGATAAAGTGAAAATATCGGCGTGTTCTTCATATCCATTTTCTATGGTATCCCACGCATCTTGCGATCCAAGCAGCGCTTTCATGCAAATGCTCCTATTTTCATAATTCTCCTTCTTTAGTAAAAGAACATGAAAAAAGTCATTATGTTTGCCATCTTCCTTGATCAGCAACCGACTATTGGAAAATTTCTATAGAAAGAAGAAGGAGCGAGAAGTAACTCCTAATTTGCTAATGGAGATTGAGAGAATATTTTGTAAAGGATGAAATAAGCTTTATTTTCTTTGCACTTTTTTTATTGCTTGCTTACAATTATATTTACTTGCTTGGATACAAAAGGATAAAACATTCATATTTATAGTTGTACATTTCTTATATGAATGTTAGAGATGAATTTAATCCTATGAATAATAACACTATTTAGAGTTTTCTTCAGCTCTCCTGAAACATCCATTCACTAGGCTTCTCTTAAGTTCCTTATTAGATAGCTTTAGAATTTTCTTCGAGCTAAATTTTTCAATGTAGCATAATTCTATCCATTAATACCAAAAGTAATATTATTCAGAATAATTTATTTCCCAAAATAATCAAGTTTATTTCCAACATAAATGAAGTTTAAACAATCGTTAAAAGAACATAATCGTGTATTAGTGGTGTGTTTACACACACACACACATACATACATATAATGTTTTAAAATGTAAATACTTGCGACCTTTTAATCCCACCAAAGCACTTTCACAAACAGTTTCAAAAAGTTGCAAATTTGACGGGTTTTGACTATTAATTTTTGTAATCATTTGTAACTAGAGAGAACCGACTGCCACTAGAATGTAATTAGCAAGTTTTTGGGGATCGTTTATAATTTTCTAAAGTGAAGGCTCCCCTTTAGGGTTTGGTAACTCTCTTTGAATAGACATTCAAGTGGGTTTATATGTTTATACCCGGTTGGTCCAAAAACGTTGCACATCTGTTTCAGATTAAATTTATAAAGCCGATATCTTTTAAACCGTAACTCCAAATTATTCAATCTTGTACTATAAATTGATCGGTTCAAAAAGATCTACGAACGGTTATAAGTGCGTCTCCAAAATCATTTCACTTCTTGAAACTCATTCTAATTATCAATCTAAATAATTTTGTTGCCGACGATTAATTTGAAATGTGTTAAATTCGGAGGTTGTTACGTGGTAGCTTGGATTATATTTGAGACATGTTAAATCAGCCATGATCTGAGCCAACTGATTCCCTTCCCTACGAGCTACATTATGCCAAGTTCATGTTAGATCAAGCATCATATAATAATGCTGCTTCTAGCAGGCGACCTAGGAAATTTGGTATCATATTTTACTTTTCATATAGAGCAAATTGCGGTATTGCATAGCAAACCTTATTTTATTTTTTATTTTTAAATTGCTACTTGCACATGCAAGTTACCTTTTTAATGAGGAACAATTCTTTCGTGTACTTACAATAATCTAATTCATTGAATTTTTAGGAAAGTGCAAGTCAATTGAATATTTGCCCGAATTCAAGTTAGTTGTAGAGATTAAGGGTTTTTTCCCACACAAGAAAAAAGATCATATAAGCTTTTGATGCACCAAACTAATCAAATCCAAAATTTGAAACATTTCTTAAAATACAAGGTCAATCTGGATGTTTTTCCATATTCATGTTTATGGTGATGCCATCTATCATCACATGTATTTTTTTGAGTTAATTTTTAAAATTGTTTACAAGTTTTCGTTCTATTTACAAAATATTGACTTCCTTCTCCGATTGTTAATTGCATTTTCATAAGAAGGTGAAGTAGATTAGGGATTTCAATAGAAGTGCAAGTAAAATGACTATTACATCTCCCCAGATCAGAAGGCTTTCAATGCTTTTAAAATGGAGCCCTACTGGTAAATAATGGAATTTTTATCCATTTAAACCGCTTTTTAAACATAACAAGCGTTTAAATCTCTGAAAATAAAAAACATTACACATTGACTTGATTACCGCAGCATATCATAGTGCATCATTAAAAGCCGATGAATTGATTAAAATAATTTTTCAATGCATTTTGTGAATTCCTGTTGTTTTAAAACTTTTGAAACATTTCTCCCAACATATTTTCAAAATGTGCCATGTCTAAATTTTCATCTCCCCCGTGAATTTTGAAAACGCACCATTAAAATTATTGATTTGACGCCTACTTGGTATAAATAAATCTGTGTAACGTTTCAAAAGTGACGCTATAATGTTTTGGAAGGATATCAACAAAAATAATCAAAGTTCAAGATAAACGCTTTTCTAGTCTCGAGTGGATATTAGCAGAAGCTGCTCTAGTAAAACCATACAAACAAGATAAAGATGTACGGCAAGTTTTTAAATTCATATTCATGGTCATAAAAACATAGATGTGTATTTGCTCATAAAAACAAGCCTGGCAATGATTTTCAAAAAGAAAAAGAAAAGATGCATAAATACTACTAGTAGCCAATCAGAATCTGGATTATAAATATGTACTTGTTAACCAGGGAACAAGTAAATAAGTATTATAGCACAGTTGCAACCAAGTTTGTGCACATATTGGCAAGCCTAAAAAAAAGGATCAGAGAATAGCAGTCAAAAGGGTTTGTTTTTTAAGTATTTTGAAAATGAGTGAGTCACATTTCATTCAATTGAACCATCAAATCATCGCTGGGTACTGCCTCGCCTGTTGCCTCACCCGTTTCTTGTATTCCACTGGTTCCTGAAAGCGTCAAAGTTAAAAGGTAAAACATAGAGTTTTCATGCACAGGGTACATATGTCACATTTCATGAACATGTAATCTCATCTAACAAGGGATCAACATGTGCGTTTATATCTCGACCTTGAAAGTGAGATCCTCATGTCCTAAACAATTACGCTGCACCTAAGGGATTACCACAGCATGTGCGTTTATATCTTTTGATAATAAGAGTGATACTCATTTTGATATATCTCATTTTGATATATCTCGGGTTTCAAAACCATGACCTCCCGAACCTCTTTCTAAAATGTCATATATCATTTGCCACTTGAGCTAGTAGTCATTTTGCCACTTGAGCTGGTAGTCATTGACACATGTGTGTTTATCTATAGCAATTTTAGTTTCAACATAAAAGGGGCAAAAAATAACATTAAAATGAGTTGAGCAATTTGCAGTCATCTTTGATACACGTACGGGTTTCGTGTATCAAGCAAATTAAACCAACTCTTCCTACACATAAAAACGATTAGAACACCACATGCACTTTGGACATCTCAATATTTGTTCGTATGATTATACTTGTCAAAAATTGATCTATTAATGCATATTTGGCAACCAAAAGTGAAATGTTTTTGCCTTTATTACATGAAAATATTTTGATTTTAAAAGATCAACAAGACCAAAAACTAGTTGTCATTACTAACAAGGGCAGGTACAAATTTTATCGTTTTTCTATTATATGGATTTTTTTTCACTTCCAATTAAATCAACAAATGGTACCATATCAAAGTTGGATGCAAAATACAAACCTGAATAAACATGTGATAACCATCAGTCTGTGCAGGATCTGCAGGATTTGGCTGATCGAGCAGGTCCTGAATACCAACAAGTATCTGCTTCACGGTAATTGCTGGTCTCCATCCCTGTAAACAGTACAATTATAAAAAATTCATATAACAGTAGTATATAATATTTAAGTAATATCCGACAACTACGCTAAAATTGAATACATACGCTGTCCTCATTGAGAATGGATAGGCAAACAGTGCCTGAAGGGTAAACGTTTGGGTGAAAGAAACCTTGTGGGAACTTGCATTTAGGTGGCTTGCTTGGGTAATCTTCACTGAAATTAAGTGTTAGGGGATAGTAACCACCTTCCCAATCAGTCTGCATCATCAAGCATAAACCTAATTTCTTATATTATTATTTTTATTATTAAAAAAGACAAAACGACTTGGACTGAAGTAAAACCTAGAGAATGATTTAAAAGTCAAGTAATAACTTGCTAGAAACATGTGGTTGAAGAATTAAAATAAGAATAGTAGAACAGTAAACATGCAAAGAGGTCCTACTTCACGACCAAATTCCCACTTTCAGTGGATAGATCCAACTTCATGCAGATCGTTTGCTAATACTTTATGCCTGAAAATTATTTATAGCTTCTGCACAAACTGATGTATAATTATTTTGAGCATAATATTAGAAACATCAGCTTAGCTCAATTGCCTGATACTAAATCACGTTGGTTGTAATAATGTAATTCACATGAAATCATTATTTATACAATAATTTTTTATACAAAGTTTCTAACAAAACAAATACTTGAAATTGTTTTTTTTTTAATCAAGATTGAACATTAAAAATTTAATGAAACGTAAGGTTGATATAGATACTAATTTTCTTATTCGCTGAAAACACAGAATTCACCATCATTTTTAACCAATAAGAGCATACTGATATTTTCTCTTTCTTTAAAATAGTAGAAAGATAGCATACAGAAAAATACTAAATATGAAAATAACCTGAACCGACCTAGGCAACATGTTTGAGCAACTCAACCCTGAGCCAGTTAGGTACAACAACTGTTGACAAACATCATACTATTTTGAAACAGTTAATGGCTGGACTACTAAATTCAACCACATGTTAGTAATAACTAAACATATAATTTAAAACTATGGACTTCTACTCTATAATAGAAAAAATAATTTCACCGTGTACTAATAATATCGTCTCAACTGAAACACATAACATGCTTCCATATGAGGTCAAAGTTGACCGTTCTTTCAACCTTTAGTATTCATTTCTACCAGAATCCATGAAATAGATATTTGTTTGTTACCTGAGTACACTTGATCCAAATTTTGGGTGTTCAAAGATTTGATACATTTTAGCAGACGATTTGTGGTTCAGAATAAATGAATTTTTAAGGCACTGATCTTGAATAGAAAGTACTATGCAATGTTAACATACATCAATCAATTTCTCATACATTTCCAAACTTAAACCAAACAGAACGAATCATCGATATCAGTAGAGTAAATATCACATCCGAGTCATGTCTATATTGAGTAGTAGTTTCAAACTGCATACAAGTATAGAACAATTGATAAACTACTCAAAGCACAACAAAGGTTTGAGGACATGCAATTGCAGATTGCACTCGCAAACGCAGTCACATAATTGGAGGGATGAGGAATTGTGAATAAGTGATTAAGGAAGGAAATGAGTGGGAGATCAAATGTGAAACCAGTGTTAATTACTTGTAAATTGTAATTATGTAATTGTATTATTATGCTATTTTATTGTAAAATAAAATTTGCACGAGAATCAAATTTACGTTACTGTGAAGTTTTGAAATACAACACATAATGGAAGAACAATATAGTAGAATAAAATATAACAGATGAAAATCTAATGATACAAATTACATAAATGCCATTCTGCTGCAACTAATTTTTGTTTAGCCTAATAACAAATCATCGTACCATTGCATCTGCATTTAAGAGTGCTTGATATGTTGTGCAACATTCATCCACACCATAATCATGAATAATGTTGGAAATATCTTCAAAACTGAATCATGATCACTCATAAAAAGCAGACCATGACATGTGCAATAGTATGATGCAGCGCAAAGATTGTGCCCTTTGGCACTCATCGCATGATGCAGATGAGAAAGTGGGCCAAATGGCACGGAAGATGCACAACGCGAGCAACACTGTTTTAATTGACTATTTTTTCAAAAGAAATATTTATCCTTTTTCATAACCCAAAAATGCATAAAAACAGCATTCATCATGTGATAGTGTCTACATCGAGATATTAAAATAGATGAACATCTACATCGAGATATTAAAATAGATCTGTTTCGCATCTTAATAAAGAAACAAACTTGATGAGATAAATGTGAAACTTGAAAAGACGATAAAACTTATGAACCTGATGATACATATTAATTTTGAGAATCTAATTGATGGATCAAATTCAGATCTCTACTTTACCAACTTCTATCATTTAAAATTTTGATTTTTATATGGTTTCCATGCTTTGAAGCTAAACCTATAACATTATGCTTAATGAAATTATTATAAAACGACCAAAAGATCTTTATCGGATATCTTTTAAAAGTAATATAAATTATATTACTGTTTCTTAATCAATTATCATGTGTAATAAATACATATTTTTAACATATGTGGAGTAGTTCAAAAAAGCATGTGGTGTTTGACGCCATGGATGCCAAGGGTCCAAAAAAAGGTTTGCACATCGTAAATAATTATGATCACATTTAATAAACTTTTTTATAGATTATGAGAAACGCATATATCAACGTATCCTTAAAAAAAAGCCAGCGACCAAATTCAAACAATATTTACCAGATGAAGGACGAGAAGACTTTAATTTTATCTTCTATAGAAAATGTTAATATGTGATTCTGACAATAGCTTCCCAGCCTGATGCCTCCATCAACATTAAAATGAGAAACAACGAAGCACGTTGTATCTCATTAGGCGCTATATGCAGATCAATAAGTTTAATAATATCATCTGCTCATTTCATTTCACTAGCAAGTCCTTTGGTAATACAGTTTGAAACAATGTTGCCAAAACAATTGAATCATTCTTATACTACACACTATTTGACATTTTGCAACTAAGTGTAAAGTTACAGTTCTATTGTACATGTATTCCCACATCATCAGTGTAAAACAAACGATGCATGGTTCTAATGGTCAAATTATTACACAAAAGCAAAAAATAATCAATTGCTCATTCGGAAGTTATCCGAACATCCATGGACGTTCAACATATATGTTACCCTAATTGCATTAGTGTACAACTACCATATCATATGTTGCATAATAGGAGAATCTTAAAATTCAACAACCGTGATAGTTTAAACAATACCATAAATAGAAATGTGATTGCTATAGTTTAAACAATACCATAAATAGAAATGTGATTGCTATTTTCACGGTTATAGCCAACTAGAAGAGCGAAAAGGTAAAGATGAAAATGAAAGAAAAAGATGAAGGCAAGTTTTATAAATGGAAGGAGTGGATGAAAGTTGATAGGCAACATCATAACTCATAGCAGTTGGACAATTTTATTGTTACCAGACCCAACATAAGCTGTTCAGTGAAGCTCTCTAGGACATAACTGCTATAAGAAAAAACTATACCATAAATAGAAATGTGATTGTTATTTTCACGGTTACAGCCAACTAGAAGAGCAAAAAGGTAAAGATGAAAATGAAAGAGCAAGATGAATGCAAGTTTTATAAATGGAAGGAGTGGATGAAAGTTGATAGGCAACATCATAACTCATAGCAGTTGGGCAATTTTATTGTTACCATACCAAACATAAGCTGTTCAGTGAAGCTCTCTCGGACATAACTGCTGTAAGAGAAAACTATGATGTGTTATTTTTAAAAAGAAAGGGCATGGACACAAACGTGACGACAAACGTAAAGTTATGTCCAACACACCTTGTGTCAAACGTTGTGATCAATGATGTGTTATTCGCGATACCCGTATCAGAAACAATCAAATCGATGTAAAGATACGGTTAAGTACCAGTTGTAGAAAAACTAATAAAGCGTAAATATGAAAAGAAAAAGAAAACCAAACAAGTAATATATTTTGCCCAAACAGTTATAAACCACAAGATGTAAACAAATGATAAGCAATGATCGTAAACAGATAATCAAATAACACGTAGAAGCATAAGTATGCATAGAATTAACATCTAAATTAGTCTATCTATAAAAATGACATCAGTCTTCATATGCCTAACATACCAAAGTGGCTCTAGAATCGCAAATTGAAAAATGCTCCACTTCACAAGACAGGATGCTTCTACTATATTTGTAACTACCAAAACTAATATAACGAAATGAGGATAAAAGAATCCAGAATTTTAGTTAAAGAACTCTGCATTATTGCCAATAAATTTCCTTAAACAGTTGCATGCAGAGATGGATGTGTTTCTTACCGAGATATAGCCTGGGTCGGATTCCTAAACACTTACCTATACAACCATGTAACCCAATTATTATGTTTACATTTGTTTAGCATGGCATAGGAAAAATAGCGTAGGAATTATTGTTGAATCTACTATTTACCTTTCCAAAACATCTTAAATTTAAACCATAATATAATATCTAAAAGGAAGAAAACCAGATGAAAAGATTTATATTTTTCCATCAGGCGTCCTCTTCCCACATGGAATATCTGAATCGATTTCTTTTATCCGAACATTTATCAGCTCCAATTTATTCACTGATTTTGTTTTTATACAACATTTCATTTTTATAAAACCCTACAATTCTAGGATTTAGAATAAATTAAGTTCAGTTCATTTTCTAAGTTCATTTGCTTGAATAAATAAACTAATAAATAAATAAAAACTGCGCTAACCCCAGGAGTTTGAAATCCTGTTGGCTCATACATGTCTTCTAGAGTTCAAATTACTACATCAATATAACTGTTTGAGAAGTAAAAAAAAAAAATGTTTGAAATAACCGAAATCATACCCCTTGCTTTCCAGGAATTGTACAGTGCCAAATCATCAAATTGACAGACCCATCTGGCAGCGTCTCGGGCTTTGCTACAAAACCCTAGAAATCGAAAAGGTAAAAATCAAAACTTTTAGTACAACACGGAGGGTGAAAGAGTAATATTACATGAGGATGGTTCTTCCGCCACGCTTTTCTCTCTTCAGTCAGTCTTCCTCGAGCGATGCCTGACATTATCGCCTGCAAACTCTTGGTTTTTTATTTTTTATTTCTTAATAGTATTATTATTGTACGGCAAGTGCGGCTTGCGAATTAGATACGTTGCTTTTTATATTATTCGGTCAAATTGAAGGAAAATTATTGGAAAATGCCTCGTTTTGTAAAATTGCAGTTCAGTCGCATTAAATTAACTTTCCAGAACCGTTTGTGCAAAGTAAGCGCTAAGTAGGGTAAAACAGTCATATCATATGCTGAAAAACAGGATGCATGCCTACTCCAGTTTACTCATTTTTTATTCCGAAATCGGCTGTACATTTGCAGTACAGACGAATTTAATTATTGATGGGTTAAATAAATTTTTTTATTGGAAAAATGTTACCATTGTCTCATGGTATATGATCGCTTACATGAAAAATATTTGATGCTATGCTCATAATTCATCTTTATATAACACAAAGTTGTTGAATGTAAAATAGTAGAAAAACATGGTGAATGCTAGAATTTAGTAAAGAAGAACTTAGCTTTACAACCGAACCATACAAAATATGTTAAGAAAAATGACCAACTAATAATTTTGTACGATTTTAGTGTAGATCCCTTTGTACAAACTATGTATTCGGATTCACCTTCAAAAATGAAATATGGTTAATCACGAATGATTTTGGACAAAAGACTCATACTAGATACAAGGTGGAAAGCAATTAAGTGGGTTAACTAGTGAAAGAAGCAGACGATGATGAACTTAGAGTTAGATGGAAGATGGGATCGATAAAGATGCGAGGTGATCACGATTTCCATGAGCAATTCACACTGAAAACTTCTCAATTCGCATATAATTGGAATATTTTACTACTATGTATTGGTTATGTAACATTTCATATTTCGAAGTAGGCCAAATATGAGAATGTTATAGCAAATAATATAATCAAATGTTCAATTTAAATAAACATGAGAGCTAATTAACTGATTAAAAATCAATTAAAATAATGTAATGATGCTAGGAGATGGCATAATAATATAGTGAGTTAAAAAACAAGAAGACCATAAAAGCACATTTGGATAAGGGAATGAAGAGAATACAAAGTTAAAGGATTATTCAATTGAGATTGTTGCTAAATACACTAAAATATACGTCGGTTTTTAACATGTCTTGAAAATACACGATCCCTATAACGACCGTGGTTTTTGAATTACTGCCGTAATAAATATTTTAAAAATCTGTAACGACCGTGATTTTATTACCGTCGAAATAAAATTTTAAAATGAAAATTTTAATTTGAAATTTGTAGAAAATATAAATGCAATATTATTTACAAATCAGTTGAGCATATAAGTGGTAGTCGGCTGCAAAATCAATTGAAACAAATAACAAAGTTATGTTATTTTTAATTTGCTTTCACGCGTGAAAAATGAATGGCCAATTCATTAGCAAAATAACACATAATTCACTATCATCATCTTTATATCAAGCCGTGTGTTTTTAATAAAAGTTTATAAAGCAAGATTAAAACAACTTGTTGTCATACTTTGCAAGTGCTCTGGCCAACCCATTTTTTACAAGCTGTGTACTTTATTTTCCTCTGAGGCACGTTGCATTAAATGAATGCATACCCAAAGGTTGCCAGCACTTTTCATCTTTGACTTGTATCCATTTTGAAAAAGGAAGTAGCCGCATCTTTTATTTTTCTCTTCCAGTAGCTCAACAAAGAAAACATTTCCTTTTGTCCACCAAACCAAATTGAAAATCAAAAATCAAAATCTTAGAAACCAGACGTAAACTTTACTGCTCTATCCTCCTCATCTCGCATCCTCGTTCTCGGCCTTGATAACGCCGGAAAAACTACCATTTTATATCGGCTTCCAGTCGGGGAAGTAGTGTCCACGATACCCACTATTGGGTTTAATGTGGAGACTGTGCAGTACAATAATATCATGTTTCAAGTGTGGGATCTTGGTGGGTAGACAAGCATCAGACCATATTGGAGATGTTACTTTCCAAACACCCAAGCTAGTATATATGTTGTTGATTCGAGTGACATTGATAGATTAGTGACTGCCTAAGGAAGAGTTTCATGCTATTTTGGAGTACATTCTTCCTCCACTATGATTTTGATCCATACTAGTTGCAAAGCTGAAGAAAAAAAATGTTGCTTACTGATTTGGAAGCAAATCTAAGGTGAGTTCTAAACTCACAATTCTAATTTACTTCTGACCTTATTTGCATGGAAATTTTGCTGTCAGCTTTTACTTGCGTGTGTGATTATATGGTGAAATATTTTATGACTTCATACTTTGTGCATACCTTAAAAATGAGTCCAGGAAAATGTAAAATTTATTTCTTCAACGAATTGCAAGTTTGCGTGCAGTGTGACCAAAACTAGAGCACCCTCTATTTCCATATTATACACGTGAAAGCATGCTTGTGCATGATAATGTATGGAAAAAAAAAAGGCATGGTTGTGCTCTAAGTACAAGTACAATCCTAGACTTCTCCACCCGATAGTATACATCCTTTATCACTGTAGTAATGTTACTACATGGATAGCAATTTATCTCTGATCCTTAAAGAAGCTTAAATTTCGTTTTGCTTGTCATTGTTTTAGTGAGGCCTTGCATTAATTAACTAAGTGTTTAATATGGAAGCAAGGACACGCGTCATAATAAAATGAATTACGTTGTAGTATGGGTTTATGCATGTGAATGGAATTGTTGTGTGCGTACCAGTTGTTATATAGGGGTTAGTTTTGTGCATTGAACTCTTTTCATTTGGTTGCATAGTTCATAGTGTTGCTGATACGTACATTGTGCATAGATAATATTATGCCTGGAAATAGTTGCGTGTAGTTAGTACATTGGTATAATTCATGAATCAGTTCAGTTCAAACGTGTATGTGCATGTATCTGTCTCAATGCATATGTGCGTACCCTTCTTGATGCATGTAGGTGTACCAATTTTATAGCTTGAATAAAATTTGTTTTTCATTATATAAATAGCTATACCGAGGTCCATTTTCGTTTATTAATACTTGCATGGAAATAGTATATTGAGGCCTGGTCACATTTTTATCCTTTCACGTGTATTGTAGTGTTGAATGTGTTAATGCATATTACCAAAGCAACTCTACATCATTTTATTTTTATTTGTATTGCGTGAAGAATATGGTTCATACACGTGACACACTTTGCAAATTGAGTATTAGCATATTACATATACATGTTCAACTCACTGGCAAACAATTTAATTTGTGTATTGTAGTCAGTACTTGCTGGATGTATTGACAATCTTCATTATATTTTTGAACGTGAGAAACTAAAGTGAGACCAGGCTATATCAATATTTTCCACTTTCATTATATACGTGAGTTCGATTGATTCACGTGAACCGGTGTTTGTTTTTAATGAAAAATTGGTTATCGTTATTTTTATAACGAATTTTACACCGGTATTATAATTGAATGCGAATTATTTTGATGAGATTTTGACGTATAAAAATTACTGTCGCTTTGACTTCAGTAACTGTCAAATTTAAAGTGGATTTTTAAGCGGTTATCCCGCAACGTTGATTTGGTATCCGTTTTACGGTGTTTTGAAAAGCGCAATTTCCTCATCGAAATTGCTACAGATGTTGCTGTTTTAATCACGTGTTTTAAAAATCGTTTTAAAATAAAATTGTTTACAAAAAATTTATGGTTTGCGCTTTCAAAAGAATGAGGAAGCGATTTAAACGATTCAGCAAAATTGAGGACTATGAACCCTTACTTTTACTGATTCGGTTAATTCCGGACTTGTCCGTTTGAGAACGTAAATTGTTATTTATATAAAATACACAATTTTGCACTTTCAAGGAAACGATAAAGAGATTTAAACGATTTAGCAAAAGTGCGGAGTATGGAATCATACTTTTACAATTTCGGTTAATTCTGGACTCGTTAATTGAAATATTTGCTGTTTGATGATTCTGATGATTTTGTTGGGCTTTCGAGCCACTCTACTGGACATTCGGGTCATCTGATGGACCTTCGGGTCAATTATCAGTACTAGACCTCCGGGTCACTCTACGGACCTTCTAGTCATCTGATGGGCATCAAAAATTTATAGTACTTGGTAGGCTTTGGTCATCTGAGATGCACGTGCAGCGTAGCTAAAAATCGCCATCTGCTGAGATCGATCCACTTTTATGCTGATTTTTCTAGTTATCTTATTTTAATTTCTAGAATTTGAGACTGCTGATTTTCTAGTTATCTTATTTTGATTTCTACATTTTGAGACTGCTGATTTTCTAGTTATCTTATTTTGATTTGTAGATTTTGCGACTGCTGATTTTCTAGTTGTCTATTTTGATTTCTAGATTTTTGTGTACTGCTGCTTTGAATTCAATTTTGAATTTGGAAGTTGATTTGATGATGTTTAATGGGATTTCTCCCTTTAAATTAGGTTAATTACTATGTTGTATAGTCTCAAGACTATAACTTTGTGTATAATCTCATCCGAGATTATAATTTTGTGTTAGTCTCATCCGCGATTATAAATAAATTTGCGTATTGCTGTTTTGAATTCTATTGGGAATTTAAAAGCTGAATTTGATGGAGTTTAAATTGAGATTTCTTTATTTGAACTATGTTGATTACCTATGTTGTATAATCTCATTCGAGATTATGATTATTTGCTTAAGTGTCGTTTATCATACACTTATGTCTGAAGTTTAAATTAGACTGATCCGTTATTATTTTCTTTTAAATAATACTCGGGTCAAACCGAGTTATTTCAGGATAATCGTCATCTATGATTCAGTTGCTGCTTCAGCTTTTGGGATTTCACATCATCATTTGTTTAGACTCCAAGGTGTTTCTTTTTGGTGTATAGACTCTCGTCTCATGTAGGTTGATGTCATTTAAATGTACATTGGGTTCTTGTGAACCATCGAGTGTTGTAGCATATATTCCAGACTTGTCTTCCACTATATATATCTGATGTTTCTGTTCTGATGTGATTATACTTATCAGTGTTGTTATTATGAGTTGTTTGGAATTTTTCTTAAGCCACCGTAGTTTCGTTTTTAGATTTGAATTGAATATATATCTTTGGGAGTAATTTACACAACTCCTATCGATGTAATAAATACTCGTCTAAGGCATAACTTACGGACGGTCGCTTCTAACAAGCCATATTCTTCACAACAGCATACATTATTCCTTATAATAACCTTTGTTATTGTGAGCATAGAGGTGGGGCGTCATAGCTTGGTATTAGAGCTGAAATTCAGAACAAGTTATAATAAACACAGAACAGAAGCAGAATGGAACATATGTTACAATTATTCGAGAGTTTTATTCGTGCCTTTCTAATCTATTTCTTCGTTTTTCTTAAACTTTTATCCTCTCTAACAAATTGGAATATGTCTAGGAATAAATTTCATATTCTCGTAGTATTCCATTTGTTATATCCTTATCAATCTTGAGTTGTTTTAACTGCTTCTAAGGGTTTCAAATCTGGAAAGCTTAATGTTGCTTAAGCTTCTGGTGTTTCTTCTCATCCCAAAGGTTTTACTCCTTCTATTTTGGAAGGTTTTATTTTATTTCGTGGTCGTTCTATTAGAGTTTTTTTCGATACGGGTGCATCGCATTCATTCGTGTCGAAGGAGCTAGTTGATGTTATTTCTTTGGTTGTTGTTACTCTTTGCGACCCTTTGAGGATTGCGAATCCTATTGGTGGATCCTCTACTCTTGGTTTGTTGTGTGTTGGTGTTGACATTATTCTTGGTAGTTTCACCTTTTATGCGAATCTGCATGTTATGCATCATCTTGGTTTTGATATGATTTTGGGTATGGATTGGCTCGTCCGTTACGAAGTTCAATCCTATGTCCCGAAAGAACTTTATACCTCATACATCCTGATGCCATCGTGTAGCTATCAATTATATTTCGAAGTATGGACCATCCTTCGAATGCTCCTATATTCTTCCTTCGAATCAGAGGATGTCTTAGATAATATTCCAGTTGTTTGTGATTTTTCTGTTGTCTTTGAGCCTTTTTCGAGTTTGCCACCTTAGAGGGAAATTGATTTCCGTATTGATTTTATCTCTGGTGCTCATCCTGTCAGTCGTCCTCTCACGAGGATGTCTGCTAAGGAAAATGAGGAACTCAAGCAGCAATTATCTGAGATTGGAAGCCAATCATTTTATTCGTTCTAGCTTTTTTCCCAATTCAACCTTATCATCAGTTTTCACTTGGCTACGAGTTGCGGAAGTTAGCATTCCACTTACCGCATTCCGCACTCGTTGTGATTCTTATGAATGACTTATTGCGTCATTCAGTTTGCCTAGTTTATTTCATCCAATTTATGAATCGAGTATTCTACGGATATCTCGATGACTCCATTTGTGTATTTATTGATTATGGATGAAAATAACAATTTAACAATTTTGCAAATCTTTTTCATAAGATTTATTTACAAGTATAATTGGATCTGTGTTTATAATATAGAAGATGATTTTGTGATTGTATTGCCCATTGAGTGCTTTAAGAATTCTGGTCGATGCGCTTGATCAACGTTATCGATAGGAATCTCCCAAACGTTTTGATGAGACAATTTGACACAACAAATTGACTTATAAAAAGAAAAAATTTCTAGAAAATGATTTCGTAAAGATAATTGAAATTTTTGGAAGTTTTATCTTTTCAGGAAAGAAGATTATTTGAAAGAACCCCTTTTTGATACTCTTATCCTTGTGATTCCCGAAGGGAACAAAGACTTCATTATTTGTACCAATGCTAGCCATATTGGTTTCGGTGCTGTTCTCATGCAGAAAAATGGAGTAGTTGCCTATGCTTCTAGACAACTAAAGCCTAACGAGATTCGTTATGCTACCCATGATTTGGAGTTAACCGCTATAGTCTTTGCTCTAAAGATTTGGCGACATTATTTTTGGACGAGCGTTTTGTTATCTTCACTGATCACAAATCTCTGAAGTATCTATTCACTCAGAAAGAACTTAAATTGAGACAACAAAGTTGGCTCAAATTTCTAACTTCATATGATTTCGATATTCAGTATACCCCTGATAAGGGTAATCGAGTTGCTGATGCGCTCAGTCGCAAGCAGCAGGTTGTTGTTTCCATAATGCTAGTAGAGTGGAATAATTTAGAAGCTTCATCTCATTGTGATATTAGGGACCGTCCTTCGGTTTCTGATTCTCCCGTGCTTTTATTTAGCATGGAAGCTCGTCCTAGTTTATTGGATCGTGTTGCCGATGCCCGAAAACAAGATCCAGATATCTCTTATCTTATTCAGATTTGTAAATCGAAATCCCGAAGTGATAATCTAAAGGGTTTCGATATTGTTGTTCATGGTTGTTTTCGGAAAAAAAGGAAGGTTGGTCGTGCCTAATAATTCTAATCTTAGAAATGACATTCTTGAGGACTGTCATCGTTCTAAATATACTATCCATCCGGGTAGTGGTAAGATGTATGCTGATATGAAACGCTTATACTTTTGGGAAGGTATGAAGCGTGATGTTGCAAGTTATGTGAGTCGTCGCATGACTTGTCAACTTATTAAAGCAAAACACCAGTGCCCTAGTGGTCTTTTGCAGCCTCTTGAGATTCCATTATGGAAATGGGATCAGATCTCTATGGACTTCATGGATGGTCTACCTCGTTCAAGGTCGGGCCATACTAGTGTTTGGGTGATTGTTGACAGATTGCCAAATCAGCCTATTTTATTCCTATCAAGTCCAATCGGACTGCTTCTTGATTTTGGTGGTAGTTGGGAAGACCACTTGTTTCTTGTTGAATTTTCTTATAATAACAGTTTCCAATCCTATATCGGCATGGCTCTTTTCGAAGCCCTTTATAGAAGGCCGTGTCGATCACCATCTTGTTGGTTGGAATCCAGGGAAAGATTAGTTCTCGGCCCCGATTATATTCGTGAATCTTCTTAGAGGATTGATATTATACAGAGAATGAAGGAGGATCAGATTAGGCAGAAATCTTATGTCGATCATCGTAGGAAGCCTTTGGAATTTTCTGATGGCGATCTCGTATTCATTCGTGTTTCCCCGATGAAGGGTATAGTGCGTTTTAGTAGTTCCGAGAAATTGGCTCCTCGATATATTGGACCGTTTCCTATTACGGAACGCATTGGCCCAGTTGCTTATCATGTGTTGCTACCTATTCAGTTTTCAGGAATTCATGATGTATTTCATGTATCCCAGCTTCGTCGATGCCTTCGAAATTTGGATTCTATTATTGTTCCTCATAGGTTATAAGATCTTGAGATCTCACCCGACTTGTCTATGGTGCAAAATCCTATTCGTGGCTAGCATTGGAGATTAAACGCCTTCAGAATAAAGAAGTCCTGCTTGTGAAAATTCAATGGTCCGCAAACCCCAAAGATTGCACTTGGGAAACCAGAGAATTTATCGAGCCTTCTTATCTGGGTTTTCTCTCCTCTTCGAGTGGGAGTGAGTATTCATATTCATCTTTTCTATTTTAATCTTTGTTGAGATGAATTATTTGTGTATTGACTTCTTCTAGTATGAAAATTGCGGGGATGCAATTTTTATAAGGGGGGAGTCTGTAACGACCGTGATTTTTGAATTACTGTCGTTATAAATATTTTAAAAATCTGTAACGACCGTGATTTTATTACCGTCGAAATAAAAAATTAAAATGGAAATTTTAATTTGAAATTTATAGAAAATGTAAATGCAATATTATTTACAAATCAGTTGAGCATATAAGTGGTAGTCAGCTGCAAAATATATTGAAACAAATAACAAAGTTACATTATTTTTAATTTGCTTTCACGCGTGAAAAATGAATGGCCAATAGAAAAAGTGAACACATAATTCACTATCATCATTTTTATATCAAGCCGTGTGTTTTTAATAAAAGTTTATAAAGCAAGATTAAAACAACTTGCTGTCATACTTTGCAAGTGCTCTGCCCAACCCATTTTGTACAAGCTGTGTACTTTATTTTCCAATGAGGCACGTTGCATTAAATGAATGTGTACCCAAAGGTTGCCAGCACTTTTCATCTTTGACTTGTATCCATTTTGAAAAAGGAAGTAGCCGCATCTTTTATTTTTCTCTTCCAGTAGCTCAACAAAGAAAACATTTCCTTTTGTCCACCAAACCAAATTGAAAATCAAAAATCAAAATCTTAGAAACCAGACGTAAACTTTACTGCTCTATCCTCCTCATCTCGCATCCTCGTTCTCGGCCTTGATAACGCCAGAAAAATTACCATTTTATATCGGCTTCCAGTTGGGGAAGTAGTGTCCACGATACCCACTATTGGGTTTAATGAGGAGACTGTGCAGTACAATAATATCATGTTTCAAGTGTGGGATCTTGGTGGGCAGACAAGCATCAGACCATATTGGAGATGTTACTTTCCAAACACCCAAGCTAGTATATATGTTGTTGATTCAAGTGACACTGATAGATTGGTGACTGCCAAGGAAGAGTTTCATGTTATTTTGGAGTACATTCTTCCTCCACTCTGATTTTGATCCATACTAGTTGTAAAGCTGGAATTTATTTTTGTTGCTTACTGATTTGGAAGCAAATCTAAGGTGAGTTCTAAACTCACAATTCTAATTTATTTCTGACCTTATTTGCATGGAAATTTTGCTGCCAGCTTTTACTTGCGTGCGTGATTATATGGTGAAATATTTTGTGACTTCATACTTTGTTTGTGCATACTTTAAAAATGAGTCGAGGAAAATGTAAAATTTATTTCATCAATGAATTGCAAGTTTGCGTGCAGTGTGACCAAAACTAGACCGCCCTCAATTTTCACATTATACACGCGAAAGCATGCTTGTGCATGATAATGTATGGAAATAAAAAGGCATGATTGTGCTCTAAGTACAAGTACAATCCCAGACTTCTCCACCCGATAGTATACATCCTTTATTACTGCAGTAATGTTACTACATGGATAGCAATTTGTCTCTGATCCTTAAAGAAGCTTAAATTTCGTTTTTCTTGTCATTGTTTTAGTGAGGCCTTGCACTAATTAACTAAGTGTTTAATATGGAAGCAAGGACACACGTCCTAACAAAATGAATTACGTTGTAGTGTGGGTTTATGCATGTGAATGGAATTGTTGCGTGCGTACCAGTTATTATATAGGGGTTAGTTTTGTGCATTGAACTCTTTTCATTTGATTGCATAGTTCATAGTGTTGCTGGTACGTACATTGTGCATAGATAATATTGTGCCTGGAAATAGTTGCATGTAGTTAGTACATTGGTATAATTCATGAATCGGTTCAGTTCAAACGTGTATGTGCGTGTATCTGTCTCAATGCATATGTGCGTACCCTTCTTGATGCATGCAGGTGTATCAATTTTATAGCTTGAATAAAATTTGTTTTTCATTATATAAATAGCTATACCGTGGTCCATTTTCGTTTATTAATACTTGCATGGAAAAAGTATAGTGAGGCCTGGTCACATTTTTATCCTTTCACGTGTATTGTAGTGTTGAATGTGCTAATGCAGTTTACCAAAGCAACTCTACATCATTTTATTTTTATTTGTATTGCGTGAAGAATATGGTTCATACACGTGACTCACTTTGCAAATTGAGTATTAGCATATTACATACACATGTTCAACTCACTGGCAAACAGTTTAATTTGTGTATTGTAGTCAGTACTTGTAGGATGTATTGACAATCTTCATTATATTTTTGAACGTGAGAAACTAGAGTGAGACCAGGCTATATCAATATTTTCCACTTTCATTATATACGTGAGTTCGATTGATTCACGTGAACCGGTGTTTGTTTTTAATGAAAAATTGGTTATCGTTATTTTTATAACGAATTTTACACCGGTATTATAATTGAATGCGAATTATTTTGATAAGATTTTGACGTATAAAAATTACTGTCGCTTTGACTTCAGTAACCGTCAAATTTAAAGTGAATTTTTAAGCAGTTATCCCGCAACGTTGATTTGGTATCCGTTTTTACGGTGTTTTGAAAAGCGCAATTTCCTCGTCGAAATTACTACAGATGTTGCTGTTTTAATCACGTGTTTTAAAAATCGTTTAAAAATAAGATTGTTTCCAAAAATTTTACAGTTTGCACTTTCAAAAGAACGAGGAAGCGATTTAAACGATTCAACAAAATTGAGGACTATGAACCCTTACTTTTACTGATTCGGTTAATTCCGGACTTGTCCGTTAGAAAATGTAAATTGTTATTTATATAAAATACACAATTTTGCACTTTCAAGGAAACAATGAAGAGATTTAAACGATTTAGCAAAAGTTCGGAGTATGGAACCATAATTTTACTATTTCGGTTAATTCCGGACTCGTTAATTGAAATATTTGCTGTTTGATGATTATAAATTTGCATATTGTTGTTTTGAATTCTATTGGGAATTTAAAAGCTGAAGTTAATGGAGTTTAAATTGAGATTTCTTTATTTGAACTATGTTGATTACCTATGTTGTATAATCTCATTCAAGATTATGATTATTTGCTTAAGTGTTGTTTATCATACGCTTATTTTTGAAGTTTAAATTAGACTGATCCGTTATTATTTTCTTTTAAATAATACTCAGGTCAGACCAAGTTATTTCAGGATAATCGCCATCTCTGATTCAGTTGCTGCTTCAGCTTTTGGGATTTCATATCATCATTTGTTTAGACTCCGAGATGTTTCTTTTTGGTGTATAGACTCTCGTCTCATGTAGGTTGATGTCATTTACATTGGGTTCTTGTGAACCATCGAGTGTTGTAGCATGTATTCCAGACTTGTCTTCCACTATATATATCTGATGTTTCTGTTCTGATGTGATTACACTTATCAGTGTTGTTATTATGAGTTGTTTGGAATTTTTCTTAAGCCACCGTAGTTTCGTTTTTAGATTTGGATTGAATATATATCTTTGGGAGTAATTTACACAACTCCTATCGATGTAATCAATACTCGTCTAAGGCATAACTTACGGATGGTCGCTTCTAACAAGCCTTATTCTTCACAATAGCAGACGTTATTCCTTATAGTAACCTTTGTTATTGTGAGCATAGAGGTGGGACGTCATAATCCCCGAAGACCGTACTTTTCCCCCACCAAAATCAGCTATGTTTGGCCACCATTACCAATGGTTAGTACTAACCACTCTAGAGTGGTCGGTCATGACCACTTCGATTGTATACTTAGCCAATTTTGGCTAAGTCCTAACTAAAATGCAAATATCTTGTCCCATGCTAATTTCCGCGGTGTTCATCTATATGCGTCCCGAAGTTCATGCTCAATGCTTCGAAGTAAAAATGCATACGCTTCCAAAACCTCTCGGGGGCTAACAATATTTCCAATGCCGAGATTTCTAAGTCCAAAGCTCACATCATTTTTCCTTGCCCAAAGTTGTTGTGTTTCAACGTCTCAGGCCCGAAGCCACACCATGGAAACCCCCAAGCAAGTTACCCCCGACCACAATTCTTCCCACCATCGATTACTCTTTCTTAACTCCAAAACTTGGTCGTTTCAAGTCCAAATCTCATGTGATCAAAAGTAGGACATCCCTAAGCCTCCAAGAGCACTCCATTTTGAGCATTTTTTTCTCGTCGATTCACTCACATGACGAACACTCTATTGACACACAAAATGATAAAAAATACAACCAAATGACCACATACAAACAATGTACAACATGCATACGTCAGTACCAAGAAATATAATCAATATACAAATATTTTTATCATCCTAGATCTATCAAAATAGATAATGATGACCGACATGGCCTAACACATAAGAATGAATCATAATTAACACTTATCCTTTTAAAACTGATGTGGAGTTTAGATCTAAGTTAGAAATCTCATTCAAAAATTATTTAATAAGTCATTCTTAACTATATAAATTAGCATAGTAAAGTGAGAAGGACAAACCACTCTCCAAGGATCCAATTAGCACAAATATCGATGCAAATCTGAAATGAACAGTGAATTCCACTAAAAAACCCCAAATAAAGAAATCAATAATCACTCACTAATTCTCTTATTAATATCTCAATTTGGCTAATCAAATTAAAGAAAATGATTGCTTTTTGTCAAAAAAAGAATTAATGGATGTTAGGATAAATTTTGGGAAGTGTGAAAAATGATTTGAAGGTTGTCTCATTTTCTCCATTAGGCACAGATCCTGAAATGAGTTATTGGACCTGATTCAGGCCTTTGTAACGACCCGCCTTTTTGGATAATTTAAACCGACGATCAAATATACATGTCGATTCCAAACCATTCAAAAGGGCAGATGGTTATTGGGGTAAATAAGAAAAGGAAAGAAAGAGAAATAAAGGAAATGAGCAACACAGAATCTCGCAGCGGAACGATAAAATATAATAGTCAAATAAACAGTTCATGAAGCTGTTTACTATACTTTGACAATTATTTATACAACATTTATCAGAGTTATACATATACAACAGAATAATTAAAATAATGCAGCAGATAGCATGATGCAAGGGTAATAATAGTAACAGTATACCAAATCTTCGTCTTCATCCTCCAGAATAGATCTTCAAAAATCTGAAAAACTCAGGACTGACCCGAGCGTAATGAAAAGACAAAACACTCGAGTCAGGACTAAAATATCCTTATGAAAGTTAAATCAATCGTAAATAAATATGAGTGTAACGGCGTCAGAGATGTTTACGGGGTTTGACATCTCATATCCAGTGTCAACGTGCGTGCAATAACTTAAGAGATGTTACGGGATTTTCCATCTCTCAAGGATCCGTTAAACTATCTACTATGTAGTAATGTACTCTAAGTAGATAATGCCTATCAGTAATATAAAGTATCAAAATAGCGTTAAGGCGTTACCATAATCCCCCTTAACACATTTTTATAATGCCATAGTCTATACAGCACCGTAAGCCCCACCGTAAACTGGTGGTTATCAGAGGGTACCCCATAGGTATAACACAAAATAAAACGTAGTGGTCACGAATAGGATAATCAGTATGACAAGGTACATGAGGCGATACCAACTAGGATACTAGTAGTTGCGTGATCCGGACTGATGTTGAGCATAGCCAGTAGCTACCCCAACACCGCGAAACAACACTCCCAAATCAAGGGGTGCACTCAAATCGAATCACAAATGTAATAGATATGGTATCGAAGAAGTGTGTCCGCTAGAGATGGCGAACCTCAATGGCCCGGCGCGGCCCCTGTTTTAGTCATGTCAGGGGTCATCCAATATCGTTCTCTTTCTTCAGTCAACGCGTTCACCAAACCATCCACTTCATTCTGGATCAACACTCCGCGTATAATAGTTATTAAAGTGGTTTTCGGTATCGACAGAGAGTATGTCCATATCCGATCCCGGTCTCTTTAATAACTACGTATTATTACGCCGTTGGCTCTTTTACATTTTAAATCGATTCATAATTGGTATCAAAATATCATATTCGCTTCAAAATCAAATCCATTTCAAATATCATCGTATCTTTCAAATGTAAGATTCCATTTCAAAAATCATTTTTCGCATCTATATCTCATTTCGATTTCAAAATCATTTCGAATTTCAATTTAGGTTGCAACTTCATTTAACCCAATTCCTATTTAAATTCAAGATTTAAATATAAACATTTCACCTTATTGACCAGCTTAGAATTTTAGAAAATAGTTTTAAGTAGTTTAAAAGTAGTTTAAATAATTAAAATAGTTAAAAATACTTAAAATCTTAAAACGGATTTGAAATGGATAAATTAGTTTAAAATAATTTAAATTGGGTTAAGTAGATTTAAAATAGATTAAAATAGTTTAAGTATTCAAAAATGGTTTATATAACCGAGTAATTTGGAAACAAAATAAAACAGCTTCAAAACCAATCCATTTCAATTATAACTTCCCAATTCAAATCAATTTCAATTTCCATTCCACCGATTCAATTTCGATTTCAATTCAAATCAGTGTTAACTTTGACTTCAAATTAATTCAATTTTACATTCACCTTTAATTTATTCAATTTCAATTTATATCGATTTGGAGCTTGATTTTTCAAAATATCAATTTATAATACTTAACAAAATTATCTTCCAATATTCAAATTTAAAACCCAATTACAATATGATTCAATTTCAAGCTCAATTTCAAAATATCCTTTTATATCGCTTTTACTTAGTAATATTCAAAGCTCGAATTAAGGTTAAATCTTTAAATAAATCAATTTACGAAATTCAATCATATCCCGATTTTAAATTCCAAAGCCTCCACTTTAATTATTTAACAATTTCTTTTGACCAAAATTTATTTCAACTTTCCAAACTCAATTTTCGATAAATTCGATTTCTATAAATTGATTTCTGTTTATAACTTTTTAAATCAAAACATTTAAATAAATTTCAATCGACGATTTTAAAAATTATAAATTTAGCCAATTCAGTGTCTGTATATAATTTTCTATCCTATGGCCAAGTAATTATTTATTTCAATTAAATGTCAGGGATGAATATATATTACTTAAATCAAATCATAGTGTCATATGTATGCATAACAGTATATATAAGCAAATAAACATCCAAACATTTAAATATCAACCAATAACATCCATCAAAACACATCATCCAATAGACAATACAATTCATGGCAGTTTCATAGTTATCAATGTCAGGTAATTTAATCGCAATTCAATTTCAATTTCAGTTTAAATTTAACTGTCAATTTAATTTCAACGGTTAATTCAAATGACAATCTATATGACAATTAAATTTATCAAACAAAGACAAAAAAAATCATAACACTTCATAATATCCAATTTAACTAGCATAAAGATATTTAGTACGTTGTGAGCGTTATAAAACACTCACATTGATTTCAATGTAGTTCCAGCGCTTTATTTCGAATAAAATTAAACGAGCGTTTAATTTTACCCAAAATTTTCACTAGCTCCAAACGACTCCAATCCAGCTCCATGGCGTAGTGCTCGTCGAAACGATTCTAACGCAAAAAGTTTCGTCGAATTCCGACCTCGTATGAAGAAAATACGTCATTTTAAAGTTACATGATTTAAAAATACAGATCAATTTTTTTTTATACAAACCCTAACTGAATCTGGGCCACATGTTTTACACTTCAGATCGCAGCCGCACTCTGTTCTCCCCCTTCATCACGCGTTCTCGTTCGAAATGAATCCATGAAGCCGCCCATCTTCATCAATTAACGCGACCACCACGCTCCACTTGAAGACGATCAGGTTACACCACTTCGAAGCCACCGCCTTACTCCACCTTCACCCCAAATAGCTCCAAGCTCGGCCTCATCCTCTGCCTCAAATTGCATGAAAAACGCAGCTGCTTCCATCGTGTTTTGCCGTCAATCCGTGGCTCCGTTTCCGATCTCCACCATTGGATAGCTAGATCTTGATGCCCTCTACAACTTTGTAGTTGAGAGTTTTTGCTAATTGTTGATGTATTGAGAGGAAAATGAGGAAGAAGTTTCGAAATTTTCTGGCCATTCATCTCTATAGTGGAGGCTAAAGGCTGAAACCCTAGCCTTTGTTTGCAAATTGTGAAATGGAGGGCCTTTTATAGAAAATTGCAAAACACTATTCACCCGAAATTTTTCGAACTCCAAACGAAGCGTGCCGGCTGGCGTTTCGAAGGTTTACCCCGCGTTCCTAACACAATGGAATAGGTTTCGGGAGCTAATTCGGTCATCTGTGCGAGTTACGGAAATAAACGATCGATTTTAAATTAAATCGATTAAACGATTTTCTAGGCGTGTTGGCTCGTCCCGGACAAACGGTAAATCCGATTGATACGAAATTTGAAATCTTACAATAATATCACGTTACGGATCCGATGAAACTGGTTTCGTCGAAATCTGAGACTGTTCAAAAATTGGCTATTTTTCAATCAATAATTAAATATTAAAATATTCAATTTTCACAAATAAATTTTAAGTTCAGTTTTAAAAGTTCTATAACATCACTATAACTCCAATATGATAAAATAAAATTTTACAAATCATTTTTAATCATATTAAACCCGTTATTCAATTATCCAATAAATTCCAATTTTAAAATCTTATTAACTCCATTATAATCCCGATATAACTTACATTCACTTTGGAAACCAATTTGAATCATATTAAATCAAATTTCAATTATTCACTCTATTTTCATATATTAAATTTCAATATCAAATTAATCATATCAAATTCGGAATTTAATTATTCAAACATTTGTAATATTAAATTTAACAAATTTGATTATTCTTAAATCACTATCTTTTGAAATATTCAAAACGAACTTATAAAATTTAACAAATTCAAATTGTAGAACAACCATTTTCATTAAAACAGTTATTCAATTCCCGCTATTCAATTATTCAATAAATTCCAAATATTAAATTTAAACAATTTAATTGTTCAATATTTGACGGATTTCAATATTGGATTTTTAAATAAAAATTTCATTATCAGTCGATTTACTATATTACATCAAATGAATTCCACATTATTATTTAACTACAGTTAGAGATAATGCACTCAACTAATATATAAACTTTCATTTCAATTGCAATTGGTTCGTAAATTCAATTCGACTAACTAAATGAATAGGTAACTTAAATAATTATCCCCATTAACTTTTAATTACTTATAAGTTTATTATTTACAAACAAGTGTCATAATTACCTATACAATACAAATTCATTCAATTACCTTTGACTACATATTATTTCAATTGATTTGGGATTTCATTCAATTCATAAATAATTAACTTAGATAATATTTTGTTGCATTTCATTCTAGTTATTATTATTCCAAACGACTTACAATTTTTTTCTAACACTAAATCACGAAATCTTATTAAATTTAGCTATTTTAATTATCGAAAATTTACGGGTCGTTACAGCCTTACTAACTGTCACTAAGCTATCCAAAAGCTATCTAACTTCAAACAGCCATATTTCCTAAAGGCATGTCCAAAAAGCAATTATGACCACTCTACGGAAAGAGAAACCATAATATCTTTCATTATGAAGTTGTTTCAGACCCTAATTCGGCGCCTATCAAACATTATAGGCCTTACAAGGTTTTATGATCAAATCCGTCCAATAAAACTTTTAGGGTCAAAAATGTCAATACCCAACATTTCCTAAAGTTATAGCATCATACAATCCATATGATTTTAAGAATAAAGCTTTATGATCCTCTGATATGTAAAATAAGGATCGTTACAACCATCATAAAGTTAATAGATACTCATCATCAAAAAGCATTGTGGCTAGCTTGATTCCACGCCTCTTAGACGACCAAGAAACTAGATATAACGTCAAACAATCCAGTGTACACATATCACATCAACACCAAAATCCAAATGAGTGTCCTCTCATAACCCTTCTTTTCAAGCATCAATCAAAGCCTTTGCTTGTCATGTATGCCATAGCACGCACCTAATAGTAGAACACATCAAACGTTCTCTTCAAAAGTTCACATTATCGAACTTGCCTCATTGGACATCCAAATAATCACATCACTAAGCGTCAAAATTCTAAACATCCAAATTTGACCTTACGTTTTCCAAACTTTAAATCACATTAAAAAATACGATTCCAAATTCCTTAAGTGATTTCTTCATTTGATAACAATCATAACTCATCCAACATATAAAGGAGTGAGCTGTGAACCATCAGTAGTGATGGGGATTCTAATACATCTTCAAATCAAAACATTTTCCAAAATATTTCCATTTTCAAATCAAAGCTTCTATGTTTTCTTCCAAATCAAAACTCCTTTATATTCGAAACATCTTTTTTTACTTTTAAAAACCCTTTAAAACAATGTTCAAAAAACACCGTTTTAGAAAAGTTTCAAACTATATAACTTTTTTCAAGCATCAAAATAGAAGTCTTTGTTAAAATTGAAAATTATGAAAGTTAGAAATAACTTGTATAAAAATAGATTTTGAAACATATATTTATTAGAACTCCAAATTTCAATAAAGATGTAAAAAACCCCTCACTCCTCACTTTGACTCCTCCGTGGTACACTTCATGTCCTTGGTCACTAAAATTTCCCACCCACTATTTCTCGGCTCAAAGGAACATCATCAAATCTCTTGGTCAATCCGAATATCTAGTCTTCCTCGGGTTAGGAAACTATACTGTTCCATTATGACTAAACCAAATAGGCCCCTTAACAACCCAATAGTTTCTCCAATATACATCCCAATAAAAGTCAACATTAGATAACTATATCATCTTAAATTGTTATACACACATTGTAAGAAATATAACCTAACATATAGAATTGACAATCACAACATGGCAGGGAATCAAGCCATAGGACAAACAAACAAGAAAATGTACAAACAATTAAAACTAATCATAACAATAAGTTATTTAAAACACAATATAAGAAATAGAAAATAGACAAAACAAGTATAAATTAAAAGCAAGCAATCAAATAAAAGGTACCATTTTTCCTAATTAAAATGTAACACCCCATATTTAACAAAAATAAAAAATTAATTAGAATGGCATTTTGGTCATTTTACATAAAGTTGGAAAACTGAGTTTTAACAAATGAAATTTTTTAGAAAATCCGACCTTTTCATTACATCCAGCAGATTTTCTAGGCCAAACTTAGATATAAAACGTCAAAGATGGATACTAGATGAAGGAGATGTGGATTATTTACTATAGCGCGTGTTTGTGTAGTTAATGCCCCGCTATTACCCCGCTACAACCCCGCTATATCTCATAGCGGATTTCTACCGCTACGATTTTTCCATATAGCCCCAAAATATAGCCTTTCCGCTTTAATCCCCGCTATTTCCGCTATATCCCGTTATTCCGGCTATATTTGGCTATTTCCGCTATATCTTCTTTAATAAAATGAATTAAAAAATTGCATTTATACATTATAATAATTATGAAACTAATTTATTTTATTTAATTTTTAATATATTTTTAGAAATGAAAATCCTCTAATATTCTACTAAATTCAATTATGTTATACAACAGTTTTACGTTTGTTTAAAGTATATTCGCACATGTTTTTTGTTTAAAATTATTTATGTATTAATTATAATTCTATTGAATGACAATTTTTCATTTAATTACCCTTTATATATTTGTAAAAACATTAAGTACGAGTTTTATATGCTGTTTTAGAGCCATCTGCTATATCCCGCTATATCCTCGCTGTATCCCCGCTATGACTTTTTGCACCTCCACCGCTTCGAATCTGCCAAGCACTTTAACTGCACAGGCGCGTGTCAAGGCCTAAGTAGGGGATGAGGTGAATTTTAGGTTTTGTGCTGATGTAAGGGATATTTATAGATCAAATTCACCTTATCCTCCACTTAATTTCATCCCATAGCCGCTGCTTTTTCTAATCTCCATTATCCTTCTTCTACCCTAAAATGAATTTCTTTTAAAAAAAGTAAATCAATTCCATAAAAAAAATGAAAATAAAATTAAAAAGAAGTAGAAGCAAATCAAAATAATTGCAAGCTTGTATAAAAGGAGAAGAACGCTAAATTAAATCGGAATAGAGAAGGTCTCTTCCATATAGCATATAAGGTGAGTGGATTTTCCTATAATATAATTATGATATAAATAAGTACTTAAATTTCCTTTATATATTCGTTTAGGATTAAACTTGTAAAAATATGACTTTTGGTTTGGATTGATAATTTTTGTTAAGGATTATGTGGATTGGGATGATTGAAAAACCCTGGGCAATGATTCAATGATATAATTATTGAAACATGGAGGGAAGATAAATTGGTTAAAATTCACCTCTAAAACTTTATAGATCTGAATTATGTGGCTGATTTGAAGTTATTTAGACCAATAAATGTGAATCTATTTCAACATTCTTAATGAATCATCTGGTTCCATCAACTTTAAATAAAATTTAATTCGCATAATCATTGAATAGGTATATACAATAAATTGGATAAATAACATAAAAAGTATGGGAATGGATAAAGTTGAAATTGCACACAAATGCTTGTTTAACGGTGAATCATACCATAGTTTATAATAAAAATAAAAAAATAAGGAAGAAACCAAGGAAAAATATACATAATCGGACGTTTGAAAAGTAAGACCAGATGTCAAAAATTTAAGTAAATTGAAATCTGAAAGATGATGCTGAAATTCGACTAGGTTCAGATGTCTAAAATGCAGATTCAAATGTCTAAAATAGGGTCAGATGTTTGAAAATGAATTCATACGTCAAATTAATTGTAGTAGTTTTGGTATAAGGATTTAGATGTCTAAACTAAATATTCAGACCTTTGAAAGATGTCTAGATATTTAAATGGCATGTTTAGACGTTTGAATTGCTATAAACAAAGTCGAACCTGGAACTGGTTTAGGCTAAGTAGGATAGTTCGGGGTTAACCTATTCCCACATCCTTAATTTTCGAGATTTCATGTAACTACATGCAGCTTTGCAACATGATGGATCCACTTCAAACTTAGTGACATACCTGGGTTCATATTATTGGAACTGGGCAGCCCATAGAGGAAGAAATGGGTGAATTTCAAAAAATTTACAATTTTGAATCATAAACGGGCTTGTGAAGTCTAAATGCATTTAGATCTTATCGAAATTTTCTTTTAAATAAAATCAGTATTTTATTTTATTTGGTAAAAAATTTTCAAAAGGGTTTGAATATTATATAAATTTATATGAACGAGTGTATCAAATACACACATGTATGTAGTAGTTACTAATTAAAATAACCTTTAGTTTCCTACTTTAATAGTTATGCAATTAATTAAGAAAGTAAATAACATTAATTGGAGAGCGAGAAACATCATATTTCCCTAGCTCTGATTAGATTGATAATATGTTGAATAAACGTGTTAACCTTTTAATTGAATATTTTATTAGGAAAGCATTAATTCAATTTAATTTGATTAATTGCAAATGATTATGAGCACATCACACGCACCTATGTGTATGGTGTAAGTATAACATATAAAAGTGTACAAAGCTAATGTAAACATTGCATAGATGTTAGGATTTACACCACAACGGACACATTTCCCATCTATATTTGCCTTTGTCATCCTAAACACGAACAATTCTATTTATTTATCAATATATAAATAAATACATGCATACAGATATATGTATATACTGTAAATATATATACATGCACACACAAATGCATAAACAATTAATGCTTAGCATAACAGTTCAAATAAAATAGATTTCATTTCAATTACAAGTAGCAAGTCAAAGAATATTAAGATTAATGAAAATGGTTTGAAACAGTTGTGAAAAGATTCCTTCCTTTTTAAGAAGAGATATAATTTTAAATTAGATGGAATTGAAAATCATGGAATATATCATTGATTTATTGTTTGATTTCATCTCAATTACAAACATTAAATTGAAGAATATCAAGATTAATGAAAATGGTTTGAAACAGTTGTGAAAAGATTCCTTCCTTTTTAAGTAGAGATATAATTTTTAATTGGATGGAATTGCAAATCATGGAATATATTATTAATTTAATGTTTCCTTTTTTTAAAAGGAAAAGTTTATATTAGAATGATTTGAAACATGACATAAAACATCATATTAATTGGATGATAAAGATTAACTAATGCGATTATTACCAAGTTCTAATTACAGAACAACCTATGTCTAAATATTCAAGTGTAAACCTTCGATATGAAAAGCTGAATTATGAAGAAGAAAAATTGAAGTTCAATTATGTTCATATTTTTTAACAACAAAATCAAACGACATAGGCATATATAGATTTGAGATAAGAAGATCTAAATCAAGATTAAACAAACTTTGTTAACAATCACATAGCGTACAGAAAATAAAATTAAGAACGCATAGATCTAAGTTAAATTAATTAATCAAACAATCATACATGAGACAGAAAATACGATGTTATAATTCATAACAAAACAGTGAACAAAAGAAAACATTCTATATTTTAACATGATAGAACAATCGATTCAAGTAAGGGAATGGAGATACTCAAATCAAGATTCAAATTCACAAGTATGAATAGAAGAGAAAGATAGAGATTAAGGGGATATGAACAAATTATAAGATATGTAAATATAGAATTATATACACATATAATTACCTTAGGATGAAGCATGTAGAAACACCTTGAATGATATAACAATACCTAGATCTGATTGATCACTCTCTAGATTTGATAGACTTTGCCTTTCATCACACCTTGGTTTGCAGTTTCTCCTCAAATTTCAAGCAAATCACCATCTCACTTTGCAAGAGAAGAATGAACCATCTTTTTAATTTAGTTTGATGTTGATTTGAATTTGTTTTGATGGTTTTTTTTGGATGAAGTTTTAGCCATGAATGAATGATATAGAAGAGGAAGAAAAGAGAACAAAAATGAAAGTTATGTTCTGTTTTTTGTACTTTCAAAAATGAGGAGGTTTCGTTTTTAACAGAATTAAAGGAGCTTTTTTCTATTCTCCTCTTAAAACTTCCTCCTTTATTTCCTATTTTTAAATTTCAATTAATCTCATTAATTGATTTCCTCCTCTTACCATTATATGGCTGATCCAAGCACATTGTAAATATGCAACTTTTCCAAATAAAAGAAAACAACTTTTATGTAATTATTTTATTGTTTAAAACATGTTTAAAATTATACCGATATTGCATATCGATATATGCAAATATAACTTTTATATATGCATTAAAATAATTACTAACAACATTCAAAACATCAAATAAATTAACAATAATTAATATTTAATAAATATTAATTAATGTAATTAATGTGCAACATTTTACAAATTAATTTAATTTTATGGTTTTTAGAGAAATCACAAATGCGGTTGTGCGACACAGAGGTGTGAATTCAGTCACGATTAATACTAAACAATTCAAATATTAATGTTCACACGTCACTTAGCAGATAGTATGACAGTTGGGTTGAATTCATTTGTTACAGGTCCTTTCGGTAATGTAATGACCCAGAATTTTGGTCGTTAGATTTTGAACATTCAATTCATTTTAAATATTGAGTGTAAAATAGAATTGGATTTTGAATAAAAAGATTTTGGTTAAGTTAACAAAATAAGTTATCATTTCAAATATGGTATTTAAATTGAATTTGAATAATAATAATAATTAACTATTTGAAATTGAAATAATTTGCAAAACTAGAGGCAAATGGAACGGAAATGGTTTCTAAAATTTATTTTGATGTCTATTTGGATTTCAATAATGATGTTGGACTTTTGAATGGAATTAGAAGTCAATAAGTTTAAAATTTGGAATTTTATAGTATTTTAATAATGAAATTTAATATTTAAATAATGTGAATAATCAGATTTTGATTCGAAACAAATCGAAATGATTTTTAGCGTGAATATAAATTCTATATTATGTATAATTAAGTTAGTAAGGTTTTAAAAGTGAAATTTTAGATTATTTCGACGATTTTGAAAATCGCTCGAATTTATCGACGAGTTAAAATAGCCTTCCGAGGCACATTCTCGGAATTCGACGAAACTAGTTCCATTGGATCCGTAATAGTTAGTTATTATCGGATTTCAATTTTCGTAGCAATCAGAGTTTTCGTTTGACCCTGACAGCTCAAACGTATAGAAACTATTTTAATCGATTTAATTTAAAATTGATCGTTTATTTCCGTAACTCACACATATGATCGAATTAGCCTCCGAAACACGTTCCATTTTGTTCGGAATGCGGGTAAAACCTTATAATCGCCTATCGGCATGCTTTGTTTGGAGATCATTTGAAAATATTGTTTAAAAGTGAAATTAATAATAAAATAATATAATAAACATTTATATAATACGTTTTTTAGGCCAACCCCTAGAATTGTTCACGGTCGACGTTATCATTTCCATGGCCGAAACACACCGATGTTTATCTCCAATTTTCGAGCAATCAATCAACTTTTAGTTAATACTTCCTACTAGAAAAGTGTCGAGCTCTCCGAGCTCTAGCTATCCAACGGTAGATCATGGGTATCATCGTCGATTGGAGGAGTTAAGAGGCCGTGTTCGCCGTCATTTCGAGCATGAATTTTGAAGCTTAGGGATAGCCGAGTTCGATGAAACTCTGGGTGGAGGTGGAGGTGGCGTTGAGCTTCGGAGTGGTGGCCTCCGATCGAGGCGAACGACACCAGGGAGGGTCGTGATTTTTGATTTGGGAAGCGGTTTTGGGTTCGTTCGAATCGATGTCACGAGCGTGAACGATGAAGATGAGTTTTGAACGGCCTTGATTTTGCTTTCCAGATCTGGCGGCCGCGATCTTGGTTTGTTAGATAAAAGAAAATTTGTTTTGAAATTATATTCAAACTCTAAAAATATTCATATCTCGTGCGTTCGTTCAGATTTCGACGAAACAAGAAGCGCCAGAATCGCAACGACGCGATCTACGCAGCGGCGCAGATCTAGAGTTGGATTGAGCAAGTGAAAATTTTGGATTAATTCGAACGAGTTCGATTTAATTTAAAATTTGAAACACCGATGTAAGGTGAGTAAATCTCACTTACATCTGGATACCATTTAATTTAAATAGTTAATATTTAAGTAATTGTATGATTGGTTGAATATGAATATTATTACCAGTCTGGATTGATATTTATTCGTTGTGCTAATATCTATGGATGTAGAGAAAATAGGTTGGAGGGATCCAACTGGATTCCTCACAAATAGAAATTTTATTTATATTCTGTGATATATTTCGTTAATATCCCGTGATAGATTGATTTGGAAATTAAATTATGATGTGTTATGATTGGATAAGTATAATTCGGATTTAAAATATAAATAAAATAAATTGGAATTAAAAGTGAAGAGAAAGGGGAAATTTTGGGTGATGAATTTAAGGGAATTAAATTCAAGAAATTGGTTGAAATTTGAAGTGTTTTGAAATTGTGTTTTAAAAAGGAAATGTGAATTGTTTTAAAAATAATAGCGATTTTTATTTTTAAAGGATGGGAAGTGTATTTTTCCTGGAAACTAAGCATGTTTCAAAGAAAGATTTTCGAAGTATAAACTGGAAAGTTTTGTAAAGGTGTTTTTAGAATATTTTAGAAAATTATTATTATCTTTAATTGTTTTTAGGTGAAAGCAAATATTTGTTTAAGTAATTATGGTATTTAATTATTTAAAAGGTAATTTAGAATTATGTTTCTAAAGGGAATTAAATATGAACATTTGATATAATAACTTCATATAAAAAGAAAATTCTTGATTTAAGTTACTTAAGAAACTTTTACAGATTCTCAAAAGTACAATTTGAATAAAGAATTTAGTAATCATATTTTAAAATACTTTAAGTACATTTTGAAAGTGATTTCCAGGAAATAGAAATGTGTTTAAAAATAAAAGGAGTTTATTTGTAAAGTGTAGAAAGGATTTTACGGGGTAAACGTAAATTTGAATGGAGATAAATCAAGCAGCATTTATAAAAGGAATTCTTTGGTTTATTCTGAAATGGAAGTGTATTTCTCTAAGAAGCCAAGTATGTTTCAAAGTAGATTTTTAATGAAGGAATGTTTTTTTAGAAATTATTTAAGTTGATAAGTTTAAAGGTAAATAGTATTAAAATAATTATAGTAGTAATTATTTTAAAGGGTTAATGGGTATTATTTTTAAAGATAATTTTTAATATTAATATTTTATAGAATAGTTTTCTTTCAAGAATAAGTTTGGTTAAAGTATTATTTGGAACTTGAATAGAATTTCATAACTCCTATTTTCATAAATTTAGTTAGCTTAACCTTTACTTTAAAGAAAATAATTTATATTTTGTAAAGTAGTTTTATTCAAAATATTTATAAAATATATATATATATATATATATATTTTAAATTAAGTATGTAAGTAGTTTATTATAAATATTTTGATGTATTTTCAAGAATAAAGAATTTAAATTATTTTAAATCTTAAGCATTGGTACTTGGATGTTTTCAGAGGAAGTAAAGATTTGGGAATTCATTCCACGAGAAGAGTTGGGTTTGAAAACTATTTTCAAAAGGGTTTGAAAATGGAAATATATCTTGCAAAGATATTTTTGTGGAAAATAAATAATGTGGGAAATTATTTATTGTGTGATGGATGTTTGTGAATGTTAATTGATAGTTAAATCGCCGACTATCAATATTGGCCAATGCGTTGATCGTTTCGAAGAGACCGGGATCAGGATATATTTCTCGAAAACCACTTCGATCCGGTTTGTACATTTTCGTGGGAAAAACGAGTTCGGATTCGAAGATGGAGGAGTGAAGTGCAAGGGCTAGTCGCTACTAATCCTGAGGATGCTTCCAAAATGGATGTAGTAGGAGTAGTGCCTTCGGTTCCGTTCGAACCCGGGAAGGACTTGTATGGATGAATGCTTTCGGAACATCGTCAAGTGGACGATGGGGATTCTAAGTGAAACGTTCTAAAGGTAACGCTTAGCCTCAAGCCTCATCAACCAGGAATGACTAAAAATCAAGGGATATGCAGCAAGGCCATGTGGGTAGCACCCATTAGGGTAAGGTCATCCCTGTCTGGATGTCCCTTTTTATTCGGCTTAGTGGTGTGGTTGCTGATATCAACCGTGGGGTGATCTTACTTGGGATTATCCAGTAAGGAGTAGTCCTGGTCTTGTGTTGCAGGGGATTGGGAGTAATCCTCGGTACGGTGATCTAGGCCACGTACTGTGACATGTGGTACCCTAGTGCCTAGTTATTAGTTGGAAATCCATTCTCCCTACGAGCCTTTTACGAGTTTTGTTTGTATTACCCACTTTGTGGCTAGTAGCTGGAATTTAATCATGTAACAATTTCGGCTATTTTAATAAGTATTTGTAAATAGACCCTATTATAATATCAGAGGAATTTTATATAAAAGTGTTTTAGCTATCGTAAGGTAAAAACCCGACATGTTTATTTGTGGCGTGGTCTTACGAGATGCTTTTGTATTCAAAGGATTTTAAAACTTTAATAATCAATTTGGGTGTATTTCTCTCACGCTGGTATTTCAGACCGACTCGGATGTTATTTTATTATAATGCTCGGGTCAGACCGAGTATTATATATACAGGACAGGATGTTTGGAAGTTCAGGAGAGAAGCTGAAGTTCGAGACGTATTATCCGTACTTGTTTATATCTGCTGCTGTGATTGTTGATGTGGTCAGGCTGGTAATTGTTGTTTGTTTGAGATATACTCTGATGGTATATTGTATAAAACAGATATAGTTTTCATTCTGTTAAAGATCTGTTATTGACTATTATATTTTGTTCCGCTGCGATTGTGAGATGCTGTTATTGTTTAGTTCCTTCTTTCTTCTATCTTCTTTCTTTTTCCTCAACAATCAGTCCTTTCCGGCACTTGATTGTCAGCATATTATACTATGGAGTATTTTGTGTCAATTTTCGAGGGTCGAGAAAGGCGGGTCGTGACAGTGGTATCAAAGCTTAGGCTGACGACAACCTAGGCTTTGGTGGGGAAAATTACTCATTAAACAGAGTCAATAGTGCTCTATAATGAGTTAAGTGTATTAATAGCTATGAGAGCGTACTTGTTAGTGAATATAAAAATTGTTTTTATACTGTGTTGACTTATCAGTTGAGTGTTTATGAATTCTGGTCGGTACGGGAAGTACAACCGTATCGATAAGGGTTTCTAAACTCTTAAACAGGATAAATCGACATAGTATTGTTTTTTAAAGAGGGTAAATGAAATAATTTTACCCAAAATTATATTTCGATATAAATGAAATAATTTTCTGAAATTATTATATATATATTGGATGATTGGTTGTTAATACTATAATCAAATAAGAATTTAAAATTTGAAATGGTTATGACCAAATAGAATTCGATAAGTATAACTTATCCAAAAGAAGTATAACTAAAATTTGAATTAAAACCCAAATCTAAATCCAAGAAAATTTGAAAAGTATTTAAAACAAAAGTTTGGAAATTTAGAATCTTGGAAATGTTAAAAATGTTTTCCAAAGATGTGAAGGTAATAATGTAGTGTTATTTTGGGAAATATTTTTGAATGGAAATGGTTTTGAAAGGAATTTGTGGAAGTAAGGAAGCACCGAACCGACTTCAGTCGTTGGAAAATAATCCTGGTGATGATGGCCACATCGTCAGAATTCATTTTTGAGTTTCTAAAGTGATGGATTGCTACCGTGGTGATTGGTTATGATATTTGTTTGGACTTGTTGGGCATACAAGTAGTTTTAGAATTTCAAAAGGGAAATTTGTTTTGGAAAAAACAGATTGTTTTGGAATTCGGAGATTTGATTTGATATACAAAGTGGGTCTGTGTTGATTATTATTTCAAAATGGTTTCGGAATAAAACCGGGCAATTGAATTCTGGGAATTCTATTTAGAAATATAAATGTGAAGGTCAAAATGAATCAACTATTGAACCTGTAAGTGGAGTTGATTTAAATAAGAAAAGAAAAATGAAAATTTAGTCCGGGAATTAGAGTTTAACTTGAATGAACGGAAGTGAATAAAGTATATTTGAATTTAACTTGGGATAAGTTAAATAAATTGGAATTGGAATTAAATTGATTTGGGTTAAGATGAAATGTAAAATGGTTATAACTGTGGGTTATAATGGCGAAATGAAAATTTATATCCTTAAGCAATTAAATGTTATATATAATCTAGGATTGGGATTATAAGATGAAGTTGGACTCGAATGAGCAATATAAGCTTTAAGTAAATAAATTGGTGAACTTAAGAATGGGAAATGAAATAGTAAAACCAAAATAAAATGGTTGAATGGTATGGTAAATTCAAAATTTAAATCCTAAATGGATGTTAAATGTTATAAGGCAAAGAAAAATATAAGATGTGAATGTACTTAAGTTAGTAAATAAGTTTTAAAACTTATATATTAGAAAGTAAAAAATTTAATTGAATGGAGAAATAAAATAGGATCGAATTGGATTTAATTTAAGATTAAAGAGAATTGAGTTGAATTTGGATTGAATTGAAATCAAAATTCAGTTGTGTTATAAATGTGATTGAATGAAATTCAACTCTTATTCAAAATAGTAAGGAAATGATATAAATTTAAGTTGGCTAAATATAAATTTAGTTGAACTTGAATTAGAATTGGAAAAGACTTGAATCGAAAGAAAATTTAATTAAGTTGAAAGGATATTGTATGAATTAAATTTTAACTCAACTAAATCCAAAGGAATTGTTTGAGAATGAATTTAGCGTAAGCTAAAAATTAAATAAAGAGAAGCTTGAAGATGAACCTAGAGTAAACTAAATTAAATGGAATTTGTATTGGGATGAATAAAATTTGGTAGTTTGTTAAAAAATTTTAAAAAAAGCAAAATAAAAACCCAGTTCTGGTTTAGAATAATTGGAATGGTTATGTTATTGGTAAATTCAGAAATGAATTGAGAAGATGAATTAAAATTTAAAATGGATTGAGTAAGTAAACAAATTGAATTAAAATTTGTAAATAGATTGGAATTTGATTGAATAAAAATCAAATTAAAATGGAAATAAGATTAAGGTGAGAAGAAATGGAGTTATTTTGTTATTGAAATAACTTAAGCAAATTGGAAAATAATTGTGGTCGAGCTTTATAAGTGGCTTTGAATGAAATTTGTTTAGATAATAAAATTTAAATCCAAATGAAAGGATTTTAATTAATCATTGTGATAAAATAAGGATGTATGGGTTGTAAATAATCCAGAATGGAAAGATATTAATATAAACTTGAATTGGTTAATGAAATGGAAATGTAAGGGTAAGGATTTAATTTAATAATTGCAATGAAATAAGAATGTTTGGATTGTGAACAATGCAGAATTGAATTGATATAAATTGAGTTAGAATTAATTTAAAATAGCTATAAGCTTAAGTAATGGTTATTGCATGAATAACATTTAAATTTGCATAGAAAATTTGTCGTTTTGTTGTAAACGGAAGTAAATTGTTTAAAATAAGTAAATAAGTGGTTTTTGATTAAATTGGAATGGGTCGGAGTTTAATTTAGTGGATTTGCATATAAATGAAGTGAGTTATGAATATGAAGCAAATAAATCAAATTGGAGATAAAATTGGTTATGGATCAATTTGGAGTTGCTTAAAGGTAAATTTATATAATGTAGGCATATGTTGATCATATTGTAGTGATTTTGAGTTGGTCGTGATAACTATGTATTGAATGTAGCAAACTTGGTTGTAAATCCTTTTTAAGTAAAGTAAAATGAAATTTTTATGTATTAGGGAAATTTAATGGTGTTGAAACCTTATAATTGCTTATAAAATATGGTTTACTTGTAGGATTTCGAAAATTGTTGTGTGGGCTTTGAAAATTGATATGTTTGATTTAGATTAATAAACGGAATCTTGTTGAAAATCTCATATTATTGAAAACTCATGTTTTTGTTTAATTAAGTACAGGTACGGGAGGCAATCGATAGAGTTGGAGTGCGTATATGCATAATATATTAGCCGCTTGCTTTTAAAATCCTAATCAAAAGGTACGCCTACGCAATAAAATTGGGAAATGATATATATTATGATATATTTTGTTTTCCGACCATGTAGGTCGATGTATATATATTTATCATTATTGTGATATTGTGAAACGCTCTCCGTACAAAGGAGATGCTGTCAAAAAATTTCTTAAATTTTGGGAGTTAGAAATTTTTTGAGAATTTTGAAAATTTTGGTTAACTAGGAAGATTGTTTTTGAAATGGTGTCGAAAACAAAGCTTTTGAGTTAGGAATAAAAGTAAATGGTTTTGGAATTGAGCTAAAAGTTTTGGTGAAGTAAATGTAAGTTTGGGTAAGTAAATGAGTTTAGTAGCATTTTCCTACCTTAGCAAATTTCGGGGACGAAATTTTCATAAGGGGGGAGGAATGTAACGACCCAGAATTTTGGTCGTTAGATTTTGAACATTCAATTCATTTTAAATGTTGAATTTAAAATATAATTGGATTTTGAATAAAAAGATTTTGGTTAAGTTAATAAAATAAGTTATAATTTCAAATTTGGTATTTAAACTGAATCTGAATAATAATAATCAACTATTTGAAATTGAAATTATTTGTGAATCTAGAGGCAAATGGAACAGAAATGGTTTCTAAAATTTATTTTATTGTCTATTTGGATTTAAATAATGATGTTGGATTTTTTAATGGAATCAGAAGTCAATAAGTTTAAATTTTGGAATTTTATATTATTTTACTAATGAAATTTAATATTTAAATAATGTGAATAATCAGATTTTGATTCGAAACGAATCAGAATGATTTTTAGTGTGAATATAAATTCTATATGATGTATAATTAAGTTAGTAAAGCTTTAAAAGTGAAATTTTAGATTATTTCAACGATTTTGTAAATCGCTCGAATTTATCGACGAGTTAAAATAGCCTTCCGGGATACAGTCTCGGAATTCGACGAAACTAGTTCCATTGGATCCATAATAGTTAGTTATTATCGGATTTCAATTTTTGTAGCAATCGGAGTTGTCGTTTGACCCTGGCAGCTCAAAATGCATAGAAACTATTTTAATCGATTTAATTTAAAATTGATCGTTTATTTCCGTAACTCGCGCATATGATCGAATTATCCTCCGAAACACGTTCCATTGCGTTCAGAATGCGGGTAAAACCTTATAATCGCCTATCGGCATGCGTTGTTTGGAGATCGTTTGAAAATATAGTTTAAAAGTGAAATTAAATATTAAAATAATATTATGAACGTTTATATAATACGTTTTTAGGCCAAACCCTAGAATTGTTCACGGCCGCCGTTTACATCATTTCCATGGCCGAAACACACCGATGTTTATCACCAATTTCGAGCAATCCATCAGGTTTTAGCTAATACTTCCTACTAGAAAAGTGTCGAGCTATCCGAGCTGTAGCTATCCAACGGTAGATCATGGGTATCATCGTCGATTGCAGGAGTTAAGAGGCCGTGTTTGTCGTCATTTTGAGCACGAATTTCGAAGCTTAGGGATAGCCGAGTTTGACGAAACTCTGGGTGGAGGTGGTGTTGAGCTTCGGAGTGGTGGCTTTCGATCGAGGCGAACGACACCAGGGAGGGTCGCGATTTTCGATTTGGGAAGCGGTTTCGAGTTCGTTCAAACCGATGTCGGGTGCGTGAATGAAGAAGATGAGTTTTGAAGGGCCTTGATTTTGCTTTCCAGATCTGGCAGCCACGAACTTGGTTTGTTAGATAAAAGAAATTTTTTTTTGAAATTATATTCAAACTCTAAAAATACTCATATCTCGTGCGTTCGTTATCAGATTTCGACGAATCAAGAAGCGTAGGAATCGCAGCGAGGCGATCTACGCTACGGCGTAGATCTGGAGTTGGATTGAGCAAGTGAAAATTTTGGATTAAATCGAACGAGTTCGATTTAATGTAAAATTTGAAACGCCGATGCAAGGTGAGTAAATCTCACTCACATCTGGATACCATTTAATTTAAATAGTTAATATTTAAATAATTGTGTGATTGGTTGAATATGAATATTAATATCAGTCTGGATTGATATTTATTTACTATGCTAATATCTGTGGATGTATGGAAAAACAGGTTGGAGTGATCCAACTGGATTCCTCACAAATAAAAATTTTATTTATATTTTGTGATATATTTCGTTAATATCCTGTGATAGATTGATTTGGAAATTAATTTGTGTTGTGTTATGATTGGATAAGTATAATTTGGAATTTTAGAATATAAATAAAATAAATTGGAATTAAAAGAGAAGAGAAAGGGGAAATTTTGGCTAATGAATTTAAGGGAATTAAATTCAAGAAATTGGTTGAAATTTGAAGTGTTTTGAAATTGTGTTTTAAAAAGGAAATGTGAATTGTTTTAAAAATAATAGCGAGTTTTATTTTTAAAGGATGGGAAGTGTATTTTTCCTGAAAACTAAGCATGTTTCAAAGAAAGATTTTCGAAGTATAAACTGGAAATTTTTGCAAAGGTGTTTTTAGAATATTTTAGAAAATTATTATCATCTTTAATTGTTTTAAGTGAAAGTAAATATTTGTTTAAGTAATTATGGTATTTAATTATTTAAAAGGTAATTTAGAATTATGTTTGTAAAGGGAATTAAATATGAACATTCGATATAATAACTTCATATAAAAAGAAAATTCTTGCTTTAAGTTACTTAAGAAACTTTTGTAGATTCTCAAAAGTACAATTTGAATGAAGAATTTAGTAATCATATTTTAAAATACTTTATGTACATTTTGAAAGTGATTTCCAGGAAATAGAAATGTGTTTAAAAATAAATATTTGTAAAGTGTGGAAAGGAATTTACGGGATAAACGTAAATTTGAATAGAGATAAATCAAGCAGGATTCATAAAAGGAATTCTTTGGTTTATTCTAAAATGGAAGTGTATTTCCCTGAAAAGCCAATTACGTTTCAAAGTAGATTTTTAAATGAAGGAATGTTTTTTTAGAAATTATTTAAGTTGATAAGTTTAAAGGTAAATAGTATTAAAATAGTTATAGTAGTAATTATTTTAAAGGGTTCATGGGTATTATTTTTAAAGATAATTTTTAATTTTTATATTTTATAGAATAGTTTTATTTTAAGAATAAGTTTGGTTAAAGTATTATTTGGAACTTGAATAGAATTTCATAACGACTGTTTTCAAAAATTTAGTTAGCTTAACCTTTACTTTAAAGAAAATAGTTTATATTTTATAAATCAGTTTTATTCGAAATATTTTAAAAAAAAAGAGAGTATATATTTATATTAAATTAAGTATGTAAGTAGTTTATTATAAATGTTTTGATGTATTTTCAAGAATAAAGAATTTAAATTATTTTAAATCTTAAGCATTGGTACTTGGATGTTTTCAGAGGAAGTAAAGATTTGGGAATTTATTCCATGAGAAGAGTTGGGTTTGAAATCTATTTTCAAAAGGGTTTGAAAATGGAAATATGTCTTGCAAAGATATTTTTGAGGAAAATAAATAATGTGGGAAATTATTTATTGTATGATGGATGTTTGTGAATGTTAATTGATAGTTAAATCATCGACTATCAATATTGGCTAATGCGTTGATAGTTTCGAAGAGACCGGGATCGGGATTTATTTCTCGAAAACCACTTCAATCCGGTTTTTATGTTTTCGTAGGAAAAACGAGTTCAGAGTCGAAGATGGTGCAGTGAAGTGGAAGGGCTAGTCACTACTAATCCTGAGGATGTTTCCAAAATGGATGTAGTAGGAGTAGTGCCTTCGGTTCTGTTCAAACCCGGGACGGACTTGTATGGATGAGTGCTTTCGGAACATCGTCAGGTGGACGATGGGCATTCTAAGTGAAATGTTCTAAAGGTAACGCTTAGCCTCAAGCCTCATCAATCGGGAATGACTGAAAATCAGGGGATATGCAGCAAGGCTATATGGGTAGCACCCATTAAGGTAAGGTCATCCCTGTCTAGAAGTCCCTTTTTATTTGGCTTAGTGGTGCGGTTGCTGATCCCAACCGTAGGGTGATCTTACTCAAGATTATCCAGCAAGGGGTAGTCCCAGTCTTGTGTTGCAGGGGATTGGGAGTAATCCTCGGTACGGTGATCTAGGCCACGTACTGTGACAGGTGGTACCCCAGTTCTTAGTCATTAGTTGGAAATCCATTCTCCCTACGAGCCTTTTACGAGTTTTGCTTGTATTACCCGCTTTGTGGCTAGTAGATGGAATTTAATCATGTAACAATTTCGGCTATTTTAATAAGTATTTGTAAATAGACCCTGTTACAATATCAGAGGATTTTTATAAAAGTGTTTTAGCTACCGTAAGGTAAAAACCCGACATGTTTATTTGTGGCGTGGTCTTACGAGGCGCTTTTGTTTTCAAAGGATTTTGAAACTTTAATAATCAATTTGGGTGTATTTCTCTCACGCTGGTATTCCAGACTGACTCGGGTGCTATTTCATTATATTGCTCGGGTCAGACCTAGTATTATATATACAGGACAGGATGTTTGGAAGTTTAGGAGAGAAGCTGGAGTCCGAGACGTATTATCCGTACTTGTTTATATCCGCTGCTATGATTGTTGATGTGGACAGGCTGGTAATTATTGTTTTTTTGAGATATACTATGATGATATATTGTATAAAACAGATATAGTTTTCATTTTGTGTAAATATATGTTATTGACTATTATATTTTGTTCCGCTGCGATTGTGAGATTCTGTTATTGTTTAGTTCCTTCTTTCTTCTATCTTCTTTCTTTTTCCTCAACAATCTGTCTTTTCCGGCACTTGATTGTCGGCATATTATACCGTGGAGTATTTTGTGTCGATTTTCGAGCGTCGAGAAGGGCGGGTCGTGACAGGTAAAATCAAATTTTACCTATTATAAGCGGTACCTGATAGTGACAATTATTTACATCTATTCTCTTCGTCAAAACTATTAAAAGTTTCTTCTTTAATGGGGACCCCTCCTTCTTCTTCAATTTCTTTTCCCGCCGACCCATCCCTTCCCTCAACTTCCCATCAACCTTGTCCTTCTTCCCCTCTACTTGTACCTCTAGCATCCGACCCTTCCTTGTCTGCTTTACCTTTTTCTTCTATAGCTTCCTCTGTCCTTTCCATACCTTCTTCCCCGATCCTCTCTTCTCCACCTCTGCCATCCTTTCCCAATCCTCCCCTTGCTTGGAACTCTTTGTTTAAAGCCAAACCCATTAATGCAGGTAAATATGTCCCTCGTGACATCAAACTTGTGTTTAATGGTGATGCTATCATGCCTCCAGCTGAAGTTGTCCAGGCTGGAAATTCTATGCGGAAGGAATTCCTTGTTGGTTTTTTTCTAGATAAACCTCTTCCTTACTCTACTGTCCTCTATTATCTGAAGAAGACATGGAAATTGAAGGGCTCTATTAGTGTTAAATCTGACGTGTTACTGTTTTTATTCAAGTTTTCTAATGCGGAAGACAGGAGAAGGATTACTGAAGCAGATCCAATTGTGATGAAGAATAAACTTTTTATTGTGAAGCCTTGGGATGAAAATGTTAGAAACAGCTATGGTAGTATCAAAGCAGTTCTTGTCTGGATTAAGCTCTCTAATATTCCCTTGTATGCTTGGTCGCCTGTGGGTATCAACTGGTTAGCCTCTAGGGTTGGTAACTCCTTTGTATGGATGCATCTACAGAAAATTTTGAAAGGATATCATTTGCTAAATGTTTAGTTGAAGTTTATCCAAAGCATGAGCTTCTTGAAAATTTTGCAGTTAAAGTACTTGATGGATCAGATCAGGTTGTGCATGTTGATTATCTGTGTAGACCTAAAATATGTATATCATGCAAGGAGTTTGGGCATACAGTGGCAAGTTGCAAGAAAGTTGTTATAGCTGGTGAAGGAAATGTTAATGTATGTGATAATAATGTGCATCACAAACATAGTGAGGTGGATCAAAGCAAGGTGAAGAAAGGTAAAAAGGTGGTCAAGGAAATCAAAGTGAACCAAGTTTGGCAAAAAGTGAATAACAATAGAGGGAAAAAAAGAAACATAAGTGAAGAAGTTGAAGCTACTACCTTGAATAAGCCAAATGGTAAGGATAAGTCTTCTCCTAATGGTAATGAGGAAATCAATTCAAGTCTTGAAGTTGGGAACAGAACTCTCTGTGTTGACCAAGCTTGTTCTGCTCATGTTACAACTAATAACAAGTATAACTTACTTCAAACTGATGAGCATGAACAAGGCAATTTGGAAGGTTTAGATGTGAAGGAAGGTGAAGTTATCGTTGCTGGGATCAGTGATGTAAATAATAAGGACCCTTCTTTGTGTAATGTAAATATTTTTGAAGTTAATGTTGTTAGAAATAAAGAAACAAATCAAAATTCTGTCGATGTGGAGCAGCGAATGCCATTAAATGCAAATGCTATATGCAGTAATAAGGAAGTGGATAAAGAACCTCCTTATGTGTATGAAGATGGTGATTCTCTTGTATCAGAATTTGACACAAATTGGTGCATGTCTTTTGAGTCTCAAATAAGGCAAGTTATTTCTTCCATGCATCTTTCCGAAGTGGATAAACAAACTGATATTCGTCCACACTATAATTTCTCCATTGATTTTCCAGGATGGCCATTAATGCTTCCCTCCCCTGCTCCTTAATCTATCCCAACTCCTGTTCCTCCCTCCTCAAATCCTCCCAACCCTATTCTGACCTCCCCCTATCTCTGCCATCTAGGCAAATTGAAACTAGAGCACTTTCAGCAAAGAGAGGAAATAAACCCCACTTATCTCTTTAATTATCCCATGAATAAAAAAGTTGCTTCTTGGAATGTCAGACGTGCCCATTGCAACTTGAAACTCGATCAGGTGAAAAGTCTTATTTCCTTGTATGACATTTGTCTCCTTGGTCTTCTTGAAACTAAACTCAATCTTCCTTTATCCCTTAAAGCGGCTGCTTATATAAATCCAGCTTGGGCTTACCATCATAATCTTGATTCTTCTTCATATGGCAGAATTCTTATTCTCTATGATCCTGATGTGTTGACATTATCTCCTATTCTATCTTCAAGACAATTCATTCATTATCATGTCCTTGTTTCTCAATCACAAATTTCCTTCTACATCACCTTTGTTTATGCAGACAACTCTGCTCCATCCAGAAATCTCTTTTAATTCCTTGCTACCTCTTCGACAAAACTCTCATCCTTGGGTTGTTTTAGGAGACTTTAATTCTTGTCTTGACTATGATGATAAATATGGTGGATCTCCTCTCCTTTCTGGAGAACTTGCTCCTCTTAATCTTGCCATATCTGACTCTGATCTTATATTAGTTAACAAGTCGGGAGCCAAATATTCATGGAACAACAGAAGCCGTAGTGGTGTTCGAACCTTCACAACAATCGACCATGCTTTTTGTAACATCCCATCTCTCAATACTTGGCCTTCCTTGTCTGTGTTTCTTCCTCAACCCATTTTGTCTGACCACTCTCCATTGATTTTGACTCTTGGTCACCATTTAAGAAGAGAAAAGAGAAGTTTTAAATTTTTTAATGCTTGGGCTAACCATGATCAGTTTCTTGTGTTAGTTTCTCAAGTTAACTCTAATTTTAATTGCTTTGGTAACCCTACGTCAAGTTTTACAGGAAATTAAAAAGCATCAAGCAAACTCTCAAATTGTGGGCTTCTTCCACTTTTGGATTGGGCAGCCTGCTTTCTTCCTCCAAGGAGCAACTGAAGTTTTATCAAGACTACATGATGGAGCATCCTGAAGATGAGAATGCCGCTGCCGAGGAAGGAAGATTATTCATGGAGGTGAACAATGCTCTTCGCTTGGAAGCTTGTATGAAAAGGCAACAACTTCACTACAAATGGCTTGAAGAAGGAGACAAGAACACTAAATTCTTCCACGATTCTTTAAAGGAAAATATTTTTAGCATCTTTGATGAAAATGGTTCTTTTTTTTCTTCTCCTGAATCTGTTGACAAAGCCTTTATTGATTACTTCTCTAATCTGCTTGGCAACTCTTCTGGGTTCAATCCTGACTTAAACCAAATCTCTTCCCTTGCCCTGCCATGTCTATCTCTGCATGAAGCTGCTGCTCTTATTAAGCCTATCACTGATGAAGAAATAAAGTCTGCCCTCTTTTCTATGAATCATCAATCTTCCGGTGGGCCTGATGGCCTCAATGTTACTTTCTTCATTTCTACTTGGAGTGTGCTTGGCCACGAGTTCTGTCAAGCTATTCATAATTTCTTTAACAAATGTAAACTATTGGGGGAAGTCATTTCCACAAACATTGCTTTAACTCCTAAAGTCTCTCCTCCATCCAGTGTGTCCTCCTTCAGGCCTATATCATGTTGTAATGTGGTCTACAAATGTATTTCCAAAATTCTAGCTTCTCGTCTTGTTAGTGTTCTGCCTTTTGTTGTGTCTCACAATCAGCCAGCTTTCGTACGTTCTAAGAATATTCTAGATAATGTATTACTTGCCCAAGAATTATTAAAAGGTTATAGCAGAGGAAATGTTTCTCCTACTGCAGCTCTTAAAATAGACATATCCAAAGCTTTTGATTCTATTCATTGGGCTTCTATTGTTAGGATTATGGCCATGATGGGATTCCCGAAAATCTTTGTGTCTTGGGTTTATATTTGCATATCCACTCCTACCTTCTCTGTGGTTATTAATGGTAGGCCAGTTGGGTATTTCAGAAGTAAAAAAGGAATTCGTCAAGGTGATCCTGTTTCCTCTTATTTATTTCTGCTGGTCATGGAAGTATTCTCTGTTATTCTAAAAACTAAATACTCTCAAAATCTAATCAAGTATCACCCTAAGTGCTCTTTCCATCAAATTTCTTCTATTATGTTTGCTGATGATGTTATGTTATTCACTAAGCCTGAGGTAATCTCTTTGTGTGGAATTTTAGAGGCACTGCAGTCCTTCTTCATCGTGACTGGCCTTTCTGTCGGTCATTCCAAATATACCATGCTTGTTGCTGGTGTTAGTGATGATTATGCTGCTGTATTGTATCAACAATTTGGATTCTCTTGTATGGACTCAGATATGAGGTATCTTGGTCTACCCTTAATTACTAAAAGAATTACCAATGCTGATTGTTTTTCCCTATTCAATACAATTATTTTTGTCATGAATGCATGGGCTAATAGACATCTGTCTCAAAGTGGAAGGCTTGTTCTTATTAAATCTGTTGTGTTTCCTTCCCTTGTCTATTGGGCTCGTACTCTTATCCTTCCTGGTAAGCTTTTGCTCCTTGTTAGGTCTGCCATGAATAGATATTTTTGGACTAGGAGTATTCATAATAGGAAGTTGTTGCCTTGCTCCTTTTCAAAATTTGAGTCTTCTTTAAAACTGGGTGGGCTTGGAATTATAAATGCTAAGAAGTGGAATATTGCTGCATTTAGTAAGCACTTTGATGACCTTCTGAATAAGAAGAATAGTTTATGGGTTAAATGGACATGACAATACAATATAAAGAATAGGTATTTTTGGTGTATGGATATACCTCAACAAAGCAGTTGGACTTGGAGAAATCTTCTGAAGGTCAGGGATGTTTTCCTTCCTATGATTCAATATCATGTTGAACCTAATTTTGTTATTAGTTTTTAGCATGACCCTTGGGTGAGTAAAGGCAAGATCCTATCTAAAGTGTTTGATCATTCTCTGATTGTTCAATCTGGTAGTCACCGTGATGCTTAGGCCTATGACTATTTCTCTGATGGCAGAATGCAGCTACCATACAATAGTAACCAGTTGATCAGACAGTTTTGGTGTGTTATTCAGAGCTTCTTTTTCTCTGCTAACCATCCTGTCTCTGTTTCTTGGAACCTGAATCCACATACTATCAAATTGGTGTACAATCAGTTATCTGGTACTGCTGTTTTGCCTGCTGCTAAGTGGTACACTGATATTTGGAATAGTGATTCGGTCCCTATAGAAAATATGATGATGTGGAAGGTTGTTAGTCATGCTTTGTTGACTAGAAGTGTTTTGAATAAGTATGGAATGTTTTGTCGCCTTGAGTGTGTGTTTTGTGAGTTGCATGAAGAAACAGTTGATCATCTTTTTTTTGATTGCCCAGCATTATTGTTCATGTTGGACAGAATTGTTTGCAAATCTGGGAGTATTGTTTCCTCTACAAATTATAACATTGACTGGAACATAACATTTAAAGCTACTAGGTGGAGGAATGTTAGGGCAAGAGAATTAGTTGTTTGCATCAAAATCTATATGGATGTGATTTGGAGAGAAAGGAATGCAATTGTGTTTGAAAACCAGAGAAAGAATTTAGAATCATTTTGGTATGAGGTCAGGGAAAGAATTTACATGCAATTGAAGAGAAGTGCTAGTCTTTTCCTAGATTACTTGATTATTGGTCGTGCTTATTAACTCTGTTTTTTTTTCTTTTCTGTTTTTCCTTGTTCTTGCATGATTCAAAGCTTTTTTTGAATCAATTTTAATGTTGTTTCAATAAAATCTGGTAGGGGTCCAGTTAACCCTGCTGGCTTTGCCAAAAAACTATATCATATTAGAACTTATGGAATTTGGTAATGGTCAAAATTCCAATATCGTCCACATTCAACTTTATAGTCCAAACAAAAAGTCCTTAGTTTAATAATAGTAGTTATTATTAACCAAAATGCTCTGGCCAGAGACTTTGACTTTGAGTAGACTTGAGTTGACCATGATTATAACCCTATATAACTAAGGAGACGAACCCTCTCTTGAATAGTGCTTCATTTCCAATACCTCCACTCGACCCAACTTTAGTACTCGATGGAACGCCATGCCATGATTTGGCTGTAATCAAAGTGAAGCTTTCATATTAAAGATCCATGATATTCTCAAGTCGAGAGAACTGTGTAAATCAGTCACATCGATATTTTATGTTTGACCTTAGTTATATTAACCAACAGAAAACTATCGAGTGAGACGTTCCATGGTTATCCAACCCCCAATAGTCATGAGTAATACATTGCCCAACATTTAAAGAGCATTACGTACTCTAGTCTCAATGGATACATCGATATCATGTCTCGATGCATATTGACTAACAACATTTAAAATGGTATATTTATTTCATCACGGTTACAACACTTTGTAACTACTATCACAAAACATACCATTTATGGATTTTTTTATTAAATATACTTTTAATTGAATTTATTAATTAATATAACCACATTATATCAAGTATATAATAGAAAGAAAATACCTTTATTTTGAACAAGATTGGTCAACGAGTTAAATATCTAACAAATTACATAATTGCTCCTAGGTATACCCCCGACTCTATCGATCTCCCACTTGCATTTGGGATCAATTATGGAACCTTGTTCCAAATTCTCCAATAAATTTTCTCAAAACCAATTGGGCCAGTCCCTTTATGAACAGGTTTTCTATTATTTTTTAATTATCTATTATGTCAATCAACTCTCTTCGATAGTGATAATCTATTTTATTATGTGGAACAATTCGGAGTATGTCTCTCGACTCCAAGTGAGTTCTAAGTTCTGTTACAAACTATATTACGACGATGTTATCATATAACTATGTCATGAGATTCTCAACATTTGGAATCAGCTCAGTTATAAATTTTTGCACTTATATTATTATATACATTGTTTTATTACGGCGCTATTCAAGGCGATGTACCTAGCCTTTTTTCATTGAATCAGCCACCGTCTTTCATTCGGAACATTTTCGACTTAAAATTTTGTTATTGACATTATACTCAATATTACTTGTGAAAGTTTGAGTCTAAACATTACTTCATATGGAATTATTATTTTCATAAACACTTCTCTAGTATTTCATAAATATAGGAGAACCCTTCAAACAACCATTTAGTGATATTAATTTGGATTTGTTATTTGATTCATGTATCAAATACATAATAAAATCATGATGTCGCAGACAACATAACATGTATGATAATTCCCATTGTCAATGCAAAGGAATCAATCTTACATGTTCAGTATTAAACATTTTGAAGGTGTCCTTGCATATCATTTGGGACATTCTCGACATCTTTTATACTTAATATAAAAGACATCATTTATTAATCCAATGTGGAGTATTAAACAACTTAGGCTGATTTTGACACAAGTACATCGTTAAAATCGACAACGTGATGTATTCTTATAATTTAGAAATATTAATGTACCTTTTAACATTCTTTCTTATGAACATACACTTCCTCTGCACTTTGATGGAAAATCAAACTATTTGATATTTCTATCAAAGTACTCATTCAATCTTGATGCTTATAAAATGATAATTTAGTATCATTTTTGGATCATATCCAAAGACTCATAAACTCAATATCGCTCCCACGGACTTTAAGGCATTTTTGGTTAATGTGTAAACAACTTACTCTAAATCGTTATTTAATTTTTTTTTCCAATACATATGTATCAGACTTACCAAGCGATAAATTTGTGAGTAAGTCTGAATTGACTTGAACATTTTGAACATCGAATCTATTACGTTAATTTCAACAATTAAAATTTGCGATATTATTTTATCAACATTGCTAATTTAATTCCAACTGCATTAGTCTTACTCATAAAGACACAGTCAAGGTCGATGGATCATATCCCTTAAGTTACGACCACCAAAATCTATATTTCGATAGCGTACTGGGAATTCATTTGGATTTGCGCATCATACCATATAGAGTCAACACTCTCAATGGTTTAGTTAAACAATATAGGATTATATATTTTCGACATTAAGAAGAAACTCATAGTTTCTTTCCGATATGCGAGAATACTTATTTGACATTCCAATGTTATGTGTTCGTTTAGGTTAGTTAATTTCATTTCATTTCATATAATCAGTTCTATCTATGGATCATATTCAATTTCATTTTACTACTAATAATTCCTTAAAGGAATTTCTTCACAATGAAGTTGGTATATCTTGGAACAAAAATTGTTTCCCAGTGTAATAGAATATACATTCATAAACATTTTATGAATTTCTTTATTTATAAAATTGGTTTGGTTTTAGTTTACAAAAATTATGCCCAAAACATAAATATGTCATCCAACGACAGTCTTTTCAAAATCTTTTTGGGGAGATTCATATAAGATCTCCCATGAACAATTATTACGTGCAATCTTTCGACTCGCAGAACCTACCAATTCCTTAGCCTAAGATATGTTGAAGTTTCTTATAGACCCTTATCTTGTAAAATTTTATAAATTGTTATCCAGATGATATAATATTAACCTTGTGTATTACACTTAAATACATTACCTTATAGAAGAAACTAACTCAACTTCATTTATAATTAATCATACATTATCCAACAAAGTTCGATTACTCAATATCGATGCATCATTATGTATCACATTGAGGAGTAATTTTAAGATTGAATCTTTATTCATTTTAGGTACGTTTGAAACATTTTCTAATATACTCACCTATTCGATCAAATAAAATCATTTCTATCGCATGTTATTTTATTTACTTCTATTTTATATTCTATAAGTTTACCATAGACACACTACAGCGTATCAAATACACATGTCCATGTCGACGATAACTCATCGGTGAATATGACGAAGTAAGTGGAACTGTTTTGGTATTTATAGAATTACGATTGCATACATCTATATGTATCAATCTGAAGAGTTCATCAACTCTTATGATACTCCCACTAAATGGGTGCATAGCCCTTTATTGTTTGAGATATAATTAACAAGTATCACATGATTCAAAATCATATAATAAAATTATTTCTCAAAACTTGTCTATAATTCCAAAACAACCGTAATATTAGATATTTTTGTATTTTCTAATGCATCAAGTTGGTAATTATTTTAATGCATATATAAGAGTTATATTTTCATATATCGATATGCGATATCAATATAATTTTAAACATGTTTTAAATAATAAAATAATTACATAAAAGTAATTTTCTTTTATTTGGAAAAGTTGCATATTTGGAATGTGCTTGGATCAGCCATATAATGGTAAGAGGAGGAAATCAGTTAATGAGATTAATTGAAATCTAAAAGGAATAAATAAAGGAGGGAGTTTTAAGAGGAGAATAGGAAAAGGTTCCTTTAATTCTATTTAAAAGAAAACCTCCTCGATTTTGAAAGTATATAGAACAGAACGTGACTTTCATTTTTGTTCTCTTTTCTTCCTCTTCTTTATCATTCATTCATGGCTGAAACTTCATCCAAAAAAAACCATCAAAACATATTCTAATCAACATCAAACTAAATTAAAAAGGTGGTTCATTCTTCTCTTGCAAAGTGGGATGGTGATTTGCTTGAAATCTAAGGAGAAGCCACAAATCAAGGTGTGATGAATGGCAAGGTCTATCGGATCTAGAGAGTGATCAATCAAATCTAGGTATTATTCTATCATTCAAGGTGTTTCGACGTGCTTCATCCTTAATTACATGTGTGTATAATTCTATATTTACACACCTTATAATTTTTTCATATCCCTTTAATCTCTATCTTTCCCTTCTGTTTAAACTTATGAATTTGAATCTTGATTTGAATATCACTATTCACATGCTTGAATCGATTGTTCTATCATGTTAAAATATAGAATGTTTTCTTTTGTTCATTGATATTTTGTTATGAATTATAACATCATATTTTATGTCTCACGTGTTATTGTTAGATTAATTAATTTAACTTAGATCTAGGCCTTCTTAATTTTATTATCTGCCCTCTATGTGATTGTTTACAAAGTTTGTTTGATCTAGATCTTCTTATCTCAAATCTATATATGCCTATGTCGTTTGATCTGTTGTTAAAAAACGAATATAATTGGATATTGAATATATTTTTCATAATTCAGTTTTTCATATCAAAGGTTTACACCTGAATATTAAGACATAGGTTGTTATGTAATTAGAACTTGGTAATAATCGCATTAACTAATCTTTGTCATCCAATTAATATGATGTTTAATTGTCGTATTTTAAATCATTCTAATATAAACCTTCCTTTTAAAAGAAAAAGGAAAACATTAAATTAATAATATATTCCATGATTTGCAATTCCATTAATTAAAAATTATAACTCTTATTAAAAAGGAAGGAATCTTTTCACAACTATTTCAAACCATTTTCATTAAAATTAACATTATTTGATTTATTTCTTGTAATTGAAATGAAATCAAACAATAAATCAATGATATATTTAATGATTTTCAATTCCATCTAATTAAAAATTATATCTCTACTTAAAAAGGTACGAATCTTTTCACAATGGTTTCAAACCATTTCCATTAATCTTAATATTCTTTGACTTGCTGCTTGTAATTGAAATGAAATCTATTTTATTTAAATTGTTATGCTAAACATTAATTGGTTATGTATTTTTGTGTGTGTATTTACAGTACATATATACATACAATGTATGTATGTATTTATTTATATATTAATTATTAATTAAAATTGTTCATGTTTTGGACGACAAAGGCAAATATAAATGGGAAATGTGTCCATTATGGTGTAAATTCCAACGCCTTTGCAATGTTTACATTAGCTTCATACACTTTTATATGTTGCACTGGCACTATACGCATAAATGCATGTGATGTGCTCATAATCATTTGCCATTAATCGAATTAATGTTTTCCTAATAAAACATTCAGTTGAAATATTAACATGTTTATTCAACATATTATCAATCTAATCAAAGATAGAGAAATATGATGTTTCTCTCTCTCTCCAATTAATGTTGTTTACTTTCTTAAATAATTGTAACTATTAGGGTGGAAACTAAAGGTTATTTTCTCATATTTACTTTAATAAGTAACTACACACATTTGTGTATTTGATACATACATTCATATAAATTTATATAACATTCAAACCCTTTCGAATTTTTTTTCTCAAATTAAATAAAATATTGATTTAATTTAAAAGAAAATTTAGATTATATCTAAATGCATTTAGACTTCATAAGCACGTTAATGATCCAAAATGGTAAAATTTTGAAATTCACTCATTTCTTCCACTACGGGCGGCCCAGTTACAGCTATGGTTTCAAAGCCCAAATAACCTATGCGGTCTAGATTAGTCATGTTAGAGTTAACTAATTAAGCTTGCATACTTAGTACGGTGTCTAGAATGGTGATGTCTAGTATTGGAATTGGACCCAGTCCTACCTAGTTACTTGCCTGGTCTAAAAGGTGAAGTGAGCCAAAAGGTTGCCCCTAATAGAAGAGGCCCAATTTGAATTGGGCATTGGACTAATTTTCAAAATAGTTTTGAAAATTGAGACAATATTTTAACTTTAAAAGTTAAATTTAAAATAAAAACATGTTTATTATAGAATGTTATAATATAACATAAATTTTCAAAATGTTTGAAAAGGTAACGAAAATTTCAAAATGTTTGAAACTATTTAAATATTAATATCAAAATTTAAAATTTATTAATAAGATTATTAAAATAAATTAATTAAGTGGGTTAATTAATTAATACTTATATGCATGTATTTATATGTTGATGTATGTTATGTTATTTTAAAGTGTTAGGATAACATAAGTATACATGTATGTAAGATAAATTTTGAAATTGATATAATTAAATTACTTATATATGCGTTATATTATAAAGGTTATAATATACAATATGTGATATCCCTGAATTTTTGGCAATATCAATTTAATAATCTGTGTTAAAATTAAATAGATTTGATAATATTGTTAATAATAAATTTGAATTGATTTAATAACCTTCTTTAATAAATATTTAAATGATGATTTTATCTTTTAAATGCTAATTAAATTGTTTTCTATTTATAATGTATATATATTTGTATATATTGTAAATAGACAAGCTTTGTTTTAAATTTAATAAAGAAAGGCATGTTTTCTAATTCTAATATTTTTGGTAAATTGAAATTTTGATTTAATTTAATGTTAAGCTATTAAATAGATAACCATATGGCTTTAAGATACTCAAGATAAAAGTTTAATTGTTTAAAATGATTCTAGATTAAATTTAAATTTAAACAAAAAGGTTTTTTTTGTTCTTTTTAAATATAGCTTGATAAAATAAGTAATTAATTAATAAAGAGATAATTTATTTTATAATTTATTTTAATTTAATAATGAGTTATATTTAAGCAATATTAATAATGTAATGTCTTTACAAATGGATTTTAATATAAATAGAAATTGTTATTTCAAATTTATTTATATATATATATATATGTGTGTGTGTGTGTATTTTGAAAGAAAGCCATAATTTCAAAATTTAAAATAAAGTCTTTCAAAAATGTTTAAAAAAATAAATCTTATATATATTAAACATAAAGGTAAATCAAATATACGGTTATAAGCATAAGTATAAATACAAAAACATACAGAAACTATGATATTAACATAAGTATAAAAATAGATAATAAGTAAATTAAGTATTTGATAGTTTAAGTTTAAAATAAAAAGGAATATAAAACTGTAAATTGTTTAAGTATAAGAAGTATATGGATATAAATTAAGTAATAGACCAATACAAATGACTAAAACAACTTCATATATGTACATAAGGTATGAAAGCATAACCAGGCAAGAACAAAATAAAAAGAATCTTGTATGTAAAGTTTGGTTATGCAAAGCAAGAAAATATCTACATACACAAAAATAGGATATGTATGAGACATAAAATACTTATGCATTAAATACTAGCAACATTTGGTCAATTCGAAATGCTCAAAAAATCATTTCAGCCTCCATATGGAAAAAAATCTCCGATCAAAGAAAAGCTTATACCCAGTAAACACCTACCCTTGACAAAACTCTTTTCTATATATTTACAACATTCCAGTTTCATTTTGGTTCATCAAAACTTTGCATATGAGAGAACACATAAAAACTACTATCTTGTAACCTTAAGCAACAACTTCAACAATCAAAAGCAAGATGATTTGAAGGAAGATCAAAGCAAAAAAATTCCCAGTTTTAAAAGTTCAAAACTGTTTTCAAACAGAATGCTCTGTCATCTTCTCAAAACTATGAGTAACATTATTTTAAAAAAAAACTTAAGTATATGTATCTGGTTGCATGTTAAAATCTGAAATAAATTTGCTTTGTATATATGTATTCTTCTATGTATATATGGATGAATGGCTGTGTACATGTTGTAGTTTCTGTGACTATACTGTTTTGGGTTTTCAAGCTTGAGTTTTGATTCGAAAATTATTATTCCTTGATCTGATAAGTTTTAAGACTTAGAATACAAACAAAAATTGTTTGTTTCATCCTAGATTAGAGTTTAAATTTTTATTTAAGTTAAAATAATTTTGTATATTGCTCTGGAAAATCAAAACAACAGAGCAAACTTGAATAAGAGAAAAACCCAAACATTCTAATTTATAAATTCAGGATCATAAGTTGAATTCTTAACTTATAACATGATTTTTAAGAAGGAAATTATAATTTTTAGTGAAAGGATGGGAGAGCAATTTTGGTATGAACTGGAGAAGGAAATTTGTGATTTCCTGGTGATATACTTGAAGGTGGAGGTCGGGTCTCTTCCTGGAGGTGGAGGAGTGATCGGAGCATAGTAGAAAAATGCCTGATAGTGGAGCAGATCAACGTGGTGGAGGTGGTTGATCTAGGAAGGTAGAAACCCTAGTTTTTGCTGTGTTTAATTAATCGATCTTTATGGCTGGTATAGTTGATCGAGTGTTTCGTGGCTTCGAGTGATGGTAGCTTGGTCGTAGACGAAGTCATGGCCGAAGTGGTATGAAATCTGGTGATCGGAGCTGCGAGAATGAGGCGATGACAGGTTTGAGGTGGTGTTGCTCTTGTGTTTCCAGGTTTCGGGTTTTGACTCGATTTCGATTTCGAGTCGTTTTGGAAGCGATCTGATGATCGAGTTGGTGTTTGGAGATGTTAGTAGATGAGGGATGATCATCGTCGATGATCGGAGTCGACCAAGGCTACCGTGCATGTACACGGTGTGTTGTTCTGATGAGGGTTGTTTGGGTTTTGCTGCGGGATTTTGTGTCTTGAGTTTTACTCAAAGATAAGGATTGGCTGTCTCGAAGATTTGATATGTTAGACTCAAAGCAGTTTTAGAATGCTTCGAGTTATTTGTTATGTTATAGTTTTTAAACCTGTAGTATTTTAAAACTTAAATCTGGGTTTTCAAATTGGAAAGCAGGGATTTCATTAAGTTTAAATCTAAGTTGATTCAGATTCAAATCTAGTTTGAATCTGGGTTTCAAAAAAAATAAATTTTTAAATTTGAAATTGTTTAACAATCTTAAATGTTTAAATAATTTAAATTATTTGTAACAACTTTAAAAGGTTTAAATAGTTTGAATTTAAAAGTAAAGCTTTAAATAAAAATAGAGATTTAAACCTAAGTTTAATCTGGATTCAAATCTATATTTGAATCTTAGTCTTGAAATAAAAGAAGTTTTTAAATTTAAATTGTTTTAAACAGTTTGAATGATAAAGTGAATTTTTAAATTGATTTGACTTTAAAATGAAATTGGGTTTTAAATTCTTTTGACTTCTAGTATAAAATAAATAATTATTTAACTTGTAAAATAAAAAAAGGGTTTTGAAATTGTTTGAACTTTGTTAAAGTTAAATTATTTTCATTTTAAATCTTAAATTTAAAATGAAATTTAAAAGTAAAATTTGAAAGTAAATTGTTTTTACATACTTTATTAATGATAATTAAATCATAAATATGAATAAGGTTTTATCTAAAAAATTAATTAGAATTTAATGATTTGTAATTCATTAAATTAATAGAATAATAAAAATGAATAATTAACTAATTTGATTAATTAATGATTTGGATTAATTAATTTAGTAATTAAGAGTTTAAATTAATTAATTAAGGTTCAAGATAATTAATTTAGGATAAATAAATCGATAATTAAGGATCATTAATTAAATAAGATTAGAATTTTTAATTAATGATTAGTAATTAATTAATTAATTAAGGATTAATTAAGTTACAATTAACACTTAATTAATTAAATAATTATGGATTAATTAATGTGTTATTAAAGATTAATTAAATTGTAATTAATAATGATTAATCTTAGTTAATTACTTTAGAGAAGTAATTAAAGAATTATTAATAGTTAATGATGGTCATTAACTAGGATTATTTAATAATGAATTAATGTGATTAATTTTAATAATTAATTTGATTAATTAATTTAAGATAAAATTGTGAATTGTTTAAGTATAATTACTCAATGGAAGTAAATTAAGGAATTAATTACTCATTGTAATCAATTTAGTTTAATATGAATTGTTTAAGTTAATTAATTAAGTTTAATTAATTTAAATAACCATTTGATGATGTGATTAGTATAATTACTTAGGGAAGTAATTAATGATAATTACTGGATGTAATTAATTGAGGATGATTAATGATGAAAGTAATTAAAGTATAATTACTTTGTATAACTAATCAAGGGATTAATTAAAGATAATTAATTAAGGAGTAATTAATTTATTTGATGAAGTAATTAAGGGTAGTTAATTACTGAATGGGGTTAATCAAGGGTGATTAACAATTTGGTTTAATTGAAGATTAATTACTTAATGTAATTAATTTAAATAGAAAATGTAATTAGAGATCATTAATTATTGTAGTTAATGATGTAATTTAGAATGGATTTATTAGGATATAATTAATAAATGAAGGGATTTATTAATGTAATTAATTAAGAAGTAATGTAATTAATGTTAGTAATTTAAAGGTTAATTTCTACTTTTGGTTAAAGATAATTAATTTGTGAAAATAATTAAAGGATAATTATTTAAATGTAATTAAAGATAATAAATCAAGGATGATTAATTAAAATGAATAATTGGACGATGATAAATTAATCGATTGATAATTAATTAATGGTAATATAAGCAAGTTTAATAATGGCGAAGTAATTAATTTAATTTAATAATTATAGATGAAGTAATTAATTTAATTCATTTTAAATTAATTATAGCTGATGTGATTGCTTATGTATGGATGGATGATATTGTTTACCTTGAATAGTTTGAGATCTCGGATATGAGATAAATGATGCTGTGTGAAATAGATGCTTTGATTAAAATATGATGATGATATCAATTATCTGTTTATGATGATAATGTTGATTACCTATTGTGATATTGTAAATTATCTATCTATTTGTATATAGATATTGGATTGAATTATTTAACTTTAAAATAACTTGGCCTTAGAAGATGGCGTTTTGTATTTCGATGAGACCGGGATCGGGTTTCCATATTTGGACATCCGAAAACCACATCGATCCAAATTATGATAGGTCGTGAATTTGAAATGAAGATGAAGATTCAGAGTGCAAGGGTTATCATCATTAACTCTAAGGGTGATTCCAAAATGAGTGTAACGAGATAATGCCTTCGGTTTCGTTCGAACCCGGAACGAACTTGTATGGATTGAATTCTTTCAGAACATCGTCAGGTGGGCGATGAGCATTCTAAGAGATGTGTTCTCTAAAGGTAATCATAGCCTCAAGCCTCATCAACTGGGAATGGCTAAAACATGGGATGTGCAGCAAGGCTAGGTGGGTCATACCCAAGTAGGACGAGATATACCCCTATCTAGAGGTCCCTTTTTATTTGGCTGTGTGGGCTGTTTTGAGCTCCAACTACCAAGGTTGTCATGTTCGGGACTGTTCAGTAAGGAATGGTTCCAGCCTTGTGTTGTAGGGGGTTGGGAGTGATCCTCGGTACGGTGATCTAGACCATGTACTGTGACGGGCGGTACCCCAGTAGCCCTGCCATTGTATGGAATCCAATTCCCAATAAGAGCCGTACGTTTTGATTGTGCCCAACTATGTTGGAATGTGAGATTTAAGCATTTCAGCTATTTTTGTATTTTACTTGAAAACCCTAGACACTATTATAATATCACTGAATTTCCTATAAAATGTTTGGTTAGCGTAAGGTAAAAACTTACCCATGTTTATTTGTGGGAAGTCTTACGTGATACCTTTTGATTTCAAAGGTTTTTCAAAGTTAAGCAACTTTAACCTGTTACTCACACCAGACCCATGTCTGACCCGGAGTTTATTTCTGTTTTCATAAACTCTTGGGTACTCAAATTTTTACAAGTAGCTAAGGAATTTAGGTTGGCTTTAACGAATTCTGAAGGAGGTATGGAGCAGGAGGCTTCAGCATTGTAGATATATAGTTTTCCGCTGTGTTGGTTTCTCTGTGTTATTTTCTCTGAGTTGTATTGAGATGTAATAACTAGACAGGTGTTTATAACTGTCTAGTATGTGATGTATTATCTGTGTAACTCTGATGGATATTGTATATTATGTAATACTTATGTGAGTAATATAATTTATTCGTTCCGCTGTTGAGATTCTGATATTGTTTCTTCTTTCTTCTCCATCTTTTCTATCCCTTTCTTTCTTCAAGATGATACGTCTTTTTGGGGATAGAAAGGCGGGTCGTCACAGTTGGTATCAGAGCGCTAGGTTGAGCGAATACCTAGGCTCTTGAGTGATTCTTTCTTGAGAGAGCGTATTTGTAATATATATATATATATATATATATATATATATATATTTCTACCTATTTGTTGGGTTACCTGTTCTGGTTTTCCAATATAAGTTATAAAGGTAGATAGGGTAGTGGTGTCTGTAACACGACTACCAATGGTTGGAGTGTCTATAAGTTATAGAGGAAGTCTTTGGGCATCTGGATCAGCAATGTAGCTCGAAGTGTTCTGTGTGCCGTCGAGATGGTTTTCTGGTTAGCAGTTTTTCTTGATGTAATTTTATGAGTAGCAGAGTGGATCCATTTCTTCGATGGATTGGCTAGATAAGCGTAGGATGTTCTGTTTGGTAAAGAGAGAACAAATTTCTTTGGAATTGGATTGGATTGATCGCAAAAGTGACTTGCGATAGCTGAGTCTTCTCTTGGGTTGTCAGAAATTTATCCAGATGTCTTCAGGAGGTCAGAGGTTTGTCCGCATCTCGAGATTGAGTTTTCCTATCGATTGGATTCTAGGAGTGGTATCAGTGGTTCAGCTTAGTAGAAGGATGGTTCCTAGAGTGAGGATTTGGTGAAGCAGTTCAAGTTTTGGAGGAACTTCTGAGTTTCTTTTATGGATCTGTTGAACCATATTTTTGGAATGTGTTGTCCAGTCTGTGCTTGTGATCATCATCAGCATTTTCATCTACTCGGTCAGAATTGCGCAGTGGAAGCATGGTGGCAGCTATTTTAGTTTGGAAACAACTGGAAATTGCAGTGTTTTGGATTAAAGAATTTCTACAGGAAATTTTTTAGGATCTTAAGGCCGGTTTGGCGGGTGCACCTGTTTTTCTCTTCCGGATAGGAGGAGTGAGTTCAGTCTTCTGCTGATTTTGGAGTAGAGTCCGTGTTCTTGATTTTGGATTGATCTTGAGTAGATCATTTTGTTGGATTGTTTTTGGTTCAGTTTGTTTCTAAGAGCATCAACAAGGGTTGAGCTGATCAGGAAGGATGTAGGCAGCTCAAGATCGTCCGAAGAGTTTTGTGGATAAGAGACGGAGAATTTGGAATTAGAGGTTAGAGACTTCGTTGTTGTTGGGGTTTGTCCGATCCATGGGAGCTATAAGATTGGGTAAGATTGGGAAGCTAGCTCCGAGATATTTGGATCTTTTTCTATTGTTCTTCTTAGGATTAGTGTTTGGTCTTCAGGAGTAAATTGCCCGTTTGGATAACTGGAGTTCAGTGTGTTTCAAGTATCTCTGAGAGAGTACATGTATGAGCTATCTCTGGTTGGGAACCAGCAGTTCAAAAGGGATTGGTAGTTGAGTCAGACTTGAGTTTGGTCTGATATCTTGATTAGTTTTGTAGATCTAGATGAGTGGAAGCTCTGTTGCTTAGTAGTATATATTGTTTGGATTCTATAGAGTGAGTATTCCGGTATTTATACCTAGGAAACTCTAGATAATTCTATCCAGAATTTTGTCTGGATAATTAGATTTGTTTGATTGGATGAACTGGTTGCTATGGTTGTTAGCATATGATTGATATATGCTTGTGTTTTAAAATTAAAACTTTAATTAGATTATTAAATTACCTTTGTTTTAAATTTCGGGGATGAAATTCTTTTAAGGGGAGAGGAATGTGATATCCTAGAATTTTTAGCAATATCAATCTAATAATCTGTGTTAAAATTAAATAGATTTGATAATATTGTTAATAATAAATTTGAATTGATTTAATAACCTTCTTTAATAAATATTTAAATGGGTGATTTTATCTTTTAAAAGCTAATTAAATTGTTTTCTATTTATAATATATATATATATATATATATATATATATATATATATATTAGTATATATTGTAAATGGACAAGCTTTGTTTTAAATTTAATAAAGAAAGGCATGTTTTCTAATTCTAATATTTTTGGTAAATTGGAAACTTTATTTAATTTAATGTTAAGCTATTAAATAGATAACCATATGGATTTAAGATACTCAAGATAAAAGTTTAATTGTTTAAAATGATTCTAGCTTAAGTTTAAATTTAAACAAAAATGTTTGTTTTGTTCTTTTTAAATATAGCTTGATAAAATAAGTAATTTATTAATAAAGAGATAATTTCTTTTATAAATTATTTTAATTTAATAATGAGTTATATTTAAAAAATATTAAAAATGTAATGTCTTTACAAATGGATTTTAATATAAATAGAAATTGTTATTTCAAATTTATTTATATATTTGTGTGTATTTTGAAAGAAAGCCATGATTTTAAAATCTAAAATAAAGTCTTTCAAAAATGTTTAAAATAAAATAAACCTTATATATATTAAACATAAGTGTAAATCAAATATATGGTTATAAGCATAAGTATAAATACATAAACATACAGAAATTATGATATTAACATAAGTATAAAAATAGATAATAAGTAAATTAAGTATTTGATAGTTTAAGTTTAAAATAAAAAGGAAGATAAAATTGTAAATTGTTTAAGTATAAAAGTATATGGATATAAATTAAGTAATAGACCAATACAAATGACTAAAACAACTTCATATATGTACATAAGGTATGGGAGCATAGCCAGGCAAGAACAAAATAAAAAGAATCTTGTATGTGAAGTTTGGTTATGCAAAGCAAGAAAATATCTACATACACAAAAATAGGATAGGTATGAGACATAAAGTACTTATGCATTAAATGCTAGCAACATTTGGTCAATTCAAAATTCTCAAAAAATCATTTCAGCCTCCATATGGAAAAAATCTTTGATCAAAGAAAGGCTTATACCCAATAAACACCTACCCTTTACAAAACTCTTTTCCATATATTTACATCATTCCAGTTTCATTTTGGTTCATCAAAACTTTGCATATCAGAGAACACATAAACACTACTATCTTGTAACCTTAAGCAACAACTTCATCAATCAAAAGCAAGATGATTTGAAGGAAGATCAAAGCACATTTTCCAGTTTTAAAAGTTCAAAACTATTTTCAAACAGAAGTGCTCTGTCATCTTCTCAAAACAGTGAGTAACATTATTTTAAAAAAAAACTTAAGTATATGTATCTGGTTGCATGGTTAAAATCTGAAATAAGTTTGCTTTGTATATATGTATTCTTCTGTGTATATATGGATGAATGGCTGTGTACATGTTGTAGTTTCTGCGACTATATTGTTTTTAGTTTTCAAGCTTGAGTTTTGATTCAAAAATTATTATTCCTTAATCTAATAACTTTTAGGACTTAGAATATAAACAAAAATTGTTTGTTTGATCCTAGATTAGAGTTTAAATTTTATTTAAGTTAAAATAATTTTGTATATTGCTCTGGAAAATCAAAACAACAGAGCAAACTTGAATAAGAGAAAAATCCAAACATTCTAATTTATAAATTCAGGATCATAAGTTGAATTCTTAACTTATAACATGATTTCTAAGAAGGAAATTATAATTTTTAGTGAAAGGATGGGAGAGCGGTTTTGGTATGAACTGGAGAAGGAAATTTGTGATTTCCTGGTGATCTACTTAAAGGTGGAGGTCGGGTCTCTTCCTGGAGGTGGAGGAGTGATCAGAGAATAGTAGAAAAATGCCTAATAGTGGAGTAGGTCAACGTGGTGGAGGTGGTTGATCGAGGAAGGCATTAACCCTAGTTTTTGCAGTGTTTAATCAATCGATCATTATGGCTGGTATAGTTGATCGAGTGTTTCGGGGCTTCGAGTGATGGTAGCTTGGTCGTAGACGAAGTCGTGGCCGGAGTGGTATAAAATCTGGTGGTCGGAGCTGCGAGTAAGAGGCGATGATAGGTTTGAGGTGGTGTTGCTCTTGTGTTTCCAGGTTTCGGGTTTTGACTCGAATTCGATTTTGAGTCGTTTTGGAAGCGTTCTGATGATCGAGTTGGTGTTTGGAGATGTTAGTAGATGAGGGATGATCATCGTCGATGATCAGAGTCGACCAAGGCTACCGTGCATGTGCATGGTGTGTTGTTTTGATGAGGGTTGTTTGGGTTTTGCTGTGGGATTTTGTGTCTCGAGTTTTACTCGAAGATAAGGATTGGTAGGCTCGAAGATTTGATAGGTTAGACTCGAAGCAGTTTTAGAATGGCTCGAGTTATTTGTTATGTTATAGTTTTTAAACCTGTAGAATTTTAAAACTTAAATCTGGGTTTTCAAATTGGAAAGCATGGATTTAATTAAGTTTAAATCTAAGTTGATTCAGATTCAAATCTAGTTTGAATATGGGTTTCAAAAAAAAAGTTTTTAAATTTGAAATTGTTTAACAATCTTAAATGTTTAAATAATTTAAATTATTTGTAACAACTTTAAAAGGTTTAAATAGTTTGAATTTAAAAGTAAAGCTTTAAATAAAAATAGAGATTGAAACCTAAGTTTAAATCTGGATTCAAATCTAAATTTGAATCTTAGTCTTGAAATAAAAGAAGTTTTTAAATTTAAATTGTTTTAAACAATTTAAATGATAAAGTGAATTTTTAAATTGATTTGAATTTAAAATGAAATTGGGTTTTAAATTCTTTTGGCTTCTAGTAGAAAATAAATAATTCTTTAACTTGTAAGATAAAAAAAGTGTTTTGAAATTGTTTGAACTTTATTAAAGTTAAATTATTTTCATTTTAAGTCTTAAATTTAAAATGAAATTTAAAAGTAAAATTTGAAAGTAAATTGTTTTTAAATACTTTATTAATGATAATTAAATCATAAATATGAATAAGGTTTTATCTTTAAAATTAATTAGAATTTAATGATTTGTAATTCATTAAATTAATAGAATAATAGAAATGAATAATTGACTAATTTAGTTAATTAATGATTTGGATTAATTAATTTAGTAATTATGAGTTTAAATTTATTAATTAAGGTTCAAGATAATTAATTTAGGATAAATAAATCGGTAATTAAGGATCATTAATTAAATAAGATTCAAATTTTTAATTAATGATTAGCAATTAATTAATTAATTAATTAAGGATTAATTAAGTTATAATTAACACTTAATTAATTAAATAATTATGGATTAATTAATGGGTTATTAAAGATTAATTAAATTGTAATTAATAATGATTAATCTTAGTTAATTACTTTAGAAAAGTAATTAAAGAATTATTAATAGTTAATGATGGTCATTAACTAGGATTATTTAATAATGAATTAATGTTATTAATTTTAATAATTAATTAGATTAATTAATTGAAGATAAAATTGTGAATTGTTTAAGTATAATTACTTAATGGAAGTAACTTAAGGAATTTATTACTCATTGTAATTAATTCAGTTTAATATGAATTGTTTAAGTTAATTAATTAAGTTTAATTAATTTAAATAACCATTTGATGATGTAATAAGTATAATTACTTAGGGAAGTAATTAATGATAATTACTGGATGTAATTAATTGAGGATGATTAATGATGAAAGTAATTAGAGTATAATTACTTTATATAATTAATCAAAGGATTAATTAGAGATAATTAATTAAGGAGTAATTTATTTATTTGATGAAGCAATTAAGGGTAGTTAATTACTGAATGGGGTTAATCAAGGGTGATTAACAATTTGGTTTAATTGAAGATTAATTGCTTAATGTAATTAATTTAAATAGAAAATGTAATTAGAGATCATTAATTATTATAGTTAATGATGTAATTTAGAATGGATTTATTAGGATATAATTAATAAATGAAGGGATTTATTAATGTAATTAATTAAGAAGTAATGTAATTAATGTTAGTAATTCAAAGGTTAGTTTCTACTTTAGGTTAAAGAGAATTAATTTATGATAATAATTAAAGGATAATTATTTAAATGTAATTAAAGATAATAAATCAAGGATGATTAACTAAAATGAATAATTGGATGATGATAAATTAATTGATTGATAATTAATTAATAGCGATATAAGCAAGTTTAATAATGGTGAGTAATTAATTTAATTTACTTTAAATTAATTAGATGAAGTAACTAATTTAATTCATTTTGAATTAATTATAGCCGATGTGATTGCTTATGTATGGATGGATGATATTGTTTACCTTGAATAGTTTGAGATCTCAGATATGAGATAAATCATGCTGTGTGAAATAGATGCTTTGATTAAAATATGATGATAATATGGATTATCTGTTTATGATGATAATGTTGATTACCTATTGTGATATTGTGAATTATCTATCTGTGTGTATATAGATACTGAATTGAATTGTTTAACTTTAAAACAACTTGGCCTTAAAAGATGGCGTTTTGGATTTCGATGAGACCGGGATCGGGTTTCCATATTTGGACATCCGAAAACCACATCGATCCAAATTACGATAGGTCGTGAATTTGAAGTGAAGATGAAGATTCAGAGTGCAAGGGTTATCGTCGTTAACTCTGAGGGTGATTCCAAAATGAGTGTAACGAGATAATGCCTTCGGTTTCGTTCAAACCAGGAACGAACTTGTATGGATTGAATGCTTTCAGAACATCGTCTGGTGGGCGATGAGCATTCTAAGAGATGTGTTCTCTAAAGGTAATCGTAGTCTCAAGCCTCATCAACTGGGAATGGCTAAAACATGGGATGTGCAGCAAGGCTAGGTGGGTCATACCCAAGCAGGACGAGATATACCCCTGTCTAGAGGTCCCTTTTTATTTTGGCTGTGTGGGCAGTTTTAAGGTCCAATTGCCAGTGTTGTCTTATTCGGGACTGTTCAGTAAGGAATGGTTCCGGCCTTGTATTGTAGGGGGTCGGGAGTGATCCTCGGTACGGTGATCTAGACCACGTACTGTGACGGGTGGTACCCCAATAGCCCTGCCATTATATGGAATCCAATCTCCAATAAGAGTCGTACGTTTTGATTGTGCCCAACTATGTTGGAATGTGAGATGTAAGCATTTCAGCTATTTCTGTATTTTACTTGAAAACCCTAGACACTATTATAATATCACTGAATTTCCTATAAAATGTTTGGTTAGCGTAAGGTAAAAACTTACCCATGTTTATTTGTGGGAAGTCTTACGTGATACCATTTGATTTCAATGGTTTTTCAAAGTTAAGCAACTTTAACCTGTTACTCACACCGGACCCATGTCTGACCCGGAGTTTATTTCTATTTTTCATAAACTCTTAGGTAGTCAAATTTTAACGAGTAGCTAAGGGATTCAGGTTGGCTTTGACGAATTTTGAAGGAGGTATGGAGCAGGAGGCTTCAACATTGTAGATATATAGTTTTCCGCTGTGTTGGTTTCTCTGTGTTATTTTCTCTGAGTTGTATTGAGATGTAATAACTAGACAGGTGTTTATAACTGTCTAGTATGTGATGTATTATCTGTGTAACTCTGATGGATATTGTATATTATGTAATACTTATGTGATTAATATAATTTATTCTTTCCGCTGTTGGGATTCTGATATTGTTTCTTCTTTCTTCTCTATCTTTTCTATTTTCTATCCCTTTCTTTCTTCAAGTTGATACGTCTTTCTGGGGATAGAAAGGCGGGTCGTCACACTATATAGAGGTTATAATAGATATGTCTAATGTAAAAGTTGTATTGAAATATTAATTAAAGAGTTAATTAATTAAAATTAATTAAATAAGATTTAATCAATAAAATGCTATACATAAGATTATGGGGCATTTCACTACAATGACAAACTTTGCACTACAATTAGTTTCTAGGACACACATCTACAAGAATTAATTTCAAGGCCAAAGTCAGTAGAATAATTACTTTTAAGGACAAAGTCAGCAGTCCAATTACTTTCAAGGACATAATTTCATAGGTTTTTAGGCCTCAGGAACTAATTATTTTGCATTTTGTCCTTAAAAGTAATTATTTCAGTTGTGTGTCCTAGAAACTAATTGCACTTGCTAAAGAGGCCCTTATGGCTAATTTCCACTAAGATTATTGTATAAGTAAATTAAAATATAAAAGTTATATAATAGTGATACTTATATAATATGAGTGTATAAATTAAAGGTGGAACATTAAAGAAACTCAAATAGACTTAAGGAATAAATACATACGTAAATGTACATATATTGTGATTTTTAATGTTTCTAACACTTGAATCGCGATGTGACGACCCGGAATTTTTAACAATTTAAATTGGAATAATTAACTGATTTTAAATATTTAAAAGTTAATTTTTAACTTGAATTCAAATATTATTATTAATAACAATTAAGTTATTGGATTTAATAATTCGAAAGTGGGTAAGATGTTGAATATGGAATTTTAAGCCTGGTAAAAATAATTTGAAGGCTTATAAAATTTATAATGATGATACTGAAGATAATAGAATGGTTGAAATTTAATTTAGAGGTAATTTGTTCAGTTTTAATAATATATCGTTTAAATTGACGTTTAGAAATAGCCTTCCGAGGTACAGTCTCGGAATTCGACGAAACCGGTTCCATTGGATCCGTAATAATTAGTTATTATCGGATTTCAAGTTTCGTAGCGTTTGGATTCACCATTTGCTCGTACGGATGAGAAACACGTTGAAATTAAAATCGATAATTTAATATTTTAAATCGATTTATAAAGCTAATTTCCACATACGATTAAATTAGCTTCCGAAACACGTTCCATTGTGTTCGGAATACGGGTAAAGCCTTATAAACGCCTGGCAGCATGTCTGATTAGGAGTTCGAAATTTCACGGTATACAACACGAGATATTTTCAATATTTAATTATATAATAATCAGGCGTACTCAAGAAGCCATTCCCATCTTTATTATACGTCTTCGTCCCCTCATGCTTCCAGATCGAGATCGTATTCAATAAAAAAAATAAAAAAAATCAAATCTTGTAAATCAAGTCTCCTCTAAAAATATATATATGTATATATATAAATCGGGATTTTAGATCGTGATAGCGCCTCAAGATCGTAGGGGCGCCGCCTCACATTCATGTTTCGTCAGCCTTGGGAGGAGCCTGGAGCTTCATCAGTAACTCAGGTGGTCGACGATGGATGGGAAGCCGATTTGAACCCGAGCTAGGGTTGGATGTGAGTACGGCGACGAAGTAGTGGCTCGCGTTGGGTGTTGGCGTGCGTGAACTGCTACGGTGGCGAGGGTCTGGGATGGCTCACTAGAGATCGGGGCGTTTAGGGTCTTCGACATCTCGCCTTCGAGGGGATTCATGCTTTTGAATCGCGTGCGCGAGTAGGTAGGTCGAGGCTAGGGTTTTGGCTAGATGGTTTCGAGGATTAAATTACAGGTATATCACCCTGTTTTTTTTCCACTGAATTAAATAATTATGTGCAGGAAAATATTGATAATAATAATTAACTTATAAACCGTTTAAAGCTGTTTTCCTGTTCGAGTATGTAACTTGATTCCAAATGTTTAAATTTAAGCATTAAAGAGATCTACTGAGTCTGGTTCATCTTTCTGTAAGGTATATTAACATTGATTTTTAAAGCTTTGATTTTAAAAAAAAGGGGTAAGATTAGAGTTGCTGATTTCAAATAGTGAATTAACATAAGGTTTAAACAATTTTATTTTGGGATCAGTTATATACATAGGACTGTAAGTATATAAGTTTTTGAAAAATATAAGAGTTTATATAAAATTAGTTTTTAAAACTTATACAGATTATTTTTATGCAGCTCGTAAGTTTATTGATTTATTATTCCAATCAACAGTAAAGTTTTTATAAATAAAATAAATATACATGTTTTGAACTTACTGTTAATTGAGTATAATGCATTATGGTGATGAATTTGTTAATTAACACATTTAATTATTTCAGTCACTAAGCAATTTATTAAAGGAAAGTTAAAATTTAAATTTATTGAATGGAAAATTAATTGTTTGGTTAATTTAAATGTTAAGAAATTGTATGATGCTTATTCAAGGTGTAAAATCATGGAAACAAGCCAATTTGGGAGGGTTTTCAAACGGCAGAATTTAAGGTGAGTTAATCTCACTCTCTTGGATTTTTATTTAAATTTAAATGGTAAAATTTAAATGATTGGTTGCATGATTGAATTGATTTGATGTGCACTGTGAGCTGATGATCGGGTAACTTTGGTTTTGGTTGGTTCTCGAGTTAATTGTTGTTTGACTCGAAGCATTTGGGTTCTAAATTGTTTTAAAACTTAAATCATAAAGAAGGAAATGGTTCATTTTAAAGTTAATAAGGGTAATGATTGGTGATTCATTAAATAGGTAGGGTAATTTAAATGGATAATTAATTAATTAAATTAATTAATGATTTGGGTTAATTAATTAAGTTTAATTAATTTAGAATGATCACTGGGTGGTTTAATAAGTAATTACTTAATGTAATTAATAAAATATAATTACTTTGTGAATTAATCATGAAATTAATTAAGATAGTTAATTAAAGAGTAATTAATTTATTTAATGAAGTAAATAAAAAGGGTGATAATTACAGGTTGAGATAAATCAAGAATGATTAATATTTGTGGTGTAACAATGACTAATTATTTAATGTAATTAATTTAGATTAGGATAAATTGGAATATAATTGAAAATCATTAATTTATACAATTAACGATGTAATCAAAGATTGATTAATTAAGATGAATTAATCAGTAATAAGTGACTTATGAGAAGTTAATTAATATAAGTAATTAAGGATTAATGTAATTAATATAGTTAATTAATTTATGAAGTAATTAAGATTACTTATTGATTTTGGTTAAGACTAATTAATATCGTGAAATTAAATAAAGATAATTACTTGAATGTAATTGAAAAATAATTAATCCACGGTGATTAATTAAGATGAATAATGAAGGGTTGACTAATTAATTGATTTGGAATTAATTAATGTTAAATGAAGGAATCTAAGTGATTGAGGTTAGAAATTCAATTAGAATCAATTGAATTAATTTGGAAGTGATCAAATTTTCTTATGGATGATTTAATGGTATTGGATGCTTTGAATGAGTTGATATCTTTGATATGAAATGTTTTGTATTTCATTTGGATAACTCGGGTTAGGATGACATGAGACGCGAAGAGACCGGAGTCAGTTATTAGGAAATACCTGAAACCGCTTTGAATTTTTATAGATTGATATGTTAAATCTATAGGCTGGAATGAAGTGATTTAAAGGAATTCGACTATTTAAACCTAAACTCTGGTACTTATAAAAAGGATGTGTGGAATAAGTGATGTCTATAATTAATTGTGCTTTGTGAATTGAAATGAGTACCCCGGGTTTTATATAAGTTATATGTTCTGTATTCTATGTTAGATGGATTTACTCACGCTGGTTTCCAGCCTGACCCGGGTGTTACTTTGGTGTAATGCTCAGGTTAGATCGAGTATTACAGATTTCCAAGTAAGGACGTTCTGGAGCTTGGGAGACGGACTAGATAGCAAGAATGTATAAAGTATTTCCGCTGTATTTATATTATTGTTAATCCGAGACATGATAATTGTGCATGTTCAGTGACTGTATATATGTGAAACTCTGATGTATATTAAATGTAATCGATAGATATAATATTCTTTTGTAAACTGTTATTATTTATTATTATATTTTATCCACTGCGAATGTGAGATGTTGATGTTTCTGATCTTCTTCTTCTTCTGTCTCTTTCTTCTTTTTCATAACTATCTGGAATTTTCGGGATCGGAAATTTCTGGTCGTTACAGTTGGTATCAGAGCTAAAAGGTTAAGCAAGAACCTTGGCTCTGGTGGGGATTACTCATTAAGTTGAGTCTGTATTACTCTAGAATGAGTTGAGTATGTGTGTGTGTGTATATATATATGTATGAGAGCGTACTTGTTATTTTCTTATATAAGGGTTTTAAATGATTTTATATAAAAATATATTTTGATATATAAAGCAATATTTCCTTTTAATAAATATTAAAGTGATTGGATGTCAAATAAATGGAATTAAATTAAGAAGTAATGTAATACAACCAAATTGAAATCTTGAATTGGAATTACATTAAGTGGTAGCAGAAATACAACCAAATTAAAATTTAATTGTTTGAAATGAAATTCTAGAATTTGAGCTCAGGGATTAAATTGTTAAAAAACTTTAAATAAAGGTAAGTTTGAAATGGATTCAAACTGAAATTTGATCTTGAATTTATAGAAGTAAGAATAATATAAAAAGGAATTGATATCTAGATATGATAACCTTGGGTATTATCACAAATAGTTATTGTGTTTAATAATGAAATATTTGTTATTAAGTAAGCCAAATGAAGTAAATTTATAAGATGAGTATAACTTTTAAATTAAAATAGGTTTTAATGTGAAGTTTTAAAACCTAAGTTTAGAAACAATAAGTTGTTTCAAAGAGTCAAAGAAAATAACAAATAATATAATTCAGACTATTTTGAATATAGTCTTATTTTAAACAAGAAAGGTTTGGAAGATTTCTAAGGGATTTGTTTGAAATTAAAACCAAGGGTGGTTTAAAATTTGAAAGTAGCCTGGTGTGTTAAGGAAATAAATATGAAATTAACTCTAAGGTTGAGTTTTGAATTTTCCTTGGAATGTGATGTGAAACCCAAAGTGAAGCAAGTTTTAAACTTAAGTGGTAAGGTTATTAATACGAAGGTTTAAAAATTGAATGGGAATTGGGATTAAATTCAAGCGGGAATTGAAATGATTTGAAATCGAAGTAAGTTCAATTGATATAAGTCCAAATTGATTGGAATAATTTGAAATTATAATTAAAGTGAACATGATTAAAATCAAGTGGAAGTTGATTCGGATTGGGAAAGAAATCAAGATTGATTCAACTTGAATTGGGATTAAATAAATTTCAATGGAAATTGAAGTTATTCAAGTTAGAATTGAGTCCATTTAAATTGAATTATTGGGGAAGTGAACAGTTTGACTCTGGACTATTTTCAATATAAATTGTTTAAATATAAACTTATTTTTCCAAGCTATTTAATATATACAGCCTTTCTTTTTCAAAGCCAAATTATTTTATATTTATTCTACAATTGTTTTGGAACTATTTAACAATTTTGTAACAGTTTTATGAACTAATTATTGTTTTTCAACTATTTTATAACTAATTACTATTTTAAACTATTTTGTGATTATCTAACTATTTTATAACTATTTGACTATTTTCCAACTATTTTATCATTATTTAACTATTTTCACAGCTATTTTATAAACTAATAATTATTTTTCAACTACTTATCTATTTTTAAAATTTCTAAGCTATTTTCTAAAAATAAACTGGTCGGAGTTCAAACTGTTATTGATTAAATACCCAACTGAGATAAGAATTGAAGATATAATCCAAATGAGAATTAAGGCAAATGCGATTTAGTGAATAAAGTTCAATGTGAGGATGAATAGAAAGGAAATTGACTTGGCTAATAATCAATGAAAATAAATACGTAGGATGTACGTATATTATTCTATTCTCATAGTGATTTGATCCAAATTCGAGCACAGAATTTCGAGATAATTTATCGATCCGAGATGGGATTTTTCACTGGATTCTCGACGACGAACCTGGATATGGATTGTTGATTGGTTCAGGATATTCTCTATCATAGTTATAGCTATGTAAGGAGAATGACAGTTTCTGATCAAGAAACCAGATCTGTGTCCGCACTAGGAAGTCGGGTGGATGATACTAGTTCGGAAGTGAAATTGTGTGATCGAGTGAGCGATCAGGTTGGTATAGCGTACGGATGATATGTGTACATCGTATGGATTTGAATGAAATTGATGAAAAGAGTAATCAAATTTGAATATTTGGTTTTGAATAAACAAAGTTATATATCTTTATTATGTAAGATAAAACTCCCCTTGTTGAATCTATAGCCAGAAGAAAATGGATTTTGAAGGTGTTTGAAGTATAAAAGGAGTTTTATACAAGTTTGAAATGATCCAAAGTTTTAAAAATTATATATATATATATATATATATATATATATATATATATATATATATAAAGGATCTTATGAGGATTTTGGAAAAAGGTTTTGGGAAACTTTGGATTTGGAAAGGCTTTTGATTTTTGGGTAAAATCAATATTTGAATTTGGAAGCCTAGTTTGAGAATTATCAATTTTGGGATAATCGATTTTGTGTAAAGGAGCTTTGTATGAGATCATACTAGGTGTATGATTTGAAAGATACTATATGTGTATAGTATAAAGTGTTTTGATGATGGCTCTGGGGAAAAAGGCGCTCCCTTGAAATGAATTCTCAGGAGTGCCACCGGGTGGTTCTGCCTTGAGCCCCAAGAGGGGTTCTAAAGTTGATCCTGTGAGGAGTCCGAACAAAACTAGTTTTCGAGGATTATGAGTAGAATGTACCATAGCGAAAGTCGTGTGTGCCGCTGAGAGCCAACAATCTGCGTTTGATTTTATATCGGTAGACTGCGACCTATGGTAACATAGCGAAAGTCGTGTGTGCTGCTGAGAGCCAACAGTCTGCGTTTGATTTTATATCGGTAGACTGCGACCTATGTAGGAGTGGAGAAGTATTATTTTGACAGCGAAAATCGAGGGGCGTTGATGCCTACAGTTACATGGACTTTTGCTGCGATGGCAACGTAACCCTGGAATGTAACTGCGATCTGTTGTGGGTTCCATGGCGTAATCGAGGGTCGCGGAGTGCTTACAGTTACATGGACTTTTGCTGTGATGGCAACGTAACCCAGGATGTAACTGCGACCATGGATGGTGGTGATGATTTCCAGAGCATTCTCATCAAAGATATTTCCTCTAATTTCAAAAACTGTTTTTTATTTTCAATAAAATTATTTTCCAAGTATTTTCACTAGATGTTGAAAATGGGTCTGCTAAGTACTTATAGATTTTCAGTCCTACGCATGATCAACGTATGACTGAATTTCTGTGAGAACAAGGATGGACTGGTTGAGACAGTTATAAGAAGTATTTTTATAAAAAGCTATTTTAATAGTATGGTGTGAATTTAAAAGCATTTCTAAAATTTAAAATAAAAGTGTTAGAATTTTGGAAAATGAAGGAAATCCAAACTGGAATTATGGAAATTTTTGAATTCAGGAGAAATTTAATGAAGTGATTTTTGTAATAAAAATCGAAGATCGATTTAAAAAAATTGGAAGTAAGCTAATTAGATAAATAATTATTTGATAGAGTATATTAACAAAAATTTAACTTGGTTAAATAAAAAGGATTGTAAGTTAATAATGCAGATTGGAAATGAATTCGAATTGTAAATAGAATTCGACTTGGATTTGATAATGAATTAAACAAGTAGAGATGCTGTAAAAATAAAAATAAAATAGAGTTGGATCGAAATAGTGATGGTTTGAATTATAAATAAAATTCAAGTGTGATATAAATAATATTTAACGAAATTTGCAAGTAAATTAGATATAAGAGAAGTGTTATCGTATGAAATGAAAGTGAATAAAAATTGAAATGGTTTGAGTTGCAAACAAAACCCAAGTGAGTAGAAATAAATTGAGAATGGCTTTGTGTTAATAAAATAAACTCGGAAATGAATTAAGTAAGTGAATTAAAAATATAAAATGAGGAAATAAATGGGTTAATGGAATTAAAAAATAAATGGATGAAGTCTGATTGAATAAAAATTGAATCAAAGTTTTAACTGGAATTGGATTATCAGAATAAACTAAAGTTATGGGGCGTATTAATTTGAAGGTAAAATTATTTAAGTTAATAAAAAAAATTGGTTTCGAATAGAATGGAAGACCATTAAATAAAAGATTGGGTTAAATTTATTTGGGAAATGGATACTAATATAAGCATCGAATGTTGTCAAGCTCAATGAAATAATTTAAACTGAATCTAATGCGGAGATGAAATGAAATGCAGATGTATGGTTGGTAAATGAATAGAAATGAAATGGAATTAACTACAGAATGAGTTGAAAATTTATTTAAAGTAGTTAAAAAAATCTAAAATGGATACTCTATTAAGCTACTATCGCCGAATTTACGTAAAAAAATAATTATCGTTTGACGTAAACAAAAGTAATTAAAATTTTATGAGTTGATAAAGAGTAATAAATTGGTTTTAAAATGAATTGAATTGAATAAAAATAAATAGAATGGAATAAATTGAGTTGTAAACCATTAAAGTTGAATTAAATGGCAAATGAATGGGTTGGAAGCAATTGAATTAGCTTTAAAACATATAAATCGCTTATGGAAAGCGTTTGGTGTGCTTATGTAATGCATGTGTTTAGCTATTGAAAGTAAGTGAAATGCTAATAAATTTTCTATATACGGCACTTACATATTTAAATTGAGTAAGTACAGGTACCTGAAGGCCATTTGGCTAGATTTGGAATGCGCTACTTGCTTAAATAATAAGCCGTTTGCTTAAAATGCTAAATAAAGGTACGCCTACGCAATGAAAATAGGAAATATGAACAGTTTTTGCTTTTTCCAACCGGGTGGGTCGATGTATATATATTTATATCTCTTGTCAAATTGCATAAGCTCCTCTGTACAAAGAAGACTCTGCCAAAAAATTTCGAAAATTTTGGGAAATAGAAAACTTTTAGGAAAAATTTTGTTAACGACAAAACGATTTCAGATTGGAAATTAAAGTAAATTAGTAGATGAAACTAATACGAAGCAGTTATAAATGAAAGATAAAATTTAATACTCAGAAGTGAAGACAAATTGAATTCATATGGGAATGGGAAAACTAAGTTGAATAGAAGTAGATGTGAAAACTTCTGTAAGGAAATATATAAATGATTTTGAAAGTTACGATTGGATAATATTGCTAAGTAGGATATGTAGGTATTATAAAGGGAAAAGAAAATTGGTTTTGATTTCAGAAGATAAATTTGAATTGCCCCACTAAAAGGTATGTATTTAAATTTCTGTATGAAATTGGATTGGATTTTTGATCTAGCCACTTGGCCTTTTGTTTTCTTTTGGAATTTGGGAGCCTGTAGAGGCATTTTGTAGTTGTACCGAGCTAGCCGCACAAAGAAGACGCTGGTAAAAAATTTCGAAAATTTAGAGAGTTAGAAAATTTTTGAGAAAATTTTGATAATTCAAAATTTGGTTTTAAATTGAAAATTAAATGATTGAGCAAAAGGGCATTGCTTGAAAACTGTGGGAGAGTTTGGGAAGTTAGTAAGAATAGTATGGATTCTTTTATAAAAGACAGTTGGTAAGATGTTGAACTATTGGGTTTGGGGAAAAAGTAAACGGGTATTGGACCATTCTTCCTAACTAGTAATTTTGGGGATGAAATTCTTTTAAGGGGGGAGGAATGTGACGACCCTGAATTTTTAACAATTTAAATTGGAATAATTAATTGATTTTAAATATTTAAAAGTTAATTTTTAACTTGAATTCAAATATTATTATTAATGGCAATTAAGTTATTGGATTTAATAATTCGAAATTGGGTAAGATGTTGAATATGGAATTTTAAGCCTGTTAAAAATAATTTGAAGGCTTATAAAATTTATAATGATGATACAGAAGATAATAGAATGGTTGAAATTTAATTTAAAGGTAATTTGTTCAGTTTTAATAATATATCATTTAAATTGACGTTTAGAAATAGCCTTCCGAGGCACAGTCTCGGAATTCGACGAAACTAGTTCCATTGGATCCGTAATAGTTAGTTATTATCGGATTTCAAGTTTCATATCATTTGGATTTACCGTTTGCTCGAACGGAGGAGAACGCGTTGAAATTAAAATCGATAATTTAATATTTTAAATCGATTTATAAAGCTAACTTCCACATGCGATTAAATTAGCTTCCGAAACACGTTCCATTGTGTTCGGAATACGGGTAAAGCCTTATAAACGCCTGACGGCATGTCTGATTAGGAGTTCGAAATTTCACGGCATACAACACGAGATATTTTCAATATTCAATTATATAATAATCAGGCATACTCAAGAAGCCATTCCCATCTTTATTATACGTCTTCGTCCCCTCATGCTTCCAGATCGAGATCGAACTCAATAAAAAAAATCAAATCGCGTAAATCAAGTTTCCGCTAAAAAATAATATATAAATCGCGATTTTAGATCGTGATAATGCCTCAAGATTGTAGGGGCGCTGCCTCACGTTCATGTTTCGTCAGCCTTGGGAGGAGTCCGGAGCTTCGGCAACAACTCAGGTGATCGACGATTGGTGGGAAGCCGATTCGAACCCGAGCTAGGGTTGGATGTGAGTGCGGTGATGAAGCAGTGGCTCACATTGGCTGTTGGCGTGCGTGAACTGCTACGGTGGCGAGGGTTGGGATGGTTCACGAGAGATCGCGGCGTTCAGGGTCTTCGACATCTTGCCTTCGAGGGGATTCATGCTTTTGAATCGCGTGCGCGAGTAGGCAGGTCGAGGCTCGGGTTTCGGCTGGATGATTTCGAGGATTAAATTACAGGTATATCACCCTGTTGTTTTTTTTTTCCACTGAATTGAATAATTATGTGCAGGAAAATATTGATAATAATAATTAACTTATAAACTGTTTAAATGCTGTTTTCCTGTTCGAGTATGTAACTGGATTCCAAATGTTTAAATTTAAGCATTAAAGAGATCTGCCGAGTCTGGTTCATCTTTCTCTAAGGTATATTAACATTGATTTTTAAAGCTTTGATTTAAAAAAAAGGGGTAAGATTAGAGTTGCTGATTTCAAATAGTGAATTAACATAAGGTTTAAATTTTATTTTGGGATCAGTTATATACATAGGACAGTAAGTATATAAGTTTTCGAAAAATATAAGAGTTTATATAAAATCATTTTTAAAACTTATATAGATTATTTTTATGCAGCTCGTAAATTTATTGATTTATTATTCCAATCAACAGTAAAGTTTTTATAAATAAAATAAATATACCTGTTTTGAACTTACTGTTAATTGAGGATAATGCATTATGATGATGAATTTGTTAATTAACACATTTAATTATTTCAGTCACTAAGCAATTTACTAAAGGAAAGTTCAAATTTAAATTTATTGAATGGAAAATTAATTGTTTGGTTATTTTAAATGTTAAGAAATTGTATGATGTTTATTCAAGGTGTAAAATCATGGAAACAAGCCAGTTTGGGAGGGTTTTCAAACAGCAGAATTTAAGGTGAGTTAATCTCACTCTTTTGGATTTTTATTTAAATTTAAATGGTAAAATTTAAATGATTGGTTGCATGATTGAATTGATTTGATGTGCACCATGAACTGATGATCGGGTAACTTTGATTTTGGTTGGTTCTCGAGTTAATTGTTGTTTGACTCGAAGCATTTAGGTTCTAAATTATTTTAAAACTTAAATCATAAAGAATGAAAAGGTTCATTTTAAAGTTAATAAGGGTAATGATTGGCGATTCATTAAATAGGTAGGGTAATTTAAATGGATAATTAATTAAATTAATTAATGATTTGGGTTAATTAATTAAGTTTAATTAATTTAGAATGATCATTGGGTGGTTTAATAAGTAATTACTTAAAGTAATTAATAAAATATAATTACTTTGTGAATTAATGAAGAAATTAATTAAGATAGTTAATTAAAGAGTAATTAATTTATTTAATGAAGTAAATAAAAAGGGTGATAATTACAGACTGAGATAAATCAAGAATGATTAATATTTGTGGTGTAACAATGATTAATTATTTAATGTAATTAATTTAGATTAGGATAAATTGGAATATGATTGAAAATCATCCATTTATACAATTAACGATGTATCAAAGATTGATTAATTAAGATGAATTAATCAGTAATAAGTGACTTATGAGAAGTTAATTAATATAAGTAATTAAGGATTAATGTAATTAATATAGTTAATTAATTTATGAAGTAATTAAGATTACTTATTGATTTTGGTTAAGATTAATTAATATCGTGAAATTAAATAAAGATAATTACTTGAATGTAACTGAAAAATAATTAATCCAGGGTGATTAATTAAGATAAATAATGAAGGGTTGACTAATTAATTGATTTGGAATTAATTAATGTTAAATGAAGGAATCTAAGTGATTGAGGTTAGAAATTCAATTAGAATCAATTGAATTAATTTGGAAGTGATCAAATTTGCTTATGGATGATTTAATGGTATTGGATGCTTTGAATGAGTTGATATCTCTGATATGTAATGTTGTGTATTTCATTTGGATAACTCGGGTTAGGATGACATGAGACGCGAAGAGGCCAGAGTCGAGTATATACCCGAAACCACTTCGAATTTTTATAGATTGATATGTTAAATCTATAGGCTGGAATGAAGTGATTTAAAGGAATTCGACTATTTAAACCTAAACTCTGGTACTTATAAAATGGATGTGTGGAATAAGTGATGTCTATAATTAATTATGCTTTGTGAATTAAAATGAGTACCCTGGGTTTTATATAAGTTATATGTTCTGTATTCCATGTTAGATGGGTTTACTCACGCTGGTTTCCAGCCTGACCTGGGTGTTACTTTGGTGTAATGCTCGGGTCAGACCGAGTATTCCAGATTTCCAGGTAAGGACGTTCTGGAGCTTGGGAGACGGACTGGATAGCAAGAACGTATAGAGTATTTCCACTGTATTTATATTATTGTTAATCTGAGACATGATAATTGTGTATGTTCAGTGAGTGTATATATGTGAAACTCTGATGTATATTAAATGTAATCGATAGATATAATATTCTTTTGTAAACTGTTATTATTTATTATTATATTTTATCCACTGTGAATGTGAGATGTTGATGTTTCTGATCTTCTTCTTCTTCTTCTATCTCTTTCTTCTTTTTCATAACTATCTGGAATTTTCAGGATCGGAAATTTCGGGTCGTTACACGCGAGGGAATTTCATAAGAAATATATTATTCCATAAGTCGATATCATTCGATATCATATACTGAAGATTATGTATCTTCAATATAATGTTGTCCTCTTCCATATATATTAATAAATTACATGCATACTCCTTGGTTGTTGAGAAAACTCAAGCTAGAGATATTATGTGTAGTATTATTAATATATTGAATAGACGAGGTAAGATAACTACATGTATTTATTGAGCAAACTCAAGGTACATATACTATACTTAGGCCATTGCGATGTGGTAGGTATGAGTGAATAATCACTTTCGATTTGTTGAGCAAACTCAATGTCGAAATGAGATTAGGACAAGGAAAATTAGGTTAGGAGTTGTATGTGATACGACCGATAAGGAGTTATCCATCATTTGTGGGGCTATGATTTGTTGAGCAAAATCAAGTTCAGAATACTAAGACAGATGAGTCATAACACCCGCTAGTGAAGTTGAAAAACTCTATGTTTTATCTTAGGGTTTGGAGAAACATAAAAGACTAATGGGAGCCTTATTAGGAATGAAATGGTAACATTTAACCTTTCTAATATTGTAAGAAAATATGCTAATTAAAATTATCTACAATGATAAATCTGTGCATTTAATATGATTGATAAAATGTTTATCAATTAACATATACAAACGAACTGAACTGAAAGTTGACAAATGGAAATATAATACCCAATATTAAATGCCTATTGCATGTTAATGTTTTCTATACCCATGCAAGTGTCTAACTTTATAACTACTTAATAAATTCATAAAATGGACATTTACGTGCTTATTTAGTTGAGATCGTGTATTGCACTCTATGAGTTTCATACTCTATAAGAAATACAAGACTACAGATATTTGATCCATATACTATCATTTATAAATGTTATATGGTGGCCACAGTTCGTAACGTATAATACTTCAATGAATATAGTCCATTGGAAATAATCAAATAAATATTATTTTGAGATATGTGTTCAACTTGATTGATTACGAAAGAGATCATATTGTGTTAATGTAACACAAGACAAAAAACTACAAGATAAGAACTCGATTGCTGAAATATCATTTTGATCGGTTTGCTTAAAATGCAACATATTTAATATCTTTAAATGTGAAGGATAATCAAATGCGCTTTAGTAAAGAGTTTGTTATGGTATTGCAGTAAGGTTTTTTTGTATAGTTTGACTATTTGAAAGGAAAATGAATCTATAAGAATTGACGTAATTTAAGGTACAGTTGGGATTAAGAGAATGAATAGCCACTTCTGCTTCATAGAGAAACATTGGAAACGAGATTTGTAATAATAATTGATACTTAGTATTGAAATAAGAAATATGATTTCTATTCTGAAATGTATTTTCATATAGAAAATTGTTTTATATAAGATTTATTTCCTTGAGCTCAAGCTATTTGATTAACAAACTACCCACCGTAAATAGTTACGTGTATGAAATAAAGAAATTATATCAAGTGAATGATGGACCTCTGAATTTAGTAAGCTATTATAGTAATGGTAAAAATAATCGGAGCATGCCATATAGCACTTACTAATTGCATCATAGTATGAAAATTGTTTCCTCAAAAAACTTACCATACCTTATTTATGAAATAATGATTATTTTTCGGTATCGATTGAAGAAAAAATAAATAGACATGGTTATATTTCAATATGAATATTCTTTGTGAAATAAAACTATAATGTGGTAATTTTTTTATAACAACTACAAAACATCAAATAAATCAACAAGAATTAATACCTCATAAATATTAATTAATTTAATCAGTATGCAACATTTTACAAACTAATTAAATTGTGTGGTTTTTGAAGAAATCACAAATGCGGTTGTGCGACTCAGAGGTGTGAATTTAGTCGGCAATTAATATTGAACAATTCAAATATTAATGGTTACACGTCACTTAGCGGGTGGTATGACATTTTGGATGAATTCATCGCTTACACGTCTTTTCGGTAATATCAAATTTTACTTATTTTAAGCGATACCTGATAGTGGCAATTATTTACACCAATTCTCTTCGTCAAAACTATATCATATTAGGACTTATGGAATGTGGTATTGGTCAAAATACCAATCCACATTCAACTTTATAGTCCAAACACAAAGTCCTTCGTTCAATAATAACAACTATTATTAACCAAAATGCTTTGGACAGAGACTTTGACTTTGGGTTGACTTAAGTTGACCATGATACTAAGCCCGTGTAACCGAGGAGACGAATCTTCTCTTGAATAGTGCTTCATTTCCAATACTTGTACTCGACCCAACTATAGTCACTCGATGGAACGCCATGCCATGATTTGACTATAATCAAAATGAAGCTTTCATATTGAAGATCCACAGTATTTTCAAGTTGAGAGAACCGTGCAAATTAGTCACATCGATATTTTCTGTTTGACCTAATTTATATCAACCAACAGAAAACTATCGAGTGAGTCGTTACATAGTTATCTAATAACTATTAGTACATAACCCCTTGGTGCCCCCAACAGTCATGATTAATACATTGCCCAACATTTAGAGAGCGTTGCGTACTCTAGTTTCAACGGATACACCGATATCCAGTCTTGATGCATCTTGACTAGCAACATTAAAGTGGTATATTTGTTTTATTGTGATAAACTACTCACGATTATAACACTTTGTAATATCAGAAAACATACCATTTGTGGATTTTCTATAAAATATACTTTTAATTAAATAGATTAATTAATATAACCATATTATATCAAGTGTATAATAGAAAGAAAATACCTTTATTTTGAGCAAGATTGGTCAACGGTTAGATATATGTAACAAATTACATAATTGCCCCTAGAGCAAACCCTTAACTCTATCACATATTATGTGTTGTATAACGTGGTACTCAACGTGGCATGAGATTATCACAGTTAGTTGCTTTTATCATTACTATAGCTGGTTTCTATCACGTGTTTGTTGACCATGGAAGAGAGGAGATGGAGACATTCGCTACAATAGGATACACGTGAGATCCAGTGGATGCGTCTATAAAGGAGTTTAATACGTTACTCGACCCTTGCTGCTACAAGTTAAGTGATATAAAGCTTAGGATATTGGCACCAACAAGGAAGTTACTCAATGCTTAGGTGGTAAGTTATCATCATGATTGTGTACTTGATGTGTGGGCTCAGACATTATAACGTATATTCGATGCAGTGCGACTTAGCAGTTTAATATTAAGAGTGTTTACTCAATGTATTGTAACACCCTGTAGAATAGATAAAATTTAATTAAAAGGACTGATAAATAGTTAAACAAGGCTCAAAAATGAAATTTGAGTAAACGCTGGAATTTGGCCATGAAACTTTTACCATTATGGCCATGGCAATTTTTTGAGCAACTTTCACGTATAAAGTTTTGTGATCGGAGTTTGAATGAAGAAGTTACTAGCTTTTGAAGTTTTCAGATCGAAAATAATTACAAAGGAATAAAAAGAAAATAAATTATATTAATCGCATGGACCCTACTAATCGACCCCATCTTGGGTTGATCGACCACTTACAAATGAGTAATCAACCGGTTAAAATGGCGGTGGCTAGGGTTGAATCTCGGCCCAACCCTTCCAAATTTAACTAATATTAATCTAACAGATAGAATGATTCATAATACCTATAAATAAAGGCTTAGCCGCTCATTTTTCTTCTCATATATCTGATTAGAGCAGTGAAGCTCTGTCATTTTCTCTTCTCCATAATTTCTAGAGATTATAAAAATATTACACACACACATATAAACACACATACATGCATATATATGCATATATATTGGAGAAGGACGGAAAATAAAAAGAAGAAGAAAATGAGTGAATCAATTCTACGAAATAGGTAAATCTCTAAATCTACATATTACACTTAACTCAGAATCTCCTCTTAGATATGTAATTGTAATGAGTATGTATATATCTTGTTATACATTTTTTGGATTGGAAAGGAAAAATGAGTCAACTAAAGGGATGAACTCGGATTTGGAAGATTTGAAAAGCTAGAAAAGCGAGTGTGAAATTATGTAATTTATATATACAAAAAAATTTATATCGTTGAATTTTATTTAATTATACCTATACAAGATCTATTGAGTTATAGGCTTAAAATGAATATATTTAATTGAATCTCGCCTACATATTATGTAAGTTAGATAACTAGAATGGAATGGTATATATACTCTAATCTGAATGAAAATCGGTCCCTAAAATTTTCAAAGTAGAATGTTGAAAAGATTGTGAAATTTACTCCAGATTTATGAGAATTGGGTTGTAATTGTTTAGTATTTATTTGGATTGCCCTAATTTGATTTGGAATGTAAATTCCTTTGTTTTAATATATCAGGAGCATTGAAGGAACAATTTAGTTGTATCTATTTCTATGTAAATTTCAATAAATTACCTAATTTCACAATTATGTATAAAAAGTTCATCATTTAGAATGATAACAAATTTACCAAAATGAAAGGGATATATAAAGTATGAATGTTCTTCTCCATAGTTTGCACTGTCCATTTTAATAAAAGAAAAGAAATTTTATTGTAATTTCAAATGGAGCAAAAGTCCCCCTCTTGGGTAGTTTATGGAAAGTAATAACAATAATCCTGTTTAGGGACGATAACTCTAATAGATTAAAATGTGGAAATTAATATTCTTTACAAAATATACATATAATCGTATATTTTGAAATTCCTAAGCGTGCGAATTAAATGTTAAAAATAGGAATACATATGTATACATATACGTATACATATAACTGCGCCTACCAATTAAAAATATAAATATACATAGTGTAACGAATGATGCGTAATAAACTATAAGATTAGGAGATTGCAATGCAAAAAGTGTAGTAACTCCAAACACTATGAGCAATGATTGTAAACTTAGTACGTAATAAATGTGCACTTAATAGGAAATTATAAAAAATAAATGTGGATATAAATGCATTTAATAAGATTGATTGTTGAATTTAATATTACTTTTATGGGGAAATGAAATAGGCATAATAAGTTGAATTGGAAACGAATAAATAAATGCCATTAGTGATTGTCTAATTTAAATATTAAATGACTATTTATTATGAAAGTAGACATTTATTGGACGTAAGACTGGAATGAAGGATATAGGAAATAAGCCTATAAGATAGGAATAAGTTTGTAGTGAATAAGTAATTTAATACTAATAAATAAACTTCAGATGCAGTATAATTTCCATAGTGGAAATTATATGGCTTCAATAATATGTTTAGGATGAGCATAAATTAGTAGTTCTAGCCTAATATTTAGGTTTAGGATAATTTTTTTGGTTTAATATGGGTTGGGATGTGAGACCAGTACAGTTACACAACAGAAGTATGTCATTCATCTAGAGGATATCAGCAGTTGTGCATACATACTACTGATATGGGGAATCTTCAAATATAGGACCTGTGGGGAAGCAATATACATTCGTGTATAAGTATGGGAAAATATATCAAGGGTTCACCTCAAATTCGATATATTAAATGGAATAGTACCTTAGGGATGTCAAGGGGTTTACTTCGGAGTGGAAGGAATTAATTGGTCGTTGGATCTACCTCCTCTCCATATAAGAAGTCTTAAATAACCTTCGATGGTACCTAATAGGGAATGGGGTCTACTTCATCTCTAACAAGAGGTATTAAAGAACTGGAGTGGGCATTTTTCTTGACTTATATTGGGTAGTCTAAACGGGATTTTTGCTGTGGAAGTCGACGGGCTATGTCAGTATTGTTGATGAACCAGTATTTACGGCTAGCATATAGGCTTAGACATCATGGGAAGTCATTAGCAAAGATTTGGGTTATGCCCTGATAGATTTCGCTTCCTACTATTACAAAATCTGTATGGGATACACATAGACCTCAAAGTTTAATTAGTTAATTGTTTATTGAAGGCGAGCTAGTTAACCCTTAGATAAGTCTTTGATATGCGTTAGCTATAATGACAAATTAAATTATAGAGCCGTATCTAGGGGTCATTAGCATTTATAGCTAAGGGTTGGTTGACTTGCGATTATGCTATGGTGGGCTCACTTTGAAGTTTAGGTACTAAATGAGCGTTGGGTCTGCCTCCTTCCTATTTAAGATATATTAAGAGGCCGGGGTTTTTCTTGAGTGCTACAAAATTTATTTATATATATATACGTGTGTGTGTGTGTGTGTAGTTATACCTCGGGGAAGGTTGGACATATTATATGCACATATGGAATTAAACAGGTAAAATGTGAATGTTAGACATAACACTTAAATAGATATCAATCGGCCTAAACCAGTCTACGGATAATGTTTGTAATTTACCAGTCACTAGAACGTTATTCTAACTCTGTTCTCATTACAACCGACATGATAGATATTAGTCGGCTTAAACTAGTATTATGGATAAAGTTTGTAATTTACCAATCACTAGAACATTATTCTGACTTCCTTCTCATTACAACCCACATGATAGATTTAGAGGGACAAACTACTGGTGTAAGATGGGAATGGTTGATGAAGAAGTCTTTTGATGTGCATGTAAAAGTGTATATTTTTACATCCATTTTTAATCTTCTTTTATTAAATTAAATGGGCATATTATGGTATTTTACATGTTTAAACCAAAATCTAAATTGTTTTAAATCATCATTCATTCATCTTCATTTGAGGGGAAAATGGTAATTTTGTGTATGAATTAAGTTTGAGAAAATTTATTTGCACATTTTTATTTTTATTTGTAAGAAATTGAGTGCACATTGGATGGAGCTTCATGAATGTATGCATGCACATACATTGAAAGCAAATGAAGAAAGAAAATAAAAGAATCCATGCATCTTGGAGGAGCATACATGCCCACTAACTAATGGACCATAATTAAAAGCATATGCACATGTTAATGGAGACATAAAGGCATGTTAGTGGGGATTAATTAGTTCCCTAATGATTACTTGGGAGTTACACAATCTCAAAGGTATTTTTGTAAGTTCTATAAAAATAGAATTAGGGTTTGAATCATGTATTACCTCATGTTTCATGTAATGAGCTCTTTCATTTTTATGCATGTTGTAGCCACAAAATCAATGATAAATAAAATATCTTTTAATGGCTTCGTAGCCTTCTTCTTATTTGCTTTTGTCTACATGCTCTTTTCTCTTCTGCTATTTTATTTCATGCTCTTTTATGTTAGTTTATGTCTCTTTTTATTTCATGTTAGTAGTAGTGTAGATTTCTTTAATTGTAATTGGTTAGCTCTTTTCTTTTAGCACTTCTCTTCTTTTATGTATATGTTGAAATCAATTTGTGTTAACATGTATTCAGATATGAGAAGCTAAACCCCTTCAATTCAGGGGTAATGAAGCTCTTATGAATCATATTAAATTAACATAATGATTTCATTTATGATCCCTCTTTTGTGCTTAATGAAAATTTTGATTTGTTTGTAAATTTTGTTATTTAATGTTGAATTTGATAGCCTATGTTGTTCATAATAACTAGGCTATGATTAATTAAACATAAACACAAGTTTCTTTTTCATTTAAATATGATTTTGACAATGAAAGTGAAACTAGAATCAAATTTTGATGCTTTATATTATTAATTCATATCGAATAGATCATGCTTAAAATAAATTTTATTTTTAATTTCATGTCATTGAGAATCTGTAAGTGAGTTTGAATGATGTGTTAGAGTTTTATGGTTTAAGTTGTGCTAATTTATAGCACAAATAAACCTTACTTATAATAAACACATTAATCATTTCTACTTAAAATTAAAAGAGAGATCATAGATAAATTTAATGTTGATTTATATGAATGATTGAAAGTGTAATTGCCTCTAAATTGCTCATTGGTCCCATAGTTTTATTCACTTTTGCTGTAGTTTATTTTCTACAATTTTCTTAATTTAAAACAATTTCAAAACTTTTGGCTAATTTGATTAAGTAATATTAGAATTTAATTCTTTCCCCGTGGATTGACCTGTACTTATATACATATTATGATTGCATGCCATGCACTTACGGTTTTTATAACAATATATTTTTGACAGTTTTCTAATCAATAAAAAAATCCGTTGTTCAACAAGTTTTTAGTGCCATTGCCGGGAAAAACAATTTAATTTCAATTTTACTCATCGAATTATTTTTTTATTTGTTTTATTTTCATTTTGTGTTTTTTCTTCCTTTTTTATTTAATTTTTTTTTTCACGTTGTTCATTTTTGTTTTCCAGACTGGTTTTGCATTAGTTTGCATCATTTTCACTGTTCACTCGCTATTTCTTTCTTCTTTTGGTGTTTGTGAATTTATTTTGTTTGGTTTATTTTTTGTTGCTCTATGTGCATTTGTGTTTTCTTTGAACAAGTTGCAAGTTGTTTCCTTCATGTATGTGCATTGCATTGTTCTTTCAAATACACAAAAAAAACTTTGCATTTGATTTTAAGACCCGTGCATTTCATTTACACAATTCATTCACATTCTTATCACATTGGCATCTCATTTCTCTATTGGTACCAATCCCCTCTCAAACTTCGCTGCCCATTCTCCATCTTTACATTACTGAAAAGGCAAGCACCATCCCATATTACAACCACATCCAAACCCTCCTGTAACACCTTATATTTTTATAACATTATCTAGGATATTTAATTAGATAAATTAAATAAAATAATGTGAAGATTAATAGGTTGAGATTTGATTAAATTAAGGGTAGCCGTATCATGTTAATATATAACTTAAAATAAGAAAACTTAAACTAACGTGTTAGGAAATAAGCAAGAGCATTATGGAAAATAGAAAGGCTTATACCCTAAATCCTTAGGAATTGAAACTCACGTTCATTCTCATTTTACCAAACTAAAACTCTTAAGGCCGGCCACCATTTTTATTCTCAAGGAAAGATTAAATCTAGGATTCAAAAGAAGGAAGATAATCAACTAATTCAACATCAAGTCTCACATCTTTTAATCTCAAAGCAAAGGTGAATAATTATTACATCCCATTTTCTTATGGTTTTCGGTTTTAAGATTATATCCGAATTTTTTTACAAGTATTTGCCATGTTTTGATGATTAAAGTTATATATTTGTTTTGATGGTGAATTATGCATGTTCATATTAGTATTTATGAAATGTTTGATATGAAAACTCTATTAAATGATGTCCAAATGCATTGAAAATTTAAATATAGGTCAGAAATGATATTTTAGAGATGGGTTCCAATTTTCATAATTTTCTGAACTTATGTGGATTTTATATTAATTTTCTAGTGAAGAAAATGATTTATTGGGTTATAAATTGTTTATGGCTAAAATAATTATTATTGGGTTTGAAATTTTTATATGTTGGAAAACATATTAAAATAGATTTTTTGGGATTTTTTTATTTTTGCTAAGTGATTTGATGAATATATAAAATTATTTAAGGTACGGGACTTAAATGTTTTATATATTTAATTGAGAAGAAGGGGCATTTTACAAAATAAAATTATTATTTAGTTCTGAAATTAGTGGTAGCACTTTCTAAAAAGTACTTATTAACCAATGAGAATTCGACAAACAAAGGCAGCTTAGTTGAAAAGTTGTCTTTTTTAAGTTAAAAATAAGAAAACCATGCTTTTAGCATGTTTCGGCCATTTTAGGCATCAAATGTTCCGACAAAGTCGAAAGGTTATAGCTTTCGATAAGGTCAAAGTTCAATGCATATGGTATCAATTTACTTGATACGTAATGAATTGAACAAGATCAAAGGGTACTTAGTCAAAAGGTTGGTTGCCAAAGGGTGGGGGTATGTTTGTTTTATAAACCAAAAGCTTACAACTGCTTGCTTTCGAAAAGGAGCTTTCGACCTGGATGCTTTCGACCAAGTAAATTATTAAAATAAAGATTTTAAACCATTTGACAAAGTCGAAAGGTTACTGCCACTTTATCATTGTTTTGCTTTGAACCTTCCAGCAAAGTCGAAAGGTTTACCTTTTTTTAAAAACCAGCCGCTTCTCCATGCTTTCGAAAGAAAGCTTTTGACTTAGATGTTTTACCCTTGTTTTCAATTAAAGAATAACCCAAGCTTTCGAAGAAGTTATTCTAAAGGAAGAAGCCTTATTGTTTTAAATGATATGTTTTATAAGAGAGGTTTGAGTTCAATGATTTCGAAAGTTTGAGTTCAATGCTTTCGAAAAGTTTGAGTTCAATTGTTTCGAAAGGTTGTAGTTCAATGATTTGAAAGGTTTTAGTTCAATGATTTCGAAAGGTTTGAGCTCAATGATTTCGAAAGGTTTGCTTTGAGTGGTTTCAGAATGTTTAAATGGAAGGTTTTCCAAAGGTTTTCTAAGGCAATGTTTTAAGTTGTTTTTAAAGTAGGATGTCTAAAGTTTTATTGCTTTCAAAAGGAACGATTTCAATAGTTTAGAAAGGTTTGATGTTTGGTTTCGAAAGGTAAGGTTTTGGCCTTTTTGCTTAGAAAACTAAAGGTCTTCACTTGGTTTTGAAAGAGATGTTTTCAAAAGTTTAGAAAGAGATACTTTCAAATGTTTAAATGTTTTCATCAACTAAGGTTTGAGTAAAGAAGATATAGATAACATGGTAATGTGATTTTGAGTAAAGCATAAAGATTATATATTTTCCTTGTTTGAGTTTGATTTAAAGGTTTTAAATAATTTTGAAAATGTTTTCAAGGAAATTATGGAAGGGGCTTCTTAAGTGAAAATGAATTAGATATTAGAATACTAGATTGGGTTAGTATGGGGTCACGCCCTATACATTAGCTATTATCCCCAGCTAATTGCTGTCGCAAATTCCAGTGTGTTGAGCTTGGTCACGGGTAGAATAAAATTATGATTACACACCGAAGGGAATATATGTTTGTATACGAATAGGTGATTGGTGAGCTCGAAAAACCATTAGGATCAGGAAGACATGGGAGATGATTAAGTTAGGGATAGACTGTCCAAAAGCGAGGTATTTAACAGATAGTTAAGGATAGACCATTCAGAAGTGAAGTATTTAACAGATATTTAAGGATAGATAGTCCAGAAGAAGAGTAGCTAACAAGTGTTAGATTAATTTTGATTATATTATTTGGTAGGCCCAAATCAGCCAAAGGTTAAAAGTTATCCAAACAAACTTATGTGTTTGAACAAATAGTTCATTATTACCCGATTTTATGTATGTTTACATAATGAATTGCTTTACAGTATTTGACCAGTTTTGGTTGCAGTAAAAGGTTTTGCAAAGTATGTTTTAAAAGGATGTTAGTGTGGGGAAACACATTCCGCTACGCGGCGTGGTCTCACTTAACATATTAAACCGGGATGTATAATATTATTCATACCAGGCTTTATGTCTAACTCGAAGTTTATGTTTTCCCCTTAAACTCTCGTGTGCTCAAAATTAATTTGAGTAAGCCGAGGAGTTGGAGTCTTTTCAGGTTTAGTAAAATGACGAATAAGGCCACTAGAGTTATATAGGAGGCAAACAAATAGCTATTTAGGGTTTGTAGTTCTTGTTTTATGTTTTGTTAAATTTCCGCTGTGGCTATATTAAGTCAAGTATGACTATATGACTCTGATCATCCAATGGGGTATCTTCATATACTGCTCTTGGCGTATTTTGTAATAAGTATATTTTCTCTATGCCTGGGAACGAATTTGGGATTATGTGAAATGAATATGGAACATCTATTTTGAATGTAATAAAGAAAAGTTGTTTTAAAATATGTGTTTCATTTTATATTCAAGTGCCTCTGAAATTATAGATACCATTAACAAGCAGTATTCAGTCGCCGAAAGCTAATACTATAGATGGCTTTAGCATCTGTAGCGCTTAGTTTTGGGTCTCTAGATAGGGGATGTTACAGCTTGGTATCAGATCATAGTTTATGAAATACTTTAACTAAGAACGGTTTCTAAAAACATAATCCTTAGTAATTAGAGTTAAGATCGGGGTATGTGATAACGCTATAGTAACGTACTTGTATTTGTTACATATAAGTATACACTATATCTCCAGACTCCTATCTTAGTTAGGCTATTCATCTGTATCTCACGAAGCTTGAATACGGATATGGAAGGAAGAAGAGGCAGAGTTAATCTTAGAGGAGATCGCACCACCACTAATGGAAACGTTTAAATTCTAGAAGAGGTCTAGGTCAGGCTCAAACTGAAACTATTGGTGCTGGGGTTCCCCAAGTGGATATGGGAGCCATGTATTAGTTCTTCGTAAACATGATGCAAGCCGGAGTTGTCGGAGGGAATGTTGCTGGAGGAGTTCAAGAAGCTCCAATGGTCAACCACTATGCCAACTTGAGCAGAGATTATACCAAGCTTGGAGGGAGGCCTTTCATTGGAACTGAAGATGTGATTGAGGTAGAAAATCAGTTGCTACATTGTAAGAGAATTTTTGCTGACTTAAGATTGAATGACGAGCAAAAGAGGAGATTAGCTTCAAGACAGCTTCAGGGAGCTACTCTATTTTGGTGGAATACCGTTGTTGCTGGAGTTGATGAAGAAACCATGACTTGGGCGGAGTTTAAGAGAAGGTTTCAAGAAAGGTTTATGTCCGTGATGGTGCAGTCGACATTGGTTAGAAAGTTTGTTAAACTAGAACAAGAGGAGAAATCTGTTCTAGAGTATGCAAGAAGATTTGAAGAGGTTGTCTGGTATGGCTATGCCTTAGTTGATACGATGATCAAGAGGAATGGGAAGTTTATAAGCGGCTTGAGGCCAGAGTTGATAAGTGCTACCTTACCACACTTAAAAGATCTAATTAATATAGCGGTAGAAATGGCGCTGAGGAAGGAAGAGGCATTGGCTTGTTTGAGGAAGAAAATGAAGTAGGCCCAGGTGGGACAAGGCCAGAAACGAAATTTTTTCCATAAGAAGAATACTCAGAAAGGAGGAGCACAAAAAAAGGGAAAAGCCGAGGTGGTTTATTATAAATGCGATAAGAAGGGACACTAGGATAATGAGTGTCATACAAAAAAAGGAAAAGGGAAAGAAGCAGTTGGAAAGAAGAATATCCGATGATTTAATTGTGATCAGATTAGCCATTATATGAACAAATGCCTGGAGCCTGTTAGAGAAGGAAAGGGGTAGATGTATGCAATATAGCCCGCAATTTCAAGCCCAGTTGTGTAGGAGAAAGAGAAGGCTGGCTCGCTACAGATTCAAGATATATATGTTGGCGTTCTATTTGATACTGGTGCCATTACATTCTTTTTATTTCTCGATGTTGGTAGGTAAGCTTAACCTAGAACCCTCATATTTAGTTACTTTCTTAAGGTAGCGTTCTATTTGATACTGGTGCCATTACATTCTTTTTATTTCTCGATTTTGGTAGATAAGCTTAACCTAGAACCCTCATATTTAGTTACTTCCTTAAGGGTTGCAAATCTAATAGGAAGGTATGCGACACTTGGGATAAGGGTGACCATTTAGAGTTTAATTCGCTAGGGTATACTTTTGATTATTGTTTACATGTGTTTGATTTTGTACGATTTGGGATTATCCTTGGGATGGATTGGTTAAGTAAATATGATGCTAGGATATTTTTCCATGATAGGAAAATATTACTTAGTCACGCGGATTTTAGTGATTGGATAGTTATACCATAGAGAACTCCAATTGCAAAGTGAATGCTCTATTGGGTATTATGGAGTTGGAGGATAAGTTGCATCAAGTCTTTGTAGTTAGAGAGTTTGTTGATGTGTTTGAGCCGATAACTAGATTGTTGCCGAAACAAACCATTAAGTTTTAGATTGATTTGGTACCGGGAACAGAACCAGTGAGTAGGCCACCAAGCAGGATGACATCCACTGAGATGAAAAAGTCGAAGGTACAGTTGTTGGATTTGGAAGACAAGAGTTTTATTCGACCAAGTAGTTCACCTTGGGGAGCTGCCACAGTGTTTGATAAGAAGACCAACAAATAATAAAGGCTATGTATCGATTATCGTAAGTTGATTAAAAAGACGATAAAGAACCGATATCCATTCTCGAGAATTGAAATTTGTTCGATGGGTTAAGTAGAGCCAGAGTATTCTCTTAGCTAGATTTAACGACGGGATTTCATCATCTTAGAGTGGCTAAGGATAGTATTCCTTTGACGGTGTTTAGAACAAGGTATGGATCGTAGGAATGGTTAGTCATGCCATTTGGACTAACTAATGTGTTGGCATTCTTTGTGGATTTGATGAACTGAATTTTCCACGAGCACTTGGATAGGTTTGTATTGGTCTTTATAGATGACATTCTGATATACTCTAAGGATGAGAAGGAGCATGAAGTTCATCTTAGAGTTGTGCTTGAGACGTTGAGGGAGCATCAGTTGAAGGTTAAGTTTTTAAAGTGTCATTTTTGGAAGAAGGAAGTGAAATTCCTTGGTCATGTAGTCTCAGAGAAAAGTTGTATGTAGATCCGACCAAGATTGAGGCGGTGAATAATTGAAAGAGACCCAAGACGGTGATCGAGATTAAGAGCTTTCTTGGATTAGCTGGATATTATCGAAGGTTTATAAAGGATTTTTCATGGATAGCTGCACCGATGACTAAGCTTACGTGAAAAGGTGTGAAGTTTGTACGGACTAATAAGTGTGAGGAAGCATTCAAGAGCTTGAAACACTTATTAACCCATGCAACGGTGTTGGTGGTTCCGGAGGGGAATCAAGATTTGGTTGCTTATACTGATGCATATGGAACTGGAATGGGAGGTGTGATGATGCAAAGAGATAAAGCGATTGCTTATGCTTCTAGACAGCTTAGACCATATGAAGTTAGGTATCCAACGCATGATTTGGAGTTAGCTGCCATAATATTTGCTTTAAAGCTGTGGAGACTTTATCTGTTGGGAGACCTATTTGAGCTTTATACATATCATAAGTCATTGAAGTGCATGTTCTCTCAGAAGGAGCTATACATGTGATAGTAGAGATGGTTAGAGTTTATTATTGCTTATGATTGTGGAAGGAAAAGGAAACAAGGTGGAAGATGCACTTAGAAAGAAACATCAGAATGCAGTATTTGCTATGATTGCTGAGTGGAAAGATTTGGAAGCATTATCGGCTTGTAGTGTTCAGTATAAATCCGAGGCAGATTCTAGTGCAGGAAGTGGTGTATTGACTTGCTTAGAAGTTCGACCAGTATTGATTGAGAAGATAGTTTCTAGATAGGAGGAGGATCCAGTTTTGTCTGCATGGATCAGAAAGTTAAAGGAGGGAACAAAGAGCGATGACTTAAAGGATTTCAGTCTTGACCAAAATGAGTGGTTGAGAAAGAAGGAAAGGTTGTGTGTTCCAAACGTAGAAGACATGAGGAAAGAAGTTTTGGACGAATGTCATCGTTCGAAGTTCACTATCCATCCAGGAGGAACGAAGATGTATCTGGATATGAAGAGAAGTTTCTTCTGGAAAGGTATGAAATAGGACATTGGTTTATGTGTTAAGAAGTGTTTGATTTGCCAGTAGGCGAAGGCTGAATAATAGAAGCCAAGTGGATTGCTTCAACTATTTGAAGTTCCATTATGGAAGTAGGATTCTATCTCTATGATTTTATCGATGGATTGCCAAGGTCCAGTAAAGGAAAATGAAAGCATATGGGTCATAGTAGATAGACTGACTAAGAGTGCTCATTTCATTCCAGTAAAGTCAACTAGGACGACACCTATTTTGGCGAATTTATTTATGCAGAATGTAGGTAAACTGCATGGGATTCCTAGCAGTATCATTAGTGATAGAAATTCTTTGTTTTCTAGTGAGTTCTGGAAGAGTCTACAGGAGCATTAGGAACCAAGCTCAATATGAGTATCGCTTACTATCCACAGACCAATGGGCAAAAGGAAAGAGTTAACAAAGCCTTGGAGGATTTGTTAAGAGCTTGTGTACTGGATTGTGGGGGATCATGGGAGGACCATCTTAATCTAGTCAAGTTTTCATATAATAATAGTTATCAGACGAGTATTAAGATGGCACTATTTGTAGCTTTGTATGAGAGACCATTCAAATCTCCCGTATGTTGATTGGAGACCAGGGATAGATTGGTTCTTGGTCCAGATTTGGTGGAAGAAGCCATAGAGAAGATTGAGTTGATCCGAGCTAGGATGAAGGAAGCTCAATCTGAAAATTTATGCAGACAGAAGAAGGAAGGACTTGGAATTCTCTGTTGGAGACTATGTGTTTATTAAGGTTTCACCGATGAAGGGTGTGATTAGATTTGGAAAGTTAGGAAAGTTAGCACCTAGATTCGTTGAACTTTTTCATATTGTTGAGAGGATCGGGAAACTCGCTTATAAAGTGGAGTTACCGAGTAGTTTGGTACGAGTCCATGATGTTTTCCATGTTTCTCATCTTATAAAGTGTGTTAAAGACCCGGAGACTACTACAAACCTATAGTGTTAGAAGATTTAGTAATAGAGCTGGACTTGACCATAGTTAAAAAACCAATTCAGATTTTGACAAGAGATGAAAAAAAGTTGAGGAACAAGACTGTCACATTAGTAAAGGTCCAGTGAAATGAAGTTGCAAGAGACTGTACTTGGGAGACTGAATGCAGGATTAGAGAGGCTTACCTTGATTTGTTTGATGGTATTTTTTTACCTTTGATTGTTTTGTATATGCCTTATACTAATTTCAAGGATGAAATTTTTTAAGGTAGGGAGTCTGTAACACCCCATATTTTTATAACATTATCTAGGATATTTAATTATTTCAATTAAATAAAATAATACGAAGATTAATAGGTTAAGATTTGATTAAATTAATGGTAGACGTGCCATGTTAATGTGTAAATTAAAATGAGAAAACATAAACTAATATGCTACGAAATTAGTAAAGGCATCATGGGAAACATGAAAGGCTTATACCCTAAACCCTTAGGAATTGAAACTCACGTTCATTCTCATTTTACCAGACTAAAAACTCTTAAGGTCGGCTGCCATTTTTGTTCTCAAGGAAAGATAAAAGCTAGGATTCAAGGGAAGGAAGATAATCAACTAATTTAACATCAAATCTCACAACTTTTAATCTCAAAGCTAAGGTGAATAATTTTATTCGGGTTTTTAACCCAGTAGAAACTAATAGAAGAGAGAATAACCTTGTGTAGGCAGAATGGTTCAGACCTAACCAGAAAGGCTAAGACAAGGGATCGACAAGTGTCACGCTATACGACTAAGACAATGACCGGAATAAACGAAGCCGAGGGATCAGCATTCCTTTAGTCCAATCAGTAGTTGAACGTAAACGACTAGTGACTTTCCATCAAAACGTAACAACAATGATAAAAGGCTATGAAAATATCTCTCATTCAAGACTCTAGAAAAATCCTAAGTGCTTAGATCGTCAGAGACCCAAGCTTCTCCTCGAACCTTCAAATCAACCAGCTGTGGAATACTACAAAAGAGGCGAGTGGCCTGCAAAATGAACCAAGTCTGGCCATGAGTCACCAGCGACCCATGGTTTTGGCTTGTTTTGCGAGTCAAGATCCCCCTAGGTCGTCTGTTACCAACCTACGAGCTGATGAAGACATGCATGGTTCAGAAGCTCCTCAATCTCTATAAATAGCATCCTACATGCAACATAAAGAGGATCTTCTTTGTACTGATTATTGAAGCTTTGCTGGAAACATTCTCCACTCTTCACCTTCCTCACAATGATCTCTAAAGAAATTCACTGTGATTGTTCAGTGGATTCTAACTCTGGAGATTTGTCTAGCTAGAAAATAATCAAGGCCTTGTAACCAAACATATACTGTAACATCAGTCAGTCTATAATAAAACTATAAAGTGGACGTAGGCTTCATTAAAACCATACCACTATAAAAAATTTCTGTTTTCTTTCTTTTACTGTTCTTTTACTATATCTATTAACTATGTTATTGCTCTAAAGCTATTCGATATGGACGGAGCGAATGCATCTAAAGCTATTCGATGCAGATGCATCCCTATTTTTCTCGAAGGGGTCACGTTAGTGTGATTCACAAGGCTTCCACCAAGATCCATCTTTGCTTTTGACCAACTAGCGAAAAGGTTCCTTGATCTGTTCAGACTCCATACTGCGCAGCCAAAAGATGTCGTCCCTATCCTGGTTATTCCGAGGGCGTATGTTTAACGATAAATTTTCTATCGAGTCAGAAAATCGTTGAAAAATTTATAATAAAATTACTGCAAGCGCACGACATACAATTTTAGTACGTGGCGAGTACGGGTCGATCCATAGGGAAATTTTAAGATTTTAAAATTTTCTAATCAATCAAATTGGTCCAAAGTGGAGAGAAGATTGTTAACTACAAATTGTAAGCAAAATGAAGCTAAAATTAAAATGAAACTGAGATTAAATCTACGATATTAGAGAACAATTTAGAGGCAAATTCACATATTTATGTAAATCAACAAACAAATAACCTATATCTCTATTTTTGATATCAAGTGAAATAATTGTTGCATTTATTATAAGTATGGTTTATTTATGCTATTAATTAACATAACTTAAACCATCAAACTACAACATAATAAATAAACCACTTATCAATTCTCATGAAAATGAAGCCAAAGAAAAAAAATGTTTTAAGTATGATCTATTTATTATTGTAATTAGTAATATAGATCATCAAATATTGTTTTTACTTTCATTTCAAAATTAAAACTCAATTAGCAAATGATGATGTAAATTGTGTTTACGTTGAATAAGAATAGCTCATTTGCAAATGCAGCATAAGCTATCTAACCCACTTGTATAAACTTACATCTAAAATCTACTTTCATGAAGCACGAATAAAAGAGACCATAAATCATAAAAATGTTGAATTTACCTAATATTTGAGAGCTTCATTACTGTAATGACCCATTTTTCCATACCGTTTGAATCGACAATAAACGCACATGTCCAACTCAAATTGCACGAATAAGTGGATCATTAAGGGTAGAAAGAAAATAAAGACAGAACAAAGTCTTACACTAATGGAATAACATATATTATTTCAATAATAATCTTTACAGCGGAAAATTTTAAATGCAATATCAGTGTCTAACCTAAATTCAGCTTGGACAGTTATAAACATCTATCCTTACAATTGCTGACAAACATCAAACAAAATACACTAATACAGCGGATAATAGAATAAGTCCATACGATGATGAAGATCTCCATCTCTCCTCTGGAAACTCTAACCGTCTTCAACTAGACCTGAAATTACTTGGATCTGACCCGAGTATTAAAAAACCCGAATCAGGCTTGATAAACCAGAGTGAGATACTCAAACTTTAAAATGACTATGTTATCAAAATCTTTGAAAAGAAGCGTATCTCATAAGACCACATCCACACATAAACACGAACGGGTTTTTACCTTATGATAACCAAAACACTTTTATATATCAAAACGTTTGATATTATTCTTTTGAAAACACTTTTCAAATAAACTTATTCAAATAAGGTATCAATATCTGGACCAAGTCTAACGAAATATACCCGGACCGGGTCAATGGAATATACCAAACATAATATATAATACCAAAAAGGGGTAGCTGAAATGTTTGCAAGTCATTATAGCTATTTTGGGAATACAATCAAAACCGTAAATCTCATATTGGGATTGGATTTCCAACATGATAGGAAACTAGTAGAAAGATTAATCTGTATCCATGGCTTACGCCCATGACTCAGACGCCGTTATACAACAACACAAATGGCTAAAAGTAGATACAATCTGCGAATAACATCCAAAGACTCGGACTTCGCGCATCCCTGCCATGAGAAACAGACGTATCTGGTACCTGGGGCCCAGAACATCTGATAATACAAATCACTACTATCCGAAACGCGAGCATACATCTGGCCACATAGAATCCCATCATAACCCGGGTGTGAGGCTCACGAGGATATGCTCAATTTCTTTAAAGCCACATTTTTCATACAAAACCACGCTTTGATCATAACAGGTTCCACTTTGAATGCCACACTGCCATTCCTTTGATCACTATTTTCCTTCCACAAAAATACAACCCTTGAGCTCGTACGTCTCAAGGAGGGTGTTAAGCTAAGAGAAGTTGCCTTCTCCGCCACCACTGATGTACATTTGTAAAAGACAAACGTTGTGTCTCAGAAATGCAATGTCGGACATTTGTCCATACAAGTTCGTTCTAGGACCGAATGAAACCGAAGGCACTTTCCTCGGCCATTACTAGGCGAGAAGCCCTTGCAATCCGAAAAATCTCCATCACGAGGAGACCACTGCTATAAATAACTCTATAATGGAAGCTACCCAGAGCATGTTCAACAAGCAGTCTTCACGCTATAAAGATCCATAGTCTTCAATAATCATCATCTTCAACATGTCTTCACTTTTCAACATATACATTGGTCCGAAGTGGTTTTGGGATAGGAATCATCCAAATCCAACTCCGGTTCTTTCGAAGCCAATCATCACTTGAAAAGATGTTAAGTTTATATGTGGATATCAATCATCAATCAATTACTTCATCTTTTATCAAATCAAATATCTTTCTTAGATATATTCTTTTCAATTTATTCCATTTTCTTTTCAAATGTATATGGAATCATTAAGCCTCATTTATCAAATCATTTGATATATTAAACTTCTTTAGATCTTGGAATAATTCCAAAACGTTTTCTCTCTTAATTATGAAAACCTTTCCAAATCATTCTTTTAATCTTAATCAAATATTTCTTATATTCAAATTATTACTTTTAACTTAGGGAAAATATTCCCAAATCATTTATTAAATCTTAATCAAATATTTCTTTCTTAACTACAAATCATATTCTTGCCAATCGAAGATTTTCATAACAGAGCACTACTGCGATCTTAGATATGATAAATTTTACCTCCAGGGACTAATGGCAAGTTTCACCTCCAGGGACTAATCCTACATCATGAATATATTTGTCTTTTAACTTGGAAAAACTTAAATATGATCTTTTAGAGCATCCGGGCCTTCCTTTCGATCTGTTCCATCCCTCGTCTAAGAAGAGAAAACATAGGCCAGGCAAGTTCAGGGCACTAGTTGCTCCATCCCTAACCTTAGTTAAACACCTTATTTACCTTTCCAGATCTCAAAGGTGGGACAAATATACTAGTCGTTTCCGCATACTCAGTTTGTTATTACATTCAATATTGTTCACTTTTTGTTTAAGTGGTATAAACAATTCATCTTAACAGTTTATTCAAACTCTTATTAAAACTTCCATATCATCTTTACATTACTTAATTATTCCATTAAAATCATTCAGAAAAGATTTAGGAAAGAATTGTTAAGTTTAAAACTGCATTTCAAAAGTTATTTCAAACTACTACGAAAAGTGTTGCAAATAGCATTTTAAAAGATATATTCTTTAAAACGAATTTTATATCATTTAGAAATCCACATTTTCAACTTAAGTCTCTTTTAATACATTTTAAAAGATTTTTAAGATTCATTTCATATTTTTAAAATATTTAAAATATCAATTTTAAACTTCGGCCACTTTACTGCAAAAGCGCGATTTTTTTGAAAAATTGTTTTGGACATATTTAAAATATACAAGATAGTCTCCTGATTTTCTTCCTTTATTTCTTTATACATATTTAAATATTTATAAAACATTTCTAACTCATTTTAAAACTATTTTCAAAAGGTTTAAGCATTCCATATACACCATTTCATTTTCAAAAGGAAAGTAATTTCCTTTGTGCTTATCGACATGTATCAACGTGACTTGGTAAAACAATTTTAACAAACATATCAAACAATCAATACTTTATGATCGAAACATATATAAGCATCCATAGTAATAATAACACAACATCAAACATGTATATATATCAATAGATTTAAATAGAGTTTCTCACCATAAACCAAAGCGATTAACTTCCTACCAACATTCTAATCATCCAACACTTCACTAATTAATTCCTACTCCATTAAACACTAGCAAACAACACCTTCTCCATTCCAATAGCTTGGCTGAGGCTTGAGATGGAGGTTGGCTGAAAATATAGAGAAGAAGTGGTAGAGCTTTGAACTTGAATTTTCAAGATTTGATCCGAAAAATAGATCATCTTCTCTCTAGTTTTTGACTCTCTTACTCACAAAATTTGAAAAACTTATTAACTGAAAAGTTGTTGAAAATTATTTTCTATTGAACTTTAAAAAAAGAATCATTTGAATCGAAGTATTTTTGAGGGAGATATGATAGAATGATGAAGAGGTACTGTCGGATTGACAAAAACGAAGCCCGAAAATGCACTTCAAAGAATTGAGTTTCAGGTATAGCAAACTTCAAAAATGAAAAAAGTAAACAACAGAAAAGTTGTAGCCACTAGAATTTTATATGGTTTTAAAAAAAGAATTTCTTAATTTGGATCTGTTATTATCATGTTATTATCAAAACAAAATAACCTATTATCTGGCTTAAAAAATGGGCCAGAAAATGCACTGGAAGTAAGTGTATTTTTGATATGGTTAGCTTTAGAATGAGATAACATGGCCAACATGAAAGTTGTATCCATTGAAAAAATACATGATTTGAAAAAAAGATTTTTGCATTTTGGTTCTATGTTGAAGAATTTATGGTCGAGAGGAGAAGAGGTAAAATATAGAGAAAAGAGGAGTTTGATTTGAAGAGAATGGACATTGATTTCTTTTGAATATTATATATATATATATTTTGACATTATTTCTTTCTAATTTTTTCTATGGCTCGTAAGCCATTGAAGAGAAAAGAAAGAAGATGAAGAAGCTTGAGAAAAGAAGAAGAAGAAAAATGCGAATGAAAGTGAAGAAGGAGGTGGGTATTTATAGAAAAAGGAAAAAAGTGGTAATTTAACAAAATAACCTCTTACCAAATTACCAAACTAACCTTACTTTAACCTAAAGCAATCTCCACTTTTTCAAAACTTAACATCATCCTTCCATTTCTTACTTTATGTCTTAATTCCTTAAGAACTAAGCTAAGTAAAATGATGATTATATTGGCTTTTGATGTGATATTGATTTGATGTTTACTTTTTACTTTTCTTACTTATTTTTGTTAATTCTTACTTACTTTTCTTAATGACTTCCAGAAGTTTTATAATTTTATTTAGTAAAAGTAAACCTATTTAGTGAATTAATTAACACTTGCACTATTTGAATATATGTTTCTATATAAGAAAACAAAGGTGCGGCGGCGTTGCGACAACTTTTAATTGACAAAATGTCGTTTTTCGACAAAATATTTTACGGTCACGTTTTGACGTTTTAGTTAAACTATTTATTTATGTAAACCAAATTTAAAAAAAAATTTGTATAATTCTATTTAAAAATATAAACACTCATAAATTAATTAAGATACTTTATTTAGCCATTGAAACATACTTTTCTGAAATCAGCATTTTGTCACTTTTGTCAATATAGGCAAATGTTGCTATTTTTATGTATGTTTCTACTTCCAAATCCTATCGAATATTATTTAAATCATAAAACCTTTTATATTTTATATTCAAAACCACTCTAAATACTATATTTTTAAGCGGTCAAATTCTGGGTCGTTACAATTACCCCTAAATTGAAAGGGTTTAGCTACATATATTTGTTATCATATCAACACATGAAAATTTCAACATGAAAAGCAAAAGAAATAGAAACTAAACAAAGGAGGAAAAGGAGATTAACTACTAAACTACTTGCATAAAAAATAATAAAACTACACTACTTACATGAATATAAACATAATCTACTAACAAAGAAAAGAAAAGAGCATAGAAATAAACATAAGCATAAAAGTAAAAAGAAGAATATAGAAAAAAGAAGGATTAGCAAGCCATTTTCATTTCAGTTTGATTTTATGTTTACAACATGCTAATTTTCTAAGTAATATGAAGAGTAAGAAAATCCTCTACATGTACATAAATGAGCTATTTATACATGCATAAAAATCTAATTCAGTTTTTAGGGTGCTTCCCAAAATACCCTTTAGGAAGTGTGGCTACCAAGTAACTATTATTATCTAATTAATCCATTCATCAAATATGCATGAAGCTTTAACATCCATTTAGTTGGCCATTAGCTTCTAATTATAGATTTAGGTAAGTGGGTAGGTGCGGTCCTCCATGATTATGTATTTGAATTATTTCCATCTTTTTTCTTTACGTTCTCCTGTGCATGCATATATCTTCATGAAATCCTCTTTCATATGCATCCAAATTTCTATAAAAATCATAAAAAATACCCAAGTGAAAATTCTCAAATCGACACATGCACAAAAATGACCATTTTGTCCATGTATGAAGATGAATATATGATGATTTGAAAATAATTGAATTTTGATTTAAACATGTTAACATACCAAAATATGACATTTATTTAAAAAAAATAGATAAAATATGGATGTATCTATATGCACATTTACGTCCACATCAAATTCCCCCACACTTATCTTTTTATCCATCCTCAAATAAAGGAAAACTAAGATAAATCCATTTTCATAGGGAGCACGATTGCACTGAAACTATGCAACAAGCCGTTAAACTTCTAGGTGTCCCCAGTAGGACGAGTGTTGTCTCGTGAGGGTTTTCAGTTGATACTACCCACAAAATCCAAATGCAAAGTGAAAACATTTACAAAATGCAATATTTATTTACAATGGGATGAATATAAGTTTTTGAAAGTATTTACAAATGAAGGATTTACTTTTAAATTGACACTAATGAATTAAATATAAGTTCTAGTCATTATCAAGTAATTTAAGTCCTTTTACTTGCCAAATTTTCAATACATAAGTTTTCATAACAGATAGACTACAGTTTAGCTAGTTGTTTCGGTTGATAACACAATGTAATTATGAAATGGATCTTTAGTTGATTATCAATGTTTGTCAAAGTGGTATTTTCATTTCTTTTCAATAACAAGTTAAATCAAACAAGTCAAAATAGTGTTTGGATTTCAATTGCTTACTCTCTCTTATTTGAAAATTTTATTAATATTAATAATATTTACATATGCTTAACTCAGATGAACTTAGACTAGATATAACACCCATGCACTGCCTTTTGGGCTTACATTAGGGGAATACAGAGCATGACGAAAGAACACACAAGTATGAACACTTATTGACTGTAGGCGTTATTAGTAAAAGAATTTGTATATACTTACACCTAACTCAGATAAACTAAGGCCAGATATACCGCTCGTGCACTGCCTTTCCAGCTTATGTGAGAAGGGTACAGAGCATGGCGAGTAAACACATGAGTGTGAACACATGAATCTAGGTGTTAAAAAATATATACATATATACAAATGTTTTTTACTTATATTTTTTTTGTTTTTTTTAAGAAGAGCGAGTTTTGCAAAATCATCTTAGCACCATTTAACCTAGACGATAAAAATATTATGTCCTATACTTTAAATTTACCACTTTTTAAACAAAGATTTTCAATTAGAATATACTTCATAGTTAACACATATGAACATTCCTATATACTAGTTAAACCATTTTATTTGTAATCAAACTTGATTTTTATTTTTGTCAAGACATAAATTTTCAAAATTTTCAGTTTAATAACCACAACTTATACTCATTCTTTAGCGTTTCTTCAAAAATAAATCGAAATGCTAAAAAGAAAATGTTTTCGGGATTTTTCTTTTTTTTTGGAATATTTTGGGATAAAAGAAAATGAAAATTCAAAAATGCCATGAATTTTTTTTTTAAAATGAAATGTGACTTCCCCCACACTTAATTTTGACTTTGTCACCACAGTCAATGCACGATATAATGAGTGTAATAGGAAAAATATGTACATATTTACAAAAGAGGGTTAACATTCTTACTTGACGTAGCTTGGCTCATAAAGAATCATGATCTCCTCCTCTTGGTTACTTGGCAATTCTAAGAATGGTTTTAAATGATGACCATGACTTTGAAAATCGATCCATCCTTGGGGTTTTCTATTTCTACGGCACCATGTGGAAAAACAATTCTTACCATAAATGGTCCGGTCCATCTCGATTTTAGTTTTCTAAGGAATAAATGAAGTCTAGAGTCGTATAAAAGAACTTTTTGGTTTAATGAAAACATTTTTCTTAGGATTGATTTTTCGTGAAAAACTTTTGTTCTTTATTTGTATATTTTTTCATTTTCATATGTATCGTTTTTAAGTCCTTCTAGTTCGTTGAGTTGCAATTTTTTGTATTCACCAGCTTTCTCGAGATCAAATTTTGAGTTCTTTATTGCCTACAACGCTTTGTGCTCAATTTCAATAGGTAAATGGCAAGCTTTTCTATAAACTAAACGAAATGGGGACATCCCAAAGTTAGTTTTAAATGTGGAATGGTATGCCTAAAGCTCGTCGGTCAATTTCTGAGACTAATCTTTTCGATTTTTGTTAACAGTTTTCTCCGTGATTTGTTTTATTTGATGATTTGAAACTTCAACTTGGCCACAAGTTTGAGGATGATACGAAGTGGATAACTTGTGGGTTGTCGAGTATTTCTTTATTAAAGTTTCAAAAGAACGATTGCAAAAATGGGTTTTGTTATCACTAATTATTATGCAAGGTGTGCCGAATCTCGAAATGATGCTTTTTTGATAAATTCCACAACAATTCTATGGTCATTGATTTTACAAGGAATAGCTTTGACCCATTTGGAGAAATAATCGACCACAAAAATTATGTACAAATTTCCAAAGGAATTGGGAAATGGTCCCATAAAGTGGATACCCCAAACATCAAAAATATCAATAGTAAGAATGGGGTTTAGAGGAATCATATTTCGTCGTGAAATTCTTCCAACATTTGGCGTTGATCGCAAGTTTTACAAAATTCGAATGAGTCTTTGAAAAGAGAAGGCCAATATAAACCATACTGAAACACCTTTTTCGTAGTTTTTCGAGGGCAGAAATGTCCACCGTATGCTTGATCGTGACAAAATGAGAGAACACTCTTGACATTGCAATCTGGGATGCAACATCAAATGATTTGGTCGGGACAATACTTGAACAAGTATGGATCATACCAATAGAAGTATTTGACTTGGGACATGAATTTGCATTTATCTTGTTTCGACCAAAATGAAGGAGTTTCTTTAGTGACTAAATAGTTCACTATGTCGGCATACCACGGATCGACAAAGACAGAAAGAAGTTGTTTGTCAAGAAAGCTTTTATCGATTGGTCAAGGTAATTGTGCATGGGAAGACGAGACAAGTGATCGGCTATGACATTATCAGATCCTTTTTTTGACTTTGATTGTTAGGTCAAATTCTTGTAGTAAAAGGATCCAACGAATCAAACGAGATTTAGCATCCTTTTTGGAAAAAAGGTTGCGAAGAGCGGTATGGTCAGTGTAGACCGTGATGTGTGAATCTATCAAGTAAGATCGAAACTTTTTGAGTGCAAAAATGACAGCTAGAAGCTCTTTTTCGGTAGTTGTGTAGTTGAGTTGAAAGTCATTCAATGTCATACTTGCGTAGTAAATGACATGAAGGATTTTGTTGATGCGTTGTCCTAAGACAACACCAACCGCAAAGTTAGAAGCGTTACACATTGTTTCGAAAGGAAGATCCCAATTAGGTGCGCAAATGATTGAAGCAGAAATGAGTTTGTTTTTAAGATGTTCAAAAGAAGAGACACAATAAGAATTGAAATCGAAAGGAACATTTTTTCCTAAAAGAGTAGTCATAGGACGAGCGATTATGCTAAAATCTCTCACAAAGCACCGGTAAAAGCCAGTATGTCCTAGAAATGATCTAATGTCATTAATAGATTTGGAAATGGGTAGGTTTGCAATTACGTCAACTTTCTCTTTATCTACCTTAGTGCCTTTATTTGAGATGATATGTCCAAGGACTATGCCTTGCTTGACCATAAAGTGGCATTTTTCCCGATTCAAAGTTAAATATTTTTCTTTACATCGATTTAGAACCAACTCGTGATGCTGTAAACAATCGAAAAAGAATCACCAAAGATGGAGAAATCATCCATAAAAACTTCTAGAAAGCATTCGATCGTGCCAGAAAAGATGCCAAACATGCATCATTGGAAAGTTGGAGGAGCGTTACAAAGTCCGAATAGCATATGTTGATAAGCAAAGGTACCGAATGGATATGTGAAAGTTGTTTTCTCTTGATCTTCAGGAATGATTGGAATTTGGTTATAGCCGGAATAACCATCAAGGACGTAGTAGAATTCATGGCCGGCTAAACATTCGAGCATTTGGTCGATAAAAGGAAGAGGGAAATGGTCCTTACGTATTGCGACATTTAATTTTCGATAGTCAATGTAAACACGCCAACCAGTTTGAGTCAGAGTAGGAATGAGTTCGTTTATGTTGTTTGTTATAACGGTAAATCCAACTTTTTAGGCACAACATGAATTGGGCTAACCCATGGGCTATCAGAGATGGAATATATGATACCGTTATCAGGAGCTCAAGAATTTTGTCATGAACCACATCTTTCATTTTTGGGTTAAGCCTCCATTGCGCATCACGTGGGTTTGGCTTTGTCAATTAAGTGAATGCGATGTTGAACAATAGCAGGGCTAATTCCATTAACATCGGTAATGGACCACCCAATTGCTTCTTTGTTTTTTAAAATAATAGAGAGAAGAGAAGCTTCTTGGCCGAGAGAAAGATCGTTAGAAATTATGAAAAGACAAGTTTTGTTTTCATCTAAGTTTATGTACTTAAGGTGAGAAGAAGAGGTTTGAGCTCTAGCCTAAGAGGTAGCTCAATTAAAGAAATTGGTTGAGATTCGGACTCAACCGTGAGAGTCTCGAAAGGAAGCGTGTTTTCAATCTCATGAGGAACATCTTGAAACAATTTCTCATACTCAGCCTCACATTCATCATTAAGATTCATCAATTCATTTTCAAACTTTTCTTGAATGGTACTAACTTCCAACGTGTTATTGAATGGTTCATTCAATTGATTTTCTGAATTAAAGATGTTAAGATCGATGGTCATGTTACTAAAAGAAATCTTCATTGAACTATTTCGATAATTAATTAACGCGTTCGAAGTGGCTAAGAAAGGTCGTCCTAGAATCAAAGGAATTTGGCTTGTCTGATTGTTTACAGGTTGAGTTTCAAGGACAATGAAATTGACGGGGAATATGAATTCCCCCACTCTAATGAGTACATCCTCGATTTCTCCAATCGGTTTCTTTACCGAACGACCGACCAATTGAAGGGTGACCTTAGTTGGTTTAAGCTCACCTAGACTAGTTGTTGGTAAACTGAATATGGGAGCGAGTTTACGCTAGCACCTAGGTCTAACAAACATTTGTTGATTCTCTTGTCTCCTATTGTATATGAGATCGTGGGGCAACCATGATCTTTGTATTTAATGGGAATGGATTAAGACAAGACTTCGCTTAGACCAGCGGTTAAAAAGACTTTCTTTTGCACTTGAGTGTGTCATTTTTGTGTGCACAAGTCCTTTAGAAATTTGGCATAGGTCGGGACTTGTTGGATGATATCTAAGAGAGGAATGCTCACTTTGATTTGTTTAAAGATTTCTAACATCTTTTCCATTTGTTCCGAATGTTTCTTATGTCAGAATCGATTTGGGAATGGTATTCGAAACTCAATCGAATGGTCTTCTTGAGTTGGAAAAGAATTAGACTCAAAATTTGGATCGAGGATTGACTCGATGTTTTGATTGGCATCGTTGGTGGTTTTCGAAGTGTCGAGTTGAATATCCGCTAACTTTTTTGGATTGATAACTTAATTATTGATTATATTACCGGATCGCAAAGTGGTGATAGCATTCATTTGATTCAAATTACTATCTTGAATGTCATGAGCCTATCTTGATTTTGCATTCTGATTTCTAGGGCTTGTGATTGGTTGGCTTGGGATTGAACCTCTTTCTCGTTCACTCATGAGGTTGGCTAATTGACTCATGTGCATTTCAAGTTTAGAGATCGATTGGCCCATATTTTGCATGTACGAATTTAATACATCCTACGATTGCGTTGCCATGTTAGCCAAGGCTTTAATACTCTTTTCAAGGGAGGTCATTCGTTTGTTATCTTGAAGAGTGATAGATTGTTGTGCTTGGTTTTAAGAAGCAGGCAAAAAAATTTGTTGAAAATGTTTCGGTTGGAAAGGAGGATTCGAATTTCAAGCGCCATTCGAAAATGATTGAAAAGATGATCGAAACGAATTCATGTTCAAATTATTTTGATTCCAAACAAAGTTAGAATGATTTCTCCAACCTAGATTGTATGTTGGAGAAAATAGATCATTCCTAACTTTATTAAAAGCATTGATTTGTTCTAACGAGTATGGACATTGATTGACGATGTGATTTGGATCGTTGCATTTGTGACATAGGACTTGAGAAGCTTGATTCATTTGATTTGAAGAAAGGACATTATCGAATTTGGTTATCATTGCATTGATTTTCGCTTTTAAAGCCAAAAAGGATCCTACCGAATGAGCGCTCGATCATGAGTAAATTGATTTTTCGTTCAAACATTCCCATCGGGACGACTTTTCAGCTAGGTTTTCAAGAAATTGCCAAGCATCATCATGATGTTAGGCGAGAAAGTTGCTTCGGCACGTTGATTTGAGCATTATTAGAGAAATGTTATCAAGTCCACCGTATAGAATTTGGCAAAGATTCCATTTTCCAAAGTTATGTGTGGACATTTGTTTAAAAGTTCCTTAAATCTTTCAAAGTATTTTGCAAATGATTCACCCTCGAATTGATGAAAATTTACAATTTCATTTACAACTTTTGATGTTTTTTCCAAGAGGTAAAACTTCTTTAAGAAGGTAATTGTAAATTCTTCCTAAGTTTTGATCGAATTAGAAGGCAAACTATACAACCATTTTTCTGCGTAATCGGTAAGTGCGAATTGAATTAACCTAAGTTTGATTTCATCGTCACATAGTTATTGGAGTTTAATGGTTGCACAAACTTGTTAAAATTTGGTTAAAAAGATATGCGGATCATCTCGTTCATGATTGCTGACTTTCGAAAGCGTGTTAATGTGATTTGAATGAATCTCAAAGTGACTGCCCGTCGGGGCGGGAAAGTGATGCAAGAAGGGATAAAAACTCGATTGGGGAAGATTCTCTAAATAAGAGTTCAAGAGACGTTCTCATTCGCCATTTTAGAAGGAACGTTTGTTCGTGTCGAACGATTTGTAGAAGGGTCTCAAATCAAAATATTCATAGAAGTGTCTGTGAGAAATGCGGATTATGGATCTTAAGGCTAGAATTAACAGTAGAGGGGGGGATGAATAGTATTTTAAGTAATTACTAAATCCTTTTGAGTTTATATTAATTTGAACACAAATGTATGCAATATTCAGACACGGATATGATCAAAGAATCAAACACAGATGCAGATATAATGTAAAACCAATAAAGGAAAGAATACACCGGATTTTATACTGGTTCGGAGTTACCCTAGATCCAGTCCCGCAACACAAGTACGGATTTCCTTTCAAAATCAATTCTTACAATTACACCCTCGATTTCAAGGCCACGAGGTAAACCCTCCAGATTCACAATCCTCTGGGTAGAGATACTTGATTTTATGGGCAACAAGTTCACCCAATTTATTTTCCAAGCTACAGTCACACCTTTTCTCGATTGATTGATTTTACAAGCTACAATCACACCTTTTCTCACTCAATTAATTACAAAGAAGCCTATATCTTTGAATAGCATGGGGATCTTGTTGAGATAGTGATAGAGAATCAAACCAAAGATGATTTAGTTAGATTCAATGGTGATTTCGGCAGAGTAATGGTAAAAATGTATATAAAGAAATGTGGAAGAAGAAGAGAAGTGAAATCAGAGAATATATGAATATAAATTCGTTTAAAACAGCCCCTATTTATAATAGAACAATAGCCATGTCCATTCGTTAAAGGATATGACGAATAGACACTTCCTTTGAAATTCAAAATTTTGAAATAAACTATCACCTTGTCGACATGGGTATCTTGGGGTTGTCGACAGGCCTATGTTATTTTTGGTAATTTGTTTTTCTTTGAAAATAACTTCTATCTTGTATTAAAACTATTTTAAACTTTATAAATATACTTAACTATACTTAAAATACATAAATAAGTATAGAGAATAGTATTTGGTATATATAAAATTTTACTATAATTTTATATTTAAATCTAAGTATAAATATTAAAAGTTAAATATATTATAATTAAAAGATAGGTTAAAACCAAGGATAATTTGATTTTGAAAATAAAGATTATTTTGAGCTAAAAGTATTTTAAAACTAGGATAGATGTTTTTGATTCTTTTAAAAGGAAGATTTTGAAATCATTTTGAAAACAGGATATAATTTTGTAAAATATTTGAATAAAAGTTAGTGGATACAGAACAATGTTCCACTAGATTTTTCGTAGGTTCCATCCTACTTAGGGTTCCATACCTTTAACGGGCTCGAAATGGATTCCATTCCACGAATAAAATGGATTTTAAGATGTCAGTGCTTTTCTAGGATTTTTAACAAAATTCCTAATTAAATTACTTATTATTGAAATCTTGAACTCTTGATAATCTTGATACTCATGAGTCTTCAATCTTGATATCTTCAGTCTTGAATATCTATACTGTACGGTCTTCATTTTTAATATCTGCATGGTTAAATCCTGCATATACATATATATCTAAACTATAATGTTAGTATTTATATTTTATAACAATTCCTAAGGTTGTTGTCATCAAAACCTACTTCTCAAGGACTAACAATCTCCCCCTTTTTGATGATGACAACCTTTGTTTATAAAATATTACTTCTATCCTAATAACTCCCACTAAAACTAATAACTCTCCCTTAATTTATGCTTAACTATCCTATTTTATACTTCTCCCCCTTTGTCATCAATAAAAACTAACTCCAAACTATATAACTCCTGCTTAATCTAATACTATATGACATGTGATTATAATGATAGTGTTATCATAAATAATCAACACTTAATTCTAAAACTTAATTACTAACTATCCCAACTAAGAATCCATATATGATAATAGTGATAATGTGAGAATTCAAATATAAGAACACAAATCATTTATTAATTATGTATTTTTATATTTACATTTGCGTAGAAAACGTAAGTAAGATCATGCAACGATAAGAAAGAGAGAAAAGAAACTAATGTGTGCCCTTGAAAATGGGAGATCCATGAACCGAACAATTTGGGTAGTGGAAACAGAAATTTCCACGTTGTTCGACTAGATTTCCATCCTTGTCAAAGCACACTTCACCAACGCAAACAACTATGTCTTCATCTTCAGCGTGCTCTTCTTCCATGAGGGTTCTTCTTCTTCTTCCTCGCTGTCCTCTTGCACTTGATCACCGAAAGATTCTTTATCAATCAAGATGGGATAGGCGTGATTGTCCATTAGAAACTTTTGCAAGGATTTTGCCTTGCCGTTCTTGTTCTTTGGCCATTCTGATTTGCACTACTTGAATTTCAGTCATTAGTTGTAGTGCATCCTTCAAGAAATCCTCCATTTTTATCACTCGTGCAAGCATAGTTCGTTGAAATGGTCCAGTAGAAGAAGAAGGAAACGAAAAGGTTGAATTTTTATTTGATTTGGAGAAGGAGGCCATTGTTTTATTGTTTTCAGAAGTTAGATTAGAGAAAGGACAGAAGGAATGAACAAAATTTCAAAATAAGAAGAATATATAACCACTCATTTGAATTTTGGTGGGAAGATTTCAAAAGGAAAAAAATTGTTATATGTCGACAGAGGTAAGGGAGGATTGTCGACATGGTACCTATATTTTCACTATTTGATTTATTTTAATTTATTTTTTAATTATACTTTGTTATTTATATTCTATATTTCAGTTATTGAACAAATACCTAATTCTCTTCTTAATTTAGTGAATATAGATTCATTTAAGGGTTTTGTTAAGATATCAGCAATTTGGTTATCGGAATTGATATAATCGAGAGTAATTACTTCCTTACTTATATTATCTCTGAGAAAATGATGTCTGATATCAATATGTTTAGTTCGAGCATGATGAGTAGGATTTTTGGATAAATTTATTGCACTAGTATTATCACAATAAATTGGTGATTTTGAGATATTTAAACCAAAATCTTTTAAAGCTTGTTGCATATATATTACTTGAGAGCAAGCCAAAGCAGCAGAAATATGCTCTGCTTCGGTTGTTGATAAAGAAATCGTGTTTTGCTTTTTACTAAACCAGGAAATTAGAGAATGCCCCAAAAAAGGACAAGTTCCACTTGTACTTTTTCGATCTGATTTATAACCAGCATAATCAGCATCACAGTAAGATATTAATTCAAAAGAATCATTTTTAGGATAAAATAAGCCATAATCAAAGGTGTGTTTAACATATCTTATGATACGTTTTACAGCTTTTAAGTGGGTCTCTTTAGGTTGGGATTGATATCTTACACAGAGACAAACACTATGCATGATATTGGGTCTACTAGCGGTGATATAGAGTAGTGATCCAATCACTCCTCTGTATAATTTTTGATCTACATCTTTCGAGAGATCTTCTTTACTTAGGTACTCATTGGTTGCCATGGGAGTGGGTTTTCCGCTTGCAGTACTCAAATCAAATTTACTAACTAGGTCTTTAGCATATTTTTCTTGAATAATAAAGATACCATTATCTAATTGTTTTTATTTGCAATCCTAGAAAGAAGTTTAATTCATCCATATGACTCATGTCAAACTCTTTTGTCATTATTTCAGATTTTTTTTATTCATTTCAAAATTAGTTGATTCGAAAATGGTATCATCTACGTAGACTTGTACTAGTTGAATATCATTTTTATTTCTCTTAATAAAAAGAGTATTATCTACTTTACCAATTTCAAAGTTTGATTATAATAAGTAAGATCTTAGTCTATCATACCAGGCTCTAGGAGCTTGTTTTAGACCATACAGTGCTTTCTTAAGTTTGTAAACATGATTTGGTAATTTTTCATTTTCAAAATGTAGTGGTTGTTCAATATATACTTCCCCTTTTACAAATCCATTTAAAAAGGTGCTTTTAACATCATTTGAAATAATTTGAAATTATTATGATTTGCGAAAGCAAGTAGAATCCTAATGGCTTCTAATCTTGCTACGGGAGAAAAGGTTTCATCAAAATCTATTCATTCTTCTTGACAATAACCTTGAGCGACTAACCAGGCATTATTTCTAACAACCTTTCATTCATTTTATTTATATAAACCCATTTAGTTCCAATTATAGTTTTATTTTCAGGTCTAGGAACAAGTTCCCAAACATCATTTCTAGTGAATTGATTTAGTTCCTCTTGCATATCCAAAATCCATGAATCATCAGTTGATGCTTCTATTGGATTTTTGGGTCCAATAGTTGATATAAAGGCTACATTGCTTATTTTACTTAGTTGATTTCTAGTTGTAACATCAGATTGCATATCTCCTAGTATATTTTCTATAGGATGATCTTTTAAAAGTTTAATCTTTTTATTAGGATGATTAATTTCATTATTAGTTTCAGTTGACTCTTGATTTTGAGTGATTAAACCCTCTTCGTCATTTATATCTTCAAAAACTTTGAGACTTTCATCGAATGAAACATGCATTGTTTCTTCGATGGTGTTAGTTCTTAAATTAAACACTTTGTATGCTTTACTCCTATTAGAATATCTGATAAAGATGCCTTTGTCTAATTTAGGATCAAATTTGTCTAAGTTATCTTTTGTATTTAAAATAAATTCTGCCCAAAATATTTGGTAATTTACTATCTGAAAGCATAGCTCTCGCACACTCTTTAATCGTCCTATTTTTACGTTCTACTACTCTGTTTTGTTGTGGAGTTCTTGGAAATGAAAATTTGTGAATTATTCCCCTTTTATTGCAGAATTCCTCAAACTTTTCATTTTCAAATTCACTACCGTGATCACTACGGATTGTTATAATTTTTACAGAAAGTTGGTTTTGAATCCTTTTTGCAAAGTTCTTAAAACATTAAAAAGTATCACTTTTATGCTTCAAAAATATTGTCCATGTAAATCTAGAGTAATCATCTACAATTACAAAACATATTTACTATTATTTATTGACTGAATTTGAGATGGACCAAACAAATCAAGATGAAGTAATTCAAGAGGTTTTGAAGTTGAAATCATAACTTTTAATTTAAAGGAACTTTTTCTAAGTTTTTCTAATTGACATGCATCACATAAACTGTCTACTTTAAAATTCATTTTATAGAGACCTCTTACTAGATCATGTTCTGACAGTCTAGATAAGAGTTCGAAATTCAAATGCCCAAATCTCTTATGCCAAATCTAAGGGTCACTTGTATTTGCCAAAAGACATAGGTTATCATTTGAAACTTTCATACTAAGAATATAACTATTGTTTTTTCTAATTCCCTCAAATATTATGGTTGAATTATTATCTTCAATGTGACACCTATCTTTTTCAAATTTAATTTTATATCCTTTATTGCAAAGTTGACTAATACTTAGCAGATTGTGTTTCAGATTCTTAACTAGCAAAACATTAGTAATAATAGGAGTTTCAGAGTTACCGACTTTGCCGATGCCAATCACATATTCTTTTGAGTTGTCTCCAAAGTTAACCGGTCCTTCGTCTGAAGTATATTATATCATTCAACATATCTGGATTACCAATCATGTGTCTAGATCATCCACTATCGAGTATCCCTTTATTCTTTTTGATCTACACAATTTGTCCATTGTGGATTGATTCCTCAACACCCATAAAACATGTTTCCCGCACATCATACAATTTTGGTAGACAACTAGAATTTGAATATTGATTATATGCAAACCCAAGAGACAATGATGATCTGAATATATCTAAAATAGTATTAAAAAGTTTTTTAAACATAGCCATTTTAAAAGAAAAAATCATATTATAAAACTTTGAAAACCTCACTTTGATACCAAATGTGAGAAATGCGGATTACGGATCTTAAGGTTAGAATTATCACTAGAGGGTATTGAATAGTGTTTTAAGGAATTACCAAATCTTTTTGAGTTTATATTAATTTGAATACAAATGTATGCAATATTCAAATATATATATGATCACAGAATCAAACATAGATGCAGATATAAAGTAAAAACAATAAAGGAAAGAACACACCGGATTTTATACTGGTTCGGAGTTACCCTACATCCAGTCCCGCAACACAAGTAGGGATTTCCTTTCAAAATCAATTATTACAATTACACCCTCGATTTCAAGGCCATGAGATACAACACTCCAGATTCACAATCCTCTAGGTAGAGATACTTCATTTTACGGGCAACAAGTCCACTCAATTGATTTTCCAGGCTACAATCACACCTTTTCGTGCTTGATTGATTTTACAGGCTACAATCGCACCTTTTCTCACTGTATTAATTACAAAGAAGCCTATAACTCTGAATAGCACTGGGATCTTGTTGAGATAGTGATAGAGAATCAAACCATAGATGATCTAGTTAGATTCAATGGTGATTTCGGCAGAGTAATGGTAAAAATGTATATAAAGAAATGTGGAAGAAGAAGAGAAGTGAAATCAGAGAATATATGAATATAAATTCGTTTAAAACAGCCCCGATTTATAGTAGAACAATAGTCATGTCCATTCAAGAAAGGATATGACGAATAGACACTTCCTTTGAAATTCAAATTTTTGAAATAAACTGTCACCTTGTCGACATGGGTATCTTGGGTTTGTCGACAGGCCTATGTTATTTTTGGTAATCTGTTTTTCTTTGAAAATAACTTCTATCTTGTATTAAAACTATTTTAAACTTTATAAATATACTTAACTATACTTAAAATACATAAATAATTATAGAGAATAATATTTTGGTATATATAAAATTTTACTATAATTTTATATTTAAATCTAAGTATAAATATTAAAAGTTAAATATATTATAATTAAAAGATAGTTTAAAACCAAGGATAATTTGATTTTGAAAATAAGGATTATTTTGAGGCTAAAAGTATTTTAAAACTAGGATAGATGTTTTTGATTCTTAATTAAAACTAGGATTATTTTGATTCCTTTTAAAAGGAAGATTTCGAAATCATTTTGAAAACAAGATATAATTTTGTAAAGCATTTGAATAAAAGTTAGTGGATACAAAACAATGTTCCACTATATTTTTCGTAGGTTCCATCTTACTTGGGGTTCCATCCCTTTAACGGGCTCGAAGTGGATTCCATTCCGCGAATAAAATGGATTTTAAGATGTCAGTGCTTTTCTAGGAGTTTTAACAAAATTCCTAATTAAATTACTTATTATTGAAATCTTGAACTCTTTATAATCTTGATACTCATGAGTCTTCAATCTTGATATCTTCAATCTTGAACCTCTATACTGTACAGTCTTCATTTTGGTACATGCATGGTTAAATCCTGCATATACATATATATCTAAACTATAATGTTAGTATTTATATTTTAAAACAATTCCTAAGGTTGTTTCATCAATACCAACTTCTCAGGAACTAACAGTGTTACGAGTCCAAGTACTCATACACTGGTGAAAGTTGAGAAGAAAAAGAAGTTAGAATCAAATTTAGAGATTGAAACAAGATTTGAAAATGAAGTGAACAATTGTTTTTGTTGTTTTTTTAAAGGAATAAAAATACTTACTAAGTGAAATTTATTTTTCAAAAGAGAAGTTTGATTTTTGTTTTGATTTGGCTTTTCAATTTTTTAATATGTTTTTGTTTTTGAATTTTCAAACTTTCAAATATTTACCATTTTTTTTTGGTTTTTAGAAAATGGGAATTTGATTTTTGTTTTTGTTTTTGAATTTTCAAATTTTTTTGCTTTTGAAAAGATTTTTTTTTTGGAATTTTTTGTTTTTGAGTGAAAAATTTCAAAGGAAAGGAAAAAGATTTTTTTTGGGATTAAAAACTAAGTTAAGTAAAATTTATATATTTTTTTAGATTTTTTTAAATATGCATGAAATAATGCAATTAAATGAATGCAAATGACTTAATTATAATTTTTTATCTGTAGTAGCTCCTAACCCAAAATTGTATAATACCACTTTGTATTAAAGCAACAAAAAAATTTCTTAGCCAGGTAACGTGCAGGAGTTATCGATGCACCATGAATCACCGTAGCAATGCAACCGAAGGTTTAAGTACCTTCAGAGGAACAACCACTATAATATTTACGAATCACCGTAATATTTATAAATGGTTATTATTCTGCTGTTGCCTAAACGCCAAGAAATAAACTTCTTCAAAGAAGACAATTGTCAAGATACAATTAAGCCCTAGGTGAGCTCGCGACACCCTTAAGTCGAATGTCTAACCTTTATTATTAGTGAAACTTTGTGATGAAATTTGATTTGTGGGCTAAGAAAAAGGTGATGAAATCCCTCACCTTATGCATATTGGGATATTGTCCTTAGAAAAGAAAAATAAGATGGGATGAATGCAAAACAAATATTAAACGTGAATTTACAATGCAACTAAAATGAAATTTTTTTTTTTTGGATTTTTTTTTTTAAATAAATGCAAATGCAAGCAACCAATAATATAATTCAAAATAAAAGTAGAGATGAAAGCAAAATACCAGAGAGTGCAGATTATTTAGCAATTTTTTTAAAGCGACGACTTATTTTATAAGCAAGCAGAGCAAAGCGATTCTTCTTGATTTTCTATTTTGGTAACCTGAAACTGAAAACAATATATATATATATATACGGTTTTTTTTCTTTTTATATCAGAGGAAGACCAAACAAAACCAGTAAAAGAATGAAAATAAAAGGAAAACAAAACAAATAAAAATTGAAATTTGTTTTTTTAAACAAAAGGCAATTTTATTTATTTATTTCAAAGATAAAAACAAACAAATGGAAAAGGAAAATAGAACCCCTTTTTTATGTTTTTTTAATATATCAAAAGAAGAAACCAAAACAAACTAAAAACAAAGTAAACTTAAAAAAACAAAAAAACAAAAACATTTGAAAATAACACAAAATACAAAAGAATTTGCTTGCAATTTTTTTAAATATAAAAGGGTTGATCCTTAAAACAATCTAAAACAAAATTAAATTTTCTTTTCTATTTTTTTAAAAGAAGGAAACACGCGGCCCGGCCCACTACCCAAATAAAAAAAACAAAACCAAAACGTTCCTTTTCTTCAAAATAGAAACAACACAAAGAGTATGAAGCATTTCAAATCAAAAATTGGGCAAATCGCTTCAGGTTCCAAAAAGTAAAAATAAAAACTTGATGTTGAATTCGACCAGAGTTTGAAGCGAAGTTTGAAGTGGAGGTGGCGATTGCTGTCGATTGTTGGCGGGGTGTTGCGGTGATTTGGAAGGCGAATTTGTTGAATTTGTGGAAGGCGATTCGAGTTGAAGATTAAACCTTGGTTCGAGGCTGGTTGGGCTGAGTTTGCTGGTCACGGCGATTTTTGGTTCGAGTGGATTAATTGGGGAGGAAGATTAGGCTGTGGAGTTGCAGACAACTCAAGGAGGCGATGGAAATCGGAGGGGCGAAGTCACGAATTGCAGGCTATTGCAGTGGTCGATTAGGCAACAGTTTGCAACAAGGAGATGACAGAGTAGTATGGTGTGTTTGTCTTGGTGATTGTCAGTGAGGCAGAGGTGTAGTTGGCCATAGGTATGTGGAGGAGTTTGGTGGTGTGGAGCTTGACAGAAGTTTGTGGTTTGCTACTGCGTGAAAGTGCAGGGAGGAGTAATTATATTGTAGCAGTTTTTGTGTGCAGGTTAGTGGTTGGCAGTAGAGTGTTTGTAATTATAGGATGGAAACGGTCAGGGGAAGAATTGAGGGTGGTGGCAGTGCAATGGAAATTGGAAACGTTTGAACTGGGTGAAAGAGTGCAAACCAAATGCAAAATGAATGAAAAACCAATTGTAACAACAAATGCAGATACAAAATGGAAATGCAAGTGAAGTATGCAATAAAGGCTAGTTTATGAAATGAAACGATTTAGAAAATGAGCCGCAGATTTTCTTTATATCTCTTTCTTTATATGCAATGCAATGCAATGCCAAAGGAAAACCCAATAAACAGAAGAAAGGAAAGAAGTGAAATGAATAGAAAATGAAAATGCAACAAGAAACAGAAAATGCAAATGTTTTTTTAGATATAGAGAAATGCAAATAGAAAAACACAAACACACAAACAAATCGAAAACACAAATAAAACAACAAACACACATTTTTTTTATGCAATAAACACAAAACAAAAACACACTAAAATCAAAAGGAAAAATAATAATTCGAAGAATAGAAAATTAAAATCAAAACTATTTCCCGGCAACGGCGCAAAAACTTGTTTAACGACGAGTTTTCTATCGAGTTGGAAAATTGCCGAAAAATTTATAATAGAATTACTGCAAGCACACGACGTACAATTTTAGTACATAGCGAGTATGGGTCGATCCGTTGGGAATTTTTAAGATTTTAAGATTTTGTAATCAATCAAATTGGACCAAAGTGGAGAGAATATTGTTAACTACAAATTGTAAACAAAATGAAGCTAAAATTAAAATGAAATTGAGTTTAAAATCTATGAGATTAGAGAATAATTTAGAGGCAAATCCACTCTCATATTTTTGTATATCAATAAACAAATAATCTATGATCTCTATTTTTGATATCAAGTGAAATAATTATTGCATTTATCATAAGTATGGTTTATTTATGTTATTAATAAACATAACTTAAACCATCAAAATTTAACACAACAAATAAACCACTTATCAATTCTCATGAAAATGAAACCAAAGAAAAAGCTATTTTAAGTATGGTCTATTTAATATTATAATTAGTAATATAGATAATCAAATTTTGTTTTTACTTTCATTTCAAAACCAAAAATCAATTAGCAAATGATGATGTAAAATTATGTTTATGTTGAATAAGAATGGTTCACTTGAAAATGCAACATAAGCTATTAAACTCATTTGTATAAACTTACATCAAAATCTAATTTCATGAAGCACAAATAAAAGAAGCTATAAATCATAGAAATATTGAATTTACCTAGTATTTGAGAGCATTATTACTCCTAAATTGAAGGGGTTTAGCTACTCATATGTGTTATCATATCAACGCATGAAAATTTCAACATTAAAAGCAAAAGAAATAGAAACTAAACAAAGGAGGAAAATGAGATTAATTACTACACTACTTGCATAAAAAATAATCAAACTACACTACTTGCATGAATGTAAATCTAATCTACTAACAATGAAAAGAAAAGGGCATAGAAATAAATACAAGCATAAAATTAAACAGAAGCATGTAGAAAAAAAGAAGGCTTAGGAAACCATTTTTATTTCACTTTGATTTTGTGTTTACAACTTGCTAATTTTCTAAGTAATATGAAGAGTAAGAAGATCCTCTACATGTATATAAGTGGATTATTTATACATGCATAAAACCTTAATTCAATTTTTAGGGTGCTTTCCAAAATTCCCTTTATGAAGTATGTCCACCAAGTAACCATTAGCTTCTAATTAATCTATCATTAAATATGCATGAAGCTTTAACCTTCACTTAGTTGTCCATTAGCTTCTTATTGTAGATTTAGATAAGTGGGTAGGTGGGGTCCTCCATGATCATGTATTTAAATTATTTCTATCTTCCTTTCTTTATATTCTCTTGTTACTGCATATATCTTCATGAAACCTTCTTTCATATGCATCCAAATTCCTTTAAAAATCATAAAAAATGTCCAAGTAAAAATTCTCAAATCGACACATGCACAAAATGACCATTTTGCCCCTGTATGAAGATGAATATATGATGATTTAAAAATAATTGAATTTTGGTTTAAACATGTTAAAATACCCAAATATGACATTTATTTAAATAAAAATAGATAAAATATGGATGTATATATGTGCACATTTGTGTGCACATCAGCGTAATGAATCACCGAAGTCTTTCATGAACAGGTTTAAAACCGCGGTGACTGAAGTAAGCATCCCCAACGAAGACATGGTTTTCATGGCATTAGTTCGTGCCATTCACTCGAAAACTGAATTCGAAAAGTGGATTAAAATGAAGCAACCTACCACCGGGAAAGATTTCAATTGCAAAGCAAGTCAGTACCTAAGGTTGGTGGAAGCGTAGGAATTGGAAGGGAAGTCTACTAGTGTGCAACTGGAAAATGTCGAGCAAAGTAATGTAACAATGAATCAAAATGCGCACACTTCTTGAACTGTTGAAGGAACCACTGGGAAAGACGAGAATTCAAAAAGAAAAGGTCAAAACTCCAACAAGAAGAATGGTAATGGTAGCAATAAAAAGCACAAAGGGTTTAGGACCAAAGGCTACACTCCCCTGAGCGACACACCGGAAAACATTTTTCTCACAATTCAAGGGACCAAGGAATGCAAATAGCCACCCAGAAAGGAGGCGATCGAGTAGCAGAAGCGCCCGGGGAAGTTTTGCCGCGTTCACGAGACACACAACCTCAATACAAACGAATGCCGCCACTTAAGGAATCTCATTGAGGAACTGATCCAAAACATTAAATTCCAGTAGTACATAAGGTAATCACAAAACCCCGATCAATCTGCAACTCCTTAAAACACAAGAGAATGAAGGAATCAAGCAGGAACTAGCGAAGAAGGGTCGAAACGAACTGACCAGAGACTCATCACCGGAACAATATATGGGGGACCACATCTCACACAAAAAAATTGGGGAGAAATGGAGCGACAACTAACAGTCACAGATAATAGATAGAGTGCATGCAGAGAGTATAAACACGAAGAGCAGTAAAAATTAAAAAGAAAGTAAAAATAGTGGATTTATAGTGGTTCGGCTGACTCTAGCATACGTCCACTCCAAAAAAATTCTTTTTATTGATATGAGAATCAATTGCCATTACAATCCGGAGTTTTCAAAACAATTATGGCAGAGTAGCCTTAATGAGGATGAAGAAGGGAAACCGAATGATGATCCCTTTTCTAAACCCCCACATGCTGTATTTATAGGAAAATCCCAAGTTACTGGGCTTTCTGAGTAGTCCGAGCCCATCAGGACCATAACCGAGCCAACATTCTTCATCATGGTACGAGCGACTTCCTGTAGCCACTTCCTACCGAGCGACTTCCTGTGGCGACTTCCTGTAGCGACTTGATGTAGCGACTTCCTACCGAGCGACTTCCTATAGCGACTTCCTGTAGCAACTTCTTGTAGCGACTTCCTATGACCCCCTGTAGCGACTTCCTGCCAAGCGACTTCCTGTGACTTCCTGTAGCGACTTCCTACCGAGCGACTTCCTGTAGCGACTTCCTGCGACTTCCTGTAGCGACTACCTGCCGAGCGACTTCCTGTCGAGCGACTTCCTGCCGAGCGACTTTCTGCCGAGCGACTTCCTGCAGCGACTTCCTGCCGAGCGACTTCCTATGACTTCCTGCCGATCGACTTCCTGTAGCGACTTCCTGCCGAGCGACTTTCTGCCGAGCGACTTCCTGTAGCGACTTCCTATAGCGACTTCCTGCCGAGCGACTTCCTGCAGCGACTTCCTGCCGAGCGACTTCCTGTAGCGACTTCCTGCCGAGCGACTTCCTGTTTTTGTAGGGACTTTCTGTTCCTGTGGCGACTTCCTGTTCCTCTAGCGACTTCCTATTCTTGACGAGCGACTTCCTGTAGCGACTTCCTGCCTAGCGATTTCCATGCCGAGCGACTTCCTGTACTGTAGCGACTTCCTGTTACTGTAGCGACTTCCTATTCCTGTAGCGACTTCCTGTTACTGTAGCGACTTCCTATTCCCGTAGCGACTTCCTGCCGAGCGACTTCATATAGCGACTTCCATGCCGAGCAACTTCCTGTTCCTGTAGCGACTTCCTGTTCCTGTAGCGACTTCCTATAGCGACTTCCTGCCGAGCGACTTCCTCTAGCGATTTCCTGCCGAGCTCTTCCATGCCGAGCGTCTTCCTGTTACTGTAGCGACTTCCAGTTACTGTAGCGACTTTCTATTCCTGTTACTGTAGCGACTTCCTATTCCTATTACTGTAGCGACTTCCTATTCCTGTAACGACTTCCACGCCGACCGACTTCCACACCGACCGACTTCCACTCCGACCGTCTTCCACGCCGACCGACTTCCACGCCGACCGACTTCCACGCCGACCGACTTCCAAAACGTGCCGCCTTACCTATCCATCCAGTCGACTCAAACCTGCCGCATCCCATCCTCGATAACTAAGAAATCGACTTAGTTAAATCCGCCTACCTACAGTGTGACGCCCTACCTCTATACCCACGCTAGCCAAGGACACTACAAGGTAATACCGTCAACTAACACGGAGAATAAGGCTGGTTGGGAGCGACCATCTATAGCCTTGCTCTAATTATCTATTGAATACATCGACAATAAACATACCAACCAGGTCGACATATCCAATGAATAATTAAAACAAAACCATAGGTGGTTGGATCTATCAGAACAGAATATAATAACTTAAATGTAATATACATCACAGGACAGTAATTCATCATATACACATATATCGATACACAACAGAGTTTACAAACAATACAAGTCAAGTGGTATAGCAGACCACAATATACAGACGAGTCAACAGAATACATATATCAGAGTTACTACAAAATGGGATTACACAAAAAGCTATAACAAAAAGAAGCCAGCGGAGTAGTCCATGCGAAAGCAAAATAGGCTAAGTCCAAAAGCGCCTAACCTGAAACATCTCGGTCTGACCCGAGTATAAGATACACGGGTCAGTCTAGCTAAACAAATCAGTTAGATAAACTGAACAACAATAAACCTGCAAGGTTACAAAGCATAACAAATATCTCTAAAAGAGATAACACAATCATCAACAAAAGATGAGTCATATGATGACAAGCCTCATATCATTGGCAACATATAGAAACAAAGGATACAAATATCCCAAAACAAGCCAAAAGGCAATAACAAATACCAATAAGGTATACAAGTTCCACAAGGTAAACGCTACTCATCATGCGGCTCATAATGACCAACACCGAAGGGCGATACCAAGGGAATATACATATGAACGAAACATCATAAAATTGCTCGAGCTCAGTACTGTACAAACAAAGATCCATGAGCCCGAAGACTCCAAATCCAATATCACCCATGCGGCTCATAACGACCAACATCGGAAGCGATACTAAAGGGCAACTAAATATCACCCATGCGGCTCATAACGACCAACATCGGAAGCGATACTAAAGGGCAACAAACCCGAAGGCACATACCCGAAGGCAACAAACCGTAGTGGTGAAGGTCAGAGACCCAGTACTGGACACCACTAACTGGCGGAATGTGTCACAACTCTCAAAAAGGAATCCGAAAAGTGTTAACGTATGTCCCATAACCACTCGTTCGCACTAAACGGTTTACTATCCGTTAGCCACTTTCACACTCAAAGCAGTACAAAGTTCACCTCATATCATCGGTAAACCAAGCCCGAAGGTTAAAACGATCAATTGAATAGGTCGGGAATTAATCGGAAGGATAAACGCACAGATTCATGGTCCGTGTTTTGCCCAACCATTTAATCACCCTTCCACTTCGCTCGAAGTGCGAAATTGTACGTGTGGTTTAAATAGAATTTATAAATCGGAGAAGCGAACTTTTAATACAATTTGAAGAAGTAATTTATAAAAACCCATGAATGAATTCAAAAAGAAATTATCAAGGTCAAATATGCATAAACAACTAATTGGAATCAATATGCATCGATCAAATTTGGAAAATTAAACGAACAAGGCAAACTGGCCAAAAACAGCATATTCGGACGTCTGAAAGAAGGGATTCAGACGTCTGAATCTGGAAATCAATTTATTTTCTAAGACAGAATTCAGACGTCTGAATCCTACCATTCAGACGTCTGAAACAGGCAATATTTTGCCTATTTCCTTTCTGGTCGAAATTTAGCCAATTCAGACGTCTGGAAATATAATTTCAGACGTATGAATCTGGGGATGAAAATTCCCCTTGAACAGTATTCAGACGTCTGAAATAGGCATTTCAGACGTTTGAAACTCAATGTTCAGGCATTTCCTGAACCTGGGCCAACTATGGCCAAACAAATCGAAAGCAATCGGATGCGTGTTGATTATGGGCTTACGTCAAACGACTACCCAACCTTAACGACACACCCAAACACTCCGAAAACATAAACATCAACCATATAGGGTTTTACATAGATTTGGCTTCAAAAATCATAATTTGGCAATTTCACCAAAACAATCCAAATCGAAAGCAAAAGCATATGAACAAGTGTTAGGAATTCATTCCTAGCATCAATGATATCAAAAGAAGTAGATGTGAGTTCAAAACTCACCTTTTACCCAAAAACAAAGAAGATGGAGTTCAATTTGCAAGGAGAAGACCAACAAACACTACTTCAACTCAACAAGCTTCAATCAATGGCTTCTCTTTGATATTGGAGCAAGAATTTGTAGTTTGCAAATGGATTTAGGGCTAGGAGTTTCTAATTTCCTTTCTCTTCCCCCATTTCAGTTTTTGCTTAAGCTTTTATGAAATGAATAAGTGAATGGAAGGAGAGAAGGGCTGAGTTGAGGTTAATAGAACAGTTTGGGTGAAACCCAATCCCAAAGCCCACTTAGCAAATAGAAAAATTCGACTTACTCCAAACATATCAAAGCTTACACTCAAAAAGATCGCAAACACCATTTTGGAATCAATGGAGGTAGTTTCGAGTTCCAATTCGGCCATTTGCAGAAAGTAACATTTCGGACCAAAATTCGACTAATGACGCTATATTTAAATTAAACATTTAAATATAAAATCGTTAAATATGTGGGTTGTTACAGATCTCCCCTCCTTACAAAATTGCGTCCCCGCAATTCCTAGAGACAGTATTTGTAACAACTACATACATACAACATTCAAAAGAGAAGGAAACAAGTTAGAAACGAAAAGATAATCTCACCATCGACAAGCAAAGATAGAAAACCCGGATAAGATCGCTCGATATATTCTCGGGTTTCCCAAGTACAGTCATTGGGATTAGCGGACCATTGAAATTTAACGAGCGGCACGTCCTTGTTCCGAAGGTGTCGCACCTCTGTGTCAAGCACGCGAATAGGTTGCTGTACAATAGATAAGTCCGGTGAGATCACAAGCTCTTGCAAATTAGGAGAAGTAATAACAGAATCCGACTCCCGAAGACACTTCCGAAGTTGCGTGACGTGAAACACGTCATGAATGCCAGATAAATGAGCTGGAAGTGAAACTCTATAAGCCACAGGGCCAATACGTTCAGTAATAGAAAACGGTCCTATATAACGAGGAGCCAATTTCCCAGTCGCACTGAAATGCATAACCCCTTTCAAAGGAGAAACACGAATAAAAACAAGATCACCAATCGAGAACTCGTGAGGCTTCCTACGGTTGTCCGCGTAGGATTTCTGACGACTCTGTGCCTCTTTCATTCTCAATCGAATAAGATCAATCTTCTCAGAAGAATGACGAACAAAGTCCGGGCCAAGAATAAGCTTCTCCCCAGATTCCAACCAACAAGAAGGCGATCGACATGGCCTTCCGTATAAGGCTTCGAAAGGAGCCATACCGATACTAGACTGAAAACTATTGTTGTAGGAGAATTCTACAAGAGGTAGGTGATCCTTCCAACTTCCACCAAAATCAAAAATACAAATACGGAGAAGATCTTCCACGATACGATTCACCCGTTCAGTCTGTCCGTCAGACTGTGGATGATAAGCTGTAGAAAAATTAAGCTTTGTTCCCAAAGCTTGCTGAAGACTCTTCCAAAAATGACTCGTGAATAAAGGATCACGATCACTCACAATAGAACTAGGAACACCGTGAAGTCTCACGATTTCCTTGACATACAACTTAGCCAAAAGTGAAGCAGTCCTATTAGACTTAATAGGGACAAAATGAGCAGACTTAGTGAGGCGATCAACAATAACCCAAATACTAGAATGACCCGATCTCGAACGAGGTAGGCCGTCAATGAAATCCATAGAAATCTGATCCCATTTCCATAATGGAATCTCAAGAGGCTGAAGAAGACCCGAAGGACGCTGATGCTCGGCTTTAAAACGCTGACAAGTTATGCAATTGCTCACATAACTCGCCACATCGCGCTTCATGCCTTCCCAATAATAAAGACGACGCATATCGGCATACATCTTACTACTATCGGGATGAATGGTATACTTAGAACGATGACAATCATCAAGAATGTCATGCCTAAGCGCAAAATCAGAAGGCACAAAAAGAAGGTTCTTCTTGCGAAGACACCCATGAGAATCAATGCTGAAATCTTGCAACGCCTCATTACAAGATCCAGACTCACAAAGCTGAATAGGATGCAACAACTCAGGATCACGCCGCTGACCATCGGCAATACGATCCAATAAAATAGGTCGAGCTCCCAAAGTAAATAATAGAATAGGAGAATCGAAAGATGAGCGTCGATCACGAATTTCACAAAAAGATAGAGTCTCAACAACATCCCATTCGGCAAACATCATAGAAATAACAGCTGAATGTTTGCGACTAAGCGCATCTGCAACACGATTACCCTTACCAGGGGTATACTGGATATCAAAGTCATAAGAAGCAAGAAACTCGAGCCAACGCTGTTGTCTCATATTGAGTTCCTTCTGAGTGAACAAATACTTCAAAGATTTATGATCGGTATAGAGAATGAAGCGCTCGCCCAACAAATAGTGTCGCCAAATCTTCAAAGCAAAGACAATGGCGGCCAGCTCAAGATCATGAGTGGCATAGCGAACTTCATTCGGACGCAGTTGCCTAGAAGCATAAGCAACTACCCGATCCTTCTGCATAAGAACAGCACCGAGACCACAACCACAAGCATCGATGTAGACAACGAGATCATGATTCCCTTCGGGAACCACAAGAATAGGAGCATTAGTGAGAAGTTCCTTCAATGTCAAAAAGGAAGCTTCGCACTTGTCGGACCAATCAAAACGAATGCCTTTCCGAGTAAGGCAAGTGAGAGGAAGCACAACACGGGAAAAATTCTTAATGAACCGACGGTAATAACCCGCCAATCCAAGGAAACTACGAATCTCATGAACATTTTCAGGCCTCTTCCAATTTTGGATGGCTTCGATCTTTGAGGGATCGACAGAAATGCCATCGGAAGATACAACATGGCCTAAGAACTTAACCTTATTCTCCCAAAAGTGGCACTTGGAGAATTTGGCTCTAAGCTGATGACGACGGAGAGTATTCAAGACAACTCTCGAGTGATTAACATGCTTAGCTTCAGACTTAGAATAAATAAGGATATCATCAATGAACACAAGGACGAACTTATCGAGATATTCTCGGAATACTCGATTCATGAGATCAACAAAGAAAGCAGGAGCGTTTGTCAAACCGAACGGCATAACGAGCCACTCGAAAGAACCATATCGAGTGTGGAAAGCTGTAAGAGGTATGCTATCCTCCGCGACTCGTAATTGATGAAAACCTGTGGCAAGGTCAAGCTGAGAAAAGACCTTAGCACCACTCAATAGATCGAACATATCATCGATCCTAGGCAATGGATACCTATTTCTGATGGTTAACTCGTTAAGCTTGCGATAATCAATGCAAAGCCTAAGAGTTCCATCAGACTTCTTCATAAAGACGACCGCGGATCCCCATGGAGAAAAACTAGACTGAATCAACTGCTTGGACTCGAGCTCCAAAAGCTGCTTCTTGAGTTTCTCATTTTCCTTTGTAGACATCCTCGTAGGAGGACGACTAACTGGCTGCGCGCCTGGAATGAGATCAATGCGGAACTCAATTGCCCGTTTGGGTGGCAAACCCGATACAGGTTCAAAAACATCAGAAAAGTCACAAGCAACCGGAATACGAGATATATCATCATCATCTCGCGAGTCAAGAGAATATAAAGCCATCTTGGAATTATCCACATTCCGAAGAACAAGAGATAGCTGAGTAGGCGAATCCGGACGTCGAAGATATACAATCCTCTCCGAACAAATAATCCTGGCATCATATCTCACTAGCCAGTCCATACCCAAAATCATATCGAATCCCAGACAAGAAATAACGTGCAGATTCGCACGGAAAGAAAAGTCACATAAAACAATCTCAACATCATCACAAAGCAAACTAAGGGTCGCGGATCCCCCAATTGGATTCGCAATCCTTAAAGAAGTAATCAAACAAGAAACATCCAAAGATAAATCATCAACGTGCTTTTTCGATACGAAAGAATGTGATGCACCCGTATCGAAAAGAACTCGAATACTATGGTCATGAAATAAAATAGAACCTTCCAAAATAGATGAAGATATACCTTTGGACTGAGAAGGACCTTCAAAAGCCTTAACAGCATAAAGCCTGCTAGACTTGGCACCAGCCGGAACAGTAGGGCAAGCTGAAACATGATGACCTTCCTTCTTGCAATAACAGCAAAAGAGAGGCTTAGGACAAGCTCGAATAATATGATCCGGAGAACCACAATTAAAACACTTTCGAACGAAAGGTGTTCCGGAAGACTGAGGCTGAGAGCTAGGACCACCGATCTTCTTCTTCTTAGAAGGAAAAGGCTTCTTCTGAATTGATAACGGCCTCTTGTTGGGGTTCTTGGAAACCTCAACATCAACATCACTATCACACTCCTTCTCGACGGTCTCGAGATGAAGTGCCGAATCAACCAACTCCTCAAAAGAAAGTTTAAGCTGGAGCAACAAAGACTTCTTAAGATATTTCTTAAGACTAGAAACAAACTTCAAATTCTTCTTATAAGAAGTACTGATAAATTCAAGACCATACTGAGATAAGGCCTCAAAAGATGCAACATACTCAGAAACAGAAGATTTCCTTTGCTTCAACTCAAGGAAGCGATGGGTCAATAAAACCTTTTCATATTCAGGAACGAACTTGAGTTCAAATCGCTCCCGAAACTGAGTCCAAGAAAGAGTAGACTCATCAATCTCGGCTACAAGAAGCTCATACCAATCAAGGGCACGCTCTTGTAATAAACTAGAAGTCACAAGAACTCTATCGTGGTCAGAAAGATCCATGCGAGAAAAGATATGCTCGCACGTGCGAAGCCAAGCTTGGACTTCAAGAACGGACTCGGAACCCTTAAACGGTTTTCCTCCAAGATGAGAAAAATCACTGCAGTGACGTGCAAAGGCAGACTTGCGAGGTGGAGACACTCGAGGAGGAACAGGAGGCTGAGTGCTCCTAAACAACTCCAAAAACTGATCAGCAGACATATATACGCCATCCGGATGTGAGCCACTGGATTTCCCAGCACCCGAACGTCGTCCCCTGCCTCTTCCAGACATACGCTGAAGGTAAGATAAGAACAAGATTATTCACAAGGTAGATATTGCAATATGGAATACTACGGAATAAAATGCATTCCTAGACGTATTCCCAAACTCTATCTAACCTTGATGGAATAAAGAGACACGATGATTCAAAGATTTGTATCACTTGTACACTTTGATGTATCGTAATATGTGTTTCTATTCTGTGTTTATCATATTTTGTTCCGAACCTTGCTCTGATACCACGCTGTGACGCCCCACCTCTATACCCACGCTAGCCAAGGACACTACAAGGTAATGCCGTCAACTAACACGGAGAATAAGGCTGGTTGGGAGCGACCATCTATAGCCTTGCTCTAATTATCTATTGAATACATCAACAATAAACATACCAACCAGGTCGACATACCCAATGAATAATTAAAACAAAACCATAGGTGGTTGGATCTATCAGAACAGAATATAATAACTCAAATGTAATATACATCACAGGACAGTAATTCATCATATACACATATATCGATAAACAACAGAGTTTACAAACAATACAAGTCAAGTGGTATAGCAGACCACAATATACAGACGAGTCAAAAGAATACATATATCAGAGTTACTACAAAATGGGATTACACAAAAAGCTATAACAAAAAGAAGCTAGCGGAGTAGTCCATGCGGAAGCAAAATAGGCTAAGTCCAAAAGCGCCTAACCTAAAACATCTCGGTCTGACCCGAGTATAAGATACATGGGTCAGTCTAGCAAAACAAATCAGTTAGATAAACTGAACAACAATAAACCTGCAAGGTTACAAAGCATAACAAATATCTCTAAAAGAGATAACACAATCATCAACAAAAGATGAGTCATATGATGACAAGCCTCATATCATCGGCAACATATAGAAACAAAGGATACAAATATCCCAAAACAAGCCAAAAGGCAAATAACAAATACCAATAAGGTATACAAGTTCCACAAGGTAAACGCTACTCATCATGCGGCTCATAATGACCAACACCGAAGGGCGATACCAAGGGAATATACATATGAACGAAACATCATAAAATTGCTCGAGCTCAGTACTGTACAAACAAGGATCCATGAGCCCGAAGACTCCAAACCCAATATCACCCATGCGGCTCATAACGACCAACATCGGAAGCGATACTAAAGGGCAACCCAATATCACCCATGCGGCTCATAACGACCAAAATCGGAAGCGATACTAAAGGGCAACAAACCCGAAGGCACAAACCCGAAGGCACATACCCGAAGGCAACAAACCGTAGTGGTGAAGGTCAGAGACCCAGTACTGGACACCACTAACTGGCGGAATGTGTCACAACTCTCGAAAAGGAATCCGAAAAGTGTTAACGTATGTCCCATAACCACTCGTTCGCACTAAACGGTTTACTATCCGTTAGCCACTTTCACACTCAAAGCAGTACAAAGTTCACCTCATATCATCGGTAAACCAAACCCGAAGGTTAAAACGATCAATTGAATAGGTCGGGAATTAATCGGAAGGATAAACGCACAGATTCATGGTCCGTGTTTTGCCCAACCATTTAATCACCCTTCCACTTCGCTCGAAGTGCGAAATTGTACGTGTGGTTTAAATAGAATTTATAAATCGGAGAAGCGAACTTTTAATACAATTTGAAGAAGTAATTTATAAAAACCCGTGAATGAATTCAAAAAGAAATTATCAAGGTCAAATATGCATAAACAACTAATTGGAATCAATATGCGTAGATCAAATTTGGAAAATTAAACGAACAAGGCAAACTGGCCAAAAACAGCATATTCAGACGTCTGAAAGAAGGGATTCAGACGTCTGAATCTGGAAATCAATTTATTTTCTAAGACAGAATTCAGACGTCTGAATCCTACCATTCAGACGTTTGAAACAGGCAATATTTTGCCTATTTCCTTTCTGGTCGAAATTTAGCCAATTCAGACGTCTGGAAATATAATTTCAGACGTCTGAATCTGGGGATGAAAATTCCCCTTGAACAATATTCAGACGTCTGAAATAGGCATTTCAGACGTCTGAAACTCAATGTTCAGGCATTTCCTGAACCTGAGCCAACTATGGCCAAACAAATCGAAAGCAATCGGATGCGTGTTGATTATGGGCTTACGTCAAACGACTACCTAACCTTAACGACACACCCAAACACTCCGAACAACATAAACATCAACCATATAGGGTTTTACATAGATTTGGCTTTAGAAATCATAATTTGGCAATTTCACCAAAACAATCCAAATCGAAAGCAAAAGCATATGAACAAGTGTTAGGAATTCATTCCTAACATCAATGATATCAAAAGAAGTAGATGTGAGTTCAAAACTCACCTTTTACCCAAAAACAAAGAAGATGGAGTTCAATTTGGAAGGAGAAGACCAACAAACACTACTTCAACTCAACAAGCTTCAATCAATGGCTTCTCTTTGAACTTGGAGCAAGAATTTGTAGTTTGCAAATGGATTTAGGGCTAGGAGTTTCTAATTTCCTTTCTCTTCCCCCATTTCAGTTTTTGCTTAAGCTTTTATGAAATGAATAAGTGAATGGAAGGAGAGAAGGGCTGAGTTGAGGTTAATAGAACAGTTTGGGTGAAACCCAAACCCAAAGCCCACTTAGCAAATAGAAAAATTCGACTTACTCCAAACATATCAAAGCTTACACTCAAAAAGATCGCAAACGCCATTTTGGAATCATTGGAGGTAGTTTCGAGTTTCAATTCGGCCATTTGCAGAAAGTAACATTTCGGACCAAAATCCGACTAACGACGCTATATTTAAATTAAACATTTAAATATAAAATCGTTAAACATGCAGGTTGTTACATACAGCCTTGCAAAAAGGCGGGATAACACTCCCGTAGCAAGATTAGAAGCCATTAGGATTCTACTTGCTTTTGCAAATCATAATAATTTCAAATTATTTTAAATGGATGTTAAAAGTGCCCTTTTAAATCGATTTGTAAAAGAGGAGGTATATGTTGAACAACCACCACTTTTTGAAAATGAAAAATTACCAAATCATGTTTACAAACTTAAGAAAGCTCTATATGGTCTAAAACAAGCTCACAAAACCTGGTATGATAGACTAAGATCTTACTTATTACAATCAAACTTTGAAATTGGTAAAGTAGATAATACTCTTTTTATTAAAAGAAATAAAAATGATATTCAACTAGTACAAGTCTACGTAGATGGTATCATTTTTGGATCAACTACTTTTGAAATGAATAAAGAGTTTTCTGAAATAATGACAAAAGAGTTTGTAGATGAGTCATATGGGTGAATTAAACTTCTTTCTAGGATTGCAAATATAAAAATTAGATAATGGTATCTTTATCAGTCAAGAAAAATATGCTAAAGACTTAGTTAGTAAATTTGGTTTGACTACTGCAAGTGGAAAACCCACTCCCATGGCAACCAATGAGTACCTAAGTAAGGATGATCTCTCGAAAGATGTATATCAAAAATTATATAGAGGAATGATTGGATCACTACTCTATATCACTGCTAATAGACCTGATATCATGCAAAGTGTTTGTCTCTGTGCAAGATATCAATCACAACCTAAAGAGTCCATCTCAAAAGCTGTAAAACGTATCATAAGATATGTTAAACACACCTTTGATTATGGCTTATTTTATCCTAAAAATGATTCTTTTGAATTAATATCTTACTATGATGCTAATTATGCTGGTTGTAAATCAGACCGAAAAAGTACAAGTGGAACTTGTCACTTTTTGGGGCATTCTCTGATTTCCTGGTTTAGTAAAAAGCCAAACACAGTTTCTTTATCAACAACCGAAGCAGAGTATATTTCTGCTGCTTTGGCTTGTTCCCAAGTAATATATATGCAACAAACTTTAAAATATTTTGGTTTAAATATCATAAAATCACCAATTTATTGTGATAATACTAGTGCAATAAATTTATCCAAAAATCCTACTCATCATGCTCGAACTTAACATATTGATATCGGACATCATTTTCTCAGAGATAATATAAGTAAGGAAGTAATTACTGTCGATTATATCAATTCCAAGAACCAAATTGCTGATATCTTAACAAAACCCTTAAATGAATCTATATTTACTAAATTAAGAAGAAAATTGGGTATTTGTTCAATAACTGAAATATAGAATATAAATAACAAAGTATAATTAAAAATTAAATTAAAATATGTCAAATAGTAAAAATATAGGTACCATGTCGACAACCCTCCTTTACCCCTATCGACATATAATGATTTTTTTCTTTTGAAATTTTTCCACCAAAATTCAGATAAGTGGTTATATATTCTTCTTATTTCGAAATTTTGATCATTCTTTATGTCCTTTCTCTAATCTAACTCCTGAAAACAATAAAACAATGGTCTCCTCCTCCTCCAAATCAAACAAACATTCAACCTTTTCGTTTCCATCTTCTTCTACTGGACCATTTCAACGAACTACGCTTGCACGAGTGATAAAAATGGAGGATTCCTTGAAGGATGCACTGCAACTTATGACTGAAATTCAAGCAGTGCAAATCAAAATGGCGAAAGAACAAGAACGGCAAGGAAAAATCCTTAGAAACTTGCAAAATTTTCTAATGGAAAATCACAGCAATCCCATCTTGATTGATGAAGAATCTTCAGATGATCAAGAGCAAGAGGACAGCGGGAAGAAGAATAAAAAGCCCTCATGGAAGAAGAGCACGCTGAAGACGACGACAAAGTTGTTTGCGTTGTCGAAGTATGCTTTGACAAGGATGAAAATCTAGTTGAAAAACGTGGAAGTTTCTGTTTCCACTACCCAAATTGCTCGGTTCATAGATCTCCCATTTTCAAGAACACACATTAGTTTCTTTTCTCTCTTTCTTATCGTTATATGATCTTACTTATGTTTTCTACGCAAATGTAAATATAACAATATATAATTAATAAATGATTTGTGTTGTTATATTTGAATTCTCACATTATCACTATTATAAGTATTATCATATATGGATCCTTAGTTAGGATAGTTAGTAATTAAGGACTAAGTTTTAGTTTTAGAATTAAGTGTTGATTATTTATGATAACACTATCATTATAATCACATGTCATATAATATTAGATTAAGGGGGAGTCATATAGTTTGAAGTTAGTTTTTGTTGATGACAAAGGGGGAGAAGTATAAAATAGGATAGTTAGGCATAGATTAAGGGGGAGTTATTAGTTTTAGGGGGAGACATTAGGAGAGAAGTAATATTTTATAAACAAAGGTTGTCATCATCAAAAAGGGGGAGATTGTTAGTCCTTGAGAAAATGGTTTTGATGACAACTACCTTAGAATAAGATTATAAAATATAGATACTAACATTATTGTTTAAATATATATATGTATATGCAGGATTTAACCATGCAGGTACCAAGAATGAAGACTGTACAGTATAGAGATTCAAGACTGAAGATATCAAGATTGAAGACTCATGAGTATCAAGATTATCAAGAGTTCAAGATTTCAATATAAGTAATTTAAATAGGAATTTTGTTAAAACTCCTAGAAAAGCACTGATATCTTCAAATCCATTTTATTCGTGGAATGGAATCAACTTCGAGCCCGTTAAAGGGATGGAACCCTAAATAGGATGGAACCTACGAAAAATCTAGTGGAACATTGTTTTGTATCCACTAACTTTTATTCAAATGTTTTACAAAATTATATCTTATTTTCAAAATGATTTCAAAATCTTCCTTTTAAAAGAATCAAAAACATCTATCCTGGTTTTAAAATACTTTTAGCCACAAAATAATCTTTACCTTCAAAATCAAATTATCCTTGGTTTTAAACTATCTTTTAATTATAATATATTTAACTTTTAATATTTATACTTAGATTTAAATATGTAGTAAAATTTTATATATACCAAAATATTATTCTCTATACTTATTTATGTATTTTAACTATAGTTAAGTATATTTATAAAGTTTAAAATAGTTTTAATACAAGATAGAAGTTATTTTCAAAGAAAAACAAATTACCAAAAAATTACTTAGGCCTATCGACAACCCCAATATACCCTTGTCGACAATGTGACGGTTTATTTCAAAATTTTGAATTTCAAACGAAGTGTCTATTCGTCATATCCTTTCAGAATGGACATGGCCGTTGTTCTACTATAAATATGGGCTGTTTTAAATGAATTTACATTCATATATTCTCTGATTTCACTCCTCTTCTTCTTCAACATTCCATTACATACATTTTTACCATTACTCTGCCAAAATCACCATTGAATCTAACTTGATCATCTCTGGTTTGATTCTCTATCACTATCTCAACAAGAGCCTAGTGCTATTTGGAGTTATAGACTTCTTTGTAATTAATTGAGTGAGAAAAGGTGTGATTGTAGCCTGTGAAATCAATCAAGCGAGAAAAGGTGTGATTGTAGCATGGAAAATCAATTGGGTGAACTTTTTTCCCGTAAAATCAAGTATCTCTACCCAGAGGATTGTGAATCTAGAGTGGTGTACCTCGTGGCCTTGAAATCGAGGGTGTAATTGTAAGAATTAATTTTGAAAGAAAATCCGTACTTGTATTGCGGGACTGGATGTAAGGTAACTCCGAACCAGTATAAAATCCGATATGTTCTTTCCTTTATTGCTTTTAATTTGTTTCTACATCTGTGTTTGATTCCGTGATCATATCTGTGTCTGAATATTGCATACATTTGTGTTCAAATTAATGTAAACTCAAAAAGAATTAGTAATTCCTTAAAACATTATTCACCCCCCTCTAGTGTTAATTCTAGCCTTAAGATCCATAATCCGCAATTCTCACATGCATGACGATATTTTTTTTCGAAATTGGGACACCGAAGGGATCGAAGCTCCAACTCTCGATCCGATGGTGGTGACGGTAGGAATTGGACCAGGTAGTTCGGCAGGTGTTGGTCGACAGCGGCAGCTCTGTTAATATTCTCTTTAAATACAATTTCGATCAAATGAAGATTGGCATGAAAAGTGTGTATGCATGCCAAACAAAGATTCAGGGTTCACCGAAGAACCCAAACAACTGGTGGGAACAATAGACCTACCGGTAGAGCTTAGAGAGGGCAAGCGAATGGTCACCCTCATTTAGACCTTTGTAATCGTGGATGAAATGTCAGCATACAATGCATTCTTGGAAAGACCTACACTAGCCGACTTTAGGATAGCACTGGTCCAATGGTGCCTTATAATGAAGTTCCCTACGGAACATGGACTCGGAATTGTGGAAGGAGACCAAAGCGTCGCCCGAGAATGCTACATTGTAGAATTGCGTGAGTCAAGAAGAAAGGAAAGGATGTGGGGAAGACCCTCCACATCCGTGAAACCTCCGAATAACAGCTACAGAACAATCCCTGGCTTGGGGACCATAGCCGATTTGACGAGGCTTTGGATCCTAGAAAGAAGAGCTTAGGTGAGGATCGGGAAGCACCGGCTGAATTGACGGCGTCTGTCCCAGTCTGTATGGATAACCCAACACGGGTCCTGAAAATTTGGTTGCAACTTGGAAACAAGATGCGGTTATAACTAATCAAATTCCTTCGCACCAATTTGGATGTATTTCTTGGACACACTCCGATATATGCGGGGTATCACCTGAAGTTGCCTGCCATGCTCTCATTATTGACCCTAAATTCACTCCGCTAAAGCAAAAAAGATGCATCTTTGTCCCCAAACAGTCCAAGACATTGAGAGAGGAGGTAGATAAACTAATGGCTAGCGACTTCATTCGAGATGCAACCTACCCCGAATGGGTATCAAACCCAGTCCTAGTCAAAAAGTCCAATGGAAAATGGCAAACTTGTATTGATTTCTCAAACCTCAACAAGGCCTGTCTGAAGGACAGCTTCCCGCTCCTTTGGATTGATCAACTGGTGGATGGAATGGCAAGACACAATCTGCTGTCATTTATTGATGCATACTCGGGCTATAACTAGATCTTGATGCATGAATCAAACCAAGAGAACACCAACTTCATCACCGATTTGAGACTATACGACTATAGAGTATGCCATTCGGTTTGAAAAATGCAGGGGCAACATATAAAAGGCTAGTGAATACTATGTTCAAATAACAGATTGGGAAGACTATGGAAGTTTGGACGATATGTTAGTCAAATCTCGAGTAGCTGCTAACTATCTTGATAATCTCGCTGAAATGCTCGAGATACTCTGCAAATTTGGAATGAAGTTCAACCCGCTTAAATGTCACTTCGGAGTAGCCTCTGGGAAATTCCTGGGATTCATAGTAAGTGCCCGGGGCATCGAAGCAAATCCAAAGCAAATAACAGTGTTACGGGAAGTCCAAGCCCCTAAAAATAAGAGAAACTTCAAAGCCTGAATGGAAAGGTCCCAGCACCGAGTCTGTTCACTCTAAAGCTATAGACAAGTGCATACCGTTCTTTGACGCACTAAAGCAAGGAAGGAAAATTTTCGAATGGAGCGAATCTTGCCACACAGCTTTCGAGGAACTGCTACAACATATGGAAGCTTCTCCGATTTTATCAAAGTCAGTGGATGGAGAATACCTATTCATCTATTTAGCGATTTCCCCGAATGCACTAAGCGCGACTATCGTGCGGAAAGAAGCGAGAATCCAGCGACCTATATACTACATTAGCAAACGATTAACTAGAGCTGAGAAGAATTACCCAAAGTTGAAAAAGCTAGCGTATTACCTTTTGATCGCATCCCGAAAATTACGACCGTACTTCCAGGCTCATCCGATTAAAGTATTGACTACCAACCCGTGAAGCAAGTTTTATACCGGCCAAAAACTTCCAGACGACTACTCAAGTGGAATATAGAGTTGAGCCAATATGATATAACATACCATCCAAGGAAAGTAATCAACGGGCAAGAGTTGGCCGACTTCATTGCCGAATTTACCATAAGAGACGACGAGGAGGATGTGCAGTTGGAAACAGACGCACAATGGAAGCTCTTCGTCGATGGCGCATCAAACAACTTCTGTTCAGTCATTGGGATAGTACTCGAAACCCCTAAGGGACAAGCCGTTAGCTATGCTTTATGCCTGGAGTTCCCAACTACAAATAACGAAGCAGAATAGGAAGCACTGATTGCAGGATTGAAGGTTGTGAAGGAACTCAAAATAAAGACTATCCACATATATAGTGGCTCCCAGCCGGTCGTATGTCTAGTGAAAGGAGAGCACCAGGCACGTGAAAAAAATATCGCTCCGTACCTGTCTACAGTACAAGTGTTGTTAAGCGATATCAAGCACTACACCATAACTCACATCCCACGAGAGAAAAACACCAAGGTAGGCTATTTGGCCAAGCTGGCAACCATCGGAGAACCCCAGTTATTGGGATTGGTTCCAACTGAAATGCTAACCAACCCAAGCATAGACGAAATGGACGTGGGCATGATTCTAGAGACCGCCGTCGAGCCAGATACATGGATGACGCTAATAAAGGACTATATACTTGTAGGAACCCTACCAACTGACCAAAATCAATGGAAGAAGCTCCTCCGCAAGGCGCCAAGGTACGTGATCCAGAATGGGATACTCTATCGAAGGGGATTCTTGACCCCTCTCCTTAGGTGTGTGACTGATGGTGAAGCACGAAAAATCCTGAAGTAGATACATGAAGATGAATGCGAAGACCACATTGAGGGTAGACGCTGGCAAGGAAAGTCCTTCGATATGGATACTACTAGCCAATAATAAATCGCAATACTGTAGATCATGCCAGAAGATGCATCGCTATTAAAGATTCAACAAAATTAATTGAACTACTTCAATAGTACTGACACAAATGGTCAGCCCATGGCCATTTGCGATATGGAGGATCGATCTGATTGGTGTCCTTCCAATAGCTAAAGGAGGAGCCAAATATGCTATAGTTGCCGTAGATTATTTCATAAAATAGGCCAAAGCGGAACCGCTGGCCACCATAACCATGAACAAAGTCATTAACTTTGTTACAAAAAACATCATTTACAGGTTTGGTGTGCCATAAAAAATCATCATTGACAATGGAATACAATTCTAAAGTGTCGAGTTCCATGACTTCTGTAGGCGCTTCCAAATCGAAAAGAGCTTTTTCGTAGTGGCTTATCCACAGGCAAATGGGCAAGTGGAATCAATAAATAAGATCATCAAGTCCACCATCAAAAAACGATTAACAAAGCAAAAGGAAATTGGGTTGACGAACTTCCACTCACACTATGGGCATATAGGACAACACACAAAGCGACAACTGGCCACACTTCGTTTGCATTAGCATATGGTTCAAAAGCAATGATTCCTGTTCAATTAGAAGTCCCTTCGCACCGAAGACAAGATTTTAATCAAACAAAAAACGAGCAACTCCTACTCGAATCGCAAGACATGGTCGATGAAAAAAGAGAAGAAGCAAAGTTGAGAACGGCTGCCCACCAAAAAAGGATTGCACGGTATTTCAACTCCAAAGTTCATAGTCCGACCTTTAAAGTTGGAGATCTTGTGCTCAAGTGAGTTTACCCTATACCGGGAGCCTTCGGACCAAACTGGGAAGGACCATATGTCGTTAATCAAAAGCTCAGTGATGAGGCTTTCAAGTTGACAACCGTCGATGGGGTTGCCGTTCACAGAGCCTGGAATAACGAATCGCTTCGCCGTTATTTCATCTAAAAAACTATTTTATGTGTTTTCTATTTCTTCAGCAAATAAGCCATCCCGGAAATGCCGATGGAATTGTAAATAGGCAACGGATCTACCATGCTTTCCTTAATAGAGTTTGCTTCTTGAACCAACCAAACTGTGTTCAAAATAATTACCCACCGAGTCGACGGAAGCAAATCGACTCAAACTAATGGATCGGCAGAACCCAATCTTTGCCCTCTTACAATTGGACTGTCTCGGCAACATCAAGAGGGCTAAAGAAAACAAAAACTCTTCATGTTGCCAAAGATAGGAAATATCGAGGAGCTCCCAAAATAAAAACTCCTCGTATAGCTCAAACATAGGAAACATCAAGGAGCCTATAAAATAAAAACTCCTCGTGTTGCCCGAAGATAGGCAACATCAAGAAGCCCTAAAATAAAAACTCTTCGCATTGGCTGAAGATAGGCAACACCGAGGAACCACAAAATAAAAACTCCTCATGTTTCCCGAAGATAGGCAACAATGAAGAGCCTCAAAATAACAACTCCTCATGTTACCCGAAGATAGGCAACCCCGAGGAGCACCAAAATGAAGATTCTCGTGTTGCCCGAAGGTAAGCAACACCGAGGAAAAACAAAAGCCGTGCATCTCATGAGCCGCGCACCAAAATTCTAACTCCTCGCGTTGCCCGAAGATAGGCAATGCTATGAAGCATGAGAAACCACACACATATAGTCAGGAATAATGAGTGCAACCCGGACAAAATTGGCGCTAGAAGGGGGCACTCAATGATCGATACCCATGCATAAATTGCATATTCACCTGAATGCCGCCAAAGATGAGATTGCATGCTAAAATTGCAATATCTCCAAAAATTAAGAATCAGGTCGCAACTTAGCCAAATTTTTGATAAAGATTAGTTAAGCCATAAGTTATCGGCAACTTGGAAATGGTTTGAAGTGAACAGCCCTATGAACTAGGGGGCATACCCCTGTACCGAGGCAGAACCAAACAAATGCAATAAGTTCATAGGCTCTATCGCTCCAAACAACAACAAGTTCACAAATTCTATCTCGAAGTTTTATCAACTTCCAAACAAAAATTTCTAAGTTTTAGAAAATTCTATAAACTTCCAAAAAAAATTCTAAGTTTTAGAAAATTTTATAAACTTCCAAACAAAAGTTTCTAAGTTTTAGAAATTTTTATAAAGTTTTGGGAATTTCCAAACAAAAATACTCTAAGTGCTGTTAATCTTTAAGTTCTATCGCTTCGAATGAAGAATTTTGACTATAATCACATAACCAGCAAAGTATGAAATGAAACAAGCACAAATACAAAGACCGTATATGAATAGGAAGATGAAAGTAAAATTAACATATCATTGTATTGTTTATGATTTTCGGTACACATGACCAAAATATAGGGGTCGCACCCACACCACAATGGCCAGCGAAGAGAAAATACAGACTCTATAGTAAGGATGCAAAGTGTAGAATCTGCACTTGAACAAAACGATTCAAAAGAAAACAAAACGAGTCGGTCTTCTTGCATACTGTTCGCCAAAATCAAATCCATCCTCACGCCTACCGCTGAACGCTTCTTGCCACCGCCCCCCTTTCCACCTCTGGTTGGTAGCTTCTACTTCTTTTCGGGAGAGGTGTCGCTGCCAGTAATGTCAACATAAACTTTGGTGGCAATTTCCTCCTCCTCTTCCGGAAGTTTTTCAGAAGAGCTTCCCTTTCCCTTGCATTTTCTTAACTTCCGGGAGCTCTGTGAAGCTTTGATGGCCTCTACCTTTTCCTTCTTGATGGCAACCAAATTATGGCGAGTCTTCTATGGCCTCTCCATCTATGTTTCCTGCTCTTTAGCTTCCACGGCAGTTATATCACCTTCCAAAGACGCTGATGGATTGTCCAAGCATGGAGCGCCGCTATTTTCTCGGCCTCTGGCCCCGATTGTGAATTAGACGTGGATGTGGGAACTGGAGCAAGACCGGATACAATCTCAAAGGATGTGAAAATGGCAGTAGGCACAGGCACCGAAGTAGTTGGCATGTCAACAGGAAGAGTGCATGGATTTACAAGATTAAAAAGGAAGGCGTTAAACTCATCTTGCTCATGTGGCATAAGATGGAGACTCCCGAATTCGAGAGAAGCATGGACATTACCCGCACCAAAGGAAGGATCATGAACGACGACTTCAAACTCATAACCTCCGCCTTCTTTTGAGGGCACCACCACATGAGGAACAATGTTAAGTCCTGAGCTCATTGGTTGGTCATGGAGCTGCTTTGATGGTTCACCCCCGCCAGAGGTAGAAGGCCTGGTAAACACGTCAGCAATAGACATTGGGGCAGCATCATTGACCTCCTTCTCTCATTCAACCCGAAGGATCTCTTGGCCCTCAAGCATTGCCTTCTTGGAGTCATCATTGAGACAAGAATCTTACAACTCTTGATCTGTATAAACATTGCCACTCTCAATAAAGTAGGATAAGCTTTCCTTCCAAACCAGGGTCAGAGTGCGCGGATACTTCGGGCCATGGTATTTGAGGGTCCCCTGATGCAACAAGGATTTAATATAAAAGTTCAGGACCATTGCATCCAACTTCTCCAATTTCCAATCAAAAGCATGTTGGAGGTCCAAATAATCTGCTATCACTGCAGCCTTCTTAATCTCAACAGTGGTCTTGTCGGCATTGAGTTGTGCGACCTGAGCCTATAACTTGGCGATGGTCTCAGCTTGGTCGGAGATCGTTTTATTGTGCCCCTGAACAATTAGATCGTGATCGGCGATTATTTTCCATTGAGCTTCGATGATAGCATTACATGTAGTCACTTCTTCTTTCAATTTATCCTCTTCTGCATGAGTCTTTTTAATTTCGTCTCTCCAAACAATATAGACCTTCTCATGCGTGTCCTTTAACTCCTTTATCAGGCTGGCGGTCCTCCTACTTTCCTAGAGCGGTGCCTCCTTCTCCTCCTCTAACTGTTTAATTTTAGCGTCCCATTCGGCCAATGCCCTTTCAAAATCATCTTTATCATACTCAAAGGAGAGGATCTCTTAGTAATTATTCATGATGGGGTCCGCCAGCTGCTTATAGAGCTTTTCCCATTTCTCGGCCTGCTCTAGGTCGTTTTGGATATCTTGGAGAGGTAGCATGAAAGAATCCCTACAAATGAGATGAAGATCCATGTCGAACTTAACCCCTCTTAAGAACCAACCCGGGAACGTGGCCTCAAGCTCATGGGGGCCCAAAGGAAGAGTATAGGCCGGCCTCCAGTGGGGTGAGATGCACCAGGGGCAACAGTAAAAATGAGGGAAGATGGAACATGTACTGAGGGCAGAATTGGGGTAGAAGTGACAAGAATCTCTTGGCCCACAGAAGTGTGTTTCGAAGCAAATTCTGAAGGATGTGAGCGATAGTCGAACCTTAACTTCTTTGAATGCTCGTCTCTTTCCTCATGAGATCTTCTTTTCTCATACCCGTCTCAGTGTGAATGAGCCTTATCTCTCTCCTCTTAGCGATGAGTTTCATCTTCGAGTTCCTTCCTCCGACTATAATCTTCTACCGTCTCCTGAACTTGATGGTGGCTGAAGGAGCGCTATGGATACCGTTGTAAATCGGTAAATTCCTCGAAATCGTCATATAAGCCTCGTCCTTTCGTCATACCTGGAATAAGGCATACAAGAACAGTTTCAAAAGCATAACATAAGTTGAGAAAATGTATGAAGGAATGAAAGAATGGAAACAAGTGTAATCCTAGTGCAAGGTGTTGTGTATTTTTGATATGGGCCTAAGACGTTGTCACAAACCAGAACGAACGCCTGTCAGAGCCAGGATCAGACTAACTGTAGTTGTTGTAGGCGAGGCTGAACTGATTGATGGAGCTATATCGCCCAAACAGGAGGGCGTCATGTCAAATCTGAAGTCTCTTTTCATGAACACATCGAAGTCGACAAAAAAAATCTCTAAGATCTCTAAAGTCCACCATGATATCCCTACTCGGTGAGGCTTAATGTTTTCCAGATTCTTGAAATTTACCTTTGTCATTCGTGTTAGGAAGGGGCGAACTCAGGAGAATGGGACTCATTCTTGGAGTCTCATCGCAAGACTCCGAGTCCTCGCCCTCAAATTCTAATGAAAAGTAATCACTGGAGGTGGTTTCATCGTTTCTTCTTTCAAACTCCCCCCTTCCTTTTCCCAATCCACCACGGCCTTGCCTTCCCTATGCGTAAACTCATCCAAAAGCGAAGTATTTAATAGATAGTCAAGGATAAACCATCTAGAAGTGAAGTATTTAATAGATAGTTAAGGATATATAGTCCAGAAAAAGAATAGCCAACAGGTGTTAGATTAATTTTGATTATATTGTTTGGTAGGCCCGAGTCAGCCAAAGGTTAGTAGTTATCCAAACAAAATTTATGTGCTTGAACAAATAGTTCATTATTATCTGATATTTATGTATGTTTACATAATGAATTGCTTTACGATATTTAACCAGTTTTGGTTGCAGAAAAATGTTTTGCAAAGATATGTTTTAAAAGGATGTTAGTGAACGGAAACCCGGTCCGCTCAGCGGCATGGTCTCACTTAACATACTAAATCGAGATATATAATATTATTTGTACCAGGCTTTATGTCTGACTTGAAGTTTATGTTTTCCCCTTAAACTCTCGGGTGCTCAAAATTAATTTGAGTAGGCTGAGGGGATAGGGTCTTTTTAGGTTCAGTAAAATGACGAATAAGGCTACCGGAGGAATGTAGGAGGCAAACATATAGCTATTTAGGATTTGCAGTTCTTGTTTAATGTTTTGTTGATCTTCCGCTGTAACTGTATTAAGTCAATTATGACTATATGACTCTGATCATCCAAGGGGGTATCTTCATATACCGCTCTTGGCATATTTTGTTATAAGTATATTTGATCTATGCTTGGGAACGAATTTGGTATTATGTGAAATGAATATGGAACGTCTACTTTGAATGTAATGAAGAAAAGTTGTTTTGAAATCTGAGTTTTGTTTCATATTCAAGTGCTTCTGATATTATGGATACCATTAACATAGCGGTATGTAGTCGCCAGAAGCTAATACTATGGATGACTGTAACATCTGTAGTGCTTAGTTTTGGGCCTCTAAATAGGGGATATTACACCTCCTCTGCCACATATGCTCCCTTCCTCTGTGCACTTCAAACCCAACCACATCACCTAAAACTGTATGCAACCTTCACCTCAAACGCCACCCAAAACCAACACCTTAAGCATCACTTCAAACTTACAATCACCATTATCAAATCCATCATTCACCACCATAAAACCAATAACCTTCAAGTCCAATAACCTACCTAGAAATCACTCTGGCAACCACGCCTACAACATCAAAACAACCTACCTTTGTGTGGCCTCCCTCCAAAGCCAACCATCACCAAAACTCTGATCCACTACCAGCAATTGTCTCTTCAATCCCACTACATTAAAACAATCCTCCCTTCCTCACTCTCAACTCCCACTACTACCTGCATCTCTATCCATGATTCACAATCATAAAGATCCCATACCCGAACCTATTTTGTTCACCGCAAACGAAGTTCACTACAACCTTCAGTTCACGACAAAGTACAACGCAAAACCACCATCTCCTCAAAACCACGATAACAACCGAGACCCCATTACCTCAACTAGAAATTGACCAGTTCCCCCTCAAACCTTCTTGCCTTAGAAAATACCCCATCTAACTCACAACCTCCAAATAGCAGCATCCTATCACACTCAACCAGTGACCCGAGAATCCTCGTCTCATTCGAATTATGATATTAGAATTTCATTTGGGAATTCTGATTTGCGTTGCGAATTTCTAATTGTTGAATTGAGTATAGAACCTTGTTTATAAAAGTGTTTTGGAGCTGTATTGTGTTTGTTTATAAGAGAACCGTGTTTGTTTGATTTGCGTCATTGTTCGTTGAGTTCTGTGTTTGTTTGTGCTTGTTTTTTTAGGCTGTGTCAACTGTGTGAGTTTTTGAAAAAAAATAATTTCAAAATTTTTTAGTTCTCCTTTAAAAAAATTCATTTGGTTGGTAATTTCAGGTTTAGTTTAATTGCATTTTATTTAATTTTTCTTTTAAACAACATTCTTTCTTTATAGTTAAAAAATTGTTTTCATTTTAAAAATAACCATAAAAAAACATTTCAAATATTTAGGTTTCAAATTGCAGGAAATCAAAAGGAGAAGACTTCCTTGCTTTGCTTAGTAATTGCACTAAACAAATCGCTGCTTTAAAAAAATTTATAAATAATTCTACATGCTTCGGTATCATGCTCTTATCTCCTGTTTTTATTGCTCTTGCAATGTTGGTTGCTTGCATTTTTTTTTAAAAAAGAGCAACAAAAACAAAATAATTTTTTTATTCGTAGTTGCATTGTTAATACAACTTTAATTTCTATTTTGCATTCATTTCATCCTATTTTCTTTTCTAAGGGAAACACCCAACTTCACATAAGGTGGGGGATTTCATACCGCTTCCTTGGTCCACAAATTGCATATCATCTTAGAACTTGACTAATAATCACGGTGAGACATTGGACTTAAGGGTGTCACAGGCTCATTTAGGGCTTAATTGTACCTTGACAAGTTGTCTTCTTTTAACAATGTATTTCTTGGTGCCTAGGATACGACAGTGCAATAATCATTTATAAATATTACGGTGATTCATAAATATTATAGTGATTGTTTCTTTAAATGTACGTAAACCTTTGGCTGTATTGCTATGGTGATTCCTGGTGCACCATAACTTCTGTCCGTTACCTGGCTAAAAACTATTTTGTTGTATTAAGTCAAAGTATGATTATACAATTTTGAGTTAGAAGCTACTAAGGACAGAATTTTTTTAGTTAAGTTCTTGTATTCATTTAGTTGCATTATTTCATGCAAATAAAAGAAAATCTCATTTTCCTTAACTTAGTTTTTAAACAAAAATCCAAAAAAAAGACAAAAAAATATTTTCCTTTGAAAAAATAATCAAACGGAATCAAAAATCCAAAAACAAACATTTTACTTAATTTAGTTTTGTTTCAAAACAAAAAATAAAACATTAAAAAAAAATTAAATCCAAAAAAAAAAATAAATCAAATTTCCCTTTTGAAAAATGAATTCTTTTTGGTAAATATTTTTCTCTACAAAAACAAAAGAAAATAATTTTTCGCTTTATGTATCTCTCTAAACTTTGTTCCATTCTGTTAACCTTGATTTTCACATCTCTCTCTCCTTGATCTTTACATTTGTGCATGAGTACCTGGACTCGTGACACAACAACAAATTGTTGAACCCGAACGCACGATCCTCCAACGATGGCTAATAAAAACCCTCCCCGAACTCTTATGGATGAAATCTTTTCCGACAGAGTTTGTATTCCTTCTTTTATCACATTACCCGACCCAACGGGTAATCACTTCGAAATTCATTCAAATCATATTGTCATACTCCCAAAATTTGGCAATTTTAAACACGATGACCCATACATCTTCTTAAGAACAAGTTTGTGCAACCATTAAACTCCAACAATTTTGTGATGATGGAATCAAATTTAGTTAATTCCATACGCCCTTACCCATTATGTTAAAAAATGGTTGTACAGCATACCTTCATACTCAATTAAAACATGTGACGAATTCATTAAAATTTTCTTAAAGCATTCCACCCCTTGGAAAAAAAACAACCAAAATACAGAACAAAATTATCAATTTTCATCAATTTAGGGGCAAACCTTTTGAAAAATACTTTGAGAGATTTAAAGAGCTTTTGATAAAATGTTCATACCATAATTTTAAAAAATGGACTCTTTGCCAAATCTTATATGGTGGACTTAAAAATAGTTCATGCACCATGCTTGAATTGATGTGCTAAGGCATTTTCTCACCCAATATCACGATAATGCTTGGCAATTCCTTAAATTCTTGATCAAAAAATCATTCTAATGGGAACGTTCTAACGAAAAATTAATTTATTCATGACCAAACGCACACTTGACAGGATCATTATTCTCTTTGGAAGCAAAAATCGATGCAATGATGAGTAAATTTGACAACATTTTCTCATCCAATCAAATGAACCAAGCTTCCCAACCATTGTGTTATAAATGCAACGATCTGAAACACATCACTGATCAGTGTCCTCCTTCGGTAAAACAACATAATGCTTTTAACAAGGTTAAGAATGATTCATTTTCTCCAATGTACAATCCCGGTTAGAGAAATCATCCTAACTTTTCATGGAACCAAAATAATTCTAGCACGAATTTGGTTCGTCCTAATTATATTTCATTATAGTTATATGATTCAGAGTATCATTTCCTATTTGATCCCTTTGAATTCCATATTCGAAGTTGCGATTTTGTTTCATTAGCTATCTTACTGTTGAGTCAAGATTTTTATAGAGTTTTGATTTCTGACAAAGGGATAAGCCGTGATCAACAAAAAGAAGTTATTCAGACACAAAGAGCTCCATATGATTAGAGGTTGATTATTTTGTATGTTAGTAATGATTATTTATGTTAAAATCTATCCTCAAATAATCTTATGCCTTTAATCTTCGAATATATATATAAATATATATGAGTGCACATTAACTGTGCAGTTTGGACAAAACTGGTCGACCGGTCAAAACCAGGTGGTCGACCGTTTTTGCCCAGAATGCACAGATAATGTGCACAAGTGAACATAACGTATATATATATTCAAATTCCTGTCTACTGGTCATTTTTTGACCTGTCGACCGTTTTTAAACAGAGAGCAACCTTTCCCAAAAGACACTTCCTTCTTCAATGGTTGCATCTCTTACCTTTCAATCAATGATCATAACTTTTAATGGCAACTGTTCACAAAGAGTTACAACTATTTTTCTCTATATATACTCATCTAAATCATTGATTAAAAAATACATGAAAACATGATTATATATGCTTTTTAATCTAATCTCTGAACTTACTTTCTACATACTCCTGCATTCTAAAAGCTCTCGATTATTTATTGAATCATTGAAACTATTTCATATCTTTTGATTCAATAAGTAATATACTTTCCTTAATCTTTTCAAAACATCATTCGCATACTTTGAGGATAAGATTATAGGAAGGGTGTACTACTAGTGACAAATCCGTGTTTTCAAGAACACAGGTAGTCAACAACAATTGTATTTGTTCTTGTGTTGAAGTCCTCTGTGTTGTAAGAGGCAAGTGTTGAAGTCCTCAGTGTATTAGAGGCGTGAAATCCCGTTCGGTTGTTCGGGTGTTGTAAACCTGTTCCTCCGGGTGAAGCGAGGTAGTTAATAGTGAAAATCCAGATAGAAGTCTGGGACTGGACGTAGGACGGTGCTCCGAACCAGTATAAAAATCTCTGGTGTGATTTTTCTATTTTTTATTTACTATGCTATTATCATCTATTTCCGCATTTATATTGTAGTCCATATTACACGATCCGTGTGTACTATATTAGCACATATAATTGTATACACACCGCACTTTCATTTGGTATCAGAGCATACGGTAACTTTCATTTGGTATCAGAGCCTGGTTTTCTAGAGATCGTAACAACATCCTAGAATAAATGGCTACAAAGAGATCTAGTCAAGGCAATAAGAAGAGGAAGAGCAATAAAGAACAATCAAAGGAGCAAACAAACAAATGCTTCATGGCAAAAGATAACGAGGTTAGTGATCTAACTTTTGATGATATGATAGAAATAAATTCAGAACTTCTAGACACTTTAAAAAGTCTCAAAAGAAAATATAAGGAAGCTCTGGAAAATCAGAAGAAAGCAGAATTCGAAAGAGATATGCTTAAAGACGAGAAGAGAATATTAGAAGAAGAACTTGAGAAAATTCAAGATTCAGACAATTCTCAACTCGCTCTATTAAGTCAAGAAATAGAAGCTCAAAAAGAAAAGAATAATGCTCTAGCTTCTGAAAATCATGAGTTAAAAACAAAGATTAAAATTGTTGAGTTAGATAACACTAGTCTCAAAACTAAGCTTGATGACATTACTAAAAATATTTCCAATTTTAATAAAGGGAGAGAAAATTTATCCAGGATTATTGAAAATTCTCAACTTGCTTCAAATAAGAAGGGATTAGGTTATGTTAAGAATTCAAAAGCTCACAATGATAGAAGTGGTGTAGGCTATAAACAAGCTAAAAGTAAAAATAGTACTAGATATGCATTCATGTATACTAACTCTAGTGCTAGTACTAGTAATCAAGATAGTTTTAAAACCAGTTATAGTCATAATAGTACTTTGTTTAGAAATGATAGAAATTATTCTTCAAGTACTAAGCTAATGACTAATAGTATTAAGATATGGATTCCAGCTAATATGATTGATCATGATAAACAACTTTATATTAGCAACTATTATAAGAATGTAATTTGTAATGAAAATTATATTTATAAAGGTTCAACCACACCCAAATGGGTATGGTTTCCAAAGACCTAACCCCCCGGACCCTAACATAGTAAGTGGGCACCGAAAATTATTATTATTTTTTACAGGTACTCAGAGAAACAAAAGGAAAATGATAGATTTTGGAATTTCAAAGAATGTTCCATATGTTTAATAGAATTACGTGCTTACAATAAAATATGGACTTCGGTAAATATGGTAAAATTTATTTTACTTTTCCTTCATAATTAATAATGAGTTTATCTCGTTATATACAAGATATTTTATATAATTTTATATATTTCCCCATTCTTTTTGATAATGACAAAGGGGGAGAAATTCATATGCATATAAATAGAGGGAGATATTATACTTAGGGGGAGATGTTATACCTAGGTGGAGCTTTAAAGATATTATCTGGCACTTGTACTAAATAGTGTCGTGTTTTAATTCGTACTAGACTTGTGTGTATTATCATCTTGTGTGAATGTTACTCTTGATCTATGGTAGTAGTTTTATGTTGCTTATAATCTCTTTTACATCCTCCATTTAAACAACTCCTTTTTGTCGATGACAAAGGGGGAGAAAATTGTGCTAACAGTATATATGCAGGACACAATCTCAGGGGGATATTTATACAGGGGGAGATTCATAAATATGTTGTCATCAATCAAAAAGGGGGAGAATGTTGAGTCAAGATTTTTATAGAGTTTTGATTTCTGACAAAGGGATAAGCCGTGATCAACAAAAAGAAGTTATTCAGACACAAAGAGCTCCATATGATTAGAGGTTGATTATTTTGTATGTTAGTAATGATTATTTATGTTAAAATCTATCCTCAAATAATCTTATGCCTTTAATCTTCGAATATATATATAAATATATATGAGTGCACATTAACTGTGCAGTCTGGACAAAACCGGTCGACCGGTCAAAACCAGGTGGTCGACCGTTTTTGCCCAGAATGCACAGATAATGTGCACAAGTGAACATAACGTATATATATATTCAAATTCCTGTCTACTGGTCATTTTTTGACCTGTCGACCGTTTTTAAACAGAGAGCAACCTTTCCCAAAAGACACTTCCTTCTTCAATGGTTGCATCTCTTACCTTTCAATCAATGATCATAACTTTTAATGGCAACTGTTCACAAAGAGTTACAACTATTTTTCTCTATATATACTCATCTAAATCATTGATTAAAAAATACATGAAAACATGATTATATATGCTTTTTAATCTAATCTCTGAACTTACTTTCTACATACTCCTGCATTCTAAAAGCTCTCGATTATTTATTGAATCATTGAAACTATTTCATATCTTTTGATTCAATAAGTAATATACTTTCCTTAATCTTTTCAAAACATCATTCGCATACTTTGAGGATAAGATTATAGGAAGGGTGTACTACTAGTGACAAATCCGTGTTTTCAAGAACACAGGTAGTCAACAACAATTGTATTTGTTCTTGTGTTGAAGTCCTCTGTGTTGTAAGAGGCAAGTGTTGAAGTCCTCAGTGTATTAGAGGCGTGAAATCCCATTCGGTTGTTCGGGTGTTGTAAACCTGTTCCTCCGGGTGAAGCGAGGTAGTTAATAGTGAAAATCCAGATAGAAGTCTGGGACTGGACGTAGGACGGTGCTCCGAACCAGTATAAAAATATCTGGTGTGATTTTTCTATTTTTTATTTACTATGCTATTATCATCTATTTCCGCATTTATATTGTAGTCCATATTACACGATCCGTGTGTACTATATTAGCACATATAATTGTATACACACCGCACTTTCACTTACAACTAGAATCCCTCTTTTTTCCGCGCAAATCTAAATCGGCTAATTGTTCTCTGATAGACCTGCCCCTGTAGAGATTTCTCGGTTTCGAAATGTCTCAAAGCCTTGGGTAGTAAAAAAAGTGGGTCTATCTCTTTCTATATATCGAAAGTTAAGAAATCATTATATAATAATCGAGAAGTTGAAATAGAAAAGAAAAAAGGGAGGTTGCAAAATGGATCTTTTTCTATCGTTGATCAGAGATTTTTCTATGAAAAATACGAATCGGAGTTTGAAGTCAACCGATCTCAACAAATGATTAAATAGGATTTATGGCTACACAAACCATTGAGGGTAGTTCTAGATCTAGGCCAAGACAAACTACAACATTCCCGTTGATGTGAACTCTTGGGGAAGATCAGCCTGTTATCCCTAGAGTAACTTTTATCCGTTAAGCGACGGCCCTTCCACTCGGCACCGTCGGATCACTAAGGTCGATAGTATAGGATACTTATTATTTATTCGGCCCAATCCTTTTCCTAAAAAAAGGATTGATCCGAGTTTAATGAAAGAAAATTACTATGCAGTATATTCATCGATGAGTCAAAAAGACAAATTGAAAAAACATTTCGGATATGATATTTTGAAGACCAAAAAGATTCTTCCAATGTCTCATTTTTGGGTCCAATGGAGCAATGGTGATAGTTATTCTGTATATTTTGACATTGAAAATCATATTTTTGAGATTAACAATAATAGTTTTTTTCTGAGCGAATTCAAAACTTTTTTTTTCCAGTTATTTGAATAGTCTGTTCGCCCATTAAAGCGGTACGTGAGCTGGGTTCAGAACGTCAAGCATTTCCGAACAACTTTCCAATCACAAATGTTAATCATAAAATCTAATCGATAACTAATGTTAATCATAAAATCTACTTAAGTGCGACGGCATGAAAGAAGATTGATAAAATGCCAGATTCTGTTGAAATAGTCAGCATGGGTTTCGACAAGGGTCACAACAGAATGTTTCAAAGGCATTGAAAAGGCTTTCGAAGGGGTCGCAGGTGTCAGGCACCGTCGCAAGTGATAAATAAAGGAAAAAGCTTTCTAAAAGAAAAGCGGAGCTATCCTTCCGCCTCTTTCAGACCTTCCAACACAGTTGGATTAGCAAAGACAACATCGGAACCCCCTTTTGAAGGTAATGAATGTTAGCCTATCATATGCGCGCCAAACCTTTTGGTACCAAAGGTTTCGCCTTTGTTCAAATTGTCCAAAACAACCCTTTCGAAAGTAGGCAAAGCCTTTCGAACTGGTCAAAGCCAATAATGTTAGAAGAAGGTTCCGCATAAGTGCACATATATGCATTCGGAAGCTGCCTACATCATTGAAACCACTGATGCTTCAACATCTTCGAAGCCCAAGAAAATAATCTGTCGATAGAGTCGAAAGCTCCTATGTTTACATCTGATGGCAACAAGACAACATGAAGAGAAAATCACATATGAGGCCTTTCGACGACGTCGAAAGAAGTTCAGTAGAAAGCAAGGAAAAAGGGAACGCTAAAGATTTGACAAAGGCGAAAGGTAGATAAAGAACGCTTTCGACAAGGTTGAAAGGTATGGAGTAAAGAGAAGGGAAGTGCAAGGGTGAGTTAAATGACTCAAAAGAGATACCTCTCAACTTCATCGAAGTTAGACGAGCCCTTTCGACCGTTTCGAAAGGCATGGGGGCAGAATATAAAAGAGACCTTTCGACTAGGCGAAAGCATAAGCACGGAAGGAGGCCGATCTGCATCTATAAATAAGACCCAAGGGGTCCAGTTTTGGGGAATAAATTTTTGGGATCCTAAGCTATTTCTTTCCTTCTACTTCTTTGCAACTACAAAAAACCTTTGTAAACCCTAAATCAAATTGGGGGAAAAGCTCTCATAATTGTTACTCATTTTGGATTAATGACAATTGAAGGATGTGTGGATTCAACAAGGATTTCGATAATAAGGAAGATCATTATGATCATTAGCTAGACTAATGATCCATTGCATATTATTCTATCTTATTCTTTTAACTTCTTGTTATCTATGCAATTCATTAAGATTGACTTGGATGTAGACATGTGAAACATCATCACCTTCAAAACCAATCTCAAACAATAGAAAACAAATGAACATTCCCAAGGACAAACTAGAGCACAACATGGAACCCATTTTCGAATTCAATAACAAAGGGTAAACTCTAGTGGGGCAAGTGAAGTTGCTTGTGCAAATGGGGGTGCCACCATCTTGCAGAACTTTTGAGACTATTTTTGTGATTATCAACCAGCCATCTTACTACAACACTTTCTTTGGTAGGCGACGCTCCATGAAATAGATGCATTTGTCTCACTAAAATATGTGATGGTAAAGTTCTTGACGAAGAGAGGATGGGGCACCGTTCGAGGGGAGCAGTTCAGCTCTCGAGAGGTGTATTTTGCTACCATAGATCAATATAAAAAGGAGTATTCTTCTTACTTTGATTCATTCACTATTTTACAGCCTACGGATGGTAGATTTTTACATCCAACATTCGATGCAAAATTTAAAATCAATAAGTATAACAAGTGCATGTATGAAAGGTACATTCCTCTTAGAGGCAAATGGAAGAGAATCGATGCTAACTCCACTGAAGAAAGCCGAATCGTCACTAAATTCGATTACCGAGGGGGCGTGCATAGATTCAGATGATACTGCTAAGTTGATCAAGGTGGGAAAGGAATTGGATAGTGATTTGAAGAAGGATTTAATCTAATTTCTTAAGACCAATAAGGACATATTTGCATGGTCACATTCTGATATGGTGGGGATTGATCTGACAGTCATGTGTCATGCACTTAACATCAATCTAGAAGCAACCCCTATTAAATAGAAGAAGAGACAATTAGATAGTATGGTCTGATGCATTGAAGAAAGAAGTGGAGATACTCCTTGAAAATGGGTTTATTTGAGAAATATACTACCCAAAATGGCTAGCACACCCGGTCTTGGTAAAGAAATCAAATGGAAAATGGAGGACTTTCATTGACTATACGGACTTGAATAAAGAATGTCCGAAATATTGTTTCCCGCTACCCCAGATTGATCAATTAGTAGATACAACGAGCGGGCACAAATTATTGTCTCTTATGGATGCATATTCAGAGTGTAATCAAATTCCTATATTCAAACTGGTTGAGGAACGCACTGAATGGGGAATTTATTACTATAAAGCGTTGCCTTTTAGGCTAAAGAAAGCAGGGGCCACTTATCAAAGGTTGGTCAACAGAACGTTTAAAGAGCAAATTGGCCGGAATATGGAGGTTTATGTGGACGACATGTTAGTAGAATCTGCCGAGGCTAAAAATCATTTTGAGGATTTAGAAGAGATTTACAGAATATTATGAAAATATCAATTGAAATTGACCCCGCAGAAATTCTCTTTCGAAGTCCATTCGGGAAATTTGTTACGCTGCCTTGTAAGTGCCCAAGGAATTAATTCTAGTCCCTACCAAATTCAAGCCATTAAGGACATGGACAAACCCCAAAACCAACAAAAAGGTAATGAGTTTGAATGGAAGGGTAGCCGCCCTAAGCAGGTTCATTTCCAAAGCTATCGATAAATGTATTCCCTTCTTCGATGTAACCAAGAAAAGAAGAACTTTGAGTGGGGAGAAGATTGCAGAAAATCTTTTTAGGAATTAAAAAACCATTTGAAAAAACCATTGATACTTTCTAGTCCTGTGGATGGAGAGATTTTACACTTGTTCATGGCGGTTTTAGAATATGCAGTCAGCTCAGTATTGATCAGAGAAGGAAGTAGAGCTCAACTTCCTGTATATTATGCAAGCAGACGATTGAAGGATGCTAAAATTCGAAATCCAATAATAGAAAAGCCAGCTTACTGCTTGATTCCCATAGCACGAAAACTTAGAGCATATTTTCAAGCACATCCGAAAAGGGTATTGACCAATTTCCCCCTTAAGCAAGTTTTCAGTAAGCCAAAACCTTCAGGAAGGTTGGTAAAATGGGGAATCGAGCTCAGCCAATTTGATATAGAATTTCAATCGCGAGCCGCAATCAAAGGGCAAGCATTGGCAGATTTCATTGATGAATGCACTAATTTCATAAAAGAGCAATCAGAGAAGGAAAGGGATCAGAAGCCTATGTGGTAGTTATTCATCGATGGTGCATCAAATGAACAAGGTGTCAGTGCATGATATGTGATAATAATACCAAACAGACACCGTTTACATTATGCCATGAAATTAGGATTCCTAGCGACAAATAATGTGGCCAATATGAATCGATGGTAGGGGGTTAACTTTAGCTTTAGAGATCAAAATCCCACGGATTTAGATCTTTAATGACTCACAACTAATGGTAAATCAAATGAAGCAAACGTATCAAACAAAAGACCCCGAGCTATCTTTATATGTGAAGAAGATATTGAAAATGCTTGCTTTGTTTGAAGACTTTTCCATACGTCAAGTTCCAAGAGTAGAAAACTCACAAGCAGATTCACTGGCCAAACTATCCAGCTTAAGGGGAGCCTTAGAAACACGAATTTTTCCAGTAAGATATCAAGAAATTCTGAATATTGAAGAGGAACATCCGAACAAGGAAAGGTATTATTAGTTCTGACAAGATCCAAAGCTATGAAACAAGAGAAAATGAGGAGAGAAATTGATAGAAAAATATCACATGAGAGGGATGACCAATCGAGAACAAGTGAACCGTACGAAAACACTTGGATGTCATCTATCATTGAATATCTTACTAAAGGAATACTCTCCCCGACAAGGTTGAAGCAAGGAAAATCAGGCGACAAGCACCGACAACATGACACAATTTGAGAGTGAAGAATTCTCTCGCTTTTGCCACAAAAATTGAATCATTAAGAGCTTTTCCTCTGTAGTGCATCTAAAAACAAATGGGGCAGTTGAGGCTGCGAAAAATACCATAAAGACAATCTGAAAAAGTGACTAAATAAAGCTAAAGGAAACTGGGTAGAAGAACTGCCACTTGTGTTATGGGCTAATCGGAAATCTACTAAAATAACGATAGGACATCTCTCTACTCTTTGGTATATGGGTGTGATGAAATGTTACCAGTCAAAATTGAAATACTCTCACATCAAAGAATCACCTATCCATATGATTTAAATCAAGAACTAAAAAGAGAACCCCTGGATTTGATACATGAGCTGAAGATGAAGTAGCAATAAGAACAACAGAGTATCAAAGAAGAATTTCAAAGTACTATAACTAAAAAGTGAGAACGCGATCATTTCAAGAAGGAGATCTGGTACTCCGAAGAGTAATGGTGAATACAAGAAATCCCTTCGATGGACCCTTAATCATTTGTAAAGTAATCCCCCTAGGAGCTTACAAGTCATGCCAATGAGACGACAATATGGTTCCAAGGACATAGAATACCGAACATTCAAGACCATATTTTCCAAAGATGAATAAATAAAGTATTTCTTTCTTTGAAAGGAGAATCTACATGGTTGGGAGTGAAATGTTCCTCTCATTTGGACACTACCTAGATGGTAGAAAGCCACTTTCCACACCGAGTTGGCCAGGGCAGAGCAGCTCTTGGAGGGAAGGCGGAGTAAGCCTTTAACCGCACCACACTATGGCCAGGTTAAAGCATCGAACAAGCCCTTGGTTGCGCCTCTGATTAGTTCAAGGCACCTCTTAGAGGGAGGATGGAGTAAGCCTTTATTCGTGCCACACTATGGCTAGGTTGAGGCATCGAACAAGCCCCTGTCCATGCCATGCTATGGCCAGGGCATGGGGTCCCCTAGAGGGAGGTCGGAGTAAGGCTTTATCTGCATCAGACTATGGCCAGGTTAAAGCACCTGAAAAACCCCTGGCCATGCCTCTGGCCAGGTCAAGGCGCCTCCTGGAGGGAGGTTGGGTAAGTCCTTAGTTCTCGCCCCTAAGATGAGCTAACTAAGTGCACCAGACAACAATGGACTAAGATGTCCAAGCCTAAGAATAGGCTCATCAAATAATGGACTAAAATATCCAAGCCCAAGAAGAGGCTCATCAAATAATGGACTAAGATTTCCAAGCCCAAGAAGAGGCTCATCAAATAATGGACTAAGATGTCCAAGCCCGTGAAATGACATATCTCCAATGGACTAAGATGTCCAAGCCCGTGAAATGACATATCTCCAATGGACTAAGATATCCAAGCTCAAGAAGTGGCACATTTGATTACGGACTAAGATGTCTAAGCTTGAGAAGCAGCCGATCAAATCACCAATATATATAAAGCCTAAAGGGGGTTTATGCATGTCAAAGAAGATAGGATCTACGGAGTAAAGCAGCACTCCGTCTATTAATACCAGAATCTAGGTTTAGGGACTTTCATTTCTAAACTTCATTTATTAATACCCGAATTTTGGTTTCGAGTCTTTATCGATCACTTATGGACTTATTACATCCAAATCTGGGTTTCAGGATCATTACTTAACTCAACTTTAATGCCCTAATCTAGGCCAAGGATGCCTGTTATGAAGATAACTACTATGGATTTCTTATTGTCCAACGTATCCCTAAATCTAGGTGAGAGATTCCTATTATGAAATAGTTACTGAAAATTTCTAGTTATCCGACATACTCCTTGGTTTGGTCGCAGGATCTTTAACATAAAGACAGCTATTGCGAATTTTTGATTATCCACCAAAAATACCCGAACCTGGGGTTAATAATTCTATTCAGCGGACTATTTCTAAATCTTTCTATTTAAAATCTGAATCTGGGTTCTACATATTAACTTCTAAACTCCATAAGATAATTCCCTAATCTGGGTTAGGTTCCATTATCCCGCAGTTCCTGAATTTGAATTTTGGTTCTTTATCATCGATTTTGAATTCTATCAACCAAATCCCGAACCTGGGATTTAAAGTAGGAGTATTGAAGCTACAACAGACATTTAAGGCATCAACCTAAAGCTTTGAGATGGTCTTCTTAATACCCAAATTGGGGTTATTAGTTTGCAAGTTCAAATGATGCTCGCAAGCATCTAAATTCAGACTCTGGGGGCCATTCTTATTCTAAAGAAAAATCTCTAAGCACATTTCAAAATTTACGGGTTACAAAGGCTCATTGCCAGATAATAACTCGTAACCTCCAATTTCCTAACATCGGATATCCCCAGCAGGAAGTTCTTTGACTTCGATTGTCATATATTAGTTGTGGACCTCATATCCTTTGTTAAATTGTAACATCACATATCTTTGGTAACATTATTAAGGATTGTTAATTAGTGAAGTCAAATAAAATAATGTGTTGATTAGGGGATTGAGATTTGATTTTATTAAGGGGTAGTCGTGCCATTTAACCAATGAATTAAAAGAAGGGTTAAAATTAAATAGGAGGAGGGATATAATAGGAAAGCGGCCATTCCTAGATTCCTAAAACGTGGCCCTATATCCCCATACACATTCATTTTTATTTGTTCAAAATTTTAAAAGCTTAAGGCCGGCCACCATTAATAAGGAAAAGAGGAAGAATATTAAGAAAAGCTAAGAAAAAAGCTAATTTAAATTAAATCCATTCACATCTCAATCTCTCTAATCTCTAAAGCTAAGGTGAATAATGTTTACATCTCATATTTCTTTTGTTCTCGATTTTAAGATGAAATCCAAAATGTTTTGCATTGATTCGCCATGTTTTTGAATGATGGAATGATTATATATACTTGTTGATGATTTATGGTTGTTCATATATATTTTATGACATGTTTTGATATAAAAACCCTATTAGATGACATCCAAATGCCTTGCGAATTTTTATATAGACCAGAAATAATATTTTGGAGATAGGTTTCAGTATTTAGAATTTTCTGAATTTATGTAGATTTCACATGAATTATTTAGTGAAGAAAATGTTACTTTGGATTATAAATTATTTATGGCTAAATAATAATTTTTTTATTCTGAAATTTATATATGTTAGTAAACTTATAAAAAGTGATTTTTAGAAATTTTTGTCGAATTTTCCGAAGTGTTTTAATGGATATATAAAATTATTTAAGGTATAAGACTTAAATGTTTTATATATTTATAAATGGAGAATGGGATTTTTGTAAATAAATTCAAATTTTTATTTTGGAAAGTTGGCAGTACTTTTTGAAAAGAGAAACTTGCAACTAATCACAATTTGACAAACAAGGAAGGTTAGGTACAAAGAAATAGTTTAAAAGGACTAATCTACATGTTTTTCATTGTTTCGATGCTTTCGGCACTAGGTTCCTTCTCCTTAGCTTCGCTTTCGACACAGTCGAAACCAATGCACATGGTATTAGGGAACTGGTATGTAGTGAATTGGATGTAGGCGGAAGGTATGGAGTCAAAACCAGGGGTTCTGAACGGGTTGAGGCATTACTTTACTTTAAAAAGAAAATGCGCTTGCTTGCTTTCGACTTGGTTAACTTTCGACTAGGTTAAATGGATTTAAAGAAATGGTTTGATTGGGTTGTGCTTTTGTTTTAAATGATTGCTCTCGACTAAGTCGAAGTCTTTTGACTGCCTCTTTCTACCTTTCAACTCAGACGAGTTTCGAAAGTGTTGTTTTGTTTTGTTTTGTTTTGGTTTTTAAAAAAAAACTTGACCACTTCTCCAAAGCTTTCATGGGATGGTTTCAACACCATCATTTTTTTACTTAGGAATGATTTCGAAAGGAAAGCTTTCAACTTTAATGGGTTTTTGATCCTTTTGCTCCACTTGAAGGCATAATCCAAAGGTTTCGACCGAGGCAGTTTTCAAAGGTTCGAAGGGGTAAATTTTTGAATGGTTTCAAAAGATTTCCACATGTTTTAAATTAAACCTAAAGGCTTTCGTAAGGTTTAGTTTTTTAATGCTTTTGAAAGGTTTTTAATGAATGGTTTCGAAGGGGTGGTTCCCTAGGGTTTCCAAAGAGTTGAATGGAAAGGTATTTCCTATGTTTTCAAAAGGCAATATTTTAAGGTTTTCATGAAGGATGTCTAATGTTTTGAAGCTTTCGAAAGAAAGGCTTTTAATAGTTTTGAAAGGGGTACTTTCAAGGGTTTCGATAGGTTTGTTTAAAGGTTTTAGGCTTTGGTTTCGAATGTATTAATTAGACAATATAGCTGAAGTTTTTTCAAGTTAAAAAGGATTCTAAATTTTTTTGAAAGGATAGCCAATCCTTATTAAAGTTCATTAAAATTATTCCGAGTAAAGTATATATAACATGGAAAAATAGCTTAGAGTAAAGCTAAAGATGTATTTTCCTTATTTAAATATGATTTAAATGGCTAAATCATTTTGAAAAGGTGTTTCAAGGAAAAAGATGAAGGGTAGTTAACCCTCAGAGAATGACTCAAATTAGAAGGCTAGATAGGACTTTTGTAGGGTCATGCCCTATACTCATTAGCTATTAGCCCCTAGCTAATTTTTCCAGAATTCCAGTGTGTAGGGCTTGGTCATAAGTAAGACTAATATGATGGTCATAGAAAGGAATATTTATGTACAGAAATAGGTAATTGGTTAGCCTGAAAAACCATTAGGATCAATTGACCCTTAGAGAAGTAAGTTAAGGACAGACTATCCAGAAATTTTGTCTAACAAATGTTTAGACCATTTGATGCTCTACCTAGTGGGCCCAAGTCAGCCAATGGGACAGTTAGTCCAGCTTGAGGACAGTTAGTCCAGTTTGTAGGCAGTTAGCCCAAATTTTGGATAGATAGTCCATTTATTACATGTTTTTAGCATAATAGATATTGCTACTATTATTTTTGTTATTATTATTATGATCAGTTTGATTAACCAGCTTGGTTGTAGGAAAAGATTTGCAAAATATATGTTTTGAAAAGGATATCAGTGAGGGGAAATCCGTTTTGCTAAGCGGTGTGGTCTCACTTAATATCAATAAACAGAGATGTAACAGTATTATTCACACCAGGCTTTATGTCTGACTCGAAGTTTTTCTTTCCCCTTAAACTCTCGGGTGCTCAAAATTGATTTGAAGGGTTAGGGTTTATAGGTTTTAGAAATTTTGGCGAATAAAGCTTCCGAAGACGAGCAAGTGGCTGACGGGTATCTAATTAGGAGTTATATTTTTATTTTGTTTTGATTTCGCTATGTATATTAAGTCAGATATGACTATATTGAATCTAATCAACCAAGAGGGCATCGTCGTATGTCTCCCTTGGCGTATTTTGTAATTGATACTTTGATCATTACCTGTGAAACGTTAAGGGATTATGTAATTTGGATATGAATTTGTTTTGAAACGTAATTAGTAATTTTTTTTGGAAATCTATGAATTTGTTCATATTCAAGTGCTTCTGATGTTATGGATACCATTAGCATTATCGTATTTTGTCAACAGGATTTAATATTATGGATGACTACAACATCTGTAGCGCGTAGTTTTTGGCCTCTAGATACGAGATGTTACAACTTGGTATCAGAGCATATGTTTATGAAAAACTTTAAACTAAAAATGACTTTGAAAACATAATCCACAAAAATTAGAGTAAGATTGGGGTATGGGATAACGCTATAGCAACATACTTGTATTTCTTATATATAAGTATAAGCTTTATCTCTAGTCTCCTATCCTGTTAGGTAATTTTTCTATATCTCATGAGGTTTAAATACAGATATGGATGGTAGAAGAGGAAGAGTTAACCCAGGAGGCGTGGGAACCGATGGGAATGCCAAACCTAATGTGAGAAGGACCCAAGGTCAGGCATAAGCCGAGAATGAGGGTGTTGAAGTCCCATAAGTTAGAATTTAAGTTATGTATCAGTTTTTCATGAATATGACGGAAGCGAGAGTTGCAGCTGGAGTGCTAGGAAGAAATGCTGCATGAGCAGGGGTTCCTGGAGATTCGGTGGCTAACCAGTATGCTAACTTGAGCGAAGATCATATTAAGCTTGGATGGAAGCCATTTATTGGAACAGAAGATGCCATCGAGGTGGAAAATTGGTTGCTACATTATGAGAGAATCTATGGATATTTGGAGCTCAATGATGAGCAAAAGAGGAGGCTTTCTTAGAGATAGCTTCAAGGAGCAGCTTTGTTTTAGTGGAATAGTGTGACTATGGTAGTGGATGAGGAGACAATGACCTGGGATGATTTCAAGAGGTTTTAGGGGGGTTTATGTCTTTGATAGAACATTCTACTCTGGTCAAAAAGTTTGTTAAGTTAGAGCAGGGAGAGATGTCTGTTTTGAAGTATGCCAGAAGGTTCGAGGAGTTGGCCAAATATGAGTATGCTTTAGTGGACACAGTGATGAACAGGAATGAGAAGTTCATCAGGGGGTTGACACATGAGTTAGCAAGGGCAACATTATCTCATATTAGAGATCTGTTTGATGCTATAGTAGAGATGACCTTAAAACATGAGGAAATTCTTGATTCTCTAGAGAAGAGTAAGGCTAAGGTGGTCTAGGTTGGGAAGAATCAAAAGAGGAAGTTCTTTCCTACGAAAGGTGCTAAGAAAGGTGGAGCGGCTAAGAAGGGAGAGTCTAAGATTGTTTGCTTCAAGTGCAACAAGAAGGGGAATTTTCCAATATGAGAGTCATGCTGGAAAGACAAAGGAGATATCCGATAAGAAGAATGTCAAGTGCTTCAATTACGACCAGATTGGCCATTATAGAAACCAACGCAAGGAGCCCGCTAAGGATGGAAATGTCAAACTGTATGCATTGGAGCCTGCAACTTCGAAGCCAACGGCTCAAGAGAAGGGAAAGGCAGTTTTGGAGGTACGCTTCAGATTCATGGTATGTCTGTTAGCATTCTATTTGATACTTGTGGATCGAATTCTTTTGTATCCAGATCTTTGATAAATAAGCTTAACCTAAACCCACATATTTAGTTACTTTCTTACGGGTTGCGAATCCAATAGGAGGGTATGCAACTCTAGGGTTGAGATGTGACCAGTTAGAGTTTGACTTGTTAGGTCATGCCTTTGTTTGCGGTTCATGTGTTTGATTTTGTGGGGTTTGGGATTAGTCTTGGGACGAATTGGTTAAGAGAGTACGATGCTAGGATATTTTTCCAAGATAGGAAAATATCACTTAGACGCCCTGATTGTAGTGATCGGATAGTTTATACTGTAGAAGGTTCTAATGGTGAGGTGAATGCTTTGTTGGGTGTTATGGAGTTGGAAGATGAGCTGAATCAATTTTTCGAGGTTAGAGAATTCACGGATGTTTTTGAGCCTATAGTTGGATTGCCACCGAAACGAGCTACTGAGTTTTGGATAGATTTGGTTACGGGAGCAGAACCCATGAGTAGGCCACCAAGCCAGATAACCCCTACAGAGATGAGGGAGTTAAATGTGCAGTTGGTGGATTTTGGAGGCAAGAGTTTTATCAGGCCGAGTAGCTCGCCTTGGGGAGCAGCCGTAGTATTCGCTAAGAAGCCGGACAAATCATTAAGGCTATGTATTGATTATCATAAGTTGAATGAGAGGACGATAAAGAATCGATATCCATCGCCGAGGATTGACAATTTGTTCAATTAGTTAAGTGGAACCAAGATATTTTCCCAATTGGATTTGGCGATAAGTTTCCGTCAGCTCAGATTAGCAGAGGATAGTAACCTTTGACGGCATTTAGGACCAGATATAGGGCGTACGAAGTGTTAGTTATGCCATTCAAACCGACTAATGTGCCAGCTTTCTTTGTAGATTTGATGAATCGAGTTTTCTGAGAGCACTTGGATAGGTTCGTAAGCATGAATTTCATCTTAGAGTGGTGCTTGAGACGCTGAGGCAACATCAGCTGAAGGCGAAGTTTTCATAGAGTCGTTTCTAAAAGAAGGAAGTGAAGTTTCTTGGTCATGTATATTCAGAGAAAGGGTTTCAGTAGATCCGACTAAGATTGAAGCGGTGGATATTTGGAAGAGACTCGGGATAGTGACGGAGATAAAGAGTTTCCTTGGGTTGGCTGGTTACTATCGGAGGTTCATTAAAGATTTTTCGTAGATAGCGGCACCGATGACCAAGCTAACGAGAAAGGCTGTAAAGTTTGTGTGGACCGATAAGTGAGAGCAAGCATTCCAGAGTTTGAAACACTTATTGACCCATGCGTTTATGATAGTTGTTCCGGAAGAGAATCAGGATTTAGTGGTTTATATCGATGTGTGTGGAATCAGATTAGGAGCTATGTTGATGCAGAGAGCTAAAGTGATTGTCTACGCTTCTAGGCAGCTTACACCGAATAGGGATAGATATCCAACACATGATTTTGAATTGGGTGCAGTTATTTTTGCTTTGAAGGTGTGGAGACATTACCTTTTGGGAGAGAGGTTTTAATTATATACATATCATAAGTCGCTGAAGTATTTGTTCTCTCAGAAAGAGCTAAACATGAGACGTAGAGGTGGTTAGAGTTTATTGCCGCTTATGATTTTGGGATTGAATACACACGGGGGAAAGACAACAAGGTTGCAGATGCACTTAGCATGAAACATCAGAATGCAGTGTTGGCGATGATTGTTGAGTGGAAAGATTTGGAAGCACTAGAAGATTGTAGAGTGCAATAGATATTTGAGGCTGGGTCTAGCGGAGAAACCGTAGGTTATCCTATTTGGAAGTACAACCAGTGATGATCGAAAAGATTGCTTCTACATAGGAAGAAGATCAGGTATTAGCTGAACGGACTGGGAAGTTAAGAGATGGAACCAAGAGCGATGATATGAAAGATTTCAGTCTTAACCAAAATGGGTGGTTGAGAAAGAAAGGAAGATTATGTGTTCCAAGTGTAGGAAACATAAGGAAATAAGTCTTGGAGGAATGCCATCATTCGAAATTCTCTATACATTCAGAAAGAACTAAGATGTATCAGGATATGAAGAGGAGTTTCTTTTAGGAAGGTATGAAGGGGGATATTGGCTAATGGATAAATCAGTGCTTGAATTGTCAACAGGCAAAAGCCGAACACTAGAAGCCTAGTGGATTGATACAGCATTGGATATTCCAGTATGGAAGTGGGATACTATTTCTATGGATTTTATTGACAGGTTGTCAAGGTGGAATAGAGGAAGTGAAAGTATATGGGTTATAATGGATAGATTGACCAAAAGTGTCCGTTTCATTCCAGCCAAGTCAACTAGAACGACACCTGCATTAGTGAAGTTGTTTATGAAGAATATAGTTAGTCTGCACAGAATTCCTAGTAGTATAGTTAGTGATAGAGATTCCTTGTTCACTAGCGAGTTCTATAAGAATCTATAGGAAGTTTTGGGAACCAAGCTCAAGATGAGTACTGCTTACTATCCGTAGACAGATGGGCAAACAGAAAGAGTTAACAAAGTCTTGAAAGATTTATTAAGAACTTATGTTCTAGATTTCGAGGGATCATGGGAAGACCATCTGCATTTAGTCCAGTTTTTGTTTAACAACTTTTATCAGACAAGTATCGGGATGGCACCATTTGAAGCTTTGTATGGAAGGCCATGCAAATCTCTCATATATTGGTTAGAGACCGGGGATAAGTTGGTTCTTGGTCCAGATTTGGTTAGGGAAGTTTTACAGAAAAGATTGAGGTCATTTGAGCTAGGATGAAGGAGACTCAGTCTAGGCAGAAGAGTTATGCAGATAAAAGATGGAAAGATGTAGAGTTCTAAGTTGGAGATCAGGTTTTCATTAAGGTGTCACCGATCAAGGGTGTGATTAGATTTGGGAAATCAGGAAAGTTAGCACCGAGATTCGTTGGACTTTTTCGTATTATTGAAAGGATCGGGAAACTCGCATATAGAGTTGAGTTGCCAAGCAGTTTGGTAGCCATGATGTTTTACATGTTTTTCATCTCAAAAAGTATGTTAGAGACCTGGAAACTACTATTTCACTATCTATGCTAGATGACTTAGTAGTAGAACCAGACTTGACTATAGTGAGAAAGCCGATTCGTATTGTTGCAAGAGATGAGAAGAGGCTTAGAACCAAGATGGTCAGATTAGTCAAAGTCTAGTGGAGCGACAATGACAAGGACTGTAATTGGGAGATTGAAAGTAGGATTATAGATACTTATCCTGCTTGTTTGATGGTATGTTTTACCTCTTTGATTGATGTCTTGTGTACCTTATCGTAATTTCTAGGACAAAATTATTTAAGGAGAGGAGTTTGTAACACCCTATATTTTTGGTATTATTATTTAGGATATTTAATTAGTTAAATTAAATAAAATAATGTGTTGATTAGGGGATTGAGATTTGATTTTATTAAGGGGTTGCCGTGCCATTTAACCAATGAATTAAAAGAAGGGTTAAAGTGAAATAAAAATAGGGGTAAAATAGGAAAGATGCCATTCTTATTCCCTAAAACTTGGCCATGTATCCTCATACACGTTCATTTTCTTTTGTTCGAAATTTTAAAAGCTTAAGGCCGGCCACCATTAACAAGGAAAGAGGAAGAAAAATAAAAAAACTTAATGGAAAAGCTAACTCAAATCAAATCCATTCACATCTCAATCTCTTTAATCTCTAAAGCTAAGATGAGTAATGTTTAAATCTCATATTTCTTTTGTTCTCGGTTTTAAGATGAAATCCGAAATGTTTTGCATTGGTTCGCCATGTTTTTGAATGAAATGATTATATATACTTGTTGATGATTTATGGTTGTTCATATATATTTTATGACATGTTTTGATACGAAAACCCTATTAAATGACATCCAAATGCCTTGCGAATTTTTATATAGACCAGAAATAATATTTTGGAGATACGTTTCAATATTTAGAATTTTCTGAATTTATGTAGATTTCATATGAATTATGTAGTGAAGAAAATGTTATTTTGGATTATAAATTTTTTACGGCTAAATAATAATTTGTTTTATTCTGAAATTTATACATGTTAGTAAACTTATAAAAAGTTATTTTCAATAATTTTTTTAGAAGTTTCCGAAGTGTTTTAATGGATATGTAAAATTATTTAAGGTATAAGACTTAAATGTTTTATATATTTATAAAAGAAGGAGCTTTTTGTAAATAAATTCAAATTTTTATTTCTAGAAAGTCGGCAATATCTTTAGATAAGGGAAACTTGCAACCAATCTCAATTTGACAAATAAGGCAGGTTAGGTACAAAGAAATAGTTTAAAAGGACTAATCTACATGTTTTTTTTTCTGTTTCGATGCTTTCAGCACCATCCGCCTCCTTAGCTTCTCTTTCGACACAGTCGAAATAAATGCATATGGTATCAGGAAACTGGTACATAGCGAATTGGATGTTGGCAAAAGGTATGGAGTCGAAACCAGGGGTTTTGAAGGGGTTGAGGTGTTACTTTACTTTAAAAAGAAAATGCGCCCTCTTGCTTTCGACTAAGTAGCTTTTGACTTGGTTAGCTTTCGACTATGTCAAACTGATTTAAAGAAATGGTTTCGATTGGGTTGCGCTTTTGTTTTAAATGAGTGCACTCGACCAAGTCGAAGCCTTTTGACCGCCTCTTTCTACCTTTCAACTCAGATGGGTTTTGAAAGGGTTGTCTTGTTTTTTTTTTTGCTTTTTAAAAAAAACTTGACCACTTCACCAAAGCTTTCGAAGGGATGTTTTCGACACCATCATTTCTTTTCTTAGGAATGATTTTGAAAGGTAGGCTTTCAACTTTAATGGATTTTTTTGCTACACTTAAAGGCATAATCCAACGGTTTTGATCGAAACAGTTTTCAAAGGTTTCGAAGGGTTAAATTTTGAATCGTTTTGAAAGATTTTCACATGTTTAAATTGAATCCAAAGGCTTTCAAAAGATGAAGGGTAGTTAACTCTCAGAATGACTCCGATTGGAAGGCCAGATAAGAGTTGTGTAGGGTCGCGCCCTATACACATAAGCTAGTAGCCCTAGCTAATTTAGTCAGGAATTCCAGTGTGTACGGCTTGGTCATAGATAAGACTAAAATGATGGCTACACAGAGAAAGGAATATTTTTGTACAAAGATAGTTTATTGGTTAGCCCACAAAACCATTAGGATCAGTTGACCCTTGGAGAAGTAAGTTAAGGACAGACCATCCAAAAGTCTTGTCAAACAGATGTTTAGACCATTTGATATTTTATCTGGTAGGCCCGAGTCAGCCAATGGGACAGTTAGTCCAATCTGTGGGCAGTTAGCCCAGATTTCGGACGGATAGTCCACTTATTACCTGTTTTTAGCACAACGGATATTGCTATTATTATTATTATTATTATGATCAGTTTGATTAACCAGTTTGGTTGCAGCAAAATTTTTGCGAAATATAAGTTTTGAAAAGTATATTAGTACGGGGAAACCAGTTCCTCTAAGTGGCATGGTCTCACTTAATATCAATAAATAGAGATGTAATAGTATTATTCACACCAGACTTTATGTCCGACTCGAAGTTTTCATTTCCCTTTAAACTCTCAGGTGCTCAAAATTGATTTGAGTGGGCTAAGGGTTAAGGTTTACAAGGTTTAGAAATTTTGGCAAATAAAGCTTCTAGAGATGAGCATGTGGCTAACGGATAGCTAATTAGGAGTTGTATTTTTATTTTGTTTTGACACCGCTGTGTATATTATGTCAGATATGACTATATTGACTCTGATCAACTAAGTTGGCAACGTTATGTGCCACTCTTGGTGTATTTTGTAATTAATATATTTGATCACTGCCTGGGAAACGTTAAGGGATTATGTAATTTGAATATGAATTTGTTTTGTAATGTAATCAGTAAAATGTTTTTTTTTTGAAATTCTGTGAATTTTTTCGTATTCAAGTGTTTCTGATATTATGGATACCATTATCATCACCGTATTTTGTCACCAGGTGTTAACACTATGGATGATAGGAGCATCTGTTGTGCTTAGCTTTTGACCTCTAGATATGGGATGTTAAATAAATCAAGCTTATGATTAACTAAACATTTAAATTTAGAAGCACCCCTACGCTGACTTGTCATGAAGCATATTTATAAGATAATGAGTCAGCAATAGAAAATGTCAATGACTTTGAATTTTACAGGAAAACATGGTTATTAAGAGCAAGAGAGTTTTGAAGTTTTTGTCTTAAAGAACAAAAGCTTCTTTCATATAGGGGGAGGGGGGCAAAATTTTAACCATAAAATCTACTTAAGAGCAAAGGCATGAAAGAAGATCGATAAAATATCAGGTTCTGCTGAAATAGCCCGCATGAGTTTCGACAAGGGTCACAGTAGAACGTTTCAAAGGCATTGAAAAGATTTTTGAAGGGGTCGCATGGATCAGGCGCTGTCACAAGTGATAAACAAAGGAAAAAGCTTTCAAAAAGAAAAGTGGTGCTAACCTTCCGCCTCTTTCAGACCTTCCAACGTAGATGGATTAGCAAAGACATCATCATAATCCCTTTTCGAAGGCAATGAATGTTAGCCTATCACATGTGCACCAAACCTTTTGAAACCAAAGTTTTCACCTTTGTTCAAATTGTGCAAAACCACCCTTTAAAAAGCAGTGGAAGCTTCTCGAACCGGTCAAAGCCAATAACGTCAGGAGAAGGTTCTACATCAGTCCATAGACATGCATTCGTAAGCTACCTACATCATCGAAACCACTGATGCTTCAACATCTTCGAAGTCCAACTAAATAATCTACCGATAGATTCGAAAGCTCCCATCTTTACTTCCGATGGCAACAAGACAACATGAAGAGAAAAGCGCATTTGAGGCCTTTCGACTGCGTCGAAAGCAGTTCAGGAGAAAGAAGGAAAAAGGGTGATGTGCACGTAAATGTGTATATTTTTACCACCATATTTAATCTATTTAAATTAAATAAATGATCATATTAGGTATTTTAACTTGTTTTAACCAAAATCCATGTTAATTCCAAATTGTCACATGTCCATTTTCATATAGGGGCAAAACGGTCATTTGTGTGCATATATTAACTTGAGAAAATTTAATTAGAAATTTCCATACTATTTTGTAGGAATTTAATTTCAATTACAAGTTGATTCATGAAGAAGATATGCATGGACAAAAAAGAACACAAAAGAATGAAGATGGAAATAATTCAAAGTGAAGAACATGGAGGACCCCATCTACCCACTACCTTAATGTACAAATTAGAAGTTAAGCACATGATAAAAGGACATTAAAGCTTTATGTACATTTAAGTAGGGGATTAGTGGATGTTAATGATTACTTGGCCACCACACTACCTCAAGGGTAATTTGGGCATTCCCTAAAATATGAATTAGGGTTTAACACATGTATAAATACTCATATGTTTCATGTAATCTCTTCCTCTTACTTAGTTCCTCTTAGTTTTAGGCTCAAAATAAAAAGCTCTTCTCTCTTCTTTTTCCATGGCTACTTAGCCATTTTATTTCATGTAACTTTTCTTTCTTTTATGCAATGTTAATTAACTTTTATTTACATGTTTTTTTTTTATGTTTGTAGTGTAGATTTACTTTCATGCAAGTAGAATAGTTCTCTTTTCCATTAGCTTTTATTTTCCTCTTCTTGTTGTTTTTTTCATTTCATGTTGCTTTCTACTTGTGTTGATATGATAACTCAAATGAGAGGCTAATCCCTACAATTTAGGAGTAATGAAGCTTTCCTGAATCATGTATATGCAACATTTTAATGTTATGTCTCTTTTGTGCTTAATGTAAAGTAGGATGTTTGTGTGATTTTGTGTTTAATATTGAGTTTGATAGCTTATGTTGTTCAAAACAAATAGGCTATGCTTAGTCATATGAATCACTAATTACATCTTGATCTACATATGATCATGGTAATGGAAGTGGATATAGATTCAAAATTTGATGGTTTATGTTTCTAATTCAATAGCTAATAAACCATGCTTAAAATAGATTCTACTTTTAATTTCATATCATTTTCTTTGAAGTTAATAAGTGGGTTAGAGGGTGCATTAAGTTTCATGGTTTAAGTGTGTTAATTAATAACACAATTAGGTCATGCTTATGGTAAATGCATCAACTAAACTCACAAAGACAAAAAAGAGATCGTAATTTCATTATGTTGATTTTGTGATCATCAGAGGAGATTGTCTCTAAATTGCTCTTTAATTTCTCTTTTTTTCACTTAGTTTTAACTTGTTTTTACTTTCTTTTAGTTAGTTAACAATCCATTGACTTTGATTAATTTGATTAAATAGAAATTTAAAATCAACAATTTCCTATGGATCGACCCATATTCGCCACGTGCTACATTCGTACACCGTGCGCTTGCGATAATTTTTATTATAAAATTCGTTCGGCTATTTTCTAGTTCATAAACTTTTAGCCGACCGAACAAGTTTTTGACGCCGTTGCCGGGGAATTGTTTTGATTTTATTTTCTATTCTTCGAATTATTTTTTTTCATTTTATTGTGTGTTTGTGTTAAAAAAACAAAACAAAAATATTGTGTGTTTGTGTGATTTTTAATTGCATTTTGATTGTGTATTTGTTGTTTCCTACCATCAATTGCATTTGCATTTCTTTGTTTCTATTCAAAACTGTGCATGTTTTGGTTTGTGTTGTGCTTCAAAAACTTGCATTCTAATTTGCTATTTGTTCACTGTTCTGGTTTTCACAAATTGAGTTTCATTATAAAAAAAATCAGTGGTACTGCATTTACAAACTATACAAACACAAAACCATTTGCACTTTTGTTTACATTTGCATTTCATTTTTATTCTTCATCTCTGTTGTTGTTGCTTTTTTCTTTTGTTTCTGTGATCTTTCCTTGCAAAACAACTCCTGACCATCCACTACCGCCTCAAATCATCCCTGACCATCAACAAACACTGCCATACTTCACATCTTTTTACCATCCACTTACAGATCATTCTCCTCTACTACATACTTCCTTGTCTCTGTGCATATTTGTGCACTGCTGCCTCCAATCCTCCACAATAAATTCGCCACAAGCACCTCCCTGTTGCCTTCAAAACAGTGCCACTTCAATCTACATCCACTTCTACCATCCCTAACTTTCACTCTTATACACATCATTCCTCACCACCAAAACAGCAGAGTGCTACTTCATACTGTCACCATATACCCCTGTCATCTCAGTGTTTCTTGCATCTCCATACTCCTGTAACTTCTGCTGCTACAGCCACATACAAATCACCTTTCAACCCATTATCTGCCTTCAGCATCACCACTTCATCATTCAACAACTTCCACTCCAGTAACCAAACTTCCATCACTATCCTCTCAAGTGCACTGTTGCCAATCATACATCAACCTTCCGACAATACCACTAACATCATAGCCCTCCTCTACAACACACTTTGACATAACACTGTTCCACTCAAAACACTCCACCCTCCCTGATCACACTTGCAGTCCATCACATCCGAAACTCCAACGAAAAACTCCAACAGCACTTTCCCTACTTTCGATTGCCACTGCACTCCCTACCTCCACTATCTACATTCAACTCTGCAGTTCATCCCACAAAAACAAACCCATCAATTTGCATCTCCTCTTAACATCCTCTGCTGCTACTTCCAAACGGTGTGCTACAACATCAACATTGAACTGTGCACTGTAATTCATAATAACAACTGCCCCGACCCAAACCTAACCACACTAGTACCACAATCCATCAACCACAACCATACTTGCCTGCTGCACCGTTCAATTCGACAACCTCACTACCATACTTCACCATAACAACCCATTACCACACTGCTGTCTATACTCAAACTCCTACCTCTGCCACTGCACTGCTATAATCTTCCCACTGCACTGCTATAGTCTCCTACCTCTGCCAACATACGAACCACAAAACACTGCAAGCTGCTACCACCTCCCCACTATTTGCTGCTACCAATCCTCCAACCTTCACTCATTCCAACCACCAACCACTATTTCAGCTGTGCATCTTTAACCTTCACAGCCATCGATAAAGATCACTGCTGCCTGGCAGCATACCAGTGCCATAACAGACTTCGCTGCTACAACACAACAATTAGCAACTCCACTTACTATCACATCATACCACGAACTACTCTGTGACTTCCTCGACAATCACCAGAACCAACCTGCTAAAACAAACCAGTTCGTGGAGCCTAGACTCAGCAGCTTCAAACCCTGTGGCCTACCCAAATTCGACTTCTATCTACAGCAGCTCATCCCATCGCATCGCAATCTCAAGCTCAACTTTGACCAATCTCCCCACTGTAACTCCCGCGACCAAACCCTGTCATCATTCCAACCTCACCGCAAATGCCCGTCCCAATATAATTGCAACCCTAATCGCACCTCAAACCCAAGTTCACGAAAAAAAAAAAATTGTGTTTTGATTTTTTGGGGAAATTCATTTAGAAATTTTCGTGGAGACAAGAACAATTTGGGAAGTGAAAGCAACGGTGATCTTCTTTTTTTTTAGTGAATTAATGTTGATTATTTTGATGGGTCAGGCGGAGTTGTGTTGAGTCGTGCTTCAAAATTGTAGGGTGAGAATAAGTCGTTTAAGTTTGAGTTTATTTATTTATCTTTATTTTTTTTAGTTGGGCTGTTCTAAGAAATATACTTCCTTAAAAAAAAGGGGGCCCATCTTGGTTAGATTCATCTGTTTTAGTCCCTTACAAAAAAAAATTCCTTTTAATTTGTTTTCTTTAATTTGTTTTTATTCCAATCCTAAAAAGGATAAAAAAATAATAATAATAAGTTTTTGCTTAACCTATCGTGTTTACTTTGTTTTATTTCATCCTTTCTTTTAAATTTTTTTTTTGTATATATCTTGTTTTTATTTTCAGGTTACCAAAGCATATTGGAAGAGTGACTTGCTTCGCAGAAGTGCTTGTCAAAAATAAAGTGCTCTGCTAGCTTGCTTATACAAAAAAAAATTTGCTGCTTTTAACCCCATCTCTACTTTTATTTGAATTGCATTGTTGGTTTCTTGCATTTAAAAAAAATTCAAAAACAAAAATAAATTTCATTGTAGTTGCATTGTTAATACATGTTTAATTTCTGTTTTGCATTTCATCCTAGAATTTGTTAATAATAACAGCTAGACATTGATAACACTTAATTGTATATTGATGATTTGTCTTCTTTGAACAATTTAATTTCTTGGTGTCTAGGCTACGACAGAGTAATAACTGTTTATAAATATTATGATGATTCGTAAATATTATAGTGGTTGTTCCTCTGAAGGTACTTAAACCTTCGACTGCATTGCTATGGTGATTCGTGGTGCACCGATAACCCCTGTCCGTTATCTGACTGAGAACTATCTTGTTGATTTAAGAAAATTTGTGATTATACAATTTTGGGTTAACTTAGGGTAAATCATTTGTAATTAACCATTGCATTCATTTAGTTGCATTAGTTCATGCATATTTAAAAAAGAATTTAAAAATTCAAAACTAATTTTTTTTTGTAAATAGTCCCTTTTCTTTTAAAATTTTTAAATTCTTATCCTTTGAAATTTCAAAAATCCAAAAAAAAAATATGAAATCTTTTCGAAAACCAAAAAAAATTAAAAATTCAAAAAAAAAAATCAATTTCCATTTTGAAAAATAAATTCTACCTGTAAATATTTTTCCTTTCTAAAAAAATAACTTTCTTGAAAATGTCTGAACTTCCATATTCACTTGAATTTTACGATAGTTGTGAAAATCAGTATAATCCATATAATTTCACTCCAAATTCGTATGGATATTTTAACAACAATCATTGAATAAACGATTTAAATTTCGAACAACAAAGTTTTCAAAACGATGATCAACCCTCAAATCTCGAAAATAGCATTTCATCATTACTTGAACTCTCTACACAACAAAATTAAAGTATAAACGATTTGTGTAACTCATATTTGTGCAATAGTTCAAGTCAAAATAATCAAAATTTGAATCCGCTTTAAAATTCAAATGATTTCGAGTATAATCCATGCCAATTCAATTTCGAGCTTCAAAATGAATTTCAAAACTAAGACGAAAATGTGAACCAATTTTCAAATAATTTTGGCAATGGGAATAGTGTTAATAATGATACGATTGAAACCTTTGGTTATCAACAAATTCAAAATGAAAATTTCCAAATTAATAATCATGAATTTGATTTTGTTGACCAAATGGAAAAGGATAACGGGGATTTATTACTTGAAAAATACAACTTTTCGTGTAAATAATAATCAAATCTCAACTTGTAAAGAATCAAATAATTATCTACCGTCTATCGACATTGACAATTCTTTTTCTCAACGAGTCCAAATCGAAAATTTTCAAGTTAATAATTTAAAAGTTGACTTTGTTGAGAAAATGAATGAAATTTACGACGAATTTGTTGATTAAAACATTGGAAAATTTTCGTGAGCAACAAAATCAAATTTCAATATGTGACGAGTCAAATGATAATCCATCTTTTACCCAAATCGATGATTTTCAAATAACAACTTTTGAATTTGATAATGACGATCTTAATCAAGTTGTTGAAAGTACAATAATTAAGTTGGATTTCAATTCTTTTGAGGGTGCGAAACTCGATTTAAACTTCGATCTTCCTTTTTCTGAAAATTTGAATACGAAAACTTTGAATTTTAAACTCGATTTACGCGTTGAAGTTGTTAATAATCCAACAAAGGAAGTCGAATTTAACGAACATGAGTTTTATGGACATTTTGAAAATGAGTTGCTAAATTCTGAAGGGGACGATTTGAATCACCATTTCGATTTTGAAATCGATGATAAACTTGAATTTGATGAAAATAAATTTCAAGCAATTGTTTTATCAACCCCGGAAATCATTGAAAATAAAACAACTCATTCAATTTTCGATAAAACGAATTTTTTTTTTCCAAATCAACATTCAACTTCGAAATCTTTTACAGTGTGGTTTTGTGCGCTTGAGCTGTGTTTCGCACACTTCATGAGACAAATGAATCGGTCTTTAGAAGACCGTTTCATTTACTTTTTGACTGTATATTTTCCCATCTCTTGTAAATAATAATCTTTCATGTAAATATAGGATTTTTGTTTTATTTCTCTCTTTCTACTTGGGTTGACTGTGGGGACAAAGTCAAAATCAAGTGTGTGTGGGGGGGGGGGGGGAGGGGGGGTCTCATCTTCATTTTCGATTTTTCATGATTTATTTTTACTTTTTCTTTGCAAAAAAAAAAATCTCAAAGAAAAAACAATTTTATTTAAGCATTTTGATTTATTTAAAAAAACACCGTAGGATAAATATATGGTTTTGGCTTATTAAATTAATTTTTTTGAAAGTTTATTTATCTTAACAAAAATAAAAATGAAGTTTGATTACAAATAACAATGGTTTAACTAGCATATAGGAAGATTCATATGTGTTAATTATGAAATACATCCTAATTGAAAATCTTTGTTTTCAAATGTGGTTGATTTAAAGTAAGGACATAACATTTTTTTGTCTTCTAGGTTAAATGGTGCTAAGATGATTTTGCAAAACTCTCTCTCTCTTAAAAAAAATAACAAAAAAAGTAACATCCAAAGTATTCACTCTCATTTAAAAGTCATCACGGTTATGCATGGATGACTTACTTGGATTCTTTGATTATGTTTTTCATACTCATTTAAAAGTCCTCACGGTTATGCATGTATGGAACACATGTAAAAAACAGACTTAATAAAAACCACCTACGGTCGATAGGTGTATGCACGAAAGTGTGTGCACTTGCTATGCTCTGTACCCCCCTCACATAAGCCCGAAAGGCAGTGTATGTGTGGTATATCCGGCCTCGGTTTATCTGAGTTAGGTGTGTAATTTTTCTTGTAAATAATGAGAGAGCAAGCAATTGAAATCCTAGCACTACTTTTACTTTTTGATTTGATTTGTTATTGAAAAGAAATGAAAACACCACTTTGATAAACTTCGATAATCAACTAAAGATCCATTTCATAGTTACATATGTTGTTAACTAAAAGAACGAGTTAAACTCTAGTCTATTTGTTATGATAACTTGATTTTTTGTTGGAAATTTTGACGAGTAAATGACATAAATTTTCAAGAATAACCAAAGCCTATATTTAACTTATTCGTGTCAATTTAAAAATAAATCCTTCATTTGTAAATATTTTCAAAAACTTGCATTCATCTCTTTAAATAAACCTTGCATTTTGTAAATATTTTCATCTTGCATTTGGATTTCGTGGGTAGTATCCACTGAAAACCCTCACGAGACAACATTCGTCCTATTGGGGACACCCAGAGGTTTAACGGCATGTTGCATACGCTCAATGCAATCGTGCTCGCTATGAAAACGGATTTATCTTTGTTTTTCTTTATTCGAGGACGAATAAAAAGATAAGTGTGGGGTATTTGATGTGCACGTAAATGTGTATATTTTTACCACCATATTTAATCTATTTAAATTAAATAAATGATCATATTGGGTATTTTAACTTATTTTAACCAAAATCCATGTTAATTCCAAATTGTCACATATCCATCTTCATACAGGGGCAAAATGGTCATTTATGTGCATATACTAACTTGAGAAAATTTAATTAGAAATTTCCATACTATTTTGTAGGAATTTGATTTCAATTACAAGTTGATTCATGAAGAAGATATGCATGCACAAAAAAGAACAAAAAGGAATGAAGATGGAAATAATTCAAAGTGAAGAACATGTAGGACCCCACCTACCCACCACCTCAATGTACAAATTAGAAGCTATGCACATGATAAAAGGACATTAAAGCTTCATGTACATTTAAGTGGGAGATTAGCGGATGTTAATGATTACTTGGCCACCACACTACCTCAAGGGCAATTTGGGCATTCTCTAAAAATATGAATTAGGGTTTAACACATGTATAAATACCCATATGTTTCATGTAATCTCTTCCTCTTACTTAGTTCCTCTTAGTTTTAGTTTAGGCCCAAAATAAAAAGCTCTTCTCTCTTCTTTTTCCATGGCTACTTAGCCATTTTATTTCATGTAATTTTTCTTTCTTTTATGCAATGTTAATTCTCTTTTATTTACATGCTTCTTTTTTTCTTATGTTTGTAGTGTAAATTTACTTTCATGCAAGTAGAATAGTTCTCTTTTCCATTAGCTCTCATTTTCCTCTTCTTGTTGTTTTTTTCATTTCATGTTGCTTTCTACTTGTGTTCATATGATAACACAAATAAGAGGCTAATCCCTACAATTTAGGGGTAATGAAGCTCTCTTGAATCATGTAGATGCAACATTTTGATGGTATGTCTCTTTTATGTTTAATGTAAAGTTGGATGCTTGTGTGATTTTGTGTTTAACGTTGAGTTTGATAGCTTATGTTGTTCAAAACAAATAGGCTATGCTTAGTCATATGAATCACTAATTACCTCTTCATCTACATATGATCATGGTAATGGAAGTGGATTTAGAATCAAAATTTGATGGTTTATGTTTCTAATTCAGTAGTAATAAGCCATGCTTAAAACGGATTCTACTTTTAGTTTCATATCATTTTCATTGAAGTTAGTAAGTGGGTTAGAGGGTGCATTAAAGTTTGATGGTTTAAGTATGTTAATTAGTAACACAATTAGGCCATGCTTATGATAAATGCATCAAAAAAACTCACAAAGACCTAAAAGAGATCATTATTTCATTATGTTGATTTATGTGACCACGAGAGGGTATTTACCTCTAAATTTCTCTTTAATCTCTTATTTTTATTTTCCTTAGTTTTATCTTGTTTTTACTTTCTTTTAGTTAGTTAACAATCCATCGAATTTGGTTAATTTGATTGAATAGAAATTTAAAATCAACAATTCCCTATGGATCAATCCGTTTCGCCATGTGCTACATTCGCACACCATGCATCTGCGGTAATTTTTATTATAAAATTCGTTCAGCTATTTTCTAGTTCATAGACTTCTAGCTGACCGAACAAAGGGAGCACTAAAGATTTGGCAAAGGCGAAAGGTAGATAAAGACCCTTGCGACAAGGTCGAAAGGTCGGTAGTATAGAGAAGGGAAGCACAAGGGTGAGTTAAATGACCCGAAAGAGATACCTTTCGACTGCATCAAAAGTAGGTGTAACATCCCGTATCTAGAGGTCAAAAGCTAAGTGATACAGATGCTGCAGTGATCCATAGTATTAGCTTCTGGTGATAAAATACAATAATGATAATGGTATCCATAATATCAGAGGCATTTGAATATGAATAAAATCACATATTTCTAAAAACAACATTTTTCTGATTACATTTCAAAACAACTTTATATCCAAGTTACATAATCCTATATCGTTTTTCAGGTAAAGATTAATTATAATCATTACAAAAATACACCAAGAGCGACATACGACGATGCCCCTTTGGTTGATTAAAGTAATATAGTCATATCTGACTTAATATACACAACGGAATCAAAACAAAATGAATATGAAAATCCTAATTAGTTACCCGTTATTCACTTGCTCGTCTCCGGGAGCTTTATTCGCCAAAATTAACGAAAACCCGAAAATCTCAACTCTCAGTCTACTCAAATCAATTTTGAGTACCCGAGATTTTAAGGGGATTTAACTCAGACATAAATCCTGGTGTGAATAATTCGGTTACATCTCGGTTTACCGGTATTAAGTGAGACCATGCTACTTAGCGGAACGGGTTTTCGCTCACTAAATCTTCTTTAAAACATATATTTTGCAAATCCTTTCCTACAACCAAACTGTTAATCAAACTGATTATATCAAAATAGCAAAATCTTTTATACTAATAAATGGACTATCTGTCGCCAAAAGAAGTAATACGTGGACTATCTTCCCAAAATATAATAGCAAGGTCCGTTATGCTGCAAATGGACTATCAATCCATACAATTGGGATGACTGCCCGCAAACTGGACTAACTGTCCGAAATCTAGACCGACTGCCTGCAAAATGGAATAACCGTTCAAATTATTTTCTTAGGGTTAAATACCCTTTAAATTTTCCTTGAAAGCCTTTTCAAAATGATTTAGTCCTTCAAATCACACACACACACACATATATACACATATATACAAGGAAAATATATATCTTTAGTTTTACTCTAAGCCATTTTTGCCAAGTTATGTACACTTTACCCAAAATAATGTTGATGAGATTTACTAAGGATTAACTATCCTTCCAAACAAGTCAAAATCTTTTTTAACTTGAATATCTGTTACATTCAAAACCTTTGTTTAAAACTTTCAAACATCCCTTTCAAAACCATTGAAGGTAACTCTTTCGAACCATTGAAAGACCCTTTCGAAATCATTTAATATTGCCTTTCGAAAATATTGGAAAAACCTTTCCTTTCTTTTCTCTGAAAGCTTCAAAATAACAGACATCCTCCTTTAAAACCTTTTAAATATTGCCATTCTAATACAAAGGAAATACCTTCCTTTCAATCCTTTCGAAACCTTGGGGAACCACCCCTTTCGAAACAATTCATTAAAACCTTTCGAAATAGTTAAAATGTAATCCTTTCGAAAGAAATTTGGGTTCAATTTAAAACATGTGCAAACCTTTCAAAACCATTTAAAAATTTACCCCTTCGAAACCTTTGAAAAATGTCTCAGTCAAAACCATTTGGATTCTACCTTCAAGTAGAGAAAAATGATCAAAAACCAATTAAAGTCTAAAGCATATGTTTTGAAACCTTTTAAAACTATCTCTTTCGAAACCATTTGAGTTTACTTTACTTATAGAAAAAGGGTCTTAGAAACATTTAAGTCGAAAGCATCTGCTTCGAAAACATTTCCTAAATAATGAAGTGATGGTGTCGAAACCATCCATTCGAAAGCAATGGACAGGTAGCCAAGTTTTTGAAAACAAAACAACACTTTGGAAACCATCTGGGTCGAAGGATAAAAAGGCGGCAGCAAAAAGGTTTCGACTTAGTCGAAAGCAATTATTTAAAAACAGAGGCACAACCCAATCGAAACCATTTCCTTAAATCATTTGACCTGGTCGAAAGCTACTTTGTCGAAATCTATTTAGTCGAAAGCAAGTAGGTGTATTTCTTTTATTTAAAACAAAGGACCACTTCAACCCCTTTGGAACCCTTGGTTTTGACTCTCTACCTTCCGCCTACATCCAGTTCACTATTTACCAGTAAACTTGTACCACATGCATTAGTTTCGACCGTGTCGGAAGCGAAGATGATGAGGCGGAACCTGGTGCCAAAGGGGTCAAAACAGTGAAAAACATGTAGCAAGTAGTTCTTTTCACCTAATCTGCCTTACTGCCTAATTGTGATTGGTTGCCTCTTTCTTTACCACTAAAAGTACTGCAGTTCTTCAAAAGTGCTGCCGACTTTCTAGATTTTATAATTTAAATCATTTTTCAAAAAGCCCTTTATCCTCTTTTAATTATATAAAACATTTAAGTTCCATACCTTAAATAATTTAGATAACCCTTAACACACTAGAAAAAATCAAGAAAAATTCCAGAAAATCCCTTTTAATATATTTTCCAACATATAAAAATTTCAGACCCCAATCTTTTATTAAAAAAATTATTAACCCAAATAAATATTTTCTTTACTAGAAAATTCATATAAAATCCGTATAATTTTAGAAAATTCCAAAAATTTAAACTCGTCTCCAAAATAATATTTATGACCTTAATAAAAATTCATAGGGCATTTGGATGTCATTTTATAGAGTTTTCACCTTAAAACATGTCATAAAATCAATATGAACATACGTAAACCATCAACATGTATATATAATCATTAAATCATTCAAAATCATGGCAAATCAATGCAAAATATTCAACAATCTTATAAAAACCAAAAACACAATAAAAAATGAGATGTAAACATTATTCACCTTAGCTTTAGAGATTACAGAGATTGAGATGTGAATAGATTTGATTTGAATTAGCTTCTTCCTAGCTTTTCTTCCTCTTCCTTGTTAATAGTGGCCGGCCCTTCATTTTAAAAAATTTCAAAGTGAAATGAATGTGTATTCTAATATACGACCAAGATTTGGAGGATATAGGAATGGCCTCTTTCCTATTTTACCCCTCCTCTATTTCATTTTAACTCTTATTTTAATTCATTGTAAAATGGCATGAATACCCTTGATTAAATCAAATCTCAATCCCGTAACCAACACATTATTTTATTTAATTTAGCTAATTAAACATCTTAAATAATGTTACTAAAAATCTAGGGTATTACAGACTCCCCTCCTTAAAGAATTTCGTCCTCGAAATTACGGTTAAGGTACACAACAAATCAAACAAAGAGGTAAAGCATACCATCAAACAGGTCAGGATAAGTATCTCTAATCCTACTCTCTATCTCCCAAGTATAGTCCCTATCATCATAGCTCCACTGGATTTTGACTAATCTGACTGTCTTGGTTCTAAGACTCTTCTCATCTCTCGCAATTATGTGAATTGCTTCCTTACTATAGTCAAATCCGGTTCTACAACTAAATCATCCAGCACAGTTGGTGCAATTGTAGTCTCCAGGTCTCTAACATAATTTCTGAGATGAGAAACATGAAAAACATAATGGACTCTTGCTAAACTGCTTAGTAACTCAATCCTATATGCGAGTTTTTCGATCTCTCAACAATAGGAAATGTCCAACGAATCTCGGTGCTAACTTCCCCGATTTCCCAAATCTAATCACACCCTTCATTGGTGACACTTTGACCAAAACCTGATCTCCAACGTGAACTCTAGGTCTTTCCGTCTTTTATCTGCATAACTCTTCTGCCTAGACTGAGCCTCCTTCATTCTAGCCCGAATGACCTCAATCTTTTATGCAGCTTCTCTGACTATATCTGGACCAAGAACCAATCTATCCTTAGTCTCTAGCCAACATACAGGAGATTTGCATGGCCTTCCATACAATTCTTCAAATGGTGCCATCCTAATACTAGTTTGATAACTGTTGTTATACGAAAATTTGACTAAACGCAGATAGACTTCCCATGATCCCCTAAAATCTAATACACAGGCTCTTAACAAATCTTCCAAGATTTTGTTAACTCTCTCCATTTGCCCATCTGTCTGCGGATGGCAAGCGGTACTCATCTTCAGCTTGGTTCCCAAAACTTCCCGCAGACTCTTCCAAAACTTGCAAATGAACAAAGGATCTCTATCACTAACTATGCTACTAGGAATTCCATGCAGTCTAACCACATTCTTCATGTACAACTTTGCCAAAACAGGTGCCGTTTTGATTGATCTAACTGGAATTAAATGAGCACTCTTGGTCAATCTGTCCATTATGACCCATATACTACCATTTCCCCAGTTCGATCATGGCAACCATCAATATAATCAATAAAGATAGAATCCCACTTACATACTAGAATATTTAATGGCTAAAGCAACCCACTTAGTTACTTGTGTTCGACCTTTGCCTACTGGAAAATCATGCACTACTTCTCACACGACCTCATATCCCGCTTCATACCTTTCCAAAAGAAACTCATCTTCATGTCCTGATACATCTTAGTACCTCCTGGGTGAATAGAGAGCTTTGAACGATGGCATTCCTCCAAAACTTCTTTCCTTATGTTTCCTATACTCAGAACACATAATCTTTCTTTCTTTCTCAACCACACATTCTGGTCAAGACTATAGTCTTTTAAGTCATCTCTCTCGGTTCCATCTCTTAGCTTGCTGATCCATTCAGCTAACACTGGATCCTCTTCATGCTTAGAAGCAATCCTCTCGATCATCACTGGTCAAACTTCCAAATAAGATAATACAACTGTATCTCCACTAGACCCAACCTCGGATCTCCACTGCACTCTGCAATCTGCAATCTGCTAATGCTTCTAAATCCTTCCACTCAGAAATCATCGCCAATGCTGCATTCTGATGTTTCCTGCTAAGTGCATCTACAACCTTGTTGCCTTTCCCTGGTGTTTTCTCAATCCAAAATCATAAGTAGCAATAAACTCTAACCACCTTTTCCGTTTCAAGTTCAACTCCTTTTGAGAGAACAAGTACTTGAATGACTTATGATCTCTATATAACTCAAACCTTTCTCCCAAAAGGTAATGTCTCCACACCTTCAATGCAAAAGTTACTGCAGCCAACTCCAAATCATGCGCTGGATATCTGACCTCATGCGGTTTAAGCTATTTAGAAGCGTAGGCAATCACTTTACCCCTCTACATTAGCACAACTCCTAATCATGTTCCACACATCGGTGTACACCACCAAATCCTGATTCTCTTTCGGAACAACGAACACCAGTGCATGGGTTAATAAGTGTTTCAAACTCTGGAATGCTTCCTCACACTTATCGGTCCACACAAACTTCACATCCTTTCTTGTCAGCTTGGCCATCGGTGCCGCTATCCGCGAAAAATCCTTAATAAACCTCCGATAATAAACAGCAAATCCAAGAAAACTCTTTATCTCAGTTACCATCTCAAGTTTTTTCTAACTATTCACTGCTTCAGTCTGAGTCAGATCTACAGACAACCCTTCCTCTGATACTACATGACCAAAAAACTTCACTTCTTTCTCCTTGAAATGACACTTCAAAATTTTTGCCTTCAGATGATGCTGCCTCAGCGTTTCAAGCACCACTCGAAGATGAACCTCATGCTCTTTTTCATCCTCAGAGTATATCAAGATATCATCTATGAAAACCAATATGAACCTATCCAAGTGCTCTTGGAAAACTCCGTTCATCAAATCCACAAAGAAAGATGGCACATTAGTCAGTCCGAACGACACAACTAACCATTCAAATGACCCATATCTGGTCCTAAACGCCATCAACGGTATACTCTCCTCTGATACCCTGAGCAGATGGAAACTGTTGCTAAATCCAACCGTGAATATACCTTAGCTCCACTCAACTGGTCGAACAAATCATCAATCCTTGGCAAGAAATATTGATTCTTTATCGTTTCTCATTCAACTTACGATAATCGATACATAGCCTTAATGATCCATCTGGCTTGTTAGCAAACACTACGGCTGTTCCCCAAGGTGAACTACTCGGCTTGATAAAACTCTTGCTTTCTAAATCCACCAACTGCACCTTTAACTCCCTCATCTCTGTAGGGGTCATCCTGCATGACGGTCTACTAACTAGTTCTGCTCCTAGAACCAAATCTATCTGATATCAACGACTTGTTTCAGTGGCAATCCAACTACAGGCTCAAAAACATCTGTGAATTCTCTAACCATGAAAACTCAACTCAACTCACTATCCAATTCCATAGCACCCAACAAAGAATACATCTCACCGCAAGAACCTTTTACGGCATAAACTATCCAATCACTACAATATGCGTGTATAAGCGATATTTTCATAGGATGGCAAAATATCCTTGCATCATACTCACTTAACCAATCCATCCCGAGAATAATCCCAACCCTACAAAATCAAACACATGCAAACTGTAAACAAAAGGGTAACCTAATAGATCAAACTCTAATTGGTCACACCTCAACCCTAGAGTTGTATATCCTCCTATTAGATTCACAGCCACTAAGGAAGTAACTAAATATGTGGGTTCTAGGTTAAGCTTATCTATCGAACATCTAGATATAAAAGAACGCGATGCACTAGTATCAAATAGAATGTCATACAATGAATCTTAAGCGTACCTCCCAAAACTGCTTTTCCCTTCTCTTGAGCAGTTGGCTAAATCTTTTTGAGTTTATGTTAATTTAGACACCGATATATGCAATATACAGACACAGATATGATCACAGAAACAAACACAGATGCAGAAATAAAATAAAAGCAGTAAAGGAAAGAACATACCGGATTTTATACTGGTTCGGAGTTACCCTACATCCAGTCCCGCAACACAAGTACGGATTTCCTTTCAAAAGCAATTGTACAATTACACCTTCGGTTTCAAGGCTACAAGGTACACCCTCTAGAATTTCTATCCTCTGGGTAGAGATACTTGATTTCCAGGCCACAAGTTTACCCAATTGATTTACCAAGGCTACAATCACACCTTTTCTCTCTTGATTGATTTCCAAGGCTACAATCACACCTTTTCTCGCTTAATAGATCACAAAGAAGTCTATAACTCTGAATAGCACTGAGAACCTTGTAGAGATAGTGATAGAGAATCAAACTAGAAGTAATGGAGTTCGATTCAATGTTGATTTCGGCAGAGTAATGGTAGGAATATGTATTAAGAAATGTGGAAGAAGAAGAGGAGTGAAAAACCAGAAAATCTGATATAAAATTCGTTGAAACTAACCCCTATTTATAGAAGAACAACAGCCATGTCCATTCATGAAGAGTTATGGCGAATAGACACTTCTTTTGAAATTTAAATTTTGAACTCAACTGACACCATGTCGACATGGGGTACTTGGGCATGTTGACATCCCAAAGGAGTTTTTGGTGTTTTGATTTTCTTTGAAAATAACTTTTATTTTATATTAAAACTATTTTAAACTTTATAAGTATACTTGACTATAGTTAAAATTCATAAGTAAATATAGAGAATAATATATATAGAATTTAACTATAATTTTATATTTAAATCTAAGTATAAATATTTAAAAGTTAAATATATTATATTAAAAGATAGTTTAAAATCAGGAGTAATTTGACTTTGAAATTAAAGACAATTTTGAGGTTAAAATTATTTCAAATTAGGATAGAGGGTTTTGAATCTTTTAAAAGGAAAGTTTTGAAAAACATTTTGAAAACATGATATAATTTTGAAATATCATTTTGAATAAAAAGTTAGTGGATACAAAACAATGTTCTACTAGATTTTTCGTAGGTTCCATCCTACTTAGGGTTCCATCCCTTTAACAGGCTCGAAGTGGATTCCATTCCACACATAAATTGGATTTTAAGATGCTGGTGCTTTTCTATGAGTTTAAAAAAAATTCCTAAATCTTTAAAGGACATTCGTTCATTTCTAGGACACACTATTTTTTATCGATGCTTTGTGAAGGACTTTAGTAAAATTGCTCGACCTCTAATGACTCTCCTTGGAAAAAATATTCTATTTGAATTCAATTCTGACTGTATTTCTGCTTTCGAACGTCTCAAAAATGAGGTCATTTGCTCTCCCATAATTTGCTCACCCAATTAGGATCTTCCTTTCAAAGTACTGAGTGATGCTTCTAACTTTGCGGTTTGTGCTGTCTTAGGACAACGCATCAACAATATTCTTCATGTCATCTACTACACTAGTATGACTCAAAACGATGCTCAGCTTAATTATACGAGCACTGAAAAAGAACTTCTAGCTATAATGTTTACGCTCGAAAGATGCTGACCTTATTTGATTGGCTCACACATTACGGCTTACACTGACCACTCCGATCTTAGGTACCTTTAAAGAATTCTAAGTCTCATTTGATCCATTGGATCCTTTTACTCCAAGAATTTTTTCTTACAATCAAAGACAAAAAAGGATCTGATAATGTCATTGCTGATCATCTATCACGTCTTCCAAACACACCACCTTCTTTTTCGATTAACGGGAACTATCCTAATGAACAACTCTTTTCCATTTCCGTCGGTCTATGGTACGCCGATATAGTTAACTATTTAGTCACTAAGGAAACTGTAACAGCCATGTATTTTGTGAATATTTTAATTGTATATTTAAATTATTTTTAATTGGAATTCTTGATTTAGAAAATTTATTTTATTTATTAAAAATGAATAAATTTTGTTATTTTAAATATGAATTATGATTTTTTCCAAACATGAATAAATAGAATATTTTCCAAAAATGTGGATTTTGGTCAATCTGGTCAAACTTTGACTTTTAAGTTTAAATTTTAAATATTTTAATTTTTTAATTTTATCTTTTATTATGAAAATAAATAAATTTTCAAGAATACTGCTTTTCGTTTCGTTGAAATCCGATTAATATTGTGAAAGTTATGCTTTTTACAATATTGTATGTACATTGTTTTGTTTAACAAAATTGTTTATTTTAAATTATATAAATAATAATTTTGTTTGTTCTAATTTGTGTATATATGTATATATGACATGTTATGTATTTATTTTTATTTTTAAAACATTTGATAAGTGTAGTTATAATTTTTCAAATGTAATTGTATATTGTTTATATTTTTAAATGCTAGTTTCAATATATTAGCTATTTTCTTAATTTTTTTATTTTTTTCTTAAATTATATTTTATTTTCTTTCTCATTTATTTTGTTCAGATTTTATTTTTATTTCACTGAAATTTATTTAGTTATTTTGATTAAAAGAAAAAGAAATATAAAGAGTCAAAGACCTTTCATTTCCCTGTGTCCTTTCATTTAGCCTTTTTCCCTTTTCACTCTTTCCTTTGCCTTTTCATCTTTAGCCGTCCTTTTCTTTTGCTACTGCCATGGATTCCCATTGTCATTCGCTTGAGAAATTCTTCTCACCATCCCAAACTCACAGTCATTATCAAATTAAGAAAAAAAATTGCAAGTTTAATGTCTTCTTCTTTCTATTTTTTCTTCCTATTTTTCAGTGATTTTGCGTAGATCTCTCTTCAACTTTGCTTGGCCTCTACCACCAATCATCACCACCATCCTCTCCACCATCACCAGCTGCAGCAACCGTCAGCTCCTCCTTTGGTCATGCCTGGTCGTGCCATCCAAATGAAGTCACCACCTCAACTTTGCACAAAACTCCTTCAAACAATGCTAGCCTTGCCACAAAACATCACCTACCTCTTCCTATGCACTTTGGCCACCCCTAGAACCACCACCACCAGAAACTACATGACCTTTGGCCTCTGCTACACCATCGCTCTCCACTGTCCAGACCTGTACCATGCTTAGGCCGAGCCCGCTAGCCCTTTGGCCGAGCCAAATTGTTGAACTAATCCTTTCCATTTTGCCTTGACCAATTTTATGCTTCATGTTATAACTCTACACCTTCATCTACTTGTTGCCTTGCCTATATGATGTTAAACCTGACTTATATGATGCCAAACCTGAGCTTAACACATCATTGGCCGGGCTCATGTTCCACCTTGGTCGAGCATTTGAATGGTAAAGACAAGGTCTTGTATTTATTGCCTTGTATTTCAACTTGTTTCTTAATTGTTTGGTTGTATATTCATATGTTATATTGTTTTGTTTTGGGTTGTTTAAAATATGATATCATGGCTCTCTCCACTCTTTTGAATCACTAGTCATGCTGTATCGTGCTTATCGTGCCTTTGGAATCGTTTTGTGTGTCGTAGTGGTCTTCAGCTTGAAAAGGTGAGTCTTTCTCACTCTGACATGTTTACTTATGAAATAGTGAATTGATGACAAGTGTTTAGTAATTAAAAATGTTTATGCAAGTAAATGATGATTATACGATATGCTATTCCATGATTAGTATCATATTAACTCTGTTAATTATCACCTGACATCTGATATTTGACATTAGATTATGACATTTATATGTTAGTATCTGTCTTTTAATTGTTTATGCATATATTCACACTACAAGTTCCCTTTTAGAATAGAATCACTATGGGTTGAAATGATACATATCCAAACAGACTTTAGATAGGGAAAAATCATTATGGGCTGAAATGATAGGCCTAAACGATTTTTATTTATTTTTATTTACTTGTGATTGCGGATTTGAAATGACAGAACCCGGTTTTTTCTTTGTAAACTACGGATTGAAATGATATATATCTGTATCACTTGACCTAGGTTAGAAAATTATATACAGACCCTGTGGTATATTTTTAAATGATTTCTATTAAGATATGTATTTTTAAAAGTGGAATTTGATTTAAATATATATAGTTTATGGTTTTAAGAAAGCTAAATATTAAGTTTTGAATTTGTGAATTTAGTATGTAAATTTGAAGTAAATGTGATTTTTGACTTTAAATTTTATTTGTTAAAATGTAAGTAAATAATGGAAATAAGATTTAAAGTTTTGAAATGATATTTGAAACAAAATGTTAAGTTTTATTAAATTTATAAGTTAATAAACAGTGAATTTTGACTTAACAAATGAATTGAGTTTTAAATTTGATATTTAATTATAAAATTTTGTTGGGATAAACCATATGTTAAAATTATATAAATGTGAAGCTTTGAAGCCTAAAATATGATTTATTGATTTAAAATAGGAAAATTTTGAAGTTTTATTATTTTTGAAAAGTTATAAAAAATCTGGAATTTTATTAATAGCATTTCTAAAATGCTGTAGTTTTATGACAGCACTTTAAAATGCTGTTGTTTTGAACTTAACTATGTTTGAAATAACTAAATATCTCTTACGGAATTTTATAAATGCTGTTATTCCTGAACTAAACTATTATGGAAATTATAAGCTATGGTAGCACTTTAAATGCGGTTGTTGCTATGATTTGACAATGTTTTGAAATGTTATAGATTTTAACACTGTTTGAGTTATATTTTAAAGTGTTAAATGGTTTAACTTTTGGAAATTGATTATTTGTGAAATTTAAGGAGTTTTAAATATATTCTAATATTTAAATTTGAATTTTAAGGAATTTAAATTGAATTTGAATTTAAATAATGGTTTTGAATGAAATTTTGAAATGTGTTTTGTAATGATATTTGGAATAATAAATGAATGACATATTTGATTTTAAAATGATATTTAAGGTTGAATATTTGAACTTAAATTCAAATAATGATTTGATAATGAGGTTTTGAAAGGATATGATATTTTAATGATTGAAATGGTTTTTGAATGACATGATCTTTATTTTGATAAAGAATGTGAATTTGAAAGGATATTTGGTTTACTTGTAATTTGAGTTATTTAAATAATATTGGATTTATGAAATGAATATTTCAAGACTAAGTAATAATGAAATTAAATTTGAGATATATGAGATTTTCAAATTTAGTTTGAAATATGATATATTTAAAGCTTTGAAATATATTAATTTTTTTATAGTTTATTTTGTGTATCAAATCTATATTTGAAAATTTATAAGATTTGAAATGGTTTGTTGGAAAACTAAATTGAATTGAAACTAATGGTTTGAATTGAATTAAATTGGAAATTTGAGAATTTGTGTTTAATTTGGTAAATTTGGAATTTAAGGAATGTTTCCATGATTTCAACTGTATGATTCCGAAATGTTATGATTTTCAAAGTGTAATTATTTCAAGTATTTTGGGTTCGAAAGAATTATAACTTTGAAAGTATTATGACTTTTGAAAGGTGAGACGTCACCATCCTACTTCATTTTGGAATCTCCACCACGTACACGGTTGTTAAAGTGGTTTTCGGAGTTGGCAAAGAGTATGACAACTTTCGATCCCGGTCTCTTTAACAACTAAACATTATTACAACGCCGTGGTCATTTAAAAATAGTTTATACTTCAAGAATCAAATCATTTCAAAACTATATTTCTTTCAAGATAGTTTAAATTTTCGAAACCAAAACCATTTTTATTTTAAAACTATATTCAAATCAATACGATATCATTCCATTTCAAACATATGTTCTTGAGGTATATTACGTGGACCCAACTCCCGTGAGTTGGCATAAGGTGGCTAAAATAGGAGCGATCTCGGGCCAAGTGAAGTCATCCTCCGATCAGACACATTTCTTCGATACTATACTCTTATGGTTGATTTGATGGCTATCCTCCGATTTTCATTTGGGAGTGTGTTCCGAGCTGGGCGTATGTGGCTGCTACGCGACCACCAGCCCGTGTGCGTAATTGGTATATCTACCCTGGCATTGCCTTGTGTGCCGTGTCACCTACCATAGCAAGCCTTAATATGAGTTTTTTCTTCTTCTGTAGCCCATGGAGTATTTTGGGTAGTCTCCTGATCTGGAGATATGCTGATACTGTATGGACAACAGGACTGTTACGTGTTGGGGGCTATATGGGTTACCATTCAATGCTATTTTAAAGTAAGTTTTTTTTACTGCAGACACTATTATAATAGCACAATATTACTACATGGTAAATAGTTTAACGGATCCTTAACAGATGGGCGATCCCAAGCATCCTTTAAGTTACTGATGCATTTTTGTTACTGTTCACTTGAGTTGATTTACAGTTCATACGTATTTATGTCCTAACTTGAGTGTTTTGTGTTTTGTTTTACGCTCGAGTCGGACTGAGTGATTCAGCATTCAAGACTCACCTTCGGAGTTGGAGCTTTCCTTGAAGATCCAGCCATTATTTTGCTTTCTGCATCCAGTGATTTCTGCGATGTATTCTGATTTGTACCTGATGTATCTTGTTACTCTTCTGTTGTATCTTGTTTAACTCTAATGTATCTTATTTTATATAGTAGCTTCATGAACTACTATCTCTTTTACTTTCGCTGCATTATTATTTACTTTGTGTCTGTGATCTGTGATGATTAATTTACTGTATATTCTGAGATTTGCCAAATTTTATTTACGACGCGGTATTTTTAGCAATTCAAGTCCGACATGTGCGGATGCGAATGGTTGAAAATATCGGGTCGTTACATTTGGTATCAGAGCTTTGGTAGCTTTAGGCAAAATTCAGTATGTGTGGTAAATGTATTTACAGAATCACTTTCATTCGAGTTTGAATCTCTTCCTCTTTGACTCGATTCCTTTGAATTTTGAAACGTTCCCTGCGGTTCCAAAATCCGTTCGTGTCCTTCCTTATTCGTCTTTTTTTGATTATGTAGTATCTCATAACTTCACTTCGAATGGTCTTTATAATGAGTCGGCGGTCCCGCCAATCTCAAATTGATTTGTAAAAGGGTGAAACTCCTTTACAACAACATCGATTCACCAGAGATTTTATATCCTCGGTTGACGGTAGTATCTCTTATTATCCCAAACTCTATCTCTTGAGACCGAATGTTGATTTACCCCAGGAATCCACATCGATCTCATTTTTTAAGTCACGGTTAACCCGGTTAAGGTTGCCCATGATTTATATAAGCTTATCCATCTTCCTATTCTGTTCTTTAATCATCTCATCTTTGTTTCAACTTATCTTCAAATCATTCTTGAAGTGTATTTGTAAACTAATATTTAAAATATTTTATATATTGTGTTGTTTGAGTTGTTGATGTTGATTTGGGTTTCTGATCGATTTGTCTGATCAACGCTATCAATAAGATTTCCAAAACAAACTGACACAATATGTTTTTCAAATTTAGTAATGAAATAAATTTTGTAACTATATATATTTTTTCTAGATTTTATTGAATTGGTTGTTAATAAATAATATTTGATTTTATATATCACTATCTCTTGTTTCATATATAAATAATTGAACTATAAAACATAGTTATAAATTTATTTGGAAATTTAAACTGAATTTAAAACAAGAATTTGAGAATTTAATTTCCGATGGATTTCAAACCTTGTATTTAAAGTTTTTAAAAGGATATACCATTTAAAGTATTTTCAAATAGAAATTTGTTTCTAAAGAATTTTAAAGTTTAAAATTAATGCTCTTATCTTTGTCGCTGGAAAATAATTTCAGTGATGACTGCAGCATCATCGACATTCGAGTTTCTAAGTAAAGAGATCGTTCTGTAGTCTTGCTACAATTTTGCTTTAGGGAATTTAATTGATTTGAATTTCTAAAATAAGACTGGATTTCTAACATATGATGATATATGATTTAAATTTGAATGGATATATATATATATATATATATATATATATATATATATATATATAGTATATGTGCATTTATTTATCTCTTAGTAGTTTGGAATTTATCGGAAATTTAATTCCTAAATTTATCTTGAAAGATAATTTCAAGTATAATTTCAAGATTTGGATAAATATTCAAGCTTGAAATGATTGAATTAGAAAGTTTTATTTGTATAATACATAATTTCATTTCAATATAACTTACCTAAATTAGACAAAAGTGAATATGTAATTGGATAATATACAATATAAAAGGATTTTTTATAAATAAAATTTGAGTGGTTATAATAAATGTTATACACTTAAATTTTAGTTATAAAAAGATTAACAGTAGTAAATAGAGAAAAAGAAAAGAAAAAAGATAATGGAATAATTTACAATATAAAATGATAATAAAATTTAAGGCAGTTATAATAAGTGTAAATATGTTTAATATAGGTGATAAAATATACTGAGAGGAATAAATTTAATTTTAATTAGGAACATAGAAGAATTAAATTTATTTAATACATTATGAGTATAATAATTTTTTTTCTTTCAAATCCATGATTTTAGAGATTGTTAATCTAAGATAATTGGATGATAAGATAATGAAATTAGAGATAGTTAAGATTTATTTAACTTATGTAAATTTAATTATTAATTCAAGTTGAAATTTTCATGGTTTCAAATTTATTATCCTATTTTGTTTTTCAAACTTCTTTTGGATGTCCTTATTTTCTTTATCTTGCTACAGAATGGGGAGGCTATTGCTTTACCAGTCCGTTTGGAAAATTTTCTATAATCTTTCTATAATCTTTGGTACTCATTTTGAATCTGAACACTGCTTGCCATCCACTAACCGTCGGTCAAACAGGAAGAGTGAATCAGATTTTAGAGGATCTTTTTCGTGCTTGTGTTCTTGATTTTGGAGGATCTTGGGAAGATCATCTCCACCTTGTTAAACTTACCTATAACAACAGTTATCAGGAAATTTCAATCTTCTTGTCATCTTATCTTAATCTTATTTCATTCTATCTTTTTCTGTGTTTTTCCTTACCTCATTCCTTTTCGGGGACGAAAAGTTTTGAGTGGGGGAGAGTGTAACAACCTTGTATTTTGTGATTATTTTAACTGTATATTTAAATTATTTTTAATTGGAATTCTTGATTTAGAAACTTTATTTTACATATTAAAAATGAATAAATTTTGTTATTTTAAATATAAATTTTGATTTTTATGTAAATTAGAATTCCGAACATGAATAAATAGAATATTTTCCAAAAATGTGGATTTTGGACAATCTGGTCAAACTTTGACTTTTAAATTTAAATTTTAAATAATTTAATTTTATCTTTTATTATGAAAATAAATAAATTTTCAAGAACCTTTTCGTTTCGTTGAAATCTGATTAATATTGTGAAAGTTATGCTTTTTACAATATTGTATGTACATTGTTTTATTTAATAAAATTGTTTATTTTAAATTATATAAATAATATTTTTGTTTTTTCTAATTTGTGTACACAAGTGTATATGACATGTTATGTATTTATTTTTATTTTCAAAACATTTTATAAGTGTAGTTATAATTTTTCAAATGTAATTGTATATTGTTTATATTTTTAAATGCTAGTTACAATATATTAGCTATTTTCTTAATTTTTATTTTTTCTTAAATTATATTTTGTTTTCTTTTTCATTTTATTTTTTTCAGCTTTTATATTTATTTTACAGAAATTCATTTAGTTATTTTGATTAAAAGAAAAAGAAATATATAGAGTCAAAGACCTTTCATTTCCTTATGTCCTTTCATTTAGCCTTTTTGCCTTTTCACTCTTTCCTTTGCCTTTTCATCTTTAGCCGTCCTTTTCTTTTGATATTGTCGTGAATTCCCATTCTCATTACGTGAGAAATTTTTCTGACCATCTCAAACTCACGTCCATTATCAAATTAAGAAAAAAATTGCAAGTTTAATGTCTTCTTCTTTATACTTTTCCCTCCTATTTTCATTGATTTTGCGTAGATCTCTCTTCAACTTTGCTTGGCCTCTACCACCCATCATCACCATCTTCCTCTCCACCATCACCACCAGCAGCAACCATTAGCTCCTCCTCTGGTCATGCCTGGCCGTGCCATCCAAATGAAGTCACCACCTCAACTTTGCACAAAACTCATTGAAACAATGCTAGCCTAGCCACAAAACATCACCTACCTCTTCCTATGCACTTTGGCCACCCCTAGAACCACCACTACCGGCAACTACATGACCTTTGGCCACTGCTACACCATCAATCTCCACTGTCCAGACCTGTACCATGCTTAGGCCGAGCCCACTAGCCCTTTGGCCGAGCCAAATTGTTGAACTAATCCTTGCCATTTTGCCTTGACCAATTTTATGCTTCATGTTATAACTCTACACCTTCATCCACTTGTTGCCTTGCCTATATGATGTTAAACCTGACCTATATGATGCCAAAACCTGAGCTTAACACATCATTGGACGAGCTCGTGTTCCACCTTGGTCGAGCATTTGAATGGTAAAGACAAGGTCTTGTCTTTATTGCCTTGTATTTCAACTTGTATCTTTATTGTTTGGTTGTATATTCATATGTTATATTGTTTTGTTTCGGTTTGTTTACAAGATGATATCTTGGCTCTCTCCACTCATTTGAATCACTAGTCGTGCAGTATTGTGCTTGTCGTGCCTTTGGAATCGTTTATGTGTCGTACTGGTCTTCAGCTTGAAAAGGCGAGTCTTTCTCACTCTGACATGTTTACTTATGAAATAGTGAATTGATGACAAGTGTTTAGTAATTAAAATTTTTTATGCAAGTAAATGATGATTATATGATATGCTATTCCATAATTATTACCATGTTAACTCTATTAATTATCACCTGACATCTGATATTTGACATTATATTATGACATTTATATGTTAGTATCTGTGTTTATATTGTTTAAGCATATATTCACACTGCAAGTTCCCTGTTAGAATTTAATCACTATGTGTTGAAATGATGCATACCCGAACGGACTTTAGAATAGAGAAAAATCGTTATGGGCTGAAATGATAGGCCTGAGCGATTTTTATTTATTTTTATTTACTTGGGATTGCGGGTTTGAAATGGTAGAACCCGGATTTTTCTTTGTAAACTACGGATTGAAATGATATATATCTGTATCACTTGACCAAGGTTAGAAAATTATATACAGACCCCGCGGTATATTTTTAAATGATTTTTATTAAGATATGTATTTTTAAAATTATGGAATTTGATTTAAATATATATATTTTATGGTTTTAAGAAAGCTAAATACTAAGTTTTGAATTTGTGAATTTAGTATGTAAATTTGAAGTAAATGTGATTTTTGACTTTAAATTTTATTTTTTAAAATGTAAGTAAATAATGGAAATAAAATTTAAAGTTTTGAAATGATATTTGAAATAAAATGTTAAGTTTTATTAAATTTATAAGTTAATAAACAATGAATTTTGACTTAACAAATGAATTGAGTTTTAAATTTGATATTTAATTATAAAATTTTGTTGGGATAAACCATATGTTAAAATTATATAAATGTGAAGTTTTGAAGCCTAAAATGTGATTTATAAATTTAAAATAGGAAAATTTTGAAGTTTTATTGTTTTTGAAAAGTTATAATAAAATCTGGAATTTTATTAATAGCATTTCTAAAATGTTGTAGTCTTATGACATCACTTTAAAATGATGTTGTTTTGAACTTAACTATGTTTGAAATAACTAAATATCTATTACGACATTTTACAAATGCCGTTATTCCTGAACTAAACTATTTTGGAAACTATAAGCTACGATAGCACTTTAAATGCCATTATTGCTATAATTTGACAATGTTTTGAATTGTTATAGATTTTAGCACCGTTTGAGTTATATTTTAAGGTGTTAAATGGTTTTACTTTTGGAAATTGATTATTTGTGAAATTTAAGGAGTTTTAAATATATTCTAATATTTAAATTTGAATTTCAAGGAATTTAAATTGACTTTGAATTTAAATAATGGTTTTGAATGGAATTTTGAAATGTGTTTTGTAATGATATTTGGAATAATAAATGAATGACATATTTGATTTTAAAATGATATTTAAGGTTGAATATTTGAATTTGAATTCAAATAATGATTTGATAATGAGGTTTTGAAAGGATATGACATTTTATTGATTGAAATGGTTTTTGAATGACATGATCTTTATTTTGATAAAGAATGTGAATTTGAAAGGATATTTGGTTTACTTGTAATTTGAGTTATTTAAATAATATTGGATTTATGATGTGACGCCCCACCTCTATACCCACGCTAGTCAAGAAAACTACGGTGTAATGCTGTCAACTAGCACGGAGAATAAGGCTGTTGCGGAGCGACCATCTGTATAATAGCTTTGAGTTTGTGTCGGTATGTCGGATTCCCTCTTGAGATGAAAAGTTATATTTTTATCTGGCATATCGGTACTCGCATAAATAATTCCATTCAGACAACATCAAAGAATCAACCACTTGTTGCTTACGACAAAGCGCATTGGCAACACGATTACCCTTTCCGGGAGTATAAAGAATATCAAGATCATCGGACGTTTTGATATACTTCGTTTTATTGAGTTTCATCTCACTTCTTTTTATGGACTTGCGTCCGATGTTCTTTTATAGTGTTCGGTTCATCGGATGTACTATTATTATACTACATCGATGTTCCATCTTATCTGGATCAATGGATGTACCATTGTTATACTACATCGTTGTTCCGGTTTATCGGTTCATTGGACGTACCGTTTTTGTACTACGTCGGTGTTCCAAATTATTCGAGTTTCTAGTTTCTCGGGCGTACTGTTTCTGTACTACGCCGTTGCACTGGCTCAGTTTTCTTCTGTTCTTGACGTTTTCCACGTCTTTTATCTACGGAAATGCCTTAGGGATTCCGATTTTTATTCTTGAGCCCGGTAATATTGTGGAAATTGAAGTTTCACCAAATTTCTTGCTAACTCTTTCGTGCACTTTATGGTGAACTTCCTATTTCAAATTTTCTTTTGTGTTGATATGCTTCCATGGTTGTTACTTATTTTCCTCTTAAGTATTGCGAGGACGCAATTTCTTTAAGGAGGGGAGTCTGTAACAACCCGCATATTTATCGATTTTCCGCATATTTATCGATTTTATATTTAAATATAAGACTAAGTAATAATGAAATTAAATTTGAGATATATGAGATTTTCAAATTTAGTTTGAAATATGATATACTTAAAGCTTTGAAATATATTAAATTTTTTATAGTTTATTTTGTGTATCAAATCTATATTTGAAAATTTATAAGATTTGAAATGGTTTGTTGGAAAACTAAATTAAATTGAAACTAATGGTTTGAATTGAATTAAATTAGAAATTTGAGAATTTGGGTTTAATTGGGTAAATTTGGAATTTAAGGAATGTTTCCATGATTTCAACTGTATGATTTCGAAATGTTATGTTTTTCAAAGTGTAATGATTTCAAGTATTTTGGTTTCGAAAGAAATATAACTTTGAAAGTATTATGACTTTTGAAAGGTGAATATATGTTTGAAATGGAATGATATCGTATTGATTTGAATATAGTTTTGAAATAAAAATGGTTTTGGTTTTGAAGTATGAACTACCTTGAAAGGAATATAGTTTTGAAATGATTTGATTATTGAAGTATAAACTATTTTGAAATAACCACGGCGTTATAATAATGTTTGGTTGTTAAAGAGACCGGGATCGGAAGTTATCGTACTCTCTGCCAACTTCGAAAACCACTTTAACAACCGTGCACGCGGTGGAGATTCCAGAATGAAGTAGGACGGTGGCGTCGTTCTTGAGGTATATTACGTGGACCCAATTCCCGTGAGTTGGCATAAGGTGGCTAAAATAGGAGCGATCTCGGGCCAAGTAGGATCATTCCTCCGATCGGACACATTTCTTCGATATTGAACTCTTACTTGTGGTTGATTTGATGGCCATCCTCCGATTTTGATTTGGTAGTGTGTTCTGAGATGGGCGTATGTGGCTGCGACGTTACCACCAGCCCGTGTGCGTAATTGGTATATCTACCCTGACATTGCCTTGTGTGCCGTGTCACGTACCATTGCGAGCCTTACTACGAGCTTGTTTTTCTCCTATAGCCCATGGAGTATTTAGGGTAGTCTCTGTGACGCCCCACCTCTATACCCATGGTAGCCAACGACACTACGGGGTAATGCCGTCAACTAGTGCGGAGAATAAGGCTGTGGAGGAGTGACCATCTGTATAATTACTTTGTGCGAGTACCTATATGCCAGATAAAAATACAACTTTTCATCACAAGAGGAAATCCGACATACCGATGCAAACTCAAGGCTACTACACAGTGGCTATAATATCTTCGGAAACAAATATAGAAATAAGTATAACATAAATCAGTCACAGATATCCATATCAAAAAGGCGAAAAAAGATATGAAATATATAACACTTAAAAAGTGTACATCAGAGTGGTGGTCAAACAAGATCCACAATATCACAAAAGAATAGTTACAAGAGCTTCACAAAAGAATAAGTATACATCAATGAGTCTATATCTCAAATGCATACAACCAAAAACTACTAATCTAAGTAGTTAGCCAAAAGCCAGGATAATAATAATCCCAGATGAGGAGTCAAGCAGAAGCACGTGTAACATCTCGGTCTGACCCGAGTATTATTTAACAAGAAAATAATAAACGGATGTAACTATAAATATCAGATGAAATGATATAAAATAAGAGATATGACAAAAACGTATGATAACCATAAAGCCATACTGTGATAAGTATGTAATTGAAAATCAACAAGAGATTAATCAATATCACAAGAATCTTCTCAAAGATCAAAAAGAATGTCATACTCTTTATTTTTATTCACCAAACCACAAATATTGACAATTATATCAATGCCAATCACAAAAGTTAATGACACATAAATTCACCAATGCACAAATATTGATAAAACTTATCAATGTAAATCACGAAAATAAGTGAAAACACAAATTCTAGAAATCATCAATGGAAATCCAGAAATCACGAAAAAGGGGGAGGCCTGTCACAAAACGGGAGCATGAAAGCTCACCAACATGTGTATCACAAAATGGAACGCTATTCCATGGTTGCTAACCATTAGTTTTGAGCCGAAGCTCCACAGAACGGCCAGAAGACCATGCGTCGCTATCCCACCAAATTGAGCAGAAGCTCCACAGAAACGGGGTTTAGTCTCCCTCATAGACAAAGAGACATCGCATATTGCTAGTCTAAATCACAAAACGATCATCATCGATCATCAAGAAGTGTCAATTACACTAAGCTAGTAAATATATGAGCTTAGCTTCATGTCCCATAACCACTAGCTTAACTTAAATATTTACGAACAAATTGTAGATCTCCACTAGAAAATTGTCACAAGAGATTCAATCGAACAAGTCTAAGAATTAATCGATGAAGTAAACGCAAGCGTTTCATACCACTTGTTTTACTAAGTCGTTTAATTAGATTTCTCATACGAGTGAGGTAAAGGTTTGTATATACTAGTAGATTGGAAAACGGTTTAAGAAACGAGCTTTGTAATAAAATCGTGTTGAAATCATTTTGACGAAAGAGTTTCGATATTTACTACTAGCATTGGAAACCTTTATATTTTTAAAGTGATAAACCATAAAAACGATTGTAGAAACAATCAATCATTAAAATCCACGTACGAAGACATGAATCAAATTCAAAGAAATCGATAAAAAATCCATCGAAATGGATATTCAAAAATCCCTAAAAAGGAGTCATCAAAGTCGTAATAAATGATAATAACAAATAGGATCATCACGAATCGATTCAAATTGGAAATTAAATCCCAAAAGGCAAAGTGGGCTGAAACAGCAAATTCAGTTGACTGAACAGAGATTTCTGTTGATTGAACAGAGATTTCAGTTGACTGAATCATGCCTGGAAACATTCTGTTTCCAAGTTCAGTCGACTGAATAGAGATTTCTGTCGACTGAATCATGCCAGGAAACTTCGGGTTCCAGATTCGGTCGACTGAAAAGAGATTTCAGTCGACTGAATCATGCATGGGTTGTTTTTCAGCCTATCCAAATGAAGAGCAAACTCTTCCAAAATGCAACCAGACGAACATTGGCTCTAAAGATTTATGACAATCGGCAACCCGACCCTATATGTTCCTCGATGCATCACCAAAAGCATGATCAAACATCCATAAAAGGATTTTCACACAAATTTGACTCAAAAACCCAAAAATTGGAATATTCACAAAACCAATCCAAATCAAGAGCAAATTCACATGAAGAGGTGTTAGAAATTCATACCTAACAACCAAAGATAATTATAGTCATAGATGTGAGATAAAAATCTCACATTTAAACCCAAAATAAATGAAGAAGAAGCTATAGAGCAATGGCAAGGACAATCACTCTTCAATTCTAACCCAAAGAGCTTGAATCTAAGCTTAAAAGAGAAACATTTCCTAAATTAGGTTTAGAAATTTCTAAAATTGGTAAGAGAATGAGTTGGAGAAGAAGAAGATGTGGCTTACCAAAGCTTTTTCTATAAATTTGGAGCTAGAACTTGATTTGCAAATGGAAACTAGGGCTTGGAGTTCTAATTTCCCATTCCTCTCTTCATTGTTGCTAAAGCTTGAGTATTAGGAAACAGAAGTAAAGTAATGAAGAGAAGAGGGTTGAAGCTTGGGTCTAATGAGCTGAAACAAAACCAAAGCCCTAAGTGAAAAAGTAGCAAAATTCTACTATCTTTAAACATATCGAGTTTATACTCAAAAAGATCGCAAACGTCATTTTGAACTCAGTGGGGGTGGTCTCAAGTCCTAATTTGACTGTTTGCAAAAAGTATTGTTTTGGACAATGATCCGACTAATGATGAATTATTTCAAATAAAATATTTAAATACTCAATCGTAAAATATGCGGGTTGTTACAGACTCCCCTCCTTAAAGAAATTGCGTCCTCGCAATCTTAAGAAATAAATGAACAAAATGTAACAACCATAAAAGCATATCAACACAAAAGAAGAAAGTTGGAATAAGAAGTTCACCTCAAAGAGCATGAGAAAGTAAATCCGGATGTGTTCGCTCGATGAATTCTCTGGATTCCCAAGAACAATTCTTAAGATTTGAGGACCATTGAACTTTTACAAGAGGAACATCTTTATTTCGAAGGCATTTAATCTCCCAAGAAATGATACGAATAGGATGTTGCTCATAAGTCAAATTAGGCGAAACTTCAATTTCTTCTACAACACCGGGCTCAAGAATAGAATCAGAATCTCGAAGACATTTCTGTAATTGAGAAACGTTAAATACGTCATGAATAGCAGAAAAATGAGCAGGCAATGAAAGGCGATAAGCCACAGAACCAATATATCGAGGTGCTAACTTTCCCGATCGACTGAAACGCACAACACCCTTCATAGGTGAAACACGAACAAACACAAAATCCCCCACAGAAAATTCTAATTTCCTTCTTCGGTTATCGGCATAGGATTTTTGCCTACTCTGAGCTTCTTTCATCCTATGGCGAATAAGGTCAATACTTTCTGTGGAATCATGAATAAAATCTGGACCTAAAAACAGCTTCTTACTGGTCTCAAGCCAACAAGAAGGAGATCGACATGGCCTTCCATAGAGTGCCTCGAAAGGTGCCATACCAATAGAAGATTGGAAGCTATTATTATAGGAAAAATCAACAAGAGAAATATGATCTTCCCAACTTCCACCAAAATCAAGAATGCACGCACGAAGAAGATCTTCAAGAGTTTGATTCACACGCTCGGTTTGTCCATCGGACTGAGGATGATAAGCGGTGCTAAAATTAAGCTTCGTTCCCAAAGCTTTTTGAAGACTCTTCCAAAATCCACTAGTAAACAATGGATCACGATCACTAACAATAGAAGTAGGAACTCCATGTAATTTAACAATTTCTTTAATAAAGAGCTTGGCCAAAAGAGGAACGGTTCGGTTAGACCAAACGGGAATAAAATGGGCGGATTTAGTAAGTCTATCAACAATCACCCATAAGCTACCATGACCCGAACGAGAACGGGGAAGGCTGTCTATAAAATCCATGGAAATTTGATCCGCTTCCAAATTGGAATCTCTAAAGGTTGCAATAACCCACCGGGTCTTTGGTGCTCGGCCTTGACAAGTTGGCAAGTCATGCAACGCTTAACAAAGTTAGCAATGCCAGATTTCATTCCATCCCAATAATAACGTCGCTTCATATCCGCATACATTTTACTATTACCGGGATGAATGTTAAATTTAGAACGATGGGAATCTTCTAAAATATCTTTACGAAGATCACTAATATTTGGCACGATAAGTCTACCAAATTTTTGAATACCGCCACGAGAATCAATATTAAAGTCTTTCAAACTTTCAATACCAATTTTATCCCAACAACTTTGGCTAAGAAGAGCCGATTCGGGATTTAGCTTTTGAGATTCAAGAATGCGGTCTAAAAGAGAAGGATGAGCCTTAAGGCTACATAAAACAAGTGATGCACCCAAATTGGATTCACGATCTCGAATCTCACAAGTGGATAAAATTCTGAGATCATTCCATTCGGATATCATCATAGAAACAACCGCTTGTTGCTTACGACTAAGTGCATCGGCAACGCGATTTCCCTTTCCGAGAGTGTAAAGAATATCAAGATCATATGATGCAAGGAACTCGACCCAACGTTGTTGACACAAATTAAGTTTCTTTTGAGAAAATAATTACTTCAAAGATTTATGATCGGTGTAAAGAATAAATTTTTCTCCCAAAAGATAATGATGCCAAATCCGAAGGGTGAAAACAATAGCCGTGAGCTCTAAATCATGAGTGGCATATCTAGTCTCGGCTGGCTTCAATTGCCTAGATGCATAAGCAATAACATGTTCTCTTTGCATGAGAACAGCTCCGAAATCAATACGACTAGCATCGGTATAAACAATAAAATCTTTATTCCCCTCAAGAATAACAAGAATAGGAGCATCGGAAAGGAGTTCTTTTAATTTTGGGAAAGAAGCTTCACATTTATCCGACCAAATGTATTTAACTCCCTTCTTTGTCAAACTAGTAAGAGGCACGGAAATTTTGGAAAAGTCTTTTATGAAACGGCGGTAATAACTTTCCAATCCAAAAAAACTACGGATCTCCGTCACACTCTTCGGCCTCTTCTAATTTTGAATCGCTTCAATCTTTGAAGGATCTGCGGAAATTCCGAATTCGGAAATGATATGACCGAGAAACTTCACTCGAGATTGCCAAAAGTGGCATTTAGAAAATTTTGCTTTCAATTGATTGCTCCCAAGAGTTTCCAACACAATCTGAAGATGCTTTTCATGCTCCTCCTCGGTTTTAGAATACACAAGAATATCATCAATAAAGATGAGAACAAATCGATCGAGGAAGTCTTTGAAAACTCTATTCATAAGGTCAACGTAATAAGCCGGAGCATTCGCTAAACCAAATGGCATAACAAGCCATTCATAAGATCCATAACGAGTATGGAACGATGTCAAAGGAATGTTATCCTCTGCAATACGAAGCTGATGAAAACCGGTAGCCAAGTCTAATTGTGAAAAGACTCTAGCACCACTAAGTTGGTCAAATAAATCATCAATATGAGGTAAAGGATATTTATTATTGATAGTAAGATCATTAAGCTTGTGGCAGTCAATGCAAAGCCTAAGCGTACCATCGAATTTCTTCACAAAAATAGCCGAAGCTCCCCAAGGAGAGGAACTAGAGAGAATAAATTGCTTCGTCTCCAATTCGGATAATTGTTTGCGCATCCCCTCATTTTCTTTATTGGATATACGATAAGGAGGATGAGTAATAGGTAAAGCTCCAGAAATTAGATTAATTATGAATTCAATTGCTCGCTTAGGTGGTAATCCTAAAACGGGCTCAAATATGTCGGAAAATTCACGAACAACGTGAATAAGAGAAATGACATCTTCCTCATCATCATTATCGTCATCATGAGGATTTAAAGAATATAAAGATGCGGCCAAGTTGGAATCCAAATCTTTAAGACCAATAGAAATCTGATTAACAGATTGTGGATGTCGAAGATAAATAATCCGCACAGGACGTAGGATATGAGCCTCATAACTGTTAAGCCAATCCATTCCCAAAATCATTCCAAAGCCTAAGTAGCGCATAACATGCAAATCGGCTCGGAAAGAAAAATCACACAAAATAATCTCGACATCTTTACAAAGCAAACTAATTGTTGCAGATCCACCAACCGGATTCGTAATTCTAAAAGAAGTCATTAAAGCAACAACACTCAAAGAAAAAGTATCAACAAGTTCTTTTGATATAAAAGAATGGGACGCACCCGTATCAAAAAGAACTCGAATTGGATGATCACGAAATAAAATAATGCCATCAAGGATAGAATGAGAAATACCTTGACCACGAGAAGTGTTACTAGGAGTTTGCACCACATTAAGCTTTCCCTCCTTCCTACCTTGAAGTTTGGGACATGCGGATAAATAATGGTCTGGGCTTTTGCAATAGCGACAAGCGCGGGGCTTTGAACACTTATTCGCATAATGGTCCTTAGAACCACAATTGTAGCATTGTCCACTACTAGAGGTAGAAGTCTTTGCCACCGATGTTGCTTGCTTCCCTTTCTTATTGGGATAAGGAGCTTTGAACTTATTAGGCCTTTTCTTGTTGTTGAAGTTTGGTTTGGCACCCATAACTTCAACATCACTCTCCCTATCTGCCTCTTCAAGACGAAGAGCGATATCAATGAGTTGATCAAAAGAAACTTCTAATTTTAGAAGTAATGGCTTCTTGAGATTTTTATTCAAGCCATAGACAAATCTTTGGTTCTTCTTCAATGGGGTGTTTACGTGTTCGACCCCGTATTTAGAAAGTGACTCGAAGGATGCGACATAATCTGCCACGGAGGATTCACCTTAAACAAGGTCTATGAAACGATGGGCCAATGTCACCTTCTCAGCTTCTGGCACAAACTTTAATTCGAATCGTTCCCGGAATTTCTCCCAAGTAAGATCCGCTTCATTTATTTCTGAAATAAGAAGCTCGTACCAGCCTAATGCTCTTTCTTAGAGCATACTTGAAGCCACCTGGACTTGGTGAAGATCAATAAGATTCATGCGAGAAAAGATGCGATCGCAAGTTCTAAGCCAAGCCTGGACTTCAATAATGGTTTCAGAACCTTTGAATGGCTTCCCACCCAAATTGGTATAATCATTGCACAAGCGTGCAAACTCGGATTTAGGGTGAGAAGGCAACGGAACGGGTCGCTGCTTGAGCATTCTTTACAAGATCAAGAAGTTGTTGTGCAGACATAAATACTCCATCTTGGGGAGTAGCACTAGATTGACCGGCGCTAGATTTGAACTCAATGGGGGTGGTCTCGAGTCCTAATTTGTCTGTTTGCAAAAAGTAGATTTTCGGACAATAATCCGACTAATGATGAATTATTTTAAATAAAATATTTAAATACTCAGTCGTAAAATATGCGGGTTGTTACAGTCTCCCGATCTGGAGATATGCTGACACTGGATGGACTACTGGGACTATTACGTGTTGGGGGCTATATGGGTAATCCTTCAATGCTATTTTAAAGTAAGTTTATTTTACTGTAGACACTATTATAATAGCGCAATATTACTACATAGTAAATAGTTTAACGGATCCTTAAAGGATGGGCAATCTCAAGCATCCTTTAAGTTACTGATGCATTTTTGTTACTGTTCACTTGAGTTGATTGACAGTTCATAAGTATTAATGTCCTGACTCGAGTGTTTTATGTTTTGATTTACGCTCGAGTCAGACTGAGTATTCAGTATTCAAGACTCACCTTCAAATTGGAGCTTTCCTTGAAGATCCAGCCATTTATTTTGCTTTCTGTATCCAGTGATTTTTGCGATGTATTCTGATTTGTACCTGATGTATCTTGTTACTCTTCTGTTGTATCTTGTTTTACTCTGATGTATCTTATTTCATATAGTAGCTTCATGAACTACTATCTCTTTTACTTCCGCTGCATTATTATTTACTCTGTGTCTGTGATCTGCGATGATTTATTTACTGTATATTTTGAGATTTGCCAAATTTTATTTACAATGTGGTATTTTGAGCAATTCAAGTCCGACATGTGCAGATGCGAATGGTTGAAAATATCGGGTCATTACATTTGATTCCTTCATTTTTGGTCAAAACAAGATAAATATAAATTTATTTCCTACGTCAAGTACTTCTATTGGATGATCCATACTTGTTTAAGATTGTTCTGACCAAATCATTTGATGTTGTGTCTTAGATTATGAAATTAAGAGCGTTCTTTCGTTTTGTCATGGCCATGCTTGTGGTGGTCACTTCTGTCCTAAGAAAACTACGAAAAGGTGCTTCAATGTGGTTTTTACCGACCTATGATTTTCATACATGCATTTTAGTTTTGTAAAACTTGTGATCATTGCCAAATGTTAAAAAAATCTCTCGACAAACATGATTCCTTCAAACCCCATTCTTACGGTTGTTATCTTTGACATTTAGGGTATTGACTTTATGGGACTGTTTCCCAACTCTTTCGAAAATCTTTAAATTCTTCTTGCCGTTGATTATGTCTCCAAATAGGTTGAAGCTATTCCTTGTAAAACAAATGAATAAAAGCTTTTATGAAATTCATAAAAGAAAACATCTTTTCTAGGTTTTGAACACCTCATATAATAATAAGCGATAATAGAACCCATTTCTATAATCGATTATTTGAAAATCTAATGAAGAAATACTCGATAAACCTCAAATTATCCACTCCTAATTATTCTCAAACTTGTGGTCTAGTTGAAGTTTCAAATCACCAAATCAAGCTAATTTTGCAGAAAAATATGCACAAAAATAATAAAGATTAGTCACAAAATTCAATAGATGCACTTTGGGCTTATAGATCTGCATATAAAACTAATCTAGGGGTGTCTCCTTTTAGGTTAGTATATGGTAAAGCATGTCACTTACCTATTGAACTTGAATATAAAGCGTTATGGGTGATTAAGAACATAAACTTCGATCTTGAAAAAGCTAGCGAAAATAGAAAATTGCAACTCAATGAATTACAGGAGATTAGGAATGACGTGTTTCCCCACCTTTTGGTCAAGACTGGGATATCAACAAATTGGCTAAAAAGGATGGATATCATAATTCGAGATCGGTTGGAAACAAAGCTATGATCGATACTGTCAAAATTGGACCAAGCTTTAATCAAGGTGGGATCGATCGGGAATGATAAACAAGGCACAGTGAGGCTACCCTTCGAATTTCAGGTCAATCAGAGTTTATATGCTCAAGTTATGGATGGATCAATATTCATGGGAAACCAGTTCATATCGATACTTCTGTATCGATCAAGATGGACATGGCTGTTTACTTCGGGTCGATACATTCGTATCGATACTGGCGTATCGTCTGGATGGATATGGAAGAAAAATAGGGAACTCGATGATGTGCAGCTCAACATTATACTCAGGAAGGATACGAAGAAATGGTTATGGAGGTTTGGAAGTGTATTTCGTATCGATCACTTATCGATCGATATAAAAGACGCATACGGAGGAAGCTACGCTGGATGGATACGAAAGTATCGAGCACCACATCTCAAACCCAGAAGGAAGAAATTGCACTAAGAACCTTGTTTCGTATCGATCATGTTCATATCGATTGATACGAAAGAAGCGGTCAAGATGGAGCGCATCGCATGGATCACAACGCAAGACTCGGATGGACACACAAACGATGAAGTGTTGCTGATGGATACGAAACTCTTCATGGATACGAAATCATCAGCCTACATTTGCAAAGGCAAATTTGGATCGATCATATCTCAAAAACTACACGTTGGAACTTCATGAAATTTGGAAAGCGAGGACTTTGCACTATTATCTTTCACTATGATCGATCTCATCTTGATCGGAGTAGTTTATGGTCAATACGAACTCACTATGGATCGATTAAGTATCAATCCTAAATGACTCCAGATCGATCAAGTAGGACCATCTGGACTTGAGAAAAAGTATTCCGAGATTTAAGGCAGACATTCCCCGCTCCACACCTATAAATAGCACCTCCATTGTAACTAAAAGGGGATCCTTTTCTCTCAGCTCCTCTTTATCTTATTCTCTTTTTGAAAAACTTTGCCCTTTTGATTATTGATATTTAGAGGATTGCAATTGTAATCAGTATAAAACGAATAAAAGGATCAATTCAAAGTGGACGTAGGCCGGAGATAGCCGAACTACTATAAATCTTGTGTCTTCTCTTACTTTCTTTCATTTTAGTTTTGTTATTTCTTCAAATTTTCTCTCTACATCATATGGATCTGAGATATGTGATTGGATACTAAGAATTTATGTGTGTACACCGGTGCGTTCACTACTTTTGGCGTTTGTGATCATTTTTGGCACAAACACTTTGGTGCTTTCACTGAAAAGACTAGCACCTGCTATATCGGATTTGGAGTTCAGATTTGGAAAGTTAAAGGATTAGATCTAGGAGGAACCATGGTTAGGCAATGAGTTAGAAGGACATTACCAGAAAGGAGCCATCAAGAGGGAAGTCAAGAGGCTTCCTCTGGAGCAGATCGGGCATCCATCTACATCACAAGGGATGAGATGGAGGCAATGACGGATTCTATAAAGGAGATTTTATTAAAGAGCCGACAGGAGATGATGCAGACTTAAGGAAAATGGGCACAGCTTGAACCCGAAACCTAGGAAATAGAGCAACCGTAGCTGCCGGTAGTGTTGAACAAGGAGTTAGAGTGTAGAAATCTCCGTAGGTTTGATCCAGAACCAAAATGGAAAATGTGAAGGGAATCGGCAAAGGCTTGGGGACAGACCTTCAGGATCAGATATTAGAAGGCTTATGAATAAAGCTCAGCAGGTTGGCGCCTACGCGAACGTGAGTGAGCAACATGAAGAGTACTACCCAGAATACCCTCTAGGACATGGGGGTAGAATAGAAATGCATATAGAAGGCTACCCCCGGATGGAGACGAGCAGATGGCCGGATTAATAAGAAGGATTATGAGTGGAGAGCTACCGAGCGAAGGCTGGAGGAAGTTAGTCGGAGTCCGTTCACTCCGATTATCAGAAACGTAAGGAACCCTCCAGAATTCAAACTACCAACGCTGGAGGCCTATGATGGAAAGTTAGACCGAACTATGCATTTAACCAGATACATCAGGCATGTGGAAGTGCTGGGGTAATCGGAGTAGGTTATAGCAAGATACTTCCCTTTATACTTGATGGATTTGGCTGCGCTCTAGTTCAGGTAGTTAGAGAATGGATCGATTTAAACATGAGGCAAACTAGTGGAACGCTTCATGAGACAGTTCAGGGTCCACGTTACATGACCTTAGAATGTAATGACATTGGCATCGATGAAGAAAAGGAAAGGAGAGTCCGTAAGTAATTTTCTAATGCGGTTCAATGCTGCCGTGGCTTCAATGGATCACCCGGATCCATCAATGATTTTGATGGCGGTGGTAGCAGGAATTGTTGAAGGAATTGAGTTTTAAGATTCATTGGCAGGGGATCCACCATAGGATCTCGGATAATTCTATAACGATGAAAAATGGTTTATACGATTAGAGGATGCATGCATTGAAAGGCAGTAGGTGAATGCCGTGCAAGGCGAAGGAACGTTTGGAGAAGGATGTGGGATGGATAAATTAAAGAAAAAGTAGGATTGTGGATATGATGATTCTAATATATGAAAGAGAGATCGGGAACCCAAATTCACCACATACACAGACTTGACGGAAGATCTGTAATGAATTTACTTGGAAACACCGGGGCAACTCCTCTATCGAAAATCACCAAGAAAGAATCCTAAAGTGCGGGAGCACAGGAGCTGAAGGCACTGCCTATTCCATGAGCTGGAGGGGCACACCACAGATGAATGCCGCCACTTGAAGGACATGGTGGAAGAACACGTCAGGAGTGCAGATTGCTGCAGTATGTGAGGAACTGGAAAACAGGGGTAGAACACGAGCAGCTACCGCCTGCACCAAACAGGAATGACCCTGGATCGGGGTCATGACTCGTCATCAACTGATCGTGATGGCAAGGGCCGAGTTCAGGATTTGAACTTCGGTAATAAAATAATCTTTCTGGTTTTTTTCTAAAAGAAAGCGTCTATGCCACTTATACATGTAAGGAAACCAGTGTGATTCCCAGGCATGCTCTGTGATAGTAGTAAACCACTATGCCCGGAGAGGCAGCACTTAATTTTTTCAGTTTTTTCATTGAACTTTGGAATTTGGATTTATTGAATGGATTTGGATTTTGTGAAATAAACCCCTAACCGGAGAGTTACGGGATGGATACTGGAAGTCAGTTGGAAATGGATCGCTTTATGCCCCTGATCAGAAAGGCAAGGACCGGAGTGTAGGAAGTGAGTCGCTTCGTCGAAAAGCGACAGGATCGGCTCACTTGGCGTTGTTCCCCATTCATCGGAGAGTGATTGGATCGGGGTTTGACAAGAGCCCAGAGTGGCTGTGATTGGTCTAGGATTTAGGCCATGGCATCGCTTAATGTTTAGGGATACTGAACCGGAGTGCAGGGAGTGAGGCCGCTTCGCCGAAGAGCGACAGTTTCGGCTAGCTCGACGTTGTTTCCCCTTCACCGGAGAGTGATAGGATGGGATCTAGCAAGAGCCCAGGAGGCTATAATCGGTCTAGGAAAGACCAAGACATCGTTATATGCCCCCACCGGGGGCGAATTGAAAGGGATAAGTTGCTTCGCCAAAGCACGACAGGATCTGCCTATTTAATCGTTAAGTTTGGATCGAGCTTAGCAAGGCTCCAGAGAGGCCATCGATGATCCGGAGAGATCGTAGTATTCAGATACTGGGTTCCAAAATGTGAAATGGATATTGATTTGGCTTTGAACAGCTAAGGATTTGGTTAAGGACCTAGAGTGGTCCCGGATTTGGATATCGACTCGGAATATGGACTATCGATTTGGGTCCCAAATTCAATCCATTAGCAGCACATCTCAAACCCAGAAGGAAGCAATTACACTATGAAACGTGTTTCGTATCGATCATGTTCGTATCGATCGATATAAAAGAAGCAGTCAAGATGGTGTGCATCACATGGATTACAGCGCAGGACTCGAATGGACACGTAAACGACGGATTGTTGCTGATGGATATGAAACACTTCATAGATACAAAATCATCAGCCTATATTTGCAAAGTAAACTTTGATCGATCATATCTCAAAAACTACATGTTGGAACTTCATGAAATTTGAAGAGCAAGGACTTTGCACTATCATATTTCACTATGATCGATCTCAGCTTGATCAGAGCAGTTTATGATCGATATGACTTACTATGGATCGATCAAGGATCGATCCCAAATGACTTCAGATCGATCATGCGTGCCCATCTGGACTTTGGAAAGGGTATTCCGAGATTTAAGGCAGATATTTCCTGCTCCACTCCTATAAATAGCACCCCATTTCAACTAAAAGGGGGTCTTTTTCTCTCGGATCCTCTTTATCTTCTTCTCTTTAGGAAAAACTCTGCCATTTTGGTTATTGTTATTCAAAGGATTGTGACTGTAATCACAGTATAAAAGGAATAAAAGGATCAATTCAAAGTGGACATAGGCCGGAGATAGCCGAACCACTATAAATCTTATGTCCTGTCTTACTTTCTTTCATTTTTTTCGCAAGGCAAGCGGGTTTGACTGGTCCCCTGCCAGTTTATTAAGAACAAATAAAGAAAGAATGATTATGAACATGCTCATAATCACAAAAAAACAATAAAAACCACACAAAGGCAAGCCACTATGTAAAACACACAAAGGATAACAAGACAAGAAGAAGTAAAATGAGGAATAAACAAGGAAGAAAAAAAAAGACCGAAGCTAAAAACCTATTTCAATCAGATGACTACTGAAATTATAAAGGCTATCCTTCATTACATTGATGATAACATACTTAAGGGTTGCCCAGAGCTCGTCCATACTCCTACTTTTATTTTCAAAACATCTTAAGTTCCTTTCTTCCCATACCAAATTCAAATATTTCTTAAAAGAGAAGAAATAAACAGTTCTATCATGCTTCCTCCACCTAGTTGATTTTCTTATCATATTCCGCTCAACTGAAGACAGACCATGAACATGATTGCTACTCATTCTTCTCACCAATCTGCTCCATAAACTCATCAAGTCAAAGCACTCAAAAAATAAATGAGCAACTGATTCAGTCTGCAATTTACAGACGACATATAGGGGATCAACTATCATTCCATAATAAATCATTTTACTCTTAATCAACAAGGCATTCATGATAAATTTCCACATAAGTAAGTTGTCCCCGGCAGGAGAGTGCCTTGACCACATAACCTTATGCCAAACTAACCTAGGACTGACACTTACATTAGCAAGAAGATCATAAGTATCAAAGATTAAGTGAAGCTTTTCATTCCAAAGCAATTTTTCAATATGAGCTGTAGGATAATAATTGCCCTAATTTTTTTTCCAAACAACCCTGATTTCCTGATTACTGGTGTATGGCAGTAATATCTGACCATCATTCATATGATCTATAACATGAGCAGCCCTACTAATTCCAGACTGAGCAATCTAATGAGGAGTAAATATATTCCCAAGCATTAGGCCTTCAGCCATCCACGGTTCATCGTAGAAATTAATTGCGCTGGATTGTGAGAGTGCAAATTTTATAAATGGAGAGTAGGTATTTCTTAAGTCCAACAACTTGCTTCATGTCCAAATGCTATTTTGGGGAACAAATAATAACCCAGAAGTTCCTACTACCCAGATTGTATTTTTTGATCCATTCAAACCATAAGCAATCAGCACCACTTAGCAAGGCATTAAAGTGAGTACTAAAGGCTGTTATATTCCATGTTTACAAATTAAATATTCCAAGGCCACATTTATTTTTTGGCAACTCCATTTTTACAAAAGAGCAAGGGATTATTTTCTTAGAATGAATTGAGCCAGTCAAGAAAAATCTCAACATAGCATTTCTAACTATTTTCACCAGCTTAATGGGAAGAATATACACTCTAGACCAATACACCATTATAGTTGAAATAACATATTTGATAAGCACAAGTCTTCCATTCTGTGAAAGAAATATATTAACCCAGCAACACATCAAGCTACATATTTTTGAGTACAATGGCAGGCGGTTAACAGTTATAATTCTTGAGGAGCATAGAGGAAGCCCTAGGTAATTCATGTTATTATCCATAGTTTGCAATCCTGTTAAGGCAATTAAATGATTAGCTACTTCAACAGTAATTCCTGATGTGAGCATTTGAGATTTATTTGCATTCCGCTTCAGACCAATCATAAGGTAGAATTTATCAAGCGTTGCTATTATATTTTCAAGGGAGCTCTAATCAGGCTTGGTAAATATCATGACATCATCCGTAAAAAGAAGGCATGAAATATGAGAGTGCTTACATTTTGAATGAAACAATATTTCCTTTTGTAAATACCTCTTTGTCAACATGGTGGTTAAAACTTCCATAACAAGTATAAATATATATGATGAGATAGGACCACCCTTCCTGATCCCCTATTTACTTTTGAAAAAACTAGATGTGAAGCCATTGTATTTTATTGAGTAGGTGGGGTTGAGATATGATGCGCACATAAATGTGCATATTTTTACCACCATATTTATTCTAATTAATTTAAATAAATGATCATATTGGGTATTTTAACTTGTTTTAACCAAAATCCGTATTAATTCCAAATTATCACATATTCATCTTCATCCAAGGGCAAAATAGTCATTTTTGGGCATAAATTAACTTGAGAAAATTTAATTAGAAATTTCCACACTATTTTGTAGGAATTTGATTTCAATTAAAAGTTGTTTCATGAAGAAGATAGGTATGCACAAAAAGAACACAAAGGTATGAAGATGAAAATAATTCAAAGTGAAGATCATGGAGGACCTCATCTACCCACCTACCTTAATATACAAATTAGAGGCGAATGCACATGCTTATGGAATTAATGGCTTCATGTACACTTAAATGATAATTAGTAAAAACTAATGATTACTTAGCCTCCACACTTTCTCAAGGGTATTTGGGTATTCCTCCAAAAATGTGAATTAGGGTTTAACACATGTATATATACCCCTTATGTTTCATGTAACCCTCTTCTTCCTTAGTCTCTCTTAGTTTAGTTTAGAAAAATAAAATGAGTGCTCTCTTTCTTTTCATGGCTGCTTAGCTATTTCTTCTTTTATGTAATTCTTTTCTTTTTATGCAATGTTAATTATTGTTTTCTTTTAGTTATCTCTTTCTTTTCATGGCTGCTTAGCTATTTCTTCTTTTATGTAATTCTTTTCTTTTTATGCAATGTTAATTATTGTTTTCTTTTAGTTACATGTTCATTTCCTTTCATGCTAGTAGTGTACATTTTCTTTTATGCAATTAGATTAGTTTTCTTTTCCATTAGCTTTCGTTTTCCTTCTTTTTTTAGTTTCATGTTGCATACTACAAGTGTTGGTATGATAACACAAATGAGAGGCTAAACCGCTTCAATTTATGGGTAATGAAGCTCTCTTGAATCATGTAGATGTAACATTTTGATGTTATGCTCCCTTTTTGTGCTTTATGGAAAATGATATTTATGTACTTTTGTGTTTATTATTGAGTTTGATAACTTATGTTGTTCAAAACAAATAGGCTATGCTTAGTCATATGAATCATAAATTGTCACTTTATCTATATATGATTATGACAAAGAAGTGAATGTTTAAATTAAAATTTGATGGCCTATATTTCTAAACAATAGTTAATAGGCCATGTTTAAAATAGATTTTCATTTTCATCTTTGTTGTCATTTTCATGAGAATTAAAAGTGTTTAAAGGTTGTGTTATATTTTGTTGGCTTATGTTGAGCTAATTAATAGCACAAATGAGCCATAATTATGATAAACACATCATTTAAATTCACTAATGTCCAAAAAAGAGAGATTATAAATTCATATGTGTTGAATTATGTAATCTAGAGAGTGGATTTATCTCTAAATTTCTCTTTAATATCTTATTTTTATTCTCCTTAGTTTAAGCTTGTTTATACTTTCTTTTAGTTAGTTAACAATCCATCGACTTTGATTTAATTTGATTAAACAGAATTTTAAAATCAACAATTCTCTACGGATCCATCCATATTCGCCACGTATTACAAGCGTACGCCGTGCGCCTGCGGTTATTTTTATTATAAAATACATTTGGCTACTTTCTAGTTCATAGAACTTTAGTCGACGCGAACAAATTTTAGGCATCGTTGCCGAGGAATTGCGTTGATTTTATTTTCTCTTCATCGATTTTTTTTGTTTGATTTTGTGTGTTTGTTTGCATTTAAAAAAAAGGGTTCGTGTGTGTGTGATTGTTGTTTTATTTTTGTTTTCAATTTGTTGTGTGCATGTTCTAGTTTTCCATTTGCATTGCATTTTCTATTTAAAAAGAAAAAGAAAAATGAGCATCCACAATTTCATTCCAAAAATAAATTTTATTTTTATTCATTTTTTTACAACTTTCGTTTTCGTTTATAATTTTACATTTACATTGATATAAAAAAAAATTGCTGTCCATCCTCAAATTGGTGCTACCATACTGCTGTCGAACAAGTTTTTCGACCACCTGAACCACTGCTTGCTGCCTGTACACTTCCACCACCAGTCTGCTTGTTTGCTGCCACACTGCTTACTTGCTGTCAATCCTACATTCTACCATAGCCTCTACAACCCTTCATACCACTCCAATTGCAATTGCCACTGTATATTTCCACCATCTCCAAATACAAAACTGTGCAACCCTTCACTGTCCCTCCACCATTACCCCTCTACTCTTCATTCACAGTATCACAACAAACAAACATTTCAACAATCACATATTAGTGCCTCTAACATCACTATGCACACGCAAAATTATACACCTTCATCACCTCAACCTGCCTGCATCACCCGAACTGCCTTCTAATCCACACTACCACTTCATATATCACACATACTTCTATACTGCACAAACATCCTCATACCACATTAATTCGCCCCATTGCAAACCACAAGCACCACATCATCACATACATTCGCACTGCCTCATCACATTCATCTCTGCAACTCCAGCATCCTCACCCCCTACTCTTCTTTACTTCAAAGCAGCCACCAACTTCAATCACTCACCAGCACATCACAACTGACCTTACTCCATACAAAGTCCCCTATCTTCCTGCCAACAACATACTGCTCGCCACATCTTTCATCCCTCAGCCTGAACCACCCACTACAAACTTCCCACTGTTGACATAAAAAAAACTGTAGCCACAAATCATACAGCCTCACCGAACATCACTACTATATTTCCTGCTGACAAACATTGCATTTCAAACACTTTGGCAAACAAGTTATTGGCCACTGCCACCACACACTGCAATACACATCCTCCAGCAATTCCCCCCTTTACACCACTGCTTGCCACATTTTCATCACTCAGCAATTCTGATGCAGCACGATCTACAGAAGTTCAGAAGTTAGGTCATTCACAAGATAATGAAGCTTCGGTCCTAACTCTTAAGTCGTGCACGAGTCAAGAAGTTTCGGTTTTAACTCGTAAGTCGTGCACGAGTCAGCCTAAGGAGTCATATGGGAAAGAGCTACGACCTAACCAAGAAAGTGAAAAGAAGTTACGACTCGCGATGGGAGTCTAAATCGTTCTGGATTGATGAGTCGTACACGACCTAACTGCATGGCTATGAGTCGTCCACGACTCATCAAGAAACAAAGAGAAGTTCCAGTGATTGAAGGCCATAAGTCGGAGGTGGGTTACGACTTAGATAAGTCGTTCGGAGTTAAGTTGTCTGGGAAGATAAGTTGCTCGAGTTTAGGTCGTGGACCTTGGGTGGTGATGCATATGAGATGAGTCGCTTGATCCAGGGTTAAGTCGTGACTATGTTAAGTCGTATCGTTTAAGCCGTTGTGTCTTGAGTCGCTATGATGTACAGAGTGTTGTAATTTGTTGGATCGTTAACGACTTAAGTCATAAGTCGTAGGTCGCGAGTCAGTCTTGTTTATACTATGTCGTGAGTCGTGTAACCTGTGTTGTTTGTTGAGTCGTATCTCTTGAGTCGTCTGTACATGTTTGTGTTAGGTTGTTGCGGACATATACCGAGTCGCATGATGATTGAGTCGCTGCCAACCTATGAGTCGTGGGTAGTGTGTACCGCTGAGTCGCTAACGACTTATGATGAGTCGCAAGTCATGAGTCGGCAACGACTTATGGAGCCGGTTGTAAAAGGGCTATAAATAGGGAGTGAGTTGTAAATTTTTGGAGGTTGATTTTTGAATAAAATTTCTTGTTGATTGCTGTGTGCTTTCATCTTAAATTGGTAGTTGAGTGTAATCTCCTATCTCCACTTTCGGTTATTCGAGTGCGCTCGAATCAACGATTGTTGAAGCCGATTCGCGGAATCAAGTGCGCTTGATCAACGCTTGAAAAATTGAAGAGCTTCTCTCACGGTATCGTGCGCGATCAACGTGTCGAAGATAGCTAGAATTCGGTATCTTTGTGATCAACGAATTTGGGCATTTTGGTATTCATCAATCCACCGATTGCTACATTTTCATCGTCATATCGATTTTCTGTTTAATCCGCTGCGTCAAATTCCCCCTTTACATCACTCAACACTCCACCGTGCACTGTCATCTAATACTAACCCTCTCTAGCACATACTTCCACTGCCCATAGTCCTGAGCCGAACATCACCACAACTGCAGACTACACACTCGCTTGCCTACCGCAAAGCACTTCAAACCTCTGACAATTCAAACACCAGCCCAAAACTCCTCAGACTACCATCGAACTACCCTCTACCAGACTGCACTTTCACCTGAAAAGAACACTAAATTACATTCAAACTTGACAAAAAACCACTCAATCGAACCTGAAACGAACTAACCTGCATTGAAACCACTATCGTATCCTACAAATAAATTCACGAACAAGTCGCCAAACCCCACAATCGACATCAATACCAGCCTCTCGCCGCTCGAACTCGAGTCATCAACCCGAAAAAATTCCAAATTCGTGAGTACAAACTGCAGGCAATCGAATCCAAATCCCCACAGCAACAATCGCAATCAAACCTACATCGCCAAGTTACGAACCCAAGCATCGACAACCACAACCTCCTCCAATTCCCAAAATCGTGCATCATTAACCACATGCGCAAGTATGGAGTTGTGAGAACTGAAGTTTGATTTCGACTTGAATTTGATCTTGTGAAGTCGCAATGAAATTGTATTTCGAGAATTTAATTAGTAAATTATCTGAATTAGGAATTGATTGAGGGAGAAACTGTGGATTTTCGTATAAAAAAAAAAAAAAACAGGTTGTTCAATATTATTTGGGTCGGGTGGAGTTATCTAGGCTAAGTTTTTTGTTAGTTTTGATCCAGAAATTGGAGGGCGATTTAAAAACATACAAGTTTTATTTTTATTTAATTTTTATTTTTATTATTTTTTTCTCTCTTGATTTTTCCCTAGTTTGTTTTGTTTTGATTTGTGTCTTTTGACTTCAGTTGTTTTGATTTTCCATTGTTTAGTTTCTCTCTTTAAAAAATAAAATAAAATAAGGGGTTTGCTCAATTTGTTTTGTTTATCCTTTTTTTAAAAAATAGTTGTAAATTTGTTTTGTTTTAATTTGTTTTTTAAGTCCATCCTTACATATTAAAAAACAAAACTTGTATATATCTGGTTTTTTTAAAGTTGCGCAAGCAGATTGGAAGAGTTGATTGCTTCGTCTGCAGCCAAAAATAAATTACTGACTTGCTTAAAAAAATTGTTGCTTTCATCTCTACTTTTATTTGCATTTTAAACGAAAATCAAAAATTCAAAAACAAAAACAAATTTCATTCATAGTTGCATTGATAATTCACATTTAATTTCTGCTTTTCATTTCATCTTAGAATTTATTAATAATAACGGTTAGACATTGATAACACTTAATTGTATATTGACAAATTTTCTTCTTTGAACAATTTAATTTCTTGGTGTCTAGGCTACGGCGGAGTAATAACCATTTAAAAATATTAGGTGATTCGTAAATATTATAGTGGTTGTTCCTTTAAAGGTACTTAAACCTTCGGCTGCATTACTACGGTGATTCGTGGTGCACCGATAAATCCTGACCGTTACCTAGCTGAGAACTATCTTGTTTATCTAAGACAATGTGTGATTATACAATTTTGGGTTAACTTAGGATAAATCATTTGTAATTAACCACTTCATTCATTTAGTTGCATTATTTCATGCATATTTTAAATAAAATTCAAAATCCAAAACTAAAAAAAATTGTAAATATTTCTTAACTTAGTTTTTCCTTTTCCTTTGAAAATTTTCAAACCAAAATTCCAAAAATCAAAAAAAAATTACTTAGTTTTCTTAGAAAATCAAAAATCCCAAAAAAATCGTTTCAAAAAAAATTGAAAAACAAAAAACAAAAAAATAAATTCTTTTTGTAAATATTTTTCTTTTATAAAAAAAACATTCTTGAAAATGTCCGAGTTTCCCCACTTACATGAATTTTACAATAATTGTGAAAATCAATATAATCCATATGATCGGATATTTTAACAACAACTATTATTCAAACGATTCAGATTTTGCACCATAAAGTTTTCAAAATAACGAGCAACCCTCAATTCTTGAAAATAGCATTTCACCTTTACTTGAAATCTCTACACAACAAAATCAAATGATAACTAAGTTGTGTAATTCGTATTTGTGAGATAACTCGAAACAAAGTTTTCAAAATAATCAAAATTTGAATTCACATCAAAATTCAATTCATTTCGAGTATAACCATGCCAATTCAATTTTGAACTCCAAAATAAATTTCAAAATCAAAACGAAAATGTGATCCACTTTTCAAATAATTCTGGCAATGGGAATAATCTCGACTGTGATGCGATTGAAAATTTTTGTTCTCAGCAAATCCAAATCGAAAATTCTCAAGTTAATAATAATAAATTGGATTTTGTTGAGCAAATGAACGAAATTTATGATGATCACACGGATTCGTTGTTTGAAACATATATGAAACAACATGAAAAACAAAATCAAATTCCAATGTGTGACGAGTCAAATGATAATCCATCTTTTACCCAAATCCACGATTTTCAAATAACAACTTTTGAAATTGAAAACGATGATCTTAATGAAGTTGTTGAAAACATGGTAATTGAGTTGGATTTCAATTCTTTTGAGGGCGTGGAACCAAATTTAAAATTCGATCTTCCTTTTCTCGATTTCGAAAATTTGAATAGAACAACTTTGGATTTTGAACTTGATACATGTAATAAAGTTGTTAATAATTCAATAAAGGAAGTCGAATTCAATGAACACGATTTCTTTGAAATTTTCAAAAATGAGTTGTTAAATTCTAAAGGGGACGATTTACATCACCATTTTGATTTTGAAATCACTAATTTTGAAGAAGTTTTTAATGATAAGTTTGAACTTCAACTTGGTGAAAATAAACTTGAATTTCAATCAATTGTTTTGTCAACCTCGAAAATCATTGAAAATAAAATAACTCGTGCGATTTCCAATAAAACGACATTCGTTTTTCCAAATCACCATTCAATTTTGAAATCTTTTATGATTTGATTTTCTGCGCTTGAGCTGTGTCTTGCATACTTGACGAGACAAATGAATCGGTCTTTGGAAAACCATTTCATTTACTTTTCGACGATAAACTTTCTGATCTCGTGTAAATACCATTTATTTTCATGTAAATATAGGTCATCTTTTTATTTTTTTTCTTCCACTTGGGTTGACTGTGGGGACAAAGTCAAAATCAAGTGTGAGAGGGAGACTCATCATCATTTTTAATTTTTCATGGTTTGGTTTTTTCGTTTTGTTTTAAAAACTCAAAAAAAAAATCCCAAAAACAAATTTTCTATTGATTTATTTTTAAAGAAACACTATAGGATAAATATATGGTTTTAGTTTATGTTAACTCCGTTTATGCAACGAGTCAAGGTCTGGGCCGATTCACGACTTAAGGTTCTTAACGGTTCAGAAGGGACCCACTACTCAAGAAGCCTTATGACTTAAAGGGTGAACCGACTCAACAAGCAACCGACTCAAAAAGCTAACAAGTTAAAGCTTAAGGCGACTTAGAGGAGTGGAGCGACTCAAGGGATTAACGGTGTATGGGATAGACCGACTCAAGTTCTCTAACGACTCAACGACCTAAGGTGTCAAATGACCTAACTGGCTAAAATCCCAAAACAACAAAGGACCGACCTACGACCTATGATAGGTCGTTCACGACCTAAGCAAAAGAATTCGATACCGCTTCATTTTACATCGTGGCCCATTGACTCGTACACGACTCAGTAAGCAAGCTAACCGGTTAGGCCACGACTCACGACCTAGCTTGAGTCGTCCACGACTTAAAGCTACTAAGTGGAAATCCAATGCCGCCTCATTTTAGACCATGACCTTTTAACTCGCAGACGAGTTAGGACTTGTGCTATATACAGAGGACCGAAGACGCTCTGATACGAAGCCTAGGCTCAACCAGTTGAGTCGCCCACGACTGCTTGCTGACTCGTGGTATGTGAGTCGGTCACGGTTCATTCTGAGTCGGTCACGACTCATGACTTAACAATTCCAGCCCAGAAATTTGCCTATAAATACATGGCCACATCCAACATTCAAGGGACTTTTGGCTCATTCTCTTCAAACGCCGTTACTCTGCTGCATTCCAAACCAATCCAACACTTAAAGCTCTCAAGACACGAAGAACGCTACAAACAACTTCGAGAAAAGATCACACACATCCAACATGGATTTGAAGACTCTAATCTCCATTGAAGTTTAGACTACTTGTTCTAAGTGACTTGTAATCCAAAGTGTATTGTACTTGGAAAGAATTGTATTAGCTTGTAACGAGATCATCAATAAAAGTACTTAAAGTGGACGTAGGCTATACCCTTAAGCCGAACCACTATAAAATTGTTGTTGTTTACTGCTTTTCCGCTATTATCTGCTTGTAATCTGTTCCCGAGTTATCGGGTGGTGCTTTCACAACTATAACTCATACACCGGGGTGTTAGCGTTCAAATTTTAGCGTTAACATTTTTGGTGCTTTCACTGAGAACTGAACTCAGGAGAGCTATCATCATTGCTTCACAGAGGTTTGTAGAGAGAATTTCCTTGAAAACCAAAAGTCTATCCGAGATTATGGCTCCTGGAAGGAAAAGTAGGTCTGTCAGATCTGGGAATATTCAAGAGGGAACCTCCGCTTCCCCTATATCGAATCAAGCCACTCCAGCTGTCGGAGTTACAAAGGCAGAGCTGGATGCTGCAATCTTAGGGCTGAACCAACAGATAAATGCCCAAAATGCACAATTCGAGGCTCAGAATGCCCAGAATGCCCTAATTCTGAATAGGTTGAACTATTTGCTTGGGGCAAACCGTCAACCGGCAGATAATGAAAGGAATTTTGCTGGCAACATTCGTGATACTGAAGAAAGAAATGCTCTTGAAAGGGCTGCTAGCCCCTTTGAACGAACGCTTCCAGAGGTTGGTGGATCTAGAACTCGACATGATGAGGAGTATCTTTTTGGAATGGTCCGACAAATTATGAAAGAGAATATGCAGAGGGTTGAAGACGAGAAAGAATGGGGTTTTGCCCCAAGTAAAACTCCTTTTACTGAGAAAATCTTAAAGACTGAATTCCCAGGGAAGTTTGTCCCACCAACCATTCCAGCTTACAGAGGGACGAGTGATCCGAACGAATTCTTATACAAATATGATTGGCACATGACAGGTGCCAGAGCCTCTAATGAAATAAAGTGCCGATATTTTCCTGTGTATCTCGAAGGTGTGGCTCTGCTTTGGTTCACCAAACTTCCAGTCCGATCTATCGATCAGTTTTCTGACTTAACCCGGAAGTTCAAGGAGCAGTTCAGACTGTACGCCTCAAAAGCCAAGGATATCATGTCACTGTCAAGTTTGGAGCAGAATCCAGGGGAGACTATCAGATCTTTCTTAAACCGCTTTAATATAGCGCTAGCTGAGGTGGACAATGCAGAACCGCGAATGATATTGACTTATCTGATGAAGGGTATTGACAAGTCGAGTGAATTTGGGAAATGGCTAAACATGAAGGAACCAAATTCCCTTGAAAAGTTCTATAAAAAAGCAGATGAATTCATACGCTTAGAAAGCCGTCCTGTACCGGTAAAGGCAGTGTTGGAAAAAGCCGAAGATAACACTGTTGTTCCACGCAAGAATGAATCTGTAGGGCAAAAAAGGGAAAATAACAATGGGAAGAAGCAGAGTAATCTGAAGAAACCCCAATCCTTCAAGCCATCAGAATATACTCCTTTATCAGATACGCCGGAGCGTATCTATCTTGCCACTAAAGATTCTGTTGACTTTCCTAAACCTCCTCCTCTAAGGACCGGGAAAAAGGCTATACAAAGTGGGAAATTCTGCCGCTTCCATAATCAACCCGGTCACGAAACCGACGAATGCCGACAGTTGAAAAATCTGATTGAAGAGTTGCTAAGGGAAAACAAACTACAGCAATTTGTGAAAAAGAATAGCAACAATCCTGCATCGTCAAGTCAGGGGCAACAAGCTCCTGTTCATCAGCCTAGGACAGGTGAGAAGGCTGCAGGGCATGAATCTGGAAGACCCATTATCAATGCCATTACAGGAGGACCTCACCCAGCTGGCAAGAGCTGGGGTGAGATGGAGAGATATACCAGGGCTTTGAAATATGTCCCAGCCGAAGAAGTTGTCTTTGTTTTAGAAGACACTACGCCTCTGAAACAACAGAAAACTTTCAGTGATGATATTGTTTTCAGAGCCAGAGATTCCACAGGTATCGAAGCTCCTACCCTAGATCCCCTAGTCATCTCAGCTGGTATCGGACCAGCCATTGTCAGAAGAGTTCTCATTGATTGCAGAGCATCATGTAATATCCTCTTCAAGAAGACATTCGACCAAATGAAAATCCCTATGGTCGATGTACAAGCCTCATCGCAGAAAATCGCTGGCTTCACTGGGGAGCCAAAGCAACCAATAGGAACCATTGATCTGCTTGTAGAACTTGGAGAAGGAGAAAGGAAAGTAGTCCTCAAGCAAACATTTGTGATTGTCGATGAATTTTCTGCTTATAATGCTTTCCTTGGCCGTCCAACGCTCGCAGCATTCAAAGCTGTTTTAGCCCCATGGTGCCTCACCATTAAATTCCCTACAGACAATGGAGTAGGAGTTATAAAAGGGGATCAAAATGCTGCGCGGGAGTGTTATCTGACAGAGCTGCGAGAGGCAAGAAAAAGGGAAATGGGAAAGGATGCGGCAACCCCGGTCCGCATCAAAGAACCAGCCTTGTAGCAATTACGGGGCGGACCCTGCACTGGCGAGCATAGCGGGGCACGAAAAGAGATGGATCCCAGAAAAGCCAGTGCAGGGGAGAATAGAGTAGTACCGGTGGAAACGACAGTACCGGTACCTGTCGACCCGAAGGACCCAAATAAGGTGTTGAATGTGGGTTCACAGCTTAACGCGTCAATTCAGAATATCTTGATATCTTTCCTAAAAGCAAATCTGGATGTCTTTGCTTGGACTCATGCCGATATGTGTGGAATATCCCCAGAAGTTGCGGTACACACTCTGAATATTGACCCAAAGTTTACGCCAGTTAAACAGAAAAGAAGAACCCAAGGTCCAGAAAGGTCAGCAGCATTAAAAGAAGAAGTTGATCGACTCATGGAAAATAACTTCATCAAAGAATCTTCTTACCCGAATTGGGTGTCAAATCCAGTGCTGGTTAAAAAAGCTAATGGAAAATGGAGAGTGTGCATCGATTTTTCAGATCTAAACAAGGCCTGCCCCAAAGATTGCTTCCCATTGCCCAGGATCGATCAACTGGTAGATGGAACAGCGGGACATGAGTTGTTGTCTTTTATGGACGCCTACTCCGGATACAACCAGATCATGATGCATGAACCTGATCAGGAGGACACGAGCTTTATCACCGATGTTGGTCTTTATTGTTACAGAGTTATGCCCTTTGGATTGAAAAATGCAGGGGCAACCTACCAAAGACTTGTTAATGCTATGTTCAAACCGCAATTGGGCAAAACTATGGAAGTCTACGTCGACGACATGTTAGTAAAGTCTAAGAAAGCAGCGGATCACATTGAACATTTAGCAGAAATGTTTACAGTCCTCCGGAAATACGGAATGAAGCTTAACCCTCTAAAATGTTCATTTGGAGTGGAATCCGGCAAGTTTTTAGGCTTTATCGTGAGCGCTAGGGGCATTGAGGCCAGTCCAGCTCAAATTACTGCATTGAAAGAAGTCAAAGCTCCTAGAAAAAAGAAGGAATTGCAAAGTCTCAATGGAAAAGTCGCCGCCTTGAGTCGGTTCATTTCCAAAGCCACAGATAAATGCATCCCATTCTTTGACGCCCTAAAGAAAGGAAAGAAAAACTTCGATTGGACCCCCGAATGCCAAAAAGCCTTTGATGAATTGATTCGCCATATGGAAACGCCTCCAATACTTTCTAGGCATGGCGATGGCGAGGATCTTCTTATATACTTGGCAGTATCATCTCATGCTTTAAGTGCAGCGCTGATACGAGAAGACAAAAGGATTCAACATCCAGTTTATTATATCAGCAAAAGACTCACTGGGGCAGAGATGAACTACTCTAAGTTGGAAAAACTCGCCTATTGCCTACTAATTGCATCTAGGAAGTTGAGGCAATATTTTCAGGCTCACCCTGTCAAAGTCCTCACTGATCAACCTTTAAAGCAAGTCCTGTTTCGCCCTGAGACTTCGGGCCGTCTTCTAAAGTGGAATATTGAACTCAGTCAGTATGACATCACTTATCATCCCCGAAAAGAAATCAATGGACAAGCTTTAGCAGATTTCATTGCAGAATTCACAGATAAGGGTAACAATGAGGAGGAAACAGTCGATGATTCCCCAATCCAATGGAAGTTATATGTCGATGGTGCAAGAAACGACTGCTGTTCTGGAGCCGGAGTTGTACTAGAGACCCCTGAAGGCCGATCATTATGCTATGCACTAAGATTGGAATTTCCTTCAACAAACAATGAAGCAGAATACGAAGCCCTTATCGCTGGCTTAAGGATTGCTAAAGAATTAAACATCCGAGCGTTACAGATATTCAGTGATTCTCAGCTTATTGTATGCCAAGTCAAAAAGGAATTCCAAGCAAAAGGGGGAAATCTGCCCGCCTACTTGTCAAAGGCTTGGGAGCTCTTGGGTGATTTCGATCATTACATGATAAGTCACATTCCTCGAGAGGAAAACACGAAAGCAGATTCTCTCGCAAAGTATTCTAGCACAGGCGAAGCCCAATTTCTGGGGTTAACTCCAGTGGAGGTCCTGTCGACTCCTAGCATTGATGAGATGGATATTGATTGGATCATGAGCATGTCTCAAGAGCAAGAATCATGGATGACTCCGATAACAGAATATCTGCTCAATGGATCTTTACCAGGGAACTCAAAAGAACGACAAAAGCTACTGAGAAAAGCCTCTCGATACATAATCCAGGATGGCCGATTATACAGACGGGGATTCTCAATGCCATTACTTCGATGTGTATCCAGGGAAGAGTCTAAAGCAATCCTAGCAGAGGTACATGGAGGAGAATGTGGTGATCATTCAGGTGGCCAAACATTAGCAAAGAAAATTCTCCGATACGGATATTTTTGGCCAGAAATTAATCGAGATGCAGCAGAGTATTCCCGAAAATGTGACAGATGTCAAAGATTCGCCAAAATTCCTAGAGCTCCTTCCACTGAACTCACACAGATGGTCAGTCCATAGCCGTTTGCAATATGGGAAATAGACCTTGTAGGACCGTTGCCAACTGCCAAATCTGGAATTAAATACGCCATTGTTGCTGTAGATTATTTTACTAAGTGGGCAGAAGCTGAACCACTGGCTACTATCACCTCAAAGAAGATGATAAGTTTTGTGACTAAAAACATCATTTGCAGATACGGTGTGCCTCAAAAAATAATTACAGACAACGGAACTCAGTTTGAAAGTGAAGAATTCCAAGATTTTTTCAAGCGATTCAAAATCCGGAAAAGCTTCTCAGCAGTGGCTCATCCGCAGGCAAACGGGCAAGTGGAAGCCGTGAACAAAATTATTAAGTCAACCATCAAGAAGCAACTTGAAAGAGCAAAAGGTGGTTGGGTCGATAAGCTACCACTGGCACTATGGGCATACAGAACCACTCACAAAACTGCGACTGGGCACACCCCGTTTTCATTGGCATACGGGTCAGAGGCAATGATTCTGGTAGAAATAGAGGTCCCTTCACACAGAAGAATCCATTTCAATCAAGCAGAAAACGAAAAGCTACAGCTTGAAGCACTAGATCTCCTTGATGAAAAAAGAGATGAGGCTAATCTCAGAATTGCAGCTCATCAACAAAGAATAGCTAGACATTTCAATTCCAAAGTTCGCCAACGCAGCTTTGAGATTGGAGACCTAGTCCTGAAGAGAATTATGACAGCGACAGGTGTGTTTGAGCCAAATTGGGAAGGACCATATGTCATAGGTCAGAAGCTTCTTGACGGCACATTCAAACTCACCACTGTTGAAGGAGATCAAATTCCAAGGGCATGGAACAGCAACCATTTGCGTCCATACTATACTTGAAAATTTTGTTGAAATATTGTAAAAAGAATTATGAATGTATGATTCTTGTAATTGAAGGCAATTGTAAAACTGATGCAAATAAATAATGAAAGAATATAAAGTGGATGTAGGCCCAATTTCCTGGCCGAACCACTATAAATCTTGTGTTCCTTATTATTATTACATGTTTGCTTTATTTTCGATATAAAAAGTACATAGAATGTATTGCTGAAATGTCGATTTAAATTTTTGCAGAAAATGGAAGTGAAACTTGCACATAAAAAGACCAAGTGATTCTCGCCAAATTTCAAGTCACAAAAGCCCCGAATTCAAATCCTAGATAGGAAGTACTTCAATTGAACGGCCTATGATTTCGACAGAAACGGGTCTTTGCTAATAAATTGAGATCGTATGAACAAACAAACATCCAATTAAGCAGCTAGTGCTCGTTCTCATGAAATTGCCTGGCAATGAAGCACACTTCCTTGGAGTAAACAAGTTACTTGTGAGAAAAGGGGATGGAAGCGAAAAAAAAAAAAAAAAAAGAGCAGAGGATCATTGAAAAGGCATAAGCAAGTGGACAGAGAAACAACCAAAGCCATCATCGGCAGCACAAGTCCTCTCCGGAGGCACAACTCTTCGAGGGATAAAGACCTCTAATGGGTCATACGCCACAAAAAAGAAAGTTCTCTACTCAACAAAAAAGATTGGAGGAGTCATGACCCTCCAACCATGAGAGAGTAACTTCCAGGCGATGAAAACCCTCTCTGAGGCACATTTCACCAGGAGTTGAAGTGTAACGACCGCTCTTCGGAATTTCACTTCACCAGAGTTGAAATGCAAACAAAATAAAAAACCTCTTCGAAGGCACATTTCACTAGGAGTTGAAGTGTTACGACCGCTCTTCGGAATTTCACTTCACCAGAGTTGAAATGCAAACAAAATAAAGACCTCTTCGGAGGCACATTTCACCAGGAGTTGAAGTGTAACAACCGCTCTTCGGAATTTCACTTCACCAGAGTTGAAATGCAAACAAAATAAAGACCTCTTCGGAGGCACATTTCACCAGGAGTTGAAGTGTAACAACCGCTCTTCGGAATTTCACTTCACCAAAGTTGAAATGCAAAACAAAAGAAAGACCTTCCTGGAAGCCCACGTTTCACCGAGATTGAAATAAAACTTCCAAGTGTTGAAACGTGAAAAGGCTTTCTTCGAAGGCGCAACTCTTTGGAGGTACACGTTTCACCAAGATTGAAATAAAACTTCCAAGTGTTGAAATGTGAAAAATCCCTCCTCAGAGGTACAACCCCCCCTCCGGAAGCATAATCTAGAAGAAAGACCTCTTCGGAAGCCCACGTTTCACCAAGATTGAAATAAAACTTCCAAGTGTAGAAACGTGAAAAGGCTTTCTTCAAAGGCACAACTCTTTGGAGGTACACGTTTCACCAAGATTGAAATAAAACTTCCAAGCGTTGAAACGTGAAAAAATCCCTCCCCAGAGGTACAAATTTCTATTTAAAAGAAAAACCCTCATCAAGAGCATACTTTAACTTTCGAAGGAAGAGTGATTTACCTATTCTAAAAAAAAAGGGGGAAAGAAAGTTAAAGTACATTCAGAGGTCCGCTTTACCACATAGAAGAATTCACTTGGCAAAATGTGTACATACGCAAAAGGAAAAAGTGACTTCTTCGAAGGACAAAGCGTAAAAACTTATATGAAAGGAGTTGTACTCTATGAAAAATCTTTTCACGAATGAAATAGTCATTCTACAGAAAATAAGAGTGCAAGTCCCCTCGAAGTATAGAAAATTGCAGTAAGCTTATGATATGGGGGCAGCATGGTATAGTTGTATACGATATGATATAGCTACATCGGTAAAGTACGCTCAAACAACATACCATAAGCTCACTGCAATGTCATATAAATAAACTTGTGCAAAAATGAATAATAAATGCATTCTCAAATTCAAACAGGAGTTTGTACAAAGAAAGAGGAATCATTTTATTCAACATTACTTTATATACAGGTACAAGTTTTAACAAAAGAAAAGCGGGGGGCCGATACCCGCACAATTCTCGACCAATACATGCAAAAGACGAGAAGCTAAAAGCTGAAGTCTTCATTTCTTCTTGCCACCCTTGGACCCTTTGCCTGGCCGAATGATTAGTTTTTCAGGTCTATCTATAGGCATAAGGGAAGAAGGAGAGGGAGGTGCAACCGGTGCGACTTCCGGTTCCTCTTCAGTAGTGATGATTTTCTTCCCCCTCCTCTTCGATGTTCTGTGCTTCTTTCTTCTCTTCGAAGAAGACTCACTCCCTGGAGTAACAAGAGCGGACAAAACTACGTCATCAGAGGGAGTCCGCTCCGGAGAGATCTCGCCTCCTTCAAGTCCCTCGTCCTTCTGCTCTTGCGAAGCGATAGGGTCATCCAAGCCATGAAGAGCCTCAATCTGTTCCTCTTGTGACCCGGGTTGTGAAGCAGAAGGAGGAGTCACCTGAAGAGACGGAGGAGGGATAACCAGAGGAAGTGAAGTCTGCACAACACTTGGCATTTCAACTGCAGAAGAAGAGAAATTAAAAATATTAGTATCTCCCCGAAATAAGGGAGATATGAGTTCGTCGAGATTCAAGAAGTAATCGAGAAGCTCATCAAACTTTTGAGGAGTAAGCAAGTGATCCACCTGAATCAGACCAATATCAAAATTACCTGAAGATGTTTGCTTCGTAAGTTCAATCTCATAATTCTGAGCCCCGATATCCTCCAAAGCCTCATCATCAGTAGGGGTGATTACCCCGGTTCTTATAGGAGGCGGCGAATGAGCACTAGAGCCTGTAATGTCCACTTCGGGAGAAACTAAAGGACGTTCAGAAGTGGTAGGCGGTATTTCTTTCTCAGAACGTTCCCCTTCCGCCATTCCGGCCCGTACCTTGGCGAGTTGCTCTTTTCCCTTGGCAAGAGCGGCGCGGGCATCATCATCGAGATAATGCTCTTCAAGAGCTGTCTCAGCGTAGCCAGCACCTTTACCACCTAGCATATCAAGTGCTGCCTCCCAGACTTCAGCTAATGTAATTTCGTATTTAGGGCCTAGAAAGGCAAGGCTGCCACGCCCCAAAATGCTATGCAGATAGAAATCAAATAATGTGGAGCTAATATCAGCTTTGGTTGCTTGATGGGCCTCTTCGGCCGCGAGTTTACCAGCAACAGCCTCATCACGCTCCGTTTCGGCTATAGCAAGTCGAGCTTTTAACATCTCTATCTCCAAGTTTTGAGAACCGGCCTGTTCTCGCAGCTGTAAAGTTTCAGCACGATATTCTTCTATGACCTTCTCTTGGTGTGTAAGCTTATCTTCGACTGCCCTTTGACTGGCATGCGCATCTCGTACTTGTTGCTGAAGCATGCTCTCCTTTTGAGAATGGAAAGTAGATGAAGTAGCTAATTCTTCCTTAAGCTTTTCTACTTCCGCTTCCAGCTTTTCATTATAGGAAGCAATACTTCTCATTTCGGCGTCATGCTGTTCGAGAGTCTTCTGCCACTCAGCCTTATCGTTCTCCATTGTGAGCATGGCCTCGAGATTGGCTCGGTTAACCCTCTGAAGCTCGTCGACAAGTTTTTGCCAGTTCGACATTCTTTCAATATCGGTCCTGACAGTATCAAGATTTCGCAGCATAGCCGGTTTGTCGAGAGGAACCAAGTCGAGATCAAATCGAACCCCTCTCAAGCACCACTGAGGAAATCGACTTTGAAGAGTGGGAGGACCTTGCCCGACTTGGTATGCGGGTCGGTTGATGATTGCTTGAATGTCGGAGCGAACGGGAGCAGGAGATTGAGCAGGAACATGTTCAGAAGCTGTCGGCATTGTTTCTTCGGTAAGTCTAGCCCGCTTGCTAGAAGAATCGTCTATGTGACCTTTACCTCTCTCATCGTGAACTTTTCTCTTTTGAGTATCATCATCTCTGTGGGGAGGGTCATGTCTTTCTTGTTCCCTTTGGTGACGTTCTTCATATGCTCGTCTCTCGTCGGCTTTCCTGATGGCCCTCTCTTCATCCGATTCTCTGTAAGAAGGGAGGTAACGCCTATAATCATACTGGCTACGCCTCCCGTAGCGCTGGAAATCATCATAGTACGAGCCGCTGCGCCCCATAGGAGAATCTGGAATAAAAATAATAAGCTTTAGAGATCTTTAAAGTACAAGAAGATAAACGCGTAGAAGTGATGAAAAATCCTAAGTGTTGTGTAACGTGTAAACTACACGCATCAAGTTACAGACCACTCTGTGGAATAGATGTAGTGATAACTTGAGTAGGAGGAGTTGACATTTGTTGTAGAGAAGATGTCGCCTCAATTACAGAAGAGACAGTTTTGGAAACATCATCTTTGAAAAGTTCTTGAGAAGTCACAATTAAATCGCTCAACCCCTCGAAAACATCATCGCCATCATGTTTTTTGGGACTGGCTTTTTCAACCCCTTCGTCGGCAGATCTTCCGGAAGATCATGGAGTTTCTTCCTCTTCGATAACTGGGGCAAGTGCAGACTTATCAGACGGCCCCGCAACGTCCTTCGGAATTGAACATCTCACTAGTGGAGTTTCTATAGAGGTTCCTCCCTGCATGTGCTCTTTAATAGAGACCGCAACATCAGGAGTTTCCGCCGGAGAATCGGGAATTTCAGTTGGAACTTCACGAAGTTGAGTAAAGCGAGAGGAATGAAGAAGCCCGTATTGATGTAGAAATTCATCATTTAACAAAAACTTGATACTCCTCTCTTCTGCCATCACGGCGTTCAATCTCTCGAAAATTTGTTTATAGCATGGATCTCTAGAGGGAGGAGGAAGCGCTAAAACAGGAAAAAATAAAGAAGCCAAGTTAGCATTTAGCAACTCAGATTTCGAAAAGCCCAAGAATGGAGAAATAAAAACAAGAAAATCTTACTTCCTACTCTCCAGATGGCATAAAACCCTAGAGGGCAACGAACAAAGAAATACTGGTTTAGAAATCCATGAACACTTTCAGGAAGATCGGTGATGAGCTTGCGGTTTCGAGCACTCCTTATAACTACGATAGAGGGATGATCTTTAATTTTTGTGAATGAGCAAAAGTAGCAGACTTCCTCGAAGCTCGGTAATCGGCCCAAACTCTATTAAATAGTACACATAACCCCATCAGAATGGCATGACCATTGGGGTGCAATTGGAATGGAGAGATAGATAATCGAAGCAAGAACTGCTGAAGGAAGTCATTGAAAGGTGGTATGGCACCGCTCAAGCACATTTGGCGGTTGACAGCAATAAAGCCAGAAGGGGGCCTATCTGCAGTATCATTTGGCCCCGGCAGTAAGGCATCAGCTTCGGCAATGCCAAATTGGGTGAGCAATTGATTAAACACCCGCTGATTCAGAGTGGTGGGAGTTCTCTCCGGAGGATTATCCAACAAGTTGGCTACTGGGAAGACATCTTCAGCCTGGCCCATCGGTGCTTCTTGTTGAGATGTCATTCTACACAAGCAACTGGGTGTTCAAATGCGAAGGTGCACGTTTCCTAAAAGTGTGAAGTGTTGTGCAGAACTAATGAAAATAACAAGTAAATATAACTGGAATTAAACTGGTTGACAATTGATCGACTATGGTAATTTCAGAACTTGTTAATTTAGAGTTCAAGCATAATATTAGTGCAGGCTGGTCAGTTTCAATTGATTGTTTCAGTATTGCTTTAATATTCTACTTGAAATCGATAGCACTTCGTTCACGCGATTTGTTTAAATTAATTATCTGTTATTAACTAATCTGTCATTTGATATGGGCAATCGATGACAGTATATTCGTCCCAGTTTTCTGTGAATGTTGTATTGAACAGGTTGTTAGCCTGCAAGTCAAAATAACCTGTGAATGAATGCAATAAAATTCAACAGTTCAAAATTAATGCAATGGTCCAAAGTTCAAACAGAACTCGCGCAAGTCATAACTCGTCAGCGGTTCAAAAATTCTAAGTCGGCAGTGCCCTAAGTCATGAGTCGTAGAAATAAGGAGATTATCTCCAAGTCTTATCTCGGCCACGACTCAAGGTTTAGTTCGTGGAGTATGTTAAAGAAGCTCTGGTTCAAAATAATAAAAAATCGCCAAGGGTTTTATCTCGGCCACGACTCAAGGGTTTTATCTCGGCCACGACTCAAGGGTTTTATCTCGGCCACGACTCAAGGCTTAGGTCATGGAGCATGTTGAGTCGTATCATGGTTAAATCGCAAAGGTCGCTAGATCATACAAAAATAGCCGAGTCATGCCTACGGCAATGTTCGAATCAATCTGACCCATTAACCATCTAACTCCTAACCCATTAACCATCTAATCCATAACCCGATAACCCAATAACCTCGCAATGGTTAACCCCAGTTCCATCACACCACTAGGTCGTCTCAAATCTCGAATCGTTACAAGTAAGATCAAACCGCCTGCCTTTAATCCATCAATGTCCGATGTAATAATACTCGCAAGGATCAAGGGGGAAAAATAGAGGCGGAGATCGGCAATCATCAGCAATTGAAAAAAGATGCAAAATCTCTTACACGATGTGATGCTAAAGATGATCGAAAATAAATCAGGTTGGAATCGCCTTTGAGAGCTCGAAGATGCGTTAATGGCAGACAAGGTTTAAAGGATAAGAAATGAGAAGAAGGAAGTAAGGGGAACGACTCAAGTCTTTTATAGCTTTGAGCAGTGGCAGTTGAATCGGCACACGAGTTAAGATGAGTCGAAGCACACAACCTACGACTTAGGCGTGAACTTCGAGGGGCAAATGTTAACTCCGTTTAGGCAACGAGTCAAGGTCTGGGCCGATTCACGACTTAAGGTTCTTAACGGTTCAGAAGGGACCCACTACTCAAGAAGCCTCACGACTTAAAGGGTGAACCGACTCAACAAGCAACCGACTCAACAAGCTAACAAGTTAAAGCTTAAGGCGACTTAGAGGAGTGGAGCGACTCAAGGGATTAACGGTGTATGGGATAGACCGACTCAAGTTCTCTAACGACTCAACGACCTAAGGTGTCAAATGAGCTAACTGGCTAAAATCCCAAAACAACAAAGGACCGACCTACGACCTATGATAGGTCGTTCACGACCTAAGCAAAAGAATTCGATACCGCTTCATTTTACATCGTGGCCCATTGACTCGTACACGACTCAGTAAGCAAGCTAACCGGTTAGGCCACGACTCACGACCTAGCTTGAGTCGTCCACGACTTAAAGCTACTAAGTGGAAATCCAATGCCGCCTCATTTTAGACCATGACCTTTTAACTCGCAGACGAGTTAGGACTTGTGCTATATACAGAGGACCGAAGACGCTCTGATACGAAGCCTAGGCTCAACCAGTTGAGTCGCCCACGACTGCTTGCTGACTCGTGGTATGTGAGTCGGTCACGGTTCATTCTGAGTCGGTCACGACTCATGACTTAACAATTCCAGCCCAGAAATTTGCCTATAAATACATGGCCACATCCAACATTCAAGGGACTATTGGCTCATTCTCTTCAAGCGCCGTTACTCTGCTGCATTCCAAACCAATCCAACACTTAAAGCTCTCAAGACACGAAGAACGCTACAAACAACTTCGAGAAAAGATCACACACATCCAACATGGATTTGAAGACTCTAATCTCCATTGAAGTTTAGGCTACTTGTTCTAAGTGACTTGTAATCCAAAGTGTATTGTACTTGGAAAGAATTGTATTAGCTTGTAACGAGATCATCAATAAAAGTACTTAAAGTGGACGTAGGCTATACCCTTAAGCCGAACCACTATAAAATTGTTGTTGTTTACTGCTTTTTCGCTATTATCTGCTTGTAATCTATTCCCGAGTTATCGGGTGGTGCTTTCACAACTATAACTCATACACCGGGGTGTTAGCGTTCAAATTTTAGCGTTAACAGTTTACTAAATTGAAATTTTTGAAAATTTATTTGTCTTATCAAAAATAAAAATGAAGTTGATTACAAGTAATGATATTTTACTAGTATACTTGAAGGTTCATACTTGATAATTATGAAATATATACTAATTGAAAATTGTTGTTTTAAAAAGTGGTTGATTTAGAGTAAAGGATATAACATTTTTTTGTATTCTAAGTTAAGTGGTGCTAAGATGATTTTTCAAAACTCTCTCTCTCTCTCCAAAAAAAAAATTTAAAATAAAACATAACATTTCTATATATGTAAATATTTTTATCAACACCTACAGTCGACAGGTGTACACACCTATGTGTACACTTGACATGATCTGTACCCCTCTCACATAAGCCCGAAAGGCGCGCATGATCGGTATAAATGGCCTCAGTTTATCTGAGCTAGGTGTATGTATATAAAAAATTCATTTATTAATAATGCCTACAGTCGATAGGTGTACACACTTATGTGTACACTCGCCATGATCTGTACCCTTCTCACTAAGCCCGAAAGGTAGTGCATGAGTGGTATATATGACCTCGGTTTTCTGAGCTAGGCATATGTAAATATTATTTATATCAATAAATCTATTTTAGAGAGAATTAACAAATGAAATCCTAGCATTTTTTTTAACTTATTTGATTTGACTTGTTATTGAAAAGAAATGAATATACCACTTTGATAAACTATGATAATCAACTAAGGATCCATTTTATAATTACACTTTGTTATCAACCTAAATAACGAATTAAACTATAGTCTATTTGTTATGATGACTTTGTTTTTATCGGAAACTTTGACGAGTAAATGACTTAAATTTCGAGATAATAACCAAAACCTATATTTAACTTATTTGTGTTAATTTAAAAACAAATCGTTCATTTATAAATATTTTCAAAAACTCGCATTCATCTCTTTGTAAATCAATCTTGCATTTTGTAAATATTTACATCCTACATTTGAATTTTATAGGTAGTATCCGCTAAAAACCCTCACGACACAACAATCGTCCTACCGGGGACACCCAGAGCTTTAACGGCTTGTTGCATACGCTCAATGCAATCGTGTTCCCTACGAAAACGGATTTATCTTACTTTTTTTTTCCTTTATTCGAGGATGAATAAAAAGATAAGTCTGGAGGTATTACAACTATATATCCAAGCCACAAAATTTTAGGAAATCTAACCAGTGCCTTAATTCTCACAATTGAAGACCAGTGATACTATCATATGCCTTCTTTAAGTCCAGTTTTAACATGGCATTTTGGGTAGCTTGGGCACGACCATACCCTTTTAATAATTCATGGGAAATCATTATGTTGTCAAGGATATTTCTTTTTGAAAGAAAGGTAGACCGGTTCCTGGATATTAGTATGCTAAGAACAACCACAAGTCTAAAAGCTAAATTTTTTGAAATACACTTATACATAACATCACAACAAGAAATTGGCTTAAAGGATGAAACAGAAGAAGAGGACTGGGCTTTAGGAATTAGAACCAGATTAATTGCATTCACTTCCTCTAGTAGGTTGAATTTTCAAAAAGAATTATGAACTGCTTTTAAAAAATCTTTCTTGATTATTTCCTAACCGTGGATAAAGAATTGTACATCGAAACCATCTAGACCTCCACTTGATTGGCTATTCGTGGAAAAAGAGTTTCTTTAATTTCCTGATCTGTTACCTTAATGACAAGATTGTCAGCTTCTTCTGGCTGCACTTCTGGTAATGCAAGTGAGATAGCTCATCAATATGTGGGATGAAATCATCATAGTTTTGAAACATATTTATAGTAATTAAGAAAAGCATTGTCAACTTTAGAAGGGTTAGAATGCAGGACCCCAAACTCATCATAAATGGTAGTGATATGCTCCTTTGCATGTTTGACCTTAATGGCAGCATGGAAATATAAAGTATTGTTGTCCCCCTTATTAACCCATTTTTGCCTCAGTTATTTCCTCTTCATATACCCCTCAGTTCTCAAAGCTTCATTGAGCTCCTCAAAATATTTTCTATCTAATTCAGCAGCTGCTACATCAATAGAATTTAACATCATCAAATCTTGAGCTTCTTTGAGTTTTTTACTTAGTAGTGTTGACTTCAAGGTCCCATCACCATGCTTATTCCTAGCCCAATCTCTTAAAGCAAATTTAGTTGCTATTAATTTTCTACAAAAAATAAACATAGTGTTTCCATAAAATTTTTGAGACCAAGCATTATTCAATATACCAGTATACTCAGGTTCAAGGACCCAAGTATTATAAAATTTGAAGCTTTTTTCTTCTTTTAACAGCTTCTGGCCTAAGGAGAAATTTATAGGAGAGTGATCAGATAAGACTGGTTGGGGAAGAAAGGATGACATTGTTGGCCAATATGATAAAGCTTGGAGGTTAGCAAAAGAGTGGTCTATGTTGGTGAAGGTTCTGACTCCAGTTCTACTCCTGTTGTTCAATGAGAACTTAGCACCAGAAGTGGGATAGAAAGCAAACTAGAGTCATCATTAGCTTTATTGAGAGGAAAAATGTCTTTAGGGAGAAGGGGGTACCACCAAGCTTATCATGTAAGGCAAGATAGTAATCGAGGTCCCCAAAGACAAGCCAGGGGTGGGAATTTTTCCTAAAGGTAGGAAGAAGATTAAGAAGAGGTTACTTTGAGTTTAAAGAATTGTGAGCATAAATAATAGAAAGGTAGAAGGAAGAAGGGGAATCATTCGCTTGGCTTGGAAGTGCATTACTTGATCAGTACATAGGACAGTGGAGAGTGACATAACAGATGGGTCATGAATTACCATGATATGACTATAAGAATCTTGGTTTAGACTATAGAGGAGGGTCTAAGCTGGATTAACGTGCTTTATAGCTTTAATAGTTAGGGTTTCATTCAATTTGTTTCCAGTATAGCAAATAGTGATATTTTGTGATGGTTGATGAGATACTTTTCTTGATCTAACTTAGTTAGGGAATATGCTCCTCTTATATTCCATATTGTATAGGACTGCATCATTTTGTATACTTCAATGATTGTGAACTATATTTTTCATGCTCCTTGTTAAAGCAAAACCGCTCTTGCCAGAGGCTAGGTCAACATTGTCATCTATTTATAGATTCAGACCCTTATCTCTCTTCTTGTCTATTGTAGAAATGGGAGGAGTGATTCTTGGTGTTGGTGGAGGGGTGATCCATCCAGGTATGGTGCCAGTGTAGGTGTAATAAGGTGTAGAGCAGTTTGGAAGGCTACTGGTGGTGTTGTCTTTTTGCATTGTCATGCACAAATGATATATTCCATTTTCTAAAGTTTCTTTGATATGAGTATCTGCTTGATGTGAAGTTGATGTTGTACTTCCAGTAATTAACAACTTTGCTTGAGTTCCACTTGGTGGTTGGGAAGATCCTCCACTAATATTGTCATTTTCCTGTATATCCATGTCTGTGTGCACGTGTGTGTCTTCTTTAAGTGTGCTTTGGGTCTTATTTCGAGTCATATTCAGGTCAGCTTGTGGTCTGCTGGATGTTTTTAGAGATGCACTCCTGAAAATGTCATTTGCTTGGTCTTCAATATCAGTGAGAACAAAATGGTTTGTGGGCACATGATCAACATTATCAATTAAATCAAACTGCCTATTACTTAAGATTTCTCCCTCTTCACCCTGCTCTTTGTTATCACTGATTACATAGCATGCTTCGGGCTCATTTTCCTTCATCAACACATCAAATCTATTTCCAATGCATATGATTTCTTCATTTATTTTGGTGAGTTACCCTTTACATCAGAGAAAGAATGAGTTTCAGGTTGCTTTAAACCCTTGGCATCATCTGCTGTTATTTCTGCTCCAATGTTATCCTTTTCATTTTGCATATTTCTTTCCTTAACTTTTCATTTTTGCTCCTCTATGATCAACCTTTCTCCACCCTTGCTTTTTTTACTAACCTTTTTAAGTGTTTCAATCTCAACTTCATTCCCCCTACATACCTTACTTATTTCTTCTACTGATCTTCCCTTCTCTTTATAATTCAGTTTCATTTTCATACACTTATCAGTCATATGGCCAAATTCATTACAACATGTACATTTTTTTGGCTTCTATAGATATCAACTTTGACAGTCTACTCCGATCCATCAAGCAACCTCACTGCAAATTCATCCAACAACTCAACTGATGGTGAAATTTCTGCCATACATTTGGCATAACCAATTCTTTCCAATCTTTTAGTTTGCTCATCCTTATACATGAACTTTCCCACTCTTGATGCCAGCCAATTAATGCCGAAGTGCCATGAATATAATGGGATATTAGAGAGATTAATCCACACTGGTACTGTTCTAATCATACTGCAGCTATTACCCACATTTGGATCCCATTACTTAACTATGAATAATTTGTTCCTCCTGAGTATTAGATCAGAAGCAATAAATTTCCTTCTTTCTCCCTTATAATATAGATTGAAAAGGAATAGAAATCCACCCAATTTGACTTTAAAAGAAGCCTTTAATTTCCAAACTCTTTTAAGATGGGCTATAACAGTTAGATACGATAACAGTTTTTCAAGAAAAAAGCCTACCAAGTAGTCGCCCCGAACTTCATTGCCTGCTTTAATAACATTCCCAGGTGGAACCAAGACTTCTCCATCAAAAACCAGAGGCACTTGAATAGGAAAGTACTGCCCTGCATTACGAGGTTTTGCTTTGAAAAGGGAATTCCATTGAGCAGAGGAAGCTGAATGAAAAGAAGACCAGATTAAACTTTGAGAGGAGATGTGTGAAGAATGGTCTAGAGGAGGAGGTACAGAGGAAGAGGTAGCAAAAAGCGGAGGAGGGGATGGGTCAGGTGGGTCAGGGTCGGTAAATACAAGAGGGGACATAAGAGGAGCAGTTGGCGGGATGTTTGAAAGTAAGGGAGGAGGTATGGTGGGAACAAAGCCATTAAAAAAAGAAAAAGCTACGAGCGAAAGACGATGTTAATACGACTTTCTTCATTTTTACTCTCTACATCATCTGGATCTGAGACTATGACTGGATACTACGGATTTGTGTGTAAACATTGGTGCTTTCGCTACTTTTAGGGTTTGTGACCATTTTTGGCGCAAACACAACGCATATGAAAATGAGAAAATTTATAAAGAAAAAACAAAAGTTTTTCATGACAAGTCAGTCCTAAAATATTTTCGACAAATTAAAAATTCTTTGGTATGACTCTCAACTTCATTTGTTTTCTGGGAAACTAAAATCAAGGCGGATAGGTTCATATGTGGTACGTACTGTTTTTCCACATAGTTCCATAGAAATAGAAAACCCTAGGGATGGATCGATTTTTAAAGTCAATGGTCATCGTTTAAAATTTTACTTAGAGTTGGCGAGTGATCGGGAGGAGGAGCTCATGATTCTTCATGAGCCACACTATATCTTGTAAGAAATTTTAATCCTTTCTTGTAAATATTTACATATTTTTCTCCGTTACACTCATTATATCATGCACTGACTATAGGTACATAGTCAAAATCAAGTGTGGGGGGGGGGGGGAGGGGAGTCTCGTGTTTATTTTGATTTTTCATGGTTTATTTGTTTTAAATTTTCATTCCATAAACACAAAAAAAAAGGAAAAACAATGTTTTTAGCATATTGATTTACTTTTAAAGAAACAGGATATAATACATTTTTGGCTATTAAATTGATATTTTTGAAAATTTACTTGTCATACCAAAAATAAAAATTAATGTTTGATTACGAGTAACTATGGTGAAACTAGTATATAGGAAGGTTCATACGTGATAATTATGAAGTATATCCTAACTGTAATCTTTGTTTAAAAGAGTGGTTGATTTAAAGAAAAGGCCTTAACATTTTTGATCTTCTAAGTTAAGTGGTGCTAAGATGATTTTGCATAACTCTCTCTTTTCAAATAATAATAATAATAATAATAATAATAATAATATTTCATAAAAATAAAAAACACCTAGAGTCATGTGTTCACACGTAAGTGTGTACATTCGCCGCGCTCTATACCTTTGTCATGTAAGCCCGAAAGGCAGTGTATGATCGGTATATCTGGCCTCAATTTATCCAAGCTAGGTGTATGTAAATAAATTTAAAATAATAATAATAAACACCTAGAGTTATGTGTTCATACACAAGTGTGTACACTCCATGCTTCGTATTCTTCTCACGTAAGCCCAAAAGGCAGTGCAAGATCGATATATCCGGCCTCAGTATATCTGAGTTAGGTGTGTAAATAATAATGTAAATATTTTTCAAAATAGAGAGAGCAAGCAATTGAAATCCAAGCACTATCTTAACTTATTTGACTTTACTTGTTATTCAAAAGAAATAAAAGTGGCACTTTGCAAAAATTTGATAATCAAGTAAAGGATTCATTTCATAGTTGCACTATGTTATCAACCGAAACAACTTGCAAAACTAGAGTCTAATTGTGATGATAACTTAATTTTTGTTGAAAGTTTTGATTAGTAAAAAGACTAAAATTTCTTGATAATGACCAAAACTTATATCTAACTTATGTGTGTCATTAAATGTAAATTCTTCGTTTGTAAATATTTTCGAAAACGTACATCATGTAGTTGCATTAGAACTTACATATCGCATTTGGATTTTGCGGATAGTATCCGCTAAAAACCCTCACGAGACAACACTCATCACATTTGGGATACCTAAAGGTTTAACAGCTTGTTACATACACTCAATGCAATCGTGTTTCCTACGAAAATGAATTTATCCTTGTTTCAGTTTTCGAGGATGAATAAAAAGATAAGTGTGGGGGTATTTGGTGTGAATGTAAAAGTGTATATTTTATTTACATATTTAATCTTCTTTTATTAAAATAAATGAGTATATTATGGTATTTTACATGTTTAAACCAAAACCTAAATTGTTTTCAAATCATCATTCATTCATCTTCATTTGGGGGAAAAACGGTAACTTTGTTTATGAATTAATTTTGAGAAAATTTATTTGCACATTTTTATTTTTATCTGTAGGGAACTGAGTGCAAATTGGATGGAGCTTCATGGATGTATGCATGCACATAAGTTGAAACCAAGTGAAGGAAGAAAATAAAAGAATTCATGCAACATGAAGGAGCCCACATGCCCACTGACTAATAGACCATAATTAAAAGCACATGCACATGTTAATGGAGACTTAAAGGCATGTTGGGCGGGTTAATTAGTTCCCTAATGATTACTTGGAAGTTACACAATCACATGGGCATTTTTGGTAGTCCCTTAAAAATGAAATTAAGGTTTTAAGCATGTATAAATACCTCTTATGTTTCATATAATGAGATCTCATCTTTTTTATGCATGTTGTAGCTTGAAAATCAATGATAATAAAATGTCTCTTTAATGGCTTCTTAGCCTTCTTCTTATTAGCTTTTGATTTCATCATGTTTTCTCTTAGGCTATTTTATTTCATGCTCTTTTATATTAGTTTATGTCTTTTTTTTCATGTTAGTAGTGTAGATTTCTTTTACTACAATTAGTTAGCTCTTTTCTTTTAGCACTTCTTTTCATTTATGTATATGTTGAAATCACTTTATGTTAACATGTATTCAAATATGAGAAGCTAAACCCCTTCAATTTAGGGGTAATAAAGCTCTCATGGATCATATTAAATTAACATAATGATTTCATTTATGATATCTCTTTTGTGGTTAATGGAAATTTTGATTTATTTGGAAATTTTATTGTTTGATATTAAATTTGATAGCCTATATTGTTCAAAATAAATAAGATATACTTAATTAAACACAAACACAAGTTTCCCTCTCATATAAATATGATTTTGACAATGAAGTGAAACTAGAATCAAAATTTGATCCTCTATTTTACTAATTCATGATAAAAAGGTCATATTTAAAATAGATTTTATTTTTAATTTCATGTCATTTTCATGAGAATTTATAAGTGGATTTGAATAATACTTTAGAATTTGATTGTTTAAGTCGTGCAAATTAATAGCACAAATAAACCATACTTATAATACCAGATCAATCATTTATGCTTAAATTTAAAAGGAGAAATTATAGATAATTTTTTATTAATTTATATGTATGATTGAAAGTGGATTGTCCTTTAAATTGCTCTTTAATCTCATAGTTTTATTCGTTATTGCTCCAGTTTATTTTATACAATTTTTTTAGTTTAAAATAATTTAAAAAATTTGGGTCTAATTAGATTGAGTAATATTATAATTTAATTCTTTCCTTGTGAATCGTTCTGTATTCGCATACGTACTACGATTGTACGCCATGTACTTGCAGTTTACATAACAATATATTTTCGACGGTTTTCTAATCGGTAGAAGATCCATCTTCAAACATCTTCTCATTCATACTTGGTGCTGACAAGGCAATTAGATATCCAAGGAATTATACTGATTCCAAGGTAGTAACCTTAGTTAGCATATATGTTCTATTATACTTTTTTGTTGCGATATTAGTTTATGTAGATAGCTCTATGACTTACTTATGTTTATTTGAGGTTACCAACACGAACGATTCGTACCCTAGTGGACTGAGGTTTCGATTTAGTCGAAATTCGGGTCCATTAAGGTACAAGTTGTTACATTTAGGATCAAAGCTTAGGTTAATCGATTGTAGGAATTAGGATATGTTGCGTGAACGTATTTGTATTTATAGTTAATGTATGTGTGTGTATAATGACAAACTCTATGAATTCCAACTATAGAAGTAGTTGCGACTAAATTTCGGAAAGATGGATGAGGATATTATGAGTTTGTAACATCCTCCATTTTGAGGCCCGAAACTAAGTGCTACAGATGCTACAGTCATCCATAGCTATTAATTTTCGTTGACAAAATGTGGCCATGTTAATAAATTTTGATAATACCATAAATACATGAATATGGAAATTCAACACAATTTTTAAAATAAATTTTCTTATCTCTTTTCACAATAAGATTTCGATTTCATTATAAAGCCCAATTCGCAAACCACCTTCAAAAAAATTATTATTACAATATATTCCAAGAGCAATATGTGAAGATGCCCCCCTGGATATCAAAGTCAAATATCTGACATTTAATATAGCTTGCCATTAAAACACAAAAGCAGAATCAAAACACAACAAAAAATAGATGTATAGCTCCTACTAGCTAGATTTCCTCCTATATGTCTCCGGAAGCTTATTTGTCTAAAGAGAACCTGAAAAGCCTTTACTCTCGATCTACTCAAATGAGCACCCAAGAGTTTAAGGGGAAAGACAAAAACTTCGGATCAAACAAAAAGTCTAGTGTGAATAATAACTTATCATCTCGGACCAATTAGATACCTGGTGAGGCTACACCGCTAAGCGGAACGGGTTTTCCCCTCACTAGTACGTTAACTATAATACAATAACCATACACTATGCACCTGCATCCACAATGGTTAAAACATAACATAATATGATGATATTCAAAATTGTAACATGCCTTGGATTTCCCGTCCAAATTTATCTGACTATCTGTCTTAGTTTATAGTTTCTAGGGTTACTATTAACCTATTGGTTTTTATGGACTGACTAATAACATGTTCTAATCTCTCGGACTATCTGTCTGATTTCATAGTTTTCATGAGATCACTAAGAACCTATTGGTTTCTACCAATAACTTTATCCAATCCTAGTTTTCATGGGATCACTATGAACCTATTGGATTCTCCAATAACATCTTTTAAATCATAGTTTTTATGGGCTAACTATAAACCTATTGATCTCTATCAATAACATATTGCATATATAGATTTCATGGGATCACTAAGAACCTATTTGGCCCTACCAATAACATTTCTCACAACATAGTTTTCATGGGCTAACTAAGAACCAGTCAAACTCAATAATCGTTTCGTCGGCTCTGGGCATTCTATATTATGGTTTACTTGATCTCCTGGATGCAAATCTACTCACACATGAGTTAAGTAAATTTGTACTCACTATTGGCTCAACCTAGCTGGTTATCCTGCCCTTAACACCCCAAAATGCGGTTATGAGTTATAGATGATGTGAGTATGATAATATTAATATGCAAGCTAACTGATCAGCAAACATAAGAACATACAACATCCATTATTTAATATGTTCAAAATAACTTAAACTCAAGTAATACTCTCTTTTGAAATCTTTAACTTAAAACACGGTCATTTCCATACATTAAATCCTTGAAACCATTTTCATAATGATATATGATTAATACCCTTAATTCATATATTATACACGAAAAGTATATCTCTTTATATCACTAAAGTTTAGGCCATTTTATAAATCACTTGATGTATTTCCATGTATATGTTTGAAAATGATATAAGGTTGCCTCTTTAAAATGACAGATTTAGATCATTGTCAAAGACACTATAGTATCGACTAAGAAGCATCAGGCTCGCTGCCTTTCTTGTAAACTCATTTAAAACAAAAACATATGGTGTATAGAAACCTTAGTGACAATGATGATGTCGACCTGCATAAAATATAGGTTATGCACCTATTTAATACAGCAATGACATCGTTCGATGATAATGCCGCTTAATTGGTTAATAAAACAATGCAACAAGACCTCGTCGTCTCTAATGATAGCGGCGGCAAGGACCGTGATGCCTTTAATAAAATGAATAGGCGCGACGACCTTAAAAACTTGGTAAAATTATGTTGCAAGTGATAGTTGCGATAAGACTCTACGCGATGAAGTTTATAAGAGACAAGAGTGCAATGTCCTCTTCGGCTCTGTTATGTTGCCGCTTTTTATGAACCTCGACGTGGTTGGAAGCGCTCCGCAACTACCAAGTAGTTGCCATGTGCTTCCCTCCTCGTCGACGTCGATCCAACAGGCTAAGGAATAGGCACGACGACAATAAGGGTATTGTGTCATCATCGTAAATAACCCAAAAACTGTATTTTTAGTAAATCAAGCTATACTTTTTTTACCAAATCCCTTTGTTTGATAAGATATGATTGGCTACAACAAAACTTAATAATTTCTTTTCAGAATTTGCTGCCACTCCAAATTTCCAAGTTCAAAGCATGTGTTAAACCAACTAATTAATTAATTAATTAAATAATTAATTATTCATTTACATGCTTTTCCAACACAATTAATTCATGATAACATTAAATTACATGGGAAAATTCCAAAAATTCTCAGAAATTCTAAAATACTATTTTATTCACCATATAAAAATTTTGGGATGAAAATCATAATTTAACTACTTAATTAAATTATGCCCGAATTAACTTCATTTCCCCCTATGGAATTTCATAAAATATTGATCTTAACTAAGAAAATTATAAAATAAAAAAATTCATCTCCAAATTATTCTTTTACGCATCATATCAAAAATTCATAGCGTTTAGAGAACAAAAATTGTTGTTTTAGCCTTAAAACTAAATTAAATCAGTTAACTTCGTAAAATCCTTATAAATAATCACTTATTCCAAACATGGCAAATTCATCATGGCATAACATCAAGACATCTATACATTTGTTTTTAAATCTAAACCGAGTCAAATAAACCATAAAACAATGAAATGAGATGGATTTAGATTATTATTTATCTTGGTTTGATAATGGATTGAGATTTGAATATTGTTTAATCTTCCTAGCTTTCCTCCTTGAACCTATACTTGAATTCGTGATTTAGGTTGTGATTAATGGCCGGCCTTGCTTGAGCTTTTTGATTGTTTTGATTTATGAAAGCATGAATAGAATGGAATAAGGGTTTAGGGATTATAAGATCTATTTATTCCTATTTTACTCTTTCCCTATTCAAATATTTATTTAAGTTATAAAACAAGCTTATAGATTTATTTTGTTAAGGCATAACCTTGCTATTTTCAGATCTCAATTCCCTTATCACCATAATCATCACATTATTATATTTAATTTATCTAATTAAATTTCCTAAATAATGTTAATTAAAATTACGGGTGTTACAGGCTTCCCTGCTTAAAGAATTTCATCATTGAAATTCAGTAAGTTTTAAATACTAAGCATATCAACCATGAAAACATTTGTAACACTACCTAATAGTAATACTAGCCTATACGACAGGCAAACAATCTATATATAACAAATATAGAACATACTCCTAACAGATGAGGATAAGTATCTTTAATCATTCTCCTAAGTACAGTCTTTCTCGTTGTCGCTCTACTAAACTTTCACAAACTTGACTGTCTTGTTCCTTAACTTCTTCTCATCTCTCGCTACAACCCGTACTGGTTGCCTAATAAAAGTCAGATCCGATTCTACCACTAGATATTCCAATGTAGTCAGAGTGATAGCAGTCTCTGGATCACGCACGTATTTATGAAGATGAAAAACATGAAAATTTTTATGGACACCTGCTAAACTGTTTGGTAACTCTACCCGATATGCGAGCTTTACAATCCTCTCTATAACTGGGAACGGTCCAACATATCTTGGTGCTAGTTTACCTGACTTTCTAAAACGTACCACACCCTTCATCAGTGATACTTTAATGACAACCTTATCTCCAACTGGGAACTCTAGATCCTTATGTGCTCATCATACCTTAGATTAACTCAATTTTCTTTGTTGCTTCTCTCACCATATCTGGACCTATGACTAACCTATCTTCGGTTTCCAATAACATGCTGGTGACTTACGTGGCTTTCTATACAAAGCTTCGAAAGATGCCATTACTATACTAGTTTTATAACTATTATTATAGGAAAATTCAACCAAGTGTAGGTGTTCTTCGCATGATCCACAAAAATCTAGTGTGTAAGATTTTAACAAATCCTCGAGTACCTTATTAACTCCCTCCATCTGCCCATTTGTCCAAGGATGATAAGCGGTACTCATCTTAAGATTGACACCTAACATTTCCCGTAGACTCTTCCCAAACTCACTAGTAAATAATATATCTCTGTCACTAACTATACTACTAACAATCTCATGCAATCTAACTATATTCTCTATAAATAACTTAGCCAAAACAGCCGGCGTCCTGGTTAACTTAATAGGAATGAAATGGTCGCTCTTGTTCAATCTGTCCACTATGACCTATATACTCTCTTTTCCTCGATTCGACCTTGGAAACCAATCAATAAAGTCCATGGATATCGAATCCCATTTCTAAACTGGTATTACTAAAGGTCGAAGCAAGCCACTTGGCTTCTAATCTTCGGCTTTTACTTGCTGGAAATTCGAATATTTCTTTACCCATAAACCAACATCCCTCTTCATACCTTCCCAGAAGAAACATCTCTTCTTATCTTAATACATTTTGGTTCCTCCAGGATGAATCGTAAAATTCAATCGATGACATTACTTAAGGACGTCTTACCTTAGGTTTCCAACATTCAGAACACACAACCGTTCCTTCTTTCTCAACCAACCCTTCCGGTCAAGTCCAAAATCTTTTTGATCATCAATCTCTGTTCCAATTTAACACTTCTAATTTTTAATAATATTATTCAAGAGATTTAATTAGAACAAGTTAAATAAAATAACGTAGATAAGGAGATTAAGGCTGATTAACAAACATGTAGTGGCCATGCTTATTAATGAATGAACTTAAAATGGTTAAGTAATTAAACATAAGGGCATTAGGGTAAATAGCCGTCCATATTTCCCATCCTGATACCATTTCCCCTTAGTCATACATGTTCAAATTATCACAAGCAAACATTATAACTGTAAAAGGAGCTGGCAATTAGGAAGAAACAAGAGAAGAGAAATTTAGGTAAAGCTTAGGATTCAAACTAGAAGAAATTAATCTCAATCAATCATCAGTTTCCTTATCCAATCTAAAGCGAATAATAATCACTACATCTCTATTTTGGTTTTTATGATCAGAGTCTGGTTTTAAGGGTAAATCTGTTTATATGATATATTGAACGATGATATGCTTGATTTATGATTTATTTGGTTTAAAATGATGGCTTAAAAGGAGATATGCAATATTTTAGGTCAAAACTGAGGTCAAATGAACTTTAAATGCCATGGAAAAATTATATGTTATGGAAAACATGATTTTGGAGTTAGATTTCAATTTTTATAATTTTCCAAGCCGTGGAGAACTAGTTATGAATTTTCAAAGGAAGATAGGGTAATTTGAGTTTATAAATTTATTTTGAAAAATATATTAAGAATTTAGGTCTGAAATTTGAAAAGTTAGATAACATGATTAAAATGATTTTTTGTAAATTTTAAGGATTTTTAATAAAGTGATTTATTATGGAAATTAAATTATTTTGAAAGGAGGATCTAAATAATTCAATTGTTTTGATAATAGGAAGGACTTAACTGGTAAAGTTATCATGTTTTAGATTTGAGAAAATGCAGTAAATATTATCCAAATTATTTGAAAGTTCAAGACAGCCAATCAAATTTTTACAAGTAGGCAAGTTTGTTGGTAAATACTACCTTTTGCTAAGAAAAATGGGGTTCCGCCTTCTTTAGAAGATCCCTTCGACTAAGACCTTTTGCCTCCAACCTAGTTGAAACCTTCTAGGTTGAAACCAATAAACCAATACACATGGTATCATCCATATGGTACGTAGTGGATTGGATAAAGGCGGAAGGTAGAGTGTCGAAAGATAGCCCTCGAATGGGTTGGTTCCTTTGCTTTATTGGGTTTTGAAAGAAAAATGCTTGCCTATTTATAAAGGGGTTTCGACACAGTTGAAACCTATGGTTTCGAAAGGGTATTTCAAAGAGGCTTTCAAAAGAGGGCTTCCACCTACGTTTTAAAAGAAGTAGCTTTCGAAGGAGTTACTTAGGTTTTGTATAAAGCTTTCAAAACATTGTAGTTTCAACCAAGTCAAAACCCTTCTGAGGATTGATGACCTTTCGATGGTATTGAAGACATCAATGTTGTCGAAACGTATAGGTGTTATTTTATAAATATAAGTCACTTCCTAGTGCTTTCGAAAGGGGTTAGAGGTTTAGAAGGCAACAGTTTCAAATATGGTTCAAAGCTAACCTTCAATTATTTTACCCAGATGCTTTAATGCCTTCGATAGGATGGTTTCGACACCATCAGACTTCCCCAATACTTTTGAAATATAGAATGGTTTCGAAAGAGATGCTTTCGCCTATGTCCACTTTGACCCAAAATGATGTTTTAAGCATAAACACATGCTTTTGAAAGGGGGACTTTCAATGGTTTTGAAGGGTAACCTTAATTGCTTTTGAAAGGGTATTTTCAAATGGTTTCGAAGCAATGCTTCTATACTTATATTACAATACTTTTACATGGTCGAAAGGTTTCGAATGAAATGTTTTATAGTATTTGAAAGGCATGATTCTAATATTTTAAGGACAGATTTTTATGCGTTCGAAGGTGGTCATCCCATGAGGTCGAAAGCAAGGTTTCAGAGAAGCGAAAGGTTTAAAACCAAAATCAAATTTTTAAGGAAATACCAATGGCTTAAATAAAGGAGAATTGAAATTACTAACCCATAACTATGTTTTGGGGATAAAGGGGGTAGGAGAACCGGCTAGGTTAACCCAGTAGTGAATGTAAATTGATTAAACTCCTGAATGAGTAGAATTGCATCCAAGGAATCAGAGAGACCAAAATATAGGATGCCTAAACTTTGAAATTGTCCAGTAGTAAACCCAGGAAAACTATGATTATATAGTTATTGGAGGTTACCAATAGGTTCATAGTAAACCCATGAAAACTATGTATTAAGGTAGGTTGAAAAGGGCTAATTGTTTGTGGTGAACCCATGAAAACTATATTCGGATTAAGGATTGACATCAAGCAATAGGTTCCTAGTCAACCTATGAAAACTAGGATAAGAAAGAAGTTAATGAAAGCATCAGTAGGTTCCTAGTCAACCCATGAAAACTAGAATGAGAATTGAGTTACTGGATAAATCCATAGGTACCTAGTCAACCCATGAAAACTAGAATGAGAAGTGAGTTACTGAATAAATCCATAGGTTCCTAGTCAACCCATAAAAACTAGGATATAGGGATTAGTTATTGGAATGACTAATAGGTTCAAGGGGACCCATGAATTAATTAAGTTAATTGGCAGGAGCCTATAGGTTCTTAGTGACCCCATCAAAACTTTGAAATAGGATAGGGTATCCATGTGTAATGAAAAAGGTTACTAGTAAACCCATGAAAACTAATAGGTTAATATTGACCCTGGGAACTATAATTATGATAGGGTGTCAATTTAAACTAGGTGATTGGAAATCCTAAACTTTTTTTTTATATGGATATCATTATAATATTTTAAAATGTATGTTTTAATCATTGTGGAAGCAGGAGCATAGTATATTGTTTATAGAGGTTTTAGGATATTAGTGAGGAGAAAACCTGTTTCGCTAAGCGACTTGGTCCTACTAGATGTTTAAAAGGATTGAGAGGTTAGATTATTATTTATACCAGGCTTTAAGTCCGACTCAAAGTTTTTGTTTTCCCCTTGAACTCTCGGGTACTCAATTGATTTAGGGCAGCTTGAGGTTTAGCGTTTTCAGGTACTCTTCTTAGACGAATAAAGCTTCCAAAGGCGTGCATGAGGTAGTTAGTTATTTAGAGTTATCATTTTCCACTATGTTTTTTGTTTGTAAAGGCAGATTTATTAGCCTTACTATATACTCTGATCAACCAAGGGGTCATCTTCATATGTTTCTCTTGGCATATATGTAATAATTATATTTTTCTAAACTTGGTTAACATTTTTGAGATTATGTAATGGATATCAAATGTTTTGAATGGAATGTGGAAACGTGTTTTTGATTTGTTAAATTTTTTCTATATTTCTGTGATCTGTGTATCAATGTAGCTAGCATTGCCGTATTTGGTCGTCGAGAATTAATAACTATGGATGACGATAGCATTCATAACCGTTAGTTTTGGGCCTCCAAGTAGGGGGATGTTGCATCAAACCTCTAGCCTTCTAATCTTCTCGGCCAACAGTTGAACATCTTTTTGCTTAGAAGCAATCCATTCGATCAAAACTGGTCGACCTTATAAACAAGACATCATGGTAGCACTCTGACTAGAACCAGCAGTTTATCTTAACTACATACAACACGTAGTCAATGCCTCAATGTCCTTCCATTCTACCAACATAGCCAACACCACATTCTGATATTTTCTATTAAGAGCATCTATAACTTTATTACCATTCCCCGGTGTACACTCTACATCAAAATCATAAGCTACTAAAAACTTCAGCCACCTCTGCTATCTCATATTCAACTCTTTTTGAGAGAATAAATACCTTAAAGAATCATAATCCGTGTACAACTCAAATATTTCTCTCAATAGATAATGTCTCCACACTTTCAATGCGAAGATCGCCATTGCCAACTCAATCATGGGTAAGATATGTTATTCATGCGGTCTGAGTTGTCTAGAAGTGGAGGCAATTACCTCACCCTTCTATAAAAACACAGCTCCTAATCCAGTCCCATATGCATTTGTATATACAACTAACCCTTGATTACTGTCTAGCATAACTAACATGGGCGCATGGGTATATAAATGCTTTAACTTAAGGAATGTTTTCTCACCTATGTCGGACCAAACAAACTTAACGTCCTTTCCAATTGGCTTAATCAAGGGTGCTACTATCTATGAAAAATCCTTGATAAATCTATGGCATTTTCTAGCCAAACCAACAAAACTTTTTAACTCGATCACTGTCTTGTGTATCTTCCAACTATTAACCGCTTCAATCTTAGCTGGATCAACTGATAACCTTTCCCCTAAGATTACATGGCTAAGTTACTTTACTTCTTTCTTTTAGAAACGACACTTCATAAACTTTGCTTTCAGCTGATGCAATGCTATCTCAGTGTCTCTAACACTATTCTAAATGAACCTCATGCTCTCTTTCAGCCTTAGATTATATCAAAATGTCATCCATGAACACCAATACAAACCTATACAAGTGCTCTCAGAAAATCCGGTTCATCAAATCTAGGAAGAAAGCCGGTGCATTCTTCACCCCGAATGGCATTACACGCCACTCCTATGAATCATATCTCGTTCGAGATGTCGTCAACGGAATACTGTCCTCTGCCACTCTTAGCGGATGGAATCCTGTAGCTAAACCCAATTGGGAAAACACTTTGGCTCCTCTCAAAAAATCGAAAACGTTGTTGATTTTCGACCAAGGATCCCTATTCTTAATCGTTATTCTCATTTAACTTACGATAGTCGATACACAACCTTAATGACCCGTCTGGTTTCTTCATGAAAATAACGGACACTTCCCGTGGTGAACTACTTAGTCTGATAAATTTCTTTCCTTCTAAACCCACTAGCTGCACCTTTAACCCCTTCATCTCGGTAGGTGCTTACTTACGAGTTCTATTTTCGGCACAAGATCTATTCGTAATACGATAGCTCGTTTCGGTGGTAGTCCTGTGACCGACTCAAAAACATCTACAAATTTTCTTGCTACCAAAACCCGATTCAACTCTTCTTCTACTTCCATATCATTCAACGAAGCAAAAATTCTTGGACTCGAATTCTTAACCGAGTATACTATTCGGTCACTACTACTAGGATGTTTCAATGATATTTCCCTATCGTGGAAAAATATCATAGCATTATATCTATCCAACCAATTAATACCCAACATGATCCCGAAGCTTATGAAAAAAACATACAAATTACATGCAAACTTATGACCTAACAAATCAAGTTCTAACCGGTTATATCTTATCTATGGAGTTGCATACCTGTAACACCCCATATTTTTATAAACATTTATTAGGATATTTAATTAGCTAAATAAAATAAAATAAAGTAATGTAGTGATTAGAGGGTTGAGATCTGTAATTAATAAGGAATAGCCGTGCTATATTAATGAGTAAATTAAAATAAGCTAACATGAATTAAAATAGACAAAGGGAATATGCAAAGGGCAGAGTTGGAATAAGAATAATGTTATACCCTGAACCCTTAGGAATTCATTCATATAATCATTTCAAAATCTAAACAACATGTGAGGTTGGCCACCATTAGATAAGCGAGAGAAAGAGAAAGAAATTAAAGGAAGAAGCTTAAGCAATTAACTAAAGATCAAATGTCAAATCCTTATTCTCAAAGCTAAGGTAAATAATGACTACATCACATTTTTCTAATTTTGTCGAATGGTGATTTATGATGGTCGATTTGTGTTTTCTGGGTGTTTTGGGAGGTTCGGTGCTTGCAAGAGGAGAGGTTGTAGGATTAAGCATCATAGTGAGGTGGAGGAGATCTGGTTGGTAGTGATTGACTGAGGTGCTAACTGGCGGTGATTGCGGCCACATGGTCTTCGAAGTTCTTTGGGGATTGTCGTGGTTTGTTGGCGATGGGGTTGCAACAGGTTGCGGAAGGAGGATTGTATGTGAATCGAGGATAGTGTAGCGTCTCAAGGCAGTAAGGATTGTTGGCTCATATAGGGTTGCAACAAGTTTGTTGGCGATGGAAGGGGATTGTCATGGTTTGACGGTAGTGTGGAGGTGGTCTGTTATGGCTATGATTTGCATAGCATTTTGGTGGTGTGATGTGAGCTAGTTTAGTGATGAAGTGTAGATGGTTGAAATAGTTGGCAGTTAATTTGAGGCAGATGGTGGTTATAGAGGTCGATGGCCAGAAAAGCAGTTGTGTGCTGGAACTTTTTAAGCGGGGTTTGGATGATGTTGACTGTAAATGTTGAAGTAAGATAATTGTTCGGTAGAAGAAGTTGTTGTAGGATCGATTTCACCCTAGAGGGAGGGTGAATAGGGTGATACTGTTAATTATAAAAATTAATTACGGAAGCTTAAAATTATACCAACACAGATAAATCAAAATTATAGTAGCACAAATAATAGTAGAATAATAAATGTAGAAATAGAACGACACAGAATTTACCTAGCTTCGGCAAAACCCTACCTGCGTGCTGCCCTTAAGGTTTCTACTAGAAATTAAGTAATCACACGCTTACACAGGTAAACTCACGACACCCGCTACTGAGTAACTTAACTATACGCTCAAAACCCTGCCACAACTCAGCCACCGAGTTGTGAATTCTCAAACTACGCCTCGTAGTTTGTCCCTTAGTCACACGACCAGTAATTACAATGGTTCAAAGGAGAAATACAAATTAAAAAAAATTAAAAACAAAAGAAACTAAACCCTAATTTAAAACCCTAAATTAAATCTCAATTAATAAAACAAGCCCAGCCCAATTTGAAAAACAAACACAGCCTTTTTCTTTTATCAATGTTGGCCGTTCCTTTTACTCGTTGTTCTGTATAATGGCGGCTCGTTCCTTTGTTCCTTTGCTTGCAAATTAGGGCTTTGTTTCTGAAGTCGCCGACTTTCGGTTGCTTAATCGAAATAGATGTTTTCCAGTTCGTTGCTTTCATCGATTGTTTGGCTCTTTGAATTGTCTTCGGCTATTTAATTCGATTAAGTTCGAATTTGATTCTGGTATGTAATTTACTCCTTTTGCTTTACTGGTTTTGGCTTACTTGAACTTGATGGATTTTAAAGCCGAAGATGATTGGTTTTTTATATAGGGTTTGAACCCCTTGTTTTTCGTCCGTATATATTTGTTGAAATTGTCAATTTATTCATCTCGGCCATTCGATTTTTTTTGATGCTGGTGATGATTTCTGACTTGTTCATATTGAGTAATTTGGTTTACTTGATTGACACGATTTTGATTTTGACTTCGCTCGATTCCTTGATTGCCACGGCTTCGATTCTGACTTGTTGATATTGAGCACAGTCAGTCCTTCACGGCTTCAACTTGATTTTTGAAATTACCAGACTTTGACACTTCGCATTAACTTGGTTATGTGACTCCATGACTTAATAATGTCATCGGCCATCACCATTGCACTACTGTGAGAAAACAATGACTTTGATTTTGCATTTTGTGTATTGTTACTACATACATGTTCATCATGTAGTTTGGTTGACTTTGGCCATTGATTTTTTCTCTACAGCTTGTCTGGTTCATTGCTTCATGTATGCATACTTAAGGTTGTAGCTGGAACCATATGTATGCTGTGCATTTGTAGTTTAATTGAGTACAATTGTTTTTGTTAACTTCTGCTTCTCTATCTTGTTCGAATTGCAGTAATACTGCTTGCACTCTGGTCTGTTAGCACTGGTTCGTGTATATGCACAATTTCACTTTGTGTTGTAGATGTCTTTACCATTTGAACTTAGTTGATGTTTTGGTTTTGTAATCTTTGGTTCATTGTTGTAATTGTTGCCAGTTGCCTCTAGTTTGAGTTTTGCTTGTATACTTGAGTCTGCACTTGCTTGATCCATTTTCACAGTTGCATACTTGTATATGCACTCGAGTCTGATACTGGTGCATATGCTTGCTTATTTCTTGCTAAACCTGTAGCCTTTGTGCATTGCTGCCATTCCTTTGGTGCATTTGGTTTGTGATTCATTGTTGCGTTCCTGTTTCATTTTTATGTGCAGTCTATTTACCACTTGGTCAAGCTTTTATTGTGTGGTCATTTGTGTTTATGTATTGGCTTTGCTGTATGGTCAGTTGTGCACTTGCTCATCTCTGTTGTGCATGCCCGAACTACTTTGTCCATGTATTTCTTGAGCATATGTATGCATCAAGGCAGTTTGCATTTTTGTTTCATGTACACTCTGGCCTCCATGTTGAACTTGTTACTGTGGGTTTCTGACTTAGTTCGATGGTCATGCACTTGAATGTGTAGTCTTGCCTCACTTACTTATGCTGGTACTGTTTCATTTGATGTATTGTGTTATCATATTCACTTGGTGGAATTTGGGTGCATATCCATCGCTGCACTGTTTGGTTGTATTTGAATTTTATGTTCGATAGTTTTATGATGTTTTGTAGCGCACCTGAGTTGAATCCAGCTTGGAGCTTGGGTTTGACCTTGTGCTGATATTGTATTGTTTTTATTGCACTTGAGTTGAACCCGACGTTTTGGGTTTGACCTATGCTCACCTGTCCCTGTAATTTTATCAAGTGTATATATCGGTATGCATGGCCTTGTGGCATATCCAGTGATACACTATGTCACAAGCTGTTCGTGTATGATGGATTCAAAATTAAACGATGACGAACAACCCAAATAACTGAGGCAAATATTATTTTCAACATCCATATTTTATTTTATACTGCAAAAATATTTCCTTTTCAATTTTACTGCGTCAATATGTATTTTTGCAGATTGCTCAGATGCTGGATTCAACTTGGAGTGAAGTTGAAGATAAAATACGAGTTGAGTGAATGAGTGATATGTAGTGATGTCAAATGTAAATGTGAATCGTGATGTAAACAAAATTGTATTGTAATTGGAATTGTATATATATAGTGAGAGCTTGAAATTTGTACTATTCCAAGATTGTAATAAACATTTGTTTGAATAAAATTTCTGTTTGAATTCAAATTCTATGTTACTTATTTTTATTCAGCAAATATTTATTTAATCTGTAAAAAAATAAAATAGTACATTAACAAATACATTTAATGAATATATATATGTTCATTATAATCAAACAAAAATCATAGCAATCGCATATTCAACAATCTCCCCTTTTTAATGATAACAAACATTTAAGATTTTGAATATGTTAAATGTATTTGAACATTGATATACTCTAATTGCTCCCCCTATTTTAATGCATCCTCTCTACACAAAGCTCCCCCTTCATATATGCATACAATTAAAAATATGCAGATGAGCCTAGACGTAAATAGAAAATATTTGACCTTTACTTGATTTTATTTGACAAAATCTTAACTTTTCTCTCCCCTTTTGTTATCAGCAGAAGAGTAATAGTGTTAGAGAAAATAGAGATAAAGTGATCAATATTAATCCAACATTAAAACTCAATTGAATATAAATACTCAATTTCAAAAAAAATCAAACAAAAAATCATAAATACTTTGTCAGGCGCATATTCCACTTTTAGAATGATGGGAATGACGTCATCATATAAAACCATATAGTTGCGTCGATTTGTGTTATATTTATATAAATATAACAGGAATTTGAATATCTACCAACCATGCATAACCGTTAGGACTTTTAAATGAGATTAGTACTATTCCAATTTTATTTTAAAAATGAATTTATGTATCTTCTAACCACGCATAATCGTGAGGACTTTTAAATGAGATTAGAATCAACTTGTTTATTTTAAAAATCAATTTTGATATGCATTCCATACATGCAAAACCGTGAGGACTTTTAAATGAGCATGGAAGTATATAACAAATTCCAAGTAATTCACCCATGCATAACCGTGAGGACTTTTAAACGAGAGTGAATATTTTGGATTTTATTATTATTATTAATATTTTTTTATTAAAAAAATGTAAAATGAAAAACGAATGATTCCTGTTTAAAGTACTACATATTGACAAACTATATAGAATTTTGATGAGTGATGGTCGTTAGAAATATGATAGAAATAGAGATGGTCATGGAATTTTTACCAACAATTTTTTTTACAACACTTGTTTAAATTCTAAAGAAATTTACTAATTATACCGTATCGAGTCATAATATATGATAAATATCAACACTCATCACTTTTTCAATCACTATTTATCTTTTTGATAATTATTAGGGAGTCAGATTAGTCAAAATAGTCATTTAAAATCAAATTCAAAAAATAATTATAAAATTAATTTTTCAAAATGACTGCTCTGAAAAAATGGTCAAACAATCATTTTCTAGAAGGGGTTATATGTGAAAAATTTCTGCTATTTGAAAATTATTTGAAATGAAAAATATGCAAATATTTTCTTTGAAAAACGATGCAGTTACTAAATGTCTCGGCAAATCATGTTTCACTAGTAATTTTTCTATCAACTAGATTACCAATGTAATCTGCATCTGAATTTCTTTTTCACTCAAAATTATCATTAATTGAATTTGATAGACCAGACTTCATGAAGTGTGAAACAAAATATCTCAAAATTAATTTTAACAGCTTCTTAAATGGCATTCTCTTGAATTTGAATTGAAGCCGTGTAAATAATAGGAAACCGTGAATATAGAGTTAGCCGTATTATAACCAAATATATTATCATCCAACAAAACACTATTATTAATCCAAACTAACATATATGAAGTAATTCAAAGACTCTACAGATTTTTATAGTGTTCTTGGCATAAGAATATAATTGGCCAACAATTTTGAATAAGTTAGAATCTAAATCATCATTATTTTGACATCATATTATTGGCTGATTTAACTCAGATTGCGGTGCAGATTATCATATTTAATATATTGTTTAAATAATTATACCATTACCTTTTTTACCTTTATGATATTTGTCGCTATTGTCCATTATGATTCTGTCACCTTTATAGTAGGCTAAGGAACATTGCTTTGTCGCCCGTTGTGTTTCTAGAACAGCCAGAATCCAGATAACACTATGTTCCTTAGCCTGCCACCACACCTACACGATGAAAGATTTTTGTGACTTATTTGTTTTTATAGGTCCATGTTTGTTAGTGGCAGAATATTTTGAAAAATAATTTTGTGGAGACCCAAAAATATCTATATATGTTCCTTTTGGCTCACAGATTTGTTTAACTTTGAGAGATTTTATATTTGTGCCTTTTGAAACCCAAATTGGTATAGTTTTCACGTGTTTGGGTCTATACCAACAACTATTTCGATTGTGTCCAAATTTTCTACAAATTGTGCACATTGAATTTACTTGATTAATCTCATTTCTAACATTTTTAGATTGATTATATACAACTTCTTGTCTAACTGTATTAACAGTTTGCTTTCCTAATAACATATTCAATGATTTTTCACTTTTGAAAAATTTATCTAAAGTCATTGACAGTTGTTGAACTTGTGTTTTGAGAGATTCATTTTCGTTCAATATTTGTGTGCACTTTTTAATAGAGTTCTCTCTCCTAGTATTTTCACTCTCTTTCAAAATTAGAATTCATTTTCAAGTGATTTTATATTAATTTCTGATTTTTTTAATTTCTTCTTCTATTGTTGGACACTTATCACACTTAGGGATCCTACTTTGATAGGTTTTAACTAATTGTTCAAGTTGTTCATTTAATTGTATCAAAGTATCTCTTTGTGATTCAAGTTTAGCATACTTCTCCCTAATTCGTTCAAAACAGCCATTTACTTCATGGAAATATATAAGTAATTCCAAGTGAGTGAGTTTTGATACCTCGCTTGGCTCGTCATTGTCGCTATCAGTTATATTACCTTGAAGGCACACATCTGCTTTCTCACTCTCACCGCTAGAACTTTGATTATCTTCATCACTTGTATTCCACGTGGCTGCAAAATTTCTCCTTTTTAATTTCTTTTCAAAGTCGCGTCGATTATGAGGACAATTGGGCTTGATGTGTCCGGGTTGGTTGCACTTATGACAGATGATTTTCTGTTCTTCTGGATTGTTTAGTATTTTGTTTATTCTGCTTTTCAATTTCTGATTTAGAGCTGGATTTCTATATTTGCGGTTCCAATTTTTGAATTTCTTCATTAGTAGTGCCAGCTCTGCTGCTCCATCATCATCACTTTCGGTTGTTCCTTTGAGAGCTATTGATTTCTTTCGAGTGTCACCTCCTTCATGCTTTTCCTTCAATTTCATTTCTAGCTCATAATTGGTGAGATTTTCGATGAGTTCTTCAACTTTCATCTATTTTAAATCTTTTGATTCTTGAATGGCAGTCACTTTGGCTTCAAAACTTCATGGAAGGAATCTGAGGATTTTTCGGACTATCTCAACCTCTGTGTATGATTTTCCAAGAGCTTTTGATTTGTATACGATATTGGAAAGTCGTTCATACATTTCTTTGACATTTTCTTCCTTCACCATTGTGAAGTTCTCGTATTTGCTTCTTAGCATGGCAAGGCGGGATTCTTTGACTTGAGATGTTCCTTCGTGAGTCACTTCTAGTGTGTGCCATATTTCCTGTGTAGTTAGACAATGTGAGACACGATTAAATTCAAATTGATCCAATGAATAGATAATAGAATTCATAGCTTTAGCATTAGAATTTTGTAATTTATTTTCTAGTTCTGTCCATTGATCTTTTGGTTTATCTAGTTCCTGATTATCTACAGTTATAGTTGGTGCTCTATAACCTGTCTCAACAATATTCCAAGCGTCAATGGTTTTTAGAAAAAATTTCATTATATTTTTCCAGTAGGCGTATTCACCATTGAACATAGGTGGTCTAACTATGGATTGACCCTCAGCAAAAGCGTTATTAAAAGAAGCCATTTTAAAAATTCAAAATTTTAAAACAAAGATTGATTTTTGGAAAACAAATTTTAAAAACTAAAGTTGACTTCTATTCCTAGCTCTGATACCACTTGTAGGATCGATTTCACCCTAGAGCGGGGGTGAATAGGGTGATACTGTTAATTATAAAAATTAATTGCGGAAGCTTAAAATTATTTCAACACAGATAAATCAAAATCATAGCAGCACAAATAATAGTAGAATAATAAATGCAGAAATAGAACGACGCAGAATTTACCCAGCTTCGGCAAAACCCTGCCTACGTGCTGCCTCCAAGGTTTCTACTAGAAATTAAGTAGTCACACGCTTACACAGGTAAACTCGCGACACCCGCTACTGACTAACCTAACTCCATGCTCAAAACCCGGCAACAACTCAGCCACTGAGTTGCAAATTCTCAAACTACGCCACGTAGTTTGTCCCCTAGTCATATAACTAGTAATTACAATGGTTTAAAGGAGAAATAAAAATTAAAAAACAATTTGAAAACGAAAGAAACTAAACCCTAATTTAAAACACTAAATTAAATCTCAATTAATAAAACAAGCCTGGCCCAATTTAAAAAACAAACACGACCTTTTTCTTTTATCAATGTCGGCCGTTCCTTTTACTTGTTATTATGTATAATGGCGGCTCGTTCCTTTGCTTGCAAATTAGGGCTTTGTTTCTGAAGTCGCCGACTTTCGGTTGCTTAATCGAAATAGATGTTTTCCATTTCGTTGCTTTCGTCGATTGTTTGGCTCTTTGAATTGTCTTCGGCTACTTCAATTCGATCAAGTTCGAATTTGATTCTGGTATTTGATTTACTCCTTTTGCTTTACTGGTTTTGGCTTACTTGAACTTGATGGATTTTAAAGCCGATGATGATTGTGTTTTTATATAGGGTTTGAACCCCTTGTTTTTCGTTCGTATATATTTGTTGAAATTGTCAATTTATTCATCTCCGCCATTCGATTTTATTTTGATGCTTATGATGATTTCTGAATTGTTCATATCGAGTATTTTGGTTTACTTGATTGACACGGTTTTGATTTTGACTTCGCTCGATTCCTTGATTGCCACGGCTTCGATTCTGACTTGTTCATATTGAGTACGGTCAGTTGTTCATGGCTTCAACTTGATTTTTTGAAATTACCAGACTTTGACACTTCGGCATTAACTTGTTTATGTGATTCCATGACTTAATAATGTCATCGGCCATCACCATTGCACTACTGTGAGAAAACAGTGACTTTGATTTTGCATTTTCTTTGTGTATTGTTACTGCATATATGTTCATCATGTAGTTCGCCATATCATGAGTTCATGGTTGAGTTCGACCATTGAATTTTCCTCTACAGCTTGTCTGGTTCATTTATTCATGTATGCATACTTAAGGTTGTAACTGGAACCATATGTATGCTGCGCATTTGTAGTTTAATTGAGTACATTTGTGTTTTTTAACTTCTGCTTCTCTGTCTAGTTCGAACCGCAGTAATACTGCTTGCACTCTGGTTTGTTGGCACTGATTCGTGTATATGCACAGTTTCACTTTGTGTTGTAGATGTCTTGACCATTTGAACCTTGTTGATGTTTTGGTTTTGTAATCTCTGGTTCATTGTTGTAGTTGTTGCCAGTTGCCTCTGGTTTGAGTTTTGCTTGTATACTTGAGTCTGCACTTGCTTGATCCATTTTCACAGTTGCATACTTGTATATGCACTCGAGTCTGATACTGGTGCATATGCTTGCTTATTTCTTGCCAGACCTGTAGCCTTTGTGCATTGTTGCCATTCCTTTGGTGCACTTGGTTTGTGATTCACTGTTGCATTCCTATTTCATTTTTATGTGTAGTTTATTTACCACTTGGTCAAGCTTTTATTGTGTGGTCATTTGTGTTTGTGTATTGGCTTTGCTGTATGGTCAGTGGTGCACTTTCTCATCTCTGTTGTGCATGCCTAAACTACTTTGTTCATGTATTGCTTGAGCATATGTATGCATCAAGGTAGTTTGCATTTTTGTTTCATGTACACTCTGGCCTTCATGTTGAACTTGTTACTGTGGGTTTCTGACTTAGTTCGATGGTCATGCACTTGAAGATGTAGTCTTGTCTCACTTACTTATGCTGGTACCGTTTCATTTGATGTGTTGTGTTATCATATTCACTTGGTGGAATTTGGTTGCATATCCATTACTGCACTGTTTGGTTGTATTTGAATTTTATGCTTGATAGTTTTATGATGTTTTGTAGCGCACCTGAGTTGAATCCATCTTGGAGCTCGGGTTTGACCTTGTGCTGATATTGTGACATTATTTTTATTGCACTTGAGTTGATCCCGACGTTTTGGGTTTGACCTGTGCTCACCTGTCCCTATAATTTTATCAAGTGTATATATCAGTGTGCACGGCCTTGTGGCATATCTAGTGATACACTGTGTATGTCATAAGCTGTTCGTGTATGATGGATTCAAAATTAAATGATGACAAACAACCTAAATAAATGAGGCAAATATTATTTTCAACATCCACATTTTATTTTATACTGCAAAAATATTTCCTTTTCCATTTTACTACGTCAATATTTATTTTTGCAGATTCCTCAGATGCTGGATTCAATTTGGAGTAAAGTTGAAGATAAAATACGAGTTGAGTGAATGAGTGATATGTAGTGAGGTCAAATGTAAATGTGAATCGTGATGTAATCAAAATTGTACTGTAATTGAAATTGTATATATATAGTGAGAGCTTGAAATTTGTACCATTCCAAGATTGTAATGAACATTTGTTTGAATTAAATTTCTATTTGAATTCAAATTCTGTGTTATTTATTTTTATTCAGCAAATATTTATTTAATCTATAAAAAAAATAAAATAGTACATTAACAAATACATTTAAATGAATATTATTATCATCAAACAAAAATCATAGCAATCGCATATTCAACAGTTGTGAACTGTGTCAGATGGTATGCATCGAGGCAGAGGTCTGTTTGAAGAGGGGGCAATGTGATGCATTGTAGTTTAATCTTGAGAAGTAGAATGCAATGGGTTAATGGTCTGGTAGAGGTTGAGTCTATAGAGAGATTGTTAAGGTAGAAGGTGGTTGATGGGTTTGTTGTTGGATTGTATGTGCGTTTAGGTGTTTGATGGAGGAGTAGTAGGTTGAAATGCAGTTTGGCGAGGGAAATCAGGATGCAAGAGGATGGTGATTTTGGTTGTCAGTGAAAGCACATTAGTGGCTTATTTGAAATGGGGAAGTGAAGTGCACAACAGAAACTATGCACAGAAAATAGTCAAATGATACTTTATTTTAATTTAGTACTGCTTTGAAGCTTCCGCATGGACTTCTTCTTATTACTATGTATGCCCGTTGTCTTTTTAGAATTGTACCTTGTGTTGTATATTCATTTGACTCATGTATATTGAGTGGTACTCATACTACTTTGATGTATCATTTGTATTGTATTGAGATGTATCATTTTATATGTGTATATATATATCTGTTTGCTGTTCTGGGATGTGATGTTCAATTAGTTATTGTATTTTGTTCTGATAGATCTGTTAGCCACTTATTGTTTTATATTAAGTATTTATTGGATATGTTGATCCACTAGAGTTAGGAAATATATATATATATATATATATATATATATATATATAACATTTGTTGACGCATTCAACAGATATTTATGACAAAGCAATAGATTGTCGCTCCTAACCAACCATATTCTCCGCATTAGCAGACAGGATTACCAAGTAATTCTCTTTATTAATGTGGGTCTCGGGGTGGGGCGTCACAAAGCAGTAAAATATAGTTTTTGTGTTTGCAATGTAATTTGTCTAGGGAAAAAATTGAAATGCAACTTGTCAAACTAAAGATGTAAATTGCAATGTAAAGTAAATGAAATGAAAAAATTTGTTTTGAAATGTGTATGTTTTTTCTATATAAGAATATGCAATGCAAATGCAAAACAAATGAGAAAAAACAAGCTTATAAATAAATGCAGACAAAAATCATATAAACACACAATTTTTTTTAAGTGCAACTCACCACACAAGACAAACACACAATAAAATCAAACCAAACATAATTCGAAAAATAGAAAATAAAAATCAAAGCAATTCTGTAACGGTCCTGAATTTTGAACAATTTAAATTGAAAATATTTAGTTAATTTTAAATGTTTGAATGAAAATTTAAATTAAATTCCCAATATAACCATGAATTTGGCGATTAAATTTTAAAAATTTTATCTGTTGAAATTGAATAAAAATTTGAATATTCAATTTTAAGCTGATTAAAAATATTTCAAAAGCTTAGAAAATTCATATTAATAATACTGGAAATAATAAAAGCTTCAGAATTGAATTTGAAAATAATTTGTTTAGTTTTGAAATTTTATTGTTTAAATTGAATTTAAAAATAGCCTTCCGAAGCACAGTCTCGGAATTCGACGAAATCAGTTCCATTGGGTCCGTAATATTGAATTATGACCGGATTTCAAATTTCGTATTCATCAGAGTTGATTTGTGAACATACGACATAAAAACGTGTCAAAGAAAATTATCAAAAACAAATTGAATTCAAAACGAAAAAAAATAAATAGAATAAAATAAGAGAAGAAAACATTTCAAGATCTTTGGCACACAATATTTTATCGTCTCTGACATACGCCCAAAATCGCGCACCTTCAGCCACCCTACTCTGTACGCTTGCCATCGCGTACGCTATCTCTTCTTTTTATTTTCGCCTTCCCTCCATCATGTCAGATTTCATACGAAAGAAAAAAAAAGAAACAAAAATGGCTGCCGTTCCTTTTCGTTCGTCCCCCTCTTCAGCAATTAGGGCTTCTCGAAATAGTGGGTTTTGGCTTCAAATTCTTGCTCGATTCCTCCTCTCCGAAGCTAGGGTTTCGCGAATTGGCAATTTCCTTGCTCGCGTCTCCTTCGATCTGTGCGCTTCATACAAAGGTGAGTGGCTTATTTCACTCACATCTAATCCAAATTCGAGTGATTTCTGAATTGCTCAAGCTTTTGATTTTGTGTTTTCCTCGGTTTGTTTGAATTTTTGCTGATATTTGATTTTGTTCTTTGTTTCTTTTGGTTCCAGTCAGCGGTTCATGGATTGGACTTCGGTCGATTTGATATGTGAAAACACTGAGTTTGAAACTTAACTAGAATTCGGCATACTTTGATTCAAACTGCTGTTGTTTTTGGACTTGATTGAAAACTTGATTTTTGCGAAAATAAATGAGATCTGCGGTGTAAACATGAATGTATTGCTGTATGCATGCTTGTTGTTGTATTTTTCTTGCTGTTCTTAGTTCCAGGCTCAAGATTTAAATAAAGAAATCATTTTCTCTTAATCTATTTGCTGTTAGGATTTTAGCTTTAAACAATAATGGTTTGTTTAATTATAAATTTAAAAGTTTAATTAAGGAAAACAACTTTGAGTTACTCTGAGGAAAAAAAAATGTTATGTTTTCAATATGTTCACAACAAAAGACACACTTTGGATTAACATTGGTATGATGTTGAATGAGTTTATGTTTGGCTATGATATGATCATTTAGCACCCTATACAGGCACACTGCATTTTGGGTATGTTTATTTTATGCCAGACCAAACTTGCCTATGTCTTACTATTTGAATACACATATTTTGTCACTGTTTGCAACTGCAGTTTTAAAAGTGGTGACTTATTATGTACTCGGGTTGCCATGTCACTTGTGAATGTGGTCATGAACCATGCATTTTGTCCAATACTTTGAAAAGTAGTCATGTACTCTTGAAATTACTTAATTTTCTACGTTCCCTGATGTATATTGTTTGTGTTTAGCTGTTCTTTGCTTCTTTATCTAAGTTCCCTTCCATTTTGTCTAAAAGACTTACATCTTTTGAAAGTTAGGCTTTTGTTTAAACTAACAACTTGACATCTCTTAAATGGTATAATAACACATACATATTGCCTTCACTTATTACAAGTTTTAATTAGCAGCATATAAATTCTTAAATACATAAAGTAAGTGTTGTTTGTTTTATATGTTATATGCCTAAGTTCTTATAAGGGTCTGACACATTTGAGATTTGAAGTTCTAATCTAGTCAATAGCCAATATATTTTCATATTCTAAAACCTTGTTGTGTGATAAAATGGTTTTCTATGCATATCACAAGTTAGATTATGGCATATATTTGTTTCAAAATTTACATGCTTATATTAAAGAACCTGTCACATTTTGCCTGGGTGTGCATCCTTCTCTAATTGTTTTGAGTTCAGAATGTGAGCTTTGTTTTAAACTAGTTCAACAATATGCCTAGGTAGTAAATGCTTTCGCCCTGTTGTTTAGTAACTATGAAAATAGAACACATATATGTATATTTTGTATTTTATAGTGTTGTTATCAATTTAGTACAATATTCAATAAGTTTATAATCTTACAACCTTATGTTCACTAAATAAATGCATGTGTGTACAGTGCCTTGAATTTTGTCACAGACCACTCCCCTGTTGCTATTGCTTTGGAAAAAAAAATGTCACTCTCCTAAATGCATGTGTGTACAGTGCCTTGAATTTTGTCACACACTTTGGTCTATCTGTGCTATGCCTGCTTGGGTTTTACTGAGCTTTTGAAATTGTTTATTCATTTGGTTTTGTACTGATATGCTTCACTGGTACATGTGCATTGCTCACTTCTCTGATCTTGTTTGTTGGTGCACTTGGGTGCGCTTGAATATTTGTGTTGGTCTGGACTGGAAATCTTGATAGCATTTTCGCTTTGCAGTTGCCCTTCCATACTTGCGGTGACTGTAGTTTTATTTGTATTGCATAGAGTCAATTCTCATGTGCTTTAATGCTGTTTTGATTTATAGAAGCTTTGCATTTGTGTTGAGTCATGATAGTTGTAACTTGACCTCTACAGTTTTGATCGCTGTTAGTATTCACTGCAGTGGCGAGGCAGTGCACGCGTGCGTGAACTGCAGCCACACAGTTTTAATGTTTTATATGTGGCGAGGCAGTGCACGCGTGCGTGTACTGCAGCCAATCGGTTTTGATGTTTTTAAGTAACTTTTCAATTATTTGAATTGATTTGATTTAAATTGATGATTTTTGTTTAAACTGCCGTTTAGGCAAATTTTGATGCTTTTCTAAATTATCTTTTAAAACAAAAAAAAATCTTTTCATCTATCTTCATTGATAATTTCAATCTGCTGATTTGTTGTTTTAACACTGTTAAGTGTTATCATTTACCGTTATCCGATTTCTTTGTTAAAAAGAGTCGGATAGGTAAATTTATCTTTGACTGTCGTCTAATTTCTATTTAATTATTATTGCCTCTATGCACTAATAACTGAGTTTGAATTAGACTGACTCGTGTATTATTTTCTTTTGAATGTAATACTCGGGTCAGACCGAGTATTTTTACAGCTTGAAGATTTTCACGCAGCGAAGTTAGAGAGAGGGGGATTAAAGCTTTACTTCAGTTTTCAGGATTTCTTTTGTACTTTAAAAAGATATATATATATATATATATATATATATAGAGATAATTGTTCCGCTGTATTAAAATCTGATTCATTGTATAAAACTCTGATGTATAAAAGAAAAATTATTTATGAGAAATATATGATTGTTCTGTGATTCTGTGACTGATTCTGTTTAAATTACATAAACTAAATAACAATCCATCATTTTGAACGTTTCTAGTTGGTTTAATTACCGACTAGAGGCGGTTAGAGCGGTGGGTCGTTACAAAAGTGGTATCAGAGCTTTGGTTTACACAAAGCTTAGTTTATGATGTTTAATATGAATAGTTACTAGGATCACTTTAAAGAAAAATGTTTTCAAATCTAAATAAGTATGAAATTGTTTTGTTTGAAAGGTAAAAGTTATTTTGAAAATTCAAATCTTTTTCAAAAATTCCCCTCTCTAAATTTAGGTTTGCGATAGTTTCTCTTCGGTTAGTTCTCCTTAGATTTGAGTCCCGATCATTCGAAAACAATTATCGAATTATTGAGATTTATGAAAAATAAAATTAAAATTAAGCGAATTAATGAATTGGTTTAAATCAAATATTTTGAATATTTCCAAAATAATAATTGTGAAATAAAATGACATGTTATAACCAAGAGGATCATTGAACTATAACTTGGGAATTTGATTTTTGAATTCTTTTGAAAATTGATTTCAAATGTTGTGAAGAACGATTTAGTAAATAAACGGATTATAAGTATTTAGCTTATAATATGGACTTTGGTATATAACTAAGTTATATAGATTGAATCAAATTAATAAAGGAGATTATAAATCGAAGTTTATAAATGGAAATGGAATTTGCAAAGAATGTTTATAAATTCCGCAAATGACTTATTTTGATAAGTAAATTGTTATAGCTTATTTGTGGAGTTATATCTATGATTTGAACAGTGAATAAGATATAAAAGGAATGTTTTTGGGAAGGAAATTTATTTGTCAACTTAACTGTACGAATAAAACCAGTTTTGATGTAAAGCTTATATTTCAAGTTTAGACTAATGCCTAAAATCGTTAATGTGGAAATATAAGATCTAATGAAACCAAGTCGATGAATGGCTTACTAAAGAACTAATTGATTATTTTTTTTGAAATAGAAAGGCAAATGCAAAGTTCAAATGAGATTTAGATTTCAAATTTGAAGTTGTCAACATGATAATCCATTATAGGTTTAATAAATTCAGTGATGAATTTGAATTTAAACGTGAGGAAAATTAAATTAAGTGAAAAACTTAATATTGAAAAGTTTGAAATTGGTTTAAAATAAATATTATGAAAAGTATGAGGAATTCAAACTATGAATTAAGTTGAAGTTGAAATTGAAAAGTTAATGGTTTTAAAGATGTTTTAAAATGCATTAAGTATCGAATACATAGATTTCAACATTCATTGTTGAAATAGGCATTTTCGAGAAATAAGGAAATGGTGGACTATAACACTGTTGTTATAGTAAATGGTTTCCGAAAGGAAATGTTGTTTATAGTATTGGGATTTATATATCTATCTTAAATTTCGAATCCCTATACTAGTGATTTTTCATAACAATGTTTTACGCAACATTCGTTTTGACTCAAACAAATGTGTTTAAAAGAATGGTTTCCTTTAAGATTGAAATATATACTTGATTATGTTTTAAGTATGTTGAATATTTTCCGTGTTGAAAATAAATGAACTTGTGAATTACTTATTAAATAAGTATGGAAATGTTTTCCAATATGAAATGAAAGGTTTGAAATTTTATCTTTTAAAGATAAATTGAAAAAAATGAATATTTGAAATTTGTTTCAAATGGTTAAGTTGGAAAATTATATATCTTGTAAAGATATTTTTAGAAAATTTGAACGATCAGTTCAACTTGAATATTTTTCAAAAAAATTGAATTTTGAGTTAAATTGAGTTTAACTTTGACACCCAAAAACAATATAAGTTGAACTTTAAATTTTGAATGATCGATTTGGATTGTATGTCTAACATTGTGAATTGATGACATATCAATTGATCTCTATTAAATATATATCTGTTGGTGGCGGAGAATTTATTCTCTTAGCTTAACACCCTTCTCTGAGACATACGAGCTCAGAGGTTATATATCTATAGACATCAATTATGTGTTGAGAATTGACGATGTAACGTGAAATCCAAATCGAATGTGAAGTCGATAATGAATTGAATTATGAATGTGAATTGGGTTTGAAATAACCTTAAATTTTCAAATCGACTTAGAGGAAAATTGAAATGGATAATGAAATGGAAAATTTTGGAATCCTCTATTTGTTATGGATATGAAATATTATGGTTTTCAGAACGTATATATGAGAATACGATAAATTCGAAAACCATTAGTTTGGAAAGAAATTGTTATGGAAAACTTATGTAAGTACATGAGTATGATATGTACGAACTATGAAATGAAGTACTATGTATGTATGATATTATGTTTTCCAAACTGAGGATATGGAAAAGTACCTTCCATTTGAAAATTGGTGAAGGTATTGGAACTCGATATGAGTGTCCATTTGAAATTCGTAGCTACGTTGAATTTCCATATGTGGAATGTCCATTCGGACTAAAATCCCCCACGATGGATCATCGTGTTTGGGATCGGGAACTAGCGGAATTCGAGGGGCGAGATGCCTATGGGTACAAGCGACTCTACTGGGATAGTAGCGTAACCGCCGGGTATACGGCGATCTAGATGATATGAAATAGCGTAATTCGAGAGGCGAGATGCCTATGGTTTACAAGCGACTCTACTGGGATAGTAGCGTAACCACCGTGTAAACCGCGATCTGATGGTATAGCGTAATACGTGGGGCGAGATGCCTACGGTTACGAGCGATTCCACTGGGATAGTGGCGCAACCGCCGTAAACTGCGATCTATGCAACAACCATGGCGAAATTTAAGAGATGCGAAATCTATAGTTTACAAGCGATTCTACTGGGATAGTAGCGGAACCGCCGGGTAAACTGTTTTCCATGGGGGAATGTGCTTTCCATATCCATTTTTTTTTAAATTTTTTTTAAAAGTATTTTCACTGGGAATTGAAGCAAGTATATTTAGTACTTGAAGATTGTTAGACTTGCGCCTGGCCAGCGTATGCCTAAAGTCTGTAAGAACGACAATAGACTTGTTAAATTTCGAGCTAGCAAGTATTTTCAAACTCTAAATAGCAAATCAATAATTTGAAATTAAAGTAACATAATTCCAACCTAATAAACTAAGGAAGAGGATTTTTGAAATGTTTTGAAAGTCCACAGCTTTGGAAAAGTTATACTATGTAAATTCCTTAAATGAAGAATTTCAAATTTAAATTTGAGTATTGTAAGTTGAAAACTTTAGTAAAAGACTTTTGCGTCTTGATTGTAGAAAATGATGAGCAAATGAGTTAATGAACAAAGCTATTGAGATAAAACAAATGAAACTTATTTATTTTTAATAAGTTTCAAACTTGATAAAATTGAGTAGGGTATAAATATTAGTGAAATTTTAACAATCATTTTTCCTTACTTGTAATTTCGGGACGAAATTCTTTTAAGGAGGGGAGATTGTAACGGTCCTGAATTTTGAACAATTTAAATTGAAAATATTTAATTAATTTTAAATGTTTGAATGATAATTTAAATTAAATTCCCAATATAATCATGAATTTGGCGATTAAATTTTAAAAATTTAATCTGTTGAAAGTTGAATAAAAATTTGAATATTCAATTTTAAGCTGATTAAAAATATTTCAAAAGCTTAGAAAATTCATATTAATAATACTGGAAATAATAAAAGCTTCAGAATTGAATTTGAAAATAATTTGTTCAGTTTTGAAATTTTATTGTTTAAATTGAATTTAAAAATAGCCTTCCGAGGCACAGTCTCGGAATTCGACGAAATCAGTTCCATTGGGTCCGTAATATTGAATTATGACCGGATTTCAAATTTCGTATTCATCAGAGTTGATTTGTGAACATACGACATAAAAACGTGTCAAAGAAAATTATCAAAAACAAATTGAATTCAAAATGAAAAAAAATAAATAGAATAAAATAAGAGAAGAAAACATTTCAAGATCTTTGGTACACAATATTTTATCGTCTCTGACATACGCCCAAAATCGCGTACCTTCAGCCACCCTACTCTGTACGCTTGCCATCGCGTACGCTGTCTCTTCCTTTTATTTTCGCCCTCCCTCCATCATTTCAGATTTCATACGAAAGAAAAAAAAAAGAAACAAAAATGGTTGCCGTTCCTTTTCGTTCGTCCCCCTCTTCAACAATTAGGGCTTCTCGAAATAGTGGGTTTCGGCTTCAAATTCTTGCTCGATTCCTCCTCTCCGAAGCTAGGGTTTGGCGAATTGGCAATTTCCTTGCTCGCGTCTCCTTCGATCTGTGCGCTTCATATAAAGGTGAGTGGCTTATTTCACTCACATCTAATCCAAATTCGAGTGATTTCTGAATTGCTCAAGCTTGTGATTTCGTGTTTTCCTCGGTTTGTTTGAATTTTTGCTGATATTTGATTTTGTTCTTTGTTTCTTTCGGTTCCAGTCAGCGGTTCATGGATTGGACTTCGGTCGATTTGATATGTGAAAACACTGAGTTTGAAACTTAACTAGAATTCGGCATACTTTGATTCAAACTGCTGTTGTTTTTGGACTTGATTGAAAACTTGATTTTTGCGAAAATAAATGAGATCTACCGTGTAAACATATGAATGTATTGCTGTATGCATGCTTGTTGTTGTATTTTTCTTGCTGTTCTTAGTTCCAGGCTCAAGATTTAAATAAAGAAATCATTTTCTCTTAATCTATTTGCTGTTAGGATTTTAGCTTTAAACAATAATGGTTTGTTTAATTATAAATTTAAAAGTTTAATTAAGGAAAACAACTTTGAGTTACTCTGAGGAAAAAAAAATGTTATGTTTTCAATATGTTCACAACAAAAGACACACTTTGGATTAACATTGGTATGATGTTGAATGAGTTTATGTTTGGCTAGGATATGATCATTTAGCACCCTATACAGGCACACTGCATTTTGGGTATGTTTATTTTATGCCAGACCAAACTTGCCTATGTCTTACTATTTGAATACACATATTTTGTCACTGTTTGCAACTGCAGTTTTAAAAGTGGTGACTTATTATGTACTTGGGTTGCCATGTCACTTGTGAATGTGGTCATGAACCATGCATTTTGTCCAATACTTTGAAAAGTAGTCATGTACTCTTGAAATTACTTAATTTTCTACGTTCCCTGATGTATATTTTTTGTGTTTAGCTGTTCTTTGCTTCTTTATCTAAGTTCCCTTCCATTTTGTCTAAAAGACTTACATCTTTTGAAAGTTAGGCTTTTGTTTAAACTAACAACTTGACATTTCTTATATGGTATAATAACACATATATATTGCCTTCACTTATTACAAGTTTTAATTAGCAGCATATAAATTCTTAAATACATAAAGTAAGTGTTGTTTGTTTTATATGTTATATGCCTAAGTTCTTATAAGGGTCTGACACATTTGAGATTTGAAGTTCTAATCTAGTCAATAGCCAATATATTTTCATATTCTAAAACCTTGTTCTGTGATAAAATGGTTTTCTTTGCATATCACAAGTTAGATTATGGCATATATTTGTTTCAAAATTTACATGCTTATATTAAAGAACCTGTCACATTTTGCCTGGGTGTGCATCCTTCTCTAATTGTTTTGAATTCAGAATGTGAGCTTTGTTTTAAACTAGTTCAACAATATGCCTAGGTAGTAAATGCTTTCGCCCTGTTGTTTAGTAACTATGAAAATAGAACACATATATGTATATTTTGTATTTTATAGTGTTGTTATCAATTTAGTACAATATTCAACAAGTTTATAATCTTACAACCTTATGTTCACTAAATAAATGCATGTGTGTACAGTGCCTTGAATTTTGTCACAGACCACTCCCCTGTTGCTATTGCTTTGGAAAAAAAAATGTCACTCTCCTAAATGCATGTGTGTACAGTGCCTTGAATTTTGTCACACACTTTGGTCTGTCTGTGCTATGCCTGCTTGGGTTTTACTGAGCTTTTGAAATTGTTTATTCATTTGGTTTTGTACTGATATGCTTCACTGGTACATGTGCATTTCTCACTTCTATGATCTTGTTTGTTGGTGCACTTGGGTTCCCTTGAATATTTGTGTTGGTCTGGACTGGAAGTCTTAATAGCATTTTTGCTTTGCAGTTGCCCTTCCATACTTGCGGTGACTGTAGTTTTATTTGTATTGCACAGAGTCAATTCTCATGTGCTTTAATGCTGTTTTGATTTATAGAAGCTTTGCATTTGTGTTGAGTCATGATAGTTGTGACTTGACCTCTACAGTTTTGATCGCTGTTAGTATTCACTGCAGTGGCGAGGCAATGCATGCGTGCGTGAACTACAGCCACACAGTTTTAACGTTTTATATGTGGCGAGGCAGTGCACGCGTGCGTGTACTGCAGCCAATCGGTTTTGATGTTTTTAAGTAACTTTTCAATTATTTGAATTGATTTGATTTAAATTGATGATTTTGGTTTAAACTGTCGTTTAGGCAAATTTTGATGCTTTTCTAAATTATCTTTTAAAAGATTTTTTTTTTTCATCTATCTTCATTGATAATTTCAATCTGCTGATTTGTTGTTTTAACACTGTTAAGTGTTATCATTTATCGTTATCCGATTTCTTTGTTAAAAAGAGTCGGATAGGTAAATTTATCTTTGACTGTCATCTAATTTCTTTTTAATTATTATTGCCTCTATGCACTAATAACTGAGTTTGAATTAGACTGACCCGTGTATTATTTTCTTTTGAATGTAATACTCAGGTCAGACCGAGTATTTTTACAGCTTGAAGATTTTCACGCAGCGAAGTTAGAGAGAGGGGGATTAAAGCTTTACTTCAGTTTTCAGGATTTCTTTTGAACTTTAAAAAGATATATATATATATATATATATATATATAATTGTTCCGCTGTATTAAAATCTGATTCATTGTATAAAACTCTAATGTATAAAAGAAAAATTATTTATGAGAAATATATGATTGTTCTGTGATTCTGTGACTGATTCTGTTTAAATTACATAAACTAAATAACAATCCGTCATTTTGAACGTTTCTAGTTGGTTTAATTACCGACTAGAGGCGGTTAGAGCGGCGGGTCGTTACAAATTCCTCGACAATGACGCCAAAAACTTGTTTAACGACTAATTTTCTATCGATTTAGAAAATAGCCAAAAACTTTTAAATAAAAATTACCGCAAGCGCACGATGTACAATTCTAGTACATGGTGAGTACGGGTCGATCCGTAGGGATTTTTTTAGATTTTAAATTTCTATTCATTCATATTAGACCAAAATTGAGATGTGAGTAGCTAAAAATGTAAAACAAAAGGCTAGAACAAAAGTAATGGAAATATGAGATTAGAAAACAATTTAGAGACAAATCCACTCTTATATTCTTTTAAATCAACAAACAAATAATCTACGATCTCGATTTTTGATATTAAGTGGAATGAGTGTTGTATTTATCGTAAGTATGGTTTATTTATGTTATTAATTAATATAACTTAAACCATCAAACTATAATACAACAAATAAAACCACTTATCAATTCTCATGAAAATGAGGTCAAAGTAAAAGCTACTTTAAGTATGATCTATTTACTGTTGTATTTAGTAACATAGATCATCAAATTTTATTTCTATCTTCATAATCAAAAATCAATTAGTAAATGATGATGTAAATTATATTTATGTTGAACAGGGGTAGCACATTTGCAAATACAACATAAGCTATCATATTCATTTATATAAACATATATCGACATTTTCTTCTCATTGAGCATAAAAGAGACCATAAAATCATAAGAAATATTGAATTTACATAATATTAGAGAGCTTCATTACCCCTAAAATGAAGGGCTTTGGCTACTCATTTGTGTAATCATATCAACACATGTAAATTTCAATATTAAAAAAAAAGCAAAGAAGTTAAGAGCTAATTAGAAAAGGAGAAACTAAACTAGTTGCATAAAAGTAAAACTAAGCTATGAATATGAAATGAAAGAGCATGTATATAAAAATGATAAAGAAAATAAGATAAGAACAAAGTAGAAGAAAGAGATCAAGAGGCTTAGGAAGCCATTTTTTATTTCATATAACTTTGACACTACAACTTGCATTCTTATTTCCTAAGTAATTAAAAGAGGAAGAAGATCATTTACATGTACCTAAGAGGGCTATTTATACATGCACAAAACCCTAATCCAATTTTTATGGGCTTTCCAAAATGCCCTTTTGGAAGTGTGGCCACCAAGTAATCATTAGTATCTAATTAATCCATCATCAAGTATGCATGAAACTTTGACCTCCATTAAATTTTCCATTAGCTTCTAATTGTAGCTTTCGATAAGTGCGTAGGTGGGGTCCTCCATGATGCTTGGTTTGGATTATTTCCGTCTTTATTCCTTTGTTTCCCTTCTTGTGCATGCATATCTTCATGAAATCCTCTTCCATTTTTTCATCCAATTTCCTACAAATTCAAATAAAATGTGCAAATAAATATTCTCAAATTAAATTATGCACAAAACTAAATTTTTACCCATATTGATATATGAATGATGACTTGAAAGCATATTTGAAATTTGGCTTTAAATATGTTAAAATACCCAATTATGACATTTATTTAAATAAAATAAATTAAATATGGATGTAAAAATATGCACAGTTACTTGCACATCAAATTCCCCCACACTTATCATTTTATTTGTCCTCGAATAATGAAAAGCTAAGATAAGTCCATTTTCATAGGAAAAACGAGCATATGCAACAAGCCGTTAAACCTCTAAGTGTCCCTATTGGGCCGAGTGTTGTCTCGTAAGGGTTTTTAGTGGATACTATCCATGAAATCCAAATGCGAAATGAGAAATTTCCTAAATGCAAGATTAATTTACAAAGGTAAGGAAGCAAGTTTTTGAAAATATTTGCAAATGAAGGATTTACTTTTTCATCAACACTAATAGTTAAATATAAGTTCTGATCATTATCAAGAAATTTAAGTCATTTTACTCGCCAAAATTTCTAATAAAAACTAAGTTATTATAACAAATAGACTCTAGTTTGGCTAGTTTTTTCGGTTAATAACATAGTGCAACTATGAAGTAGATCCTTAGTTGACTATCAAAGTTTATTAAAGTGGTATTTCTATTTCATTTTTATTACAAACCGATTCATATAAGTGAAAATAGTGCTCGGATTTCAATTGCTTACTCTCTCTATTTTTTAAATTTATATTGACATTTACAACATTTACATATGCCTAACTCAAAGAACCATGGCCGGATATTTTACTTGTGCACTGCCTTTTGGGCTTTTATGAGAGGAATATAGAGCGTGGTGAGTGAACCCATAAGTGTGAACACCTATCAACTCTAGGCGTTACTAATGAAAGATTTTTTTTAAATACATACACCTGATTAAGATAAACTGAGGCTAGATATACCGATCGTGCACTGCCTTTCGGGTTTACGTAAGAAGGGTACAGAGTACGGCGGGTGAACACACTTGCGTGTAAACACATGGCTCTAGGTGTTAATAAAATATATACATATATACAAATGTTTTTTGAAAGAGAGAGTTTTGCAATATCATATTAGTACCACTTAACATAAAAGATTTAAAATATTATCGCCTTTACTTTAAATCAGCCACCCTTTTAAACAAAGATTTTCAGTTGGGATATATTTTAAAATTATCACCCATGAATCTTCCTATATATAGTTAAACCATCATTACATGTAATCAAACTTATTTTTATTTTTGTTAAGAAAAATAAATTTTCAATAATTTCAATTTAATAACCAAAACTTATACTTATCCTATAGTGTTTCTTCAAAAATAAATCGAAATGCTAAAAAGAAAATGATTTTGAGATATAGAAATTTTGAGATTTTTTTTGGAAATTTTGAGTTCAAAGAAAATGAAAAATTTAAAAACGTAATGAAAATTAAAAATGAAGATGAGACTCCCCCCACACTTAATTTTTAACCGTGTCCCCACAGTCATTGCATAATATAATGAGTGCAACGAGGAAAAATATGTACATATTTACAAAAGTGGGTTAATATTTCTTACTAGACATAACATGGCTCATACAGAATCATGAGCCCTCCTCTTGGTTAATTGGCAATTTCAAGAAAGGTTTCTATCGATGACCATTGACTTTGAAAATTGATTCATCCCTGTAGTTTTCTATTTCTACGACATCATGTGGAAAAGCAGTTCGTACCACAAATCGTTCGGTCCATCTCGATTTTAGTTTCCCAGGAAATAAATGAAGTCTTGAATCATATAAAAGAACTTTATGGTTAGGAGAAAACATTTTCCTTTGGATATATTTGTCATGAAAAACTTTTGTTCTTTCTTTGTAGATTTTTTCTTTTTCATGCACATCGTTCCCAAGCTTTTCTAGTTCTTTGAATTGTAGTTTCGATTTTTGCCAGCTTTATCGAGATCAAAGTTTAAGTTCATTATTGCACACAATGCTTTGTATTCGATTTCAGCATGTAAATGGAAAGATTTCCTGTAAACTAAACGAAATGGGGACATTCTAAGGTTAGTTTTAAAAGTGGTACGGTAAGCCCGAAGCGTGTCGTTCAATTTGTGAGACCAATCTTTTCGATTTTTATTAATAGTTTTCTCCAAGATTTGTTTTATTTGATGATTTAAAACTTCAACTTGGCCACAAGTTTGAGGATGATATGGAGTGGATAACTTGTGGGTTATTGAGTATTTCTTCATTAAAGTTTCAAAAGAATGATTGCAAAAATGGGTGCCATTATCACTTATTATTGTGCGAGGTATGCCGAACCTTGAAAAGATGTTTTCTTTGAGAAATTTCATAACAATTCTATGATTATTGGTTTTACGCGGGATAGCTTCGACCCATTTCGAGACATAATCAACAACGAGAAGAATATACAAATTTCTAAAAGAATTAGGAAAAATCCCATAAAGTTGATACCCCATACATCAAAGATTTCAATCGTAAGAATTAGGTTTAGAGGCATCATATTTCATCAAGAAATTCCTCCTAGCATTTGGCATCGATCGCAAGTTTTACAAAATTCGAATGAGTCTTTGAAAAGAGAAGGCCAATAGAAGCTACACTGAAGAACCTTTTCCATGGTTTTTCAAGGACCGAAATGTCCGCCGCACACTTGATCATGGCAAAACGAAAGAACACGCCTTATTTCATTATCCGGGATGCAACGTCGAATGATTTAGTCGGGAAAATACTTGAACAAGTATGGATCATCCGAATAGAAATATTTCACATAGGATATGGATTTGCATTTGTCCTGTTTGGACCAAGATGATGGAGTTTCTTTAGTGACTAAGTAGTTCACTATGTCAGCATACCATGGATCGACAGAGAAAGAAAGAAGTTGTCGTCGGGAAAGTTTTCACTGATTTGTAAAGGCAATGGTGCATTGGGAAGATGAGACAAGTGATCGGCTATGACATGGTCGGATCCCTTTTTGTTCTTTATTGTAAGATAAAATTCTTGTAGTAAAAGGATCCAATGAATTAAGCAAGACTTAGCGTCCTTTTTAGCGAAGAGATATCGAAGAGCAGAGTGGTTTGTGTAAACAGTAATGTGTGATCCTATCAAGTATTGTTGGAATTTTTCGAGTTCAAAAACTACTGCTAGAAGCTATTTTTCAGTAGTTGTGTATTGAACTGAGCATCATCCACAGTCACACTAGCGTTGTAGATACTATGAAGGATCTTTTTGATGCGTTGTCCTAAAACAATACCAACTGCAAAGTTCAAAGCATCACACGTTATTTCAAATGGGAGATCCTAATTTGGTGAGCAAATTACTGGAGCAGAAACAAGTTTGTTTTTGAGACGTTCAAAAAAAGAGAAGCAATCAGAGTTAAAATCAAAAGGATCATCTTTTCCAAGAAAAGTCGCAGGAGGTCAAACAATCTTACTGAAGTCTTTCACAAAGCGTCGATAAAAACCCGCGTGTCCCAGGAAAGAGCGAGTTTCTTTAACATATTTGGGAATGGGTATATTTGCGATGACATCAATTTTCTCTTTATCTACCTTAATACCTTTATTTGAAATGACATGTCCAAGGACTATTCCTTGAGTAACCATAAAATGACATTTTTCCCAATTTAGCGTTAAGTGTTTATCCTTACATCATTTTAGAACAAGTTCAAGATGGTGCAAACACTCTGGAAAAGGAGTTTCCAAAGATAGAAAAATCGTTCGTAAACACTTTGAGAAAACATTCGATCATATCAGAAAAGTTGCTGACCATGCATCTTTGAAACATAGCTGGATCATTACAAAGGCCAACGGGCATACGTCGATTATCAAACGTGCCAAAGGGACATCTGAAAGTTGGCTTCTCTTGATCTTCGGGAGCGATTGGAATTTGGTTATAGCCAGAATAACCATCAAGAAAGCAATAGAATTTGTGATCGACTAAACTTTCGAGCATTTGGTCAATAAAAGGAGGAGGAAAGTGATAATTACATGTTGCGACATTTAGTTTTCGATAGTCAATGCAAACACGCCAACCCGTTTTAGTTTGAGTTGGAATAAGTTCGTTAGAATCATTCTTGACAGCGGTAGATCCAGACTTTTTCGGTACAACATGAATTGGGATAACCCATGAATTATCAGATATTGGGTAAATGATTCCATTATCGAGAAGTTTAAGAATTTCATCACACACCGCAGCCTTCATTTTTGGGTTAAGCTGTCGTTGCGCGTCACGAACAGGCTTGGCATTTTTAATTAAATGGATGCGATGTTGAATAAGAGCGGGACTAATTCCCTTTATATCGGCGATTGATAATCGAAATTCTCCCTTGTTTTTTGAAAGGATTGAAAATAAGGAAGTTTCTTGATCAAGAGAGAGTCGCATAAATTATGACAGGAAACGTTTCATTATCACCTAAGTATGCGTGCTTAAGGTGATCGGGAATGGGATTGAGGTCCAACTTCGGGAGTTGCTCGATCAAAGGATTGGATTGAGATGCATACTCAACCAGGAGCAATTCAAATTGGAGCGTGTATTCAATCTCATTGGGAATTTCATGAATAATCTTTTGTACCAAGCTTCGTGTTCATCGTTAAGGTCAATCATCTCGTTTTTGAAGTTTTCGTGAATGGCACTAACTTTCAAAGTTTGGTCGCGAGGTTCATTCGATTGGCTTTCAAGATTGAAAATGTTAAGATCCAAAGTCATGTTTCCAATAGAGATTTTCATTGAACCGTTTCCACAATTGATTAAGGCATTTGAGGTGGCTAAGAATGGTCGGCCTAAGACCAATGGAATTTGACTCGCAGGGGTTGTCACGGGTTGTGTTTTGGGAAAGATAAAATCAAGAGGGAATATGAATTGCCCTACTCTAATGAGCACATCCTTAATTTCTTCCACAGGCTTCTTAACGGAATGATCAGCGAACTGAAGCATGACCTTTGTGGGTTTGAGCTAACCTAAGCCAAATTGTTCATACACGGAGTATGGAATCAAATTGACACTCGTGCCTAAGTCTATCAAGCATCTGTTAATCATCTTGTCTCCAATTGTACATGAAATCATAGGGCAGCCAAGGTCTTTTATTTAATGGCATGGATTGGGGCAAGACTTCACTCAAACTGGCCACCAAGAAGACTTTTTTGGGCACTTGAGTGTGTCGCTTTTGGGTACACAAGTCCTTAAGAAATTTCATGTACGTTGGGACTTGCTGAACGATGTCAAGGAGTGGGATTTTAATTTTCACTTTTATAAAAATTTCCCACATTTTTCCATTTGGTCCGAAGACGATGTGGAAATTGGACATGATACTCAGTAGGCGGGTCTATCGAGTAGAAGAAGAATTTTGGTTGGCATGTGATTCAACATTTGGCTTAATGTTCTTTTCAGATTCGTTTGTGATTTTAGAAGTGTAGAGAGAGGTTTACGGTAAATCGTTTGTATTAACGACTTGATTATCGATTTGTTTACCAGAACGTAGAGTTGTGATAGCATACGATTGGGTGACGTTGCTATATTGAACAACATGGGCTTGATGTGAATTTACATTTTGATTTATTATATTTGGAATGGGCTGGTTTGGGAATTTGCCTTGTTCATGTTCACTTACAGATGTGGCTAATTGACTTATTTGCATTTCAAGTTTAGCAATTGATTGGCTTGTATTTTGCATATATGAGGTTAATAAATTTTGCAAACTGCTGTTTGATTGGAGGCTTTGAGTAGTTACTCTAGTCGATGTTTCAAGACTTTTTTCATGTGAACTTGAATGTTTATCATCTTGGGGGGGGGGGAGCAAGATTTGGTTGAAAATTAGGTTGATTTTGAGATGGAACCGCAAAATTTGGTTGAAAATGATTGGGTTGAAAGGAAGGATTCGAAGCATTATTCGAGAATGCTTGGAAATTGGACAAACCGTATTCGTGTTGGGATTGTTTTGGTTCCAAGTAAAATTCAGATGATTTCTCCAACCAGGATTGTATATCGGATAAAACAGGTCATTTTTAGCTTTATTGAAAGCATTGATTTATTCGACAGAATTAGGGCACCGACCAGCTATATGATTAAGATCATTGCACTTATAACAAATGGGTTGGGAAGCTTTGTTCATATGGTTTGATGAGAAAATGTTGTCGAATCTGTTAACCATTGCGTCAATTTTAGCTTCCAAGGCCAAAGATGATCCTATCGAGTGCGTAATCGATCGCAAGTAAATTTATTTTTCCTATGAACATTCCCATTGGGATGACTTTTTGGCATGGTTTACAAGAAATTGCCAAGCATCATCGTGATGTTGGGTAAGAGATGTACCTCGGTACATTGATTCGAGCATGTTTCATGAACTGTTTTCGAGTTCATCGTATAGGATTTGGCAAAGCGTCCATTTTTTGAAGTTATGGTATGGACATTTTATCAAAACCTCTTTGAATCTTTCAAATTATTTTTCGAATGGTTCTCCCCTGAATTGATGAAAATTTACGATTTCGTTTTAGATTTTAGATGTTTTTCCGGGGGTAGAACATTTTTAAGAAAATATTTATGAATTCTTTCCAAGTTTTAACCGAGTTTGACGGTAAGGTGTACAACCATTTTATAGCGCAATCTGTAAGAGCGTATGTAATTAATCGAAGTTTGATTCCATCATCAGAAAGTTGTTGGAGTTTCATGGTTGTGAAAACTTGTTCGAATTTTGCAAGAAAATGTACGGGTCATCGTGTTCAAAATAACCAAATTTTGGAAGCGTAGCAATATGGTTCGAGTGAATTTCGAAATGGTTACTCGCTGGGGCAGGTAATGTGATGCAAGATGGAATAGAAACCCTATCGGGAAATATTCTATCCATAAGAATTCACGGAGCGTTTTCGTTCGTCATTTCACGAGGATCATTTATTCGAGTAAAACGATTAGTTGTTAAGTCTAAGTCTAAATGTTCGTTGTTGTGTCATGAGTCCAAGTAATCATGCACAAGTGAAGGTGGAGAAGAGAACGAAGTTAGAATTGAGTCTAGAGAATTAAATTTGATTCGGAAAATGAAGTGAAAAATTGTTTTTGTTTTTTAAAGGAAGAAAAATATTTACCATGTGAAATTTATTTTTCAAAAGAGAAGTTTGATTTTTGTTTAATTTTTTTGGCTTTTCACAATTTATATGTTTTTTTTGTTTGTTTGCTTTTGAAAATTTTCAAATATTTAGCAAACGGATTTTTTGTTTGCTTTTTGAAAACGCATAATGGGAATTGTGTTTTTTTTGTGAATTTTCAATTTTTTTTGTTTTTGAAAAGATTATATTTTTTTGGATTTGTTTTTGGTTGAAAATTTTCAAAGGAAGGGATTTAAAAGGACTTTTTTAATAACGAAAAAAACTAGGTTAAAGAAAATTTATATTTTTTTTGCTTTTTGATTTTTGATTTTTTTTTAAATATGCATGAACTAATGTAACTAAATGAATACAAAGGACTTAATTACAATTTTCTGTCCTTAGTAGGTCCTAACCCAAAATTGTATAATAACACTTTGCCTTAAATCAACAAAAATATTTCTTAGCAAGGTAACAAGCAGGAGTTATCGATGCACCACGAATCACCATAGCATTGCAACCGAAGGTTTAAGTACCTTTAAAGAAACAACCAGTAAAATATTTATGAATCGCTGTAATTTTTATAACTGGTTATTGCTCTATCATAGCCCAGACACCAAGAAATAAAATTGTTCAAAGAAGACAATTATTAAATACAATTAAACCCTAAGTGAGCTCGTGACTCCCTTAAGTCAAATGTCTAACCGTTATTATTAATCAAAATTTTACAATGAAATCTAATTTGTGGGCTAAGGAAAGGGTGATGAAATCCCTCACCTTATGTGAATTGGGGTATTACCCATAGAAAATAAAATAAGATGAGATGAATGCAATGCAAACATCAAACGTGAATTTACAATGCAACTAAAATGAAGTTTGTTTCTTTTGAATTTTTTTGATATATAATGCAAATGCAAGCAACCAACAATGCAGATAAAATAAAACTAGAGATAAAAGCACGTACCAGACCGTGCAGAATTATTAGCAATTTTATTTTTAAGCGGCGATTTTTTTAATAAGCCAAACAATTCTTTTCCTAACGATTTTTTGCTTTGGCAACCTGAAAATAAAAACAAGATATATATACAGTGTTTTTTTATATAAGGATTGAACTTAAAACAATTTGAAACAAAACAAATTCATTTTTTTAAAGAACAAGACAACAAAAAAACAAATTAAACAAAAAAAAATTGAGCAAACTCTTTTTTTTTTGGATAATAAAAACTAAAAGCTTAACATTTTAAAACAAAGAAGAAAAGGAATAAAAAAAAAGAACAAGACCCAAAATGCAGCCTGACCCAATTTTTGATTATAACACTGGCGAAAAAAAAGAATCCTTTTCTTCTAATTAAAATAACAGACAACACAATCCAAAAAACAGAACAATTTTTTTTGCATCCTTAGAGTTTGAGTTAGGAAGGCGATTCAATGATTAGATGGAGGGGTTAGGTCACGATTTGCAGAGGTGATCATGGGGTATTTGGGTTGTTCGATTTTAGTCGAGTGGTGATTTAGGGTGGTCGATTTGGGTGTTTTGGGAGGTTCGGTGCTTGCAGGAGGAGAGGTCGATTGACTGAGGTGCTAACTAGCGGTGATTGTGGCCGCGTGGTCTTCGAAGTGTTTTGGGGATTGTCGTGGTTTATTGGTGATGGAGTTGCAACATGTTGTGGAAGGAGGATCGTATATGAATCAGGGATAGTGCAGTGTTTAAAGGCAATAGGTATTGTTGGCTTGTATGGGTTTGTAACAAGTTTGTTGGCGATGGAAGGGGATTGTTGTGGTTTGACGGTAGTGTGGAGGTGGTCAGTTATGGTTGTGATTTGCACAGCAGTTTGGTGGTATGATGTGAGTTAGTTTCAATGATGAAGTGTAGATGGTTGAAACTGTATGCAGTCAAGTTGAGTCAGATGGTGGTTATGGAGGATGATGGTCAGAAAAGAAGTTGTGTCAAGCTAACATGAATTAAAATAGACAATGTGATTAGGCAAGGGAAAAGTTGGAATAAGAATATTGTTATACCCTAAACCCTTAGGAAGTCATTCATACGATCATTTCAAAATCTAAACAACACTTGAGGCCGGCCACCCTTAGACTAGATTGAGAAATAGAAAGCAATTAAAGGAAGAAGCTTAAGAAATTAACTCAAGATCAAATCTCAAATCCTTAATCTCAAAGCTAAGGTGAGTAATAACTACATCTCATTTTTCTAATAGTTTTTGGTTTTAAGGATAATTCGAAGTATTTTGCATGATTATGGCATGTTTTGAATGATTAAATGTTTATATATGCTTGTTGATGATTTATCACCTGAAATGTATGTTTACATAATAATGCTTCACAGTTTTAACTAGTTTTGGTTGCAGGATGAATGTTTGCATAAGATATATTTTAAAAGGATATTATTGAAGGGAAACCCGTTCCGCTAAGCGATGTGGTCTCTCTTAATATCAAATAACCGAGATGTATAGTGTTATTCACACCAGGTTTTATATCTGACCCGTAGATTATGTTTTTCTCCTTAAACTCTCAGATGCTCAAAATTGATTTGAGTATGCTGAGGGTGTAGGTTTATAGGTTTTAGTAGGTTGGCGAATAAGCTTCCAGAGACAAGCAAGTGGCTAACAGATGGCTACTTAAGAGTTGCATTTTTTTTAGTTTGATTCCGCTGTGTTGTATTAAGACAATTATGTCTATATAGTACTCTGGTCATCCAGGGGGTATCTTCATGTGTCGCTCTTGGCATAATTTGTAATAATTATATTTGATCTTTACCTCGAAAACGATATGGGATTATGTAATAGAATATGGAACATTTTTATGGAATTTAATTAGAAAAGTTGTTTTGTGAAATCTATGATTTTTATTTCATATTCATGTACTTCTGATATTATGGATACCATTAACATTATCGAATTTGGTCACCGAAAGTTAATACTACGGATGACTACAACATCTGTAGTGCTTAGCTTCAGGCCTTCAGATAGGGGATGTTATAATACCACCTATTGGATTCGCAACTCTTAAGGAAGTAACTATGTATGAAGGTTCTAAACATAACTTATCTACCAACAATGAGGTATAAATGAATGCGATGCATGGGTATCAAATATACTCCAACTGATATACTACGAATCAGTAGTCTACCTTCCATCATAGATTTTCCCTTCTTAGCAGTTTTTGGTCTAGAGGATGACGGTTCCAAAGCAAAAACTTTTCCTTTATCAGCTCCGACAGGCTTTGGACACTGGTTCTTGCGGTGCCCCATCTGGTCACAGTTGAAGCATTTCACTCCTTACTTATCCGCAATCTTCTCCCCTTTACCAGTCCGACACTTATGAGAAAAATATCCTTTCTTATCACACTTGTCATAGATAAGACTAGCGTATCCTTTTTTGACAGCTCCTCCCTTCTGAGCTCCTTTCTTCTTATCTCTTCTTACCGAAAGGATCCTGAGTTTCACTTGGCTCCTCCTTTCTAAAAGTAGAAAGCATCTCTTCATTTCGTATTTCCATCTCCACTATAAAATTGCTTGGAGTCTCGGAGATGTGGCATGGTCACTCTAGGAATCTCTGGTTTCAACCCTCTAATAAATTTTTCATTCCTCTAAATGATGGTGTCAATGGTGGAAGATCTGTATCTAGATAGCCCATCAAACTTTGTATAATATTCTAACGCTGAAATCTCCCCTGCTTCAGATCAATTAATTTCCTGAACAAAGCGAACTTAGACATCTCAGACAAAAATCTCTCTTTAAATCACCTTCAGAAATCTGCCCAAGTTAACTCTTCCTCTTGCACACCCACGATAACTCCATATTACCAGAACGATGCCGCACCTCGCAATTGTCTCGAAGCCGATTTTCCCTTCTACTCATAGTCCAAACCAAGTTGAACCAAAATTGTCTCACAATGCAAAAGCCAATTTACCATTTTTATAGCATCTTCAGTCTCCAAAAAAGGCTTCCTACCCAAACTAGTGTAATTTCGACTCAGCTTAGCATATTTACCAACTGGCCCCATGAGAATTGCTCCTCCCGCATTTACAACATTTCTTCCAGCTACTCCTACAACCGCTCCAACTTGCATCAAGTTAATGAAGAACTGATAAATAATTCCCATATCTATTGGCAGGGTTCTAGCACCAACATTGGCATTTTGGTATTTGCATTTTGATTAGCATCTGCCTATCGACTTTGGTTTATCTAGTTATTAGGTCGAGCATTTCAATTAGTTGTGATGCTTCCTCTACCTGGATTCACTTTTTCATTTCCTGCTTCCATACCTTTCTTTCTCGTAAATCTTCATACGAGCCTTAGTAAGATATAAAAGAACAATCTAAGAGAGAGGAGAATAAGTACCTATATATAGCAAAATACAAGTATAATATTATTATGTTAACCCAAACCCCAACCTTATTCTTTGATTATTGGATTATGTTTTCAAAATCTTCATTCCGTTAAGTTTACATAAAACTATGCTCTGATACCAAACTATAACATCCCCTATTTTGAGGCCTGGAACTAAGTTCTTCGGATGCTGTAGTCATCCATAGTTATTAATTTTTGGTGACAAAATGCGGCTATGTTAATCATTTTGATAATACCATAAACACATGAATATGGAAATTCGACACAAATTTTAAAATAAATTTTCTCATCTCATTTTACAATAAGATTTCAATTTCATTACGTAATCCCCGCAAACTACGTTCAGATAAAATATAATTATTACAACATATTTCAAGAGCGATATATGAAGATAACCCCTTGGATGACTAGAGTTAAATATTTGAATTTAATACAACTTGTCATTACAACACAAAAGCAGAATCAAAACACAGTGATAAATAAATATATAAATCTTACTAGCTAGATTGCCTCTTGCATGTCTTCGAAAGCTTATTCATCTAAAGAGAACCTGAAAAGCCCTTACTCTCGATCTACTCAAATGAGTATACAAGAGTTTAAGGGAAAAGACAAAACTTTGGGCCAGACAAAAAGTCTGGTGTAAAGAATAACCTACCATCTTGGACCAACTAGATATAAAGTGAGACCTTGGCGTCAAGCGAAATGGATTTTCCCCTAACTAGTATTTTAAACATAATATTATAACCAATATAATAACCGTACAGTATGCACCTGCATCCGCAATGGTTAAAACATAACATAATATGATGATATTCAAAACTAAAATATGCCATGGATTTTCCATCCCAATTTATCTGATTATCTATCTTCGTTTATAGCTTCTAGGGTTACTATTAACCTATTACTTTTTATGGGCTAACTAATAACCTGTTCCAATCTTACGGACTATCTGTTCGATTTCATAGTTTTCATGGGATCACTAAGAACCTATTGGTTTCTACAAATAAATTTATCCAACCATAGTTTTCATGGGATCGCTATGAACCTATTGGATTCTTCAATAACATCTTTCAAATCATATTTTTCATGGATTAATTATGAACCTATCGATCTGTATCAATAACATATTCCTGACATAGTTTTCATGGGATCACTAAGAACCTATTGGTCCCTGCCAATAACATTTCTCATAATATTGTTTTCATGGCATTGTTTGATATGCTGCATGTGATAGTTGCGATGAGACACACACGATGAAGTTTATAAGTGACAAGAGTGCAATGACCTCATCGACTCTATTATGTTGATGCCTTTTTATGGACCTCGACATGGTTGGAATCGCTTCGCAACTACTAAGTAGTTGCCCTGTGCTTCCCTCCTCGTCGACATCAATTCGATAGGCTAAGGAATAGGCATGATGAAAGTAAGGGTAATGAACTGACGTAGAGGAGCTTTAGGTTATCATCGATTGGACTTATATATGGAAATTAGTTATATTGACGTGCTATTCCCTGATTGGATATGAACCGTATTTACATATATAGTAGCTTACGTAAATAATTATTATGTGATTTAGGAATCGAATTGAAATTAAATGGTAACTTAAATTAGTATAAATGGGACAGCTAAGTCGCATTTAGAATTTATAAAGTACAGTTTTGAATTTACTTTAATTCTTTAATCAATTTGAGTCTAATGGTTTATAAATAGTTTTTCAAGTTATATAATTCTTATAAAGGTACTTATAAATGACAACTTGTTTATAGAAAGGGGTTTTTACTAACGAAAAGGGTCATTAAGGTGTTTAACAATTGATATTTGTAAATGATATTTTATAAAGGAGTATAGAAAGTTTTATATAATGAGTTTTAAAAATAGGAAAAAGGTTTAAATCATTTCAAAGATTTGGAAAGAGGTTTGTACATTAACTTAAAGGTTTACAGAAGTGGGTTATAATTTTATTTTGAAAGTTATAAGTTAACTGAAATATGAGACGAGCTTTTAAAAAGGGATTTTTTGACAAAAGACAGCAGAATGTATTATTTGGAAGAAATTTTGGTATTTGGAAAGAAGAAAACTTTAAAAAATTTGTAAATATACTTATACTTGTTAACAAGAAATCTTGTCAACACCCCCAAAAGTAGAGATAAAGGATAAGGTCAATTCCTTTTTGGTTTCCTTTAGATTAATTGAGATGAATAGAATGTATATGTTCACTTAGGTCTCCTTTCGATCAGGTTACCATAATGAGAACTTGCTCAGATCGACCTTCAAGCTAGTTGAAATGGCTAACTTTCTTATTTAACAGCCTTTCGAGCTTGTTGAGATGATTTGGGCGTCCCTTCGAAAGCTCTCCTTTTGAAGCAATTGTAAGACTCAAATGAATCACTTTAGAAATCTCCGAATAGTGTTTAGCTTAGTGGGTTTCGACCAGATGAAGGCTTAAGTTGTTGAGTGGTTTAGGTTTTAGTCAAGAATCTGAGATAGAGGTTTCGACCCTGTCGAAAGCTGTGGACTTAAATGTCTTTAGTTTGGATTGGAAGTTTCCGGTTAAAGTGATTTGGAAATAGACATTGACCTTTTCAAAAGCTGGATCCTTAGACACCTTATGTTAAGTTTGGGTTTCTGAGCTTCTAGTGGATTGAGGTTAGGTTTCGACCTTGTCGAAAGCTGAAGCCTAAAGGAAGTTAGCTTGTAACACAAGGTTTGATCTGACAAAAGATTGAAAAACAGTAAAGTACTTAGAAATGTTGAAGACTTCCCTTTATTAGCTGAAACAAGACTTTATTAATCAATTTCCCTAATTCCATTCACAAATTAGGGTTTTACAGCTCTTTGAATGAAGAAAGTACATGTCTCGAATGAATGAATTCAGATACCAAGAACTTGGCCCATTGGATTTTATTCATAGATGAAGGTCAATAGTTTTCAACCCTAATGCTTTCGACTTGGTCGAAAAGTGGCAGCTGTGTTGACACTAGTACGCTTTCGCCTTTGTCGAATGGAGCTGTTGCGCTTTCCTCCTCTATGTTGCTTTGTGAGAGATTTCGACTCCGTCGATGGGCTTTATCCAATGGTTTCGAAGATGTTTATATGCTGATGGTTTCGATGTTGTTGGTTGCTTCCGAACTCTTACTATGACTTGATGCGGAACCTCCCTAGACAACGATGGCTTCAACCGGTTCAAAAGGGTTGGTTTAGCTTTCGAAAGGGTTGTTCGTGCCAATACATGCTTCCGTGTGCTTTGATTCAAGGCGAAACCTTTGGTTTCGAAAGATTTGGCATGTATTTGAAGAGTTGTCCTTCATTTCCTTCGAAAGTTGTTGCTACAGCCCACTAGAAAGTTCTTTAATCATGTGGAATTACGTGCTTCGAAAGGTAGTCACTGAAGGCGGAAGGGTGCTTTCGATTCCTTTGACCCCTTTGAAAGGTAAAGAATCTTCTGGCTTTTGACTGTATCATTCTTTCGACCTCTTCAAAAGGTTTTGAAGCTTTTAGACTTTGGCTGTAGCATCTCTTCGACTCTTTAGAAAGATTTGGTTGGTGTCTTTTCATCTTGTTCTTTTTTATCTTCTGCTTAAACAGGTTTTGACTAAGTCGAAAGGATTTTTTGGTAGGAACAATCTCACATCAAAATCGTCATCAAACCATAGCAACGATGAATCACTCATATAATCTAATTCAATGTATATAGTAAGAGATTAATCAATAAAACAATAAGAATATATTATCTTAATAAGCATAAATACTAAACAATTAAATCGAAATCCAATAATAATCATTCACAACATTTTTACCTTATATAAGAAAATAAATACATAGAAATGAATAGTACATATATATATATATATGTAACAATTAGTAAGAGTTTAAACTAAATTATAATTTTACTATTTATAATGATTATCTATTTCTTCAATCTTTCATAAAATTAGTCAATTATTGAATATGCACTAATAACATTAGAAACATATTTTAATTCCCTAAAATTGTTTATAAAGATAAGTATTACATACAAGGGTTATTTCATAATTTCCATAATAAAATACTAATTTTAATTAATTTCAACTATCGAAATCAATTTATTATATTTCAAATCTATAAAATACATTATTAATCTGTTATACATCAAATTTATGAAATACATTTTTTCAAAACATTATTTAGATTCAAAATCTCATAAAAACTCTTCTAAAATTTATTAATTAGAACCATTTTATATATTTTTCTGGAGTTTTATTATATTTTTATAAATTTACTAAAGTTCAAAACTAAATATTTTTACTAAATAGTTTATTTCTAAATTAAATAATTTACAATTATTATTAAATAAAACTTTTCTTAAATTAAATTTTCAATGTTCAAAACATTATCTTATTTATCAATCTTATAGTTTATATAAGTTATAATTAATACACACACACACACACACATACGCTAAATATATATAAATAAACAAAATAGAAACATACCATTTACACATATTACAAATATACATGCAACACACACACACACACACACACACACACATACATAGAATTAAACAACCCACACAATTACACAAACTTGTGAATAGATAATATAATAGTTCCACTATTTAAAATATATTTATATATAACTGTTGTATGAATTGCTTGCACTTCATTATAGCTTGACTTGCACTATATATACACTAGTTTTCACACTCGCAGAATACATTAAAACACACATCACACATTATTTTCTCATGCAAAACACTTTATAACAAACACAAATACAACAAGATTAAAGAAAGAGTAAAGAATAAGAATATACAAATGCAGGTGCATCACAAGGTGTGAAACAATAACTGCTCAAGTAAGGCGGATAACAGATGCGCAAGCAAACAAAGGAATCAAAGCATAATGCACACATAGATAAACTTGTGCCAACAAAACACGTACACATACAGAACATTCATACACATATCTCATACTCATGCATACATACAGAAAAATGCACTCACTCTCACATGAAGCACTGAACACAGACACACAATCTTACACAACCATTGGTCCATTGATCGGTCATGCCCGGAGCAATCAAAGCTCCAAGTCGTACACCATTCCAACAATATCAGGTGGTTTGATCGCCAACTCTTCTCCTCCAGACTCATGTGCCGACTCTTCATATAATATACAATAAATAAATATAGATATAAATTTGGTGAGTGAAACACTCACTTACACTTAATGTTTTCCCTTCGGCTTCTTCCTTCACGATCACTTTCACACAACACCACTGCCACAATGAAACATGATCTTCCTATTACCACATATGTGAAATGAAGCAAAGAACCACATATTTAAATTTGGGGTTTATTGAATCTTTTTGAATTTCCAAGTGATGAGAACTTTGCTTCCTTTGCTGTCGGTAGAAGATAATTAACAGTGAGGTGTACATGAGTGATTATATAAAGAGAAGAGATAATCTGGAAGCTAGGAAGCGTAAAAATTGTATTGGGCTTAGGATACTAGGGTTTGGGCCTTCAAAGTAAATAAACATGCATCTTTTATTCTCTTTTACTTCTATGGCTAAATTCTTTTTAATTTAAATGAATACTAACTTTAATTTGAAATCACTTCTTTCCACAAACAACATCACATTATATTATATCACTTTTATAAGTATTATTTTCATACCTTGAACTTATTTAAATTTAAATATCACATTTTCACAATTAAAATCCTTTTGTTAAATAATTATTAAACTAATTTATCAAATAAATCTTCACATTCCAACTTAATTGATTAAATTACTATTTTTAACTTAAGTAAATTATTACTTAAAAATCGAATTGTTACAGACTTTCCCTTTAACAAAATTGCGTCCTCACAATTTCCCAGAGGCAAGAATCTTTAACAAACCATTTGTACTAAATCATATTATTTTCAACTTTATTATAAATACCAAAACATTTATTCATGGGAAAAATTACTTTATAAAATCCTAAAATCCCTCATTTAAATAAATTTCTTTTCTAATATCATATACATTATATATATTTTTCGAATATTCTATTTTATTGTAGAACAAACACAATTCAATCAAATTTCTTTTCAAATAAACTTTAAAATATTTTAACAAAATCATGATTTTATTATAAATTTTCTACTAATATCAACCTTTTCTATTTAGTAAAATACTCTTCAATGTATTGGTTAACTTTTAACATCTTATTATAATGTGACGACCCGGAATTTTTAAGCATTTAAAATCAGAATATTTAATTGATTTTAAACATTCAATAGAGTAATTTTAACTGAAATTTTCAAATATCACAATTTATTTGATGCTTTAATTATTGAATTAAATAATTTGAAGTTGGGAAAAATGATCGAATCTAGAATTTTAAGCCTGTTAAAAATAATTTGAAGGCTCATAAAATTTATATTGATAACACTGAAGATAATAGAAGTTTTAAAATTTAATTTAATAGTGATTTGTTCAGTTTTAAAATTTAATCGTTTAAATTAAGTTTAAAAATAGCCTTCCGAGACACAGTTTCGGAATTCGACAAAACCAGTTCCATTGGCTCCGTGATATTGAATTATTATCGGATTTCAATTTTTGTAGTATTTGGAGTGGTTGTGTGAGCGTACGGCATATAAACGCGTTGAAATTCTATATCGGAAATTTAAATCGATTTCGTTCTTTCTCAACGGAAAATAATAATAATATATAATAATAAATACAAATTGTGTTACATGCCTCTCTTCTTTCCTTTTTAAATCACTAAATCTTATTTATGTTCCTTCTCTTCCAAGCTAAAAAAAAGGGTAGAGGCTTTGTTCATAAGCTAACGAACGAAAGAATAAAGCACCCTCTCGTTTAACTAAGGAAAAAAAAGGGCCAAACCCTTTCGTTCAAATCAACTGAAAAAATAAAAAAATAAAAATGGTGACTTCTCCCTAACTATAATCGCGCCTCCCTGTAACTCGACTTCGAAATTGATCGGCTCGTGGAAGAAAGTGGGAGCAAGCGACGTTCGCAAGTGATATCAATCGAGAGGCTCGATCGAGGGAGGTCACGGTTAATCGCGTCAATTCTCGCGAGTGATTTGGGGCTAGGATCGAGCCGTGCTCAATCATGTGGCATCAGGGGAGGAAGTGGCGTTAGCAACACGAGCGGCACCTAGGGCAAGTGCGAGGAATGGATCTGATCAACTGTCGACTATGCTAATTACGACTGCGGGGTCGATGTGGAGCGCGGCGTTCTGGTCGTGGCGCTCGCGGCGACTCTGCAGTGGTGGATAGGTATTTGTTCGTTTTTATTTCATTTTATTACAACCCATATCTGATTAAACCGAAGAAAAAATTATATGGAATATATATATGCAGACTTTTGTTAAACAGAAAGAATTTGAAGCAAAAGGGAAATAATAACAAAATAGGATATATTAATATGTAGATACAGGAAATTAAAAGTATATGGTTTAATCAGGAAAATTTTAGATAGATAAGGTTCTATATTTTACAGGGAATACAGAACAATTTTTTATTTATTAACTATATAGGGTTGAAAGGAATTTTAAATATTGAAGAGTGGTATAAAAATTTGAATCTTTAATTTAAAATATAGATTATTAACCTACTATTTAATTTTAAGGTATATTAAGGCGATTAAATTATTTAATTGACTTTTATAACTATTTTGGTTATTTCAAATATAGTGATTTAGAGAGGTAACTAAATTCATTTAAATTAATAAATAAAAATTATTTATTTGATTGGTTCAAATATTAATAAACCGTAAATTTGTTATACAAGGTTTAAAAATCAAGGGAACAAGCCAAGGTGGGAGTGGGTTGTCAAACAAAAATAAAGGTGAGTCAATCTCACTCAGTTAAATTTAAAATTTAAATTCAAATGATTAAATTTAATTAATTGTTTGAATGGCTGAGTTGATTGATGTGATATAGCATGATATAGTTTGAAATTTGCATATTATGTGATGCTAACATCTGTGGATGCAGGGAAAACAGGTTGGAGGGATCCAACTGGACCCCTCAACTTTTATTTAATTTTTTTTTTAATATTCTCTGCTGTGAATATTGGTATTCTATGATGAGTTATATTGGAATATTGAATGTTATGGTTGATTGGATATATTTGGGCAAATTGAATTACCAAATTTACATAAATTGGATTTTGGAAAAAAATATGAAAGAAATGAATTTGTGAGTAAAATAATCATAGGAAATTTGAATAAAATTAATAATGGGTTGAAAGAAATAGAAGTAATGTGAAAGTAATAATAAATAACTTCGAGTATGGAAAGAAAAAAAAAGTTTAAATAAACAGTAATTAATGAATTGTAAATTTATGTGGTATTAATTTAACGGAATAAAGAATTATTTTAAACTTAAAGTTTTAAATTTATATAAAAGGATAAAGAAGTAATTGAGAAATCTAAAAATTGGAATTTTTAGTTAAAGTACTGTAAATCATAATTAAGAAATGAAATCTGAAATCAATAGATTTTGAATTAAAAGGGAGTAAAAAGGGGAAATCAATTTGAAAAATTGATTCAAGTGTTTGAAATCGAAATTTTAAGGAAGAATGTGAAGAGAGATATATTTCTCTGGATAACCAAGTACGTTTTCAAAGTAAATTTTTAAATATAAATTAAAAGTTTGAAGTTGTTTTAAGAAGTGTGTTTTGAAAAATTTGCTATTTCTAAATATTTAAATTCTTAAGTAAGTATTCCCTTTTAATCTATTATAGCAATAGTTATTTTAACCTATTGTAGCAATAATTATTTAAAGAGTGACTTAGTATTTTATTTTTAAAAGTGAAATCTAGTTTTATATTTTATTTAGTAACCTTATTTTCAAATATTCATATAGTATGTATTTTTAACAAATTATTAAAGTAATTTTAACTTGAACGTTTTGAAATATATTTTTAAAAGTAAAGTGTTTTTAACTTATTTTAAAAATCTAGATTTGTGCTTGGTGATTCCGTTGGAAATAGAAATACTTGGAATTTATTTTGAGAAAGGCAGATAGTTTTGAAAACTGTTTTCAAAGGAATTTGAAAAGTGAAATATATCATGTGGAGATATTTTTGCAATAAATAAATAATTTGGGGAAATTATTTATTGTTTGATGGATGTTTGAGAATAAAAATTGATAGTTAAATCACCGACTATCAATATTGGCCAAATGCGTTGATCGTTTCGAAGAGACCGGAATCGAGATTTATTTCTCGAAAACCACTTCGATCCGGTTTGTACGTTTCGTGTAAACGATTTTGGATTCGAAGATGGAGTGGTGAAGTGCAAGGGCTAGTCGTTACTAATCCTGAGGATATTTCCAAAATGGATGTAGTAGGAATAGTGCCTTCAGTTCCGTTCGAACCCGGGACGGACTTGTATGGACGAATGCTTGCGAAAACATCATCAGGTGGACGATGGGCATTCTAAGGGATATATTCTAAAAAGGTAACGCTTAGCCTCAAGCCTCATCAAATGGGAATGACTGAAAATCAGGGGTTATGCAGCAAGGCTAGGTGGGTAGCACCCAAGCAGGGTGAGGTCATTCCAGTCTAGATGTCCCTTTTTATTTCGGCTTAGTGGGCGGTTGCTGATCCCAACCGCGGGGTGATCTCACTCGGGATTATCCAGTAAGGGATAGTCCCGGCCTTGTGTTGCAGGGGAGTGGGCATACTCCTTGGTACGGTGATCTAGGCCCCGTACTGTGACAGGTGGTACCCCAGTGCCTAGTTATTAGTTGGAAATCCATTCCCCTACGAGCCTTGTACGAGTTTTGTTTGTATTACCCACTTTTGTGGCTAGTAGCTGGAATTTAATAGATGTAACAATTTCGTCTATTTTATAAGTATTTGTATATAGACCCTATTATAATATCAGAGGATTTCTATAAAAAGTGTTTTAGCTATCGTAAGGTAAAAACCCGACATGTTTATTTGTGGCGTGGTCTTACGAGATGCTTTTGTTTTCAAAGGATTTTTAAAACTTTAATAATCAATTGGGTGTGATTTTCTCACGCTGGTATTCCAGACTGACTCGGGTGTTATTTAACTGTAATGCTCGGGTCAGACCGAGTATTATAGAATACAGGATAAATGCTGTGGAGCTCAGGAGACGAGCTGGATGACGATACGTACAATCGTATTTGATATATATATATATATATATTCCGCTGTTTGAGTTGTTGTGTATCTATTGTATGTTATTGATGTGAGCTGACTGATGTACTCTGATGATGTAATATATGTAAACAGATATATTTGACTTTGAGTGAAGATTTATTTACTACCTATTATATTTATTCCGCTGCGATGGTTAGATTCTGATGTTGATTTTGTTTTCTCTTCTTCTACCTCTTCTTCTTAAACCCAAATGGTTCATATTTCTGTGCAACTTGAGTTGATTGTTGTAGAATAGTGTTGACTCAAGGGGTACGGATTTGCGGGCTGTTACATATAAACAAAGTTGTTTTCAAATAATATTATTAGAAACACTTTTCTAATAATTCATACAAATTTTATACACTTTAAATTGATATATGGAGGCAATTTCAAATTTATTTTCCAAATTTAACACTTCAAAGATATTGTTTCCAGTCTTTTGATAAGGCAATATTTGGATAGGCTGGACGAGTAGAACTTGAAAGCCATCGAGGCAAGAAGCTCAAAGAGATGGCACGAGAGTCTAGAAATCCAGTGCAAATAGAGCCATGAGACAAGACAAAACTACTCCAAGATATGAAGAGCAAAAACTGAACAAAGAGTTGGATCAGTACCGATCCAACCCATAGATTAGTATCGATCCACGTGATTTTGTCCATTCCAGCCTCAAATCTTCCTACGCATAACTGATGTTGCCAGGAGCCTATTTAAAGTTCTATTCCATCGATCCATGCAATTCTCTATTAATCTCCACGAGTACTCGAAGTCAGCAACTCTATTCTTCTATAGATACATCATTTGGACTCAAAAGCAAGCCAACAATGATGTAAGCAAGGTGAAAATCTCAAAGCTATCTATAAGTCAAGCTAACATAAAGCATTCATAGCGACCCATTTGGCGAGCTTTTGGATTCTTATCGATCAAACCCATGGATCAGTACCGACCCACGATTATTGACAAGGTAGCCATGGTTTTCTCAGAAAGAATTAGTTTAAGCTTAGAATACTATGTGGAGATGAGCGGGGTGAGATTTTAGGCTTCCTACAACAATAAATAGAAGTGTAGGGCTTATTTTTAAGGATCTTTTTCGGCTCCAGTGCTCTCTTACTTTAGTCTCTTATAATCATCCGTGGATTTATACCGATCCATAAGAGCGAGTGCTTGTAAACCAGTGAATTAACGAGTAAGATTATTAAGTGGACGTAGGTCAAGGTTAGTTGAAACGCTATAAAATGATATGTGTTATTTTCTTGCTCAATTCGATTTACTTTTCTTTACTTTTTATTCTTTACAAAATCTCTTGGGTGTTTGTTCCATTTTTTGGTTTAAATATTTTGATGCTTTAACCGAGAAAGATATTCTTAGGCTACTTGGATCCATCATGTACTATTGGATTTCTTAGATCCGAGAGATTGATCCAATCTTCCAATCTTACCGTTCTACTATTTAGATTTTTGACAACCTATGAAAAGCTATTTCCCATGTTCAACTACATAATCCAAGGCTGCCAATGACATTGAATACTAGAATACGCAACATGTGCATGAAGCTGCCCAGCGTGAGCAAGTTGAGATCCAAAACCCAACTGATGTTGTGAAGAGTATGAAGATGGATAACATGATGAAGAAAATGGAGGATAGTTTCTAGGAGAATCGCAATGAGATGAACTAGCAGATGCATGAGAGCTTGAGACTGTTGAATGAGCCAACTCAAAACTGCCATAGAAGAAGCATGATGGACTTAAACTTCTTGTTTAGAGTCTAATAATCCTCATTTTTCGAGTAGAGAGAGAGGAATAGGAAGTAGAAAAAGGTGCGATAGGCGGTTGGAACTGCAAATCGGGATTTGAAACAAAACTTGTGGCAAGGGTTTATGGATCGATATCGATCCAATAGGACAGATTGGTACCGATCCAATAAATGTTAGATTCGGAGCACACCCTCTTAATGGTGGCATGAACTTGACCTCTAATCACACCTTAGATGGTCAGAATTTGGAATATCGAAGTACTACTAATGATCCACCATATAAGAATCAAACATGGGAGATTACTGGATGAACGAATCTCCCAACACTTAGAAAACCTAGGTATCGAGGGTTTGCCCGAGAACATTCGTCGGGCCGAACACTCAAAACATATCCCATTTACCGCCATTCAGTCGAACTTTTAGAGCCGAAGAACTTGGCTGAGGTGGTTTAGAAACTTGTGAGTGAAAACCAATTCAAAAGTAATGATGAATAGGGTACTTCTCCAAGTCAAAACTCGTTTACTAAGAACATTCTTCGTACGAAGTGTCCATGGAGGTTTGTAATGTCGACGTGCCATTGTCTGGTGGAAAAATGGATCCAAGGCATCACTTGATGAAATAAGAATGGCATATTTACTCTGCTCTAACATCTGATCCCATGAGATGTCATTGCTTTTCAATCTTCGTAGAGGGAGTAGTGATGATGTGGTTCACCCAACTCCTGCCGAGATCGATACTGTCTTTTGTGATTTGATGTGAAGGTTTCTGGAGAAATTCCATCCACACACTTCACATCTAAAGGATGTGATGTCGTTATCAAGCCTCTTCTAAGGCACGAAAGTGTCATTGATGGATTTCTTGAATTGGCTCCATGCCGTTGAGTTGGAAGTTACGAATGCTAAGGACGATACAGTATAAATGGAACTGATTAGGAGGATTCATTTCAAGACTGATCTCTGGAGATGGTTGGAAATGAAACCCCCATCGATGATGGATATTTTTTACTGGATGGCTAATTGGTTCTTGTGTTTGGAAGAGGCACACACTCGTTTCTGAAGGGATGATGCTGAGCCTTCAGCTGAAGTTATATAGAGTAATATTACCATGAAACAATCGAGGGGAAGTTACAAAAATGTGGATGTGAATATTGAAAAAAGGAATGATGGTCAGAAATAGAGTGATAATGGGGCCATGAAGCGAAAGCTGGAAAACAAGAATCATCCTAGAATTCCTAAGTATGATAGCTATACTGAATTGAATAACTCAATAGAGAATATCTACCTGGCTACTCAAGGTACCGAGCAGTACAGGAAGCCGACTTCGAGAGAGTTGACTGAAAAGGATAAAAAATCTTGCAAGTTTTACAGGTTCCATGAGAAACACGGTCATAAAATCAATGAATGTAGACATTCAGGTGATATGATCATGGAGTTGATTTGCAGAAAGAAGTTGTAGCAGTTTGTGAAAGCCCCATAGGATGGAAAGCAAGGAAATTCCAACCCCTCTGGGTTGACTTCCCAACAAGGCAACCCGTACCTAGTGGTGAAGAGCCTAGGTGGCATGAAAAATGTTTAGTGTTCAATGCAATCATCGACGAGCCACATCCATCCGATAAGAGTTTGAATTAAACAAATAGGTATGTGGGTGCATTGAAACATATAGAAAGTAGGAGACACTGATGGGATGCAATCCCCAATAATTGAAATGCTCGTGATTATAGTCATGATTGGCCCTGCTATTTTATAGAAAGTATTGGTTGACTATAGGATTTCAGTCAACATTTTATTTAAGAAAGCCTACGACTAGATGCTTCTTGAGGGAAAGGACTTGAAATCCTATAAAACAAAGATCCAGGGATTTAACGTGGCGGCTATGGAGCCAGTCGAATATGTATAACTGCTGGTGGTGCTTGGTGAGGGAGATCGCAAGTGTGCAGGTTGTGCCTTTTTTGGTGTTGGATATTTACTCTGTTTATAATGCATTTTTGGGTCGACCGATCCAAGTTAAATTAAGAGCAGCTATAGCTTCATTGTGCTTAATAATGAAATTTCCTACAAAGAATGGTGTTGGAATAGTCCAGGGAGATTAGGGGCTTGGCCACGAGTGTTATATCGCTAAACTGAAGGAGGTGAGATGAAGAGAGAAAAGAAAGTGTGTAGCGGGGACCCTCTGCATCAAGGCCTTGGATGCATAGCAATCACTACCTGACCCCTGGCTCGGGTAGCACAGTCAGTTTCATAAGGATATGGATCCGTGAAAAGAGCCACTAGATTGAAGGGCAGTTCCAACCGAATTGATAATCAACATTTGGGTCAGTCAGAATGACCAAACATGGATCTTGAAGATCAAATCGCAACTTGGCATCATAATGAAGAAGGAGTTGGTTGGTTTTCTCCAAGTAAACCTTGACGTGTTCGCTTGAACGAACTCCGACACATATGAGATCTCGCCTGAGATAGCGAGCCATGCATTAAACATAAATCCTAAATGTTATTCTATGAAACAGAAAAGCCATAGCCTGGGTCTAGAGGGATCTACCGCCCTCAAAGAAGAAGTGAAGAAGTTGAAAGATCATGGCTTCATCCATGATGCTTTATGCCCGGAGTGGATATCAAATTCGGGTAGGGTTAAAGAGGTCAAACGGAAAGCGAAGGACATGCGTCGACTATTCAGACCTGAATAAGACATGCCTATGTAGCATCCCTCACCTAGAGGCCCAAAACTATCTACTATGGATGCGATGGTCATCTATAGTTATTAATTCTCGGTGACGAAATGCGGTAATGTTAGATACATTGATATAACAGAAATACATGAATATGAAAAAAAAAATAAACTCATAAAACAAATTTCTCATTCAGGTTCAAATCGTATTTAAAATCCATTACATAATCCTAATTTGTAAACCACATAAAGAGAATTATAATTATTACAAGATATGCTATGAGCGACATATGAAGATGCCCCCTTGGTTGACCAAAGTCTAGACATAGGCAATTAAACAACTTTTCCATCACATCCAAAATATAATGGAATCAAAAATAAAGAACTCTTAAAAGAAAGCTTACCTCCTGCATGTATCCGGAAGCTTATTTGTCTAAAGGAGAACCTGAAAACCTTAACTCTCAAACTAGTCAAAATTAATTGAGCACCTGAGAGTTTAAGAGGAAAACATAAACTTTGAGTCAGACAAAAAGTCTGGTATGAATAATAACTACCATCTCGAACCATATAGATAGTGAGACCATGGAACTTAGCAGAACGGGTTTTCTCTTCACTAGTAGCTTAATCTAACTTATAATAACCATACACTGTGCCCTGCATCCACAATGGTTTAGTCGTAACACAATAAAAGTATTATGATGTTATGCAAACATGCAATATGTTTTGGATTTCCCATCCCCATTTACCAGACTTTCTGTCTCAAGTTATAGTTTCTAGAATCATTATTAACCTATTAGTTTTCATGAGCTGATTAATAACCTGTTCATTCATTATGAAATTCCTATCTACTTCCATAGTTTTCATGGTGTCACTATAAACCTATTTGTTTCTATCAATACATTTATCCAATCATAGTTTTCTTGGGATCTCTATGAACCTATTGGTATCTACGAATAACTTTCTCCAATCATAGTTTTCATGGGCTTACAATGAACCTATTGGATTCTCCAGTAACTTTTCTCATGTCATAATTTTCATGGGATCACTATGAACCTTTTAATCTCTTCCAATAAATTGTCTGGACATAGTTTTCATGGGATCACTAAGAACCTATTGTTACCGCCAATCCCACTTCAACCTTATCGAAACCAAAATGAATAAAAGGAAAGAGGAATAGAGATGACAACACCAATAAAGCCTTTCGAAGGGGTTGAAGGGATGCTACAGCCAAAAGGTAGACGTGTTACAAGCTTTCGAAGGGTTCATTGTGGTCGAAAGCTCCCTTTCGCATCAATATCTACCTTTCGAAATAGATGCTTTCGCCTACATAAAGAGGTTTCGAATAAGAGGAGGGGTATCTTTCGAATGCAGTGGATAACAACCCCTCACATGCGTGCAAAACCTTTCAAAACCAAAGGTTTCGCCTTCATACAAACTACTCAGAAAGATGCCTTGATCAGAACAACCCTTTTGAAAGCATGATCAAGTCTTTCAAACCAGTCGAAGCCTTTAACATCTAGGTATGGTTCTGCATCTATTCGAAAGCATGGCTTCGAAATCCGCCTTCTACATCGAAACCTAGTGTATTTCAATAACTTTGAAACCCTAATAATGTACATGCTGATGAAGTTGAAAGCTCATGCAACTTCCCCCTGCAACAATAAAGCAACATAAAGGGAAAAGTGCCGAAGAAGGAGGCATTAAATCCATTCGAAAGCGCTGCTGAGTAATGGGCAAGTATTGAGGGAGATGGAAGTTATATAAAGCCACCTTTCGACCAGGTCGAAAGCTTTGAGTCAAAAAGTGTCAACTCGCATTTATAAATAAGACCCTAGGGGTTTAGTTTGGGGGATTCGAATTTACTCGCCTTCTTCTTATACTTTCTTAAATTTGTAAACCCCAATTTGAAAACAAGATTAGGGAAAATTTATCGGTTTGTATATCATTAGTTTAGTGAAAGCAAGATTTTGATATTGTTGATTATGCAACGGTTTTGAAGCTTTTATTTGATTCAATCGTGCTCTACTTGCGTCAACTTAGTTGAAAGTATACATTTCGAGTGGATCGAAACCTCTTACTTACCAATACACTTAAGTCCTTAGCTCCAAACCGCTACCCACCAAATGCTCATTTTTTTGTGAGTCAAAATCTAATACTTATCTTGTTTTCCCTTAGACTTCAAGATTGAACCCAAGTTGTTTAAAAGACCAGCTTACGATGAAGTCAAAACCTATCCAGTCAAAGCATATTCTTGAATCCTTAGTGGAAATCTTAAGTATTTCACAACATTTTTGAAAGGAAAGGTTTTGAGAGGATAATCAAATAACTTCAACAAGCTCGAGGGACTCAAAAGACAGGGATAAAAGTGTTTTGACTGGGTCGAAAGGTCGAATAAGGATGAATTTACACAACGAAGTCCTATTCGAATGATTAAACAAGGAAAGTAATAAGAGCCTAACCTTTTCTACTTAATCAAAGTTAGTTTAGAAGGACATTTCTGTGTCTTTAATCCTACTTTGGGGGTGTCGACATGTTTTCTTGTTAGCATTTTTGCGCTAGAAGAAGGGCCCAAACCTCTGATCTTGTTAAATTTCCATACCATTTTTCTGTAACCCAATTCTATTCCAATCCTATCCATTTTAGACCTTACTTCATCATGATTGGAAAAGTTAAAAGATCCGAGCAATGTTCCTCGGGGCCACATCTAATTGGATTCTCCTGTTATACTGTTAACGGTACAAATCTACATGAAGAATAACTATTAAGAATGAAGGCTTTAAGGACCATAAGGAAAAAGAAAATTGAAGCCTATGATCCAGTTAAATGGAGTTTAAACCCTTTTCATATTGGCCCCACCTCTATCTTTGCCTTAGGAGGAAGGAAAAACGAAAGTGAAAATTTGTTCGATCAAATGAGGAAAACAAATCAACATTATACCAAAGGCATAATCTTTGGAGAGGGAATGCTGGCTGATTAAAATGCCTTTGCACAAAAATGGTGTCAAGCGATAAGTAGGACACTGCCTACACCGGAGCTCCAAAATTTTTTAGAAAGAAAACTAGTTGTCAAGAGTGGAACTCCAGAGCCAAGTAATAAAAGACCTAGAACTATTTTCGAGAAATAAGCTTCAAGTCAAGACTTTCTAAAAAATGCAACTTAACATCATCTTTAGAGAATGTCTACTTGCTAACCAAGGATGAACTCAATTATCGACCATCCTTAAAGAAAAAGACTAAATAAAAAATGAACTTAGGAAGATCCTATTGCCACTACCATATGATGAATGTACATGAAACCAATCACTGCGGAGCATTGAAGGAATGACAATCAACTTTTTCAAACAAGGAAAAATTAATGAGTTTGTAAAGAGAAGTCAATAAAGAACTAACTTACTAAAGAGAATCTACTTGATTGGGAGTGAAATACTCCTTGCACTTGGACATTAACTTAAATGGTCAAAGCCTTTCTCCGCGCCGAGTTGGCCAGGTCAAAGAGCCTCTTGGAGGGAGGTTAGAGCAAGCCTTTATCTGCGCCACACTATGGCTAAGATAAAGCATCGACAAACCCTTGGCCACACCATGCTATGGCCAGGTCAAGGCCCTACCTGGAGGGAGGTTAGAGTACGACTTTATCCACGTTATGATATGGCTAGGATAAAGCATCGACAAGCCATTGGCTGTGCTACGCTATGGCCAGTTCAAGGTGCCTCCTAAAGAGAGGTCAGAGTAAGCCTTTATCCACACTATGTTATGTCCAGGTTAAAGCATCGACAAACCCTTGGCCATGCTATGCTATGGCCAGATCAATGCACCTCCTGGAGGGAGGTTGGGTAAGTCCTTCTTGTGGACAAGCTAACCAAGTGCACTAGACAACAATGGACTAAGACATCCAAGCCTAAGAAGTGACTTACCAAATAACGGACTTAGACATCCAAACCCGAGAAGCAGCATATCAAACAATGGACTAAGACATTCGAGACCAAGAAGCGGCATATCAAACAATGGACTAAGATGTCTGAGCCCAAGAAGCGGCATATCGAACAATGGACTAAGATGTCTGAGCCCAAGAAGTGGCATATCAAATGATGAACTATGACGTTCAAGCTCAAGAAGCAGCAGATCAAATAATAACTACATATAAGGCTTAAAGGGTTAATACATGTCGAAAGAAGACAAGACCCAAGGAACAGAATGGAAGGCTTAAATAAGAGTTTACAACCTCTAACTAATCCTCAAAGAAGAAGTTCCAAACTTCACTTATTAATACCAAAACCTGGGTTTTGGGTCATTCATTATTGGGTACAAGGCTTCACTTATCAATACCAGAATCTAGGTTTTGGGTCTTTTAATTTATAGTCTTCATCAAACCCGAATCTAGGTTTCGGAACTATAACTATTAATTACCAAATTTCACTTATTAATTCCCGAATCTAGGTTTTGGGTCTTCTAATTTACAGTCTACATCAAATCCGAATCTTAGTTTCGGAACTATAACTATTAGTTACCAAACTTCACTTATTAATGCCTGAATCTTGGCTAAAGATCTCTATTAAGAAGATTATTATTATGGACTTCTAGTTATTATCCATAAATATCCGAATCTGCGTTTCGGATCTTCTATCTTTTAAATTACATTCATTAATACCCGAATCTGGGTCAAGACTTCTATTACATGATAATCATCAATCTTCTATTATTATCTCCAAAATTTGGAATTTTAAACATCTGTAATTAAATTTTTTCTTGAATCTATGGTTTGCTACCATCAGTATTCTAATAATCTCGCAACATAATTGAAATTGAATTCTTGATTATCTCTCACCATTACCAAAGATGGGTTTCAAGATATTTAATCGTATTCAATTATGGGATTACTTTTCATATGTAAACACGATGATTTTGTTAATTTCTGCAAATGACATGAGTAAAATTTTATATAAATTTCAAGCTAATGATAAGATATATTATTTACTTCTTGCTTTTCAGGGAAAGTAGAACAGTAAAAAGGATTGAAAGATCCAGCAAACATCGAAATCATAGTACAAGTTATGAAAGAGAGGATTCAAAAACAACATTATAAGAAAGGATTATAAACCGGGTGACATTTACAAAATTTTCATAGTTTACATAGTTTATGAAATTATTTACAAGTGTATAGAACAAATATATACATTTCCTAAATATGAATTGCTCATGAGTCTTGAACAGCTTTATTTAGATTCTCAACGATTAAAGGATCCACAATATGATGAATAGCAACACAAAGAACCTCTTTAAGTTTATTCCCTTTCTTTCTCATCTTGTCTTTGTCATCAATAGACTCAATGTTGATCTTCAAAGCACGATTAAAAGCTTTGTTTCCACCTTTAAGAGTTTTGTTCTCCCTTTCCAAATCGACGATACGCTCCTGAAGGAGATACATTTCGCGTTCAAGCTTTTGAATCCTTGCTGCATATTCATTTATGCGTTGGCGTATCTTACTTTTTGCTGTTCATCGAAATACTTTATCATCTCAAATTTTACTTTTTGACAACATTCTCCTACTACCTTCTCATCTAAGCTAAGAGGAGGGTTAGTGGCAGTAGGGAAATTTTGGATGGCGAGGGAATTAGAACTTGTTGATTTTTGCAACCGATGAACTAATGAGAGAAACTGGTAAATCAATGTTTGACCTATTACCCCATAATAAATTCTAGTGATTCGTATTGAGCTTTACTATGATTTAAGTTAATCTCCAAATCACTAATTTGCTGGAGGAGCTCGGACATCTTATGGTCAAAATCGATTGAAGGGTTTGATTTAATTTGACGCCTTAATGAAGAAACCGTTTCGTTTTTTCTCTTAACGTCCGCCTTAAATTAGCAATCTGATTGTTAAGATTTCTAAGAATTGTTTTCTAAAGAAAAAATCTCCTATGCCATTTTAGTGCTTCAGTGTTACCCTAGAAACGAGTGGATAAAGGATCGTCAAGGAGCTTCCTCTTTTCAAGATCTGCTAATGACCTACCTCTAATATCGATAAAGCATGATGTTGAATTTAACAAGAGCGGCGTTGTAGATAGCTGTAACTCCTATTTAAACAAATAAAGGAAAAGAAACTGAAGTTAAGATAGGAAATAATAAATCTCTTTATTACAACAATAAAAGGCTACAACTCAAGTAAAAAATGTAACGAAAAAAGTACAATTAGACATTTGTTTAATATCTAAAGTTAGGATACTACATTTGTAACTTTACTCATAGAATTAACAAAAAGAATAACTGTTGAGTCAAAAGGAACATTAAGTCCTTCGAGGGTAATAACCAGAGGATATTTGCTATAGTTCTACTCCTCGGCAGGAGGACTATCATGACCACATATTAAGGCACGATATGTTCGAATTTCCTTAAGGATCGTTTCTTTTTCTTCACTAAGAAATGAAGATGTGGATGTTCCATGTAAAGTCTTTGCAAATCTCTAAGAAAGCAATATCTGGCTAATTTTGAAGATCTTAATAGTGAAGCCTTTTGTAGATATTCTCTTCTTATTAGGATACTTGCTTAGATAATCTCTAGAGACAAAGTTGTGTGAGGGACATTCATTATGTGATAACGTAATAAAATATAGCTAAGTATAAAAGGAAATTAAAACAAGAAATTCATAAACCAATATTATTACATAGTTATGATTAATCATCCGGTTCATACAAAATTGACTTTGTAAATAACTCTGAAAAAAATTGTCCTTATAAAATTTAAATTTTTCTGGAGGCAATTCTTGGGGAATTGATCTGACTCATGGTAAGTTCCAACATGCTCCAGGATAGGGATCAGATCCAAGTTCGTACAAATACCTTATGTGTAAACACTTAAGTAGACCCCCACTAAACTCATCTAAGTATGAGAAATCTACAATTGGGTGTCTATAATAGGCTTTGTATAAAAAGTCTACCAGAATGTTTCTCTCTTCAATCAACATCCAAAAAAGAGTAATCAACTCGTGATATTTTTCAGAAGAGCATCATATCGAAGGCACACCCTCCTTAGTCCTAGGGCATCTTCTTGGTTTTTGAAGGATGCTAACACTACCGCACTTCTACTAAGTCTATGATACTTATCAGAGAGAATATTATGTTCCTTCAGTTGTTTATCTAACCTCTATACAAACTATTTATTTCCGCTTGTTTTCTTTCAAGCTTGGTTTTATAGGAGTGAATGGATTTCCTCCTTATCTAAAAACAAAATATTTAAACTATTGCTATCTTGGAAATGAAATCCGTTTAAACAAAGAATCACATACCTAAGAGATGGGAATTGACACTTGAGAGACCTGCTTTTTCTCCCTTGGTCCCTCTACATTAATGTAAGCAGGCTCCTCTTGAGGGTTAGAAGGTGCGGGGGGTTCAGGTGGGCTTGCTTCATGAATAGATGGATCGGGACTGACCTTTTCAGAAGTCCTGGTTTTGTCATCACCATATTTTTCAGGAGCATCAGTGTGACTACTCCTATCGCCACTTGAACCTTGTTCTCTATCTACATTGTCATCATTATTTTCATTATCATCATCATCCTTACCTCCCTCTTCCTTGGCAACTTCATCTTTGTCACCTTCGTCTTCAGAGTCAGAGTCTGCCTCATAGGAAGGGACCTCGAAGGATAGAATTTTAGAGGCATCGATCTCCTCTCTTTCAGAAATTTTAGCCCCTGCTCCATTCTTATAATTTTGTCCATAACCCTATTGACAAGAGCAGGGTCGAGTGAGGGAAAGCTCAAGTCTAGGCATTTAGCGACATTGTCGGCATAAGTAGGCATCATAGCGTCTTCAAAAGAATTGACAATGATGTCCGCAAGAGAAGTATCAAGGAAATGAGATACCCGCTGTGTAAAGGCCCAAATTTCCATACCCTATGAGCCTACAATAAATCACACATGTCCAACTCAAATTGCACGAATAAGCGGATTTTTAAGGGTAGAAAGAAAATAAAGACAGAATAGAATCTCATACGAATGGAATAATGTATAATATTGAACAAATATCTCTACAGCAGAATTTTTTTAAAGATACATATAACAGAGTCTAAGCTAAATTCAGCCTGGATAGCTATAAACATCTGTCCTTACAATAGCCGACAAACATCAACAAAATAGACTATCAACAGACGAACCTCATTAAGCAAAGCGGGTAATAGAACACGTTCATAGGTAGATGAATATCTCCATCTCTCCTTTGGAAAATCCAACCGTCCTCACTAAATATGAAACTACTCGGATCTGACCTGAATATTGAAAATACGCAGATCAGGCTAGATAAACCAGCGTGAGAAACTCAAAATATAAATGACAATGTCATATACCAGCCTCTGAATAAAATCCTTTGAATAGAGAGAGTATCTCATAAGACCACGTCCACACATAAACATGACGGGTTTTTACCTTATGATAACTAAATCAATTTTATATATTAAAACATTTGATATTATTTATAATGACATTCTTTGAAAGCTTTTGCAAATAACTTATTAATCTTAGCCGAAATTTTTATCATTATTAAATTCCGGGGCTATTCATTACGCCAATACAAACAAAACCACTGGTTCTTACTGTAGAATGGATTTCCACACAAATGACAAGGTAAGGGACTACCTTTCGATAGTACACCTCTAGAGAGATGCACCTAGGGTCGAGATTCTCGGCACCTAAACTAACACAAGAATGGACTACACCTCACACTGGATAGTACCGAATATGTCATCACCCCGGTCGTTACCGTCCTTTAACGGGTACCCGATTCGTACATTCACCACATAATTAGACATGGGTAGAGTTAATCTAGAAGGATGATGACATCTCCTAATTGGGAGCAACCAACTTAGCGTTGCTAATTCTACCCTGTTTCTGTCATTTTTGGATGGTGAGGCCTGAGGTAAACGATTACCTTTTCACATAGACATATTCTTTGAATGCCACACTGCCATTTCCATTGACTAGTAATTATCTTCCGTAAAAATACAACCCTTAAGCTCATACGTCTCAAGGAGGGTTTAAGCTAAGAGAAGTTGTCTTCCCCGCCCCTACAGATGTATGTTTGTAAAAACCAATGTACATAATCTCAGAAAATTCTCTGTCAGACATCTATCCGTACAAGTTCGTTCGGGACTTGAACGAAACCGAAGTTACTTTCCTCGGCCGTTACTAGGCAAGAAGCCCTCATTTTTCTGAGGATTTTCATAACAAAGAGACCACTACCACAAAAAGTAAATCTGGATTTTATCCCCAATTAATCAACAAGTAGCCCCTCGTTGTTATTCGTCCCAATATCTCCATCTTCAAACATCTTCAATCTTTGAACACGTAAATTGGTTCGAATTGGTTTTCGGATAGGAATCACCCAAATCTGACCCCAGTTCCTTAGAAGTCAATCATTGCTTTAAAAGATGTTAAGTTCATATGTGGATATTAATCATCAGTTGATTACTTCATCTTTTATATAAATCAAATATCTTTCTTAGACGTATTGTCTTCAATTTATTCCATTTTCTTTTCAAGAGTATATGGGATCATTAAGCCTCATTTATTAAGTCATTTGATTTATTAAACCTTTCTTAAATTCCTAGAATAATTCCAAATCATTTTCTATTTTACTTAGGAAAACCTTTCTAAATCATTCATTAAATCTTAATTAAAGATTTCTTATATTCAAGCTATAACTTTTAACTTAGGGAAAATATTCCCAAATCATTCATTAAATCTAAATCAAAGATTTTTTTCATTCAAGTTATAAATTTTAAATTAGGGACAATATTTCCAAATCATTCATTAAATCTAAATCAAAGATTTTTATATTCAAGCTATAACATTTAACTTAGGGAAAATATTCCCAAATCATTCGTTAAATCTAAATCAAAGATTTCTTTCATTCAATTTATTACTTTTAACTTAGGGACAATATTCCCAAATCATTTATTAAATCTAAATCAAAGATTTCTTATATTCAAGCTATAACTTTTACTTAGGTAAAATATTCCCAAATCATTCATTGAATCTAAGTCAAAGATTTCTTTCATTCAAGTTATAAATTTTAACTTAGTGACAATATTTTCAAATCATTCATTAAATCTAAATCAAAGATTTCTTTCTTAACTTCAAATCATATTCTTGAAAATTGAAGATTTTCATAACAGAGCGCTACTGCCACCTTAAATACGGTAAATTTCACCTCTAGGGACTAGTGGCAAGTAATCCTACATCATGAAGATCTTGTCTTTTATCTTGGAAAAACTTTGAATATGATCTTTTAGAGCATCCGGGCTTTCCTTTTGATTTGTTCCACCTCTCGTCTAAAAGATAAAGTAAAGGCCAGGTAAGTTCAGGGCATTGGTTGATCCATTTCCAACTTAGTTACACACCTTTTTTTTTACCGTTTGGCTCTTACAAGCGAGACAAATGTACTAGTCATTTCTGCATACTCAATTTGTTATTATATTCAATATTCTTCAGTTACAGTTTAAGTGTTATAAACAATTCCTCTTAACTATTTATTCAAACTCTTATTAAAATTTTCAAATTGTCTTTAAATGACTTAATTATTCTTTTAATCATTCACAATAAATTCTAGGAAAAATCATTATCTTAACTCATATTCCAAAAGTTATAGAATTCGTAGCAAAAAGTGCTACGAAAAGTGCTATATAAGCTTATTTGATTTAAACAACTTTTCAATATTTGAAACTTCGTATTTTTTGCTTCAAATATCTTCTAAACTATTTAAATATATTTATCAAATTTATTCCATATTTTTCCATAACTAAAACGTTCATTTAAAAGGATTTCTCATTATGGTCACTTAACTGCACTAACGCGTTTTTCTAGGAAATTGATTTGAACATATTTTAAAATATACAAGATGACATCTTGATTTTCTTTCTTTATTTCTTGGTGAAATGTATATTAACGTGACTTGGTGAAACAATGTGACAATCATATCAAACAATAAATAATAGATGATCAAAGCTTATATAAGCATCCATAGAAGTCATAAAACATCATCAAACAAGTGTGTGTATATATATATATATATAAATAGAGATGTTAAATAGAGTTTCTCACCATAACCAAAGCGATAAACTTCCTACCAACATTCTAATCAACCAATACTTCACTAAATACTTCCTATTCCATTAAACACTAATAAACAACAATCTCTTCCTTCCAATAGCTTGGACGAGGCTTGAGATGGAGGTTGGCCGAAAGTATAGAGAAGGAGTGGTTGAGCTTTGAATTTGAATTCCCAAGATTTTGATCCGAAAAATAGGTTATCTTGTATCTGATTTTAGGCCCTCTAAATCTTAAAATTTATAGAAGTTTTTAACAATAAATTTTTTGAAAATTCTAAAATGTTTTAAACTATACATGATATGAAAAAAAGAATTTTGTGTTTTAGTTCTGTTTTGAAGAAGTTATGGCCGAGAGAATAAGAGGTAAAATATGGAGAAAAGAGGAGTTTGATTTGAAGAGAATGAACATTATTTCTTTTGAATATTTTGCAAATGTTTTGACATTATTTCATTATAATTTTTTTTATGGCTTGGAAGCCATTAAAGAGGAGAGGAAGAAGATGAAAAGCTTGAGGAAAGAAGAAGAAATGTAAATGAAAGTGAAGAAGGAGGTGGGTATTTATTGAAAAAGAAAGAAGTGACAGTTTACCAAAATAACCTCTTACCAAATAACCTTACTTCAACCAAAAGAAAACTCCACTATTTCAACAGTTAACATCATTCTTCACATCCTTACTTTATGCCTTAGTCACTTAAATATTAAGTAAAGAAATTAATTACTTTGTTGAATTTTGATATGATTTGGATTTGATGTTTACTTTTGACTTTTCTTAAACTTACTTACTTTTCTTAATGATATTTTAGAAGTTTTCTAATTATATTTAGTAAAATTAAAAATGTTTAGTTATTAAAATATGTAATATATATGTTAAAATAAGTTGACAAATGTGTAACAACATTGCGACAACTTATTTTGAACAAAACGTTGAATTTTGACAAAATGTTTTACGGTCACATTTTGATGTTTTTGTTAAACTATTTATCTATGTAAACCGAACTTCAAAATTAATTTCTTATTATCTTTAAATAATTAAAACAAGCATATTTTTCTTATAAAATAGTATAATATCCAAATCTTTTTGCAAAAATACGACATCGATTTATAGATATGCGATAAAATTTGTCAACTTTTATAAAACAAGTTTTATATATTTATCAAACCATTATAGATTAAATTACTATTCTTACTAAATGAGTTTGATATCGATTATATGTATATATATATATATATATTTATTTAAAAGGAATTATTTATCCTTTAAAACAATTTCTTGAATATTTATCCTACTTTATCGGAATCTGACTTTTGTCAATTTTACAATGGAAATCCAAAATCTTTATTCAATATCAAAAATAAGTTTACCATTATTATTTATCATATAAAACATGATTGTTTAATATTTGAAAATTCTACATTCGAATATTTAAATAAATTAAATATTCCATTTTCAAAGTGGTAAAATTAGTGGTCGTTACACGCTGTTTGCATCAGAAATAACATTGGTAGCAAAATTTAAAGAATCTTTATTTTTCTTCAAATATTTCTCTACAGAAGATAGATATGCTGCCATTTGAGCTTTCTTGTCCTCGAATTCTTTCAAGGCTATTTTCAAGTCTAATTCATCGGCAAGGAGTTGATGTGCTTTCCTCTCCTCAGAAATGACAAATTCTGATTGAGCCAAAGAAGCTCTCAATCTCTCTAATTCCATGATAGCTTCATTTTTACCTATAGACATGGAGGAGACTTGGCCGTTTAAGTTTAAAATTTCTTCTCAGAGCCTCGATGTCTCTAAGGAAGATTTTAATGCACCATCTTGCAAGGAGAGCCAACTCTTGGAAATCTAAAATAAAAAGTATAACATAGGTCAAAAACATAGAAATAAACAATAACAATAAAGTTAAGTGACATTTAGCATACCTGGAGTTGTTGTTCAACTAAAGAACGACAATGGTCCATTGGATCAGAAGTGGACGAGGGCGGATGGATATAAGTAAAGGATGGAGAACTCAAGATAAAGTGAACCATCTTCTCAAAATCTCTTGAAGGCACATGTGATGTGGATCTGGGAGAGTGCAACTCCAAAGAGGGGGTTAAAGTCCCCAAGTCTTTTTGCATTTGTTCAATTACACGAGGAGATCTTGAAATGACAATGCAAGACAAGGGATCAACCTATGAGAGAGTCTTCTTAGGTTGGTCAACAGAAGTTTCTATAGTTGGAATCTCCATAGTTTTGTTAATATATACAAACTCTCCCTCTTTTCGTGGTGGGGATTTGGGAACTTCAACAATATGACTTTCCTAGGGGATGGTTCTACCATGGCTGCTTTACCCAGGTTTCTTTCAGCAGCCATCTTCGCCCTAGCAATAACTTGAGACAAAGATGACACATGGGAAGTAGAAGTATGGAGACCTGGATCACTTATAGTTGGTTCAACTTGAGAAACAGCTGCTGAAAATTCAAAAAATAAATAAAAATAAAACTACAAGTCACAGAAGCAATTTAAAGAGTAGCACAACAACAAATTACAAGTACTACATTTAAATTTCCAGAGTGATCGGGACAAATTGGTGATGTTGGAGAGAAATTCTTCAGATCATCCAAAGAAAGGAAGCATTTACTTCGAGATGTGCATTGAGCCAAAGGAGGTTGACCAATTACCAGGGTTAATCTATTTCCAATCCTACTTGAAGTGGCAATCAGCGCCTTTATAGTTTTATTATCTTCTTCGTTCAGATCTTTAACAGAAGCACTTGACAAGGAACCATAGATTAGCAAAAGAAAGTAACTAAATGAAAAAATAAAGGTCGTGATCAACTTACAAGGAGAAAAGAAAACCCCACCGATGTTGGGAAAGCTTTTAACGAAGAAGAATTGCATTTCCTAATCCTGAATTTATTTACCGCTTCATATATTAGCTTTTTGGGGGATTGGCTCTAAAGATTTGTTTGTTCAGGTTGCTAAGCGTAACCAATCGAACAAGATGATTTAACACTTCAGCATTAAGAGAAGGGATGCCGGACTCCAGTGCCATGAATTCCACAGATAAAAGATATGTATAAAAATATGGTGATAGCTGTATAGGAGAAATACCCAGTTAGGTCAGGAACTTGGATAAGAAGTCCGAGAAGGGTAAGAAGCCTCCATGCCAAATGTGGATAGGAGTATAGGCAAAGTACCTTCATGAGGGCATTGAATGGTGTCGTTATCACTCAGGGGAATATCTTCCACCCAAGTAATGCCGAAGTCGTAGAGAATTGCAAGTACCTCATACTTGGTAGATATTAAGGAATGTTTGGAAGTTGCTTCAATCTTCTTGTGTGAAGATTCCATAGCTGGTATTGTGTCCTTCCCTGGTTTTTGGAAGACTTTTTCAATCCCATGATCTCACTAGGTAAAATTTTTAGTTAGAAATTATAATTTGTTATGAAATTAACATATTTTTCGAGGATATTGGAAGCTATTACAACAATTTGAATATCAAGCAAAAGCATGAAATTTCATATTCTTTGGATAATGTTAGAGTTAGAAAAATGCAATTTGTTAAGCTTTCGACAAAGTCCAAAGTGAGAATAGAAGTTGACGTCTAACAAACACCCTTTAACAATGTCGAAATCTCAAGGATAATTTTTTTATTTAAGGAAATAGTTGAAACCTACATAACTAAATCGAATAAAATGTATACTAACATTTAGTAAATAAGACAAAAGAACCTTTCGACACCGTCGAAACCCATAAACTTAGTTTTTCAAAGAGAGTTCGAATGTTTTCGAAACACCATATGCTAATTTGGTCGAAAGGTTTGAATCTGGGTAATATTGATATAAATGCAAAGGTTTTGAGATGTTTTGACAACATTTATATAAATTAATGATCAAGTCCTCAATTAGTTATAAGGGATGTTGAGGGGTATATATTTCAAAAGCATACCAATGAAAACATTAAAGTCGATATAGTAGGTTTCGACTAATTTGAAACATTTGATCTGATTTACAATTTATAAAAAGTGTAATATTATTAACTCAACTTATAAAAATGAATGAAGAATTTATAACTCCATACATCCCCTAAAATAAATTAGGAAAAAGCATGTACTAAAGATTTCGAAACTTACAGATTAATGATTACGCTTTCGAAAGTATGCATTAGACAATTATGTAGCAAGACATACAAGGTAACTTCTTCAAAAGGTAGCAGAATACACTAAAGAATAACTATGTTGTCAAAGAATTCCGCTTCATGTCAATAACCTCAACATTTCGATAAGGTCAATTAAGAGATGCACTAGATTACCATTCAACCCCATCGAAAGAGGTTGAGGAAGTAAAACAAAAGTTGCTGCCTCAACCCCATTCGAAGGGTGGAAAGGTAAAATTACAGCACCAAAGTACAGCTTAAACTGCAAAAGCTTCTATATGAAGTACTTGGAATTCTTCTTCTTCCCCAAATTTAATTTTAACCTATAATTTCAAGAACCAATAACTAAGTTGATTTAAGTGCAAAATAACATTCGAAAATCTTTAAAATCCCTGAAATTTAGTTTCAAACCTTTTAAAAAAAGAAAAATGAAAAATATAATAATGAAATTAAAAATTAGTTTTTAGATGAATTCAAAAAATGAACTGAAGTAAGAAATGAAACAAGAGAAGCCACAGAAACAAATCGATGGACGTTTTTGTGAACGAAAAGCTTGAAATTATCTCTACAAGATTCAAGCAGAATTTCAAATTCAGATTAGGCAAATGCTAAAATGAAGTTTAATATAAAAAGTAAGTAGAAATGATGTAAAATTATTTTGGATTTGAGTCTATATTTGTTGGAAATATGAGTTATTTGAGAATTTAAAAACTTTGATTCTCACTGAAAATTTCTACTACTTGAAGATAAGTGAAAGAGGAGAAAAAAGGAACTTTCTTTAAGAAAAGTCAGCATGGACGGCAAACCATACGATCAAATTTAAATGAAAGGCCAGGATTTGCGGTTGAATATGAAAATGCGGGAAGTGTAATAAGTTTCGAAAGATTTGACTTGAAAAGTTAAGAGCATCCTTTCGCTAGGGTGGAGGAGGGGGCAAATATTGCCGCTAATTCCCACTTCAACTTTGTCGAAACCAAAATGAATAAAAGGAAAAAGGAACAAGAGATGGAAACACCAACAAAGCCTTCCAAAGGAGTCGAAGAGATGCTATAGCTAAACGCTAGATGTGTTACAAGCCGTCGAAGTGGTCAATGTGGTCGAAAGCTCTCTTTCACGTCAATGTCTACCTGTTGAAATAGATGCTTTAGCCCATATAATGGCATTTCGAAAAAGAGGAGTAGTACTTTTCGAAGGCACGGATAACAATTCCTCACATGCACTCCAAACCATTCAAACCAAAGGTTTTTCCTACATACAAACTCCTCAGAAAGATTCCTTGATCAGAACAACCCTTTCGAAAGCATGATTAAGCCTTTCGAACGGATCGAAGCCTTTAACATCTAGGGAAGGTTTCGCATCTACTTGAAAGCATGCCTTCGAAAGCTGCCTTCTGCATTGACACCTAGGGTATTTCAATACCTTCGAAACCCCAAGAATGTACCCGCTGACGAAGTTGAAAGCTCATGCAACTTCCCACTTGCAACAACAAAGCAACACAAAGGGAAAAGGCTCAACCACCCCTTTCGACAAAGATGGAGGCATTCAAACCCACTCGAATGCAATGCAGAGGGATGCGCAAGTATCAAGGGAGACGAAAGGTATATAAATCCACCTTTCGACCAGGTTGAAAGCTTTGAGTCGAAAGGTGCCAACCTATACTTAAAAATAAGACCCTAGGGGTCTGGTTTAAGGGATCCGAATTCACTCACCTTCTTCTTATACTTCCTTAAATTTGTAAACCCTAATTTGGAAATCAAATTAAGAAAATTAATCAGTTTGCATATCATTAGTTTAATGAAAGCAAGATTTTGATATTGGTGATTATGCAATTGTTTTGAGGCTTTTATTTGATTCAGTCGTGTTCTGCTTGCGTCAACTTAGTCGAAGGGATACCTTTCGTGTGGATCGAAACCTCTCACTTACCAATACACTTAAGTCCTTGCTCCTAACCACTACCTACCAAACACTTATTTTTTAGCGAGTTGAAACCTAAAACTTAGCCCGTTTTCCCTTAGATTTCAGGATTGAACCCAGGTCGTTTAAAAGACCAGCTTTCGACGAAGTTGAAACCTATCTAGTCAAACCATATTTTTGAATCTTTACTGCCACTATTAAATGTCTCACAAACATTTAGAAAGGAGTTTCGAAATGATAATCAAACAGCTTCAATAAGCTCGAAGGACTCAAAAGAAAGGGATAAAAGTGTTTCGACTGGGTCGAAAGGTCGAACAAGGAAGAATTTACACAAAAAAGCCCTATTCGAAAGGTTAAACAAGAAATTAATAAGAGCCTAACCTTTTCTACTTAATCAAAAGAAATTTAGAAGCATATTTCTGCACCTTTGATCCTACTTTGGGGTGTTGACAAGTTTACTTGTTAACATCTATTGGCCCCTGCCAATAACAATCTTTATACATAGTTTTCATGGGCTTACTAAGCAGCTACCTAAACCAATAATCTTTGATCATCTTTTGGGCATCCTATGCTTTGGTCTATCTGACCTCCTGAATGCAATTCTACTCACATACGAGTTAATTTAAGATATATTCAATACTTGGTCAATCGAGCTGGTTATTCTGCCCTTTCCTCCCAAAATGTAGTTAGGGATTAATAATGAAGTGAATAAGATTACAAAAAATTGCATAATAACCGATCAAATTACATCTCAATATAAACTTCCATGGTTTTATTTCCTTATAATCATTTTCTAATACAATATGGTTAATACTCTTAACCTGCAATCCTTAATAAGAAAACATCGCTAAATACTCCAAAGCTTAATGCCAACTCTTTCATATTGCCATGATTTACTTTTAAAAATGAGATGGGGTTTCTTGTCTGAAAACTAAGGCTTTCGGACCTTAGGCCTTCTCTTTCAAAACCATTAAAAACAAACCTTTCGAAAGTATTCAAACCTTCAATTCGAGATACTTAAAGATATACCTTTCGAAACCCTAAAAACAGTCCTTTCGAAAGCATTGAAACCTTCCTTTCGAAACCATTAAAGATTTAACTTTTGAAACGATTATAACATTCCTTTCGAAAGCATTAAAACTTTTTTTTTGAAACCATTAAAGATTTACCTTTCGAAACGCTTAAAGCTTAGCTTTCGAAGGAACATAATTTTAGTAAAATTAATGGAAGCATGGTTTGAAACCATCTGAAAGTATCTCTTTCGAAAACATAGGGTTTAACATTTAATATAAATTTTGGGTCAAGGAAAAACGAAAGCAAAAGTACCCTTTTGAAAATATTGATTTTCGAATAAAAGAAATGGGGTAAGGATAGCTTCAAAACCACACTCTCGAAAGCATTGATAAAAGCGACTACAAGAATCGAAAGCGTTGGGAAGGCAGCTTCTAATTTTACATGGGCAAAAGCTTCCCTTCTGAAAGCATTGATTTAAAGTTATAAAGAATGAAGTCTTTAACTAATTCGAAAGGCAAAAATGTAGCAGCTAGGTTTCGAATAGGTTCAAAAGCTGCAATTCATTCGAAAGCTAATTAAAATTGGCCTCAACCCATTCGAAAGCAAGTCTTCAACCCATTTGAACCCATCTCAAAATAATGTTTTCCATAACATATTCAAACATCACAGCGTTCGAAATCAATTTATATGCTTGTAACCTTAAAATCAAATTATGTCATTACATAAAAATCCTCATTTAAATCAAAACAGGGCATATATTACAACGTATCATCATTTATCCATCCAAATGGTTTCAAAGACATAAACCCGAAATTAATGCTCAATAAAACATATATGAGATGGTTTAGATTATTATTCACCATATTTGGATAAGGAACTTGAGAATTGTTCTTTTTTAATTCTTCCATGCTTCAATCTTAGCTTCTAATTGATTTTGATCTCCCTTTTCTTGTAGGGTTATGGCCAGCCTTAATCTCCTTTTTTGTTTATGTTTTTGTTTTTATGAAAGTATGAATGAGAATAAGATAAGGGTTTAAGGGTTATAGGGTTATATACGACTATTTGCATAATACCTTTGCCTTATACCCTTAGGTATTTAACTTATGAAACCATTTTATAAACATTTAGTTAAGGCTCGACCCTATTTAGTTTTCAAATCTCAATCCCCTTATCACTCTAATCTCTACAATATTCTGTTTAATTTATCTTATTAAATATCTTGAATAATGTTACCTAAACTTAGGGGTGTTACAGGCTCCCATCCATAAAGAATTTCTTCCTCGAAATTCAGAATGAATAAATACTAATCATAACAATCAACTGTAACATCTCCTAACTACCGTACTAGGCTACCAAACTAGAAAACAGGCTATCTAAAGTAAATATAGAACATACCCTTGCAGCAGATCAGGATAAGTTCCACTAATCCTGTATTTTGTCTCCCAGTAAAGTCCTTCTCATAGTCGCTCCACTGAACTTTCACTAACTTGACCATCTTATTTCTTAACTTCTTCTCATCTCTCGCTATAATTCGAACTAGTTTCCTAACAAAAGTCAAATCTAGTTCTGCTATTAAGTCTTCCAATGCAGTCGGAGAAATAATAGTCTCCAGATCAAGCACATACTTATGAAGATGAGACACATGAAACACATTATGGACCCCTGCCAAGCTGCTCGTCAACTCTACTCCATATGCGAGCCTTTCGATCCTCTCTATAGCTGGGGACAGTCCAACATATCTCGGTGCTAGTTTCCCTAACTTTTCCAATCGTACCACGCCATTCATTGGTAATGCTTTAATAAAAAACCTATGTCCAACCTAGAACTCTAAATCTTTACGCCTCTTATCTGCATAACTTTTTAGTCTAGACTAAGCTTCCTTCACCTTCTCTGGATCAACTCAATCTTCTCTATTGCCTCTCTTACCAGATTTGGACCTAAGACTAAACTGTCGCCAATTTCCAACTAACATGCTAGTGACTTGCATGGCTTTCCGTGAAAAGCTTCGAAAGGCACCATTCCTACACTAGTCTGGTAACTATTACTATAAGAAAACTAAACCAAGTGTAGGTGGTCTTCCAAGTCCACCCAAATCTAGCGCACAAGCTCATAATAAATCCTCAAATACATTATTGGCTCTCTCTGTCTGCCCATCTATCTGAGGGTGATATACAATACTCATCTTGAGCTTGGTGCCTAATACATCATATAGACTCTTCCAAAATTCGCTAGTAAACAAAGTATCTCTATCACTTATTATACTACTGGGAATTCCATATAGTCTAACTATTCTTTATAAACAATTTAGCTAAAATAGGTTTCGTCCTAGTTGACTTAACTGGAATGAAATGGGCACTTTTGGTCAATTTGTCCACTATGACCCATATACTTTCATTTCTTCGATTTGACCATGGAAACCCGTCAATAAACTCCATGGATATCGAATCCCATTTCCAAACTGGTATCTCCAGAGGTTGAAACAACCCACTCTGCTTCTGATGTTCGGCTTTCACCTGTTGACAGTTCACACACTTCTTTACCCATAAGCCAACATCCCACCTTATACCTCCTCAATAGAAACTCCTCTTCATGTCCTGATACATCTTGGTTCCCCCAGGATGAAAATTTGGACCGATGACATTACCTAAGGATTTCTCTCCTTAAGTCCTCAACATTCGAAACACACAACCATCCATTCTTTCTCAACCATCCTCTTTGGTCAAGATTAAAATCTTTTAGATCGTCAATTTTGATTCTGGCCTCTAGCCTTTTAATCTTCTCAGCAAACAGTGGTTCCTCTTTCTTCTTGGAAGTAATCCTTTCAATCAGTACCGGTCAAACTTCCAAGTAGGATAACATTGCAGTGCCCTAAGTAGAATTAGTAGTCGATCTTAACTGCACTCTACAAGAAGTCAAAGCCTCTATATCCTTCCTTTCTATTAACATAGCTTACATCATATTCTGATGTTTCTTTCTAAGAGCGTCTGCTGCTTTATTTCTTTTTCTAGGTGTATACTCTATACCAAAATCATAAGCTGCTAAAACTCCAACCACCTCTGTTGTATTATATTCAACTCTTTCCGAGCGAATAAGTACTTTAAGGACTCATGATCTCTGTATAAATAAAATCCCTCCCCTAAGAGGAAATGTCTCCATATTTACAATGCGAAGATCACCACTTTCAACTCTAGATAATGAGTAGGATATATCACTTCTTGTGGTCTAAGCTTTCGTGAAGCCTAGGCAATAACTTTGCCTTTTTGCATCAACACAGCTCCTAACCCGATTTCACATGCATTTGTATACACCACTAACCCTTGATTCCCATCTGGAACTACTAATACTGGTGCATTTTTCAACAAATTCTTTAACTTAAGGATTGCTTCATCACATTTGTCAGACCAGTAAAACATTATGCCCTTTCTGGTTAGCTTAGTAAAAAGTGTTGCTATATGTAAGAAATCTTTAATGAATCTTCCGTAATTGCCTGCGAGAACAAAAAATTTTCCGATTCACCGTCTCTAGTATCTTGTGGTTGTTAATAGCTTCGATCTTATCTGGACCAACTACCAAACCCTTATTCGAGACCACATGACCAAGAAACCTAACCTCTTTCTTCCAGAATTGATATTTTGAAAACTTCGCTTTCAGTTGATGCTTCCTCAATGTCTCAAACACCACTCTAAGGTGAACTTCATGCCCTCTCACATCCTTGGAGTATGTTAAAAAGTCATCTATGAATACCAACATGAACCTATTCAATTGCTCTCAGAAAATATGGTTCATCAAATCCATGAAGAAACATGGCACATTCTTTACCTCGAATGGCATTACTAACCATTTGTATGAATCATACTTTATTCGAAATGCCGTCAACGAAAAATTGTTGTCTACCACCCTTAACTGACATAACCCTGTTGCCAAATCCAAGTGGGAAAATACTTTGGCTCCACTCAACTGGTCAAATAAATCATCTACTCTTGGCAAAGGATACCTATTCTTGATGGGCTTCTCATTCAACTTACGATGGTCGATACATATCCTTGACGACCCATCCGGTTTCTTTATAGACACCACCGTCGCTCCTAAGGCGAATTGCTTAGTCTAATTAAATTCTTTCCTTCTAAATCCATTAGCTGCACCTTTAATCCCTTCACCTCGGTCGGTGTCATCATGCTAGGTGGTCTATTTATAGGTTCTGCTCTAGGTACAAGATCTATCCGAAACTCAATGGCTAGCTTCAGTGGTAGTCCAGTGACCAGCTCAAAAATGTCCGTAAACCCTTTTGCTGTCAAAACCCTATTCAACACCTTTTACACTTCCATAGCATTAAACAAAGCACAAGCACTTCGATTTGAATTCTCCATCGAGTATATAATTTGGTTAAAACTATTAGGGTGCCTTAGCGATATTTCCCTATCTTGGCAAAATTTCCTCGCATCATACCTTTCTAACCAGTCCATACCCAGGATGATTTCGAAGCCTACGAAATCAAAAACATATAGAATGCATGTAAACTTATGACCTAGCAAATCAAGTTCTAACTGGTTCATCTCATCCTAGAGTTTCATACCCTTCTATCAGGTTCGGAACCTTTAACGAAGTAATAAGGTATGAGGGTTCTAAACATAACCTATGTACCAAGATATAAATGAATGTGATGCAATTGGTATAAAATAATACCCTAACTGGTATACTAAGAATCAAAACAAGCCTTCCATCATAGTCTTTCCCTTCTCAGTAGCGGTTGTCCTAGTAGGTGATGATCCCAAAGCAAAGACCTTTCCCCTGTCCACTTTGATCGATTCTAGACACTAATTCTTGTAATGCCCAATCTGGTTGCAGTTGAAGCACTTCACTACCTTCTTGTATGCAACTTTTGTCCCTTCTCCAGTTCAACATGCATGAACATACTGTCCCTTCTTATCACACTTAAAGAAAACTAGATTAGCCTTTGCCATCTTGGTAGCTCCTCCCTCTTGGATTCATTTTTTCTTAAAGAATTTCCACTTCTTGCCCTTAAAACCATAGGTTCTGACCTGCTTCTCCTTTACATAAGCAGAAAGCATCTCTTCATTCCAGATTGCCATCTCTACTACAACTATACTTGGATCACGGAGATGTAGCATAGTTGCTATAGCAATCTCGGGTCTTAACCCTCGAATATACATCTCGTTTCCTTTAATGACGGTGTCAATGGTAGCATATCCATATCCGGACAACTCATTAAACTTCGTAGCATACTCAATCACCGACATTTCATCATGCACTTAATTCATGCACTTTCTTAGTGATATTGACTTGGAAATTTCAGAAAAAAACCTCTCTTCGAATCTCATGCGAAACTCTACCTAAGTCAACTCTTCCATGGAACCCACGGTAACACTATTCCACCAATAAAGTGCTGCTCCCTGCCACTAGAGTTAAGTCTCCTTTTCTGCTCATCATTCAATCCCAAGTTAGTGAAGATCCTTTCACAATTAAATAACCAGTTTTCCACTTCGATGACATCCTCTGTTCTAAAAAAAGGTTGCTCGGCTTGGCATAGTTATTTCCATCTAGGGCCACGAGAATACCTCCTCCAACAACATTACCCACAACTACTCCTATAGCTACATAAGCTTGCATCATATTGACAAAGAACTGACACAACATCCCCATATCTATTGGCATGGTTCCAGCACCTATATTGACATTAGTATTTGGATCACCATTTGTCTATCGACCCAGGTTCCTCTTGGTATTGGCTTGAGCATTTCCATTGGTTGTGGTGCTTCTTCAACCTAGGATTCCTCTTCTGTTTCCTACCTCCATATCTTCCTTTCTTGTATATCTACATACAAGCCTTAGTAAGATACTAAAGTGCACTCTAAGAAATAAGGGAATACGTACTAATATATATATATATATGTATATATATATATATATATATTGTTAACAAGAAATCTTGCCAATGTACCCAATGCTATTCATAAGGTATTCAATTCAAACGAGACCAAGTTATTGAGAAAATCTACACCTTCAGAAACATGCCTTTAGATTAGATTGGCATAGTCGAAATCGTTTAAAGTGTATGTTCTACTGCCTAACCATATTAACTCAATCAATAGGATTTATAAAGCTATCTCAACCTTTCGACCAACTTGGCTTAGCCGAAAGAGTTAATAAAGGTATTCCAGCCCTTCGACAAGGTTGGCCTAGTCGAAAGGCCTCAAAGAATTAACTTTGGGAAGTAATTTTGAGAAATACATCTGATTGAGTCTTCTCCTCCAAGTGGGTTGAATGCAGTTGATCATTCATAATCTAACTACCTTTCGATCACGTCGAAAGGTATCATTCAGTACCTTCCAGTCATATCAAAAGGGGTGCTTACTTCATTAGAATAACCTAACTGCTTTTGACTTCATGGTTTCTTTGCTCTTACTAAAAATACTAATCGAAAGGGTCACTGGTATGTTTTGGGGTTGATCCCCTTTCAGTGAGTTCCACTATGATTGTTAGCAAATTATAAACTATGATTCTTTCGAAAATACCCCTTTCGATCAGGTCGAGATGGGGTTTTCCCTTTCGAAACAGTACTAGCTTATTATTACCTACAATCCACTTTATTTTCCTTATATAAGATCAATCTAGGCATTTCCAAGTTTCGTGAGCTAAACATGGCCAACACCCCATCTTCTCTTTAGCCTTTAGTATTAAATTCAGGTTCTGATGGTGATGTGTATCGATCGGAAACACCTAAGTCAATATTATACATAGTATAGATAAAAGGAAATCATGAGAAAAGTTAAAATCATGTGCAGTTGATCATTAGTTTAGCTAATGATCTAAATGATCTTCCTCGTCGCCAATATCCTTAATGATTAAGCCATCTCCCCTTTTAATTCTTAAACCCAAAATGAGTTACAAGATATAGAGCTTTTTCCCTAATTTGATTTAGGGTTTCTTAATACAATTGTCACTAAGAAAGTAGAGTAAAGAAATTGAAATTAGGGTTCTAGAATTCGGTCCTCAAAACTGGACCCCTTGGGTCTTGTTTATAGATGCAGGTCGGCCCCGTTCTATGCCTCTGCTTTAAACTAGGTCGGAAGGACCCCTTTTATATGCTGCTTCAAAACTTTTGACTGGGTCGTAGGGCCATGACCCTTTCGATGTTGTCGGAAGTTGTCATCTTGTGCTTCTTGGTTTACTCTTTTGCCTCCTTTATCTTTCCCCACACCTTTCGACTAAGTCGAAAGAAGCCTTTATCATCCTTTCGCCTTTATTGGCTTCTAAGCTCTGCTTTCTTCATAGCACCTTTAGACATTGTCAAAAGGTCTTCTGAATGCATCTTCTCCTTCTTTGTTGTTATTGAAAGTAAGTCTGAAGCTTTCGACATTGTTAATAGATCGATTATATTGGTTTCGAAGATATTCAAGTGCGAATGTTTTTGATGAGATTGTGTAGCCTTTGAAAGCATGCCTTAGGACTGGGGCGGAACCTTCTCTTAAAATTATGGGCCTCGACCGGTTCGAAAGGTTTGTATATGCTTTTGAAAAGGTTGAGTTAGGGACGAAGCACTTGACTTCGAAAGGTTTGGCATGTAAGTGGGAGAACATTATCTATTGCCTTTGAAAGGGGTTTCGAAGCTGCCTTTGCTTGTTTATCTATGTTGAAAGATTGAATGTAGCAGAAGGGTATATCTGTTTCCATCTGGGTCGAAAGCCTTTGCACTGTATGAGTAGTTGGTGCGTTCGACCTCTCTGAAACCTGCTTAATGCCTTCGAAACTTCCTTTAATGACCTTTATGTAGTCTAGATCTGTTTCTTCATCGAAACCTCAATCTAACTAATTCTTCTTTCATACTTCTGCTCTTTGGTAGATTTTATGACTAACATTTTGTCCCCTGTATGAAAGCAGCTTTTGTTCTTTAAGACAAAAATCTCATAACATTATACCTTTCCATAACTTTAGTTTTCCTGCAAAATTCAAATTTAGTGGCATTTGTTGTTTTTAGTCCATTATTATACTTACATACGTGTTTAGTGACAGATCGGCATATTTATGCCTTCAAATTTGGGCAGTTAATCGATTATAATTTTGACTTATCAAATATATGTGATGTGTAATAAGTAACTGCTAATGCATATAGTTATGGTTTACGCGCTTCCTGTAAGAAATTGCCAATAGCAAAAAATAGGGAATATGAGTTATTATTCAGAAACTTCCTCAAAAACTTCAAATGATTCTGAATCCTTCATTCCTCTGTTAATGGGCATCATTTAGACTCAATAAACGTTAATTTTAACTTTGGCATTAGGAAGACCAGTTCGAAACTTTCGATTGCCTGTGAAGTTTGGGAGTTGTGATATAATACCCGGAATCCAGATAACAAAATCCAAAAATAGTCCTCAATGTGGCATTTCTAAACTCAGATTCGGGTTTTCATGGTAAATTAAACAGGAATTAGTAGGCAACGGTTTATGTCAATTCCTATCCCAGATCAAGGCATTTGTTAGACAATCATTATTGCAAAGGAATCTCTAACCCAGATTAGAGCACTTATTGTATAAGCAGACTTCCATAGTAGTAGTTGTTAAAATAGAAATCCTTTGCCCAGATTGGGGCATGTGTTCGACAACCAGAATTCCATAGAAATTATCTTTTACAATAGAAGCCATGAACGCATATTAGGATTTTAAGGAAAAATCAGATAATAATCTCAAAACTCAAGTTTGAGTATAAATAATCATAATGATCAATAATGTTCTTATACCCAGATTCAGGCATAATAGAGATAGTGATTAATGAGGTCCCGAAAACCAGAGTCAGATGAAGTCCTAACATGTATGTCCCGATACCCAAACTCAGATATTAACGGATGAAATTCATTTATAATAGGCACGAACCCAGATTCGGTAATTTATAGGTGATTTTAAGAAAAGTAAGTCCCCAAACATAGGTTCGGTTAATGATAAATGGAGCTCTGCTTCACTGCTTTGCTTCTGTCTTCTTTGACATATATGAACTCTTCAGGTTTTGAACATATAGAAATAATTTGATAAGCTATCTCTTGAGTTAGGACATCTTAGTCCATGATTAGATAAGTTGTTCCACTTGATTAGTCTCCTTTGGGCTTTGGACATCTTAGCCAATTATTTGTTGAGCTTCTCTTGGGCTTAGACATCATAGTCTATTGTTAAATGAGCCTCTTTTTGGGCTTCGTCTTAGTCCATTATTGAATGAGCCTCTCTTTGGGCTTGGACGTCTTAGTCCACTGTTGAATGAGCCTCTTCTTGGGCTTGAACGTCTTAGTCCATTGTTGTCCGGTGCTTTTGGTTAGATTATCTTAAAGACTGGAACCAAGGACTTACCCGACCTTCCTCCAAGAGGTGCCCAGCCCTGGCCCTTTTGCGGCGCTGACATGGGTTTGTTTGGTGCTTTACCTTGGCCATCTTATGGCGCGGATAAAGGTTTACTCCATCCTCCCTCTAGGAGGTGCCTTACCTTGGGCCTTTTGCGGTGCGGATAAGGGCTTGGTCGGTGCTTTACCTAGCCATCTTATGGCGCAGATAAATGTCCTCACTCTAATAGATGCCTTGACCTAACCAGAGGCGCGACCAAGGGCTTGTTCGGTGCTTTAACCTGGCCATCTAATGGTGCGACTAAAGACTTACCTACCCTCCCTCCAGAAGGTGCTCTGCCATGGCCATCTTGGCATGGACAGAATTTTTTCTATCATCTAAGCTAGGCTACCATCTTAGGTAGTATCCAAATATAATGTGCATTTCACCATATTGCTATTTGGGTAGCATAATTTGTAGGCTTCCGGGGGAATTACTTTACAGACGACTAATGGTCCGTCCCAGTTTGGTCCTAGGGGTCCATCTGTAGGATTCTTTGTACTGGTCATTACTCTATGGAGTACCAAATCCCCTTCTTGAAATGATTGAGTTCTTACCCTTGAATTGTAATACTTTGAGGATTTTCTTTTATATTCGGCAGTTCTTACCGCTGCTTCATCTCTTAATTCGTGTATCAAGTCCAATGATTCTTTTCTCAGTTCTTGATTTTTATCGAAGGCGTAGGCAATCCTTTGGTGTGAGGGTATCTCAATCACGACTGGTAGCATCTCCTCACACCCATAGGTTAAAAAGTAAGGGGTGTATCCAGTTGCTGTCTTGGCAGACATTCGGTAAGCCCATAGCACAAGTGGCAGCTCTTATACCGAATTTCCCTTTGCGCTGTTTAGTCGCTTTTTCAGAATTGTCTTTATGGTTTTATTTGCATCCTCAATTGCTCCATTAGCTTTTGGATGTGCGACAGATGAAAAACTTTTAATAATCCCACTCTTATGGTAGAAGCGGGAAAATTCTTCGCTTTCAAATTGTGTCCCATTGTCAGAGATTTTCTTCTGGGGAATTCCAAACCTAATTATGATTTCTTGATAATAAACCTGAGTACCTTCGTAGAAGTAATTGTAGGAAGCGTCTCCACTTTAACCCATTTAGTGAAATAATCGATGACAACCACAACATACTTCGCCCTTCCCTTTGAGATTGGTACTAGATCGATTAGGGCAATTCCCCATACATCAAAAGGCTATTGACTCGTAATTGGAGTTAACTGACTTAGGTGCGATCTAGGTATCTTTGAAAACCTTTGACACTTTTCACATCTTCTCACATATTATATGGCTTGGCTCACCATATGTGGCCAATAAAATCCCAGCCTGATTATTTTCTTTGCCAGTTTTGTCCTATTGAATGGTCTCCACATAACCCCTCGTGTGCTTCAGTCATTAATTTTATTCCGTCATGCATGCACACACATTTTAGGTAGGGAAGCGCATATCCATTTTTATAGAGGATTCCATTCATCATCATGAAGGTAGGAGCTTGCCACCTGATTTTTCTTGCTTGTCCATTATCGGATGGGAGTACTCCTTTAACTAGGTACTCAGCAATAGGTAACATCTAAGTGTCATCATATGTGCTTCTTGACCTTGATTGGTCCTTTTTTCCATCTGTTAATTCTTTACCATCTCCTTTTTCCTCTTCCCCTTGAGACTTGGCTCGAGATCTTGTCATAACTAGCAATTCTTTCCCCTGTTTGGATGCTTCATCTTCAATGCTTGGCTTATCCTAATATCCGATTGGGACAATTCGTGTTTCTAGGACTCCCCTTGAGCTGGCAAATTTTGCCAAAGAGTATGCAAGCCTTGGAACTTGATTTATTGAAAAATCCTCAAACGAAGCAAGAATTTGTAATATTTACTTCACATATAAGGATAGTTTGGGATCCTTTGTTTGGTGTATTTGTTTTACTTTATTCACCATCAGTTGAGAGTCACTAAAGATCTTTATTTACGGGATTTTTAGTTCTAACGCCATGGTTAATCCTGCTACCATTAACTCATACTCTGCCACATTATTAGCTACAGAGAATCCCAGTTTCATGGCATAATGCAAACGATGTCCATCTGGGGTTATGATTATATATCCTGCTTTATCCCCTTGTTCATTTGATGCTCCATCCACAAATAATTGCCACATAGGCTTCTAATCATTTTCCTTTTCCAATTACACCTCAATAAAGCTAGGTGCACCCATTGACAAAGTCTGCCAGTGCTTGCCCTTTGATTGCAGCTCGTGGTTGAAATTATATGTTGTATTGACTGAGCTCAATAACCATTTCACCAATCTTCCCGAAGTTTCTGGCTTACTAAAAACTTTCTTAAGAGGAAAGTTGGTCAATACCCTAATCGTATGTGCCTGAAAGTTTGCTTTGAGCTTTAGAGCTATGAGAACCAAGCAATAGGATTATTTTTCTATAATCGAACCTCTGCATCCTTTAATCGCCTGCTTACGTGGTATACTAGGAGCTGTGCCCTATTTTCTTCTCTAATGAGTACTGAACTAACTACATGTTCTGATGCTGCCATGTATAGGTACAATATTTCCCCATCCTCGGGATTTGAAAGTATCGGTGGTTTTTCCAAATGGATTTTTAATTCTAAGAAAGCTTTCCTGCAATCTTCTCCCCATTCGAAGTTCTTCTTTTTCTTAATCACATCGTAGAATGATATATACTTACTAGTAGCTTTTGAGATAAACCTGCTTAGGGCAACTACCATTCCATTTAAGCTTATTACTTCTTTGCTGGTTTTAAGTTCGGCCATGTCCCTTATGGCTTGAATTTGGTCAGGACTTGCTTCGATCCCTTGAGAACTTACCAACTAGCCTAAGAACTTTCTAGAAGGACCTCCAAAAGAACACTTTTGTGGGTTCAATTTCGTTTGATACTTCCGCAATATTTTGAACATTTCCTTTAGATCCTTAAGATGATTCTTAAGTTCCCTAGACTTTACCAACAATTCATCAACATAAACTTCCATGTTTCCGCCGATTTGTTCCCTAAACATTCGATTAACTAATCTTTGATAGGTGGTCCCTGCATTCTTTAGCCCAAATGGCATTGCCTTGTAGCAGTAAATTCCCTATTCAACTATGAAGCTGGTATAATCCTCATCTGGTTTGCACATCGGTATCTAGTTATACCTTGAATAAACATCCATGAGGGATAATAGTTTGTGTCCGCATGTTGCATCTACAAACTAATCTATTCGTGGTACCGAAGAAGCAATCCTTTGGGCTTGCTTTGTTAAATTCCATATAATCAATGCATGGTCTTCATTTCCTGTTTGACTTCTTTACCAAAATTTGGTTGGCCAACCACTTAGGATAATATATCTCCCGGATTAATCCATTCTCAAGGAGTCTACCAACCTCTTCCTTTAGAGTATCCGATCGTACTTTGGCCAATTGTCTCTTTTTTTGCCTTATGGGGGTTGCTCCTGGATTGATATTAAGGGCAAGGCACATGATAGTCGATCAATTCCCACCATATCAGAGTGTGACCAGGCAAACACATCCTTGTTGAGCTTGAGGAACTGAACCAAGTCTTTCTTTAACTTACTATCAAGATCCTTTCCCACCTTAACTATTTTAGAAACATCATTTGAATCTATGTGAGCTTCATCATGATCTTCTATGGGTTTTATCCTCACAGTTTCACCTCGGTAGTCGAACTCTGTGACTATAGGACATTCCTCTGTTGAGTTTGCGTCAGTTCTCTTTCTCTTGCTTCCTGTAGGGATGTATCTTTGATACATGCGTTTGTTGGACCTTTTGATGTTAACCTTTGCTTTGAATGTTGGATGTGAAAATCCATCATCCGAAGGCTGTAAAATAATAAAAGAATAAAAATAAGCAGAATACCACCTTTTGTATTGGTCAAGTGTAGAAAAGCACATTTCTCAGGAGCTAAATTATTCCCCCCGTACAGTTCCCTTGCCTCACTTTGTCAGGAATTTTATCATGAGGTACTTTAGGGAGACAACATCATCGATCTCATGTTGGGCTGGTCTTCCAAAGAAGGCGTTGTAGTACGAAGGTTGATCGATTATCATAAAAATAGTTTTAAATGTTCGGCACGTTAGCGGCACTCCCATCTGTACGGGTATTATCTGCCCCATTGGAGTTGACCCTTTATAGTTAAACCCAAATATTGCTTCTATGCTTGGCTCTAATTTGTGCTTAGGGATGTTCATCCGATCAAGGGCATGCTTGAAGATTACATTGACCACGCTGCCTATGTGGACCAGAATCTTAGAGATAATAGATAACCCAATTTGTGCAGTAATCATGAAGGGGTCATTATGAGGATGATGGACTCCTTTGCATAGCTCTTGTGGTGTAACCATGAGATTAGGCATTTGGATGTTAAGGCATTGGTTTTTCGTTGGAGGCTCTTCTTGGACAAAATAGATCCTCTCTTTTGGCCACTTTTATATGTCTGCTTCGGGCACCCTTACTACTTCCTGCTGGATGTGTCCCACCATGGATCACATCAATCCCATTGATTGGTGTGCTTAAGCTAAGAGGGCCCTCATCTTCTAGAACATTTACAGCGTTGCATGGGCACTTCTGTGGAGCATTTTCTATTCGTTGGGCATTATACTGGTCTTGAACAAATTGTTTTAGCTGGCATTCCCGGGTCAACTTTTGGATTATTCCAGCCATAATTCTGCACTCATCGGTTTTGTGGCCATTAGCTTTGTGGTAAGCACAGTAATCCCCTTCTTTTTTCTACTTGGATTATTCGTGGCTTTGAAGGAGGTTGGAAAGTTTACTCTTTCCTTATCTATAGCATATATGTAAGACAATGGCTTGTTTAAGGCAACCATGTTAGCAAGCAGTTCTTCCCATTTGGTCCTTTTATGGCCATGGTCCAAGCCAAATCTTCCCCCTTCCTTCCTGGGAATTATTCTACTTGGTATACTAAAGCTCATCCATTCGACTGAACTTGTCTGCTTGAAAGTGAAAGTCTTGTAGATCTTTGTAGCCAGTAACAAAAGATGTTTCCAGAAAGGGGTATTCTCAATCAAGCCAAAATGGACAGTTATGAGCTTATCACGATCGTTCATTTCTTTGCCTTTAAAGCTTCATCGTTGAACCTTCTCAAGTAGTCCCTAAAGACTCTCCCTACCTATGTTTTATATTTTCCAATAATGTATAGTCGATAGTAGGATCCTTGCATATATAAAATTGGACTAGGAACTCGTAAGAATGTTACTTCCAAGATTATATGGTCTTTTCCCTATATTGCCTATACCATTTGGCTGCCGCTTGGAGAGTAACGGGGAACAGTTGGCACATAACTACCCAATAAGCATTATACAAATCCATCTGGGTGTCAAAAGACATAAGATGATCACCGGGGTTCTTAACCCCATGATATTTCAGGGATGGGGTTTTGACATATGGAGGTATTACTGTAGTCATGATCTCTTTGGTGAAAGGTGGAACCCTCTCATTGTCATTGACATTTTCATCCACAGTTCTTTTTTCCTTTGGAGTTTATAGCATCTTTGATAGCATTATTAGCAGCAACTTTTAGGAAAGCTTCGACATTGCCGTAATTATTATAAACTCCTCCCTGATGATTGGCTCTTGTTTGGGGAAGTTCCCTTTTTTCAAGGAGGTCAAGTCCACTTTGACTTTGCATTCTTCGGAATTAATCTTTAGATTCCTCCTTGGAGGGACCACCTCTTCTCTTTGAGTCTGTCTCGAGGTCATTGAAGATTTTTGAGACGAGCTCATCTTTAGCCTTTCCTGCATTTCTTGCAATTATTATTCCAAGCGCTTGATTTTTGTTGTGTTTTCATCTTGTTGTGCTGGTGATAAAGTCTTTCCTCGAATGGCCCCATATAGGTTAAATGATGGAGCTATATTTTTTTCCAAAGTGGTAGTGTGTATTGCCTCCTCCATAATTCCACTCAAATGCTTTGACCTCATTTTTCCTATGCAAGAGAAATGAACCGTAATTAATCTACATACGGTGACAACGTCGAAGATTCGAGCCCTCCTTCTAGCGCCAAAAATGTTAACAAGAAACCTTGTCAACGTCCCCAATGCTATTCATAAGGTGATTCAATTTAAACAAGACCAAGTTATAGAGAAGATCTTTCCCTTCGAAAACATGCCTTTTGATCAGATTGGCATAGTAGAAAGGGTTTAAGTGTATGTTCTAACCCTTGACCAAGTTGATTTAATCAATAGAATTGATGAAGCTATCTCAAACTTTCAACTAGCTAGGCTTAGTCGAAAGATTTAATAAAGTTATTCCAGCCCTTCTACTAGGTTGGCTTAGTCGAAAGGCCTCAAAGAGTTAGCTTCGGGATGTAGTTTTGAGAAATAGATCTGGTTGAGTCTTCTCCTCATAGTGGGTCGAATGCGGCTAATCAGTCATACTCTATATACCTTTCGATCATGTCAAAAGTTATCATTCAGTACTCAGTACCTTCTAGTCATATAAGATTGATCTAGGCATTTTCAACTTTCATGAGCTAAACATGGTCGACAACCATATCATCTCTTTAGCCTTTAGTGTTAAATACGGGTTCTGAAAATGATGTGTATCGATTGGAAATGCCCATGCCGATCTTATACATAGCACAGATAAAAAGAAATCACGAGAAAAGGTTAGAATGATATGCAATTGATCATTAGTCTAGCTAATGATCTAAATGATTTTCCTCATCGCCAGCATCCTTCAAGCAATCTCCCCTTTGTATTTATAAACCAAAAATCAGTTACAAGATATAGAGCTTTTTCCCTAGTTTGATTTAGGGTTTCTTTAGAATACAATTGTCACTAAGAAAGTAGAGTAAAGAAATTGAATTCAGGATTTAAGAATTTGGTCTCTAAAATTGGACCCCTTGGGCCTTATTTATAGATGCAAGTTAACCCCCTTTGGCGCCTCTGCTTTCGACAGGGTCAGAATGTCCCCTTTTTATATTCTACTTCAAGCCTTTCGACTTGGTCGTAAGGATATGCCCCTTTCGCTGTTGTCAAAAGGTGTTCTCTTGTGCTTCTTGGTTTACCCCTTTGTCTCCTTTATCTTTTTTCTAGACCTTTCAACTGAGTCAAAAGAAGCCTTTATCATCGTTTTTCTTTTGTTGACTTCTGAGCACTGCTTTCTTCACAGCACCTTCGACATTGTCGTAATGTCTTCTGAATGCATCTTCTCCTTCTTTATTGTTATTGAAAGTAAGTTCGAAGCTTTCGGCACTGTCCATAGGTCGATTATATTGGTTTCTAAGATATTCAAGTGTGAATGACTTTGATAAGGTTGTGTAGCCTTTAAAAGCAAGCCTTATGATTGGGGCGGAACCTTCTCTTAAAATTATGGGCCTTGATCGGTTCGAATGGCTTGTATATGCTTTCCAAAAGGTTGAGTTAGGGGCAAAACCTTTGACTTTAAAAGGTTTGACATGTAAGTGGAAGAACATCATCTATTTCCTTTCGAAAGGGGTTCTTAAGCTGTCCTTGCTCGTTTATTTGTGTCAAAAGATTGAAAGTAGCGGAGGGGTATATCTGTTTCCATCTAGGTTGAAAGCTTTTGCACTGTATGATCAGTTGGTGCTTTTGACCTCTTCGAGGCCTGCTTAATGTCTTCGAAACATCCCCTTATGACTTTTATGAAGTCTAGATCCGTTTTTCATTGAAACCTCAATCGTACAAATCTTTCTTTCATACTTTTGCTCTTAAGTAGATTTTATAGCTAACATATATATGTATGTATGTATGTATATAACAAAAACAAGTACGTTACTATGGCATTAAATCAACCCCGGTCTCATTTTTGATTCATTGGATTATGGTTCCAAAATCTTTAAGGTTTAATTTTTTTTGCTTAAACCAATGCTCTAATAACAACTTGTAACATCCGCTACTTGGAGGCTCAAAACTAACTGCTATGGATGCTGCCATCATCCATAATTTTTAATTCTTGGTGAGCAAATATGGTAATATTATATACATTGATGTAATAAAAACATATGAATATGAAAAAAAATTAAACTCATAAAACAATTTTCTTATTCCACTTCAAATCATATTTCAAATTTATTACATAATCCCAATTCTTGAACCACGTTCATTGAATTATAATTATTACAAAATACAGTATGAGCGATATATGAAGATGCTCCCTGATTGATCAGAGTCTAAATAGAGGCAATTAAAAAAATTTGTCATTACATCCAAAATATGACGGAATCAAACGGAAAGACCTCTTAATAGCTAGCTTACCTCCTGCATGTCTCCAAAAGCTTATTCCTCTAAAGGAGAACCTAAAAACCTCAACTGTTAGACTATTCAAAATCAAATGAACACCCGAGAGTTTAAGGGGAAAACATAAACTTTGAGCCAGACAAAAAGTCTGGTATGAATAATAACCTACCATCTCAAACCATATAGATATCTAGTGAGACCACGTCGCTTAGAGGAATGGATTTTCCTCTCACTGTTATCTTAAACCAGCTTATAACAGCCATGCAATGTGCACCTACATTCACAATGGTCAAGACATAACACAACAAAAGTATTATGACGATATGCAAACGTGCAGTATGTCCTAAATTTCACATCCCCATCTATCTCAAGTTATTGTTTCTAGGGTCACTATTAACCTATTAGTTTTCATGGGCTGACTGAAAACCAGTTAATTTTTTTAAGGAATTCCTATAAACCTTCATATTTTTCATGGAGTCACTATAAACCTATTGGTTCCTACCAATACCATGATCCAATCATCATGGGATCTCTAAGAACCTATTGGTATCTACCAATAACTTTCTCCAATCATAGTTTTCATGGGTAACTATGAACTTATTGGGTTCTCTAATAACTATTCTCATGTCATAGTTTTCATGGGATCACTATGAACCTATTGATCTCTTTCAATAAATTGTTCGGACATAGTTTTCATGGGATCACTAAGAACCTATTGGCCCGTGCCAATTACAATCTTTATACATAGTTTTCTTAGGCTTACTAAGATTCTGTCTAAACCAATAACTGTTGATCATCTTTTAGGCATCCAATGCTCCAGTCTATCTAACCTTCTAGATGCAATTTTAATCATACAGGAGTTAGTTTAAGTTATATTCGCTATTGGGTCAACCTAGCCGGTTATTCTACCCTTTCCTCACCCGAAATTTGGTTATGGATTAATAATGAAGCGAAAGTGATTACAGCAACATGCATAATAACTGATCAAATAATATCTCAATGTAAAAATCCATGGTTTTATTTCCTTGTAATCATTTTTTAATACAATATGGTTAATACTCTTAACCTGCAATCCTTAACAAGGAAAACATCTTCAAAAACTCCAAAGCTTAATGCCATTTCAAAACTCTTTCATATTGCCATGATTTACTTTTAAAAATGAGATGGGTTTTCTTATTTAAAAAGTAAGGCTTTCGAAACCTTAGGCTATCTCTTCCAAAACCATTAAAAACAAACCTTTTGAAAGTATTCAAACCTTCCTTTCAAAATACTTAAAGATACACCTTTTGAAATACTCAAAACATTCCTTCCAAAAGCATTGAAACCTCCTTACGAAACCATTAAAGATTTACCTTTCAAAAAGCTTAAAAAATTCATTTTGAAACCATTAAACCTTCCTTTCGAAACCATTAAAGATTTACCTTTTAAAACGCTTAAAGCTTATCTTTCGAAGGCACTTAGTTCAAGTAAAATTAATGGAAGCATAGTTACAAAACCATTTGAAAGTATCTCTTTCAAAAACATTGGGTTTAACATTAAATATAACTTGTGGGTCAACGAAAAATGAAAGTGAAAGTAACCCTTCCAGAAGTATCGATTTTCGAATAAAAGAATTAGGGAAAGGATATCTCCAAAACCACCCTCTCGAAAGCATTGATAAAAGCCACTATTAGAACCCTTTCGAAAGAATTAGGAAGGCGGCTTCAAATTTTACAAGGGCGAAAGCTTCCCTTCCAAAAGCATTGATTTAAAGTTATTAAAAAGCAGTCTTTAACAAATTCGAAAGGCATGAATGCGACATCTAGGTTCCGACCAGGTTCAAAAGCAGTAATTCATTCAAAAGCTAATTAAAGGTGGCTTCAACCCATCGAAAGCAAGCTTCAACACCGTCCCTTCCACCTTTCTCCAGTCCACTCTGTACTAATCTTGATACCCTATGCATTGGTTTTGAATCGGTCCAAAAGGCCTTGTGGGCATGATTTCGAAAGCACGTAAAAGAAAATGGCATGGTAGTAATCCGAAACGAAACTGTTCTTATGCTAATAAAAGAAATTCCTTTTCACCTAACTTGCCTAATTTGACAAAATATGATTGGTTACCAATCTTTTATCAAAAATACTTTTCCAAAAGGGCCATCGAATTCATCAATTAATAATTGAAAATGCTTTAACAAATAAGCACTTCTCCTTAATAAAACAATTAAAACGTTTAAGTCCCCAAACTTAACTAATTTAATTTCCATAATAAATCACTTGGGAAAAATCCCCAAAATTCATCATAACTCGTTTTTAATATATTTTCTAACATATAGAAATTTCACGCCCAATGTCCTTTATATAATTGCCATCGTTAATTTAAACCTAAAATTATCTATTTCTTTCATTTAAAAATTCGTAATAAATTATCAATAGTTTGGAATATTATGAAAATTTAAACCCATCTCCAAAATAATGTTTTTCATAACATATTCAAACATCATGGCTTTCAAAATCAATTTATACATTTTAACCTTAAAATCAAATTATATCATTACACAAAAATCCTTGTTTAAATCAAAATATGGCATATAATCACAACATATCATCATTCATCCATCCAAACTGTTTTAAAAACTTAAACCCAAAATTAAAATGTTCAATAAAACACATATGGGATGGTTTAGATTATAATTCAATTTGTTTGGATAAGGAACTTAAGATTTGTTTTTGCTTAATTCTTCCATGCTTAAATCTTAGCTTCTAATTGATTTTGATCTTCTTTTTCTCCTACGGTAATGGTTGGCCTTGATGTTCTTTTTGTTTATGTTTTTGTTTTTATGGAAGTATGAATGAGAAAAGGCAAGGGTTGATGGGTTATGAGGTTATGTACGGCTATTCCCAGATTAACGTTGCCTTATTCCCTTAGATATTTAACTCATAAAACCATCTTATAAACTTATTTAGTTAAGGCTTGACCCTGTTTAGTTTTCAAATCTCAATCGCCTTATCACTATAATCTCTACATTATTCTATCTAATTTATCTAATTAAATCTCCTAAATAATGTTATTTAAACTTAGGGGTGTTATAGTGTAGCACCCTACGTTTTTACATTATTTAGGAAATTTACTTAGTTGAATTAAATTAAATAATATGGGACTGATTAATGGATTGAGATTTGTGAATTAATTAAGGGGTAGCCATGCTATGTTAATAACTAAACATTGAATTAAAGCATTAAGGTGTTAGAAAATAGAGGGAGGAATGTGAAAATGATTAAACTTACACCCTAAACCCTTAGGAAAACGAACATACCCTCATTTCATTTTATCACAAATGAAAATAACCATAATAAGGCCGACCACCATTAGCAAAGGAGAATAAGAGGAAAACTAAAGTTCTTAAGAGGAAAATCAAATCATCTCACATACTAAGCACAAAGCTAAGGTGAATATTGGCTACATCTCACTTTTCTATATGCTTTTGGTTTTAAGATGAAACCTGAATTTACCTTGGATGATTTAGCTATGATTCTGAAGAGCAAAATGTTTATATGTACATGTTGATGATTTAATCTTGTTCATATGGAATTTTATAACATGTTTTGATGTGAAAACCCTATTTAATTACATCCAAATGTCTTGCGAATTTAGATATAGACCGAAAATGATATTATAGATATGGATTTTAATTTTCATATTTTTGTGAATTAATGTGGATTTTATATTAATTTTCTAGTGAAAAAATGATTTATTGGGTTATAAATTATTTACAGCGAAATAATTAATTATTTAGGTCTGAAATTTATATATGTTAGAAAACATAATGAAAAGGACTTTTTGAAATTTTTATAGAATTTTCCTAAGTGATTTGATGAACATATAAAATTATTTAAGGTATGAGACTTAATTGTTTTATATATTTAATCAAGGAGAAGAGATATTTTGTAAAATACAATTATTGTTTATTTCTGAAAATATTGGCAGCACTTTTGAAAAAAGTATTTAGCAACCAACGGTAATTTTGACAAATAATAGCAGGTTAGTTAAAAAGTGTTTCTCTTTAAAGTTTAAAACAAAAATTACATGTTTAATGATGTTCTGCCACTTTTGGCATCAAAGGTTCCGACTAGGACGTTTCTCCACCATGATTTGGAAACCAATGCGCATGGTATTAAGTTACTTGGTTCGTAGCATAGTGGATAAAAGCGGAAGGTACATAGTCGAAACGTTGGGTTCCGAAGGGGTTAGAGTATGCCTTTGTTTTAAATTTAAATAAATCCTGCTTTACTTTCGAAAGCATAGCTTTTGACACAGTTGGCTTGCGACTATGTCAAATGTTTTTAAAGAAAAGGTTTCAAATGGGTTGCTTTCTTCTGTTTTAAGTAATGCTTTTGACGATGTCGAGACCCCTTGCTGTCGTCTTTCTAGCTTTCGAAGTTAATGGTTTCGAAAGGTGTACTTAGTTTTTTAAAATTAGCCACTTCTCCAATGCTTTTGAAAGGGTGGTTTCGACACCATCTATTCTTTACTTAGGGATAGCTTTTGAAAGGTAGGCTTTCGACTTAAATGATTTTGTTGACCCTTTTGTTCCGATTGAAGTATAACCTGAAGGTTTTGAAGGAGATGATTTAAGTGGTTTCGAAAGGTGTTTTTCCACATGTTTAAAATTGAACCCAAGTGCTTTCAAAAGGGTTTAAAAATGATTTCGAAGGGATGGTTCCTTAAGGTTTTTCAAAGAAGTCAAAAGGCAATGTTTTCCGATGGTTTCGAAAGAGTTGAAATGGAAGGTTTTTCCAAAGGTTTCTAAAGGCAATGTTTTGAAGTGTTTTATGATATGATGTCTAAGGTTTTAAAGCTTTCGAATGGGTGGTTTTAAGCGTTTCGAAAGGGTTTCGAATATGGTTTTGAAAGGAAGGTTTTGGCCTTTCGACCTAGATAAATAAAGGGTTTTACCTATTTTTGAAAGAGATGCTTTCAATGGGTCTTGAAAAGGGTACTTTCAACAGAATCGAAAGGGGTACTTTAAAACATTCAAATGTTATCATCAACTATAGTTTGAGTAAAGTGTGTGTGTTTATATATATATGTATGTATGTATGTATGTATGTATGTATATATATATATATATATATATATATATATAACATGGCAATGTGATTTTGAGTAAAGCATATAGTATGAATGTTTTCCTTGTTTAAGCTTGGTTGAAAAGGGTTTAATTCAATTTTAGACGAAAAAGGTTTTTCAAGGAAAATTATGGGAAGGTATCCCTTAGTAAAATGACTCAGATGTTAGAATACCAGATGAGTCTGGTATATGGTCGCACCCTATAAATTAGTTATTGGCCCCGACTAATTTAGACCAAAATTCCAGTGTGTAGGGCTTTGTTACATGTAAGACTAAAAATGTGATTACACACAGAAGGGAATGCACGTTTGTATACATATAGGTTATTGGTGAGCCTGCCAGACTATTAGAATCAGGTAACCATGGGAGATGTTAAGTTAGGGACAGACCATTCAGAAGGGAAGTATTTAACAGATGTTAAGGACAGACCATCCGGAAGAGGTGTATTAACATATATTAGATTATTTTGTTATTTTGTATGGTGGACCCGTGTCAGCCAAAGGTTAATAGTCAGCCAAATAAAACTAAAGTGTTAAACAGATAGTTCTTTTATTACCTAATATGTATGTTTACATAATGATGCTTTAAAGTGTTTAACCATTTTTGATTGCAGGAAAAGATTTGCAAAAGATATGTTTTAAAACATTGTTAGTGAGGGAAAACCCGTTACGCTAAGCGGCATGGTCTCACTTAACATTAATAACTGGGATGTACAGTATTAATCACACTAGGCTTTATGTGTGACTCGAAGTTTATGTTTTTCCCTTAAACGCTCGGGTGTTCAAGATTAATTTGAGTAGGCTGAGGGTTGAGGCTTTCAGGTTTTAGTAGGATGACGAATAATGCTACCGGAGGCGAGCAAGATGCTAACGGATAACTATTTAGGAATTGCAGGTCTTTTTTTGTGTTTATTGCCGCAATGAATTAAGTTAGTTATGACTCCGATCAACCATAGGGGAATCTTCATATATCTCTCTAGGCGTACTTTGTAATAATTATATTTTATCTTTGCTTGGGAAACATTATAGGATTATGCAATTTGAATATGGAACATATGTTTTGAAATGTAATGGAAAATTCTATTTTGAAATCGGTGATTTGTTTCATATTCAAGTGCTTCAGATACTATAGATACCATTAACATAGTTGTATTTAGTCGCTGGAATTTAATACCATAGATGATTGTAGCATCTGTAGTGCTTAGCTTTGGGATTCTAGATAGGGGATGTTACAACTTGGCATGAGAGCTTAGGTTTATGAAATACTTTTACTAAAAATGATTTTCAAAAACATAATCCTTAGGAATTAGAGTTAAGGTCGGGGTATAGGATAATGCTATAGTAACGTACTTGTATTTGCTATATATGTAAGTATACGCTTTTCTCTAGACTCCTAACTTTGTTAGGCTATTCTTCTATATCTCACTAGATTTGGATATTGATATGGACTGAAGAAGAGGCGGAGTTAATGTAGGAGGAGACATCACAACCACAAATGGAAATTCCCGACCAAACATAAGGAGGACTTAAGGTTGTGCTCAAGCTGAAAACGTAGGTGCTGGAGTCCCACAGGTAGATATGGGGGCTATGTACTAGTTTTCCTTAAATATGATGCAAGCTTGGATCGCTGTTGGAGTTGTTGGAGGAATGCTAATGGAAGAGTTCAGAAAGCTCCAGTGGTCAACCGTTATGCTAACCTTAGTAGGGACTATGCTAGGCTTGGAGGGAAGCCGTTTATCGGAAATGAAGATGCTATAGAAGTAGAAAACTGATTGTTGCATTGTGAAAGGATATTATCTGATTTAGGGCTCAATAACGAGCAGAAGAGAAGTTTGGCCTCGAGACATCTTCAAGTGGCATCTTTGTTTTGGTGGAACAATGGACGGATGGAGTAAATGATGAGGAGATGACATGGGATGAGTTTAGGAGAAGGTTCTAGGAGAGGTTCAAGCGCTTCTGACATTATAGATACCATTAACATAACCATATTTAGTCGCTGGAAGTTAATACTATTGATGACTACAGCATCTATAGCACTTAGCTTTGGACCCCTAGATAGAGATGTTACATACATCCCGAAGAATAGTTTCCCACTCCGAAGGATAGATCAGCTGGTAGAATTGACAACCAAACATGAATTGCTCTCATTCATAGACTCTGGATACAATCAGATTCCAATGCATGTCATGGACGAGGAACACTCGGGCATTATAGTCAACCTAGGACTGTATATCTATCTCGTCTCGCCCTTTAGATTAATGAATCCTGGATCAACCTAACAAAGACTAGTTAAAAAGATGTTCAAAGATCAGATTGGACATTTACTGGAAGTCTATATGGATGACGTGCTCTTAAAGTCACGACATTCACAAAATGTTACTCTAAAAATCAGCCTTTTGACTTTGTCGAAACTGTTATGAGAAAAAGTGAGAAGGATAAGAGAAGAATTTTCCAGCTAAGCCTTCGAAGGAGTCGATGGGAAGCTATCGTCAAATTTTGAAAGTTTCGAAACCTTTTGAAGGTGTTGGATGACTTCTACAACAAATATCCAGTGAGTCCGTACCTTTCGAAGGAGACAAAGGAGTCGAAAGCACCTTTCCACCGTCAGCAGCCACCTTTCGATTGGGTCATTTCATATGCATAATGATTTTTCGATTGGGTCAAAGCAGCACATTTCGAAGACAATGAGAACAGGTATTTGCATATGCGCCAAAACTTTCGACACTAAAGGTTTCTCTTTCATTTAAACTAAGTGAAAGCAAGCATGGTCCTAAGCAGCCCCTTCAAAAAATACTGTAAGCCTTTCAAACCGGTCAAAGACAATGTTTTCCAGAGGGATTCCCCATCAAATCAAAAACAAAAGCTCAGACGTAACCAACATCGTCGAAACCATTAAACAATGTCTATCGACAGAGTTGGAAGCACTTATAAGGCAACATAAATAGGAGAGGCGTAGCCCTTCCTTTGGACTAAGATGAAGCATACTTAAGTCCTTCAACAGCCACATTTCGACCAAGACAAAAGAATCAGGGTCGAAAAGTGCAGATCGACATCTAGAAATAAGACCCAACGGGTCATGTTTTGGGGATCCGGTTCCTTCCGTTCCAAAATTGTATTTCTTTAATCAAATGTGTTATAACCCTAGTTACAAAATTAATTTGGGGATTTGAAGCAATAAAGTCATCTTTGCTTGTAAAAGGGAAGTTTCAAGTATTTTAGATTACTTTGTTATTTCATCAAAGTTCTTGTCAGTTTCACTCTTGTGTTACAAGTTTTGCTTTCATCGAAAGGCCTTTGTTAACACAGTCGAAACCAAGCAGATTTAAATGACTTAAAGTTCATGCTTCAAGTAACCTTCCTCTATGTTGTTTCTTTGGTCAAGGTGGGAACCAAGTCAAAACTTACTTAACCTTCTACTAATCCAAGGAGACCAAGGTCCGAGCTTTCGATAAGGCCGAAACCCCTTTTTTTATCTTTAACCCAAGCCCAAGCCACTCGACTGCTTAAGTCCTCCGACCTAGTTGAAACCAACCAAAATAAACCTATATAGGATATCTTAACTGAATCAAAAAGGAAAGCATTCGAAATAAAATCCGTACTAACTCAATTAGGTTGAAAGGTCATTAAGCACAAAAGCCAATCCTTTCGATTGAGTCGATAGGTTGATCTGGAAAACTTCAGCCTACTAAAGCCTATTCGAAAGGAAATTAAAGAAGGATACTTACCTTACTTCCTACTCTACTGACCTAAAGGATAACCTTTATTCCTTAACACAACCTTGTAGTGTTGACAAGAAATCTTGTTAACATTTTTGGTGCTAGAAGGATGGCTCAAACCTCCAACTTGGTTAATCCCCTAGCACTGCTATTCTCTAACCCTATTTAACCCTGTCTCAAGTTCATATACTTTGGTTTAATCATGGCCAGAAGAATTAAGTGATTTGAACGACTGTAATCTGAGCCACACTTGAAAAGATCTCCTCTATAGTCAACAAGGAATCCAGCCAAGATGAAGAGCAAAGGTTAAGGCTAGAAGTTCTTAGAATTATAAACCAAAAAAGGGAATCATAAAGTCCTAAGAAATAGAGCTTAAACCTCTTTCATTTGGCCTCACTCCTATCTTTGCATTAGGAGAGGAAACAAATGGAAGTGACTATGTATTCAATCAAATGAGAGGAACCATCCAATAATATTCCAAAGGCACCATCTTTGAGAAAGAGTTAATGAATGATTACAATGCTTTTGCACATAAATGGCAATCGACAACAGCAAGAACACTTCCAACTCAAGAAATTCAAAGGGTGGAAAAAAGAAAAGCAATTGAACAACATGAAAATATAAGGCCAAGAAAGAAAAATTCAAAAAGCCATCCGCAAAATCAAGCTTCAAATCTGGACTTCCAAAGGAGTGAAATTTAACAACATCCATAGAGAATGTCTACTTACTATCTAAGGATGAACTTAACTATTGGCCATCACAAAAGAAAAAGCCAAAACATGAAAGCAATCTGGGAGGATCCTATTGCCACTACCATATGATGAATTTCCATAAAACCAATTATTACGGAGCCCAAGAAGGGACGATTATAAATTTCTTCCAACAAGGAAAGACTCGTGAATTTGTAAAAGGAATATGAGGCAAACTCAATAAAGAGCTACATTTCATAAAAAGAAAATCTACATGGTTGGTAGTGAAATGCTCCTTCTATTTGGATACTACCTAAGATGGTAGTCTACATAAGATGGCAGAAAAGCCTCTGTCTGCGCAGAGTTAGCCAGGGCAGAGCACCTCCTGTAGGGAGGGTGGGTAAGCCTTTAGCGGCGCCATAAGATGGCCAAGTTAAAACACTAGACAAGCCCTTGGCTGTGCCTCTAGTCAGGTCAAGAAACCTCCTTGAGGGAGGACAGAGTAAGCCTTTAGCCATGCCATAAGATGGCAAGGTTAAAGTACCAAACTAGCCCTTATTTACGCCACACTATGGCCAGGATAAGGCACCTCCTGGAGGGATAACGGAGTAAGCCTTTATCCATGCCATAAGATGGCCAAGGTAAAGCAAATACCAAGCCTCTGTCTACGTCGCAAAAGGGCCAAGGCAAGGCGCCTCCTGGAGGGAGGTTGGGTAAGACCTTGTTTCCAGCCTCTAAGATGAGCTAACAAAGAACACTGGACAACAATGGACTAAGACATCCAGGCCCAAGAAGAGGCCCATCAAACAATGGACTAAGATGTACAATCCCCAAAGGGGGTACATACAGCAATGGCCTTAGATGTCTAAGCCCGAGAAGTGGCTCATCAAATCACGAACTAAGATGTTCAAGCTCAAGAAAAGGCATTTTTCAATTACGAATTGAGACTTAAAAGATCAAGAGATAGCTAACCAAGTTACTTTTATGCAAGACCTGAATGGTTGGCACATCAAAGGAGTAGAATAGAGCTCCACTTCTTAATACCAAATCTGGGTTTCGGGACTTTCGTATCAGAATTTCTTCAATTAATACCCAAATCTAGGTTTCGGGGCTTTCATTTCTAAACATCACCCATTAATACCCGAATCTGGGTTTCGGGACTCTTATATCGGAACTTCACCAATTAATACCTGAAATTGGGTTTTGAGATGTTAATTTCAGGACTTCATTTACTAATAGCCGAATTTGGGTTTCGGGTCATTATTGATCATTGACTATCTTTATTATACCCGAATCTAGTTATCGAGACTGTTACTTATTTAAGCCCTAATCTGGTTGTAATTTCAATAATGAATTTCTGTTTATCTATCACAAATGTCCGAATTTGGATTAAAGAATGCTCTCCAGAAGATTATAATAAGCTTCCATTGATGCCCAAATCCGGGTCTTAGATTTATAAGTTTCCAAATCTTACTAATACCCAAGAATAGGTCAATGGGTTTCTACTACAAATATTTAGACAATGATTCTAAGATTCAATCCCATATTAACTATCTCTTCAAAAATTACTATCTAATATTTAGCCTTGTGATAAGATGGGATTTCCTGTTAATAAATTTCAGATATTCCAACCAAATGGTCGAAGTTAAATTCTTGATTATCTCTCATCGCTGTTGAAGGATGTGATTTGGATGTTTACTATAAACTACTTTTCGTGCAATTAACAAAATAATTTGTTAATTTAAGCAAATGTTATAGATGGACCGGTATGTCAATTTCAAGCCAACAATTAGAAATATTGTTTGTATCATACTTTTCAGGGAAATTAGCATAGGAAAGAGAAATTTAAGATTCAACAAATACGGAAGTAATGAATGAGCTATCAAAAAGCATTTCAAAAGTGACATTGCAGAAAAGGATTACAAATCATGTGATATTTGCAAAAGTTATGTGATTTACATAAGTCACGAAATAATTTACAAAACAATGAAGTTGTTTGCATATATAAAAAGGGTTCATACATTTCAAAAATACAGATATATCATATATCTTGGGTGGATTTGCTAAGATTCTCAACAATAGAAGGATCAATTAGGTGATGAATTGCTAAAGCTTTCTTTAATTTATATACATAATTTGGAAATTTATTATCTTCAAAAAAGTGGAGGTTGTTCAACATAAACATCTTCTTTTACAAAATCATTTAGAAAAGCACTTTTAACATCCATTTGATATAATTTGGAATTATTGTAGGTTGTGAAAGCAAGTAGAATCCTGGTAGCTTCTAGTCTTGCTACGGATGCAAAGGTTTCGTCATAATCAATTCCTTCTTCTTGACAATAACCTTGCACAACTAAACGAGCTTTATTTCTCGTGACCTCACCATGTTCATTCATTTTATTTTTATTAACCCAATTTGTTCCAATTATACTTTTGTCCTCAGGTCTAGGAACAAGTTCCCAAACATCATTTATGATGAATTGATTCAATTTTTCTTGCATAGCAAGAATCCGTGGATCATCAGATGATGCTTCCTTTGGATTTTTAAGTTTAATTGTTGATATAAAAGCTACATTACTCATACTATTTAGTTGATTTCTTATTTAAATTATAGATTCAATATTTTCAAGTATATTTTCTACAGGATGATCTTTTAATAGCCTAATTTATTAGGTTGAATAATTTCACAATTAGTTTTATTAGGTTCATTATTTAAAGTTACAAAATCTTCTCCATCTTCTATTTGTACAGTATCTTTAAAATTTCCATCAAAAGATACATGCATTGTTTCTTCAATAGTGTTAGTTTTTAAATTATAAACTCTAAATGCTTTTCTTCTATTATAATATCCAATGAAGATACCTTTGTCGGATTTAGGTTCAAATTTATCTAAATTATCTTGTGTATTAAGAATAAAACACTTGCTACCAAAAACTGTAAAATAAGCTAGTATAGATTTCTTATTGTAAAGTAATTCATATGGTGTTTTATTAGTTAATGGTCTAATTAGAATCCTATTTAATATATAACAAGCTGTAGCGACTGCTTCAGCCCAAAAGTTTTTAGGTAAGTTACTATCAGAAAGCATTGTTCTACCACACTCTTGAATCGTTCTATCCTTACGTTCTACCAATCTGTTTTGTTGTGGAGTTCTTGGGAAAGAGAAATTATGAGTAATTCCTTTTTTATTATAGAAATTCTCAATATTTTCATTTTAAAATTCTCCACCGTGATCACTACGAATAATTTTTTTTAAAGAAAGTTGATTTTCAATACTTTTAGCCAAATTTTTAAATAATTCAAAAGCATCATTTTTAAGTTTAAAAAAAATTGCCCAAGTATATCTAGAATAATCATCTACAATTACAAAAACATATTTATTGCGATTAATTGATTGAACTTGAGATGGACCAAATAAATCTAAATGAAGTAATTCTAGAGGTTTAGAAGTAGAAATCATATCTTTCAATTTAAATGAACTTTTCCTGATTGGCAAGCATCACATATACTATCTACTTTAAAGTTTAGCTTGGGAAGACCTCTAACTAAGTCAAGTTTTGATAACCTAGATAATAGTTTTAAACTTAAATAACCAAATCTTTTATGCCAAATCCAAGGTCACTTGTATTAGCCAAAAGACATAAGTTATCATTTCAAACTTTCATACTAAGGATGTAAATATTTTTCTTCCTAATTCCTTCAAAGATAATATTTGACTTATTATCTTCGATGTGACACTTATCTTTTTCAAATTTAATTTTAAATCCTTTATCGCATAGCTGACTTATACTAAGCAAAAAATGTTTTAAATTCCTAACTAGCAAAATATCAGAAATAAGAGGAGTTTTAGAATTACCGACATTGCCGATGCCAATCACATATCCTTTAGAGTTATCTCCGAAGTAGACCAATCCACCATCTTGATATATAATGTCATTGAGTATCTTGGGATTTCCAGTCATATGTCTTGAGAAACCAATATCAAATATCCATATATCTTTCTCATTTTCGCACAGTTTGTCCGTTGGTTTTTGATTCTTCAAAAGCCATATAACATGTCTGTTCCTGCATAACAAACCAATTCGGTAGATAACTTGATTTTTCATAAAAACTATATGCAGACTTATGATACTTTGATGAAATTCATAAATTCAAACTAGTATTAGCAAAATTTCCTAAAAATTCCATTTTAACTTTTCAAGTTTCAGATTATGAAAACTATGAAAACCTATGCTCTGATACCAATTGAAAGGGAGTGCGGATTAAGGATCTTAAGGCTAATTTAACACTAGAAGGGTGGTGAATAGTGTTTATTGGATTCTAAGACTTATGTGGACTAATTTAAAATTATGATACAAACAAATGCAGAACTTAATCACAAAACAATCATAAAATCAAACAAAGATGCAGCAAGTAAATAAAAAGAAGTAAAAGGAAAGAACACACCGGATTTTATACTGGTTCGGAGTTACCTTACATCCAGTCCGTACTAAGACAAACCATCTCATATAGATTTTTATTATACTAATGTCGGGATTACAATCTTTAATTTCTAAATGCCTTGAGGTACCCTCCTGTCTCACGTGTGCGGGGCGAACTCTCTTGATTTACGGGCCATAAGATTACCCAATTGATTTCCAGGCACAACCACACCTTATAGTGAGACTCGATAAACTTTTTATTACAAATTGGTCTTATAACTCTGAATAGCACTCTGATCTTCGTGAGGGGACAGAGAATCAAACAAGAATGATATTCTAATTTGATTCACTTGAGAATTCGGCAGAATTTCGACACGATCTTAAAAATATAAAAATTATAGAATATGGATTTGTGGAGAAGAAGAAGTGAAGAAAAATAAGAAATTAGTTAGTTAAAAAATTCGTTTGTGAAGGCTATTTATAAAGCACCAACAGTCATAACCATTCGTGAAGAGATTTAAACGAATAGACACTTCTTTTGACAATTGAAACTTTTGAATTCAACGGCCACCATGTCAACAAGGGGTATCCTTTGATGTCAACATCCCTATGTTAAAAACAATGAATTTTTTTTGAAAATAAAGCTTAAAACAAGAGATTATTTAAAACAAAAAATTAATATTTTAAGACTAAAACATCTTTTTGAAAAATCATTTGAAAAGATAATTTTAAGGCTAAAATATTTTGAAAAACATTTTTGGACATCATTTTGAAAAACCATTTTGAAGTAGTTTTGCAAGCTTCTTCCTGCAGAATATCTCATCACATCACGATTCGAGAACTTGTCCAAAACCAGGATGTTCGTGGGTTTTTAAGCCACTTGTCTTAATTTGTAAGTTACTCCTCGTGGGTTTGTAAGCTACTAAGAAGGTAGAAATTGGTTCCATCCTAAATGAAATTCGGAATAAAGATTTCCATGCTATATGAAGTTATAGAAAAAACTAGATGCATATCTTGAAATCTTGATCTTGATGCTCATGAGTCTTCAAACTTGATTTCTTCATTCTTGATCTTTATACTGTACAGTCTTCAATAACCAGTACCTGCCTTATATATATCTTGCGTAAACAGATTCATATATTTCTAGACAATAGTGTTAGTATATAAGTTATAATAAAATAAGTTACAAAGGTTGTTGTCGTCAAAACCACTAACTCCAGTTCCTAACAATCTCCCTCTTTTTGATGATGACAACCTTATAAAATATACTTTACAACTTCGATCATACCATAACTCCCTCTTACATCAACAACTCCCCCTTACTCCAAGCCTATTATTTTATATAACTTCTCCCCCTTTGTCATCAACAAAAATTACCTGTAAGCCTTGAGCTTATACTTATACAACACATATCAGAGTTACACTTACCAGAGAATGAATAAAAATGCAGCGGAATAGTATGAATGCAGTGGAATAATATAATAAATAATCGTAATAATATAATCTTCGTCTTCGCCCTCTAGAAATAAGATCTTCAATCCTGAAATGCTCAGACTGACCCGAGCGAATTGAAAAGACAAAACACTCGAGTCAAAACTAAAAGATCTTATGTGAGTTAATTCAACGATAAATAAATATGAGCGTAAACGGCGTCGGAGATATTTACAGGATTTGATATCTCCTGTCTAGTGTCTAACATGAGTGTTGTAACTTAAGAGATGCTCGGGATTCACATCTCCTAAGGATCCGTTAAACTATTTACTATGTAGTAATATACTCTATTATAGTAGTGTCTACAGTAAAGTATAACATAAATTAAAATAGCGTTAAGGCTTTACTTTTTGCACCTTAACACACTTTTTATATTCCCATAGTCTATACGGTACCGTAATCTCCCCCGTACTGGACGTCGCTAGAGGGCACTCCATAGGTATGGTACAAAACAAAATCGTATAAGGCGCACTAGGGTAGGTGACACGACACAACTAGGCAATGCCAGTATAGATATACCAATTACGCTTCCGGGTCGGTGGTAACGCATAGCCGCAGCTACCGCCCACCTCGAGCCCACCCCAAATCAAAAAAAATAAAAAGTGGCCACCGAATCAATCCAAAAGTCAAAGTATAATATCGAAGGGATGTGTCCGATCAAAGGTACTACCTCATTAGCCCTTCAGTTGCTCCTGTTTCAGCCACCTTATGCCAACTCATGGGAGTCGGGGCCGCGTATATACCTCAAAGGAACGCCGCTACAATCCTACTTCATTCTGGAATCTCCAACGCATACACGGTTGTTAAAGTGGTTTTCGGAGTTGGCAGAGAGTATGACAACTTCCGATCCCGGTCTCTTTAACAACCAAACGTTATTATAACACCGCGGTTTTTTTCAAATAGTTTATACTTCAAAACCAGAATATAATATCCATTCAAAACCATATAAATGCGATATAATTTCCACTTCAAAACCAAATCAATATGATATCATTTTTATTAAAACCCAAATATAAATAATATCATTTTTATTTCAAATATATCCCTTTTCCAAAATCATAGCATTTTCAAATTTATACACTTCGAAACCAAACATTTGATATTATAACACTTTTAAAACATAATACTTTGAAATTCATAACTTTGAAACATTTCAATTTTGATAAAATATTTCAATTTCGATATATATTTCAAGGCTTTAAATATACCAAAATTTCAAAACTAAATTTGATAATTTAGATTCGACAATTAAATTTTCTATTATTTAGTTTTGAAATAATTTACATAATAAATCCCTTACCATTTAAATAAAACTCAAATTACAAATAACTAAATATTTCCTTCAATTCATTTATACTTGAAATACTCATTTAATTCACCTTGACCCCAAAATCAAGTTAAAATGATTATACCTTTTAAAATTTCCTATTTAATAAAATTCACATCAACCTTTTTGAGTTTAATTCTTAAATAAATTTAATTTCAAATAAATATCTAATTTATCTCCCGACCTTAATTTACTTAAATCAATATACACTCTATATTAAAATAAAATTTAAATACTTACTCACATTTATTTTAATAAAAATCAAACTCTATTATTAAACTTAAATATTTATTTAACAAACTTAAACATAGCTTAAATTCAAGCGTTTAACTATATATAAAACTAATATTTATATAATATCAAAAATCAATATTCAATAAACCATACATTTCTTTCCAAAACCATAGAAATCATTTTAAAATATTTTAGATATAGACCACGGTGTCTGTATATAATTTTCTACCCTATGGTTTAATGATACAGATATTTATCATTTCAATCCGTAATTTAAAATAAAAATACGGTTATATATCATTTCAAACCGCAATCCCCAATGAAATAAAATGCATAACAACTTGTAGTTTATAACAATATAAAATACCACATCCATTCATCTAATATCAATCATCAACCATTTATCACAATCATCATCCAATTCAAACAATAACATCAATATAGAATAGATAATAAATAACAGGTATTGACTGGCAGTTTATATTCAATAATAAATTAAATAACAATTTAATTCAATAAATTTAATTTAACTGGGATGATGATTAAAAATATGCCAAATAGTCATTAATAAATTTCTAAACACATCAAAAATTAATTTAACACATGTAGGAAATTTTAAAAGTTGTGAGTGGGTTAGAACACTCACCTTTTGAATTTAAATTGAATTTAAATTGAATTTAAATTCAATTTAAATTCAAAATTTGAACAGTCTCAGAATCCATCCAAACTAGTGCCAAAATGTCTGGAATTTCAATAGAATCCTAGAGGGGAAAACCTATGCGTAATTTCAACCTCGCATAGGAAAGTTATTGACGTTAGAAGTTTAAACGATAAAAAAAATAAAGAAAAATAGATTAAATAAATAAACACGCATACCCTACTTCACATGTCAGCACGAAGTCAACATCTCATGTCCAAGCGCTATAATTAGGCGAACGAACCCTAATCAACTACTACAGACATCGCGATTACAACGACCGCCACCACGATCTGACCTCGCCCCTAAGATCCCCGCCTTCGGTTGCCTATCACCTAGCCACGCGGCCTCGAACGACACCCCTAATAGCTCACGTTTTCGTCGTGCTTTGAAGGCACTTTTCGATGATCCACGACCATCTAAGGATGAACGACCACCAGATCCGTGAGCTACTCGTCACGAGCTCCACAACGGCAACCTTCGATCGACAAAAGTCGACGATCCACCGTTGGATCATCAAAAATCCAATATGAACGGTCACGGTTCATTCTCGATTTCTAGGAAAATGGTGCACCAAATTGAAAAATGAATCACAGAATTGAGATGCGCTCTCCAAGAGCTTCAAGATGGCATATAATTTGATAGGGTTTGGAGCGGTTTAATTTTTGGAATTGAGTTTTGATTTTGAATTGCAATTGGGAAATTAGGGTTCTGTCTGCCATTGAAAGAGGAGAAGTAAATAGAATTGTACGTACAGAAATGAGGAACAAGAAATAGGCTAGGGTTTATAATGACATATATATACAGGTGGATCGGAAAATAGAAACAATTGGATCGAATCGGTTAGAAAGTTGAAAGTTACACGGCCCAAAAAGCCCGTTTCCACTCCGGAATGAAAATGGGTCAACCCATATATCAAAATAGATGTTTTAAAGTATTTTAAGATAAATGGAACAGATTTCAGGTCCAAATTCCATCGTATGGAGAAGTTATGCTAAAGTAAAGTTATTTCAATTTGATTTCAATTGATTTCAATTTAATTGATTTCTAGGCGTTTCGAGTCCGTACGATCAAACGACAAGTCCGATCGTTCCGAAACTTGAAATCCTATAATAATTCATTGTTACGGATCCGATGAAACTGGTTTCGTCGAAATCCGATGGCCAAAATGGCTATTTTCTAGGTAATTAAATAAATTAATATTAAATTAAATTAAATCGCTTTTTCAACTCAAATTTAAAAGTTCACAACTTAAACGATTACAATAATTTAAACAAACTTAGATATCAATCCAAAGTTGATTGATTTACCCATTACCGTAAATAAATTTCAATTTTTATAGAATTCATTAATTATCAATTGAAATTCCAATTAATCATTTATTTGATTTCAAATTTTGTATTCAATAAACTATTATCAAATGGATGAAATTTACAATTGGTTCATGATCCATTACATTAATATTCTCAGATTTCATCTAAATTCCTATTAATGTAATAATTAAATATTAAATTTCATTTAATTCCAATTTACCCATTTATTAAGTTTTAAATTAATAATCTTTATTTCCTTTCCTTTAATACAACCTATTATTATATTATGAATAAAATTAACATCATTACATCTCATTCCCATTATAAATTCATTAACAATTTTAAATTTCAATTAATTCAGTAATTATAATTTAAATTCCCAATTAAATCAATTATTTATAGAAAAAAGTTCCAATTCTTATAAAATATTGATTTTATTTAATTATTATTAACTCTCTATTTCATACAACCATTATATATTTACATTTGTTTCTTATATTCGATCCCGTAACCAGTTATACTGTCTTCATTATTTCATCATTGAAATTTCATTTTAATTGTCAATGACTAGTTTTTAATTATCATCTCAATATTCATTGGAATTTCATTTATTCACTTATATTCAATTTATAGCCAAACATAGCATTTAAATTTATTTTCTTTAATTGGCATTTCATTCAATTCATTAATTTATTAACTTTAATCGGCATTGTTTACGTTGCATTCTAGTATTATTTCATTAATATAATTCCTAAGTTTTTCATTTCTTTCAATATTTAATTACACAATGTTATTATAATAACCAATTCAATTAGCGAAAGTTACAGGTCGTTACACAACCAGCGTAATCAGCATCACAATATGAAATTAAATCAAATCTATCGTTTTTATGGTAAAATAAACCATAATCTAAAGTATGTTTTACATATCTTAAAATTCTTTTAACAGCTTTTAAGTGAGTTTCTTTAGGTTGAGATAGATATCTTGCACAGAAACAGACACTATGCATGATGTCAGGACGACTTATTATTATATAAAGTAGCGAGCCAATCATTCCCCTATATATTTTTTGATCAATATTTTTTGATTTATCTTCTCCACTTAAAGCTACATTAGTTGTCATTGGAGTTGGTTTCCCACTAGAAGTGGTCAATCAAAATTTATTTATTAAACCCTTAGCATATTTTCTTGACTAATGAAAATTCCTTTATCTGATTGTTTGATTTGAAGTCCTAAGAAGAAACTTAGTTCTCCCATATGACTCATTTCAAATTCTTTAGTCATTACATCTGAAAATTCTTTATTCATTATGTTATTAGTTGATCCAAATAGTATATCATCAACATATATTTGTATTAATTTTATATCATTTTTGTTTCTTTTAATAAAAAGAGTTGTATCTATTTTACCAATTTCAAAACCAGATTGTAGTAAATAAGATCTTAGTCTTTCATACTAGGCTTTAAAATCTTGTTTTAGATCATATAAAGATTTCCTTAATTTATATACATAATTTGGAAATTTATTATCTTTAAAAAAGTGGAGGTTGTTCAACATAAACATCTTTTTTTACAAAACCATTTAGAAAAGCACTTTTAACATCCACTTGACATAATTTGAAATTATTGTAGCTTGCGAAAGCAAGTAGAATCCTGATAGCTTCTAGTCTTGTTATGGGTGCAAATGCTTCCTTTTGATTTTTAGGTTCAATAGTTGATGTAAAAAGCTACATTACTCATACTATTTATTTGATTTGTTATTTTAACTATAGATTCAATATTTCCTAGTATATTTTTTACAGGATGACCTTTTAATGGCCTAATTCTTTTATTAGGTTCGATGATTTCACAACTAGTTTTATTAGGTTCATTATTTAAAGTTACAAAATCTTCTTCATCTTCTATTTGTACAGTATCTTTAAAATTTTCATCAAAATATACATGCATTGTTTCTTCGATAATGTTAGTTCTTAAATTATAAACTCTAAATGCTTTACTTCTATTAGAATATCCGATAAAGATATCTTTGTCAGATTTAGGTTCAAATTTATCTAAATTATCTTTTTATTAAGAATAAAACACTTACTACCAAAAACTTTAAAAATAAGCTGCTATGGGTTTCTTATTGTAAAGTAATTCATATGGTGTTTTATTAGTTAATGGTCTAACTAAAATCCTATTTAATATATAACAAGTTGTAGCGACTGCTTCAACCCAAAAGTTTTTAGGTAAGTTACTATCAGAAAGCATTGTTCTAGCGCACTCTTGAATTGTTCTATTCTTATGTTCTACCAGTCTATTTTGTTGTGGAGTTCTTGAAAAAGAGAAATGATGAGTAATTCCTTTTTGATTACAGAAATTCTCAAAATTCTCATTTTCAAATTCTCCACCATGATCACCACGAGTAGTTTTTTTTTAAAAAGTTTATTTTGAATTCTTTTAGCAAAATTTTAAAATAATTCAAAACCAACACATTTATGTTTAAGAAAAATTGCCAAGTATAGCTAGAATAATCATCTACAATTACAAAAACATATTTATTGTGATTAATTGACTAAACTTAAGATGGATCAAATAAATCTAAATGAAGTAATTTTAGAGGTTTAGAAGTAGAAATCATATCTTTCAATTTAAATGAACTTTTCTTAAATTTTCCTAATTGGCAAGCATCAAGTATATTATCTACTTTAAAGCTTAACTTGGGAAGACCTCTAAATTAGTCAAGTTTTGATAACCTTGATAATAGTTTAAAATTTAAATGACCAAATCTATTATGCCAAATCCAAGGGTCACTTATATTAGCCAAAAGACATAAGTTCATTTGAAACTTTAATACTAAGGATGTAGACGTCTTTCTTCCTAATTCCTTCAAAGATAATATTTGACTTATTATCTTCGATGTGATTTTCCAAATTTAACTATAAATCCTTTACCACATAGTTGACTTATACTAAGAAAATTATGTTTTAAATTCCTAAGTAGCAAAATATCAGAACTAAGAGGAGTTTTAGAATTACCGACATTGTCGATGCAATTACATACCCTTTTGAGTTATCTCCAAAGTTGACCAATCCACCATCTTGATATATAATGTCATTGAGTATCTCGGGATATCTAGTCATATGTCCTGAACAACCACTATCAAGTATCATTTATCTTTCTCATTTCGCACAGTCTGTCCATTGGTTATTGATTCTTTAAAAGCCATGTAACATGTCTGTTCCAACATAATAAACCAATTCGGTAGATAACTTGATTTTTCATCGAAGCTATATGCAAACTTATGATACTTTGATGAAATGCATAAATTCAAACTAGTATTAACAAAATTTCCAAAAAATGCATTTTTTACCTTTCAAGTTTCAGATTATAAAAACTATGAAAACCTATGCTTTGATACCAATTGAAAGGAGTGCGGATTAAGGATTTTAAGGCTAATTTAACACTAGCGGAGGGGAGAATAGTGTTTAATGGATTCTAAGACTTATATGGACTAATTTAAAATTATGATACAAATAAATGCAGAACTTAATCACAGAACAATCATAGAATCAAACACAAATGCGGCAAGTAAATAAAAGCACTAAAAGGGAAGAACATACCAGATTTTATACTGGTTCGGAGTTACCCTACATCTAGTCCTATATCAAGGCAAACCACCTCATACAGATTTTTATTATACCAATGTCGAGATTACAATCCTCAATTTCTAAAGGCCTTGAGGTACCCTCCTGTCTCACGAGTCGAGGGCAAACTCTCTTGATTTACGGGCCATAAGATTACCCAATTGATTTCCAAGTACAACCACACCTTATAGGGAGACTCGATAAACCATTGATTACAAATTGATCTTATAACTCTGAATAGCACTTTGATCTTCGAGAAAGGACAGAGAATCAAACAAAAATGATATTCTAATTTGATTCACTTGAGAATTCGGCATGATCTTAAAAATATGAAAATTATATAATATGGATTTGTGGAGAAGAAGAAATGAAGAAAATTAAGAAATTAGTTAGTCAAAAAATTCGTTTGTGAAGGCTATTTATAAAGCACCAACAGTCATTACCATTCGTGAAGAGTTTTAAACGAATAGACACTTCTTTTGAAAATTGAAACTTTTGAATTCAACAGCCAACACGTCGACATGGGGTATCCCTTGATGTCGACATCCCTATGTTAAAAACAATGAAAATTTTGTTTTGAAAATAAATTTAAAACAAGAGATTATTTTAAAACAAAAACAAATAATATTTTAAGGCTAAAACATCTTTTTGAAAAATCATTTGAAAAGATAATTTTAAGGCTAAACTATTCTAAAAATGGTTTTGAAAATCATTTTAAAAAACCATTTTGAAGTAGTTTTGCAAGCTTCTTTCTGTAGAATGTCTCATCGCATCAGGACTCTAGAACTTGTACAAAACCAGGATGTTCGTGGGTTTGTAAGCCATTTGTCATAGGTTTGTAAGCTACTTGTCGTGGGTTTGTAAGCCACTACGAAGGTAGAAATGTGTTCCGTCCCAAATGAAATTCGGAATGAAGGTTTCCATGATATTATAAAGTTTTGACAAAAACTAGACACATATCTTGAAATCTTGATCTTGATACTCATGAGTCTTCAAACTTGATTTCTTCATTCTTGATCTTTATACTGTACAGTCTTCAATAATCAATACCTGCCTTATATATATCCTACATAACAACATTCATATATATATATATAAACAATAGTGTTAGTATATAAGTTATAATAAAATAAGTTACAAAGGTTGTTGTCATCAAAACCACTATCTCCAGCTCTTAACAGCATCCCATTCAATCTCCGAATCCAACGTCCGAGATCCACTTCTACACCTACAAATAGACCCTTAGACCTAACACTTTTTCTCATTCTAGGTTTTCTTCAATTAGGTTCACCTTTCAAGGAAGGACCCTAAACGAAATAATTTTTCCAAATGATAAAATTGTTATAAACTAAATTATTTTACAACTCCAAGTGGATCCAAGAAGACCAAGGAAAAGCTTAGGACCGGAGATGAGTGATTGTAATTATTTTAAGAATTCTTTAAGTGATTTAAAATAATAGGATTTCTAATAATTGTAGTTTTAGTATGATTTTTGGAATGGCCTATTTAGTAATTTATTTACAGTTTTTAGAATTATTTTTAGTCTATTTCTTTTCAGCTATTCTTTTTAGTAATTTAGGGTTTATTTCTGTTAAGCATAGCTTTTTGTTGATTTAAAGTTTATTTACAATATTTAAGTTCATTTATCGTTATTTACATCTTTTTCGACGTTTTGGATTTTATTCAAGCGTTTATTCACTTCATCCCCCTTTTCTTCACGTATGGATTAGAATAAATTAAAATGCGAATATGGATTACATAAGTAAGAATATTGAATGAAGAAAATAAGATGTAAATAATAAAAACTGCAATAAATAATGGAATTGGACTGTAATAAATAATGGAATTGAACTGAAATCACGCATAATTTGAATTGGACTATTAAAGATAATTGACATAGTCATGACTTAAAATTATAACTAAATAGAGGAAAGGATGAAAGAAGCTTATTTTCATACTTAAACCTTGAGTTAAGTAATAAGCATGATTATAACGTATGTAATAATTAGAAATGGAACAAAATGAGGCTTATTTTAAAATTTAGGATAAATTAATAAGCAAAAATAGTAGGAATAAATTGTGAAAGCTTATTTATAATAATTTATCTAAGTTAATAAGAAAAGATGAAAGTATGACATACACCAAATAGCATTCCTCAAGGTACGCTTGTGCTAAGAATGGTAGTAACTGGTCAAATAGAAGTCCAAATCATAGGGAATTTGGATAAGGGGTGCAACTAGATATTGTTTGGATGAAGGGCTAGTACCAACAACATTTCCCCTATAGATTTTATGGACACACGGTGGTCTCACATTAGCCCGAAGTTGGATGAGGGGCACGCTTATGCTGGATGTTAAGGTAATAAGAAGACTCAATAGGTGGAGCAAAAAGAAGCATGAGCATGGTCGCAGTTACGTGTGCGACTTCCATTCGGGTGCTCAGTAATAGCTATGAGTTCCAAGCGCTTAGTGTAAGTGTCTTCCATAGACACCATTACCTTCTGTATACATGGCTATATATGTCGGCTGGCTCATATTAACATTTTTTGTAGAGAGTTATATAGTAGCTGGTCCATATAAAGGTATTATAGAGTATCAGGCTGATCAAAAAGGGTAGAACTAGGTTACATCCTAATTAGAGGATTAGGAGTTCAACCTAATCAAAGCAGAAATCTAGGACAAGTGCAAGCAATCAAAAGTTAACCTATCTTATAAATTGAACAATATATAATCGTACTCATTTCCAGTTTATCTCTCTCCTTATTTCCTTTATTACCCTTGTTTATGCTAGAACTGTTGTAGAGTCTATTACTTTATCTTGCTTAAAGACTCTAGTAATTACTATCATTCAACAGACTTTTAGTCTGGCCTACTTCTCTATTTACCCTTTCCCCCTTAGGCAATCAAGAGAGAAGTCAGTAGATTGCTGCAGCTTAGAGTTCTCTTGGAGGAGATATCTTCCATGTATTTCTTTTATTTCAGCTTTTGTTCTTTCTATGTACTGTCTTATTTTGTGGGATATTATGTACTTTGATTTTGAGACTATGAGTTTTTGTTTCATTAAACATATTATATTTTTAAACTAGTATGTGGTGTTTGGTATTTGACTTATTTATGAAGCATTGTTTTAATTAAGTTATTACTTTAAGTTTTTGTTGTTTTTATCTATATTTGTCTTGTGAATCTTAGTCTATATTAGTTTAAATTATACCTACAATGCACCACAACTTTTAATATATCCTTTTGGGTATACTAAGGGGTGTGGAGTGTTTCACCGAAATGCTGTCAATGGAATAATGTATTTTGCCACTCTTAGCTGATGAAAACCAGTTGCCAAATCCAATTTGGAAAATACTCTGGCTCCCCTAAACTGATCAAATAGATCACCAGTTCTCGGCAAAGGATACTTAATCTTGATCGTCCTCTTGTTCGACTTACGATAGTCAATACGAATCCTTAACGACCCATCCAAATTATTCACGAACACCGCGGCCGCACCCCAAGGCGAACTGCTTGGTTTAGTAAAATTTCTCCCTTCTAGATCCACTAGTTGCACCTTCATTTCCTTCGTCTCGGTCAGTGTCAACCTACTAGGTGGTTTATTTACAATTTCAGCTCCTAGCACAAGATCTATTCGAAACTCAATGGCGCGTTTCAGTGGTAATCCTGTAACCGGCTAAAAAAAATCTGCAAATTCTCTTACTACTCGAACCTGTCTTAACTCTTCTCCTACTTCCATAGCACTCAACAAAGCATAAGCATTCCGGGCAGAATGCTCCACTAACAATATAATTCAGTAATGACAATCAGCGTGTCTCAACGATATTTCCCTATCTTGGAAAAATATCCTAGCCTTATATCTACCCAACTAGTCTACACCAAAATGATTCTGAAATCTACGAAATCAAAAACATACAAGTTGCATGCAAACTTATGACCTAACAAATCAAGTTCTAACTGGTCACATCTTATTCCTAGAGTTGCATACCCTCCAATTGGATTCACAACCCTTAAGGAAGTAACAAGGTATGTGGGTTGTAAACACAACCTATCAACTAGATATATAAATGAATGCGATGTGCCGGTATCAAATAGTACCCTAATGGGTATACTATGAATCGAAAGCACACCTTCCATCACAGTCTTTTCCTTCTCTACAACAGTTAGTCTGAAAAAAGATGGTTCCAATGCAAAGAGTTTCGTGTAACTATCCACATTTTTTACGATTTCATATTTAAATATTTTATTTAAATATAGCATCGTTAATTGAATTTAAAGTCCGAAATGTGACTTTTTGTAAATGGTCGAATCTGGACCCGAGACCACTTCCATTGAGTTCAAAACTACGTTTACAACTTGTTTGAGTATAAATATCGATATGTTTGGAGTTGATTAGAATTTTGATATTTTCATTTGGGCTTTGGGTTGTGTTCTAACCCATTAACCCAATAAGAGAACCCACACCCCCTACCAAATACATCCCACTACACTCTTCATTCATTCATTCCATAATTTCCTAACACTCAAGCCCTAAAGAAAAATGGAGGAAAAGAGGGGAAATTAGAAATTCCTAAACCCTAGATTCTTTGGAAATTCAAGTTCTAGGAATCAAAGAGAAGCTTAGGTAAGCATCATCTTCATCTTCTGCATCTCAATCTCTCTTCAATTTTCAGAAATTCCTATAACCTAACTTAGGAAAAAAAAAATTTGATAATAGATTGAAGATTCTTGAGGAGTTATGGAAGAGGAATTGATCTTTCCTTGTATTAAAGCTTCGCATTCCTTGATTTTGAGTTAAAGGTGAGTTCTTGAACTCACATCTATGTCTATACCTTTAATGGTTGTTAGGTATGAATTCCAAACATCTACTCCATGTTCATTTTCTTTTTAATTGAATAGGTCTGGTGAATTTTCCAAATTTTTGTATTTGGAAGTCAAAATTTATGAAAAAACGTATTATGAATGTTTGGACATATTTTTTAGAGTGTATTAAAGAGCCCATAAGGCTGGGTTTTCGTTTGGCATAAATCTCTAACCTCCGTTGCTCGTCCGATAGCTTCCAAACTGAATTAGCCATCAATGGCCTTGGCAAATTTTTCCCAGAGCTTCAGCTCAGACGTCTACCAAAATAATAAGACGTCTGAGGCAAAGGAATAAATGTACCAGACTTATGGCTCAGACATCTGAGTAATCTGAAAAAATTCCAGACCTTCAGCTTAGACGTCTGGGATAACCACCAGACGTCTGGCGCTGTTTAATTCAGCCAATTTGCCTATTTTGAGTAGAATTCCGTTTTAATCAATTTTTTTGTTGATCCAGTTATTTGTTGTCATTTATTATCGACTTTGATGACTCCTTTCTGGATTTTTGAGAATATCCATTTGATGGATTCGATATCGATTTCCATGGTTTTAATTTACGTTGTCGTATCTGAATTTTTGGCGATTGATTGTTTTTACAATCATCTCTGTGATTTGTCACTTTAAAATACAAAGCTCGTTTTTGAAACCGTTTTCTAATCTATTAGTATATACAAACATTTACCTCATTCGTATGAGATATCCAATTAAACAACTCGGCAAAACAAGTGGTATGAAACGCAAGCGTTTACTTCGTCGGTTAATTCTTAGACTTGTTCGATTGAAATCTTGTGACAATTTTCGAGTGGACATATACAATCTGTTCGTAAATATTTAAGTTATGCTAGTGTTTGTGGGACATAAAGCTAAACTTATTTATTTACTACCTTAGTGTAATTTACACTATTTTGTTGATCTATGATGATGATTTTTTGGTTTAGACTTGCGATACGCGATGTCTCTTAATCCGCGTGGGGGACTGTACCCCATTCTTTGGAGTTTCATCTCACTTTTATGGGCTAGCAACCCATGATCTTTTTATGGAGTTCAGTTCATTGAGCATACCATTGTACTACGTCGTTGTTCCAGCTTATTTGAGTTTCGGGTTCCTCAGGCATACCGTTGTACTACGTCGTTGCACCGGCTCTATAGGTTAGCGACTCATGGGATAGCGTCCCGTTTGTGATACATGTGTTGGTGAGTTTTCATGCTCCCGTTTATGATAGGCCTCCCCCTTTGTGTTTTCTGGATTTCTAATTATTGATTTCTAGAATTTTTTTTCCACCAATTTTGATGATATACATTAATAAGATCTATCAATATTTATGGTTTGGTGAATAAAAGTAAAGAATATGACATTCTTTTTAGTGTATAAGGAAATTTGAGATATTTTACGATTTCTATTGTTATCATATATATATATATTTGTTATATCTCTTACCCTATCTCATCTTATTCGATATTTATGGCTAGAGTGATCCATTTATTATTTGTCTTAAATAATACTCGAGTCAGACCAAGGTGTTTCAGGTGCACCTATTTGACTTCTTATCAGGGACCGTCATCTGACTTTTGGCTAACTACTTTAGCTTAGTAGTTTTTTTTATACATTCGAGATGGAAACTCCTTGATGTATACATATTATTTTGTCTAGCACTTAGAAATATTCTTTTGGGATGTAGTGAATCTTGTATGACCACTACTTTGATATACACTTTTATGTGTTATATTCATATCTGTTTCCGCCTTAGTGATATGAATATTTTTGACTGATTTGCCTTAGGCTTATTTTATATTTATTTCCGAAGACCACATACCCACTGTGTAGTAGATTTGAGTTTGTATTGGTATGTCGAATTTCCTCTTGAATATGCATGATATACTATCTAACATATCGGTACTCGCACAAAGCAATTATACAAATGGTCGCTCCTCAACAGCCTTATTCTTCGTACCAACTGACGACATTTCCCTGTAGTGTCCTTGGTTAGTGTGAGTATAGAGGTGGGGTGCCACAGCTTCGTATCAGAGCCAATCTTCGGAACAATGTAGAATATTATGACAAGAATCATTGTCCTAAGTCTCTTTTAGGAATCATGCCTTATTATTTAATTCGAGTCTTAGGACCCGTTCTATCCTTTTTTCTTTTATGATGCCTTTTTTTATCAATCAAGTTTGTTTGATATTCATTCTGAGAATAACATTTTCCTCTTCTTTCCTTCTTTCTTTCTTAAAAAGAGAAATGGTTAGACCTGGCCGTCCCAACGCTGGTCAATCCAGCGCTACTGCTCAAGATGGTGTATTCATGTCTGCCCAACAGCTTTCGGATCTTGTAAAGAATGCCCAAGCTGCCGGACCTATTCTTGAGCCTACTCACCTTAAATCCGGGTTTGCATGCTTGTGCATTGATTATACCAATTTGGGTGGAAGATCATTCAAGGGTTCCGAAAGGGTTATAGAAATCCAAGCTTGGTTTAGAACGCATCTTTTCTCGCATGAATCTTGTGGATCTACATCGTGTCCAAGTGGCTTCTAGCACGCTCCACGAAAGAGCATTAGGTTGGTATGAGCTTTTGGTTTCTGAAATTGTTGAAGCGGATCTTACTTGGGAGCAATTTCGGGAAAGGTTCGAGTTAAAGTTTGTGCCGGAAGCTAAAAATTTAACTTTAGCCCGATGCTTTATTGACCTTGTTCAAGATGAATCTTCCGTGACAGATTATGCCGCATCTTTTGAATCCCTCTCCAGATATAGGGTCGAGTATATTAATACCACATTAAAGAAAAATCAAAGGTTTGCCTATGGGTTGAATAAGAACCTCAAGAAGGCTCTACTTCTGAAACTAGAAATTTCTTTCAATCAGCTTGTTGATATCGCTCTTCGACTTGAAGAGATGGATAAAGAAAGTGATGTTGAAGATGTGGATGCCATACAAAACATCAACATCAAGAAGAAAATGCCTATTAAGTTCAAAGGCTCTAACCCCAATAAGAAAGGGAAGCAAGCAACTTCGGTAGTAAAGACTCCTACCCTTAATCATGGAGAACGCTACAATTATGGTTCTAAGGACCATTATGCAAATAAGTGTCCAAAACCCCTTTATTGTCGCTATTGCAAAAATTCGAGTCATCTTATATCTTCATGTCCTAAACTTCAAAGCAAGAAAGATGGAAAGCTGAATGTTGTGCAAGCCCCTAGTAACCCTTCTCTTGGTCAAGGTATTTCTCATTCTATCCTTGATGGCATTATTACATTTCGTGATCATCCTATTCGAGTTCTTTTTGATGCAGGTGCATCTCACTCTTTTATATCAAAAGAACTTGCTGATACATTGTCTTAAATGTTATGTGTTTGATGACTTCACTAAAAATTGCGAATCCAGTTGGTGGATCCACAATATTCAGTTTATTTTGTAAAGATGTTGAGATTATCTTATGTGAATATGCTTTCCGAACCGATTTGCATGTATGCGCTACCTAGATTTCGGAATAATTTTGGGAATGGATTGGCTTAATCATTATGAAGCCCAGATCCTATGTCTCAAGAGGACTATCCATCTTCGACTTCCTCAGTCTGTTAAGAAGATTTCTATTGTTCTTAAAGATTCAGATTCCAATTCGGTAGCATCCTCATATTCTCTATGTAACGCCTGGCCCCTATACCCATGCCACCCAAGAGCAATACTAAGTATTACTGTCGGAAAGCACGGAGAATGGGACTCGATAGGGCTATGTACTCATTCCCTTGAACTAACACTGGCACGAGAAATTTTATGACTTTTTTTCCTACTTGCCATTCATGTGCAGTGTTGGTTCAAAGCAATGGTACAAGATAAAAAAAATTCCAGGTTACATAATACAGAATATAATAGAATGTACAGTTCAGCACAAGATCAGCATAATGCATAATACATATCATAATAGTAATGTCCACAATACATTGTCCATAGTACATATTACTTTCAAAATACATAATAACATACATACCATATACATATATTAACTACTCCTAAGTCCAAGCAGTAAAGTCCAAAACCCCAAAACGTAGAAAATAATATGAGTGCTGCTACAGTCCACGCAACCTAACCTGCAACCGTAATCCTCAGACTGACCCGAGGATTATAAAACAAATCACACGGGTCAGACTATTTCTAGTGTGAGTGAAGTAAGGTCTATGAACAATTATTGTCTCAATCAACAAAAGGAAAAGAAAGTGTCGCATGTATAAACCAACATGAGGCATATATGTGTGTGAGAACCAACATGCAAATTTGGTTTCATAAATAATTCCTTTAATCAAACAATGGTTTTAGGCCAAACCTATCATATGTAATCCAATACGGTACCAACCTAATTATCATTTGTAACACAAAGAATAAGTTCATACACACATTCTCCAAAGATACTGGGTTTTTCAAAATCAACTTTAATACTTCCCAAAAATCATAAAGTTAAGAAAATTGCATTATGGGAATTATGGGATAAACGTAGCATGACTCATAAAATATACCAAATAAACAGACGCTAGTACTGTAAAATCATAGTGGTAGAGCTCGAGCGCCGCGGAGACATCAACACCGTAACCTACTCATAACGCCATAATACACCTGGCGATCAATCCAAGATAACCAAGACGGTTTAAGGCAAATGTCGTATGCTACCCGTTCACGGATCTACACTTGGGACCCACACGCCTCCATCCATCATAGTCCGTAACCCGCCGATCGGAGATCCCAATCAAAAATAAGATTAGCCCTATGTAGCAGACCGTTGACCTTTGGTGGTAAAAGGGCATGTGATATACCACCGATTCAGGTAGCGATCCTGAATCAGGTCGGCCAAGGTGGAGTTTTGGCCTATTGATACAACAGAGTCCAATCTATCCCGACCCAAAAATCAAAAGGATTTCTAAGCTTTATTATTTGAAAGCATGCAATAAGAATCCAAATTGTTTATAAATTTAATATGCTTCTTCAAAATAAAATTGGTAATACCAAAATCCTCAAAAAAATCCCAATATATGGTTTAAAAACAATTAAAGTTTAGTAAAAATAATTGTCCATAGAAATAGATACAATTACATCTTTATTTCGTAATAATACACAATTACTTCACAATTCTTGTACATCAAATAAAATAATTTTTAATTTTTTTTAACATTTTAATTAATTTTTTTCCCCTCGGATCAGGGCTGCGCCTGTGCAACCCCAAGCTGGGCTGCAATTGTGCAGCCCACCTGGGCTGTGCAGCTCGCCCGGGCTGCACAGGGCTGCACCTGTGCAGCCCACCTGGGGCTGCACAAACAGTGCATCCCCGGGCCGCCTGGGGATGCATAGTGCAGCCTCGGCTGCACCTGTGTGCAGCCTGCCTGGTCTGGCCTGTGCAGCCCGCCTGGGCTGCCTGTGCGCAGCCCCTCGGGCTGCACCTGAGTAGTCCGGCGGCCTTGCCCCCTTGCAGTTTAGAAATTTTTTTCTCTCGATCTCCTTCTTTTTCTTCCCTTCTGTGTTAAATTTCTTTTAACATTGTTGCATTCGTTTGAGGCATTTCAACATACAGTTGGTGTGCATTAGCAACTATGTTATGTATTAAAGCTTAATTTTTTTCTTTCCATTGTAGCAATCATTTGCCAATTCCATTTCAAATCATACTACACCAAAATCCGAATTCAATTCTAACAACACTTCAATAACATTATATGATATGGAAGAAGGAGCCGAAAAGCAATAATCTACAAAGAATCATTCTTTAGGTTTACATGCAAAAACTAAATCAGTAAATTGAAAAGTGGAATTAAAACTTCACTCACCTAAAACTCCAAGAAGCAATCTTCAAACTCTAAATCAGTTAGACTTTGATTGCTTGCCTTTCACCTTTCCAATTATCTTAGAATTGAGAATCTTTTTTCATCTTTTGATTGCAAAGAGAGATTTGTGTTTGAGTGGGAGGATTTGAAATTAGGGTTTCTGCTTCCTTATTTTCTTTGTGTTTCTTAAACTGTTGTACGTACAGTAAAAGGAGAGGAGAGGGAATGTATTTTTATTATAAAGCCCCTCCTCTAGAATGTTCTTCCAATTAGCCCTTTATTTTATTATTTCTTTTTTTTAATAAAGTGTAATCATTTTATTTTGTTTTTGTTCTAGATTTTTCTTTTCCTCGACATTATTTTATTCAATTCTAGAACTTTCCTACACGGCATCATAAAAAAAGATATTATTATTTATTATTTATTACTATTATTATTTTACCCTTTCCTTCTTTCTTTTCTTTTTTTTCCTTTTATACCAAATTATAAATCAACATAAAAAATTCTTGTCTAAACTTTTCATACATAAAAACGCATTTTATCTTATGTAATTAGTTACCATTATTTCATGAAAAAAGAAACATTACACTCTCAATGTTTAACTTCCCAAATAGTTTAGGTTAATGAAATGGTTCATTTATTAAAATAAATTACACGACCACTAAAAAGACATAATTTAACTTCAAATAAAAGTAAATGAATTTGTTATCATTTATCTTCCTCTCAACACTATTAATATTAAATTTCCATTTTATTTATTTTTTTATTATATTTTTTTATTATTATTTTTACATAAATATTTAATTGTTTGTTACTTTTAACAAATTAATTAACAATTTATTAGTTGATTCCCAATTTAGTATCCCTAAAAATCGGGTTGTTACACTCTAAATCCACATGATGACGATAATGATGATGAGGAAGATGTCATTTCCCTCATTCACGTTGTTCGTGAATTTCCCGACATATTTGAGCCTGTTTTAGGACTACCACCTAAGTGAGCAATTGAGTTCAGGATTAATCTAATCCCTGGAGCTCTACCTATCACTCGTCCTCCTTATCGTATGTCCAATAAAGAAAATGAGGAGATGAGTAAAAAATTATATGAATTAGAAGAAAAAAAGTTTATTCATTCTAATTCCTCTCCTTGGGGAGCTTCAGCTATTTTTGTGAAGAAATCTGATGGTACTTTTAGGCTTTGCATTAACTACCGCAAGCTTAATGATCTTACCATCAAGAATAAATATCTCTTGCCTCGGATTGATGATCTGTTCGATCAACTTAGCGGTGCAAGATTCTTTTCATAGCTAGACTTAGAAACCGGTTTTCATCTGCTCTAAATTGCAGAGGATAATATTCCTTTGACATTGTTCCATACTCGTTATGGATCTTATGAATGGCTTGCTATGTCATTTGGTTTAACGAATGCTCCAGCTTATTTCGTTGACCTTATAAATTGAGTTTTCAAAGACTTCCTCGATCGGTTTGTTCTCATCTTTATAGATGATATTCTTGTTTATTCTAAAACCGAGGAAGAGCATGAAAAACATCTTTGAATTGTATTGGAAACTCTTAGGAGCAATCAATTGAAAGCAAAATTTTCTAAGTGCCACTTTGGCAATTTCGTGTGAAATTTTTAGGACATCATTTCTGAATCTGGAATTTCTGTGGATCCTTCAATGATTGAAGTGTTGAATATGCGCTTATATGATTTTTGTTTGATGATAATAAACATATATACATTCGTTTAAATGTATTTAATAATATACTATTTTATTTTTCACAGATTAAATAAATATTTGCTGAATAAAATAAATAACACGGAATTTGAATTCAAACGAATATTTTATTCAAACAAATATTTATTACAATTTTGAATAGTATACAAATTCAAGCTCTCACTATTCACTATACAACCTTGATACATATTCAATTACATCACTATTTTACATATCATCACCTCACTACATATCACTCACACTCATATTTATCTTCAACTTCATTCCAGTATGAATCCAGCATCTGAGCAATCTGCAAAAATATTTACTAACGCACTAAAACTGAAAAAGAAATATTTTTTCAATTCAAAAATAAAAGATAATTTTTGAAAATATGATTTGCCTCAGTTATTTGGGTTGTTCGTCATAATTTAAATTTGAATTCATCATACACGAACAACTTGTGACATACACAGTGTATTACTGTATATGCCACAAGGCCGTGCACACCGATATATACACTTGATCGATTTACAGGGACAGGTGAGCACAGGTCAAACCCAAATGAAAAACCGGGTTCAACTCACGTGCAATAACATAAAAATTACGACATAAGCACAAGGTCAAACCCGAGTTTTGAAACTGGATTCAACACAAGGCAACATGACCGAAGGCATAGCAACTGCATAGCGACTGCAGCAGTGACAAGTGCAATTCGAACCAACATGGACAGAAGGCAGTGAAACTCAAAGCAATGATCAAGTGCAGACAAATGAACACATGTATATAAGTGCAAATTCCAAAAGCAATGAACAGAACATCAATATGGTCAAAACTACAAATATGGAACCAGACCAAAATGGCACTATCAAAGTATGCCACAATAAAGACAGTAAAATGAACAATGCAACGAAGGCTGCAGTGAAGCATGTACATGAGTGGACAGGACTGCAACAGCCAATTGAAAACAAGTATAACTGATATATGGTGATACAGTCAACAACTCGACTCAACTCAATTCAAGCTGCATGCCAGAGGTGCAGACGACCACAAATGCCAACATAATAACAATGCTGCAAGTCCCAACCAATGAATGAACATACATATATGGAACAAAACTGCAGAATGCAAATGAACTCGACCAAGTACACAAGTGCTACAAGCAGCAATGTGCAACTGCAGGTGAACAAATATGCATATACCAGTGATGCAACTATGCACAAATGCAACAAACTCAAATGTCCAGTTATAACCACAAAACCATCAAGCTACAACTCAAATTATACAAGCTCCAGAAGTACAAACTGAAGACTACATGAAATGTATGTAAACACCAATCAGTAGCATGCTAATGAAGACTGCATCAAAATGCAAGCACAAAAGTGCACAGCAACCATTAACTGCCACTAGACCACCAGGCAAAAAGACAGAGGCAATTATACAACAATGGTAAGCAACCAGAAATGCATGCAAGTGCCAACCAGAAAAAGACCACAACATAATGTAACAATAACAGCAGTATACAAGCCGAGGCTCAGTGATGAAGGCAACATGACGCGATGTCGAGCTCAGTACAACACAGTGTACATGAATACTGTAATAAACCAAATAAAGACTACAAGCAACTGCATAGCAACTACAGTATAGGGAACAACATTTTTTTTATGTACCAATATACTATGCACATGTAACCAAAGCAAACAGAGAGCATATGCATCAACTACAAGCAGATACAACTCGACCAGTACAGCAAGCTACAAGTTATATGAAATCAAAGTGACCAAAGTCAAAGCATCAGATGGAATCATCAATATCCAAACTGCAGATACAAAGCTAAATGTATCAAAGCCGTGTTTTTAACAAGTCAACAGAAAAAGGAACGAAAACCGTGGTCATCACGAAATTGATTCAAAAGCCGCGTCAACCAAGGAATGTGAAAAATACGAAAGTGAACAAGTCAATGAAATCTCGTGCATCAATACCAGATCGAACGGCATATGACAAATTCAAATCAACATATACGAACGCAAAAATAGGAAATCAAATCCTATAATAACCCCAATCATCATCGGCATTATGACAAGAGTTCGAATACGAAAATCGAAAGGTAACAAATCATAAATTCTTACCAGAAGGAAGAATCGAACTCGGTAAAAATTGAAGGAGCCGTGAAGCAAAGAGAATAGAGCATCGATCATCAAGCAATCATCACGAAAAATCCACCTGATAGAAGTAATTAAAGTCGGCTTCTTCAATTCTACACAAAGCCCTAATTTTTTAAAAGGAAGAAGAACGAACAAAGAAACATCGGTCGCCATTACGAACGAGGAAATAAAAAGAGACGGGCTGAATTACTAAAGAGGGCCGGCCTTATTCCTCTAAAAAGAATTCTATTTTATTAAGGGATTTTAAATTAGGGTTTTGTATTTTAAATTGTTTTTAATTTGTAATTTTCCTTTTTAAACCGTTTAATTTCTAGTCGTGTGACTAGGGGACAAGCTACGTGGCGTAGCTTGAGAATTCACAACTCAGTGGCTGAGTTGTGGCAGGGTTTTGAGCGTAGAGTTAGATTAGTCAATAGCGGGGATAGCGAGTTTACGTGTGTAAGCGAGGGACTATCTAATTTCTAGTAGAAACCTTGGGGGCAGCACGTAGGCAGGGTTTTGCCGAAGCTAGGTAAATTCTGTGTTGTTCTGTTTTTTTTGTTATTTATATTCTGCGATATCTGTGCTGCTATTCTGTGATCTGAATTGAATATTTTATAAGCTTCCGCGATTAATTTTTATAATTAACACTATCACCCTATTCACCCCCCTCTAGGGTGAAATCAATCCTACAAGTGGTATCAGAGCTCGGAACAAAAGCCCTTTTTGTTTTAAAAATTTGATTTTACAAAAATCAATTTTTGTTTTAATTCGTGGTTTAAAAATTGGTTTTTGTTTTAAAATTTTGAATTTTTGAAATGGCTTCTTTTATTAATACTTTTGTTGAGGGTCGCTCTAATATTATTCCTTCTATTTTCGATGGAACAGATTTTTTGAACTGGAAATTAAAAATGGAATTTTATTTAAAATCTGTTAATATTAAATGTTGGGATATTATTGAAAACGGGTGTGATATAACAGATAAGAAAATTATCTCGATTAATGCTTTTGCTATGCATATATTATATTCTTATATTAATCAAGATAATTTTAATTTCATCTCTCATTGTGAAAATGCACATGAAATCTGGAATACTTTAATTGCAATATATGGTGCAAAAGTCAACAGCAATGAGAAGTCCTCCACAACCGACTCAGTTAAAGAAATGTGCTTAACAGGATTTGTAAAAAGCAGGTGTGATGAGGATGATGATGATGGAGCAGCTGAGCTGGCGTTAATAATGAAGAAATTCAAAAGATGGAATCACAAATATAGAAATCCAGCTCTAAATCAAGAATTAAAAAGCAGAATAATCAAAGCACTAGATAACTCGGAAGAACACGGGATCATTTGCAACAAACCCTGTGATATCAAGCCCAACTATCCCCGATTTCAATGCGATTTTGAAAAGAAATCAAAACGGAGAAATACTACAGCCGCGTGGAATACAAGTGATGAAGATAATCAAAGTTCTAGCAGTAAGAGTGAGAAAGCAGATATATGCCTTCATGGAAATATAACTGATAGCGACGATGACGAGCCAAGCGAGGTATCAAAACTTACTCACTCTGAATTACTAATTTATTTCCACGAAGTAAATGGCTGTTATGAACGACTTAGGGAAAAATACGCCAAACTTGAATCTCAAAAGGATACTTTGATAGAATGCAATGAACAACTTGATCAATTAGTTAAGAACTATCAACGTAGGATCCCTAAGTGTGATAAGTGTCCAACATTCGAAGAAGAAATTAAAAAATCAGAAATCAATATAAAATCACTTGAAAATGAAATTCTGATTTTAAAAGAAAGTGAAAATACTAGGAGAGAGAATTCTATCAAAAGGTGCACACAATTGTTAAGCGAAAATGAATCTCTCAAAATACAAGTCCAACAATTGTCAACGACTTTAGATAAATTTTCAAAAAGTGAAAAATCGTTGAATATGCTATTAGGAAAGCAAACTGTTAATACGGTTAGAAAAGGACTTGGATATAATCAATCTAAAATTGTTGAAAAAAAGATTAATCAAGAAAATTCAATGTGCACAATTTGTAGAAAATATGGACACAATCACAATAATTGTTGGTATAGACCCAAACATGTGAAAACTATATCGATTTGGGTTCCAAAAGGCACAAATATAAAAACTCTCAAAGTTAAACAAATTTGGGTGCCGAAGGGAATAATTATAAATAGTTTTGGGTCTTTACAAAATTGTTTTTCAAAATTTTCTACCACTAACAACCATGGACCTATAAAAACAAATAGGTCACATAAATCTTTCAACGTGTAGGTGTGGTGGCAGGCTAAGGAACAAAAATAGTGTTCTCTGGATTTTGGCTGTTCCAGAAACACAACGGGCGACAAAGCAAAGTTCCTTAGCCTAGTATAAAGGTGACAGAATCACAATGGACAACGACGAAAAATATCGTAAAGGTAAAATAGGTAATGGTATGTTTTAAACGATATATTAAATGTGATAATCTGCACCGTATTCTGAATTAAAATCAGCCAATATTGAGATTGATGAAAAGATGATGATTTTGATTCTGACTTACTCAAAATAGTTGGCCAATTATATTCTTATGCCAAAAACACTATAAAAATCTCTAGACTCTTTGAATTACTTCGTATATATCAGTTTGGATTAAAAATAGTGTTGGATATTACAATTGGTTATAATATGGCTGACTCTATATTCACGATTTTCTGATTATTTACACGGCTTCATTTCAAATTCAAGAGAATGTCACTTAAATTGCTGTTAAAATTGAGTTTGAAATTTTTGTTGCACACACTTCATGGTTTTGGTCTATAAAATTCAATTGATGATAATTTTTGAGTGAGAGAGAAATTCAGATACAGATTACACTGGTAATCTAGTTGATAGAAAAATTACTAGTGAAACGTGTTTTTTGTTGAGACATTTAGTAACTGCATCGTTTTTCAAAAAAAAAAAAATCTGCATATTCTTCATTTCAAATAATTTTCAAATAGCAGAAAATTTTCTTTTAAAACCCCCTGGAGAAAATCATGTTTGACCATAGTTTCAGATTAGTCATTTTTGAAAAATTAATTTCATAATTATTTTTGAATTTGATTTTAAATGACTATTTTTTTTGACTATTCTGACTCCCTAATGTTTATCGAAAAGAAAAATAGTGATTGAAAAAGTGATGAGTTTTAATATTAATCAAATATTATGACTTGAGACAGTATAATTAATAAATTTCTTTAGAAATTTAAACAAGAGTTATAAAACTTTTTGTTGGTAAAAATTCCATGACCATCTCTATATCTATCATATTTCTAACAACCATCACTCATCAAAATTCTATATAGTTTGTCGATATGTGGTACTTTAAACAGGAATCGTTTGTTTTTCATTTTCACATTTTTTTAAAAAAAAAGGGGGATAATAATAATAATAATAAATAAATACCAAAGTATTCACTCTCATTTAAAAGTCCTCACGGTTATGCATGGGTGAATTACTTGGAATTTGTAATGTGCTTCCATGCTCATTTAAATGTCCTCACGGTTATGCATGCATGGAACTCATATCAAAAGTTTTTTTGTAAAATAAACAAGTTGATTCTAATCCCATTTAAAAGTCCTCACGGTTATGCGTGGTTAGAAGATACTTGAATTCATTTTTTTTAAAATAAAATTGGAATACTACTAATCTCATTTAAAAGTCCTAACGGTTATGCATGGTTAGTAGATATTCAAATTCCTGATATAAATATACCACAAATAGACACAACTGTATGGTTTTATATGATGACATCATTTCCATCATTCTAAAAGTGGAATATGCGCCTAACAAAACATTTATGATTTTTGGTTGACTTTTTATCGAAATTTAATATTTATATTCAATTGAGTTTTAATGTTGGATTAATATCGATTACTTTATCTCTATTTTCTCTAACACTATTACTCTTTTGCTGATAACAAAAGGGGGAGAGAAAAGTTAAGATTTTGTCTAATAAGATCAAGCAAAGGTCAAATAATTTTCCATTTGCATATAGGCTCATTTATATATTTCTATTTGTATGCATATATGTAGGGGGAGTATTGTGTAGAGAGGAAGCATTTAAATTGGGGGAGAAATTAGAGCATATCAATGATCAAATACATTTAACATATTCAAAATCTTAAATATATGTTTGTTATCATCAAATGGGGGAGATTGTTGAATATGCGCTTATATGATTTTTGTTTGATGATAATAAACATATATACATTCGTTTAAATGTATTTGATAATATACTATTTTATTTTTCACATATTAAATAAATATTTGCTGAATAAACTAAATAACACGGAATTTGAATTCAAACGAATATTTTATTCAAACAAATATTTATTACAATTTTGAATAGTATACAAATTCAAGCTCTCACTATTCACTATACAACCTTGATACAAATTCCATTACATCACTATTTTACATATCATCACCTCACTACATATCACTCACACTCATATTTATCTTCAACTTCATTCCAGTTTGAATCCAGCATCTGAGCAATCTGCAAAAATATTTACTAACGCAGTAAAATTGAAAAAGAAATATTTTTGCAATTCAAAAATAAAAGATAATTTTTGAAAATATGATTTGCCTCAGTTATTTGGGTTGTTCGTCATAATTTAAATTTGAATTCATCATACACGAACAACTTGTGACATACACAGTGTATTACTGTATATGCCACAAGGCCGTGCACACCGATATATACACTTGATCGATTTACAGGGACAGGTGAGCACAGGTCAAACCCAAATGAAAAACCGGGTTCAACTCACGTGCAATAACATAAAAATTACGACACAAGCACAAGGTCAAACCCGAGTTTTGAAACTGGATTCAACACAAGGCAACATGACCGAAGGCATAGCAACTGCATAGCGACTGCAGCAGTGACAAGTGCAATTCGAACCAACATGGACAGAAGGCAGTGAAACTCAAAGCAATGATCAAGTGCAGGCAAATGAACACATGTATATAAGTGCAAATTCCAAAAGCAATGAACAGAACATCAACATGGTCAAAACTACAAATATGGAACCAGACCAAAATGGCACTATCAAAGTATGCCACAATAAAGACAGTAAAATGAACAATGCAAAGAAGGCTGCAGTGAAGCATGTACATGAGTGGACAGGACTGCAATAGCCAATTGAAAACAAGTATAACCGATATATGGTGATACAGTCAACAACTCGACTCAACTCAATTCAAGCTGCATGCCAGAGGTGCAGACGACCACAAATGCCAACATAATAACAATGCTGCAAGTCCCAACCAATGAATGAACATACATATATGGAACAAAACTGCAGAATGCAAATGAACTCGACCAAGTACACAAGTGCTACAAGCAGCAATGTGCAACTGCAGGTGAACAAATATGCATATACCAGTGATGCAACTATGCACAAATGCAACAAACTCAAATGTCCAGTTATAACCACAAAACCATCAAGCTACAACTCAAATTATACAAGCTCCATAAGTACAAACTGAAGACTACATGAAATGTATGCAAACACCAATCAGTAGCATGCTAATGAAGACTGCATCAAAATGCAAGCACAAAAGTGCACAGCAACCATTAACTGCCACTAGACCACCAGGCAAAAAGACAGAGGCAATTATACAACAATGGTAAGCAACCAGAAATGCATGCAAGTGCCAGCCAGAAAAAGACCACAACATAACGTAACAATAACAACAGTATACAAGCCGAGGCTCAGTGATGAAGGCAACATGGCGCGATGTCGAGCTCAGTACAACACAGTGTACATGAATACTGTAATAAACCAAATAAAGACTACAAGCAACTGCATAGCAACTACAGTATAGGGAACAACATTTTTTTATGTACCAATATACTATGCACATGTAACCAAAGCAAACAGAGAGCATATGCATCAACTACAAGCAGATACAACTCGACCAGTACAGCAAGCTACAAGTTATATGAAATCAAAGCGACCAAAGTCAAAGCATCAGAGGGAATCATCAATATCCAAACTGCAGATACATAGCTAAATGTATCAAAGCCGTGTTTTTAACAAGTCAACAGAAAAAGGAACGAAAACCGTGGTCATCACGAAATTGATTCAAAAGCCGCGTCAACCAAGGAATGTGAAAAATACAAAAGTGAACAAGTCAGTGAAATCTCGTGCATCAATACCAGATCGAACGGCATATGAAAAATTCAAATCAACATATACGAACGCAAAAATAGGAAATCAAATCCTATAAAAACCCCTATCATCATCGGCATTATGACAAGAGTTCGAATACGAAAATCGAAAGGTAACAAATCATAAATTCTTACCAGAAGGAAGAATCGAACTCGGTAAAAATTGAAGGAGCCGTGAAGCAAAGAGAATAGAGCATCGATCATCAAGCAATCACGACGAAAAACCCACCTGATCGAAGTTATTAAAGTCGGCTTCTTCAATTCTACACAAAGCCCTAACTTTTTAAAAGGAAGAAGAACGAACAAAGAAACATCGGCCGCCATTACGAACGAGGAAATAAAAAGAGACGGGCTGAATTACAAAAGAGGGCCGGCCTTATTCCTCTAAAAAGAATTCTATTTTATTAAGGGATTTTAAATTAGGGTTTTGTATTTTAAATTGTTTTTAATTTGTAATTTTTCTTTTTAAACCGTTTAATTTCTAGTCGTGTGACTAGGGGACAAGCTACGTGGCGTAGCTTGAGAATTCGCAACTCAGTGGCTGAGTTGTGGCAGGGTTTTGATCATAAAGTTAGATTAGTCAATAGCGGGTATAGCGAGTTTACGTGTGTAAGCGAGGGACTATCTAATTTCTAGTAGAAACCTTAGGGGCAGCACGTAGGCAGGGTTTTGCCGAAGCTGGGTAAATTCTGTGTTGTTCTGTTTTTTCTGTTATTTATATTCTGCGATATCTGTGCTGCTATTCTGTGATCTGAATTGAATATTTTATAAGCTTCAGCGATTAATTTTTATAATTAACACTATCACCCTATTCACCGCCCCTCTAGGGTGAAATCGATCCTACATGAAGCGATTCAAAATTGGAAGAGACCAGAGAGTGTGATGGAAATTCGCAGCTTTCTTGGATTGGCGGGCTATTACCGTCGGTTCATAAAAGACTTTTCTAAAATTTTCGTACCTCTTACTAGTTTTACAAGGAAGGGAGCTAAGTACATTTGGTCATACAATTGTGAAGCTTCTTTTCATAATTGAAAGAACTTCTTTCTGATGCTCCTATTCTTGTGATTAGCAAAGGAAGCCAAAACTTCACTGTTTATACCGATGCTAGTCGTGTTGGTTTGGGGGCCGTTCTCATACAAAGTGAACATGTTATCGCTTATGCTTCTAGGCAATTAAAGCCTTCCGAAACTAGATGTGCCACTCATGATTTAGAGCACGCGGCCATTGTTTTCGCCCTTAGAATTTGACATCATTATCTTTTGGAAGAGAAGTTTATTCTCTATACCGATCATAAATCTTTGAGGTATTTTTTCTCTCAAAAGGAACTTAATTTGCGTCCACAATGTCGGCTCGAATTCCTTGCATCTTATGATCTTGATATTCTCTATACTCCCGGAAAGGGAAATCATGTTGTCGATACCCTTAACTGAAAGCAACATGTGGCTGTTTCCAAGATGATATCCGAATGGAATAATCTCGAGACTCTGTCCACTTGTGAGATTCGAGATTATGAATCTGATTTGTGCTCATCTCTTGCTTTGTGTAGCCTTGAGGCTCATCCTTCTCTTTTAGACCGCATACTTGAAGCTCAAAAGCATGATTTGTCAGGATAGTAATATTGATGGTTTGAAAGACTTTGATATCGATGCTCGTGGCGGCATTTGAAAATTTAGTAGACTTATTGTGCCAAATATTTATGATCTTCGTAAAGACATTTTAGAAGATTCTCATCGTTCTAAATTTACCATTCATCCTGGTAGTAGTAAAATGTACGTGGACATGAAGAGGTTTTATTATAGAGATGCCATGAAATCTGATATTGGTAACTTTATTAAGCGTTGCATGACTTGCCAACTTGTTAAGCCTGAGCATCAAAGACCCGGTGGGTTATTGCAAACTTTAGACATTCCAGTTTGGAAGTGGGATCAAGTCTCTATGGACTTTATTGATGGTCTTCCACGTTCTCGTTCGGGACATGACAGTTTATGGGTGATCATAGACACACTAACAAAATTGGCCCATTTCATTTCCATTCAGTCCAATCGGACCGTACCTCTTTTGTCCAAACTTTATGTTAATGAAATTCTTAAATTGCATGGAGTCTCTAATTCTATTGTTAGCGATCGTGATCCGTTATTTACTAGTGGATTTTGGAGAGGCCTTCAAAAAGCTTTGGGAATGAAGCTTAATTTTAGCACCGCTTATTATCCTCAGTTTGATGGACAAACCAAGCATGTGAATCAAACTCTTGTAAATCTTCTTTGTACATGTGTTCTTGATTTTGGTGGAAGCATGAAAGATCATATTTCCATTGTTGAGTTTTCTTACAATAATAGCTTCCAATCTTGTATTCGTATGGCACCTTTTGAGGCACACTACGAAAGTCCATGCCGATCTCCTTCTTGTTGGCTTGAAGTCGGTGAAAGGCTGGTTTTAGATCCCGATTTTATTCATGATTCCACAGAAAAGATTGACCTTATTCGCCATAGTATGAGAGAATCCCAAAGTAGACAAAAATCCTATATCGATAACCGAAGAAGGAAATCAGAATTTTCTGTGGGAGATTTGGTGTTTATTCGTGCTTTACCTATGAAGGATGTTGTACGTATCAATCGATCTGGAAAATTAACACCTCGATATATTAGCCCAATACTGAACGCATCGGTTCCGTGGCTTATCGCCTTTTATTACCAGCTCAATTTTCTGCTATTCATGACGTATTCCACGTTTCTCAACTACGAAAATGCCTTAGAGATTCCAATTCTTTACTTAAACCTAGTGTTATTGAAGAAATTGAAGTTTCACCTAATCTGAATTATGAGCAACAACTTATTCGTATCATTGCTACGGAGGTTAAACGCCATCGTAATAAGGATGTTCCACTTGTGAAAGTTCATTGGTCCTCAAATCCTAAGGATTGTTCTTGGGAATCCAGAGAATTCATCGAGCGAACACATCAGGACTTACTCTCTCGTGCTTCTTAAGGAAAACTTCTCACTTCAAAATTTTCTTTTGTGTTGTTATGCCTTAGAGTGGTTGTTGCTCTTTATTTTCTTCTTAAATTATTGCGAGGATGGAATTTTTTTAAGGAGGGGAGTCTATAACAACCCGCATATTTTACGATTTCCTATTTAAATATTTTATTCAAATATAGCATCGTTAGTTGAATTTAAAGTCTGAAATATGACCTTTTGTGTAACGACCAGGGATTTTAGCCATAATATTTTAATAAATATTTAATCCAATTAAATAAAATGTAAATTTATCATTTTGAAATGAATATGACTTTTGGAAATATTTGCCATTTATTTCTAGACATTTGTATTTTGAAAGGGAAATTTGATTTGGAAATTTAAAATAAAATCTCTCAAAAATGTTTACTATAAAATCTCTATTATATAATTGAATTAAAATACTTTACCTTGTTAACATTTGGTGAATATATGCGTATGGATAATAATGTTTAAAATAAAATCAAATTCTATCAATATAAAATATAAGTATAAAATATTAAGCAAAGCATATGAATATAATTTAAATATTGATAGTTAAAATAGAAATAAAAATAAAAGCAAGAATTAAGAAGTTAAGGTATGCATACAACATAAGTTTAAAATTGTAAGAACAAAGTATAAAATAAGGCAAAGTGTATGTATATGAATGGTGAAAGCAAGAAAATAATAAAACAAAATATCTTAATACACAAAACGAAATGTCTACCTACAAGTGTATATGCACATAAAATAAAACAATAAATAATAATAGTATGTAAACAACTTAGGAAACCATGGCATTAAATGCCATCATCTCAGCCAAAAATAAGTCTATTCAAAATTTTACAAATCCTTACATTTTCAGTAATAAAAACCTGAGGAAAAAAAAACACTTGACCAGATGATACCTTCCTTTATACAATCTATTTTCTTCTATATATATGTGTATATCTTTAGTTCCAGTTCATTCAGCAAACATATAAGGAAATCGAAAAAAATATAATCAGCATCTTCATCTTTTCAAAACTAAAAAAACAACATTCAATTCAAACCAAAAACAGAAAGAACACAAGGCAGTTTCCAACTACAGGTTTTCAAAAAAAAAGGAATTTTTCTCCGTTCAAAAACTTTCAGGTGAGTAAACAAGAATTTTTAAAGTTTTAAGTTTAATAAAACAACAGTTCAGGAGATTCATTGATAATATGGTTGTATATGCTTTGGTCTTGAATATAATTTTGTGTTGCTCTATACTTCTTTGTTTATCCGTTACAGGGTGAATATTTTTTCAAAATTCAAATTTATTTTCTTCTAGTCATTGTTAAGCTTTAATTTTTCAAAAAACAAGATGCTTAAAGTTCAATCAGAATTTTTAAATCTGTTTTAAAAACATGTTAGTAAACTATACTCTGGAAATCATGTTTTACAGGCAACAAGAACTATTTTGATAAATTCATTTGTTATAAAATATTAATTCAACTTAATAACTTGAATCTTCAATGCAAAATAGGATTTTAAAAGAAAAAATGGAAATTTTTAGTTTAGAATTGTATGAATAGTTCATAATTGACCAAAAATTGCATTTTTACCAATTACTGATGATTGATCCAATAATTGCTATTGAAATTTGGTTCGAAGCTAGTATGAACATCATTGATTTCGAGGAAATTATCAGAAATTTTTTCCATTGCATATATTGATGGGTCAAGATCATTTTAGGTTTTAAGGTTTGTTTTTATTGGGGTTAAGAAACGAGGCGTCTTCGTCTTCTCTACGTGATCGAGCTTCGCGAGACTCTGGAGGATGGCAGCTTAGTGTGTTGTCGTGGTGTGGACGAAGTTTGGGCGTCTCCAGTGGCTTGAGCGATAGTGGCGAGGCGTTTTGCTGAGGGGAGTTGGTTGTGGTTTTTCGGGCAAAATGCCTAAATTTCGTTTTGAAACTTTTGAAGGCGAATTGAGTTTGGTTTTCGAGTTTATGTGAGATTTGCGACTTGCCTGAGGTGTTGGAGTTTGTTGGAGCTAAGGCACGCCGCCGTGCATGCATACGGCGTGGTTTCGGTGTCAGCATCGTTGATGTCATGTGTCTCGAGTCGTGCTCGAGTAAATGAGGTGGTAGCTTCGAGTTTTAGACCGAGTACGTGAGAGGGATTCCTGATGCTTAAATCTATACTTAAATTTAATCTTCTACTTACTGGTAAAAAAAAGAGAAGAAGAAGGAGTACGAGAGGGAGAGGAGGCGACTCGAGGAAAGTTAGTGGGAACTCGAAGTGTTACTCGAGTTAAATCAGGGGAATTCTCGGGTTTATTTTCCAGAACTGCAATACTATAAAAAATTAAAGTTAAGCAAATTGTTTTCAACAAGTTTAAACACTGTAGACTTAGTAAAGGTTTAACAATGCACGTTAAGACTTAAATAAAAGTTTTAATTATTTTAGTTAATACTTTACAATGTTTTAAACTCTTAATTAATATTTTAATTAAGTAATTAATTTAAGTTAAGTATAAAATTAATTAACTTTAAATTTTGTAGTTAATAATAAATTGATTTTCAAAGTTCGAAGAAGATTGTTAAAATGTTAATTAAGATGAATAACTAATATCAATTAATTGTTTGGAAAGCAATTAAGAATGATTACTAATTGTAATTAAAGATTGGTTAATTAATGATTAAGTAATAAATAAATTTGTAATTAACTACTTAAAATTAATTAGTGTATGAATAGTAGTTAATAAATAAAGTAATTTATGGTTAATAAATGGGAAATTAAGTTTTATTAATTAATAATTAAGTTTATTAATTAATGATTATGCATAATTAACTAAGTAATTAAGGTTAAATATATTGATTAAGAAGTAATTAATTAAATTGTGTGAAATAAAATAATTAATTAATTAAGTGATTAATTCTCAAAGAATTAATTTAAATTGAATTAATTGCAATAAGAATTAAAGATGTTTGCTTATGGATAATTGTATATGTAGAATATTTGATTTGTGATATCTATTTGGTGATATTCTGTGATACTCTATGTTATGCTTTTGATATCTATGATGATTGTGTATGAATTATCTATGATAAATGTTATGTGAATTCAAAAGTGTTGAATTAAATTGTTTAAACTATTAAACAACTTGACCTTTAAAATGGCATTTGGATTTCGATGAGACTGGGATCGGGTGTCAATCACGATTATCCGAAAACCAAATCGATCAAAATTAAACGTTAGGTCAGAAATCTCAAGTGAATATCGAGATGGTGTTTCAGAATGCAAGGGTTATTGTCGCTGACTCTAAGGGTGATTCCAAAATGAGTGTAACGAGATAATGCCTTCGGTTTCGTCCGAAACCGGAACGAACTTGTATGGATTGAATGCTTTCAGAACATCGCCAGATGGACGATGAGCATTCTAAGAGATATGTTCTACAAAGGTAAACGCAGCCTCAAACCTCATCAACTGGGAATGGCTAAAACAGGGGAGGTGCAGCGAGGTTAGGTGGGTAACACCCAAGCAGGACGAGATATACCCCTGTCTAGATGTCCCTTTTTATTTCGGCTATGTGGCGGTTGCTAGCTACAACCGCGGGGTTATCTTGTTCGGGACTGCTCAGTAAGGAATGGTTCTGGCCTGTGCTGTAGGGGGTCGGGAGTGTAACAACCCGCATATTTATCGATTTTATATTTAAATATTTTATCGTTCGTCGGATTTTGGTCCGAAAAGCTACTTTTTGCAAACAGTCGAATTGGGACTCGAGACCACCCCCATTGAGTTCAAAATGACGTTTGCGACCTTTTTGAGTATAAACTTCGATATGTTTGGAGATAGTAGAATTTTGACCTTTTTCACTTAGGGCTTTGGTTTGGGCTGAACCCATTAGCCACTTACTAACTCATTCCCAACCCTCTCCAACTCCTCATTACTTCATTTCTAATTCCTAACTCTTCAAGCTTTAGCAACAATGGTGGAAGAGAGTGGAAATTAAAACTCCAAGCCCTAGTTCCTCTTGCTAGCTCAAGTTCTTGCTCCAAATTCAAAGAGAACCCATTGTAAGCATCTCCTTCTTCTTCTCCAACTCATTCTCTCTTTGATTTCAGAAATTTCCTAAACCTAACTTAGGGAATGTTCTTCTTTTAAGCTTACATTCAAGCTTCTAGTGTTGAGATTGAAGTGCGGTTGATCTCCCCTTGTCTTCAAGCTTCTCATTCATTGTTTTTGGGTTCAAAGGTGAGATTTTTAATCTCACATCTAAGTCTATGAATTACCTTCGATTGTTAGGTATGAATTCCTAACACTTATTCATGTGCATTTGATTTTGATTTGGATTGCTTTTGTGAATATTCCAATTTTTAGTGTTTTGAGTTCAATTCGTTAAAAATCCTAACTTTGATGTTTGAACATGTTTTTGGTGATGCATCGAGGAGCATATAGGGCCGGGTAGTCGATTGGCATAAACCCTTAGCGCCGTTGCTCGTGCGATTGCAATTTGGTCGAGAGTTGCACCTTTTTTGAAATAGGGTAGGAAGTGCAAGCTTACAGGTTCGGCCGACCGAGCCCCCTGGGCCGGTCGACCGACCTGTAGTCCAGGCACTTCCTGCCTCTGTTTGGAAGTGCTGGTTACAGGCTTCAGCCGACCGAGCCCCCTGGGCCGGTCGACCGACCTGGTGCCCCGAGCACTTCCAACCTCTGGTTCGGTCGACCGACTCAGGAAGTCCGGTCGACCGACCTGCTACTATTTGCCAGATTAGCCTATATTGCTAATTCGTTTGAATTTCCAACTTTAATCGATTCGTGTTGTCTCCCTTTTGTTGTTGTCATTTATTATCGACTTTGATGACCTTTTCTTTGGGAATTTTAGATATATCCACTTTGATGGATTTTATATCGATTTCTTTGGATTTTATTCACGTCTTCGAATGTGAATTTTTATGCTCGATTGTTTCTACAATCACTTCTATGATTTGTCACTTTAAAATATAAAGGTTTTCTATACTAGTAGTAAATATCAAAACTCTTTCTTCAAATGATTTCAACACTATTTTATAACAAAGCTCGTTTTCTCAAACCGATTTCCAATCTATTAGTATATACAAACCTTTATCTCGCTCGTATGAGAAATCTAATTAAATGACTTAGTAAAACGAGTGGTATGAAACGCTTGCGTTTACTTTGTCGGTTAATTCTTGGACTTGTTCGATTGAATCTCTTGTGACAATTTTCTAGTGGAGATCTACAATTTGTTCGTAAATATTTAAGTTAAGCTAGTGGTTATGGGACATGAAGCTAAGCTCATATATTTACTAGCTTATTGTAATTGACACTTCTCGTTGATCATGACGATCATCTTTGTGGTTTAGACTAGCAATGTGCGATGTCTCTTTGTTTATGTGGAGGACCGTTCCTCATTTTATTGAGCTTCGTCTCATTTCTCACATGGGTCGTACCTTTCTAGGTGCGTCAATGTTTTATTATGCATGGGGTGTATCTTTCTAGATGCATCGATGTTTATTTATGCATGGGGTGTACCTTTTTAGGTGCATCGATGTATATTTACTTCGTGGAGCAATCGGCTCAATAAGTCGGGACATGGGGCGTATCTTTCTAGGTGCGTCGATGTTCGTCTATGCATGGGGCGTATCTTTCTAGGTGCGTCGATGTTCGACTTAGCATGGGGTGTAGCTTTCTAGGTGCATCGATGTTAGACATTACATGGGGTGTATCTTTCTAGATGCATCGATGTTTATTTATGCATGGGGTGTACCTTTTTAGGTGCATCGATGTTTATTTACTTCGTGGAGCAATCTGCTCAATAAGTCGGGACATGGGGCGTATCTTTCTAGGTGCGTCGATGTTCGTCTATGCATGGGGCGTGTCTTTCTAGGTGCGTCGATGTTCGACTTAGCATGGGGTGTATCTTTCTAGGTGATCGATGTTAGAAATTACATGGGGTGTATCTTTCTAGATGCATCGATGTTTATTTATGCATGGGGCGTATCTTTCTAGGTGCGTCGATGCTAGAGCATGGGGCATATCTTTCTAGGTGTGTCAATGTTCGACTGTACATGGGGCGTGTCTTTCTAGGTGCGTCGATGTCCAGTTTGTGGGATTGGCCATCCTTTTATTGTGATTTCTGGATTTCTTGTGTTGATTTCTGGAATTTATGTTTCACCAACTTTTACGATTGACATTGATATATATGTCATTTATTGTGGCTTGGTGAATAAAATTAGGAGTATGACATTCCTTTTTATCTTTGAGAAGATCTTTGTGGTATTGATTAATCTCTTGATGATTTTTCAGTTACTTATTTATCACAGCTTGGCATTGTGATTATTATATGTTTATGTCATATCTCTTATTCTATATCATGTTATCTGATATTTATAGCTAGACTGATCCGTTTATTATTTTCTTCTTAAATAATACTCGGGTCAGACTGAGATTTTACAGGTGCTTCTGCTTGACTCCTTATCGGATCATCATCTGACTTCAGGCTAACTACTTTAGTTTAGTAGTTTTTGTTGTATACATTTGAGATACAGACTCTATGATGTATACTTATTCTTTTGTCTAGCACTTGTATCTATTCTTTTTGATATTGTGGATCTTGTTTGACCACTACTCTGATGTACACTTTCATGTGTTATATTCATATCTATTTCCGCCTTTGTGATATGAATTGTCTGTGACTGATTTATGTTATGTTTATTTCTATATTTGTTTCCGAAGGATTTATATAGCCACTGTGTAGTAGCTTTGAGTTTGGGTCGGTATGTCGGATTTCCCTCTTGATAAAGAAATGCATGTTATACTATTTGACATGTCGATGCTCGCGCAAAGCAATTACACGGATGGTCGCTCCTCAACAGCCTTATTCTCTGTGCTAGTTGACAGCATTCCCGTAATGTTCTTGGCTAGCGTGGGTATAGAGGTGGGGCGTCACAGGGAGTGATCCTCGGTACGGTGTTCTAGGCCCCATACAGTGACGGGCAGTACCCAGTAGCCTTGTCATTGTATGGAATCCAATTTCCAATAAGTACCATACGTTTTGATTGTGCCCAACTATGTTGGAATGTGAGATGTAAGCATTTCAGTTATTTCTGTATTTTATTTGAAAACCCTAGACACTATTATAATATCACTAGATTTCCTATAAAAATGTTTTGGTTAGCGTAAGGTAAAAATTTACCCGTATTTATGTGTGGGGAGTCTTATGTGATACCTTTATTTTCAAATGTTTTTCAAAGTTAAACAACTTTAAACCGTTTACTCATACCAGACCCATGTCTGACCCGGAGTTTATTTCTGTTTTTCATAAACTCTTGGGTACTCAAATTTTGTGAGTAGCCAAGTGATAGGTTTGGATATTGAGTTCTGGAGGAGTTGAAGCAGGAGTTCCAAACGTATCTATATATCTATCTAGTTCCATTGTGTTAGTTGATGTATATTGTATTTTGGGATGTATGTAGTGGCAGATGTATATATAACTGTCACGTGGATGATATTGTGTAATTCTGATATATGTAAACTATGTAATAGTTATGTGATGTATTATATTTTGTTCCGTTCCGCTGTAAGATTCTGATGTTGTTATTTCTTTCTTTCTATCTTTTCTATTTCTATCCCTTTCTTTTCTTATTGATGATACGTCTTTCTGTGGTTAGAAATGCAGGTCGTCACAGTTGGTATCAGAGCATTGGTTGAGATAATATCTAGGCCATGGAGTAATATCTATCTTGAGAGTGCGTATTTGTAATTTTGATATATATATATTTCTACTTATTTGTTGGGTTACATATTCTGGTTTTCCAATATAAGTTTTAAAGGTAGATTGGTAGCGATGTGTGTAACACGACTACCAATGGTTGGATTTTGAATGTTTGAGGTTGGAAGTGTATCTGTCGAGACTGTAGACCTAATACCATCTCGAGTAAACTTTGGGTGGTGTAAGGATTTCATCGATCTCTGAAAGAAACCTGTTAAGGTTCGGAGTTCATCTTTGAAGTGTATGTTTGGATGAGCTAGAGTTTGGATCTGTTGGTTGGACAGAAGCAAGTCCTGATATCTCGATACCTCAGGATGTAGTAGCTGTGTGATGAGACACAGTGATTATGGATGTCTCCAAAGATGTTTCTTTGGAACAAGTTAAGGAACAGTGTTTGCTTCGGTGTTGTGGATGATCTCGGCAGGATGTTTTTGTTAGGTTTGAGGTCCGAGTTTCTCGAAGAGCTTTGGATAGGAAGTCTTTGGCATCTGAGTCAGTAGTGCAGCTCAGAATGTTTTGTGTGTCGTCAAGGAGATCTTCTAGCTTAGCAGTTTTTCTTGTGATCCTTATGTGTTGAAATTTAAGGGATTTGACCTTATATTAGGGATGGATTGGCTTGATAAGTATAAGGCTGTTCTGAATTGTGATGAGAGAACAGTTTCACTGGAAACTGATTTGGGTAGAATTGCTAGAGTGACGTGTGATAATTCTGGAATTCACTTGAGTAGTCTTTTACATGGAGTTGAGACTTCTCAAGAGAAGGTTGAAGATATCGATGTGGTCCAAGATTTCCCTAATGTATTCGAGGAAGTCAAGTGTTTGCCTCTGCATCGAGAGATAGAGTTTCGCATTGATTTGATTTCAGGAGCAGTGCCGGTGATTCAGCCTAGTAGGAGGATGGCTCCTAGAGAGAGAGAAGAGTTAGTTAAGCAGACTCGGGATCTTTTGGAGAAGGGGTTGACTAGGCCCAGTTTTTCTTGTTGGGGTTCTGCTGCAGTGTTTGTCATTAAATCGGATGGACCGCTAAGGTTCTGTGTAGATTATAGAGAATTGAACAAAGTGACTATCCATAATAAATATCCTCTTCCTCGTGTCGATGATCTCTTTAACCAGTTGCATGGAGCTTCTATCTTTTCTCAACTAGATTTAGCTTCAGGTTTCCATTAGTTGAGGGTAGCTGAGGACAGTATCCCTTTAACTGCATTTAGGGGACCGAATTGTTCCTATAAATGGTTGGTTATGCCTTCCGGGTTAACCAACGCCCCTGCTTACTTTGTTGACCTGATGAACCGAGTCTTTCGGGATGCATTGAATAAGTTCGTTCTGGTGTTCATCGATGATATTTTGGCCTATTCTAAGTCTGAAGAAGAGCACAAGCAGCATTTGAGGATAGTGTTGGGGACACTTAGGAGGCCTGTTTTGAAGGCGAAGTTTTCCAAATCTCATTTTTGGAAATCGAAAGTCAAATTTTTGGGCACATTGTTTTTGGAGAAGGTATCTCTGTAGACTAGCAAAGGTTGAGACTATTCTAGAATGGAAGCAACCGAAGTCACCGACTGAAGTTTGTAGTTTTCTGGGATTAGCTGGCTACTACAAGAAGTTTATCAAGGACTATTCCAAGATTTCTTCACATTTGACTAAGTTGACAAGGAAAGGAGCTAAGTTTAAATGGACACCCTAGTGTGAAGAAGCTTTCCAGGAGTTGAAGATGAGGCTGACAAGTGCACCAGTGCTAGCTATTCCGGATGGGAAAAGCAAATTTGAAGTTTATACAGATGCCTGTATAGTTGGTCTGGAAGTAGTTCTGATGCAGAATGGAAGAGTAATTGCGTATGTGAGTCGGCAATTAAAGCCACATGAAAGGAATTACGCTACACACGATCTTGAGTTGTTAGCCATTGTTTTTGCTTTAAAGATCTGGAGACACTATCTCTTGGGAGAGAAGTTCGGGTTATTCACGGATCACAAACCGTTGAAATATCTTTTCTCCTAAAAAGATCTTAATTTGAGGCAGCAACGATGGGTCGAATTTCTGGCATCATATGATTTGGATATTCTGTATACCCCGAAAAAGACGAATGTTGTGGCTGATGCTCTTAACAGGAATGCATTTTTGTCTCTTTTGGAAGCTGTTCCATCTCTCCAGGAAAGAATCACAAGTAAGAAAATGGAGGATAGATCTTTTGAGGAACTAATTCTTGTAACCAAGGATGGTCGATATTTGGATTTCAAGGTGGACGATCAAGGTGCTTTGAGGATAAATGGTCGTTTGTGTGTGCCTAATATAGATGGATTGAGGCAAGAAGTCTTAGCTGAGTGTCATCGCTCCAGACTGAATATCCACCCAGGAATCTCTAAGATGTATAAAGATAAGAGAAGAGTTTTATGGTGGCCGAGCATGAAGAGGGATGTAGCTTCTTTCGTTAATAGTTGTGCTATCTGTCAGCAAGTTAAAGGAGATCAACAGAAGTCAACCGGTTTATTGCAGCCTTTGGAAATTCCAGAATGGAAGTGGGAGATGATATCGATGGATTTCATCGACGGTTTGCCTAGAACTAAGAAAGGAAATGAAGGAATATGGGTGATTATGGATCGGTTAACTAAGAGTGTCCATTTTATACCGGTTAAGGCGACTCGTACTATAGTTTCTCTAGCAGAGATTTTCTTAAGGGAAATAGTTAGATTGCATGGTGTTCCTATCAGTATAGTAAATGATCGAGATCCTATCTCCGCTAGCAAATTCTGGGAGGCTCTGCAATCGGCGATGGGAACGAGTTTGAGATTAAGTACAACCTATCATCCTCAGACAGATGGACAGACAGAGAGGCTGAACCGAATTCTAGAAGATATGCGGCGAGCTTGTGTTTTGGATTTTGGTGGATCGTGGGAAGACCATCTTCATCTAGTGGAATTCTCCTATAATAACAGTTACCAAGCGAGTATCAAGATGGCTCCTTATGAAGCTGTATATGAAAGACCGTGTAGATCCCCATCCTGTTGGATAGAGTCGAAAGATCGTCTTGTGCTTGGACCAGATTTGATTCATGAAGCTTCTGCTAAAGTTGAGCTTATCGAGAAAAGGATGAGAACTGCTCAGGACCATCAAAAGAAGTACGCAGATAAAAGGCGAAGACCATTAGAATTTGAGATCGGAGATTTAGTTTTTGTCAAAATTTCCCCGATTAAAGGAGCTATTAGATTCGAAAAGACGGGAAAACTTGCCCCGAGATATATATGACCATTTTGGGTATTGGAAAGGATTGGTGTTGTAGCTTACAGAGTTGAATTGCCAGAACGGATGTCTGGAATTCATAATGTATTCCATGTATCCCATCTAAGGAAATTTGTTCATGATCCATCATTAGTTGTAGAACCAGTAGTCCAGGAAGATTTGGAGGTTGAGCCGAATTTGACTGTGGTCAGGAATCCAGTTCGGATTGTTAATCAAGACGAGAGGCAACTCAGGAGCAAAGTAGTGAAGCTTGTCAAAGTGCAGTAGAGCGAGGATCCCAGAGATTGCACCTAGGAAACTATGGATAGTTTTAGGAAAACTTATCTGGATTTCTGTCCTGATAGCTAGTGATGTTTGTTAGGATAGATTGTTTGGTTGTTTGCTAATGTACGAATGATATGTATGTTTGAATGGTTGATATAAAAGCTTTTGAATTATCTTTTGTTTTAAATTTCGAGGACGAAATTCTTTTAAGGGGGGAGGAATGTAACGACTCGGGATTTTAGCCATAATATTTTAATAAATATTTAATCCAATTAAATAAAATGTAAATTTATCATTTTAAAATGAATATGACTTTTGGAAATATTTGCCATTTATTTATAGACATTTGTATTTTGAAAGGGAATTTTGATTTGGAAATTTAAAATAAAATCTCTTTCAAATATTTACTATAAAATCTCTTTTATATAATTGAATTAAAATACTTTACCTTGTCAACATTTGGTGAATATATATATATATATATATATATATATATGGATAATAATGTTTAAAATAAAATCAAATTCTATCAATATAAAATATAAGTGTAAAATATTAAGTAAAGCATATGAATATAATTTAAATATTGATAGTTAAAATTGAAATAAAAATAAAAGCAAGAATTAAGTAGTTAAGTTATGCATAGAACATAAGTTTAAAATTGTAAGAACAAAGTATAAAATAAGGCAAAGTGTATGTATATGAATGGTGAAAGCAAGAAAATAATAAAACAAAATATCTTCATACATAAAACCAAATGTCTACCTGCAAGTGTATATGCACATAAAATAAACCAATAAATAATAATAATATGTAAACAACTTAGGAAACCATGGCATTAAATGCCATCGTCTCAGCCAAAAATAAGTCCATTCAAAATTTTACAAATCTTTACATTTTCAGTAATAAAAATCTGAGCAAAAAAGAAGAAGAAAACACTTGCCAGATGATACCTTCCCTTATACAATCTATTTTCTTCTATATATGTGTGTGTATCTTTAGTTCCAGTTTGTTCAGCAAACACATAAGGAAACCAGAAAAAAATATAATCAGCATATTCATCTTTTCAAAACTAAAAAACATCATTCAATTCAAACCAAAAACAGAAAGAACCCAAGGCAGTTTCCAACTGCAGGTTTTCAAAAAAAAAAAACAGGAATTGTTCTCTGTTCAAAAACTTTCAGGTGAGTAAACAAGAATTTTTAAAGTTTCAAGTTTAATAAAACAACAGTTCAGGAGATTCATTGATAATATGGTTGTATATGCTTTGGTCTTGAATATAATTCTGTGTTGCTTTATAATTCTCTGTTTATCTGTTACAGGGTGAATATTTTTTCAAAACTCAAATTTATTTTCTTCTAATCATTGTTAAGCCTTAATTTTTCAACAAAACAAGATGCTTAAACTTCAATCAGGATTCTTGATCTGTTTTAAAAACATGTTAGTAAACTATACTCTAGAAATCATGTTTTACAGGCCACAAGAACTATTTTGATAAATTCATTTGTTATAAAATATTAATTCAAGTTAATAACTTGAATCTTCAATGCAAAATAGGATTTTTAATAAAAAAGTGGAAATTTTTAGTTTAGAATTATATGAGCAGTTCATAGTTGACCAAAAATTGCATTTTTACCAATTACTGATGATTAATCCAATAATTGCTATTGAAATTTGGTATGAAGCAAGTATGAACATCATTGATTTCGAGAAAATTATCAGAAATTTTTTCCATTGCATATATTGATGGGCCGAGATCATTTTAGGGTTTAAGGTTTGTTTTTGTTAGGGTTAAGAATCGAGGAGCGTTCGTCTTCTCTACGTGATCGAGCTTCGTGAGACTCTGGAGGCTCGTAGCTTAGTGTATTATCGTGGTGTGGATGAAGTTTGGGCGTCTCCGGTGGCTTGAGCATGGTGGCGAGGCGTTTTGCTAAGGGGAGTTGGTTGCAGTTTTTCATGCGAAATGCCTAAATTTCATTTTGAAATTTTTGAAGGCGAATCGAGTTTGGTTTTCGAGTTTATGTGAGATTTGCGACCTGCCTGAGGTGTTGGAGTTTGTCGGAGCTAAAGCGCGTCGCCGTGCACGTGTACGGCGTGGTTTCGGTGTCAGCGTCGTTGATGTCATGTGTCTCGAGTCGTGCTCGAGTAAATGAGGTGGTAGCTTCGAGTTTTAGATCGAGTACGTGAGAGGGTTTCCTAATGCTTAAATCTATACTTGAATTTAATCTTCAACTTACTGGAAAAAAAAGTGAAGAAGAAGGAGTATGAGAGGGAGAGGAGGCGACTTGGGGAAAGTTAGTGGGAACTCGAAGTGTTACTCGAGTTACATCAGGGGAAGTCTCGGGTTTGTTTTCCAGAACTGCAATATTATAAAAAAATAAAGTTAAGCAAATTGTTTTCAATAAGTTTAAACATTGTAGACTTAGTAAAGATTTAACAATGCAAGTTAAGACTTAAATACAAGTTTTAATTATTTATTTCATACTTTACAATGTTTTAAACTCTTAATTAATATTTTAATTAAGTAATTAATTTAAGTTAAGTATAAAATTAGTTAACATTAAAATTTTGTAGTTAATAATAAATTGATTTTCAAAGTTCAAAGAAGATTTTTAAAATGTTAATTAAGATGAATAATTAATATCAATTAATTGTTTGGAAAGCAATTAAGAATGATTACTTTTTAATTGTAATTAAAGATTGGTTATTAATGATTAAGTAATAAATAAATTTGTAATTAACTACTTAAAGTTAATTTGTGTATGAATAGTAGTTAACTAATTAAGTAATTTAATTACAAATTAATAATTGATTAATAAAGTAATTTGGGGTTAATAAATGGGTAATTAAGTTTTATTAATTAATAATTAAGGTTATTTATTAATGATTAAGGGTAATTAACTAAGTAATTAAGGTTAAATAAATTGATTAAGAAGTAATTAATTAAATTGTGTGAAATAAAATAATTAATTAATTAAGTGATTAATTATCAAATAATTAATTTAAATTGAATTACTTACAATAAGAATGAAAGATGTTTGCTTATAGGATAATAATATATGTAGAATATCTTATTTGTGATATCTATTTGATGATATTCTGTGATACTCTATGTTATGCTTTTGATATCTATGATGATTGTGTATGATTTATCTATGATAAAGGTTATGTGAATTCAAAAGTGTTGAATTAAATTGTTTAAACTATTAAACAACTTGACCTTTAAAATGGCGTTTGGATTTCGATGAGACCGGGATCGGGTGTCAATCATGATTATCCGAAAACCACATCGATCCAAATTAAATGTTAGGTCGTAAATCTCAAGTGAAGATCGAGATGGTGTTTCAGAATGCAAGGGTTATTGTCGTTGACTCTAAGGGTGATTCCAAAATGAGTGTAACGAGATAATGCCTTCGGTTTCGTTCGAACCCGATACGAACAGGAATGGATTGAATGCTTTCAGAACATCGTCAGATGGACAATGAGCATTCTTAGAGATGTGTTCTATAAAGATAAACGCAGCCTCAAGCCTCATCAACCGGGAATGGCTAAAACATGGGAGGTGCAGCGAGGTTAGGTGGGTAGCACCCAAGCAGGACGAGATATAACCTGTCCAGATGTCCCTATTTATTTTGGCTGTGTAGGCGGTTGCTAGCTACAACCGCGGGGTTATCTTATTCGGGACTGTTCAGTAAGGAATGGTTCCGGCCTTGTGTTATAGGGGGTCGGGAGAGATCCTCGGTAAGGCGATCTAGGCCCCGTACTGTGACGGGCGGTACCCCAGTAGCCCTGCCATTATATGGAATCCAATTTCCAATAAGTGCCTTACGTTTTGATTGTGCCCAACTATGTTGGAATGTGAGATGTAAGCATTTCAGCTATTTCTGTATTTTACTTGAAAACCCCAGACACTATTATAATATCACTGGATTCCCTATAAAAATGTTTTGGTTAGCGTAAGGTAAAAACTTACCCGTATTTATGTGTGGGAAGTATTACATGATACCTTTATTTTCAAATATTTTTCAAAGTTAAACAACTTTAAATCATTTACTCATACCAGACCCATGTCCGACCCGGAGTTTATTTCTGTTTTTCGTAAACTCTTGGGTACTCAAATTTTTATGAGTAGCTAAGTGATAGTTTTGGATTTTGAGTTCTAGAGGGGTTGAAGCAGGAGTTCCATACGTATCTATATATCTATCTAGTTCCGCTGTGTTAGTTGATGCATATTGTATTTTGGGATGTATGTAGTGGCAGATGTATATGTGACTGTCATATGAATGATATTGTGTAACTCTGATATATGTAAACTATGTAATAGTTATGTGATGTATTATATTTTGTTCCGTTCCACTATGAGATTCTGATGTTGTTATTTCTTTCTTTCTATCTTTTCTATTTCTATCCCTTTCTTTTCTTATTGATGATACATCTTTCTATGGTTAGAAAGGCGGGTCGTCACATTTTGTAAATGGTTGAATCCAGACTTGAGACCACTTCCATTGAGTTCAAAAGGACGTTTACAACTTATTTCAGTACAAACATCGATATGTTTGGAGTTGATTAGAATTTTGGTATTTTCATTTGGGCTTTAGGTTGTGTTCTAGCCCACTAACCCAATAAGAGAACCCAAACCCCTACCAAATACATCCCACTGCACTCTTCATTCATTCAGTCCATAATTTCCTAACACTCAAGCCCTAAAGAAAAATGGGGAAAAGAGGGTAAATTAGACATTCCTAAACCACAGATTCTTAGGAAATTCAAATTCAAGTTCTATGAATCAAAGAAAAGCTTAGGTAAGCATCCACTTCATCTTCTCCATCTCAATCTCTCTTCAATTTTTAGAAATTCATATAACCTAACTGAGGAAAAACTTCGTATTTGATAATAGATTGAAGATTCTTGAGGTGTTGTTGAAGAGGAATTGATCTTTCCTTGTTTTAGAGCTTCTCATTCCTTGTTTTTGAGTTAAAGGTGAGTTCTTAAACTCACATCTATGTCTATACCTTTGATGGTTGTTAGGTATGAATTCCTAACATCTATTCCATGTTCATTTGCTTTTGAATTGAATTGGTTTGGTGAATTTTCCAATTTTTTGTATTTGAAAGTCAAAATTTATGGCAAATCCTATTATGGATGTTTGGACATGTTGTTTGGAGTGTATTGAAGAGCCTATAGGGCTAGGTTCTCATTTGGTATAAATCCCTAGCCTCCGCTGCTCGTCCGATCGCTTCCAAACTGAATTGGCCATCAATGGCCTAGGCAAATTTAGCCTTGAGCTTCAGCTCAGATGTCTGGCAAAACACTCACACGTTTGAGGCAAAGGAATAAATGTTCTATATTTATGGCTCAAACATTTAAGTAATCTGAGAAAATTCCAAACCTTCAACGCAGACATCTGGGATAACCACCAGACGTCCGACGCTGTTTACTTCGTCCAATTTGCCTATTTTGAGTAGATTTCCATTTGAATCGGTTTTTTGTTAATCCGGTTATTTGTTGTCATTTGTTATCGACTTTAATGAATTCTTTCTGGATTTTTGGGAATATTCATTTGGTGGATTAGATATCGATTTTTATGGTTTTTATTCACGTTGTCGTATGTGAATTTTTGGTGATTTATTGTTTCTACAATCATCTTTGTGATCTGTCACTTTAAAATACAAATGTTTCTATACTAGTCGTAAATACTCGAAAACTTTCATAAAAATGATTTCAATATTTCTTTTAATACAAATCTCGTTTTTAAAACCGTTTTCTAATCTATTAGTATATACAAACCTTACCTCATTCGCATGAGAAATCCAATTAAACGACTTAGCAAAACAAGTGGTATGAAATGCTTGCGTTTACTTCGTTGGTTAATTCTTAGACTTGTTTGATTGAAATCTTATGACAATTCTCAAGTGAAAATCTACAGTCTGTTCTTTAGTATTTAAGTTAACTTAGTGGTTATGGGACATAAAGCATAATTCATTTATTTACTAGCTTAGTGTAATTTACACTTTTTATTGACTATGATGATTAATTTGTGGTTCAGACTAGCGATATGCAATATCTCTTAGTCCGCGTGGGGGACTGTACCCCGTTCTTTGGAGATTCGTCTCATTTTCAGGGGCTAGCGACCCATGGTCTTTTTATGTAGTTCGGTTCATCGAGCGTACCATTGTACTGCATCGTTGTTCCGGCTTATTTGAGTTTTAGTTCCTCGGGCATGCCGTTGTACTACGTCGTTGCACCTGCTCTTTGGATTAGCGACTCATGGGATAGCGTCCCGTTTGTGATACACGTGTTGGTGCGTTTTCATGCTCTCGTTTATGATAGGCCTCCCCCCTTTATGTTTTCTGGATTTCTAATTATTGATTTCTAGAAATTGTGTTTCACCAATTTTGATGATATGCATTGATAAGCTCTATCAATATTTGTGGTTGGGTGAATAAAAATAAAGAATAACATTCTTTTTGGTGTATGAGAAAATTTAAGATATTATATGATTTTTATTGTTATCGTATATATATTTGTCATATCTCTTATCCTATCTCATCTTAATTGATATTTATAGCTAGACTGATCCGTTTATTATTTGACTTCTTAAGTAATATTCGGGTCAGACCGAGGTGTTTCAGGTGCTTCTACTTGACTTCTTATCCGGGACCGTCATCTGACTTTTGGCTAACTACTTCAGCTTAGTAGTTTTTTTTATACATTCAAGATGGAGACTCCCTGATGTATACATATTCTTTTGTCTAGCACTTAGAACTATTCTTTTGGGATGTAGTGGATCTTGTATGACCACTACTTTGATGTACACTTCTATATATTATATTCATATATGTTTCCACCTTAGTGATATGAATATCTATGACTGATTTGTATTATGCTTATTTTATATTTGTTTTCGAAGACCACATAGCCACTGTGTAGTAGCTTTGAGTTTGTATTGATATGTCGGATTTCCTTTTGAATATGCATGATATACTATCTGACATATCGGTACTCGCACCAAGAAATTATACAGATTGTTGCTCCTCAATAGCCTTATTCTTCGTACTAATTGATGTCATTACCCTGTAGTGTCCTTGATTAGTGTGAGTATAGAGGTGGGGTGTCCCATTCCCCCTATCCATCCTGACTAGTTTTGGACACTAATTCTTATAATGTTCAATCTGGTCACAGTTATAGCACTTCACTCCCTTCTTTTCTGTGGCCTTCTTCACCTTGCCAGTTCGGCATTCATAAGGATAACGACCTTTCTTATCATGCTTAAAGTAAACCAAAATAGCCTTTGTCTTCTTGGAAGCTTCTCCCTTCCATGTTCTCTTCTTCTTAAAGAACTTCCTCTTCTTGCCAAGAGAACTTTTGGTTTCAATCTGCTTCTCTTTCAATGAATAGCATGCATTTTCTCATGTCATTTTTCCAATTCCCAAACAACATTACAAGAATCATGGATATGTGGGAGGGTTGCCCTAGCAATCTCGAGTCTAAATCCCTGAATAAACTTCTCATTCCTCTTGATGATGTTGTCAATGGTAGCATATCCATATCTAGAGAACTCATCAAACTTCGTGGCATACTCAATCACCGACATCTCGTCTTGTACCAAGATCATAAACTTCCTCAGGAAGGCTGACTGTAACATCCCCTATCCTGAGGCCTAAAGCTAAGCACAACAGATGCTACAAACATCTATAGAATTAACTTTCGGTGACCCAATGCAACAGTGTTAATGGTATCCACTATACCAGAAGCACATGAATGTGAAATAAAATCGCAGATTTCATAAAACAACTTTTCTGATTACATTTCACAAAACAAGTTTCATATTCTGTTACATAATCATTTCCTAGGTTCAGATAAAATATAAGTATTATAAAATATGCGAAGAGCGACATATGAAGATGCCTCCTCGGTTAACCAAAGTACTATATAGACATAACCGTATTAAGTATAACACAGTAGAATCAAACAAAATAAGGTAGCAACTCCAAAATAGCTATCCATCAACCACCTACTCATCTTCGGAAGCTTTATTCGTCAACCAAATAAAACCTATAAAACCTCAACCCTCTGCCTACTCAAATCAATTTTGAGAACCCGAGAGTTTAAGGGGAAAAACATAAACTTTGAATCAAACATAAAGCCTAGTGCGAATAATACTGTACATCTCGTTTTTTTATATTATGTGAGAGCACGCCGCTTAGTATAACTGGTTTTCTCTCACTAATATCCTTTTAAAACATATCTTTTGCAAATCATTTCATGCAACCAAAACTTGTTAAAACTGTAAAGCAATATCATGTAAACATACATATTAGGTAACAAATGAACTATCTGTTCGAACACTATAGTTTTGTTTAGCTAACTACTAACCTTTGGCTGACTCGAACCTGTCGGATAATATAAATAAAATAATCTAACTCCAGTTAGATACTTCTCTTCTAAACGGTATATCCTTAACTTATCTATTAGATACTCCTCTTTTGGACGGTCTGTCCCTAACTTATCTTCGCCCTGGGTCACCTGATCCTAATGGTTTTACAGGCTCACCAATAACATATCTGTATACAAATATATATTCCCTTCAGTGTGTAACCATCATTCTAGTCATACCTATGAGAAAGCCCTACATATTGGAATTTTGGACTAAATTAGCTGGGGCTAATAGCTAATGTATAGGGCGTGACCCTATACCAGTCCCATGTGGTATTCTAATATAGAGTCATTTTACTTAGAGTAATCTTCCATTAAATTTTCCTTGAAAACCTTTCAATCTCAAATTGACTTAAAAGCTTTAAATCAAACTTAAACAAGGAAAATATATACTCTATGCTTTACTCAAAATTATCTTGCCATATTATATATACTTTACTCAAATCTCTGTTGATGAAAATATTTAGACCTTTGAAAGTACCCCTTTCGAATTCATTGAAAGTACCCCTTTCAAATTCTTTATAACCTAGGCTGAAAGGTCAAACATTCCTTTCGAAACCATTCATAATCTTTCTTTTGAAAACTTGGAAAATCTATTCCTCCGAAAGCATTAAAACCTTAGACGTCCTATCTTTAAAACCTTTAAACATTTCCTTTCAAAAACGTTGGGAAATCTTTTCTTTCAAACCTTTTAAAACCATTGGGGAACCGCCCCTTTGAAACCATTATTTAAAACCTTTTGGAAGTGATAAAACATCAAAGCTTTTGAAAGCCTTTGATTTCAAGTAAAACATGTGGAACATCCTTTCGAAACCATCGAAAACCATTTCTTTCGAAACCTTTGGGTTTTACCTTAAACAGAGGAAGAGGGCCATAAAACTTTTAAGTCAAAAGCATTCTTTTGAAATAATTTTCTAAGCAAAGAAGTGTTGGTGTCGAAACTATCCTTCCGAAAGCATTGAAAAAGCGGCTAGGTTTTAAAAACAAGGTATACCTTCCGAAACCATTGACTTTGAAAGATTGAAAAGCGGCAACTAGGAGTTCGACCCCTTTGGAAGCAATTACTTAAAACAAAATGCGCAACCCATTTGAAACCATTCCTTTTAAAACTTTTGACTCAGCCGAAATCCAACTAAACCGAAAGCACTTCCTTCGAAAGCAAAGCAGGCGCATTTTTAATTTAACACAATGTCACACTTCGACACCTTCGGAACCCATAGCATTGACCCAATACCTTCCGCCTAAGTCCAATTTGTTGCACACCAAGTCTTTGATGCCATGAGCATTGGTTTCGATGGTGATGGTGGCAGAACCAATAAGTCAGAACCTAGGCACCAAAAGTGGCTAAACATGCCAAAAGCATGTAAAAACTAATTTTAACTTTAAAAATAATTTATTTTCAACTAACATGCCTTGTTAGTCAAAATATTATTGGCTGCTAATTTTCTTTTCTAAAAGTGCTACCAATATTTCCAAAATAAACTATTTATTTTATTTACAAAATACCCCTTCTCCTTTTATAAATATATAAAACATTTAAGTCTCATATCTTAAATAATTTTATATATCTATTAAAACGCTTAGGGAAGTTCTACAAAATTCCAGAAAATCATTTTTAATATTTTTTCTAACATATATTAACTTCAGACTCAAAACATAAATAATTTAAACGTAAATTATTTTAAACCAAAATAATCATTTTTCTCACCAGAAAATTAATATAGAATCCACCTTAATTTAGAAAATTATGAAAATTGAAACCCATCTCTAAAATATCATTTCTGATCTAAATTTAAAACCGCAAGGCAATTGGACGTCATTAAATAGGATTTCGGATTAAACATAAACCCTTTATGAATGCGCATATATCATTAACAAGCATATATAAATATTTAATCATTCAAAACATGGCATAACTGCGCAAATAAACCGGGTTTAACCTTAAAATCAAAAACAATTAAGAAATATGAGAGGTACTCATTATTCACCTTAGCTTTGAGCTTATGGACTTTGAGATTTGAATGGATTAATTTGATTAATCCTCTTTCCTTTGCTTTCTTTATCTTCTTCTTGCTTAATGGTGGTCGGCCTCTATACTTTCATTTTTGATTTAGTAATGAACGTGTATTCCTTTGGGTTTAGGGTATTAGAATACTCCTTTCCCAACTTTTCCATTGCCTACTACCCTTGTCTATTTTAATTCATGTTAGCTCATTTTAATTTACTCATTAAAATGGCACGGCTACCCCGATTAATCATAAGTCTCAATCCCCTAATCGTCACATTATTTTATTTTATTTAGCTAGTTAAATATCCTAAATAATATTACTAAAATATGGGGTGTTACAATCTCCCCTCCTTAAAGAATTTCATCCTCGAAATTACGATAAGGTACGCAACAAATCAATCAATCAAAAAGGTAAAACATACCATCCAAAAAATAAGGATAAGCATCTCTAATCCTATTCTCAGTTTTCCAAGGACAGTCTCTCTCATTGTTGCTCCACTATACTTTCACTAATCCGACTATCTTGTTCATTAACCACTTCTCATCTCTCGCAACTATCTGAACTGGCATTTTGACTATAGTCAAGTCTAGTTCTACTACTAAGTCATCTAACACAGTCGGTGCTAAGTAGACTCCAGATCTCTAACGCACTTCCTTAAATGAGAAAAATGAAAAAACATCATGGACTCCCGCCAAACTGCTTGGTAACTCTAATTTATATGCAAGTTTCCCTATCATCTCTATAATACAAAAAGATCCAACGAATCTTTGTGCCAACTTTCCTGATTTCTCGAATCTAATCACACCCTTCATTGGTGACACCTTAATGAAAACATGATCTCCAACAGAGAACTCTACCTCTTTCCTTCTTCGATCTACATAACTCTTCTGCCTAGACTGAGTTTCCTTAATCCTTGCTCAAATCAACTCAATCTTCTCTGCAGTTTCTCTAACCAAATCTGGACTAAGAACCAACCTATCCCCCGTCTCTAACCAACAAACATAAGATTTGCATGGCCTTCTATACAAAGCTTCAAACGGGGCCATCCCTATATTAGTCTGATACTGTTACTATATGAAAAATTGACTAAGTGTAGACAGTCTTCCCATGATCCCTCAAAATCTAACACAAAAGCTCTTAACAAATCTTCCTAGACTTTGTTAACTATTTCTGTTTGCCCATCGGTCTTCGAAAGGTAAGCGGTACTCATCTTGAGCATAGTTTTTAAAATCTCATGTGTACTCTTCCAGAACTCGCTAGTAAATTAGGAATCTCTATCACTTAATATACTACTATGAATTCTGTGAAGTCTAAGTACATAATTCATAATTAACTGAGAAAATACAGGTATCGTCCTAGTTGACTTAACTGGAATGAAATTGGCACTCTTGGTCAATCTATCCACTATGACCCATATATATTCATTTCCACTACTAGATATTGGCGACCCGTCTATAAAATCCATAGAAAAAGAATTCCATTTCCATACTGCAATATCCAATGGCTAAAGCAACCTGCTAGGCTTCTGATTTTGGCTTTTACCTATCGGTAGTTCAGACACTACTTCACCCATAAGCCAACATCCCTCTTCATACCTTCTAAGAAGAAACTCCGCTTTATACCCTGATACATCTTAGTTCCTCTTGCATGAATAGTGAACTTGGAATGATGGCAATTCACCAAGAATCCTTCCTTATGACTCCCACATTCGGAACACATAACTTACTTTCATTCTCAACCATCCATTCTAGTCAAGACTAAAATCCTTCAAGTCATCGCTCTCCATTCCATCCTCTAGCTTCTTGATACGTTCAACTAATACTGGGTTCTCCTCCTATTTAGAATCAATCTTTTTGATCGTAACTGGATGAACTTCTAAACAAGAAAACACAACAATTCCTTCACTAGACCCAACTTCAGATCTCCACTGCAATCTGCAAGTCGACAACGCTTCAAAGTCTTTCTACTCGGCTATCATTGCCAACACTACATTCCGATGCTTTCTGTTTAGTGCTTCTGCAACCTTATTACCTTTCCCTGGTGTGTTCGTAATACCAAAATCATAAGCAGCAATAAACTCTAATCATCCTTGTCTTTTCATGTTCAGCTCCTTCTGAGACAACGAGTACTTCAATGACTTATGTTTCATATAAAGCTCAAACCTCTTTCCAAGAAGGTAATGTCACTACACCTTCAATGCAAAAATCACCATAACCAACTCCAAATCATGCGTAAGATATCCAACTTCATGCGGTCTTAGCTGTCGAGAAGCATAGGCAATCACTTTACCTCTCTGCATTAACACAACTCCTAATCCAGTTCCACATGCATTTGTATAAACTACCAAATCCTGATTCCCTTCCAGAAAAACTAACACAAGTGCATGGGTCAATAAGTGTTTCAAGCTCTAGAATGCTTCCTCACACTTAATAGTCTAAACAAACTTCATATCCTTTCGCGTTAGCTTGGTCATCGGTGCGGCTACCCGTGAAAAATCCTTTATGAACCTCCAATAATATCCAGCCAATTGAAGAAAAATCATTATCTCAGTCATTGTTTCTGGTTCCTCCAAATATTCACCACTTCAATCTTAGTCGAATCTAAAGACAACCCTTTTTCTAAGACTACATGACCAAGAAACTTCACTTCCTTATTCTAGAAATGACACTTCGAAAACTTCGCATTCAGCTGATGCGGCCATAGCGTCTCTAGCACCACTCTAGGATGAAATTCATGCTCCTTCTCATCCTTAGAACATATCAAAATATAATATATGAAAACCAACATGAACCTATCCAAGTGCTCTCAGAATAATTGATTCATCAAATCCACAAAGAATACCGGCTCATTAGTTAGTCCAAACGGCATCGCGAATCATTCGTACGATCCATATCTAGTCCTAAACATCGTCAACGGAATACTATCCTCTGCTACTCTAAGCTGATGGAAACCTGCTGCTAAATCTAGCTGAGAAAATACCTTGGCACCACTCAACTAATCAAACAAATCGTCAATTCCAGGTAACAGATATCGATTCTTTATCGTCTTCTCATTCAACTTACGATAATCGATACATAACCGACGATCCATTCAGCTTCTTAGAAATACTATGACCACTCCCTAAGGTGAACTACTCGATCTAATAAAATTCTTGCCTTCCAAATCTACCAACTGTACCTTTAGCTCCCTCATCTTGGTAGGTGTCATCCTACTTGGCAGTCTACTCACTGGTTCTGCTCCAGGCACAAAATCTATCTAAACGCAATAGCTCGTTTCAGTGGTAATCCTACTACAGGCTCAAAAACATCCATGAATTCTCTAACCATGAAAACGTGATTCAAATCATCTTCTATCTCCTCTACATCCAATTAAGCATTCACCTCACAGCTAAGACTTTCTATGGCATATACAATCCGATATCTACAGTCAGGGAGTCTAAGCTAGATCGCATCGCTGCGATTCCGATGTCGCCAAATTCGTCGAAATCTGACCAAGCATGTAAAAATTTAGGTTAAATCGAACGCCATTCGCTTTAATTTAAATTTGAACGCTCACCGATAACCAAAGGTGAGTTTAACTCGCTCACATCTGGAATATTAGTTAATTTAAATAATCAATATTTAAATGATTGTTGGATTGGTAAAATATGATTGAATCGATATATGTTGTTGTGCTAATATCTGTGGATGCAGGGAAACAGGTTAGAGGGATCCAACTGGATCCCTCACAAAAAGAAATTTATTTATACTCGGTAATATATCACATTTATATTCTGTGATAAAATTGTTTTAGATCCTGTTATGCTATGCTCTATTTATTTATTGTGGTAAATAAGTTGGACATTTAATTGTGTTGTGCTCTGATTTTGTGAATACAACCTGGAAATTTAAATATAAGTAAATTGGGTTTAAAGGAAAATTAAGGAAATTCTTAAATAAAGAATTTTAAAGGAATTAAATTCAAGTAATTGGTAGATAATTTGAAGTCTTTGAATATGTGGTTTTAAAAGGGAATTGAGAATTGTTTAAATTAATAGCGAGATTTATTTTAAAGAATAAGAAGTGTGCTTTCTCCTAGAAATTTTGTTTTGTTTAAAGAAAGCTTTCAAAATATTAATTTGCAGTTTAAATATGTTTAGAATGATTTTAGAAAGAACATTATTTTAAAAATGTTTTTAAGTGAAATCAAATATTTGATTAAGTGATTGTGGTATTTAATTATTTTAAAAGAAGTAAAGTAGTATTAAGTTTTCAAAAGAAAATTTTAATATGAATATTTGATTTAATAACCTTATTTTAAAAGTTAAATTTTGTTTAAAGTACTTAGGAAACCCTATATATTTCCTTAAATATTATTTTCAATTAAATTATTTCTAGAAGCTTTATTTAAATATTTTAAACATATGTTTGAAAATGATTTCCAAGAAATAACAAAGTGTTTAAAAATAAAAGGAGCTATTTTTAAAGTATGGAAAGAATTTTACGGGATGAACGTAAAATTGAATTAGGATAAAACGTGCTGATTGATAAAAAGAATTCTTTGGTTATTCTAAGATGGAAGTATATTTCCCTGAAGGCCAAGTACATTTTTAAAATAGATTTTTGAAACATTAGAGTTTGAAGTTATATTAAAGAATGGTTTCAAGAAAATTATTTAAGTTGTAAGAATTTTAAAAGTGAACATTTATCAAAGTTGTTGTAGAAGTAATTTTTTTTTTAAAAAAAGTAATTAGAATTATGTTTTAAAGAATATTATTATTATTTAAACTTTATAAAATGATCCTATTTTAAAGATAATCAATTTAAGTTTTATTTGAAATTGTATAAGGATTCATAACTTTATTTTTAAATCTAGTATGACTTAACTTATTTTAAGGATAATAGTTTATATTTTATTGAGCAGTTTTATTCGAGATATTTTTAAAAGTATGTATATATTTTAAATCAAGTATGTAAGAAGTTTTAAATATAAATGTTTTAGTGTATTTTCAAGAATAAAGCAATTAAATTATTTTAAATCTTAAGTATGGGTACTTGGATGTTTCAGAGGAAGTAAAGATTTGGAAATCAATTCCATGAGAAGAATTGGATTTGAAAAGTGTTTCAAAGGGATTTTGAAAATGGAACCATATCTTGTAAAGATATCTTTGAGGAAAATAAATAATGTGGGAATTATTTATTGTGTGATGGATGCTTATGGATGTTGTGATTGTTAATTGATAGTTAAATCACCGACTATCAATATTGGACAAATGCGTTGATCGTTTTGAAGAGACCAGGATCGAGATTTATTTCTCGAAAGCCACTTCGATCCGGTTTGTACGTTTCATGGAAAAATGTGTTCGGAGTCGAAGATGGAGCAATGAAGTGCAAGGGCTAGTCGCTACTAATCCTGAGGATATTTCCAAAATGGATGTAGTATGAGTAGTGCCTTTGGTTCCGTTCGAACCCGGGACGGACTTGTATGGACGGATGCTTTCGGAACATCGTCAGGTGGGCGATGGCATTCTAAGTGAAACGTCCTAAAAGGTAATGCTTAGCCTCCAGCCTCATCAACCGGGAATGACTGAAAATCAGGGGATCCCCACCGGGTAAGGTCATTCCTGTCTAGAGTCCCTTTTATTTCGGCTTAGTGGTGTGGTTGCTGATCCCAACCATGGGGTGATCTTACTCAGGACTATCCAGTAAGGGGTAGTCCGGGCCTTGTGTTGTAGGGGATCGAGCGTGGTCGTCGGTACGGTGATCTAGACCAGGTAATGTGACGGGTGCTACCCCAGTGCCTAGTCATTGTTGGAAATCCATTCTTCCTACGAGCCTTTTACGAGTTTTGTTTGTATTACCCACTATGTGGCTAGTAGCTAGAATTTAATGAATGTAACAATTTCGACTATTTTAAAAGTATTTGTATATAGACCCTATTATAATATCAGAGGATTTCTTTAAAAAGTGTTTTAGCAATCGTAAGGTAAAACCCGACATGTTTATTTGTGGCGTGGTCTTACGAGATGCTTTTGTTTTCAAAAGGATTTTTGAAACTTTAATAATCAATTTGGATGCGTTATTATCAGCTGGTATTCAAGACTGACTCGGGTGTTATTTCATTATAATGCTCGGGCCAGACCGAGTATTATATGTTCAGGATAGGATGCTATGGAGCATGAGAGGAGCTGGAGTCCGAGATGTATTATCCGTATTTGTATATATATCCGCTGCTATGATTGTATGGTAATGTCTAACTGTTAAATGCTGTTTGTTTGAGATACTCTGTTGATATTGTATAAAACAGATATAGTTTTCATTTTGTGTAAAGCTCTATTATTGAGTATTATATTTTATTCCGCTGCGACTGTGAGATTCTGATATTGTTTAGTTTCTTCTTATATCTCTTCTTCTTTAACCCTAATGGTTCGTATTTCTATTCCACTTGAGTTAATTGATGTAGAATAGTGTTGACTCAAGGGCGGATTTGCGGGCTGTTACACTAAGCGGTATTTTGCGGTATTTTCCCATTGTGGCAAAATATGCTATCATCATACTTACTTAACCTATCCATACCCAAAATAATTCCGAACCTTACAAAGTCAAATACATGTAAACTGCAAACAAAGGTATGACCTAACTAATCAAACTCTAAGTGGTCACATTTCATCCCACGTGTCGCATATTCTCCTATTGGATTTGCGACCTTAAGGAAGTAACTAGGTATGAGATTTCAAGGTTAAGATTTCCTATCAAACAATGTGATATAAAAGAATGTGATGCACCAATATCAAACAGAATGCTAACAAGCATACCATGGATCTGATGTGTACCTCCCAACACTGCTTTTCCTTTCTCCTGCATTGTTGGTCCTAATGTAGCTGGTTCCAATGCAAATACTTTGCCCCTTCCTAACTTAGCAGGCTCTTTGTATTGATTCTTATTATAACCAATCTGATTGTTGTTGAAGCATCTAATATTCTTCTTCCCGATCACTTCCTTCCCCTTTCCAGTATGACATTCATTCGCAAAATGCCCCTTCTTGTTGCACTTGAAGCAGACAACCTCAGACTTTACATTCTTTGCTGCTCCACCTTTCTAAGCACCCTTCTTATGAAAGAACTTCCTTTTCTGACTCTGCCCCCACCTGTAACTCCTTCATCTTATTCTCCTCCAGAGAAGCAAGAATCTCCTCATGCCTCAACGCTATCTCTACTACAACATCACAAGGATCCCTAATATGAGATAATGTAGCCATTGCTAACTCAGGCTTCAACTACCTTATGAAATTCTCATTCCTCTTCATCAAAGTATCCATAGTGGCATGTCCATACCTAGATAATTCCTTAAACCTTCTAGCTTATTCCAACACAGTCATCTTCCCCTGCTCCAACTTAACAAAATTTCTGAGCAAAGTAGACTGTGTCATCATAAACATGAACCTCTCCTGGAGCCTTCTCCTAAAATCAGCCCATGTGATCTCCTATTCATTCACTCCATATGTCACACTATTCCACCAAAATAAAACTGCTCCCTGAAGCTGTCTTGAAGCAAACCTCTATTTATGTTCATAGTTGAGCCCCAAGTCTACAAAGATTCTCTAACAATGCAATAACTAGCTCTCCACTTCAATAGCATCCTCAATTCAAATAAATGGCTTCCCTCCAAGCCTAGCATAATCTCTACTCAAGATATATAATTGTTGACCATCGGAGCTTCCCATGCCTTGTGGGGTACAGAAGAATAACCTAAGCGAGATAGGAAACTAAAGATATAGCGTATACTTATATATAGAAAATACAAGCACATTACTACAGGGTTATCCCATACCCCGATCTTACTCCAATTCCTTAGGATTATGTTTTCAAAAATAATTTTTAATTAAAGTTTTTCATAAACATATGCTCTGATACTAAGTTGCAATATCCCCTATCTAGAGCCCCGGTGCTAAGCGCTACAGTTATTGTAGTCATCCATATATTAACTTTCGATGACCAAATACAGTAATGTTAATTGTATCCATAATATCAGAAGCATATGAATATGAAACAAAATCACAAAATTCACAAAACAACTTTTCTGCTTACATTTCACAAAACATGTTTCATATTCTGTTACATAATCCTATAATCCTTTTCCAGGTTCAGATAAAATAAAATTATTACAAAATACGCCAAGAGTGACATATGAAGATGCCCCCTTGGTTGACCAGAGTACTATATAGACATAATTGTCTTAAGTACAACACAGCGGAATCAAACAAAATAAAACAACTCCTAAATAGCTATATGTTAGCCGCCTGCTCGTCTCTGGAAGCTTTATTCGTCAACCTACTAATACCTGTAAAACCTCGACCCTCAACCTACTCAAATCAATTTGGAGAACCTGAGAGTTTAAGGAGAAAAACATAAACTTCAAGTCAGACATAAAGCCTAATGTGATTAGTACTATACATCTCGGTTATTATTTCTAGCATTGCAGAATCATCAGGGTAACTCGATGACCGTCCGGCAAGTTCAGAGCTTGAGATTCTTCCTCAGGTAGTGGAGCCAATGAAAGAAGGTCAAGGTAGTGAGTTTGAAGTCGACATTCTCGACCATTTCTCTGGTGCATGTAATGTTCTTGCCTCCTTCGAATTTAGGAGCTTCCAGCTTACACCGCAAGAGCAAGAAGAATTTAATGCTTTCATTTTTGACCTTATAGGTCCATCTACCTTCCCATTGAGGTGCCAGCTTCTTCGACGATCGGTCCTGTTGCCATTTCCACATCTCCCGTGGTTGTTTTCGTTCCTATTCTAGCTTCTACGTCTACGTCTGGCTCGCAGCCGGCGCCAGAGATTGAAAAGATAGCCACTCTTCATGGTCTAGATGACCCTTCTATGCCTTTAGAAGGCGATATAATAGTGCTAGAGGCCAAGGAGCATGAAACTCAGTTGAAGCAGCCCTAGAAGGCTCAACTCGATCTGGTCACCATCAAGAAGGAAAAGGTTAAAGTGACCAAAGCCTTAAAGAGCTCCCGCAAATCATGGAAACGCAAAGGAAAGGAAGGATATTGTCACTGAAGTATTCGTTGATATCACTAACAGTGATAGCACTCCTAAGGCGAGACAGAAGCTGCCAACAAAGGGCGAAAAGGGAAGCGAAGGAAAGAAGCATGAACATCTTACCCAAAGACTGCTTTGATTTTGTTTCCTTCTTGAGTCATTTTGTACAAGTGCAGAGTCTGCACTTAGCATTTTTTCTGTGGATTTCGTATTTTCTTTTTGTTCGCCGGTGTTCTGTGGGTACGCCCCCCACATTTTGACCTTGTGTAAAGAAAATTATAAACAATATATAGATATTTTGACTGTATTCTCAACTGTCTACTCATATATGTTATGTGCACTTGTGCTTGTATTTATTTTATACTTATCTAGTCCTGTGATTACTTAAAAGTTAAAAGAATTTAATAATTCTTAACTTAAAAGATAACAGAAAAATTCTTTGTTTGGAGTGACAGAACTTGTAAACTTATTGTTTTCATGTGTTTCTACCTAAGTACCGGTTTATGCCCCCCAGTTCGCAAGGCTTTTTACTTTAAACAATTTTCAGATGACCGATAAATTAGGGTTTAAATAATCTTTATTGGAAATTTGGCTAAGTTACAGCTTGATTCTCCTTTTTGGGGAAGTTTTGCAACTTTAGTACGTAATCCAAGTTTCTTCTGATTTTCTAGCGAGTAATTAATATATGCGTATTTGAGAGGTGCACATTGTGTGGGTTAATTGAGGGTAGTTTCCAGTTGGTTTGTAGAATTCTAATTATGTTGGAGCTCTGCTCATTATTCCCGATTATAGGAGCAGTTAGCGTTGGTTATGAGATACACGTTTTTAGTGCTCCTTGAATTTTCCTATCTACGGGCAGCATGAGGAGTTAGTGTTTTGGGATTTAGTGCGTAACTTATAGAGTTCACGATTTTTCTTTTTCCTCGGTGTTTCCTATCTTCGACAACACGACGAGTTATCATTTTAGTGTATGGCTTATAAGGTGCACAACTTTGATTTTCCTTAGTGTTGCCTATCTTCGGGCAAAGTGAGGAGTTATTATTTTAGTGCATGGGTTATGAGGTGCACGGATTTTGATTTTCCTAGTATTGTCTATCTTTGGGCAACCTGTGGAAATATTATTTTAGTGTGCGGTTTATGAGGTGTGCGGATTTTGTTTTTCCACGGTGTTTTCTATCTTCGAGAAACGTGAGGAGTTATTATTTTAGTGTGCGGCTTATGAGGTGCTCGGCTTTTGTTTTTCTTCGGTGTTGCCTATCTTCAGACAACGTAAGGAGTTATTATTTTAATGTGCGGCTAATGAGGCGCATGACTTTTTTTTCCTCAGTGTTGCCTCTCTTCGGGCAATATGAGGAGTTATTATTTTGGTGCGCGGCTTATGACGTGCGCTGCTTTTCTCTTTCCTTGGTGTTGCCTATCTTCAGGCAACGTAAGGAGTTATTATTTTAGTGTGCGACTTATAAGGCGCGGGCCTTTTGTTTTACTCGGTATTTCCTATCTTCGGGCAATGGGAGGAGTTATAATATTTGTGCGCAGCTTATGAGGTGCACGGCTTTTTTCCTCGGTATTGCCTATCTTCGGCCAACATGAGGAGTTATTATTTTTGTGTGTGGCTTATGAGGTGTGCGACTTTGTTTTTCCTCGGTGTTGCCTATCTTCGGGCAAGGTGAGGAGTTATTATTTTAGTGCATGACTTATGAGGTGCGCAGCTTTTGATTTTCCATGGTGTTGCCTATCTTCGGGAAACGTGAGGAGTTTTTATTTTATGCACGGCTTATGAGGTGCGCGACTTTTGTTTTTCCTTGCTATTGCCTATCTTCGGACAACGTAAGTTGTTATTATTTTAGCCTTCTTGATGCTGCCGGAGCAACACGGGTTTTTAGAAGGTAAAGACGGGGTTCCCCCAATCTAGTTGTTTGAGTCGATTTGCTTCCGTCGACCCGGTGGGTAATTATTATGAATATGGTTTTGTTGGTTCAAGAAGCTAACTTTATTAAGGAAAGTGGAGAAGTAATAAATACATAAGATAGCATTTAGACAAAGTAACAGCGAATCAATTCGCTATTACACTCCCTGGGAACTTGAGTTACGTTGACAGTTGTTAGCTTGAAAGCCCCGTCTCTTAGCTTTTGATTAAAGACATATGATCCCTCCTAGTCTGGTCCGAAGTCCCCTGGAATGGGGTAAACTGCCTTGACTAGAAGATCACCCACTTCGAAGGTTTGATTGTGAACTTTGGAGTTGAAGTACCATGAGACCCTTTTCTGGTGGCAGCGGTTCTCAGCTCTGCTTCTACTCTTTTTTCATCAACCATATCTAGCGACTCGAGAAGGAGCTGCTCGTTTTGTTTTCGATCGAAATTTTGCCTTTTGTGCGAGGGACTTCTAATTCAATAGGATTGCTTCTGAACATATGCTTGAGCGAGCGGAGTATGTTCGGTTGTGGCTTCATGGGTAGTTCTGTAAGACCATAGTGCGAGTGGAAGCTCATCAACCCAGTTTCCTTTGCCTTTTGCTAGTTGCTTTTTGATAGTATACTTGATGTTCTTATTTATCGCTTCCACCTGTCCATTTGCTTGCAGATGAGCCACTGCGAAAAAGCTCTTTTCAATTCGAAAGCGCTTACAGAAGTCTTTGAAACTGGCACTTTCGAATTGGGTTCCATTGTCGATGTTGATTTTTTGCAGCACACCAAACCTTCAAATGATGTTTTTAGTAACAAAGTTAATTACTTCTTTGTGGTTATGGTGGCCAATAATTTTGCTTCGGCCCATTTTGTGAAATAATCTACGACAACTATAACATATTTGGCTCCTCATTTTTCTATTGGCAGGATGACAATCAAATCGATCCTTCATATCGCAAGCGGCCATAGGCTGACCATCTGTGTTAGCTCTATTGAATGAGTTCTCTTAATTTATTGAATCTTTGGCAGCGATCGCATCTTCTGGCATTCTCTACGGCGTCGTGATTTATTGTTAGCCAAAAGTACCTATATCGAAGGACTTTCTTTGCAAGGGTCTGCCCCAGTATGGTCTCCGCGTTCGCCTTAATGTACCTCCTTTAGAATTCATCGTGTTGTGCCATCGGCCACACACCTAAGAATGGGGGTTGAAAATCCACTTCGATAGAGTATCCCATCCTATATATAAACCATGGCTCCTTTCAAAGGAGCTTCTTATGTTGATTCCGGTCAGTTGGAAGGGTTTCTATGAGCAGATAGTTCTTTATTGGTGTTATCCATGTATGTGGCTCGATCGTGGTTTCAAGAATCCAGTCTATGTCCATTTCGTCTACGCTTGGGTTGGCCAGAGTTTCGATTAGGACTAGTACTAATGACTGAGCTTCTCCTGAACTTGCTAGTTTATCCAAATAATCTGCCTCAGTGTTTTGCTCCGTTGGGATGTGAGTTATGGTGTAGTGCTCGATGTCGCTTAGCAGTTCCTGTACTTTGGACAGGTACATGGCGAGATTCCCACCATGCACCCATTGCTCACCTTTTACTTGATAGACAACTAGTTGTGAGTCGCTGTATATGTGAATAGCTATTATTTTGAGCTTTTTCACAACTTTTAGCCAAGCAGTTAGTGCTTTATATTCTACTTCGTTGTTTGTGGTGGGGAATTCCAAGCGCAAAGCATAGCTAATGGCCCGCCTCTTGGGGGTTTTAAGCACTAATCCTGCTCCCAAACAGAAATTGTTGGATGCTCCATCGATGAAGAGCTTTCGTTATGTGTCTGTTTTCGACTAGACTTCCTCTTTGTCATCTTGTATAGTAAATTCGGCGATGAAGTCTGCCAACGTTTGCCCATTGATGGCTTTCCTTAGGTGGTATGTGATATAATATTGCCTCAATTCTATATTCCACTTGATTAGTCGTTGGAAGTTTCTGGTCGATATAACACTTGCTGCAAGGGATGATCAATCAACACTTTAATTGGATGAGCCTAAAAGTATGGTCGTAACTTCCGAGATGCAACCAAGAGGTAATACGCTAGCTTTGGGTAATTCTTCTCAGCTTCGGTGAATCGTTTTTAATGCAATACACGGGATGCTGGATTCTCGCTTCTTCGCACACGAGAGAGGTGCTCAATGGATATGAGGAGTCTGCTGAATAAATGAATAGGACTTCTCCATCCACCGGCTTTGATAAGATTGGGGTAGCTTCCATGTGACATAGAAATTCTTTGAAAGCTATTTGACAAGCTTCACTCCATTTGAAGTTTTTATTTCCCTTCTTCAATGCATCAAAGAACGATATGTATTTATCTTTAGCTTTTGAGATAAATTAGCTCAGTGCTGCGACTTTTCCACCAAAGCATTGAAGTACCTTCTTATGTCTTGGGGCTTGGACTTCTCGTAGCGCCGTTATTTGTTCTGGATTTGCTTTGATGCCTCGAGCACTTATTATGAACCCCAAGAATTTCCCAAAGGCTACTCCAAAGTGACATTTGAGTAGGTGGAGCTTCATTCCATACTTCCCGAGTATTTCGAACATTTTAGCTTGATTTTCTAGATGGTTAGTCGCTACTCGAGATTAGACCAAAATGTCGTCCACGTAACCTTCCATAGTCTTTCCGATTTGACGTTTGAACATAGTATATTTTCCTTTGGTATGTTGCCCCGGCATTTTTTAAACCGAATGGAATTACTCTGTAGTAGTACAGTCCCAAATCGGTGATAAAGATGGTGTTTTCTTGATCGGTTTCATGCATCAAGATCTGGTTGTAGCCTGAATATGAATTCATAAATGAAAGAAATTCATCCCCCATCGTTCCATCCACAAGCTGATCGATTCTGGGGAGTGGAAAGCTATCTTTCAGACAAGCCTTATTTAGAACCGAGAAGTCAATACAAGTTTGCCATTTTCCATTAGACTTCTTGACTAAGATTGGGTTCGATACCTATTCAAGATAAGTTGCATCCCGAATGAAGCCATTAGCCATTAACTTGTCAACCTCCATTCTCAATGCCTTGGACCAGTCAGGGCCCAAGTTACGCCTTTTTGGCTTTACGGGTGTGAATTTGTGGTCAATACTGAGCACGTGGCAGGCAATTTCGGGTGATACCTACACATATTGGAGTGTGTCCAAGCAATACATCAAGATTGGTGTGAAGGAATTTGGTTAGTTCTAACCGCATCCTGTTTCCATGCCACGATCCAATTTTCAAGACCCACGTTATGTCATCCATACAGACTGGGACAGACACCATTAATTCTATCGGTGCTTCCCGATCCTCAACTGGGCTCTTCTTTCTAGGGTCCAACGCCCTGTCGAATTAGCTATGGTCCCTAAGCCAGGGCGGCTCTGTAGTTGCTATTCGAAGGGTTCACAGATGTGGAGGGTCTTCCCCACATCATTTCCTTTGTTCTTGATTCAAGTAATTCTACGATATAACATTCTTGTGCGACGCTTTGGTCATTTTTCACAATTCCGACTCCGTGTTATATAGGAAAGTTCAATGTAAGGAATCATTGGGCCAATGCTATTCTGAAGTCGGCTAATGTCGATCGTCCCAAGAAGGCATTGTATGCTGACATTTCATCTACGATCACAAAAGTCTGAATGAGAATGACCCTTCGCTCACCTCTCTATGCTCCACAGGTAGGTCAGTTGTTCCTATCGATTGTTCGGGTTTAACGGTAAACCCCTGAATCTTTGTTTAGCACGCGGATATGCTTTTCATGCCAATCTTCGTTTGATCGAGAGTATGTTTGAAGAGTATGTTAATGGAGCTGCCACTGTCAACCAACACTCGCCGAACTACAGCAGGTCCAATTCCTACCGTTACCACCATCGCATTGAGAGTTGGAGCTTCAGTCCCTTCGGTATCTCGATTTTGAAACATAATATCATCATTCAAGACCCTTTGCATCTTGGCTGGAGTTTTGTCTTTGATAGCTAAACATGATTCCTTTGAAACGTGCTTCAATGAACTCGCATATCGCTCCATTTCTCCCCAACTTCTTTGCACGAGATGTGGTTCCATGTCGCTCCGTTTATCTCCAACTTCTTTGCACGGGAAGTAGTTCCCCATATATCGTTCTAATAATAAGCCTCTGCTAGTTTGTTTCGACCCTTCTTCATTGGGTCCAGCTTGGTTCCTTCGGTCTCTAGGGTGTTGAGGAGCCGCACATTGATCAAGGTTTTGTGGCAGCCTTACGTACCGCTAGAGTTTATTATTCTGCATCAGCTCCTCAATGAGATTCTTTAGGTGGCATCATTTGTTCATATTATGACTGCATGTCTCATGGAAGCGGCAAAATTTCCATGAGCGCTTTTACTGCTCAATTGCTTCTTTTTATGGGGGTTTTTTTACATTCCTCGGTCCCTTAGGTCGCAAGGAAAATGTTTTCCGGTGTATCGTTTAAGGGAGTGTAGCCTTCGGGCCTTAATCCTTTGAGCTTTTTATTGTTGCCACCATTCTTCTTATTAGACTTTTGACTTTTTCTATTTAAATTTCTGTCTTAACTAATGATCCCTTCAGCAGTTTGAGAAGCATGCGCAATTTGATTCATTGCTACATCACTTTGCCCGAAGTACATCGGTTGCACACTAGTAGACTTCCTTTTCAAATCCTGCGCTTCCTCTAACCTTAGGTACTAACTTGCTTTACAATTGAAATCCTTCTCTGTGGTAGGTTGCTTCATCTTAATCCACTTTCTGAATTCAGTTTTAGGGTGAATGGCACAGACTAATGCCACAAACACCATGTCTTTATTGGGGTTACTTACTTCATCACTGCTGTTAAACCTATTCATGAAAGATTTCAGTGATTCGTTATGCCATTAGAACAGTTTAGATAGGGACATGATGTCTTTTTTTGTGCAATATAGAGTCTGAAGTGATAAAGGAACCTTGTTGCTAGTTGGTCAAAAGTAGAAACAGATCTTGGTGGAAGCCTAGTGAACCACATTGACGCAAACCATTTGAGAAAGACAGGAAAGCATCTATATTGAAAAGCTTCAAAGTCATTTGCTCCATCCATATACCACTTGTATTTTTACAAGCGAGGTTTCGTGTCCTTTGTCCTGTCATAGGACAGAATAGTCGGCATTGTGAATTTTCCTGTATATCTCTCACTCAAGATTTCATCTGTAAAGAGAGTCCGACTTGGCGCAAATCCCCGTTCATCATCTCTTCTATTTTTACTCTCCTCCATTAATCGTTTAACCATATCCGCTGTGTATGCCTCTAATGTCTGGTAGTCTTAAGGGCGGCAATCTATCACTGCGCAATGTGTTTAGCTTTGAAAACGGTCTTGGTGAGTGGGTTAAGACTTAGGCTCTCCCGTCTTCGGGAGAGCCAATCCTGCAGGGTCCCGTTGGCTTGTGGTTGGTCTAGCTGGAGCAGGTTGGGTATTCCATACATTATCAAATGCATTGGCATTTTCTTCCAATTTGTCGTCTTTCTCTCCGTCCTCTGAGTTGGAAAGATCCATAGCTATGTCTTCTATGGGGGGTCTTTACCCCTTAACTCAAATTCAGAATAGGTTACCTGGTGGAGAATGGAGTACATGCATTTCTGTCCACGTTAAATCTCGTTATCAACCTTTTTTGTGGTTTTTTTGTTTATTCTACGTAGACCAGAAATGGAGGAATTCTATTGTTCCATAGCAACCGCAGGTTCAGGCTCCTTGGAGCGAGATTTGACTGTAGGGTTAGGAGAGAGTTAAGCTTATCCATTAGAGCCTTTCAGCTACTTTTCAATTTTTGGTTGATCTCATCAACCATTTTATTTAACTTATGTTCCTTGGTAAAAACTTCATGCCGAATGGAGGATGTTGGAGCCTGATTCCTTAAGTTAACCATTTACTTCAGTCTATTGAGGATTAACATCTTCTCCAACTACTACTGCCGCTACGGATCATTCAAAGGCATTTATACTTCTTCCAAGGGTCACTGATTCCAACAATAGATTCTTCAAGCTAAGATTAAGGATCTAACTTCTGCACCTATGGGATTCAAAGTCGATAGCAAGATCTGGATGTTGAGTTGGATTTCTCAGTGAAAGCACTAAAATGTCAATCTAAAAAATGGATCAACACCCTAGTTTGAGTTTGAAAGCACAAGCCATGTTTTGACAGGGTAATATCACAAATCAAGGATATAGAAAAAGAATAGTAAAAGAAAGAAGACAAAGAATTTTTATAGTAGTTCGGTTGTTAATGAAGCCAACATCCACTTATAGTTTTATTATAGACTGATTGCTGTTACAAGAAGTGTTTGATTACAAGACTTTGATTATCTTTAATTAGATTCAATCCCCAGATTTGGAATCCATTGGAGAATCACAGTGAATCCCTTTGGAGATTATTATAAAGGAGGTAGAGAGTGAAGAATTTTTCCAACAGAGCTTTAGTAGGTAGTCCGAAGAAGATCACGTTTATATTGCAGGTAGGATTTTATTTATAGAGATCGAAGAGCTTCTGGGCCAGGCCACTTCACCAACTGCTTGCGGGTAGGTAAGGAACGAGCTAGGGAGATCTAGCTCGCGATCCGAGCCAAAATCAAAGGTCGCTAGCGACCCATGGTCTATGGGTCACTAACGACACAAAGAGTGGCTCGTGTGTGAGCTAAGGACTTGGCTCCTTAACCATTGCATTGCTTGGCTCATTGAAGACTCGTGGAAAAGCATGGGTTGCTAGTGATCCATGTTGTATGGGTCGCTAGAGACCCATACGTTTAGCGTACTTTTTCACTTTCTTCTTCCTTCCTTCTCTTCTCCCATGCAACAGAGCAACCCTTCATTTTTCATATGTATTGCTAGTGATCCAAAATGTTAACCCAAAAAATGGATCAATAATTTGGTTTGAGTTTGAAAGCACCAACCTGTTCGGACAAGGAAATATCACATATCATAGATAAAGAAAAAATAGTAAAAGAAAGTAGGCAGAGAATTTTTATAGTGGTTCGGCTATTAATGAAGCTTACATCCACTTTATAATTTTATTATAGACTGATTGCTATTATAAGAAGTGATTGATTACAAGACTTTGATTATCTTCAAGAAGATTGAATTCCCATAGTTAGAATCCACTGGAGAATCACAGTGGATCCCTTTGGAGATTATTGTGAGGGAGGTAGAGAGGGAAGAATGTTTCCAGTAGAGCTTCAGCAACCAGTCCAAAGAAGATCCTGTTTATGTTGCAGGTAGGATAGTATTTGTAAAGATCAGAGAGCTTATAAGCCAGGCCACTTCATCAACTGCTTGCAAGTAGGTAGGGAACAACCTAGGGAGCTCTAGCTCGTGATTTGAGCCAAAATCATGGGTCGTTTGAAACCCATAGTCTATGGGTCACTAGCGACCCATAGAATTGGCTTGTGCGCAAGTAAGGACTTGACTCCTTAGCCATTTCATTGCTTGGTTGGCTCATTGAAGACTCATGAAGCATGCGTCGCTAGCAATCCATGGTTTATGGGTCGCTAGCAATCCATGGTTTATGGGTCGCTGGCGACCCATACACTTAGCATATTTTTAACATTCTTCTTACTTCCTTCTCTTCTTCATGAATTAGAGAGACCCTTCATTTTGCATGGATCGCTAGCGATCCATAGGGTGTGGGTCGTTGGCAATCCAAGCACTTTGGATATTTGTTGAAGTTTGGAGATTGGGATGTTTCCATGGTCTTGTGTCGTCGTTGTTTGCGTAGTCTCGTGGCTTGTTTTCCCGTTCTGATGACAATTTACTAGCTGTTTGCGCTCAGCTGCTGATTGGGCTAAAAAAATGATGGTCTCTTGGTTTAGTCGATCTCAGTCGTTGTCTTAGTAATACAGCTTGGCTCTCATTAATTCCTTGTCTTTGCTTCTCTGGTTACGGTTAAGTTCTAAACCATTCTGATGTCACGGGATTGTTCTATTTCCAGTTGGATCCTGCTGGGTTGAAAACCCAAATAACACATCCACTTTCTTTTACTTAGGAATAATGCTTTCGGAAGCAATGCTTTCGCCCCAGTTCTTTTTAGACCCTTTGTTCTATTAAAAGTTAAGGCAAAAGGTTTCGAAAGAAATGGTTTTAAACAGTTTCGAAGCTATATTCCACAAACTTTTACTTGGACCCAACGCTTTCAAAAGGTTTGTTTTAAGTAAGGAATTTTAATACTTTCAAAATGTATATAATGTTGGTTTTGAAGCGGAGGTGCCCTAATGTTTTTGAAAGGTGTACTTGAGTCTTTTAATGGATGGTTTCCAATGCTTTTGAATGGCAAGTTTAAAGTATTTTGAAAAGAGGACGTCTAAGGTTTTATAAAGCTTTCGAAGGGATACTTTCAATAATTTTGAAAGATCTATTTTTAAAGGTTTCAAAAGGTTTGTTTTGGCCCTTCGGCCTAGTATCTCAACGTAAAGTAGTTAGCCTATTTTGAAAGAGGTACTTTCAATGGATTCGAAGGGGACTGTTAAAAGTTTTTAAACGTGGGTTTCGGTGATATCTTGGATTTAAAACCTAATGTTTTCTAAGTTAAAGAAGGGCTTTAACTTGTTTTAAAGGGATAGATAACCCTATTGATTTAGGTTTTCATTAACATTGTTTTGTATAAAGAATATACCATAGCAAAGATATCTGAGTAAATCAAAGAGTATATTTTCCATGTTTATGTATGATTCAAAGGGTTAAATCAATTTGAAAGAAATGTTTTCAAGGAAAATTTGATGCGATAGTTAACCCTAAGTAAATCACTCAGATATTCAAATAACAGATGGGACTGGATAGGGTCGTGCCCTATACTTTAGCTTGTAGCCCTTAGCTAATGTAAGTCCAAAGTTCCAGCGTGTAGGGCTTTGTCACGGGTTGGACTAAAATGATGTTATACACAGGAAGGATATACAGAGAAAGATAAGTTATTAGTGAGCCCGTTATACAATTAGGATCAGTTGATCCTGGGAGAAGTAAGTTAAGAACAAACCGTTCAAGAGTGTATCTAACAAGTTAGATTATTTATTTTGTCTGGTAGACCCGAGTTAGCCAATGGTTAGTAGTTAGACAAACAAAACTACATTGTTCGGACATATAGTCCATTGATTACCTGATTTGTGTGCATATATAATATTGCTATTATTGCTTTAATCAGTTTGATTGCAGGTTTCTGATTTGCAAAAGATATGTTTTAAAAGGGATATTAGTGAGCGGAAACCTGTTTCGCTAAGCAGTGTTGTCTCACTTAATATCAGTAACCCTAGTGTAATAGTATTATTCACACCAGGATTTATGTCCAAGTTGAAGTTTATTTCCGCTGTGATATATTTATGGCAGACATGTTCACTTAGTACTCTGATCATCCAAGGGGACATCTTCATGTGTCGCTCTTTGCGTAATTTATAATAATTATATTTTATCAAAACCTTCAAACATTTTGGGATTATGTATCTGAATATAAAATATGGAATTATATGTAATCAGAAAAGATGTTTCAATTCTATGTTGATTTTATTTCATAGTTATGTGCTTCTGATATTTTGGATACCACTAACATTACCGTACTTTATCACTGAAAGTTAATAGTATAGATGACGGCAGCATTTGTAGCACTCAGCTCCATGCCTCAAGATAGAGGATATTACACGTAAGTAACACCTGGGTTAGACTATATCAAATCAAGAGTCTATAACAAAGGTAACACAGTGTAAAAAAAAGTTTAGAAATATGATGACTCAACCAGAGATACTTAATTGTGACACCCTACCTCTATACCCATAATATCCAAGAGTATTAAAAAGTAATACTGCTAGATAATATGAAGAATGTGGCTATATATGACACATACGTGAACATTCTCTTAAACTAACACCAGTACGTATTAAAACATCAAGTAAATAACTCATCCATACACAAAGAGTATCGGTACAAAGTAATAAACACATGTGCCTCTGCCTCCAGGACAAAACAACGCTCAATAAATAGTGGGTCATAGAGAACATAGAAGAAGAGACTAATAAAGATAACATGTAACACTCTGTAATTTAAATGATCAAATATTTAAATGATTAATTTAAATATTTAACCGTTAAGCGATGGAATGCCTCATGTTCTCAGTTTATTGCGAATGGTCAAATTAGGACTTGAGACCACTTTTATTTAGTTCGGACTGATGTTGCAAACCTAAATAAGTATAAGAATTTATATATTTCGATTGATGGATTTTTAGCTAGTAGCTTGCATTCGACTCGTAAAATGATCCAAAAAGACAACTTTTATATACAATGGAATTAGGTCCCAAAGCCTTTTACATTTGGTCCGGAATGGCATCCATGATTTGATTGAGTACAAGGTTCGTTTTGTTTGGAGTTAGGAATTTTTGGGAATGAAAAGTGTCGAATGGAGAGGCTTTGCGCTAAGCCCATTCACTAGCCTATAAGTGATTAATTCCTCATATTTTCTCTCATTATCTTCTCATTCACGTTCATTCCTTCTCCACTTTCTCTAATGGCCTCTTAATTGCTCCTTAATCCACTTTTAATCCCTAAGCCATAATCCCATCAAAGAAATTTCCTAAAATCAAATAAATTTCACTACAATTCGTCTCTTCTAATTCTCTACAAAATCTAGGAAGGAATTAGCTTGACTCGGGTTTTGTAGGGGATCTAAACTTTAAATAAGCTTGGAAATAGGTTTTGGTGATTTAAGGCTTGGTTTGGAGAAGAAGAGGTGAGTAGGATGATTCTCCTTGTCAATTTATATGTTATATTTCATATTTTTCGTTTATTTCCTATGTTGAATGATATGAAGTGGTTTGGAGAATGATTGTGTTAGTTGGACTTGTGTTTATGTTGTAAACATGGTTACATTAATCCATTAATCATTTAATACCCCAATCACTATATATTGAAAAGTTAGCAAGCCCTGGAATTGACTCGTGCTTAAATTGGGTAAATGTTTGTGATGTTATGGTTTGATTTCTGATTAATTAAGTAGTATAATGATCTGCATGTCATTATAAAATATTAAATAATATCTGAATTGATTTACAAAATGTTTAATAAGCTAATTAAGGGGTTTAGGAGTTCTACACCCATCATTAAAATGATTAGAGATTTAGATAGCATTAATTAGTATTTATAAAATGGTTTGAAGATTTTATAAATGAAATTATATTTTATAAAATAGATATAAGATTTTATAAAATAATTAAATGATAAATACTTGATTTTAGTGGAATGATTAATTATTTTAAAAAGGCTATATAGTGATTTATAAGCAAGTATAATATTTTCTAAAATGGTAAGAGATTTTATAAATGATATATGGAGACGTTTCACTTTTATTGAAAAGATTTAGTAAATAAAAGTAAGTTTTGATTTATGTAATAATTGAATTACTTATTCGAATATATGTATATGTAAATATGCAGAGCGGGTGTGTGTGTGTGCACATTTAGAGCTAAGCGACATTTAAAAAAAGGTAATATTGTAGTTAGGATTATTGTGTGATTGTTTGTTTACATAAATATGCAATTGTTTAACTATATAGAAATATAATTGATTATAAGTCCATTGTCGGTATTTAATGTAGCCATAGCGACTGTCACCTAAGCTAAGTTGCATAAGAGTATACCAGGCCAAGCAATTGCCCCGGTGAGGTCCGCGTGATTTGTGTTTTTTCATGCATTTTCGTGAACGTGTGTGCAGAGACGTGCACAAATGATTGCATCGACACATGTATGGGCTACGCACAAGGAAAGAAGGAAAATTCAAATTACGTAAACTCATGATTTGAATTCTCTAAGTAAAAGAGGAGTTCGCAATGAAAGAAACAGCAAGTCACTTGAAGCTACGGATTGAAAGTTATGGATGTTTGAAGGTTAGTCCTACCCATGACAGGCATCTGGATATCTAACGTTTGTCGCCAAACATCTAGATAAGTCCTGGGGGGAAATAGATAGGAATCAGTGCATGTTCAAGGGTTTCAGATGTCTAAGACTAAATTTTGCATCTAAAATTAAATTTAGACGTTTGAATTATGGATTAGACGACTAAATACCCGATGTTCGAATTTTGTTGATCGATCAATCAAAATTTCAAAATTCGTTCGCATACGAACTCGGATTGAGGCACGGTTTGGACAAGCGTTCAACATTTTTCAAGGGCTACAGCTTGTGAAGTTTTGTTAGGTTTTTAAGTATTTCAATTTCAGGGCCCACATGAGACCTACCTTGGCACGTATTCTAAAAACCGTAGATTTTGAGGTATACTTAGAGGGTATACCAGGGGAGTATTGTGATATTGAAGTTATGCATTCTATTTGGAATGCGATTTGGGTTAGTATGGGGTTTTGTTTGAGTTTTTCGGTGGGCTTTTAAGCCGTAGCGACTTCAGCCATGCATGGCAATTCCATGAGTTATATATGGAGTGAATCTGTACTCGAAGGTTTTGACCTTAGAGTAATATACGATTTGTTTGGTATCGACTTGTTATGACACACCAAGGGTATGGACTTATTTGACCTACCCAAGTATTGACCTTACTATGGTGTACCTATAGTGCTATTCATGGCCATGACACACTTGACATGGTCTTTCAAGACAAAATAGCTTTATTTTATTGTGATCAAATAGCTTTATTTTATTGTGATCATTTTACCCTTTTTGGGTCCTACATTCGTAATCTTACGAATGATTGGTCTCGGCAATAGTGACATACACGTTGTGGAATACCTACTAGGTCTTAGTAGTAGTGACCATACACGTGTGGCATACCTATTTAGTCATAGCAGTAGTGACAATGCATGTTATGGCATACTTATTCCATCTTTACAGTAGTGACCATATGTGTGGCGTACCTATTTGGTCATAACAATAGTGACCACATGTGTTGTGGCATACTTATTTGGTCTTAGTAGTAGTGACCATACGCATTGGGGCATATGTTATCGATCTTAGCAGCAGTGACCATTGTTTTGGGATCACGATATAATCATGGTATATTGATGTTTACACCAAAAATTGGCACAACATCCAATAGAGATTTCGTAGAGGAATAAATGAAGAATAATAAATGTAAAAAGTGAGAATGTAGCAGTAAAGTAATCAGAAATAAGATAATAACAAAGTTACATCAATTTATAATGGTTCGATGTTGTTTGCCTACATTCACTTTGAAGAGATAGCTTTATTAATCGTTTTGTAAACCGAGTGCAATAGGGATCAGATTAGAATACTTGGTTACAAAAGAATACAAAGCAACAAGAAGCATAAAGATCCCTAAAAGGAACAATCAAGTTTATATTTATAAAGGAAGACAGCGAAATATCTTCCTGAAATTTTGACAGCGGAGTCTCAAAATCCAGTCGAAGTCAATTTATCGATCATGGGCACCACTCCACTTGCAATAACAATCGGCACCGATAGTTTTGTTAGCTCCTTTTGGCATGCGATCGATATGTTAGGCTCCACTCTTTATATATCAATGTTCCCAAAGTTTCTTGTGTAGTCAACTTGTAGATTTTAAGATATCGATCATTTTCCATTGAGTTGAATTGTGATATCAATATGGTACGATCCAAAATTGGTGTTCTCGATCCATTTTTAGGGAGTTGTATATTTTAATATTTTGAGCGTTCTATTAAGTTCATCTTCCACTTTCGCTTAATCATTGCTTCATATAATCATCTATACTTAATCTTTGGGGTTCATGATCATTAATCTAACGTGTCGATCTTGATGACAATCTAGTCTAACTTCTCTAATCGGTTTGGGTATAACACAGCCAAAAGGCCGGATAACACTTATCCCACAAGTACGTCTTGTTTCAACATGACGTGCTTTGAATTAACGCAAGTTAGTGTCATCGGAAAGGAATCAATCTAGGTTTTTGAACAGTGGTTACTCCTTCGATGAATTGTCTTCCTTCAGGAGTCACATCTTCTTCTGTTTTCCATGTGATTAGTCAATTTCCATTAGTACAAATTCTGGATCACATCCTGATGGTGATCATATAAGTCTTTGTTTCAATGATTCAGTAGGCCTTGGTTGTTTGTTTCAAACTCTCTTCCGATTAATACAAGTGAGATTTCAATTTTCGTTGATTTCAAGAAATCAAAACTTTTGGGACGTACATTTGCACATATATGTATTAGTCTCTGACTCCCAATCATGATTGCATGTTGACAATTCATTATCAACTTTCTGCATGTGTTTCACTTTTTTTAGATGGATTGGCATGAATCAATCAAGAATGGATCGTACCTGATCCATTTTTAATATGGACGAGGTCAAATTCGTTTGAGTTTGGATCATGTTCGATCATTCTCACCTCTCCTTTGTTTATAGAAATTAATGGATTTGTCCAAATCTACTAGATAAGGGTTATATATAATCCATAATTATGTTGGAAAATCCAATTGCACCACAATCTAAGGAGAAGGACCGGTATACATCCATCATAAAATGATTGCATCCGATTGTTTCTTGGTTTAGCCATTTGATTGAATTGCAGGCTTTGTTGGTTAGGTCCACTTTTAGGTATAAATATGGAACAATGAATCATTCTTCGTTTCTTCATTTTATTTTCCATCGTTGCTATCCGAACCAAAAGAGAAAACCACATCTTCCATTGATCTACTGAGATACCTGATGCAACTCCACAATTCTCATGCAACCATCTTCATAAGTCGGTCTCACACCTTGCTACATCAACCATCACCGCCACCATCACCCACAATCTCATCCTTAGATCAACTAATTCTCTTTGCAACCGAAACCAAATCGCCTCCTTCATCCACATTTATACATAGGTAGGTTCGATTCTTTTCATTCATTTTGATTTCTATAATGAAACTGTTACCCCACCATTTGATCAAGGCCGTGATATCAACAAAACGGTAAAAAGGATGGATATCAAGATTGGAAACGAGGCTATGATCAATACAGTCAAAATTGGTCTAAGCTCCGGTCAAGGTGGGATTGATTGAGAATGATTTATAAGGCAAGGAAAGGCTGCATTTCAAATTTCAGGTCAAACGGAGTTCATTTTCTCAAGATATAGATGGATCAATATTCATGGGAAATTAGTTCGTATCGATAGGTTGTATCGATCAACATGGGCTTGGCTATTTACTTCGGATCGATGCTTTCATATCGATCAGCATGGGTATGGATATGCAAAATGCATTTTGCTTCAGATCGATCACAGTAAATATCGATCTAGGTTAGGGATTGATAAGAAGGAGAGAGTGGGAGATAAACATGAAGGGTGACAGTTGTTGGATATGAAGGCACACTTCATATCGATCGTGTTCATACCGATCGATAGAAGTGGTCAAGATGGAATGCAAAGCAGGGGATCGATATGAATAACATGGGCACTAGGATCGATACGAAGAAGGGATGGATGCGAAGGGCAGCGAGCGTTCAGGGATCGATACGAAATGATGGACACGAGGCAATGGAATGTGATGGACATGAAGCATTGATGGACACAGAGCTACAAACCTACATTGAGAAATACAAACTTGGATCGATCATAACTCTCATTCTAAAAGTCCAAATGCTATGAAAATTTCACAGGAGCTTTCTTATTCACTCAAGAACGTTCATGACCGATCTCAGCTTCATTGGACTATTTTTGGATCGATACGAATTATACTTGGATCGATCAAGATCGATCCCAAACGACTCGAGATAGATCTAGGGGGCCCAATTGTGCATGAGAATAGGTATTCTAGGTTTTGAGGTGGATATTTTCAGATCTGCACCTATAAATAGCAGCGTTATGGCAACTAAAAAGGGAACTTCTTCTGCTTTTCTAGGCAAAATTCTGCCATTTTGTTTACTGATTTCAAAGGCTTATAACTGTAATCTCAATATAAAAGGAATAAAAGGATCAATTCAAAGTGGATGTAGGTTGTAGATAGCAAAACCACTATAAATCTCGTGTCTTCTCTTACTTTCTCTCATTTTAATTTTATTATCTCTTTATTTTTATTCTCAACATTATCTAGATCTGAGATCTGTGTTCGGATATTGAGATTTGTGTGTAAACATTGGCGCTTTCATTACTTTTAGGGTTTGTGACCAATTCTGGCGAAAACACTTTGGTGCTTTCACTGAGAAGGACTAACACCCACTATACCGGATTTGGAGTTCAGATGATGAGATGGAGATGATGATGGATGTTAAGCGGAAGGGATCTTGAAAAGGTACGAGGAGATGATGCAGAACCTAATCCGAAAAGTTGGACAAGTTGGAGTACAGAATCAAGAGAATGTAACTGCAGGAAATGCTGGTAATAGGGATCGTGAGGCCGGAACAGGAGGAAAGGAGACGGTTCGGAATCAAGATCAGGAGAATGGAGCAACCGGGATTCAGGATAGAGTGGGTCCATCAGGAATAGTACCTAAGCTAGGGGCATGCCCCTAAATCATGTTGGCTCAATTCCAGGAAGGGTACCAAGCGGTGTTGTGCAGTTTGGCGTTGATCAAGATATGGATGCTCGTAAAGGAGGACAATTTTTAGGATTCCCTCGCAGACTCGGGGGGCAGGTTGGAGATCATAGAAAAAGGATACCACTTGACGACAACGACAGGTTAGCGGACATGATTAGACGGGCTATGAGAGGAGGATTGGTGAATAGAGATTTGGAGGACATGAACATGAGTCCCTTCACTACTGTGATCAGGCAGGCTAGGAATCTACCGGATTTCAAACTAACGTTGGAGATGTATGATGGGAGAACGAATCCCGCTATTCACTTGACGAGGTACATAAGGCATATGGAAAAATTGTAAGCATCGAAGGGAGTTATGGCTCGGTGCTTCCCTTTGTATCTACGGATATAGCAACACTATGGTTTAGACAACTGGAGAGCGTCTCAATTGGCACATGAACGGAGTTGATTGAGAGGTTTATGAGGAAATTTCGGGTCCACATCGTGAGACCCAAGAATGTGATGACTTTAACATCGATGAAACAATGGAAGGGAGATCACTTAGGGATATTAACCGGATCCAATGCGGCAGTAGCTTCGGTGGATCGACCCGATCCGTCAATGGTTTTGATGGAAATAGTCTCAGGAATTACGGATGATTAAGATTTTAAGACGTCATTGGAATGGGATTCGCCGATGGATCTCGAAGAGTTTTCTCATGAAGCAGAAAGGTTGTTACGATAGGAAGATGTGAAGGCTGAAAGAGAGGGTAGAGAGGCTAAAGTTTATGTGGTAAAAGGTGGGGGGTCCACCTAGGGAGGATTCAAATAAGGACGATAGAGGCAAAAGGAAAATGAACGACAACGATAGCACATCGAAAAGGCAACGGAGGGAATCTAAATTATGTTCTTACATGGATTTAATTGAAACACTATATAGGATTTACTTGATACTCAAGGGCACCTCCAATATCGTAGGCCGACAAAAGGGAACCCTTTGAATACGAACGGGCATCAGGAAAGTATTGCCTATTCCATAACCTGGATAGACACAGTACGAACGACTGTAGGCATTTGAAGAATATCATTGAGGAACATGTAAGGAATGGTTATCTACAATAGTACATAAGGAATCGAGCTGCGGCAGTGGGATAAGAGCAGCAACCGCCCACCTTAGACGAAGATGGCACTGGATCTAGGCATCGTTAGCTTATTATCAGCTGAATGGATTTACGGCTTTGAATAAGTAATAAACCCCGAAGTGATGCGATTAAGTCACTTACACATGTACGGGATCGAGGACGTTCCCTAGGCATGCTTTAGGGGACAAATGTTACCCCACCTTTTGGTTAACGCTGGGATATCAACAAATTTGTTAGAAAGGATGGATACCAAGATTGGAGATCGATTGAAAACGAGGTTATGATTGATACCATCAAAATTGTCCCAAGCTCCAATCGAGGTGAGATCGATTGGGAATGATGAGTAAGGCTAGGAAAGGCTACATTTCAAATTTTAGGTCAAACGGAGTTCATATGCTCAAGATATGGATGGATCAATATTCATGGGAAATCAGTTCGTATCGATATGGTTGTATCGATCAACATCGGCTCGGCTATTTACATCGGATCGATGCTTTTGTATCAATCAACATGGTTGCGGATATGGAAAATGGACTTCGCTTCAGATCGATCATAGTATGTATCGATCCATATTAGCAATCGATACGAAGAAGGGAGTGGGAGATGGGCACGAAGGGCGGCAGTTGTTAGATATGGAGGCACACTTCATATCGACCGTGTTCGTATCAATCGATACGAATGGATTAAGATGGAATGCAAAGTAGGGGATCGATACAAACAACATGAACACTGGGGATCGATACGAAGAAGGGATGGTTATGAAGGGCAGCAAGGGTTCAGGGATCGATATGAAATGATGGACATGAGACAATGGAATGTGATGGATATGAAGCATTGATAGATAAGGAGCTATGATGTGCACATAAATGTGCATATTTTTACCACCATATTTATTCTTTTTAAATTAAATAAATGATCATATTGGGTATTTTAACCTATTTTAACCAAAATCCATATTAATTCCAAATTGTCACATATCCATCTTCATATAGGGGCAAAACAGTCATTTGTGTGCATATATTTATTTGAGAAAAATTAATTGGAAATTTATATATATTTTTGTAGGAATTTGGCTCAAATAGGAGTGGTTTCATGAAGACACATGCATGCACAACATGAATATAAAGGAATGAAGATGGAAATAATTCAAAGTGAAGATAATGGAGGACCCCACCTACCCACCACCTTTATGTACAAATTAGAGGCTAATGCACATGCTTATGAAGTTAATGGCTTCATGTACACTTAAATGATGATTAGTAGAAGATAATGATTACTTGGCCTCCACACGTTCTCAAGGGCATTTTGGGCATTCCCCAGAAATATGAATTAGGGTTTCATACATGTATAAATATCCATATGTTTCATGTAACCCCTTTACCTCTTCTTTTAGTCCCTCTTAGGCCTCCTTCTCTTTAGTTTAGTTTAGATCAAAAATAAAATGAAAGTTCCTCTTTCTCTTTTCATGGCTATTTAGCCATTTTTATTTTATGTAATCTTTTTTTATGCAATTTAATGCATGCTCTTTCCTTTTCATGTTCATTTACTTTCATGTTGTAGTGTAGATCTCTCTTATTTCATGCAAGTAGATTAGTTTTGTTTCTTTGCTTTGCTCTCGTTTTCATTTTCTTTCCTTCAAAGTTGTAAGCTATATTTTTTGTTTTGATAACAAATATGAGAGGCTAATCCCTTCAATTTAGGGGTAATGAAGCTCTCTAATCATGCATCTTCAACTTAATTTGATGTTTACGCTCTCTTTTTGTGCTTAATGAGAATGATTGAAGTGGTTTAATGATGTTGTTTAGCTTTTAATTTGATAGTCTATGTTGTTCATAACAAATAGGCTACGCTTAAACAAACAAAACACAAATTGCCTCTTCATCTACATATGATTATGGCAAAGAAGTGGTTGTTGAAGTTAAAATTTGATGGTATATATTTCTAATTAATAGTTAATATGTCATACTTAAAATAGATTTTTCTTTCAACTTTGTTACCATTTTTCATGTAAGGGGTGTGCTATAGTTTGATGGTTTATGTTGAGCTAATTAATAGCACAAATAGGCCATACTTATGATAAGCACATCAATTAAGCTAACTAATGACAAAGAAAAGAGAGATCATAACTTCATTTTGTTGATTTATGTGATCTAGAAAGTGAAAATTGCCTCTAAATTGTCTTAACACTCTCATATTTTTATCTATTTTCTTTTGTCATTTTTCTCCTTTTTTAATTAATCACTCTTTCAACTTTGGTTAATTTGATTGAGTAGAATTTTAAAATCATCAATTCCTTGCGGATCGACCCGTATTCGCCGCGTGCTATATTCGTGCACCGTGCGCTTGCGGTAAATTTTATTACTAAATTTTTCGACGGGTTTTCAATCCGATAGAAATTCCGTCGATTAACAATTTTTTGGCGTCGTTGCCGGGGACAAATTTTCAACGGGTTTCTAAATTTTCAATAAAACGACATTTGCTTTTCCAAATCCATATTCAACTTCGAAATCTTTTATGTTTTGGTTTTTCGAGCTTAATCTGTGTCTCACATACTTGACGAGACAAATGAATCGGTTTTTGGAAGACCGGTTCATTTACTCTTTAATGACATACTTTCTGATGTCTTGTAAATTATCATCTTTTCATTTTAATTTAAATAAAGCTTATGTTTTTATTTTTCTCCTTCCACTTGGGTTGACTTTGGGGACACAGTCAAAATCAAGTATGGAAGGAGACTCGTCTTCTTTTTGATTTTTTTTTATTAGTTTTTCATTTTTCTTCTTCCAAAACTCAAAAAAAAATCAATTTTATTTAAGCATTTTGATTTATTTTTAAAGAAACACTATAGGATAAATATATGGTTTTGGTTTATTAAATTTCAATTATTGAAAATTTATTTGTCTTAACAAAAATAAAAATGAAGTTTGATTAAAAATAATAATGGTTTAACTAGTATATAGGAAGATTCATACGTGTTAATTTTGAAATACATCCTAATTGAAAATCTTTGTTTTAAAAAGTGGTTGATTTAAAGTAAAGGATATAACATTTTTTTTGTCTTCTAAGTTAAATGGTGCTAAGATGATTTTGCAAAACTCTCTCTCTCTTAAAAAAATGAAAAAAATAATAATATCCAAAGTATTCACTCTCATTTAAAAGTCCTCATGGTTATGCATGGGTGAATTACTTGGAATCTTTGATTATGTGCTTTCATACTCATTTAAAATTCCTCATGGTTATGCATATATGGAACACATGTAAAAAAATTTTAATAAAAACCACCTACGGTCGATAGGTGTATGCACGAAAGTGTGTGCACTCGCCATGCTTTGTACTCCCCTCACATAAGCCCGAAAGGCAGTGCATGGGTGGTATATCTGGCCTCAGTTTACCTGAGTTAGGTGTGTAATTTTTCTTGCAAATAATGAGAGAGCAAGCAATTGAAATCCTAGCACTATTTTTACTTATTTGATTTGATTTGTTATTGAAAAGAAATGAAAATACCACTTTGATAAACTTTGATAATCAACTAAGGATCCATTTCATAGTTACAGTGTGTTATTAACAAAAACAACGAGTTAAACTATAATCTATTTGTTATGATAACTTGATTTTCATTGGAAATTTTGATGAGTAAATGACATAAATTTTTAAGATAACAGTCAAAACCTATATTTAACTTATTTGTGTCAATTTAAAAATAAATCCTTCATTTGTAAATATGTTTAAAAAAAACTTGCATTCATCTCTTTGTAAATAAATCTTGCATTTTGTAAATATTTTCATCCTGCATTTGGATTTTGTGGGTAGTATCCGCTGAAAACCCTCACGAGACAACGCTCGTCCTACTGGGGACACCCAGAGCTTAACGGCTTGCTGCATACGCTCAATGCAATCGTGCTTCCTACGAAAACGGATTTATCTTAGTTTTAGTTTATTCGAGGACGAATAAAAAGATAAGTGTGGGGGTATTTGATGTGCACATAAATGTGCATATTTTTACCACCATATTTATTCTTTTTAAATTAAATAAATGATCATATTGGGTATTTTAACTTGTTTTACCCAAAATCCATATTAATTCCAAATTGTCACATATTCATCTTCATATAGGGGCAAAACAGTCATTTGTGTGCATATATTTATTTGAGAAAAATTAATTGGAAATTTATACATATTTTTGTAGGAATTTGGTCTTAAATAGGAGTGGTCTCATGAAGACACATGCATGCACAACATGAATATAAAGGAATGAAAATGAAAATAATTCAAAGTGAAGATAATGGAGGACCCCACCTACCCACCACCTTTATGTACAAATTAGAGCCTAATGCACATGTTTATGGAGTTAATTGCTTCATGTACACTTAAATGATGATTAGTAGAAGCTAATGATTACTTGGCCTCCACACTTTCTCAAGGGCATTTTGGGCATTCCCCAAAAATATGAATTAGGGTTTCATACATGTATAAATACCCATATGTTTCATGTAACCCCTTTACCTCTTCTTTTAGTCTCTCTTAGGCCTCCTTCTCTTTACTTCAGTTTAGATCAAAAATAAAATGAAAGCTCCTCTTTCTCTTTTCATGGCTACTTAGCCATTTTTATTTTATGTAATCTTTTTTTATGCAATTTAATACATGCTCTTTCATTTTCATGTTCATTTACTTTCATGTTTTAATGTAGATCTCTCTTATTTCATGCAAGTAGATTAGTTTTGTTTCTTTGCTTTGCTCTCTTTTTCTTTTTCTTTTCCTTCAAAGTTGTAAGCTATATTTGTTGTTTTGATAACAAATATGAAAGGATTATCCCTTCAATTTAGGGGTAATGAAGCTCTCTAATCATGTAGCTTCAACTTAATTTGATGTTTATGCTCTCTTTTTGTGCTTAATGAGAATGACTGAAGTGGTTTAATGACGTTGTTTAGCTTTGAATTTGATAGTCTATGTTGTTCATAACAAATAGGCTATGCTTAAACAAACAAAACACAAATTGCCTCTTCATCTACATATGATTATGGCAAAGAAGTGATTGTTGAAGTTAAAATTTGATGGTCTATATTTCTAATTAATAGTTAATAGGTCATACTTAAAATAGATTTTGCTTTCAACTTTGTTACCTTTTTTCATGTAAGGGGTGTGCTATAGTTTGATGGCTTATGTTGAGCTAATTAATAGCATTAATAGGCCATACTTATGATAAGCACATCAATTAAGCTAACTAATGACAAAGAAAAGAGAGACCATAACTTCATTTTGTTGATTTATGTGATCTGAAGAGTGGAAGTTGCCTCTAAATTGTCTTAACACTCTCGTATTTTTATCTATTTTCTTTTGTCATTTTTCTCCTTTTTTTAGTTAATCACTCTTTCAAATTTGGTTAATTTGATTGAGTAGAATTTTAAAATCATCAATTCCCTGTGGATCGACCCGTATTCGCCGCGTGCTATATTCGTACACCGTGCACTTGCGGTAAATTTTATTTCTAAATTTTTCGACGGGTTTCTAATCCGATGGAAATTCTGTCGATTAACAAGCTATCGGCCTACATTAAGAAATACAAACTTAGATTGATCATAACTCTCATTCTACAAGTCCAAATGCTATGACATTTTCATAGAAGCTTGCTTATTCACTTAAGAATATCTATGATCGATCTCAGCTTCATTGGACTATTTTTGGATTGATACGAATTATACTTGGATCGATCAGGATCGATCCCAAATGACACGGGATCGATCTGGGGGGACCACCTATGCATGAGAAGAGGTATTCCAGGTTTTGGGGCAGATATTTTCAGATCTGCACCTACAAACAGCAGCTTTATGGCAACTAAAAAGGGATCTTGTTCTGCTTTTCTAGACGAAACTCAGCCATTTTGTTTACTAATTTCAAAGGCTTGTAACTGTAATCTCAATATAAAAGGAATAGAAAGGATCAATTCAAAGTGGATGTAGGCCGGAGATGGTCGAACCACTATAAATCTCGTGTCTTCTCTTACTTTCTCTCATTTTGATTTTATTATCTCTTCATTTTTATTCTCTACATTACCTGCATCCGAGATATGTGTTTGGATATTGTGATTTGTATGTAAACTCTGGTGCTTTCATTACTTTTGGGGTTTGTGACCCATTTTGGCACAAACAGAGACATATAGGATCGACTTGGGTTGGTCGATGTTAGTCATAGGGTCACTAAGGCGTTTCTTTTTTGAAATGGAAGACGATGAATTTTTTTGGAGATGGTGATAAGCAATCGAAACGATCGTGGTTGTACCAATCATTTGCTTTAGTGGTTGAGGGTGGAAGATAGAATTTATCGTTTCTGGAGTTCTAAAAGGTTGATTATTACCAATCGTTTCGATGGATTGGTACTTGGAAAAATGAAGAGAAATTGGACCGTTCGTTTTCTGCTAGAGTTTTGGTCGATCGTTTTTTTGATTGATGGTCGGAGATTTTTGGACTTAACAAATTGGGTGGAACAAAATGGATCAGTCACAATACATTTTGGATTGGTTGTTGGTTTGTCTTCGACAAACACACTTAAACCCTCAAATCAAAATTTGAACTTCAGCATGCCAACAAATGATCCCAATGCTTAAACTGAATCCTTAGCTAGTGATGTAAAGAATCGGTTAAGACGGTTAGCAACGACGTTCACTTTGATCGTACCTCGAAGTTTCGTCATGGTTGTAGTCTTTGATTCTTAACTATATTTCACTACATTGCACGACATTGCACCAATCTGCACCAGCATACACTTTGCGTAGGGGAAACTGGTTATTTCCCCTGGTGATTATTATCTACTGAATTTAGTAGTCATGGGTTCAAAATTCTTGGAGCGTTTAGCTGTCATGTCTTCCGGACAGCCTTCACAGCACAACAATACATGTGCCAAATTGATCTCCGCAACTGCTTTCGACGTATTCTCCCCTGAACAACAAGCTGAAGAACCAGAAAGTTCATGTCCATTACTCAACCTTTTCTCTATCGTTTTCGTCCTTTCAGTAGAAGTGATAGACCCTGCTCCCAACACTTTAGAAGACGTGGTATTTTTGAAAGATCCGGAGGATTCTATGGCTTCAAAAATTAATAAAGCCTCTCTTCGTGGAAATTCTGCCAAAAATGTTATTCCGTTTGATGATGTATGAGTCTAGACTTAGAATGACAGAGCTCATATGCCCCCTTGGGGGTTCACTCCATGCAACAAGTTCATATGCTAAGCAGATGCGTCCAACCCTTCAATTCATTTATCTGAGAGATGCTACACCATATGAGGTTAGCACCGGCACAACGGCATCCAAACAACTATGTGTTGCTTAGCTGTACCTATATGGCATTCATGAAGTTTTTATTTCGTCCTTCAACACCTAAAGACATTCAATTTTTTTCGTCTTCAAGCGACGAAAGGGAAGCCTTTCTTCACATTTCTCGAGTCGGCCAAGAAGTACCAGATCCTGACAGGTACTTGGAACAAGTTGAGCACTTTCAAAAGCGAGTGATTTTATATTCACTGCCCGCTCGACTTTACTAGATGGTGGTTAGAAGGACATAAGTATTACTCCTTGCTTGATTTCTTGAGTGCTTGTACCCATGTCATATCCTGAACTAAGCAACTTTTCTAATTTGTGCAGCTTCTTATCCACGACCCAATGGAAAACAATACACAAACGCGATCTTGGGGCCAAAAAGGGTTCCATCAGAAGATATAGACATTGAGAATCTCCTCACTAATGAACGCCTCATTACCTACTGATGTGCATGTAAATTTGCATGTTTTTACTTCCATATTTAATCCAATTTAATTAAATAAATGATCATATCGTAGGAATTTGGACTCAAATGGAAGAGGTTTTCATGGAAAATATGGATGCACAAGAGAACACAAGCAAAAGAAGATGGAAATAATTCATTTCATGACAATATGGAGGACCCCACCTACCCACTTACACACTTACCATGATGTACAATTAGGAGCTAATGTTAAAAGGCCATTAAAGTTACATGCATATTTGATGTTGGATTAGTTAGAGGCTAATGATAACTTGGTGGCCACACTTCCTCAAGGGTAGTTTGGGTAATTCCCAAAAATATGTATCAGGGTTTAAAACTTGTATAAATACCCCTTATATTCATGTAACTCTCTTCTCTTAGCCTTAAGTATTAGGATCAAAATAAATTAGAAGCTCTCATTCTTTTCTATGGTTACTTAGCCAATTTCTTTACATGTAATTTTCTTTTTTATGCAATTTTAATACATGCTCTTCTCTTTTCTTATTTATTTCCTTTCATGCTAGTATTGTAGATCTTTTATTCATGCAAGCAGATTAGCTTTTATTTTAGTTTAATTAGTTCTCATTTTTACTTTGCTATCTTCTCATGTTTTTGTTTATGTTGAATGCTACAAGTGTTGACATGATAAAAAATATGAAAGGCCAAACTCCTTCAATTTAGGGGTAATGTAGTTCTCTTAATCATGTATTTTCAACATTTTGATAATGATTGATCTCTTTTTGTACTTAATCGAAATGATAGAATGTGGTAAATATTTTATTATTTAGATTTGAATTTGATAGCTTTTTTTGTTGACACCAAATAGGCTATGCTTAAACAAGCAAAACACAAATTACCTCTTCGTCTACATATGATTATGGTAATGAAGTGAATGTTAAAATCAAAATTTGATGGCGTATATCTCTTATCAATAGTTAATAGGTCATGTTTAGAATATATTTTATTTTCAATTTCATTGTCATTTTCATGAGAGTTAAAAACAGTGTAATGGGTGTGTTATAGTTTGATAGTTTATATTGGGCTAATTAATAGCACAAATATGGCATACTTACGATAAACACATCGATTAAACTCAGTAATGACCAAAAAGAGATCATAATTTCATTTTGTAGAACGATGTGATTTTGAGGACATTGTCTCAAAATTGCCTTCTACTTTCATATTTTTATCCATTCTAGCTTTTGTTAGTTTATACATTTTTTGTAGTTAACAACACTTACAAATCTTGGTTTAATTTGGTTGAATAGAAATTTTAAAAATCTAAACAATTCTCTTCGGATAGACCCGTACTTGTCACGTACAAGCACTGTACGTCGTGCGCTTGTAGTTATTTTTAACTAAAATTCGATCGGTTATTTTCTATTCCGATAGGGAATTGATCGCTTCGAACAAGTTTTTGAAGCCGTTCCCGGGGAATTGCCTTTTATTTTTATTTTCTATTTTTCGAATTAATTTTTATTTGATTTTATTGTGTGTTTGTTTTGTGTATTGAGTGCATTTAAAAAAGTTATTGTTATGTGTTTTTGTGTGAATTTTGATTTCATTTGTTTGTATGCTTGTGGCTTTTTTTTTTTCATTTGCATTTTCATATATAAAAAAACATACACAGTTTATTTGTTTTTTTCATTTTCATTCTCACTTACAATTTCAATTTTGATTTACATTCAATTGCATTTCTATTTGCATTGCATTCTCTGTTTCTCCACTTCCCCTCAAAACTGCACATTAACCAATTGCCACAGTTTCTCCACTTCCCCTCAAAACTGCACATTAACCAATTGCCACAGTGCTTGCTTCCTCCCTTACATCCTCGTACACTCATATAAGCCTGTCGTTGCATCTTCAATAACTACAGAAGTCACTACCATCAGTTCCATCAACCCCAATCCACTACTTGCTTGCTGCTTCATACTTCACACCCATCAAAGCGCATACAAACCCATCAACACTGCAACTCCACCATACTTCACAAGTTTCCACAGTCATCGGTCAGTCACACTCCACACCATACATTCCACAATTGCCTCCACATTTCTGAAGCACTACACAACATCACTGCCTCCAAGCTTACTACAAACCACCCATACCACTGTCAACTTGTGCAAACCATTACCATCTGACCGTTTACTGCCTTCACCTCTCTGGAACTGCTACATTTCAAACAACATAAAATACCATCTGACCGTTTACTGCACCATCCCTGCCACATCAACCCACTGCTGTGTGCACATAATTGTGCACTACCTTCTCTGTTCCCTCACAGTGCACTGCACATCAAATGCACATATCAACTATACTCCAACTCCCTCCTCTACCAACACCAGACCATCTTCCCTACCTTACATCCACTGTCATCAAATATACACCCTCCTCACAACCCTACCTTACTGCACCATCAACCTTTACACAAACATCACTGCATTGAAACATCCACAACCATCTGTCACACTATACCAACAACCACTTCGGTTAACCCATCATCACAACCACATCCCACTGTCGAGTCGTCATCATACTTCCACTAATCATAATTCCACACCACCAAACTTCACAACCAATTCCCATAGTTCGTTCACCATTCATCATGCATTACCCCTCCACAAACTTACAACACTTGAAAACTTCCCACACTTCATCTTCAAATTTGACATACTGCTCCACTCCTTTTCACAACTCCCCAGTCCAGCTACTTCTACCAATACCACTTCATTACCCTACTTCACACTTCCACCAGAAACCGTGCAACTGACCAACCATCAAACTTCCAGCCATCCGCAGCTACCAACTTCTTCATTGCATACCCATCAAATCTGCAGCAACAACAACAAATCTGCAATACCCTGCCTGACTTCTTCATTGTTTACTTCTCATCACACAACAATAAATCTGCAGGCACCAACTTCCACCCAACATCCCCTACCTGACTGTTCACCATTGCATACCCACCATCTTTCCCAATACCCACCATACATCTCTGCCACAAGCTTCACTGCTACATCCCCTCTACAAACTGTCGCTGCATTCATTTCACAAACCACATCAAAGCTTCTACAACAACCGGAACTGCAACACCTTCCTTCTGCCTCCGCTGTTAAACACCACCCCTCCTTCCAACTAACTGCCTTGCGCCATATTACAGTTTAGCAACTTCTCTGTCATCGTTCCAAACAACAGCCCTCCAACCATCCGCTGCCTACCAACCTCCACAAACATCGACCGTTTCACCCCTGCCAATCTTCTTGAATAAAAGCCCAACCTTCATAACTCCTTTCGAAACCCAAATCGCATACAAATCTCAATGTTACAAAAGTCGCGAAATTGAGAATCTGCGAGAATTGAAAATTGGGGAGGCTAAGGATTGAAGAAGTTATTTCATTTCATAAATCAAAGAAATTTTGGTATTTGGCATTTGATTTTGAAGGCATATTTTAGTGGGCCGGGTTATATTGGAGACCCAATTACAATTTCTTTTTCCTTTGCTTTCTTTTGGTTAAATTGTTTTGTTTTAGTTTTTTTGTTTTTGTTTTCAGTTTAATCCTAATTTAAAAAAAGAGTTTGCTTAATTTGTTGTGTTTAATTTTTTTTACCCTTAAAAAAAATTGTTTTGTTTTAATTGCATAAAAAAAAAAAATAGGAGTTTTGTTTTATCCTTTTAAAAAAAATATATAACAAATTTTAATTGTTTTGTTCTCCTTCTTCATCTAAAAAAAACATACAAAAAAAGGTATATATATCTTGTTTTCATTTTCAGGTTGCTAAAGCAGAAAATCGCAAAAGGAGAAGAACAGCTTGTTAAAATAACCATTCTGCTTTGCTTGCTAAAAATTCGCCGCTAAAAAGAAATTGCTAATAATCTGCACACTCTGGTATCGTGCTTTCGTCTCCAGTTTTATTTTAACTGCATTATTGGTTGCTTTCATTTGCGTTTGTATATAAAAAGAATTAAAAAAAACAAAAAAATTCATTGTAGTTGCATTGTTAATACACATTTAATTTTTGCTTTGCATTCATCTCATCTTGTTTTATTTTCTAAGGGCAATACCCAAATTCATATAAGGTGGGGGATTTCATCACCATTTTCTTAGCCCACAATTTGGATTTCATCGTAGAATTTAACTAATAATAAAGGTTAGACATTCGACTTAAAGGTGTCGCGAACTCACCTAGGGCTTAATTGTATTTTGACAATTGTCTTTCTTGAACAATTTTATTTCTTTGTGTCTATGCTATGGTAGAGAAATAACCATTCATAAATATTACGGTGATTCATAAATATTATAGTGGTTGTTCCTCTAAAGGTACTTAACCTTCGGCTGTATTGCTACAGTGATTCGTGGTGCACCGATAAATCATGTCCGTTACTTGGCTAAGAACAATCTTGTTAATTTAAGACAATGTGTGATTATACAATTTTGGATTAGGACCTACTTAAGATAAACAATTTGTAATTAATCCTTGCACGCATTTAGTTGCATTAGTTCATGTATATTAAAAAAAAATTCAAAATCCAAAACTATAAAAATTATAAATATTTCTTAACTTAGTTTTAAATCCTTTTCATTTGATATTTTTAATCAAAAATTTAAAAATCCAAATTTTTTTTAAGTTTTCTTTCAGAAAGCAAAAATTCAAAAAACTTATAAAACCTTTTCAAAAAGAAAAAAAATTGAAAACTAAAAAAAATAATTCAAATTTTCCTTTTGAAAATAATTCCTTTCGGTAAACAGTTTTCCTTTATAAAAAAATCCAAAAGAGAAAAAAAAAACTTTTGAAAATGTCTGAATTTCCATATTCACAGGAATTTCACAATAGTTGTAAAAATCAATATAATCCATATAATTTCAGTCCAAATTCTTATGGATGTTTTAACAATAACTATTATACAAATATGTCGAAATTTGAACAACAAAGTTTTCAAAACAATGGCCAACCCTCTGTAAAATATTCTAGTATATGATTTTTGTTTGATGATAATAAACATATATATATTCGTTTAAATGTATTTGCTATTGTACTATTTTACTTTCACATATTTAAATAAATATTTGTTGAATAAACTAAATTACAAAGAATTCATATTCAAACAAATATTTTATTTAAACAAATATTTTATTACAAATTCAAGTTGTACAAATTTGAGCTCTCACTACATATATACATTTTTCAATTACATTACAATTTCGATTACATCACAAATTTCAATTTACAATTTTGACCTCACTACATATATTCACTCAACACTCATATTTGATCTTCAACTCTATTCCAGTTTGTATCCTGTATCTGAATTATCTGCAAAATAAACACTGACGTGGTAAAATTAAAAAAGAAATATTTTTGCAGTGTACAATGAAGTGTGTGTTTTGAAAATGTTATGTGCCTCAGTTATTTGGGTTATTCGTCATCATTTATTTTTAATCCTACACGAACAACTTGTGACAAACACAGTGTATCACTATACATGCCACAAGGCCGTGCACATCGATATACACTTGCTTGTTGAAATTGTAGGGCCAGTGAGCACAAGTCAAACTCGAGCCTAGGCTGGATTCAACTCAGGTGCAATATGAAAACAAGTCACAAAGTTTCAAATGCACAAGAGCCTACATAAACACAAGTGTACATGTACATATGTGCACCGCCGCAGCATCTCAAATTTCAGCAAACCATCACAACCAGAGGCAACAACAAATCAGAGTTCAGTTGGAACAAGACTCAATACAATGGTCAAGTGCAACATGAAGACCACCATACATGTTAAATGAATACAAGGTATTTCAGGGATGAATGCAAGACATGTTCAAAAGTGCAGACTTCATGAACATACATGGACAAGGGAAGCAACCAGACTACAATGCAACACAGTCAGCGATCAAAGGCAAGTTTAACTCGAAGCATGTACAAAGCAGCAGACCAGTCAACATCCACATGAAATCAAACATGCTTACATGAACAGGTGAAATGCAATGAACATATACAACATGACAAAAGGTACAGAGCAAATGCAGACAATAACATGTTACACCAGAAGTTAACATGAAACAAAATCAGTACAACCAGAATAACAAAGCAAAGACATGTATATTTATATGTCAATAGATTAACATAAATGACACATGGAACCAGACTCGAGTGAACCAAGTGCATCCAATCAGAGCAGTGCATATTAACAAAGTGAGGAGACAAAAACTCTAACCATAAGAAAGATCGGTGTGGACAACAACATAGTGCAGACTTACATCAAAACACACACAAGACCAGCTCAGAGCATGTGGTAATAGACTCAAACGCAACAACAAGTTCATATGCAGCCACGTACAAGTCAACAGAGTTCAAGTCTCAACTAATACAACAATGTCAGAACCTAGACTGTACTCCATGATGCAACAAACAAGACTTCAAATCCGAATGTACAACAATGCAAGTCTAAAAACAGTAACAAGACTGCAACTCAAAAGGAGATAGCAAGTATGCAAGACCACTCTTCAATAAGACCAGAATACACACACTCACACACATGTATGCACACATGTAAACATAATAACCAGATACAAACTCTACAAAAGTACCAGACCCCAACCACAAATGCTTTCAGACTTCAATGAGAGAAACTCAAGTATGAACATGGATAATGGTGAACTTAATGGAACCAGAGCAATGCAACGACCAAAGACATACTCAATTTCAACATATGGTGCAGACTCAAAATTGTGAACCAATACAACAAGAAACATGCTCAAATCTGCAACACAATAATGTCATACCCCAGTTCAATACAATGCAACAGTGAATATAACTGCAAATGTAACTTGAAGCAAATGCAAGACTTAATTGTAATGACTCGAAGCAACAGAGAATTCAACTCAAAGCAAAGAGACCAGAGTACACATGAGGACAACCAGACTGAAAATGCACATGTAAAAGAATAAAGCTTCATACCACATGAATCATTTTCAAAGGAGACAACGATGAATACAAGCAGTTCTGTAACGACCCACTATTTTGTACCATTCGAATTCGACAATAATAGAACATGTCGAGCTGGAATAGTTCAAAATAATAGATTGTAGAATAAATTTGGCAAAACTCGGAATATACAGTAAATAAATCGCAGAATCACATACACAGATATCAGAATCTCGCAGCGGAAATTAAAAATTTAGTGGTTCATGAAGCCACTGATACATCTTTACAAAACAGAACTTACATTGTCTATAATCCTCAATACAAATTTTAACATACACAGATAGAGAGTCTTCAAAGTCTTGAATTCCAGAAAGGATAAAGGCTGAAACAACTTCCAATAGCACGAATGATCTATTGAGTGTCCTAGCTACGGAGAAGAAACTGAAGCTGCAACTCAGGCTGACCCGAGCGTACAATAAAACAAAACACTCGAGTCAGGACATACATACTTATATAATGTAAGCTAAATCAAGTGTACTGTAATATATAGCAAGTAACTCAAAGGATGCCTGGGACCGCCCATCCTCTAAGGATCCGTTAAACTATTTACTATGTAGTATATTGCGCTATTATAATAGTGTCTATTTATAAAGTAAACATACTTATTTCTTAGCATTAAGGGGTTACCCATATAGCCCTTAACACGTAATAGTCCCAGTAGTCCATCCAATATCATAGCTCCTCCTACTCGGGAAGCAACTAGAGGATACCACACGGGCTACGGGAGAAAACCAAACTCATACAAGGCTCGATATGGTAGGTGACACGGCACAACTAGGCAATGCCAGGGTAGATATACCAATTGCTATCCGGACCGGTGGTAACGCGAAGCCGCAGCAACCGCCCACCTCGAACAACACTCCCAAATCAAAGGGTGCACCCAAACAATCACATAAGCAATAGAATGGTATACGAAGAAGTGCGTTCGATCAGAGGAGCTACCTCATTAATCCGAGAATCGCTCCTGTTTTAGCCACCTTATGCCAACTCATGGGAGTCGGGTCCACATATATACCTTTCAAGAAACCGTCACCACCAACCTACTTCATTCTGGAATCTCCACCGCGTACACGGTTAGTCAAAGTGGTTTTCGGTATCGACAGAGAGTATGTCCATATCCGATCCCGGTCTCTTTGCCAACCCTTCGTTATTATAACCCGTGGTTATTTAAAAACAGTTTATACTTTAAATCAGAATAAACATTTCCATTTCAAAACTATAGATACGATATCATTTTAAAACCCAAAACAATAGGATATCGTTATATTCAAATATAATTCTTTCCAAAACCATACTGTTTATAATATCTGGAGACCAAATATTTGAATTATATCTTCAAAGGATAATGTTTTGGAAACTTTACTTAAATCCATAACTCCCAAACACAATGGTTTGGACATTCAACGGTATATATATAAATGGGTTAACTTTATGGTTACTTTGTAAAGAAGATAATTTACATAGCTTCACAAATATATTTCTTTATTTAAAGTTTAACCATAATTTAAATATCCCTTTATGTTCCCAAAACCATTTCAATTTTTATATATATCCAATTGGAGTATTTACTATTCAAAACTTAGTTTGGGTTTTATTCTTTCACAAATCAATGTTTTATATTTTTAGTCTTGAATATTCCCATAATTTCCATAAATAAAACTCCAAATTTTAACCATTAAATTTTTCCCAAAATTTACTTAATACCAGAATATTTATCTTTAATTTATTTAGGAAAATACAGTTATAAATATTATGTCTTAAGTTTTTCCAAAACTTAAGGTAAAATAAAATTTATCAAATTCCATAAATTTTAGAGCAATCAAATTCTAGATTCCATAGCACTTAGGAAATGCTACCTAAAGTTATGGGTAAAACTAGTCAAATTTCAAAAGACAGCATTTAAATGCTGTAATAGATTGTTTAACTTGATAAATATTTCCAAATATAACCTATTTATTTATTCATTTATTAACTGAAATCTTATTCTTTCAAAATCCCGATTTACCAAATAAGTTATATTCCATAAATTTATTCAAATATTTATTTATTTCTTTATTTATAACTTATTAAAAATCAATATAAATTCCTTTAAAGATATAAATCAAATATTTAACTTCCAAAATAATTTTAAATATTTCAGAAAATATTATAAGGACCACGGGCCTGTATATAGTTTTCTAGCCTAGGTCAAGTGGTACGGATTTATATCATTTCAATCCGTAGTTTACAAATATCCCGGGTCCTATCATTTCAAACCCGCAATCCCAAGTTTAACAGTTAACAGCATAATTTAACAATAAAAATCATTTAGGCCTATCATTTCAGCCCATAACAATCTACGTATAACAGGGAACTTGCAGTGTGATTTAAGCAGTAAATAAACAATAACATAATATAACTGCAGATATAATACAACAGATAATAACTGATGAGGTGTCAATTTAAATGGGGTTCATCATTTTATATTACACTACAGACAGATAATAGTGACATAAAATTTTACACATACACTTGCAATAATTTACGAAATATAAATACGTATGTCTGGTGAGAAATACTCACCTGAAAGTTGCAGAAAATTTGAATTCAAAACGACGATTCACCGGTAAAGACCGACAGAAAATGACGATCAAATTTCTTCTGATGTCGCCTAGATTCAAATCTAGAACAAATTCAAATATTTTGAAACGCGACTTTAGAATGTATGGTCAAGAAAGGATTAAAATAGAACGGAAATTGTTTTGACTTGCTCGACCACTCCACCGTATAATGTGACCTAAATATACCCAAAATATGTGCCCCGTGCTAACACACAAAATTTACGACGAAAATTTTCCCTAAACAATTACGGCAAGATGTTAACTACGAACACCCGTACACATAAATTTTTCTTTCTCCATGTACGGTGACACGGATACGTGCACGCACGTGCATCACTCCACTGCCTAGTTTTCTCATGCACATTGCACATATATGTGCAGCCTACCTCCCCAGTTTTCTTTTCTCTTATTTACTAAAATTCCAGTTTAACCTATATACTTGCAAAATTGGTTTCATCTCTTTTTCCTTTCCAGGCTCGAACTGTCACAGGGTATCCTCTTCATCAATACAGCATGGCTAAGCATGCACCGTGGCATCAAAACATGTCAAAGTGGCTTTATATACCAAGATGTTCGAACTCCACATTTCAAATTTTCCAGTACACTTCCCAGGCCGATCAACTGATACGTGTATATGCACGCTCAAACCAACCCATACAATACCACATACTTCATCCATATATATCTTACTTCATTCATATATTTAACTCTTGTATTCAGTTTTAATCTTACGTTTTAGGTTTAGTTCTAAAACATCACTTTACAGATAGATTTCCTTAGATTCAAAACTTCCCAGGCAGATCTGAAGCATTTCAGTTTCATTTTAAGTTTTAAACTTAACTTTAAAACATTTCTAGACAATATAAATTTTCTTAAATATAACTTCCCAGGCATCTGTACAGGCAAACCACTGCTTCGCGACTGCTACAAATTACTTCGAGTCACCTCCTTATATGCTTCGAGTAATTTCATGCCAGACTTCGAGTCAAGAACGCCTCTGCTTCGAGACAATCTGGGAATTTCTTCGGGAATCATATAATTGCTTCGAACGAAACTGAGGCCACTTCTACTTGACCAACACTGAAGCCTTTTTATGTATTCTTCTTTCAACATGTCCAACTCCTATTGATACCTCAAGTACACATAAAGAATCATCTACTGAAACCTACCTGCATGTTTTTCTTGCCTACCTACTATTTATATTTACTTTCTACTGCAAATTCCACTGATGCATACGAGTACTGACACCAACATATACACAGAGATACAACATGTACATCCTACCCCTTCATCTTTTCACAAATGGTTTCCACAATCTCCAAATTATAAACTAAAACAGGCAACTCACTTACACTCATGCTAACCAGTATTATGATAGATAAACAAAACAAGGACTTCCCCTCTGAAAATATTCACTGCCCTGTTTTTCTATATATAATTCTTTTCTTTTTATATGACCTGCCTAGACTACTAATCACAGATCTTTAATCACCAAAATAATTATGGGCATTACTCCTCTCCAAATTCAAAACAGACAATCCCTTAAAATGTATAGATAAAATCTTCTAACCTTCACAAAACACATGCCTTTCCAAGAGATTACACAGTTCTAAGACCTACGCAGACTCAAGCTAGCATCTATATTCCTACTGGCACATGGTGGGAGAAATGGCCGAGCAAACAAGGGTGAAAAGAAAAAAAAAGAAACTGGAAGGAAAGGAAAAACAAAAAGACTGAAGAAGAAAAGAAAATATACCTGATGGCTATAGAGGAAGAAAGGCAGAATAAAAGAGATGTAGAGGAATGAAAGATATATATAGGCAAGGCTTGCGAATAACGTATCAGCCTTTTTTTTTTCATTGTGAATTCCTTCAAGTCTGCGTGATTAAAGGCAAAAGATGAGGCAGCTTGATTATGGAGAAATAAATGCTGATGGAATTTAAAACATGCGTTGATTTTGGACGAAATGGTTTGCGTGACTGGAAAATTGAAGATGGGAGAAAGGAGTTGATATGCACGTTACTTTATATAAACAAAGCTTGCGTGATTAGTGGAGGAAAATAAACAACAAAATTACGAGCGTTACTTAAAATTTCCCCGTGCTCTTGGATTTGTATATATGTGTGATTAGGAACGGAAAATTTTATTTATTTATTTATTTATTGCATAATAAAGATGAAATAGAGAGATATACATGGGAATTGAGAAGTTGAAAAGATAGGCAAGGTTAAGTATGAATGCGTGATTTAAAACTGCCAATTGAAATCTAGATTTAATGCATGCGATAACTGCAATTTTTATGAGAAGCTTTGATTTCAAAATCTTATACTATTTAATGTAGGCGTGATTTTAGATTGATGATTTGCAGATAAAAGGATTTGTTTGAGGCGGAATCAAATGGACAAATGGGGAGAAAAGGGCAAGCAGCTTAAATGGTTTAAAGTATCAGTTTTATATATATAAATATGAATACGTGTGTGATGATTCATTTATATTTACATAAATTTTGATTTGTATTAAATATGTTTACAAATGTATTTGGACGTTCGCAGATACCATACTAGATCATAGGCAAAAACACAGGGGAAAAAGAGGAAGCTGTAGAGATTTAAAGCTTTCAGTTACAAAAGTTATAAATATGTTTACGTGATATAAGATTTAGGCAGTTACACAACATATAAAGTTTGAAAATATGTAAATATGCATGCGTGATTTCAGCATGCTTTGATTCTCCTATGTTTGATTTAATAAACAAACTGGCCAGACTTAATGCAAAACTTTTTAAAAAGAAACGTACAAAATGAAAAGTTGCGTGATATAAGCCTGGATATAAAGTTTGTACGTAACTTTATGTTCTTTTTTTTTTAGTTCAGTTTGCAAAAATTATAAGTTTTTGAATTTACTGGAAGGCCGAGAGATTTGCTTCAGTTTTCTCTTTGAATAAATGCTTATACGTGATTGAAGAAATAAACAAGGGAAGTTATCAATGCATGATTTTATTTCTGAGAAAAGGAAAGGCAAACTCATATTCAATTCAGTTTTGATTTACAAAAGGTTTAATTAAGGCATACGTTGATATGGGGAGAAATAAAGGTAAGTATACATCAGAGGATGAACGAAAGAGTTGATATGTATCGTATCAATTTAGGCATGCACAAATTTCTCCTTGGATTTTTGTCTCACACGTTACTTCCATGTTAAGTTTTTACTTCATTTTATTTATTTGATTTTAGTTTGAAAACAATAAATGGAATGGCAAGAATTTATGCAAAGCTTAGAAAAACGTATACAAATTTATTTAAAATCAGACTGTCAGTTAATGCAACGTAACGTTTGTTATAAAATCTCTGACTGATATTTTTCTCCAAAATTTTACGAAAACATGATTTTTACACTACGCTAAACAGACGCAGTCCAAAACATCAAAAAAAAAAAAAAAAAAAAAATTTTTTTTATAAAAATAACATTTTAAAAACACACGTTTTATTACGTCACTTATACCCTATAATTGACGCGTCTTTTGAACGCGAAATTCAACTGTTTAACTTAGCTTAAAATTTCACAGTTATTATTAGATTTTATTGACATATGCAATTTTATAAAATATATCTTCAAATTAAATAATTAAACTATATCTTTAGACACAATTTATATAAAATATACTTTGAAACTAAATAATTAATAATAAAATAAATATCTAAAACTAGGGCTGTTACACTCTCCCCCACTTAAGAACTTTTCGTCCTCGAAAAGGAACGAAAGAAGAGAAACAAAGAAGATAAGCTAGATAACAAGTATTTTAAACGGATGGTTCCGGATTTTAAAGCACGAAGAAGATCTTCTAGAGTCGGTTTTACCCTTCCAGTTCGACTGTCAGTCTATGGGACAATGTCCCGATCCTGAGGAGTAACAAAGATTTCTAAAGACTATAGAGAGATTTCTAAATAGACTGGTATAAGCGATAGCATCCCAATCCGTAGAAGATAGGGAAACCAAGGACATTTAAGATAGTCTGGAAAACAAGATAAGATAATAAATTTGAAATCATAATACTTTGAAAGTCATTAAAATTTATAGATTATTATTTGGAAATACTACTAAATCATAACACCTTTTTAAAATAATCTTCATTTATTCAGTTATAAATTTCCATAATATTTTATTTTTAGAACAGCAGCACTTAAAATATGCTACAGCAGATATAATAATATTTCTAATTAGTTCAACATTTTTCTTAATTCTTAATTTAACAAATAACCTAACACTTTATTTGGAATACCTATTTTATAAATAAAATTTGAGTGGTTATAATAAATGTTATACACTCGAATTTTAGTTATAAAATCCTTTTTATATTGTATATTTTCCAAATTCATTTTTAACTTTTGAAAATCAAGGTAAGTTATATTGAAATGAAATTGAGTATTATACAACTAAAACTTCCAAATTTAATTATTTCCAGTTGGAATTTCTTATTCAGAATTTTATTTTCCATTTATTGAAATTTCTTAAGATAAAATTTTAAGAATTAAATTTCTGATTCCCCTCAAACCATTTACAGATAAATAAGTATATATTCATAATATGTCAATCAAATTTAAATTATATATCTATATATATATATATATATATATATATATTAAGTCATACTTTAGAAATTTCAAATCAAATAAAATCTCAAGGTAATACTGTAGCCAGACTACAGAATGGTCTTTCACTTCGAAACTCGAAAATGAATGTCGATGATGTTGTAGTCATCACCGAAATTATTTTCCAGCGACAAAGAGAAGAGCACTAAATTTTTAAAATTCTTTGGGAAACAAACTTCTATTTTGAAAATACTTTAAATAATATATACTTTTAAAATTTTAATCCCAAAGTTTGAAACCATCAGAAATTGAATTCTCAAGTTCTTGTTTTATATTCATTTCTGTTTCTAAATTAATTTATAACCATTGTTTATATTCAATTATTTAGACAAACACATAGTTTACAAAACCATAAATAAAATCAAACTATTATCTCCTGACACTAGTTAAATTAAATATTAAAATTTCTAAAAATTTATACTTATATATATTTTAGATTTCCTTTCAAATATAGGAGTAAATTTCCAAAACAAGGATAGAAATTCAAATTTGATGAACTCAAATCAAATAGAATCCAAGCTAGTTAAAATCAGAAGGTCCGACGATTAAATAACAGAATAAGGAACTGGGTAAGTCTATATAAATCGCGGACAACCTTGATCTGGTCAACCGTGACTTGAAGAGTCGGATCGATATGATTGGGTAAATCTATATTTGATCCGAAGAGATAGAGTTCAGAATAATCAAAGATACTAGCATATAAACCGATGATAAATATAAATCTCCGGTGAATTAATGCTAATGGTAAAGGAGTTTCACCCCTTTATTAGAACGATGGCGAGACCGCCAATTCACTATAAAGATCATCCGAAGTGGAGTTATGGGATACTCCAGAATCTTGAGTAGATGAAAAGTGAGGGACACGAGTGAACTTTGGAACCACAGGGAATGTTCCAAATTCGAAAAGGAAGAGATTCAATCTCAAATGAAGGTGATTCTGTAAATCAAATTTACCATATATTCTGAGTTTGCCTAGAGCCAAAGCTCTGATACCAGCTGTAACGACCCACTATTTTGTACCATTCGAATTCGACAATAATAGAACATGTCGAGCTGGAATAGTTCAAAATAATAGATTGTAGAATAAATTTGGCAAAACTCGGAATATACAGTAAATAAATCGCAGAATCACATACACAGATATCAGAATCTCGCAGCGGAAATTAAAAATTTAGTGGTTCATGAAGCCACTGATACATCTTTACAAAACAGAACTTACATTGTCTATAATCCTCAATACAAATTTTAACATACACAGATAGAGAGTCTTCAAAGTCTTGAATTCCAGAAAGGATAAAGGCTGAAACAACTTCCAATAGCACGAATGATCTATTGAGTGTCCTAGCTACGGAGAAGAAACTGAAGCTGCAACTCAGGCTGACCCGAGCGTACAATAAAACAAAACACTCGAGTCAGGACATACATACTTATATAATGTAAGCTAAATCAAGTGTACTGTAATATATAGCAAGTAACTCAAAGGATGCCTGGGACCGCCCATCCTCTAAGGATCCGTTAAACTATTTACTATGTAGTATATTGCGCTATTATAATAGTGTCTATTTATAAAGTAAACATACTTATTTCTTAGCATTAAGGGGTTACCCATATAGCCCTTAACACGTAATAGTCCCAGTAGTCCATCCAATATCATAGCTCCTCCTACTCGGGAAGCAACTAGAGGATACCACACGGGCTACGGGAGAAAACCAAACTCGTACAAGGCTCGATATGGTAGGTGACACGGCACAACTAGGCAATGCCAGGGTAGATATACCAATTGCTATCCGGACCGGTGGTAACGCGAAGCCGCAGCAACCGCCCACCTCGAACAACACTCCCAAATCAAAGGGTGCACCCAAACAATCACATAAGCAATAGAATGGTATACGAAGAAGTGCGTTCGATCAGAGGAGCTACCTCATTAATCCGAGAATCGCTCCTGTTTTAGCCACCTTATGCCAACTCATGGGAGTCGGGTCCACATATATACCTTTCAAGAAACCGTCACCACCAACCTACTTCATTCTGGAATCTCCACCGCGTACACGGTTAGTCAAAGTGGTTTTCGGTATCGACAGAGAGTATGTCCATATCCGATCCCGGTCTCTTTGCCAACCCTTCGTTATTATAACCCGTGGTTATTTAAAAACAGTTTATACTTTAAATCAGAATAAACATTTCCATTTCAAAACTATAGATACGATATCATTTTAAAACCCAAAACAATAGGATATCGTTATATTCAAATATAATTCTTTCCAAAACCATACTGTTTATAATATCTGGAGACCAAATATTTGAATTATATCTTCAAAGGATAATGTTTTGGAAACTTTACTTAAATCCATAACTCCCAAACACAATGGTTTGGACATTCAACGGTATATATATAAATGGGTTAACTTTATGGTTACTTTGTAAAGAAGATAATTTACATAGCTTCACAAATATATTTCTTTATTTAAAGTTTAACCATAATTTAAATATCCCTTTATGTTCCCAAAACCATTTCAATTTTTATATATATCCAATTGGAGTATTTACTATTCAAAACTTAGTTTGGGTTTTATTCTTTCACAAATCAATGTTTTATATTTTTAGTCTTGAATATTCCCATAATTTCCATAAATAAAACTCCAAATTTTAACCATTAAATTTTTCCCAAAATTTACTTAATACCAGAATATTTATCTTTAATTTATTTAGGAAAATACAGTTATAAATATTATGTCTTAAGTTTTTCCAAAACTTAAGGTAAAATAAAATTTATCAAATTCCATAAATTTTAGAGCAATCAAATTCTAGATTCCATAGCACTTAGGAAATGCTACCTAAAGTTATGGGTAAAACTAGTCAAATTTCAAAAGACAGCATTTAAATGCTGTAATAGATTGTTTAACTTGATAAATATTTCCAAATATAACCTATTTATTTATTCATTTATTAACTGAAATCTTATTCTTTCAAAATCCCGATTTACCAAATAAGTTATATTCCATAAATTTATTCAAATATTTATTTATTTCTTTATTTATAACTTATTAAAAATCAATATAAATTCCTTTAAAGATATAAATCAAATATTTAACTTCCAAAATAATTTTAAATATTTCAGAAAATATTATAAGGACCACGGGCCTGTATATAGTTTTCTAGCCTAGGTCAAGTGGTACGGATTTATATCATTTCAATCCGTAGTTTACAAATATCCCGGGTCCTATCATTTCAAACCCGCAATCCCAAGTTTAACAGTTTAACAGTTAACAGCATAATTTAACAATAAAAATCATTTAGGCCTATCATTTCAGCCCATAACAATCTACGTATAACAGGGAACTTGCAGTGTGATTTAAGCAGTAAATAAACAATAACATAATATAACTGCAGATATAATACAACAGATAATAACTGATGAGGTGTCAATTTAAATGGGGTTCATCATTTTATATTACACTACAGACAGATAATAGTGACATAAAATTTTACACATACACTTGCAATAATTTACGAAATATAAATACGTATGTCTGGTGAGAAATACTCACCTGAAAGTTGCAGAAAATTTGAATTCAAAACGACGATTCACCGGTAAAGACCGACAGAAAATGACGATCAAATTTCTTCTGATGTCGCCTAGATTCAAATCTAGAACAAATTCAAATATTTTGAAACGCGACTTTAGAATGTATGGTCAAGAAAGGATTAAAATAGAACGGAAATTGTTTTGACTTGCTCGACCACTCCACCGTATAATGTGACCTAAATATACCCAAAATATGTGCCCCGTGCTAACACACAAAATTTACGACGAAAATTTTCCCTAAACAATTACGGCAAGATGTTAACTACGAACACCCGTACACATAAATTTTTCTTTCTCCATGTACGGTGACACGGATACGTGCACGCACGTGCATCACTCCACTGCCTAGTTTTCTCATGCACATTGCACATATATGTGCAGCCTACCTCCCCAGTTTTCTTTTCTCTTATTTACTAAAATTCCAGTTTAACCTATATACTTGCAAAATTGGTTTCATCTCTTTTTCCTTTCCAGGCTCGAACTGTCACAGGGTATCCTCTTCATCAATACAGCATGGCTAAGCATGCACCGTGGCATCAAAACATGTCAAAGTGGCTTTATATACCAAGATGTTCGAACTCCACATTTCAAATTTTCCAGTACACTTCCCAGGCCGATCAACTGATACGTGTATATGCACGCTCAAACCAACCCATACAATACCACATACTTCATCCATATATATCTTACTTCATTCATATATTTAACTCTTGTATTCAGTTTTAATCTTACGTTTTAGGTTTAGTTCTAAAACATCACTTTACAGATAGATTTCCTTAGATTCAAAACTTCCCAGGCAGATCTGAAGCATTTCAGTTTCATTTTAAGTTTTAAACTTAACTTTAAAACATTTCTAGACAATATAAATTTTCTTAAATATAACTTCCCAGGCATCTGTACAGGCAAACCACTGCTTCGCGACTGCTACAAATTACTTCGAGTCACCTCCTTATATGCTTCGAGTAATTTCATGCCAGACTTCGAGTCAAGAACGCCTCTGCTTCGAGACAATCTGGGAATTTCTTCGGGAATCATATAATTGCTTCGAACGAAACTGAGGCCACTTCTACTTGACCAACACTGAAGCCTTTTTATGTATTCTTCTTTCAACATGTCCAACTCCTATTGATACCTCAAGTACACATAAAGAATCATCTACTGAAACCTACCTGCATGTTTTTCTTGCCTACCTACTATTTATATTTACTTTCTACTGCAAATTCCACTGATGCATACGAGTACTGACACCAACATATACACAGAGATACAACATGTACATCCTACCCCTTCATCTTTTCACAAATGGTTTCCACAATCTCCAAATTATAAACTAAAACAGGCAACTCACTTACACTCATGCTAACCAGTATTATGATAGATAAACAAAACAAGGACTTCCCCTCTGAAAATATTCACTGCCCTGTTTTTCTATATATAATTCTTTTCTTTTTATATGACCTGCCTAGACTACTAATCACAGATCTTTAATCACCAAAATAATTATGGGCATTACTCCTCTCCAAATTCAAAACAGACAATCCCTTAAAATGTATAGATAAAATCTTCTAACCTTCACAAAACACATGCCTTTCCAAGAGATTACACAGTTCTAAGACCTACGCAGACTCAAGCTAGCATCTATATTCCTACTGGCACATGGTGGGAGAAATGGCCGAGCAAACAAGGGTGAAAAGAAAAAAAAAGAAACTGGAAGGAAAGGAAAAACAAAAAGACTGAAGAAGAAAAGAAAATATACCTGATGGCTATAGAGGAAGAAAGGCAGAATAAAAGAGATGTAGAGGAATGAAAGATATATATAGGCAAGGCTTGCGAATAACGTATCAGCCTTTTTTTTTTCATTGTGAATTCCTTCAAGTCTGCGTGATTAAAGGCAAAAGATGAGGCAGCTTGATTATGGAGAAATAAATGCTGATGGAATTTAAAACATGCGTTGATTTTGGACGAAATGGTTTGCGTGACTGGAAAATTGAAGATGGGAGAAAGGAGTTGATATGCACGTTACTTTATATAAACAAAGCTTGCGTGATTAGTGGAGGAAAATAAACAACAAAATTACGAGCGTTACTTAAAATTTCCCCGTGCTCTTGGATTTGTATATATGTGTGATTAGGAACGGAAAATTTTATTTATTTATTTATTTATTGCATAATAAAGATGAAATAGAGAGATATACATGGGAATTGAGAAGTTGAAAAGATAGGCAAGGTTAAGTATGAATGCGTGATTTAAAACTGCCAATTGAAATCTAGATTTAATGCATGCGATAACTGCAATTTTTATGAGAAGCTTTGATTTCAAAATCTTATACTATTTAATGTAGGCGTGATTTTAGATTGATGATTTGCAGATAAAAGGATTTGTTTGAGGCGGAATCAAATGGACAAATGGGGAGAAAAGGGCAAGCAGCTTAAATGGTTTAAAGTATCAGTTTTATATATATAAATATGAATACGTGTGTGATGATTCATTTATATTTACATAAATTTTGATTTGTATTAAATATGTTTACAAATGTATTTGGACGTTCGCAGATACCATACTAGATCATAGGCAAAAACACAGGGGAAAAAGAGGAAGCTGTAGAGATTTAAAGCTTTCAGTTACAAAAGTTATAAATATGTTTACGTGATATAAGATTTAGGCAGTTACACAACATATAAAGTTTGAAAATATGTAAATATGCATGCGTGATTTCAGCATGCTTTGATTCTCCTATGTTTGATTTAATAAACAAACTGGCCAGACTTAATGCAAAACTTTTTAAAAAGAAACGTACAAAATGAAAAGTTGCGTGATATAAGCCTGGATATAAAGTTTGTACGTAACTTTATGTTCTTTTTTTTTTAGTTCAGTTTGCAAAAATTATAAGTTTTTGAATTTACTGGAAGGCCGAGAGATTTGCTTCAGTTTTCTCTTTGAATAAATGCTTATACGTGATTGAAGAAATAAACAAGGGAAGTTATCAATGCATGATTTTATTTCTGAGAAAAGGAAAGGCAAACTCATATTCAATTCAGTTTTGATTTACAAAAGGTTTAATTAAGGCATACGTTGATATGGGGAGAAATAAAGGTAAGTATACATCAGAGGATGAACGAAAGAGTTGATATGTATCGTATCAATTTAGGCATGCACAAATTTCTCCTTGGATTTTTGTCTCACACGTTACTTCCATGTTAAGTTTTTACTTCATTTTATTTATTTGATTTTAGTTTGAAAACAATAAATGGAATGGCAAGAATTTATGCAAAGCTTAGAAAAACGTATACAAATTTATTTAAAATCAGACTGTCAGTTAATGCAACGTAACGTTTGTTATAAAATCTCTGACTGATATTTTTCTCCAAAATTTTACGAAAACATGATTTTTACACTACGCTAAACAGACGCAGTCCAAAACATCAAAAAAAAAAAAAAAAAAAAAAACTTTTTTATAAAAATAACATTTTAAAAACACACGTTTTATTACGTCACTTATACCCTATAATTGACGCGTCTTTTGAACGCGAAATTCAACTGTTTAACTTAGCTTAAAATTTCACAGTTATTATTAGATTTTATTGACATATGCAATTTTATAAAATATATCTTCAAATTAAATAATTAAACTATATCTTTAGACACAATTTATATAAAATATACTTTGAAACTAAATAATTAATAATAAAATAAATATCTAAAACTAGGGCTGTTACAAGTTCAAAAGACCCGGTTCAATGCAACACAAAGACAAGGGACCAAAAAGCATGCAGTCAAAAATACAAAAGAAATAATCAAACAGTTATTAACCTGAAAGCGGTTCGAACAAAATCAAGGAAAGCATGTAGTTCGATCAACCTAAATTAATGTTGTTGTGAAATCAATCAGATGAACAAGTCATAAAGAAAGGAATTAAACATGTCAAAGTCAGGTTTATATCAACATTAAAGTGCCAAAGTAATAGGAGAAAATCGACTCAAAGAAATTCAAACTAATGATAAAATGAACGAGTCAAGAATCATAAAAGCGTTCGATTACAAATCAATGACAAAGGATAACAAGGTGAAGAATTCAAATAGAATTATACGACATAATTTTAGGCTTTCATCCCTATATAACCGAGCATCATCACTGGTAAATAATTCGTTCGAGTTCAAGCAAATACCAGAGCTAGCTAAATCATGAACAAATTTATAACTCGAATCGAAGTCGAGGAAAATCAAAATCGAACAAGAAAATCACGTACCAAATCATAGCATTCAAGCTCGATATAATTTGAAGCCACCATGAATTATCAACGCCAAGGAATCGATTGGGAAGGCAACTCAAATCATCACTAAGATCGACCAGTTTCAAATCAGAGCTTCAATCGAACAAAGCCCTAAATATTGAAGAAGAACGAAGAAGGAAACGACCGAAGTTTTACACAAAAGGAAAAAAGGGGAGACGTCTTATTTTAATTACAATTGGGCCGGCTTTATTTTTTATATTGGGCTTGAGTATTAAAATAGGATTTTTTTAGTTTGTTCTTATTTATTTTGTAATTTTCTTTTTAAATTGCCTAACTCTCTAGTCGTATGACTAGTTACGTACTACGGTGATATAGTTCGAGAATTCGCAACTCGGTGGCTGAGTTGTGATAGGATTTTGAGCATAGAGTTAGGTTAGTCATTAGCGGGTGTCGTAAGTTTACGTGTGTAAGCGTTTGACTACTTGATTTCTAGTAGAAACCTTAGGGGCATCACGTAGGCAGGGTTATGCCGATGCTGGGTAAATTTGTGTGTGATCTCTTCAATATTATTATCTGCGATTGTATTTATTTCCGCATTAATTTTTATTATTATTAGTATCACCCTATTCACACTCCATCCTTTATGGTGAAAATGATCCTACAAGTGGTATCAGAGCAAGGTTAATAGCATAGATGTCTAACCCTAGTTGCAAATTTAATGAGGGTCAGTCCAATATTATTCCTTCTATTTTTGATGGAACGGATTTTTTAGATTGGAAATTAAAAATGGAATTTTATTTAAAATCAGTTAATTTTAAATGTTGGAATATTAGTGAAAATGGATATGACATAGTAGATAAGAAAAATACTTCGATTAATGCTCTTATTATGCATATACTATATTCTCAGATTAATCAAGATAATTTTAACCATATTTCTCATTGTGAAAGTGCACAGAAATCTGGAATACTTTTTATGCAATATATGGTGCAAAAGTCAACAATAGTGAGAAATCCTCCATAATCGACTCAGTTAAAGAAACGTGCTTGGCAGGATTTTCAAAAGACAACAATGATGAAGATTCAACAGTCGATGAGATGAGCGATCTTTCATTCAATGATTTAGTTCTCTAGTACCGAAAATTAATTGAAAATAATGAAGCTATTGAGATGAAAAATAATAAGCTGAGAAGGGAACAATCTAAATTGCGTCAGAAAAATAATGATTTGGAAAAAGAGCTTAAAAATATTAAGAAAAATAAAAATTATAATTGCAAAAGGTGTTTGGACTATGAAAAAGAATTTTCCTATTTTCATGAAATCTTTCAAAAATTAGAAAATGAAATTTTAATTCAAGAGAAAAACTAAACTAAGTTGATTTGTAAAAATAATATTTTGCAAGAAGAGTTGGATAGTTTTAAGAGGTCGGAAAGTTTTGAATGCGCAATTTTTGGAAAGAAATGAAATGAGTTCAACGAAAATTTCAAAACCTTCGAAAAAGAAAACGTGATTTTGTGCAAATATGAAATTATTCGATTAATCACGAGTTAAAAGAAGACTAAAAAAATCAAGGATTTTTAAAAAATTAAATTTAAAAACTTCCAACTCTTTGAAACTAAGATGTTAGAAATTGAGACTAAAATTAGAGAGCTTGAAAATAAAAAATATGAGCTTGAAAATAAATAATTTTGAAAAGAGAAATAGTACCATTAATTGTTGTTCGAAGCTAATAAATGAAAATAAACTTAAAAAATACAAAGTTAATAAACTTGAGTTGACTACTCGAAAAATTTTCACCAGAGAAAAATCATTTAATATGCTCTTAGAAAATCAACTTTTCATGAATAAAAGGAAAGGATTTGGATTTGCGAAAGAGTCAAAATATGACAAACGGCTAATAACACTGTTAAGGGGAAAGTGTGATACCCAAATGCGTAAAGTGTGGAAATATTGGTCATGGCAAGAATAATTGTCAGAATATATACAAACATAAAACCGTTAAACAAGTATGAATTCCAAAAGGTACGAATATAAATGGTTTGAAATTTAAACAAATTTGAATTCCCAAGGGTACAACTGTAGATGCTAACGGTTTGTTATATAGATAAATTTGGGAACTAAAGATTTCAATAGATAATAACAGTGGTCCTACACCTTAGATCACTTGCATTCTCTAAAATTTAGACACACAAGTGGGCTAAGGAACAAATTTGATGGAAATAGATTTCGAATTGTTTTAGGTGATTGATAAACTAAAATTTAAATGTTCCTTAGCCTATAAATATTAGATGGAGATCATCGCATTTCGAATATCACAGAATCGAAGGAAAGTGAGGTATGAACTCTTAGCTCAATTTTGTTCACATATTGTTAATTGGTTTTCATCGACATTGTCGAAGTATTTCTGCCATATCTTGACTTTGATTTTCGAAATTCTTGAAGTTCTTGAAAGCTATCCGATAATGCTACAACTTTTCTGTTTTTAGTTTTTTATCGATTCACTTTGCAATGTCATGAAAAACTGCTTTGATGAATTTTTTGAATGTGTTTTTTTGCTCAATTTAGATCACTTTACTTGTGCTTGATATAAATAGACGAGCTGAAAATTTTCAAAAAAAACAACTAAAGTGTTGAGGAGTATACATTTATCTTTTTTACCGCTATATGTCACTAATATCTCAAATACAAGTGGATTTGATATCATCTCATTTTGAAATCATTTTTGCAATTATTAACTTATTTATATTGATTTTTAACTTGAAGTCATTTTCACAAAACCCTCGTATAGGAAATTAATTTTCACTTATATTAATTTTTGAAACTTGGGTTTTCATCATGATAAAAATACTCTAGTTTATTTCCGTAAGAGATTTACTCTAGAAAAGATAATCATTGACGTGCTTGAAAAGTGATGGATAGTAATTAAAATATATTTCATAACAAGAGGAAGTATAATTTTATAATTTCATGAAAATTAAACAAATTTAATATATTTTTAGATTAGTACTTATTCCATGATCATTTTTATCACTTTCACCTTTCTGTCAATCCATACATCACAATATAGTGTACAGAATTTGGTATTTCAAAATAAGGAAATATTTTTTTGTAAAATAATTATATCCTAAAGTATTCACTCTCGTTTAAAAGTCCTCGTGGTTATGCATAAGTGAATTACTGGAATTTCTATACATGGGCTTCCATTCTCATTTCGCGGTTATGCATAGATGGGACGCCTATAAGAAAGGGAAAAATATTAAGTATATTCTAATCTCATTTAAAAGTCCTTGCGTTTATGCATGGTTAGAATATAATTGACAATTTTTTTTAAAAAAATGGGCAACTACTTACCTCATTTGAAAGTCCTAACGGTTATGCATGGTTAGTTAGTGCTTCATATTTTTTTAATAATATTTGAAAAGAGAAAATGCACAAATTACTCCTATATTGAAAATATCAAACTCTTGTCACTATATAAAATTTTCCATTATCATACCATTTCTCTAAAGTGGAGTTTGTTTTTAGTTATAAAATATTAAGATTTTTGTTTGATTAATTAGAATTTGAAATTAATATTTCCTCTTGGTTTGATTTTATATTTTCAATCAAAATTGTAGCTATTTCAATTACTATTATTATTTTTGATGATAACAAAAGGAGGAGAGAGGTTAAGATTTTGATTTTTGAGTGATATCCTTACTAGCATTCGAGAGTGTTTTTATTCAAAGTTATTTTTTATTAATTTTTTAGTTTTAACTACACCCATCTGTGTAGGGGAGCATTGTTGTAGGGGGAGCATTCAAATAGGGGTTGCTAATAGTATTCATCAAAATCAAATACATTTAGTAAAGTCAAAATCTTAATATATGTTTGTCATCACCCAAAGGGGAAGATTGTAGAATATGCTAGCATATGATTTTTGTTTGATGATAATAAACATATATATATATATATATATATGTATTCGTTTAAATGTATTTGTTATTGTCCTATTTTATTTTTCATGTAATTAAATAAATATTTGTTGAATAACTAAATTACACAGAATTCGAATTCAAACAAATATTTTATTACAAATTCAAATAGTACAAATTTGAGCTCTCCTACATATATACATTTTCAATTACATTACAATTTCGATTACATCAAAAATTTCGATTTACAATTTTGGCCTCACTACATATATTTACTTAACACTCATATTTGATGTTCAACTCTATTCCAGTTTGTATCCAACATCAGAATTATCTGCAAAATAAACACTGACGCAGCAAAATTAAAAAACAAATATTTTTGCAGTGTACAATGAAGTGTGGGTTTTGAAAATGTTATTTGCCTCGGTTATTTGGGTTGTTCATCATTTATTTTTAATTCTACATGAACAACTTGTGACATGCACAGTGTATCACTGTACATGCCACAAGGCCGTGCACACCAATATATAATTGCTTGTTAAAATTGTAGGGACACAAGTCAAACGCGAGCCTAGGCTGGATTCAACTCAGGTGAAATATGAAAACAAGTCAAAAAATTTCAAATTCACAAGAGCATGCATATATACATGTGTATATGTACACATGTGCACTGCTGCAACATCTCGAATTTCAGCAAACCATCACAACCAGAGGCAACAACAAATCAGAGTCCAGTTGGAACAAGAATCAATACAATGGTCAAGTGCAACATGAAGACCACCATACTTGATAAATGAATACAAGGCATTTCAGGGATGACCACAAAACATGTTGAAAAGTACAGACTATATGAACATACATGGACAAGGGAAGCAGCCAAACTATAATGCAACACAACCAGTCCACAAATCAATGGCAAGTTTAACTCGAAGCATGTACAAAGCAGCAGACCAGTCAACATCCACATGAAATCAAACATGCTCACATGAACATGTGAAATGCAATGAACATATACAACATGACAATAGGTACAGAGCAAATATAGACAACCACACGTTACACCAGAAGTTAACATGAAATGGAATTAGTATTACCAGAATAACAAAATAAAGAAATGTATATTTATATGTCAATGGATTAACATAAATGACACATGAACTGGACTCAAGTGAACCAAGTGCATCAAATCAAAGCAATGCATATTAACAAAGTGAGGAGACAACAACTCCAACCATAACTAAGACCGGTGTGGACAACAACAAAGTGCATACATACATCAAAACACACACAAGACCAGCTCAGAGCATGTGGAAAAAAGACTCAAACACAACGGCGAGTTCATATGCAACAATGTACAAGTCAACAGATTTCAAGTGTCAACCAATACAATAATGTAAAAACCTAGACTATACTCCATGATGCAACAAACAAGACTTCAAATCCAAATGTACAAGAATGCAAGTCCAAAAATAGCAACAAGACTGCAACTCAAAAGGAGACGGCAAGTATGCAAGACCACACTTCAATGAGACCAGAATAAACACACAAACACACACACACATGTACACACACATGTATACATAACAACCAAATACAAACTCTACAAAAGGACCAGACCCCAACAACAAATGCATTCAGACTTCAATGACAGACACTCAAGTATGAACATGGACAATGGTGAACTTAATGGAACCAGAGCAATGTAATGACTAAAGAAATATTCAATTTCAACATATGGTGTAGACTCAAAATTGTGAACCAGTACAACAAGAAACATGCTCAAATCTGCAACACAATAATGTCGGACCCCAGTTCAATACAATGCAACAAAGAATATAAATGCAAATGTAACTTGAAGCAAATGCAAGACTTAATTGTAATGGCTCGAAGCAACAGAGAATTCAACTTAAAGCAAAGAGACCAGAGTACACATAAGGACCACCAGACTGCAAATGCACATGTATAAGAATAATGCTTCGTACCACATAAATCATTTTCAAAGGAGACAGCGATGAATACAAGCAGTTCAACAGACCGGGTTCAATGCAACACAAGACAAGGAACCAAAAAGCATGCAATCGAAATTACGAAAGAAATAATCAAACATTTATTAACCTGAACGCAGTTCGAACAAAATCAAGGAAAGCATGTAGTTCGATCGACCCAGTTTATTATTGTAGTGAAATCAATCAGATGAACAAGTCATGGCAGAAAGGAATTAAACAAGTCAAAGTCAATTTTATATCAACATTCAAGTGCTGAAGTAATAGGAGAAAACCGACACAAAGAAATTCAAACCGATGATAAAATGAATGAGTCAAGAATCATACAAGCCTTTGATTACAAATCAATGGCAGAGGATAACAAGTGAAGAATTCAAATAGAATTATACAAACATAATTTTAGGGCTTTCATCCCTATATAACCCAGCATCATCACTGGCAAATAATTCATTCGAGTTCAAGAAAATACCATAGCTAGCTAAATCATGAACAAATTTATAACTCGAATCAAAGTCGAGCAAAATCAAAATCAAACAAGAAAATCACGTACCAAATCATAGCATTCAAGCTTAACACAAGTAGAAGTCGCTGCGAATTATCAAGGCTAAGGAATCGATTGGGAAGGCAACTCAAATCATCACTAAAATTGATCAATTTTGAATTGGAGCTTCAATCGAACAAAGCCCTAAATTTCGAGAAGAACAAAGAAGGAAACGGCCGAAGTTTTTACATATAAGAAAAAAAAGGGAGAGGTCTTCTTTTAATTACAATTGGATCAACTTTATTATTTATATTTGGTTTGAGTATTAAAATAGGGTTTTGTTTGGTTTGTTTTTATCTATTTTATAATTTTCCTTTTTAAATTATCTAACTCACTTGTTGTGCGATTACTTACGAACTACGGTGGTGTAGTTCAAGAATTCACAAATTAGTGGCTGAGTTATGACAGAGTTTTGAACGTAGAGTTAGGTTAGTCGTTAGAGTGTCGCAAGTTCACGTGTGTAAGCGTCCGACTACTCAATTTCTAGTAGAAACCTTGAGGGCAGCACGTAGGCAGGGTTTTGCCGAAGCTGGATAAATTTTTATGTGATCTCTTCTGCATTATTATCTGTGATCGTATTTATTTTCGATTAATTTTTATTGTTATTAGTATCACCCTATTCACCCCTCCTCTAGAGTGAAAATGATCATACACCCTCAACTCTTGAAAATAGCATCGAAATGATTTCGTCTTTACTTGAACTCTCTACACAACAAAATCAAAAGGCAAATGATTTGTGTTATTCATATTTGTGCAGTGATTTAAGTCAAAGTTTTCAAAATAATCAAAATTTGAATTCACCTCAAAATTCAAATGATTTCGAGTATAACCCTTGGCAATTTAATTTCGAACTTCAAAATGATTTTCAAATTCAAAATGAAAAAGGAAATAACTTTTTAAATGATTTTGGCAATGGAAATAATCTCAACTACGATGCGATTGAAATTTTTTGTTCTCAACAATTTCAAATTGAAAACTCTCAAGTTAATAATTATAAATTGGATTATGTTAAGCAAATGAACGAAATTCACAAATAACATACTGATTTGCTATTTGAAACATATTTTAAACAACACGAGCAACAAAATGAAATCCCAACATGTGACGAGTCAAATGATAATCCATCTTTTACCAAAATAAATGATTTTCAAATAACAACTTTCGAAATTGAAAATGTCGATCTTAATGAAGTTGCTGAAAATATGGTAATTGAGTTGGATATCAATACATTTTAAAGTGTGGAATCAAATTTAAAATCTGATCTTCATTTTTTTGATTTTTAAAATTTGAATACAACCACTTTAGACTTTGAAATTGATACATGCAATGAAGTTGTTAATAATCCAACAAAGAAAGTCGAATTTAATAAACATGTTTCCTTTAGACTTTTTGAAGATGAGTTGTTAAATTCCAAAGGGGAAGATTTAAATCACCATTTCAATTTAGAAATCAATAATTTTGAAGAATTTTTAAATGATGGGCTTGAAATTAAATTTGATGAAAATATATTTGAACTTCGATCAATTATTTTATCAACCCTAAAAATCATCGAAAATAGAACATCTCATACGATTTTTAATAAAACGACATTCGTTTTTCCAAGCCAACATTCAACCTTGAAATCTTTTATGGTTTGGTTTTTCGAGCTTAAGCTGTGTCTCTCATACTTGACGAGACAAATGAATTGGTCTTTGGAAGATCGTTTCATTTATTCTTTAACAATATACTCTATGATGTCTTGTAAATGATAACCTTTTCATTTTCATGTAAATATAAGTCATTTTTTAATTTTAATTTTATTTTTACCCTTTCACTTGGGTTGACTGTGGGGCACAGTCAAAATCAAGTGTGGGGGGAGCCTCATCTTCTTTTTCATTTTTCATGGTTTATTTTTGAATTTTCTTTCTCAAACTCAAAAACATCCCAAAAACATCCCAAAAACAAATCTTATTTTTAAGCATTTTGATTTATTTTTAAAGAAACACTATAGGATAAGTATAGGTTTTTGGTTATTAAATTGAAAGTTTATTTGTCTCAACAAAAATAAAAATAAAGTTTCATTACAAATAACGATGGTTTAACTAGTATATAGGAAGGTTCATACGCGTTAATTATAAAGTATATCCTAACTGAAATCTTTGTTTAAAAAAGTGGTGGATTTAAAAGAAAAGGATAAACAATTTTTATCTTCTAAGTTAAATAGTGCTAAGATGATTTTGCAAAACTCTCTCTTTAAAAAAACCAAAAAAAACAAAAAAATATTTCTTGTATATATGGATATATTTTATTAACACCTAGAGTCATGTGTACACACATGTGTTTCACTCTCCATGCTCTGTACCCTAGTCACGTACGCCCGAAAGGCAGTGCACGATCAGTATATCTGGCCTAGTTTATTTGAGTTAGGTGTATGTATAAAAAAATCTTTCATTAATAATGCCTACAGTCGATAGGTGTTCACATTTGCGTGTTCACTTGCCACGCTCTATAATCCCCTCACTTAAGCCCGAAAGGTAGTGCATGGGTAATATATCTAGCCTCAGTTTCCTAAATTAGGCATATGTAAATATTTGTAATATCAATTAAATTTTTAAAAAATAGAGAGAGTAAGCAATTGAAATCCAAGCACTATTTTGACTTATGTGATTTGACTTTTAATTCAAAAGAAATGAAAATACAATTTTGATAAACTTTGATAATCTACTAAGGATCCATTTCATAGTTACACTATATTATCAACCAAAATAACTAGCTAAACTAGAGTTGATTTGTTATGATAACTTAGTTTTTGTTTGAAATTTTGACAAGTAAAATGACTAAAATTTCATGATGATGACCAAAACTTATATTTAACTTACTCGTGTTAATTTAAAATTAAATCTTTCATTTGTAAATATTTTCAAAATTTTGCATTCATCTCTTTGTAAATAAATCTTGAATTTCGGAATTTTTCACTTTGGTTTTGGATTTTATGGGTAGTACCTGTTAAAAACCCTTACGAGACAACACTCGTCCTACAAGGGACACCAAGAGGTTTAATGACTTGTTGCAAACGCTCAATGTAATCATGCTCCATACGAAAATGGATTTATCTTAGTTTTTCTTTACTTGAGGATGAATAAAAAGATAAGTGTAAGGGTATTTGATGTGCACGTAAATGTGTATGTTTTTACTTCCATATTTAATCGAATTTAATTAAATAATTGATCATATAGGGTGTTTTAAATGTCTAAACCAAAATTCAAATTATTTTCAAATCGTCATACATTCATCTTCATATAGGAGCAAAATCGTCATTTTTTGCATATATTAATTTGGGAAAAATTTACTTGGGTATTTTTATACTATTTTTTGTAGGAATTTTGATTCAATGGAAGAGGTTTTAATGGAAAATATGCATCCACAAGGGAATACAAGCAAACGAAGATGGAAATAATTCATTTCATAACAACATGGAGGAACCCACCTACCCACTTATCATGATGTACAATTAGGAGCTAATGCTAAAATGTCAATAAAGTTACATGTATACTTGATAATGCATTAATTAAAGGCTAATGATAACTTGGTGTCCATACTTCCTCAAGGGTAATTTGGTAGTTCCCAAAAATATGGATTAGGGTTTCAAACTTGTATAAATACCCCTTATGTTCATGTAAATCTCTCTTCTCTTAGCCTCCTTAGTGTTAGGATCAAAAGTAAGTTAGCAGATCACATTCTTTTCCATGGCTACTTAGCCGTTTTCTTTTCATGTAATTTTCTTTTTTGATGCAATTTTAATACATGCTCTTCTCTTTTCTTGTTTATTTCCTTTCATGCTAGTAGTGTAGATCTTTTATTCATGCAAGTAGATTAGCTTTTATTTTAGTTTAATTAGTTATGTTTTTTACCTTTCTCTCTTTTTTCTCTTGTTTTTGTTTTATATTGAATGCTACAATTGTTGATATGATAACAAATGTGATAGGCTAAACCCCTTCAATTTAAGAATAATGAAGCTCTCTTAATCATGTAGCTTCAACATTTTGATAATGACTAATCTCTTTTTGTGCTTAATTGAAATGATAGAATGTGGTAAATATTTTGTCATTTAGCTTTGAATTTGATAGCCTATATTGTTGACATCAAATAGGCTATGCTTAAACAAACAAAACACAAATTACCTCTTCATCTACATATGTTTGGTAATGAAGTGAATGTTAAAATCAAAATTTGAGGGTCTATATTTCTAATCAATAGTTAATAGACTGTGCTTAGAATAGATTTTATTTTCAATTTCATTGTCACTTTTTTGAGAGTTAAAAAGAAGTTTAATGGGTGTGTTATAGTTTGATGGTTTATATTGAGATAACTAATAGCACAAATATGCTATACTTATGATAAACAAATCAATTAAACTCACTAATGACCAAAAAGCGAGATCGTAATTTCATTTTGTTAAATTGTGATCTTGAGAAGGGCATTGCCTCTAAATTGCCTTCTACTCTCATATTTTTATTGTTTCTAGCTTTTGTTAGTTTTTACATTTTTTGTAGTTAACAACATCTTCAAATTTTGGTTTAATTTGATTGAATAAATTTTTTATAAATCTAAACAATTCCCTACAGATCGATCTGTAATTGCCATATACTAGAATTGTATGTTGTGCACTTGTGGCTATTTTCAATTAAAATTCAATCGGCTACTCTCTAATCCGATAGGGAATTGGCCAGTTCAAGCACCTGTTCTCTAATGGAAGAGGGTCGTAGCATATGACTATTGATCATTGCTAAAGTTACAGTGACTGGGCAGCAGGATGCAGAAGATAAGCTGATCCTCTCGTGCCTCTAGTTGAGGGGGCTTAGGAAGTCACTGATAAAGATGCAGTAGGAGACGAGGGTGATGACCTCGGTGGTGATGACGCGGGTTATAGTTTTAGAGCTACGGCCAGATCCTCGCAAACCTCACAACCCTCCACTCTCGAAAAAGGAAAAAGAAAGAAAGCCATTTGTAGATTTCCTATGATTCACCGCTTCAAACAGCCCAAGCTATCAATCACTCCTCATGTTATTCCAAATTAGTCCCCTTCTCAACCTTCAGAGCTGAGCACTTACACGAAATATATGAGGCATAATTTGATCTTTCGATACCGGATGACGTTGATGCCTGTCATTTTACTGACTTGAGCATCGGTGATCGGATTCTCCTTCTAGAGCTGGGGCTGGAATCCCTTCTACTACTAATGGAGAGGCTACACCTGTCAGTAAAGCTTTAATAACTAGTCCGTTGGGGGACACAAGGATGCACACATTCATCATTAGAACAATAAACTGGTGTTAGAAAGGGATGTAGCCTAAAGAAGAGTAGTTGAATACGAAACTAAGTTTAAGCATGAATCCAAAGATAAATAGTAAGCACTGAAAATCGGCCAGGATACCTATGATGAATTGATCACCATCAGGCTTGAAAGAGACGCGGCTATTGAAAAGGCCAAAGACATTGATGCCCTCGTTAAGCAAGAAGAGGTGGCCGTAAAAGAAAAGGCTAGGGAGGATGTTATGGAAGAACTAGATCCATTGCTTATTCTTTACCACGCTAACGTCTCGAAGAACAGAAACTTGGAGTGGCTCTAGGGTGACTACCCTTACCATCTTTTATATGCTTGGGAGCATCCGGTTTAGGAGGAGAAAAAGATTCTCGGCATTGAAGAAATCGATCTGATGAGGCTGGAAGGCGAAATTCCATTAGGTGATGAACCCAAGGTTCTACATGAAACCCAGCTTATAATCTAAAAAGAGCATGCCAAAACCTCTCAATATGAAGCCGGTGAAGTTCCAGATCCGTGTCACACAATGTCACAAATGACCAGAATCCGATGACCCAAGCTATTCCCAACATCACTGTGGATTCTTATATTGAACCTGGTTACAATCCAGAGAAGTCGAATATTGACACATCTAGTGGGAGCTCCCCGACTATGGAAGGAGGCTTTGGTGGCACTCTGGCTCATATGGCAGACCAATTTGGAGAAGGTATTTAATTAACCTCACTCGTTCTTAAGAAAGATGGAGTGTCCCTGGTCGATATATCTAATCTCTTTAGTTATGTTTCCTCATCTTTAGGTCCGCTGACTGTAGTTCCGTCGCTTCCTCAAGAATCCCAACCAGGACCTCAGGTGCCTGCGATGAGTATCACGACTTCGGTAACATCCCAAGATGTCCTGGAAGAGGAAGCTTTTATGATCGATGAGTACACGTTGGATGCTTTATTGAGGGAGGAAAGCGATCCAAGTTAAGAGATTCCTACTAAAGACGACGTTGTGATTATTGGAGCTTCCCAATCTTTGTTAGGACCTCTACGCAAAAAATGGCGTAGAAACTCGGGGTGGACATTGCTCTTGAGATAAAAATCAAGCAAAAGAAAATGAAGCTCATTCCCCCTCCCATCTCCATCGTTTTGCCTAGAGAAACTATGGATGCTCTCGCTCGTCGGACAGAACCTGCTTAAGACGCATCTAAAGGGTCAACTTGTTAGTCCTTGAGATGATGGTTTTGATGACGACAACCTTAGAATAAGATTATAAAATATAAATACTAACATTACAGTATAGATATATATGTATATGTAGGATTTAACCATGAAAGTACCAAGAATGAAGACTGTACAGTATAAAGATTCAAGATATCAAGATTGAAGACATATGATTATCAAGAATATCAAGATTATCAAGAGTTCAAGATTTCAAGAATAAGTAATTTAATTAGGAATTTTGTTAAAACTCCTACAAAAGCACTAGCATCTCAAAATCCAATTTATTCGTGGAATGAGATCCACTTCGAGCCTGTTAAAGGGATGGAACCTACGAAAAATCTAGTGGAACATTGTTTTGTATCCACTGACTTTTACTCAAAATGTTTTTACAAAATTATACCTTGTTTTCAAAATGATTTCAAAACCTTCCTTTTAAAAGAATCAAAAACATCTATCCCGGTTTTAAATATTTTTAGCCCCAAAATAATCTTTATCTTCAAAATCAAATCATCCTTAGTTTTAAATTATCTTTTAATAATAATATATTTAAGTTTTAATACTTATACTAAGATTTAAATATAAAGTTATAGTACAATTTTATATATACCAAAATATTATTCTCTATATTTATTTATGTATTTTAACTATATTTAAGTATATTTATAAAAGTTTAAAATAGTTTTAATATAAGATAAAAGTTATTTTCAAGGAAAAACAAACCACCAAAATTTCCTTTAGGATGTCGGCATACTCAAGATACCCATGTCGATATAGTGGCAGTTGATTTCAAAATTTTGAATTTCAGAAGAAGTGTCTATTCATCATATCCCTTCACAAATGAACATGGCTGTTGTTCTTCTATAAATAAGGGTTATTTTCAACGAATTTCTAATTATATTTTTCTAGTTTTCACTCCTCTTCTTCTTCCACATTTCTTTATGCATATTCTTACCATTACTCTGCCGAAATCAACATTGAGTCTAACTAGATCATTTCTGGTTTGATTCTCTATCACTATCTCAACAAGATCCTCAGTGCTATTAAGAGTTATAGAAATCTTTGTAATCATTTCTGTGAGAAAAGGTGTGATTGTAGCCTTGAAAATCAATCAAGTGAGAAAAGGTGTGATTGTAGCCTTGGAAATCAATCAAGTGAGAAAATGTGTGATTGTAGCCCTGGAAATTAATTGGGTGAACTAGTTGCCCGTGAAATCAAGTATCTCTACCTAGAGGATTGTGAATCTGGAGGGTGTACCTCGTAGCCTTGAAATCGAGGGTGTAATTGTAAAGATTGCTTTTGAAAGGAAATATGTACTTGTGTGCGGGACTGGATGTAGGGTAACTCCGAACCAGTATAAAATCCGGTGTGTTCTTTCCTTTACTGCTTTTACTTTATTTCTGCATCTGTGTTTGATTCTGTGATCGTATCCGTGTCTGAATATTACATACATTTGTGTTTTTGAATTAACAAAAACTCAAAAAGATTTAATAATTTCTTAAAACACCATTCCCCCTCTAGTGTTTATCTTAGCCTTAAGATCCGTAATCCACATTTCTCACATTTGGTATCAGATCAAGGTTTTTAGAGTTTCATAATCTGTTTTTTGAAAATAAAAATAAAAATGGCTATGTTTGTTAATACTAGTTTAGAAATATTCAGATCATCATTGTCTCTTGAGTCTGCATATAATCAATGTTCAAATTCAAGTTGTCTACCAAAATTATTTGATGTGCAGGAAACATGCTTTATGGGGTTAAGGAAACATTCCACAACGGAAAAATTGTGCATATCAAAAAGAACAAATGGATACTCGATAGTGGATGCTCTAGACACATGATTGGAAATCCAGATATGCTGAATGATATAATATGCAAAGACGGAGGGCTGGTTAACTTTGGAGACAATTCAAAAGGATATGTGATTGCCATCGGCAAAGTAGGTAACTCTGAAACTCCCACTATTACTAATGTTTTGCTAGTTAATAATCTGAAACATAATCTGCTAAGTATAAGTCAACTCTACGATAAAGGATATAAAATTAAATTTGAAAAAGATAAGTGTCACATTGAAGATAGTAATTCAACCATAATATTTGAGGGAATTAGGAAAAAAGAATATTTATATTCTTAGTATGAAAGTTTCAAATGATAACCTGTGTCTGTTGGCAAATACAAGTGACCCTTGGATTTGCCATAAGAGATTTAGGCATTTGAATTTCAAACTCTTATCTAGACTATCTAAACATGATCTAGTCAGAGGTCTCCCTAAAACGAATTTTAAAGTAGATAGTCTATGTGATGCATGTCAATAGGGAAAACTTAGAAAAAGTTCCTTTAAATTAAAAGATATGATTTCAACCTCAAAACCTCTTGAATTACTTCACCTTGATTTATTTGGTCCATCTCAAATTCTGTCAATAAATCATAGTAAATATGTTTTGTAATTGTATATGATTATTCTAGATTTACATGGATAATATTTTTGAAACATAAATTTGATACTTTTGAATGTTTTAAGAACTTTAAAAAAAGGATTCAAAATCAACTTTCTCTAAAAATTATAACCATCCGTAGTGATCATGGTGATGAATTTGAAAATGAAAAGTTTGAGGAATTCTGCAATAAAAAGGGAATAACTCACAATTTTTCATTTCCAAGAACTCCACAACAAAATGGAGTAGTAGAACGTAAAAAAATAGGACGATTCAAGAGTGTGCGAGAATTATGCTGTCAGATAGTAAATTACCAAAGTATTTTGGGTAGAAGCAGTTGCTACCGCCCGTTATATTTTAAATAGAATTTTAATTAGACCTTTAACTAATAAGACATCTTATGAACTTCTTCACTCAAAGAAACCTAAGGTATCTTATTGTAGAATTTTTGGAAGTAAACGTTTTATTTCAAATACAAAAGATAACTTAGATAAATTTGATCTTAAATCCGACAAAGGTGTCTTCATCAGATATTCTAATAGAAGTAAAGCATACAAAGTGTTTAATTTAAAAACTAATACCATCGAAGGAACAATGCATGTTTCATTTGATAAAAAATCTCAATTTTTTTGAAGATTCAAATGATGAAGAGGATTTAATCCCTCGAAATCAAGAGTCAGCTGAAACTAATAATGAAATTAATCATCCTAATAAAAGGATTAAACTTTTAAAGGATCACCCTATTGAAAATGTACTTGGAGATATGCAATCTGTTGTTAAAACTAGAAATCAACCAAGTCAAATGAGCAATGTAGCTTTTATATCAACTATTGAACCCAAAAATCCAAAAGAAGCATCAACTGATGATTCATGGATTTTGGCTTTGCAAGAAGAATCAAATCAATTCAAGAAATGATGTTTGGGAACTTGTTCCTAGACCTAAAAATAAAACTATAATTGGAACTAAATGGGTTTATAAAAATAAAATGAATGAACAAGGAGAGGTTGTTAGAAATAAAGCTCGGTTAGTCGCTCAAGGTTATTGTCAAGAAGAAGAAATAGATTTGATGAAACCTTTACTCCCGCAGCAAGTTTAGAAGCCATTAGGATTCTACTTGCTTTTGCAAATCATAATAATTTCAAATTATTTCAAATGGATGTTAAAAGTGCCTTTTTAAATGGATTTGTAAAAGAGGATGTATATGTTGAACAACCACCACCTTTTGAAAATGAAAAATTACCAAATCATCTTTACAAACTTAAGAAAGCTTTATATGGTCCAAAACAAGCTCCTAGAGCCTGGTATGATAGACTAAGATCTTACTTATTACAATCAAATTTCGAAATTGGTAAAGTAGATAATACTCTTTTATTAAAAGAAATAAAAATGATATCCAACTAGTACAAGTTTACGCAGATGATATCATTTTATCAACTAATTTTGAAATGAATAAAGAATTTTCTAAAATAATGACAAAAGATTTTGAGATGAGTCATATAGGTGAATTAAACTTCTTTTTAGGATTACAAATAAAACAATTAGATAATGTATCTTTATTAGTCAAGAAAAATATGCTAAAGACCTAATTAGTAAATTTGGTTTGACTACTGCAAGTGGAAAACCCACTCCCATGGCAATCATGAATACCTTAGTAAAGAAGATCTCTCGAAAGATGTAGATCAAAAATTATATAGAGGAATGATTGGACCACTACTCTATATCACTACTAGTAGACCTAATATCATGCATAGTGTTTGTCTCTGTGCAAGATATCAATCCCAACCTAAAGAGACCCACTTAAAAGCCGTAAAACGTATCATAAGATATGTTAAACACACCTCTGATTATGGCTTATTTTACCCTAAAAATGATTCTATTGACATAATATCTTACTGTGATGCTGATTGTGCTGGTTGTAAATCAGACCGAAAAAGTACAAGTGGAACTTGTCACTTTTTGGGGCATTCTCTGATTTCTTGGTTTAGTAAAAGCAAAACACAATTTCTTTATCAACAACTAAAGCAGAATATATTTCTGCTACTTTGGCTTGTTCTCAAGTAATAAATATGCAACAAACTTCAAAAGATTATGGTTTAAATATCTAAAAATCGCCAATTTATTGTGATAATACTAGTGCGATAAATTTATCCAAAAATACTACTCAACATGCTCGAACTAAACATATTGATATAAGACATCATTTTCTTAGAGATAATATAAATAAGGAAGTAATTACTCTTGATTATATTAATTCCGAGAATCAAATTGCTGATATATTAACAAAACCCTTAAGTGAATCTATATTTACTGAATTAAGAAGAGAATTAGGAATTTTGTTCAATAACTGAAATATAAAAATATAAATAACAAAGTACAATTAAAATTAAGTCAAAATAAATATAATAGTAAAAATTTCAAGGACCACGTCGACATACCCCCTCAACCCATGTCGACATACAACGATTTTTTATTTTTGAAAATTTTCCCACCAAATTTCAAATAATTGGTTATATATTCTTCTTATTTTCGAAATTTTGATCATTCTCTCTGTTCTCTTTCTGTTCTAAATTCTGAAATATATTAAACCATGGCCTCCTCTTCGAAATCAAACAAAAATTCAGCCTTTTCATCCCCTTCTCCTACTTCTAGACCGTTTCAACGAATTACGCTTGCTCGAGTGACAAAAATGGAGGATTTTCTGAAGGTTGCACTGCAATTATTGACTGAAATTCAAGTGGTACAACTTAGAATGGCCAAAGAACAAGAGAGGCAAGGCAAAATCCTTAGGAATTTTGCAAAAATTTCTAATGTACAATCATGCTAATCCAATCTTGATTGACAAAGATTCTTTAGGAGATCAAGTGCAAGAGGGCAGCGAGGAAGAAGAAGAAGAAGTCTTCATGGAAGAAGAGCACGTTAAAGAAGACGAAAAAGTCGTTTGTGTTGGCGAAGTGTGCTTTGACAAAGATGGAAATCTTGTCGAACAACGTGGAAATTTCTGTTTCCACTATCCACATTGTTCAGTTCATAGATCTTTTATTTCAAAGACACTCAATAGTTTCTTCTCTTTTTCCTATTGTTGTATGTTCTTTCTTACGTTCTCTCTGAAAATGTAAACATAACTATATAATTATTAAATAGTTCGTGTTCTTATATGTGTCCTATTGAAAGTATTATTATATGGATACTTAGTTAGGATAGTTAGTAGTTTAGGAGTAAGTTTTAAGTTTTAGAGTTAAGTGTTGATTATTTATGATAGCACTATCATTATAATCACATGTCATCGAGTATTAGATTAAGTGGGAGTTATATAGTTTCGAGTTAGTTTTTTGTTGATGACAAAGGGGGAGAAGTATAAAATAGGATTGTTAAGCATAGATTAAGGGGGAGTTATTTGTTTTAGGGAGAGTTATTAGGATAGAAGTAATATTTTGTAAATAAAGGTTGTCATCATCAAAAGGGGGAGATTGTTAGTCCTTGAAATGATGGTTTTGATGACAACAACCTTAGAATAAGATTATAAAATATAAATAATAACAGTATAGTTTAGATATATATGTATATGTAGGATTTAACCATGCAGGTACCAAGAATGAAGACTGTACAGTATAAAGATTCAAGATATCAAGATTGAAGACTCATGAGTATCAAGATTATCAAGAGTTCAAGATTTCAAGATTTCAAGAACAAGTAATTTACTTAGGAAATTTGTTAAAACTCCTAGAAAAGCACTGGCATCGTAAAATCCAATTTATTCGTGGAATGGAATCCACTTCAAGCCTGTTAAAGGGATGAAACCCTAAGTAGGATGGAACCTACGAAAAATCTAGTGGAACATTGTTTTGTATCCACTAACTTTTATTCAAAATGTTTTTACAAAATTATATCTTGTTTTCAAAATGATTTCAAAAACTTCCTTTTAAAAGAATCAAAAACATCTATCCTGGTTTTAAATGTTTTTAGCCTCAAAATAATCTTTATCTTCAAAATCAAATTATCCTTAGTTTTAAACTATCTTTTAATAATAATATATTTAACTTTTAATATTTATACTTAGATTTAAATATAAAATTATAGTAAAATTTTATATATACCAAAATATTATTCTCTATATTTATTTATGTATTTTAACTATATTTATAAAAGTTTAAAATAGTTTTAATATAAGATAAAAGTTATTATCAAGGAAAAACAAACCACCAAAATTTCCTTTGGGATGTCGACATACTCAAGATACCCATATCAACATTGTGGAAGTTGATTTCAAAAATTTGAATTTCAAAAGAAGTGTCTATTCGTCATATCCGTTCACGAATGGACATGGCTATTGTTCTTCTATAAATAGGGGCAGTTTTCAACGAATTTCTAATTATATTTTTCTGGTTTTCACTCCTCTTCTTCTTCCACATTTCTTTATACATATTCTTACCATTACTCTACCGAAATCAACATTGAATCTAACTAGATCATTTCTGGTTTGATTCTCTATCACTATCTCAACAAGATCCTCAGTACTATTCAGAGTTATAGACTTCTTTGTAATCATTTCCGTGAAAAAGGTGTGATTGTATTCTTGGAAATCAATCATGTGAGAAAAGGTGTGATTGTAGCCTTGGAAATCAATCAAGTGAGAAAAGGTGCGATTGTTGCCCTGAAAATCAATTGGGTGAACTTGTTGCCCGTGAAATCAAGTATCTCTACCCAGAGGATTGTGAATCTGGAGGGTGTACCTCGTAGCCTTGAAATCGAGGGTGTAATTGTAAAGATTGCTTTTGAAAGGAAATCCGTACTTGTGTGCGGGACTGGATGTAGGGTAACTCCGAACCAGTATAAAATCCAGTATGTTCTTTCGTTTGCTACTTTTACTTTATTTCTGCATCTGCGTTTGATTCTGTGATCATATCTGTGTCTGAATATTACATACATTTGTGTTTAAATTAACAAATACTCAAAAAGATTTAATAATTTCTTAAAACACTAGCCACCCTGCTCTAGTGTTTATCTTAGCCTTAAGATCCGTAATCCACATTTCTCACACAACCCAGACTACTTCAGTGAATGGCCAAGGAAGTGGAAAGAGAGAGGAGAAGAGGAGTGCAGAAAGTTCGAGTGGAATCTCTCCTAATCCCAAGAAGAAGAAGAGAAGCCGATGAGGAAGTGGTTCTTTGCATGTACTCATGCTCCTAAGTATTTTAGGTTTTGTTGTCCGAATTTATGCAAGATCAACCACCATTTTTCAATTCTTGTGCCGTAAATAGTTGTACTTGACTTTCCAAGCCTACGTAAATAAAGTTCTTTTACTTTTGCTAGACTTTTGTTGGAATTTGCTTCAGTAGTTGAGCTATAACATTTTCTATTCAATGTACTTATAATTCGTTGCTCATTGGTTTGGATGATAATCCGTTAATTTTATCTAAGGGCCTCTATATGATCGTGGCCTCAAGTTGTACTAGATACGGGACTCAAGCCCTAGTGTTACAGTATTAGATTTAGCGGCTTAAGTGATTATACTCTTGCTCCTAGTTCTCGGGTTAAAGGAGTTTGATAGTAGATAGTCAAATTCCATCTTTAGCGAATTTATACTCCTCTTGTTGATTTTAGGTCGAAGTTAATGGAATAGTGAGTGGTCAAATCACACTCGTCTATTTTTTAAACTCATATCCACACTCTAGGGACAACGGTTCATTGGAGGATGGTCGGATCGCACCTAATCTGTGCTTATACTCAGTCTATGCTCTGGAGACCTTGAGTTATTTCAAAAAATATTCGAACTGTATTTTCCTTGATTGATTGACTTGCCATCAAGCCCTGGTTAAACATAGAGAGCGATATTTTGTGTTACGATCGCTTTTTGGTTCACGTCTGTCCTATTGCTTGGTGGTATTAGTTTGATTATCGGATGGTCAAGTCATATCCATTTCTCGGTAGGTACTCCACCAATCGAGTTGTGAGCGAGAATCATTGAATGAATGGTCCGACCACGTTTATTTTGTTTAGTCCAATCGTGAACTTATGCAATTAGTTGGCTCCCAACTCTAAGAACCTGCTCGGACATGTCAGTATTAGTTAGTCGGGTATCCTAACTAATATGTAATGCTACAGCAATCACAGGTATAAAGAAAATTTCAAATTTTATTTTCCCAGTGGAAAGAAATAATATAATTTGTCTTATCACATATCTAGCAAATCAAATGCTAAAGAAAATTCAGAAATTAAATACAAATGAATGAAAAAGAAATAAACTAAGTGAAATAACATCATAAATGCTCGATATTCCACACCCTTGGGAGTGTGATGCCATCAACAGTCGCTAGCTTGAAAGTTCCTTCTCCAAGCCTATGTTCAATGACGTATGATCCCTCCTAAGCAGGATTCATGTGTGATGGGATTGGAAAAACCTACTTCAAGACGAGATCCTCGATTTTTCCTAGGTCCGAGTTTACTGTTGTAATATCGATCGTCTCAATATCGATGTGCAGCTACCCTCAAATTAGCTTCTTCGCGCTTCTTATGTACCAAGTCTAGAGTTTCTAAGAGGAGAACTCTATTCATTACGGGGACGTAGTAGGTCACTCGATGAGAAGGGACTTCGAGTTCAACATGAATAACAGTTTCAAAGCCATAAGTAAGGATGAATGGAGTATTGTGGGTGGTACTGTAAGCTCATAATGCTGTTGGGAGTTCATCTACCCACATTCCTCTAGCCTTTTCCAAATGTTTCTTCGGAATGAACTTTATGATTTTATTCACATCTTAAACTTGTCCATTTGCTTGAGGGTGAGCCACTGCCACAAATCTCTTTTCAATATGATATCGACGACAGATGTCTTTGAATCCAGTGCTATTTAATTGGGCTCCATTATCAGTTACAATGATTCATGGAAGACCAAAATAAAAGATGATGTTTCAAACAATAAAGTTGATTACTTTCTTCATCATGATCATGGTTAAAGGTTCTGTTTCAGCCCATTTAGTTCAACAGTTAGGATGGCGTACTTCACATCACCTTTAAAGATCAATGAGGAGCCGACAATATCTTTGCCCCATATGGCAAATGGTCATGGACTGGTCATTTGTGTAATTTGCAATGGTCAAGATCTTGGAACTTTTGCATACATTCGGTATTTTCTCCATCGTTTAGCATAATCAATAGCATCTTGGTTGATAGTTGGCCAGTAATACCCATAACGAAGTATTTTCTTTGCTAGGGTTTGCCATATAGTGTGGTTTCCACATTCCCCTTCACGAACTTCCCTTAGGGCTCCTTTTATTTCATCATAAGCGATACTCCAAAGCAGGGGAATGGAAAACCATTTCTATACATGACCCATTCTTGAATGTTATATCGTGAAGCTTTGTGAAGGATTTGTCATCTTTTATTCCTCTATTTAGGAAGAACTCCCTGTAATAATCATTAATCGGAGTCATCCATGACTCTTTCTCAAGCTCTGCCTCTTGTACCTAGTCAATTTCCATCTTGTTTATGCTCGGAGCGTCCAGTACTCAACAGGAACCATGCCCATTTGTTATGTGTCCCCGGTGCTTGCAGACTTTGCAAATGAGTCGGCCTCTCTGTTTTGATCGTTGGGAATAAAAATGATGCCATAATACTCAAAATCAGTCAACAGCCCTTGGACTCAGATATGGTACAAAGCGAGTCTTTGTCATTTAGCCTGTTAATCACCCCTGACTCGGCATACCACCAATCGAGAGTCGCAAAAGATTTCAACAGATTTTATTCTTGGTTCTCTAGCAAGTTTGAGTCTGGCAATTGGAGCTTCATATTCGGCTACGTTATTCATTGTAGGGAAGTCAACCTTCAAAGTGTAGCAAATCGGTCGATCCTCTAGAGTTACTAGCATGAATCTGGCTCCAAAACAACGATCATTGGATGCTCCATCAATACACATTTTCCATCAAATGGTAAGGGCTGCACCGCTCTCTAGGAGATCAATTTGTGCAGTGAATTCTGCTATAAAGTCCGCTAGTGCCTTTCCCTGCATGTCTCTTGGAGGGAGGCAAGTGATGTTGAATCGGCTCAGTTCAATATTCCACTTCGATAACCTTTCAGATGTCTCAATTCATTGTAAAACCTATCGTAACGGCTGCTCGGTGTAAACGTTGATGGGATGAGCCTGAAAATAAAGGCGGAGCTTTCATGAAGCAATCATCAAGTAGAACGCCAATTTCACTATCTTCAGATAGTTCCTTTCAGCTCCTATTAATCGCTTGCTAAGATAATAGACAGGTCTTTAGATTTGATTCTTCTTGCTAAGTAATGCGGCACTTATAACATGTACCAACATAGCTAAGGAGATGTACAAGTCTTCGTGATCCATCGGCTTTGACAAGATGGGAGGTCTCTCTAAATGGTTCGCTAAAGCTTGGAATGCCTCTTCACACTCTTGTGTCCATCCAAAGTTCTGTTTCCCCTTCTAATTAAGTCAAAAAAAGGAATGAATTTATCAGTGCCTCTGGAAATAAACCGGCTTAAGGCGGCAACCTTCCCATTTAGGGTATGTACTTGTTCAATAGTCTTTGGCACTTGGATGTTGTGAATTTCTCGAATCTTCTCAAGATTAGCTTCGATTTCGTGAGAATTAACATTGAAACCCAAGAATTTTCCTTATGTAATGCCAGAAGAACATTTTAGGGGATTGATCTTCATTTTTTAATATCGAAGCATATGACATTTGTGCTAATTCCTAATGTGATCGCTTGATCGTCGTGACTTCATGCGCATATCATCTACGTATACCTCTATCATCTTTTCGATCTGATATTTAAAACATCCGGTTGACCAGGCGTTGATTAGTTGCTCCTGCATTCTTCAAACCAAATGGCATTACCACATAGCAATATAATCCTATGTCGATAATAAAGCTAGTGCGCTCCTGGTCAGGGATTTGCATCGAGATTTGATTATATCCGTAGTACGCATCCATGAAAGATAGCAACTCATGTCCTGTGGTTGAGTCCACCAGCTGGTCGATCCTTGGAAAAGGAAACTATCTATTGGGCACGCCTTGTTTAAGTCCAAATAATCAAAACTCGTTCGTCACTTTCCATTCACCTTTCTCACAAGTACAGGATTGGATACCCACTTAGGGTAGAGGGTGTTGCAGATAAACTTGTTGCTTTTGAGTCTACAATCTTCCTCCTTAAGGACGCCAGATCTCTTCGGATCTATGCCGCGCCTTTTCAATTTCACCAGAACATGCGTTGAGTCGATATTTAATGCATGACTTGCAATGGTAGGTGAGATCGGCACATGTCAGAATGGGTCTAAGTTAAGAAGTCGAGATTCGCTTGGAGAAAACCAGCAAGTTCCTTCATTATTAGGGGGCTGAGCTACGATTTGTTCTTTAAGACCCACGATAGGTCATCGTGGCTGACCGTGATGTCAATGGTCAGCTTCTAACCAGTGCAACCTTGGTATATTTGAGCTCCTCCTCATCATCCCTTGGATGTATGTCGATATAAAACCAACGGTGGTGCCTGAGCCAAGGACCAGGTGATGGTTGTCAATCTTTGATGGCTTAGATGCAGAGAGACTTGCCCACACCCTTACCTTTCTTCTACTACTAAGCTTCCCTCAACTAAGTCACATAGCAGGCATGTCCGGTCGCTTGATCTCTATGCATAGCTCCTACGCCATTGTCGGTTAGGAATTTTAAGGTAGGATATCAAGGGGCAATGGCTGCCCAAATTCAGCAAGGGCTGGTTGACCTAAAAAAATATTATATGGAGAGTCCCATCCAGCACAACAAATGGAAACATCCTTACTCTCGTGCTGTCACCTTCTCCTAACTACACAGGCAATTCAACATAACTGATAGCTTCGATCATAGTACTGTTAAAGCCATGGATGTGGGCTTTAGACGGTTTCATGTCCATGGCTTCCATCCTCATCTGATTATAAGCCTTTTTGAAAATAATTTTCATGGAACTACCACCGTTAATCAAGATCTTCCTCACTAAGGCAGGGCAAATCATGGCAAAAACTACCATTAGGTCGATCATCGGTGCCTCCACCTTATCTGCATCTTTGTTTCTTAATACAATGTCGTGTGCCATTATATGTTGTTGTTTGGCTGGAGCCCTATCTTTTATATTTTACAGAAACAAAATTCATATGCTTGGTTGCACTAACATAGTGCTCCATTTTTTGCTAGCTCTTATCGGCTGGATATGGTCCTTAAACTATTGTATTGATTAAAAATCTTCCACTAATTCTCGTAAGCTCCCCAGCCCTGTGCGATGCTTGTCCTCGGTTGGGGTCAAATGTCCCGTACCTGCCATCCTATGATGTTTTAACAAACTACTGTAGTTTTCTTTCCCTAATTAGTTTCCCGATAACATCCTGTAGATGCCTACACACGTTTGTGTTGTGACCGTAGCATTCATGAAACTGGCAACATTTTCCAGTCTACTTTTGTTTCTCTGTAGATTCCTTCATAGGTGCCTTCCTATACTACATGGTAGTGTATGTAGAAAAGTAGACGTTCTCTACATATGTATTCAGTGGTGTGTAGGCATCATACATTGGAATCCTATTATTTTCTTTTCCAAAATCCCTCTTTCGTCGTTGTTCCTATCACCGCTTTTCTTTTACTGATTCGGTTTATTATGGACATTTACTTGAACTTTTTCGGAACTCTACATCGACCGATTCACTACAATGTTACTCTGCACTCCCTCTCCACTCAGTTCCACAAAATTCTTCTTTCTAGAGCATCTATCTTCCTATACTGGATAGAGCTACTTCTAAGTCAATCCCACTTGTTACCTCCATCAATATTGAATGGTCATTCAGATTATTGACATTTGCGATGGCCGTATGAAATCTATCGAAATAGACTTTAATCAATTCTCCTAGAGCTTGGAATATGCTTGATAGAGACATTTCATCATTGGGGAGAGTTGCATGCATAAAGAACTGCTCCACAAATTTTGTTACTAAATCATAAATCTAGAGATCGACTTAGCAACAATCTCATGAACCACATCGTTGCTATACTAGAAATGGCGATGGAAAAAAATCTACATTTTATTGCATCATCCGCTCTTTCGGAGTCCATCTGCCAGTTATATCTCTTGATGCACTACCCAAGGTCAGTTTTTCCCTCATAGGCAGAGATAGATGACATGCTCAATTTCCTTGGATACTCCACGTGTAAAATATTATCTATGAACGAGGCATGGCTTCTTGAGATCCCCTAATCATCATTGGTCAACCTTGGCTCTCCCTTATTAGCTGCTTAATCATAACCGCCAAGTCCGACATTTGGATATTTGGATCTAAGCGGTGGTCGTGCTCCACCTCACGTGAATGGTTCGGTCAACATCTACGGGTCGTTCTATGCCTTCTTGGATCAACATCCTCTTGATGCGCATTCATATCCACATCATTCTTGAGAGGTAAATAATTTGCATTAAATTGAACTCCAGCATCCAGATCAATCGTAGCGGCTCCAGTTCGAGTTCCATTAGAAAACAGTAAGGCTCCTCTCCTGGAGGAGGGATCAGCTCTGATCCCTATAGATGGATTGGGTCTGATTAATCTTGGAAGCCTGGGATTAGTTTTTTGTTGGTGTCCTAATTATTATGCATGATATATGTCGGTTTTGCTATGTCTTCGCATGCGATGGTCATTTGAGGAAGTTGAGCTCTCCGATGTAGAATAGGGAGTTGGCTCCCTCCTTGCTTTCCTGCGTTGTTGATCCTTGAGTTAATTCATTAGATCGATATTGGTTTGAATCTTTTGGTTCAACTATCGGCGGCTATCCACGAGCTCTCTCATCAGATTCTGAAAATCAGCTCTTGTGATCGAATTAGCTGGATTCTGGACATCAACTGGATTGGTAGCATTAACATCTACTAGTAGATTGCTTTGGCTTTCTTACTGGATGCTGGCGTTCTCGTTTCCGTCTGCATTTTATATGGTAGATTAGGTATTCCTAACCATTGTCAATATTTTTCCTTACAGATTTCTTCTTCAGATCTGAGTATAAACAGAAGCTTGTCGGTAGAAAGTTGGATCTATCTCGCGAATATGGGAATCTATAAGTAGATGATGAGATCCAATCGAGCTGAGAATTTGTATTCTCAGTGAAAGCACCAAATGTTTACATCAAAAATTTGGCACAAATACCCAATAGAGATTTTATAAAGGAATATATAAAGAACAATAAATGTAAACAAAGAGAATGTAGAAGTAAAGTAATCATAAATAAGCTAATAACAAAGACAGGGAAATTTATAGTGGTTTGGCGTTGATTTCCTACATCCACTTTGAAGAGATAGCTTTATTAATCACTTTGTAAACTGAGTACAATAGGGATCGAATTAAAAAAATTACTTAAAAAAGAGTATAAAGCAACAAGGAGCATCAAGATCCAAAAATAAACAACTAAGTCTGTAGTTATAGGGCAAAACCACGAAATATCTTCTAGAAATTTTAGCAGCGGAGTCTCCTGATCCCGAAAAAGTAACAGTATCAATTGCAGGTCCTACAGCACATGCAGTAATGATTGGTGATGATCATTTTATGAGTTCCTTTTGGCATGTGATCGATATGGCGGGCTCCACTCTTCAATACATTTATATTCCCAAAGTATCATGTGTAGTTGCCATGTTGATTTTGTGATATCGATCGTTTTTCACCGAGTTGAACTGTAATATCGATACACCAGTTATGGATCATACCCTATCCATTTCCAGGGAGCTATGTATTTAAATATCTTGAGAATTTATTGAGTTCATCTACCACTTTCGCTTTACCATTGCTTCATATAATCACCCGTACCTAGCCTCTGGGGTTTATGATTTTTAATCTGACATGTCGATCTTAATGACATTCGAGTCTAACTTATCCAATCAGTTGGGGTATAGCCGGGCCAAAATGCCAAATAACAATTATTACTATATTATTAGTAGACTTTTGAGGTAGTGTAATGCAATGGAAGATGTTATGGTAACTTGTTGTTAAAGGAGAAAAGCAAGTTGTGGTATGATCCTTAAACTTTGAGATGGATTTACTATACTTGTTTATAAGAAGTCCAAATTACACCCGAGCCACGTTTGCGAGAAGGTTGGTTGTGCTTTTTTTTCCTGTTTATTTGTATATAGTTTTGATATATAGTATTTTGAGATAGTTCCCCTCACACCAGACTTTATGTCAGACCCGAATTGTTGTCTTTGTTCGCATATGTCATGATAACTCTTGGGTACTCGTTTAAGTAGTGTGGGAATCAATGCTTTTGAGGATATGCTAACCGAGTGCGTGGTTGGAGAATTTTGGTGGTGTGGTATCGATGTTTTGAGATATATATACTTGTTATTTTATTGTACATGACAGACCTTTTATTTATACACGAGGCCATTGTATCAGATATTTGTTCAGAACTTTGCGCTTTTGGAGTTAATATATTCTAACTATTATATACTGATATTTATTTGCCAGTTTCTTCCGCTAGTGCGATTTCTTATATATTGTTATTCTATTTCTGTTCATGTATATTCAGTATATTATATGTTTCCATTCCATTGTGAGATCTTATTGATGTTTTGGTTTAGTGTTTTGTTCTAATTTTACGCCGACAATCTGTCTTCTATGGTATTTGAAAGTCAAGTGATGTTGTAAGGCGCTGACTTTTAGGTACTACAAATGTTGGGTTATTACAATTGGTATGCTAACTTTGGCTTAACTCGAACCAAGTAGACCAGTTTGAGTTAATCAATCTAGTCAAGGAAGACACATTAAGAGAGCATACTTGTGTTTTTCTACTATATAATGCAGTATAGCCCACTTGCCCTTTGAACTTAATTATTTCTGCCACTAGTTATTAAGGTATTTTCGTGAGCTATACGTATGGGTAGAAAAAATACAAGAGCGGCTGTGGATGGGAAGTCTGAGATGCCTGATTTGTTCAAAGACTATTTATTTATCACAAAAGATGTTTTGTCGCCCATTAACGCTTCCAGCTGATTACGGTTAGCGCCAAAAGTGGTGTGGCCCTATAGGCATTAGTATTTTTTGCTCCACCAACTTCAGACTCTTTGAAACAGTGCTAGAATTTCCTTAGCCATGGAGGAGTGCTATATTTGAGTCCTGAGACTATTGTTGAGGCGCGGTCTTGGATACATGCATGAGAAGGCTTCCAGTGATGTAAGTCTAGGGAATATCCTCCTAAGGGAAAGTATTTCTCGGCATTTGTGGAATGGAGACTTTGGTTAGGTAGGACGCAGTGCTTTTGTGACTAATAAGCAGACCTACAATTTGGAATTTATTCAGGCATCGCTTTAAGTTCTTAGTTCATTTTTGAGATCCAAGAGAGCATATAGTTAGTGTATTCCATCCATCCAAAGCGGGATAGATTATCAGTGAAGGAATGTTAATCGATTCAACCTTTTGTTTTTAGGGTTTGAGGGGGTCAGTACCTCGTTGTTGTGGGCAAAGAGATTTTCCTTGGGTCTTAAGCAATAGTCGAGGATTCATTGCTTGGTCTTATCCCTATGAGGGTCCACTTTTAAATATCTCATGGAATGGTTCTCCTTTGTGAGAATGCCCATTAAATACCATTGAGGTAATGAAAGTAGAAAGCAACCGAAACTCTAATCGAAGCATAGTGATCATGATACAAGGAAGATCGAGCTTGTTCGAAAAAGAAAAGCTGACCTAGTAAGTCACTCATATGGCATACGGGATGCATTTCGCTATGAAATGTCATCCAGCTAGAGTACAGTGTATGTGCTTCATTTGCGATTGGTTTGGTCACTTGAAGAAGGACTGTCCTATATATTCGAGGGGTGTATAAGTAGTGACGACTTATGCCTTTCAGGCATTACCATGTCCTAGTAGGCTTATGGCTTAGGAAAGTTAGAAGGAGCTTATGTAGTGAGTTATGCTCTATTTTTGGAAACTCACTTCCGTTCCTTGTAACACTTGAGTGTTATATTTTATCTATTGCTAGTTATTCAGTAGATAGGCTAAACTTTACACCTTTCATAGTAGGTAAATTCTTTGGTAGAGATAAACCATGTATGAGTAACCTTAGTTGCAAAAATGAGGTGAAGCGACCGAAGTGTTACCATTCGAACTTGATGCACGAGCTTTCAAGTTAAGTGGGTTTGGTCAATGAAGTGTGACTTAGATTTATGTACATGTAGGGGTTCGATGGATGCCCAATAATGAGAAGAGACTGAGCGGATAATTTATAGGCATTTGTCTATATTTTTTGTGTTATAATTATTTTCCTTTGTGTTAGTAAACCATAGGTGAGGGGAATAATCCTATGTGCTAAAAGAGACATGTTCTAAAGATTTTCCCATTCCCATGTCAGTTTTTAACCAATAGTTCGAGCTTAGATTTCCTAGGTGATTCACACCAGTTAGGATAGGGTTTTTCACTTGATTCTGATAGACAAGCACTTGAGTAAGATTCATGGAATGACCAAGAGATTTTTGAAACATGGCCTTAGTCGTGCCAGGAGATTTAAGTAGTCGGATCGTGGAACCAGATCGAAGTTCGCATGGATTGAGTAAGGCGGCTGACCTTAATTTAACAAAGAAATCCTACGAGCAAATGAAGGGTTGGAATGGGTATCATTTCATTTGGAATGATCGTTATAAATTATAAATTAGGGTAGTAAAATTATTAGCTGGGAGAGTTTGGAAAGGGTTTCTCGACTAGTTTTGTGGTGATTTAGATAATCTCCTAAGCGGTGAGATGATACTCGCCTAGGCGAGCATCGTAATGCACTTAATATATTATCCTTAGATATTTTATGGTCTAGCAGATTTGAACCCGATAAAACCCATGCAATTGTAAATCTTTATTTAATGATGATTTATTATGTATAATTTTCTCTTCTAAAGGACAAGTTTTTTTTGGAAGAAAAAGAAATTTGAGGCATTGATTGCTGGTTTTATATGAGAGTTTTGAGACTTGATGATCCTGCATATCGTATAGGACTTCCTTTTCATAGCATGAGGTGTAATAGTCTCTCGTCTATTGTATTCACGAATGGGGTTACACCACTTAGGCATTTATTCCTTTTGAATGATGCACAGACTCATTGGATTTTATAGTTCAACGTGCGTGTTTGACTCTTGATGGTTACCGGCCTTGTTGGTATAAACTCTTTTAAATATTTCATTGTTTTGTTGCTTGCTATTGTTTGCTGTTTATTATTGCTTTTTGCTTATTGTTGTTGCCATTGTTTGATCTTGTTTGTTGTTGATGTTTGACTTTGATGTTTGTTGATTTTTTTGTTGTTGGTTAATTCTTGTCGATTTCTTGTTTGCATGTTTAATAATTTGTATGCCTGCTACTATTGCTTATTCTTGATTATTATGATTTGATTATTGCTCATTACCTGATTGTTGTTTATTGTTGATTGTCATTTATTGATTAGATGTTAATTATATGATGTAACTAAGTGCATATCATTGATTGACAATAATGAATACCTAACTTCGAGAGTTTACACCGAGGTACGTATAGTTAGGTATATCGTATGGTGACTGTACATAGTATTGAACTTATATTATTAATCATATATTATATTGGCATCCTATTATTGGCCATGCCTATTATTGGATGCTAATAGACATCTGGACGCGTTAGTATACAGACTCTATCTATAATTGAATTGCAAAAAATGTTTGATTACGTTAGTGTATTGGCCCTATTTATTTGGAATCGTTGGATCGCGATAAATGTCCATTATTGATTCCGCCCGGTCATCGATTTTTATTCTTTAGCTCTCTGGAATATATTGCCTATCATCCACGTCCACTATAGGGCAAGATGTGATCTATATGAGTCCACTGCCTTTGGATGTGACTCGAAGTGAGTGGTATATTTTGACACTAACTCACTTGAGCTTACTCTCTAATTGACTGTCATGTACGACTATAGTAGTACCGGTTACTACAATGAGGTTATACATGTTTGAATTCTGTATTTGTGCAATCCTCTTGGTATAGTACAATTAAGTACTTGAGAGCTAATGTATAGCCATTTAAATGCTTACTTGCTTAGATTGGAATTTAAATAGTAAGAAGCTTTCTTAAGAGAGCTATGAATCTTTGTGAAATGTGGGATGACAAAGGTCATCACATATTTCATTGTGTGTGATGAATTCTAATTTGGGAGTTCCATGGTGCTGATTGCAGAAGGGAAGATGCTATTGGAATTTTCCGTAACCGAGATTTGGGATGTTTTGTCAGTCCTATTACATTCTCATACTCATGTGAATTTTGGGGACGAAATTCTTTTCAGGAGGGGAGATTGTAAGACCCCATATTTTGAAGATTGAATATTTAAATAATTAATTAAAATATTTAATCTTTAAGCGATGAAACGCCTCTTATATTCAGTTTTTTGCAAATGGTCAAATTAAGACTTGAGACTACTTCCGTTGAGTCCATATCGATGTTGCCAATCTGAATGAGCATAACATCGATATATTTCGATCGATGGATTTTCAACTAGTAGCCTGCGTTCAAGTCATAAGTTGATCCAAAAGACTCAATTTTGTATACGATGGAAATAGGTCTTGAAACCTTTTCCATTGGGTCCAGAATGGCATCTAGGTTTGATCGAGTATAAGGTTATGTTCGAAGTTAGAAATTTTCGGGGATGAATAGTATCTGATGGAAAGGATTTGGGCTAATCCCATTCACTCGCTTATAAGTGACTAATTCCTCTCATTTTCTCTCATTCACATCTCATTTACATTCACTCCTTTTCCACTTTCTCTAATGGCCTCCTAAATACTCCTTAATCCACTTTTAATCCCTAAGCACTAAACCTATCAAATAAATTTCCTAAAATCATAAAATATACTATAATTCCTCTCTTCCAATTCTCCCCAATACTCACAAAGGAGTTATATTAAATCAGATTTTGGTGTGAGATTTCAACTTTAAAGTAAGATTGGAATTTGGTATTGTGATTTAGGGCTTGATTTGAAGAAGAAGAGGTGAGTGAGATGATTCTACTTATTAATTTATATGCAATGCTTGCTATTTTCATTTATTACCTAATATTGAATTGTATGAAGTGGTTTGGAGAATGATTGGGTTATTTTGCACTTGTGTTTATGTTTTAAACATGATTACATTAACCCATTAATTGTCTAAGACCCCAATTACTATATTTTTGAAAAGTTAGTAAGCCCTACAATTGATTTGGGGTTAAATTGGATGATTGTTTGTGATATTATGGTTTGATTTATGATTAATTAAACAGTATAATGATGTGCATGTCATTAGAAAATATTTATTAATCCATTTAAATTGATTTACAAAATGGTAGTAAGCTAATTAAGGGGCTTAGGAGTCTACACCAATCATTAAAATGATTAGAGACCCAATGAGCATCAATTTATATTTATAAAATGGTTTGAAGATTTTATAAATGAAGATTATATTTTATAAAATAGATATGAGATTTTATAAAATAGTAAAATGATAAATACTTTATTTTAATGAAGTGATTATGTGTTTAAAAAGGCTATATAAGCAAGTATGATATTTTGTAGATGGTAAGAGATTTTATAAAATAATACAATGAGATTTTTCATTTTTATCAAAAATATTTAGTAAATAGAAGTAAGTTTTAATTTAAGTAATAATTGAATTACTTATTTGAATATACATATACATATATGTGAATGAACGGGAGTACGTGTACGTGGATTTGGAGCTAAGTGACAACTCAAACAAATAAAATGTTGCAGTTAGAATTGTTATGTGATTGTTGGTTTATGCAGATATGCAATTGTTTGATTATATAGAAATATAATCGATCACAAGTCTGTTGCGGACATTTCACGTAGTGTAACATCTCCTGTCTAGTGGCCCAAAACTAAGCGCTATAGATGCTGTAGTCATCTATAGTATTAGCTTCCGACGACTAAATACAGCTATGTTAATTGTACCAATAATATCTGTAACATCCCGATATTTTCAACCATTCGCATCCGCACATATCAGACTTGAATTGCTCAAAATATCAGATTGTTAATTTATATTTGGCAAAACTTAGCATATACAGTAAACAAAATAATCACAGAATCATAGACATAGAGTAATATAATAATAAGCAGCGGAAACAAAAGAATAGTTGTTCTTGAAGCTACTATATAAATATATAACAGAGTTAAAACACGATACAACAGAAGTCTCAAATACATGGAAGTCTCAATACGATAGTCAAATACAAGACTAGAATACATCACTGGAATCAACTGAATATCTGAAAGCTGAATAGATAAATGGATCTCCAAACGAAGCTCCAAACTCCAAAGGTGAGTCTCGAATGATGTGACATTCTTATATCTATTTTATATCTCATATCTCATATCTTATATCAATAAATACTCGAGTCAGGATTAACATTCTTATAGCGTAAAGCAACTGAAATATAAACACAAATAAAGCAAAACACAAAACACTCGAGTTTTATAAGAAACACAAAACACTCGAGTGTTTTGTACTATATTTATATGAGATTTTATATCTTATATCTATTCTTATAGCGTAAAGCAAAACACAAAACACTCGAGTTAGGATTAACATTCTTATATCAATAAATCCAAATCAACTGAAATGTCAACTGAAATACATGTAACTTAAAGGATGTTTGGGATAACCATCCTCTAAGGATCCATGGAACTATCTACTATGTAGTAATATACGCTATTATAATAATATCTATAGTAAAGTAAACTATTAAAATAGCATAAGGCGTTACCCATATCCTCCTTAACACATTTTATAATGCCATAGTCCATACAATACCATGATACGCTGTAAAGTGGAGCTATCAGAGGGCACTCCATAGGTACGACACAAAACAAACTTGTAGTTGTCTCGATAGGGTAGGTGACACGACACAACAGGCAATGCTAGGGTAGATATACCAGTTACACTTTCGGGCTGGTGGTAACGCAGAGCCGCAACAATCGCCCACCTTGAGCCACAATCTCGAATCAAAGGTGCACACTAAATCAATCACAAAGTAATAGAATGGCATACAATGGAGTGTGCCCGAGGAGGAGCTACCTCACTTGGCAAGTCCCCTGTTTTAGCCACCTTATGCCAACTCACAGGAGTCGAGTCTACGTATATACCTTATATATGATCGTCGCCACCATCCTACTTCATTCTGAAATCTCCACCGCGTACACGGTTGTTAAAGTGGTTTTCGGTATTGGCAGAGAGTATGACAACATCCGATCCCGGTCTCTTTAACAACCAAACGTTATTATAACACCGCGGTTATTTCAAAATAGTTTATACTTCAGAACAAAATTTCATTGCCATTTCAAAACCATATCAATACGATATCATTTCCATTTCAAAACCAAATACGATATCATTTCCATTTCAAATGTATCCATTTTCAAAAATCATAGCACTTCAAAGTTATAACCTTTCGAAATCATAATTTAGAAATCATAATACTTTTGGAAATCATAACACTTCGGAAATCATAATATAGAAATCATAATATTTTGGAAACCCACAACACTTCTCACTTAATCGGTTTAGATATTAAAATAGTCTATAAAATAAAATAGTTCATAAAATAAAATAGTTTATATAAAGTAGTTATGGGTTGAAATAGTTTAAAATAAAATAGTTAGTATATAAAAATAGTTTATACTAAAATAATTTATATTAAAAATGATTTATATTAAAATAGTTTATATTAAAATATATAAATATTTTTAAATAAAATTTTAAAAATAATTTATATAATAAAATAGTTTTCTCTAATTTCACAAATCGATTCAAATCAACTTGAATTCCAAAATTCAAATTTAATTCAATCTCAATACATCAATTTCAACTCAATTCAGTTTCTCAATAAACCATTTCATATTATATCGATTTCAAATACAGATTTAAACCACAAAATAAACCATTTCAATTTCAGTATATTTCAAAGCTTTAAATATTCAAACTTTTCAAAACTAGATTTGACAATTTCATATTTTTATATATATATATATATATATATATCAATTCACTTTACTATTATTTATTTTGAAGTATTTACTTAATCATTCAAATAACATTTAAATAAAACTTCAAATTTCAAATTAAAATAAAACTAAATGTACCATTTCAATTTATGTAAATTTGAAACATTCATTTACATCACTTTTAATCAAAATCAAGTTATAAAATCATATCTTTAAAATCCCAAATTAATTAAATTTCAACTCAAACTTATCTGAGTATAATTCTTAAATAAATTCAACTTCAAACCAATTTCTATTTCTCTTTCCAACTTGAATTTTATTAAAATCATTATAACTCTATATTTGAAAATATAAATTTTAAATAAATACTTAAACGTATTATATATTAATTAAATCAACTTTATTAAATCAACTTTAATAAATCAAATCTTATTATTAAACTTATTTTGTATATCTTAAAATAACAAAATTGTAAGTAAAATCTTAAAATTTATAATTCCAAAACTAATTTATAATTTTAAAATTTTCAAAACATATAATTTTTAAAAATCAAAAATGTAAATAACATTTATATATATATATATATATATATATATATATCTTAAAATCAATATTTATTAAAACCAAAATATTCATTTCAAAACCTTAGAAATCATGTCAAAATATATATATTGACCAACGGTGTCTATATATAATTTTCTATCCTATGGTCAAGTGATACTGATATTTATCATTTCAATCCGCAATTTAAATATATACGGGTATATATCATTTCAACCTGCAATCCCAAATATAATTCAATGCAAATCGCTTGGGTTTATCATTTCAACCATAACGATTTTCTTCTATCCTACAGATCGTTTGGGTATGTATCATTTCAACCCATAGGGAATTCTATACTAACAGGGAACTTGCACGGTGAGAACATATATGATCATAATATAACAGGCATATATTATCAATATAAATAACAGATAATGGTGTTAGACGTCACAGGTGAACAGATACAGATAATAACATATATATGGCAATGTAAATAACTAACAGTAGAATATTTCGATTGTCATTTCAATTGAAATCAAATTTAATAAATATAAGAATGTTAATTGTGAGTGATTGCTCACCTTTCGAGCTAGATAGATTTGACAAAGAAATGAGCTACGTATTCCAAAGCAACGCTAGATGGACAAGATTCGACTAACAAAGCGAATAAATAGGAATTAACGAAATCAAATCAGAACTGGATCGATGAAGCTAAATAGTATAAGTGAACTCATATATAACTATATATATATAAAAATCATATTCTAAATTCAAACACAAATAGAATTAAATATATATGCATTTCAAACATCCTTGTTTTTAAATTAAAACACGTATACTAAAAACAAACATATATTTAAAATAATAAAAATATTTATTTTCAAACAAATAGTTAATCCCAAACATACTATATCTATATAAAATTGAAAACCAATTTTCCATATATATAGACAAATGTATATACACATATATACAAACTTACACACATGTTTTAATTTAAAAATTAATATTGTTTAACATACTTTTAAAACCATACTACAATAACATATACAGTACATACCTATATATAAAAACATATATACTTATACACATAATCAACACTTATATATACACTTATTAAAATGCAAGGCACTTATATAGATTATATATATTATTCACTGCAAAATATCATCATAACTTTATGCATAAAATCTTTCTTCTTGTAACATATATACTGTAGAATTTCAGAAATCGAAACATACATAACTAAAATATTATAACTTATTAACATATATTTTATATTAAAACTGATATATATATATATAACTTGTACAAAAAAAACTACACACTGGAAAACTTATATATACAAAACTTATATATACGTAAGTGCAATTCAAAATTATCGAAATAACATAAATAACATATATTGTGTAGATCTAAGGAAGAGGGGAGTAGGACTTAGAAGACTTACAGACATGAGACTGGTCTACACCCTGTAACAAGCCTGGCGAACTATTAAAGGAAAAGGGTTTGTGGGGAAATTGGATAAGAAAAGATATATCAGATGAAATTTCTGGTGTATGCAAATTGCTAATAATGCTTCTTCTGTCTGGAAAGCAATTATGAAAGTGTGAAAAACACCAGCATCTTGTTGTACAAAGGAGATTGCTACAGGTAGAGATACGAGCCTCTAGAAAGACCCTTGGATTTTTGGAGAATCCTTGATTGATATCCTAGGGCTTAACACATACTCAGACTATGGTTGTCCAGATAAGAAAGTGGCAGATGCAATCAATAATAATGAATGGAACTGCTCGGTGATAACAATGAATCAAGGAATTAAGGAAAAAATTCAATATATGCTGATATTTAGTGGATGAGAACATGACCTACGGGTATGGAAACAGACTGGAAACGAATTTATCACTAAATCAGCTTGGAATGAGATCAGACATAGAGATAATAAAGTGAACTGGTGCAAAATCATTTAGAATCGAGTTAATTGCCCGAAAATGGCCTTTGTCACGTATAAGGCGGTGCTCAAAAGATTACCTACAAAAGATCAACTTTCAAAATGGGGGATTATAAACGAAAAGAAATGTGTGTTATGTGAACGAGATGAAGAAACTCACGAACACCTTTTTTTTTACCCGTAAATACTCAGCTGAGATTTTGAAAGCATGTAAACTATCAATAAATTGAACAACGCAAGGAAAAATACTAGCAGACGAAATAAATCACCTGATTCACAAAAGGAACAGCGAAGACATGGAATCCAAACTGAGTAGCATCGCCATTACTGTAGCGGGTTGGAGTGTGTGGAAGGAAAGAAATCGACGAATATTTCAACACAAGTAAAGAACAATTTCAGATGTTAGTAAGCTAGTTGTAAACGACATGAAACTAGTACAATGTCGCATTCAAGATCTCACCTTTTAGGGACGAGATGAAGCTCGAACTGGAGTAGAGGATCTAAATAGTCCATTGCTAAGAAACCCAAGTACAAGCTACTCTCACCACTGGCCGCCATGAACAAGATGAAGAAGGAGATGGCTGTCGGTTTCGTAATTTTATTTTTGGTATAAATGAGTTCGTCTGTACCTAATTAAATATATTAACTTAGCTTGTATGTTTGCTTAGGCCGGAACTGGGCCTCAATCATAGGCTGAAATCGCCTTAATAAAAATCTTACCAAGTTTCAAAAAAAATAATATATATTATATACAACGTACCTTACATTAGATCTATAGGTATATATTAATAAATATACTTTGAAATATGTGTTATAAAATATATCAATACCAACATATCATTTTACTGTTAATAGACTAGTGTTTTTAAAACAATACATATTTATATAAACATACCTTAAAAATCAATATTTAGTTATATATATATGCACACACCTTGGCTATAGGGAAAATGGACGAAGCAAGAGAAAAGGCGGTCGGTGGTTCTCGTCGAGGGTTTGAAGGCTGTTGCTGACGTGGTAAGCAACTATGGTGGCGAGGAAGTGGCTGCCGACGTGGAGCTCAGGTGGAACCGAACTGGAAGAGGGTAAGATTGCACTAGGGGATGGTTTGGCATGAGGAAGGGGAAGACCATGGCTTGAAGTCTAGAGATGAAGGCGTGGGAAGGTGGTCTCGGCCATTGGCTTGGCTGCCATGAAGACGTGGCCAGGTGTGGCAAAACGTGGAGGAGGAAGGGACATGGCTTTGTTGGTGAATGATCTGGGCACGAGTTTGGTGAGGTAGGTTGTGCGCTTGCTAGATGTGTCTGGCTTACGCGGATTTAGAGGCTAAGGTGAATCGTGGTTTGCAGCAAGGTGATGGCTGGTGGAAGGAAGCTCGAGAGATGGCCGGGGCTAGTGTCGGTTGCGCTCAGTGATGGGTGAAGCATGTACGGTGGAGGAGCATGATGCATGAGAGGGAGAGAGAAGAGGGGAAGGCCGTGACTGTGTTGTATTGGATAAGAAACAGAATGGGTTTCAAGTATAAAAAATCTTTTCAAGCAAAATGAAACGAAGGCCATAATTGTATAGAACAAGAATAGTAAAGAATATGAACCAAAAAGAAAATATAAATTTAAGGATCAATAGAAATAGCAAAGGACACTACGTTGATATCAGCAAAATAAATGTAGGTGGCTATCAGGTTTACACGGCTGAGGAGTTTAAAAGACAAAGGAGAACAAAAAGGCACGAATATGGTACCGGTACGACCAATCGATATGAGGATTTTGCCGCGTATCGGACATCAAAATACAGAAATGAATATACCATAGAGATCAGCACGAGGAGATGGTCAAAATGGTATATAGATATCAGTGGCTTGACCATCATATCAAAATTTATATCGGTACTGAAAATGCTGCTAATTTATCGAAAATAAGATAAACGAGTCGAAAAAAAGATAAATGAAGCAATAGTGGTTCAAATTTGAAGAAACGTAAGATGACGTCTCACTCAGAAGATGATTCACAAATTTATTGTACAAAAATATTCAGGTTTGGAAAATATTTTATTACATCAATCATTAACTAATTTAAATTGAAATAGAATTACACAAGAAAATAAACTTCCATATTATCAGATGAAAACTTACCATTTTCTTTGTTTAATTAGACTTATTCCAAATATTAAATTTTTATTTCAAAATTCAACTATTTCAAATTTCATAAAATTTCAATAAATTAAATTAATAAAATCACTAAAATTTACGGGTTGTTACAATATCAGAAGCACTTGAATATGAAACAAAACACAGATTTCAAAACCATAAATTACTTCATTACATTTCCAAATAAAAATTGTTCCACATTCCCGTAACATAACCCAAATCATTTTCCAAGGCTCAGATTAAATATAGTTATTACAAATTACGCCAAGAGCAGTATATGAAGATACCACCTCGATTGATCAGAACCACATGGTAATATTAGAACTAATACATCATAACACAGTAGATAATCCTTCAAAACATAAATAAAAACAGCAAATCCTAAGTAGCTATCTGTTGCCTCCTGCATCCTCAAGTAGCTTATTCGTCAACTTTCTAAAATCTAAAAAGATTCTTAGCCTCTCAACCTACTCAAATCAATTTTGAGCACCCGAGAGTTTAAGGGGAAAACATAAACTTCGAGTCAGACCTAAAGCCTGGTATGAATAATACTATACATCCCGGTTTAAATATGTTAAGTGAGACCATGTCGCTTAGCGGAATGGGTTTCCTCTCACTAACATCCATTTTAATACACATTTTTGCAAATCTTTTCATATAACCACATACTATGCTCTTGCATCCACAATATTTAAACACTACAAATAAACATTATGTAAACATACATAAATAACAGGTAATAATGAAATATCTGTTCAAACACAAGTTTTGTTTAGATAAATTTTAATCTTTGGCTGACTTGGGCGTACCAGACAATATAATAAAAATTAACCTATTCATATTCAAGATTATCTATCCTTATCTATATGTTTAACATTTCCTATCAGGACGGTCTATCCTAAACCATCTGTTAAATATCTCACTTCTGGACGCTGTCCCTAACTTAACCGTTTCCTAAGTCTTCCCGATCTTAATGGTTTTTCGGGCACACCAATAACCTATCTATATAGAACATGTATTCCTTTCTCTGTGTAATCATAATTTTAGTCTAGCTATGACCAAACCCTCACACTGGAATTTTGGACAACAATTAGCTGGGCGCTACTAGCTAATATATAGGGCACGACCCCATACTAGTCCTATCTATTTTTCTAATATCTGAGTCATTTATACTTAAGGATCCCCTCCCAAAATTTTCCTTGAAAATAATTTCAAAATGGTTTAAACCTTTAAATCAAAATTCAAACAAGGAAAAGAATAAAATCTTTATACTTTACTCAAATCATATTACCATGTTAGATATATATATCTTTTACTCAATGTTAAGTTAAGGAAAACACTTAACCATTTGAAAGAACCTCTTTCCGTACATTGAAATTATCTCCTTCAAAATCAACGTTTGAACCTTTCGAAATCGTTTTTCAAACCTTTTGAACTCATTCAAAGCAGCCCTTACGGAAGCTATAAACTTTAGACATCCTTCTTTAAAATATCTTTAAGTCATTGCCTTAGAAAAACTTTGGAAAACCTTCCTCTGTAAAGTTTTCGAAAACATCTAATAAACCTTTCGAAACAGATCAATGAATAAACCCTTCGAATACATAAAACCTTTTAAAACATAAACCCTTCGTGGGTTCAACTTAAAAAATTCCAAAAACCTTCTTTAAAACCTTTCGCTTTATTAAAACAACCATTCGAAAGCCTTGGATTATATTTTATAAACAAAGGTAAACCACCTAAGATGGAAGCTTCCTTCCGAAAGCATTGGAGAAATGACTTGTTTAAAAACAGGAAAACCTTTCGACTGGGTCGGTAGGTTCAAAGCAAAATCTTTTATAAAAGCGGTAGAAACCCTTCCACTACGTTGGAAGGTTTCAAAACAAAGTAATGGAAGAAGAAGGAACAACCTAGCGACTACGTCGGAAGGTTTAAAGTCTTTCTTTTAAATAATTTGACCTGGTCGGAAGTGACCAAGTCAGAAGCTCAAGTTCGAAAACAAAGCAGGCGAAAGCTTTTCACTTATGAAACGATTATATTCCAACCTCTTAGGCCATCAACCTTTCGGCTTAGAACATTTTGGCTATATTCAATTCATTACATACCAATTACTTGATACTGTATGCATTGAAATTTGACCCTTTTGAAAGCTAACCTTTCGACTGAGACGAAAGGTCTACGGCAAAAGGTAAACTGCCGTATAGGCTGAAACATGGAAAAAGTGTGATTTTTGTTTTTAAACTTAAAAGGAAACTTTTCAACTAACCTGCCTTTGTTTGTCAAATTTTCATTGGTCAATAAAATATTTTTGAGAAATGTGCTGCTGCTACTACTAAAATTTATAAGTCACTTTATTTTGCAAAATGCCCCTTCTTCTCAAAATTTATAAAACATTTAAGTCTCATACCATAAATAATTTTATATATCTCTCAAATGACTTAGGAAAATTCTAGAAAAAAATCCCAAAAAATCTATTTTAATATATTTCCTAACATATTAAAATCTCAAACCCAAACAATTATTATTCTAGTCAAAAATAATTTATAACCCAATAAACAATTTTCTTCATTCGAAAATTTATATAAAATCCATAACAAATCGGAAAATTATGAAAATCAAAGTCCATCTCTAGAATATTATTCCAGACCTATATCTAAATTTCCATGGTATTCGGATATCATTAAATAGGTTTTCATGTTAAACATCTCATAAAACACGAATAAACATATATAATTTCACCAACTATATATATATATATACACACAAATATATATATATATATATGAACATGAAACATGGCAACGATATGGGAAAAACATTTCAGATCTAATCACAAAGCCGAAAACTAAAAAAAATTAGGAATGTAGTAATTATTCACCTTAGCTTTGAGATTATAGATGAGATTTTTGAGTGTTGAGTTAGTTGATTTCTTCTCTTCTCCTGAACCTTAGTTTTGCTTCTTCTCTTGAGAATGAGAAATGGTGGCCGATCTTAGCAATTTAGTTTTTTTTAGTGAAATGAGAATGAATGAACTTGAGCTACCATCTCATAAGGGTTTAGGGTATAAGGTTTTACTATTTCTCATAATGCCCTTCTCATTTCCTAACACGGTTATTTCATTTTAATTAACCCACTTAACATGGCATGACTACCTTTAACTAATCAAATCTCAACCTATTAATCTTCATATTATTTAATTTAATCTAACTAATTAAATGTCCTAAATAAGGTTATAAAAATATGGGGTGTTACAGACTCCCCATCTTAAAGAATTTCATCCTAGAAATTACGATAAGGCACATAACCAAACAATCAAAGGTGAAACATACCATCAAATAAATCAGGGTAAGAGTCTCTAATTCTGCTCTCCACTTCCCAAGTACAGTCTCTAGCAACGATACTTCATTGAAACTTTACTAACTTGACTGTCTTATTCCTCAATTTCTTCTCATCTCTAGCCACAATCTGACTTGGCTTCCTAACTATAGTCAAATCCGATTCTACTACTAAGTCTTCTAATACCGTAGGTTCTATAGTATTATCTGGTTTTCTAACACATTTCTTAAGATGAGAAATATGGAAAACATTATGGACTCTAATCAAACTACTGGTAACTGCACTTTATAAGCAAGTTTCCCAATCCTCTCAATAATACAAAATGGACCAATGAACCTAGGTGCTAACTTCCCTGATTTCCCAAATCTAATTACACCTTTCATCGATGAAACCTTAATAAACACACAATCTCCGACGGAAAATTCCAAATCCTTCTTTCTTCCATCTGCATAAATTTTCTGCCTAGATTGAGCCTCCTTCATCCTAACACGAATCAACTCAATCTTCTTAGCAGCTTCCTTCACTAAATCCGAACCAAGAACTAATATATCCTCGGTCTCCATCCAACATACAGGAGACTTGCAAGGTCTTCCATACAATGCTTCAAACAGTGCCATCCCAATATTAGATTGATAACTATTGTTATACGAGAACTCAACTAGCGAAGATGGTCTTCCCATGATCCCTTGAAATCCAATATACAAGCTCTTAACTAATCTTCCAAGATTTTTTTTAACTCTTTCTGTTTGCCCGTCAGTCTGTGGATGGTAAGCGGTACTCATGTTGAGCTTGGTTCCTAATGCTTCCTGTAGACTTCTCTAGAACTCACTAGTAAATAAAGAATCTCTATCACCGACAATACTACTATGAATCCCATGTAGCGTAACTACGTTATTCATAAATAACTTCGCCAGATTAGGAGCCTTCCTAGATGACTTTACCGGAATACAATAGGCACTCTTAGTCAGTCTATCAACTATGACCCATATGCTTTCATTTTCTCTACTAGATCTTGGCAACCCATCAATAATATCCACAGTGATTGAATCCCATTTCCATAATGTATCCTCTAAAGATTGAAGCAATCCACTCTTCTAGTGTTCATCCTTTGCCTGATGGAAATTCGAGCACTGCTTAACACACAATCCAATGTTCCATTTCATACCTTCCCAAAAGAAACTTCTCTTCATGTCCTGATACATTTTTGTTCCTCCTGGATGGATAGTGAACTTCGAACGATGGTACTCATCCAAAACCTTCTTCCTCATGTTTCCTACATTCGAAACACATAACCATCCTTTCTTTCTCAACTACCCATTTTGGTCAAGATTGAAATCCTTTGGATCATCACTCTCCATTCCTTCCTTCAACCTTCTGATCCGCTCAGCCAATACTGGATCCTCCTCTTGCTTAGAAGCTATCTTCTCAATCATTACCGGTCCGATTTCTAAACAAGACAATACAATACCTCTTGCACTCGATCCTACCTCGGACCTAAACTGCACGTTACAAGCGGATAATTCCGCCAAGTCTTTCGACATAGTGATCATAGCCAATACTGCATTCTGATGTTTCCGACTAAGTGCATCTGCTACCTTGTTTCCTTTCCCGGGTGTGTACTCAATTCTAAAATCATAGGTAGAAATGACTCCAACCATCTCTGCTGTCTCATATTCAGCACCTTCTGAGAGAAAAAATAATTCAACGACTTATGATCAGTATATAATCCAAATCGCTCTTCCAAAAGATAATACCTCCATACCTTTAAAGCAAATATAACGGCAACTAACTCCAAGGCATGCGTTGGATACCTAATCTCATGTGGTCTGAGCTGTCTAGAAGCATAAGAAATTACTTTACCCCTTTACATCAATACAACTCCCAATCCAGTTCCACATGCATCTGTATAAACCACTAAATCCTGATTCCCCTCTGGAACCACTAAAATCGGTGCACGGGTCAATAACTATTTCAAGCTCTGGAATGCTTCTTCACACTTATTAGTCCACATGAACTTCACCTCCTTTCGCGTAAGCTTAGTCCTCTGTTCTTCTACGTGTGAAATATCTTTTATAAATCACTGATAATACCCAGCCAATCCAAGGAAATTCTTTATCTCGTTCACCGTCTTGGGTCTCTTCCAATTGTTCACCGCTTTAATCTTAGTTGGATCTACAGACAACCCTTTCTCAGAGATGACATGCCAAAGGAACTTCACTTTCTTCTTCCAAAAATGACACTTCATAAACTTAGCCTTCAGCTGATGCTCCCTCGATGTCTCGAGCACGACTCTAAGATGAACTTCATGCTCCTTCTCATCCTTAGAGTATATCAAAACGTCATTGATGAAAACCAACACAGACCTATCCAAATGCTCTCAAAAAATTCTATTCATCGAATCCACAAAGAATATCGGTGCATTAATTAGTCCGAACGGCATAACTAACCATTCGTATGATCCATATCTCGTTCTAGACACTGTCAAAGGAATGTTATCCTCTGCCACTCTAAGCTGATGAAATCCTGTTGCCAAATATAGCTTAGAGAATATCTTTTCTTCACTCAACTGATCGAAAAAGTCATCAATTCTGGATAATGGATATCGATTCTTTATCATCTTCTCATTGAACTTACGATAATCGATACATAGCCTTAACGATCCATCCGGCTTCTTAGCAAATACAACAACAGCTCCCTGTGGAGAACTACTCGACCTAATAAAACTCTTGCCTTCCAAATCTACCAAATGCACCTTTAACTCTTTCATCTCTATAGGTTCCATCCTACTCGGCGGTCTACTCACCAGTTCAGCTTCAGGCAACAAATCAATCCGAAACTCAATTGCTCGTTTTAGTGGTAGTCCAATGACTAGCTCAAACACATTGGCCAATTCTCTAACTACAAAAACTCGATGCAACTCATCCTCTAACTCCATAATACTCAATAAAGCATTCACCTCACAAGTAGGTTCTCTACGGGATAAATTATCCGATCACTATAATCCGAATGACTAAGTGAAATTTTCCTATCTTGGAAAAATATCCTAGCATCATATCTGCTCAACCAATCCATCCCTAGGATAATCCAAAATCCCACAAAGTCAAATACATATAAACAACTATCAAAGGTATGGCCTAGCAAATCATATTCTAGATGGTCACACCTCATCCCATGCGTTGCATAACCTTCTATTGGATTAGCAACCCTTAAGGAAGTAACTAAGTAAAAGGGTTCTATATTAAGTTTGTCTACCAGACATCGAGAAATGAAAGAATGGGATGCCCCATTATCAAATAACATGCTAACAGACATACCATGGATCTGCAGTGAGCCTCCTAAAATAGCTTTTCCCTTTTCCTGAGCAACTGGTTTTGCGGTTATAGGTTCCAAAGCATAAACTCGCACCTTTGCTTCCTTTGCTGGCTCTGGGCACTTGTTCATGTAATGACCCACTTGTTCCAATTAAAGCATTTGCATTCTTTTTTTCCACCAGCCTCTTTTCCTTTTCCCTTGCTGGCTCGACACTAACTGGCATAGTGTCCTTTCTTGTTGTAGTTGTAACAAACCACTTCAGCCTTACTTTTCTTTTATGCTCCTTCTTTATGAGTAATCTTTTTCTAGAAAATTTCCTCTTCTGGGCCAGTCCCTTCTAAGCCTCTTTCACATTCTTCCTTAAGCAAGCTAAAGCCACTTCTTGCCTCAATGCCATCTCAACAACTACATCACTGGGGTCTCTCAAGTGTGTTAAAGTAGCACTTATCGGTTCTGGCCTTAATCCACTGATGTACTTTTCATTTATACTGATAACGGTATCAACCAAGGCATACCCGTATCGGGCTAGTTCCTCAAACTTCCTTGTGTACTCCAACCGGCTCATATCCCCCAACTCCAATTCTACAAACCTCCTCACTAATGTAGCCTATACCATTACAGACATAAATCTCTCCGAAAATCTTCCCCTGAATTCCTCCCATAAAATGGTCTCTTCATCAATTCCGTCAGTGACGGTGTTCAATCAAAATAGTGCAGCTCCCTGCAGTTGCCTTGAGGCCAACCTCCTTTTCTACGCATCATTTAGTCCTAAATCAGCAAAGATCCTTTCACAATGCAGTTTCCAGTTTTCCACTTCAATCACATCCTCGGTACCAATGACCGGCTCAACTCCAAGCTTGATGTAATCTCTACTCAAGTTGGCACACTGATCGATCGCAGGAACTTCTTGAGCTCCTCCTTCCGTGGCATTACCTCCAACCACACCTGTGGCTACTCCAACTTGCACCATATTCACAAAGAACTGATCCATTTCCCCCATATTCACTTAGGGAACTCTTGCACTAGAATTTTTCAGCTTGTGCCAGACTGTGACCTCTCCTTGTGTTTGGTCGAGCATTTCCATGGGTGGTGCTGCTATCTCCTTCGATATTTACTATGCTCCTTCTTCCCTCCATATCTGTATTCAAACCTCGTGAGATATAGATGAATAACCTAATTGAGATAGGAGCCTAAAGATATAGCGTATATTTATATATATAATACAAGTATGTTATTATAGCGTTATCCCATACCTCGATCTTAACTCTAATTTTTATGCATTATGTTTTCATAAATCATTTTTTAGTTAAAGTATTTCATAAACCATGCTCTGATACAAAGCTGTAACATTCCCTATCTAGAGGCCCAAAACTAAGCGCTATAGATGATGTAGTGATCTAAAGTATTAGCTTTCAGCAACTAAATATAGGTATGTTAATGGTATCAATAATATCAGAAGCACTTGAATATGAAACAAAACACAGATTTCAAAACCACAAATTACTTCATTACATTTCCAAATAAAAATTGTTCCATATTCCCGTCACATAACCCAAATCGTTTTCCCAGGCACATATTAAATATAGTTATTACAAATTATGCCAAGAGCGGCATATGAAGATACTCCTTCGATTGATTAGAGACACAAGATCTTATTAGACACAATACATCATAACACAGCGGAAAGTCCATCAAAACATAATTAAAAGCAGCAAATCCTAAGTAGCTATCTATTGCCTCCTACATCCTCTGTTAGCTTATTCATCAACTTTCTAAAACCTGAAAAGGTCCTTAACCTCTCAACCTACTCAAATCAATTTTGAGCGCTCGAGAGTTCAAGGATAAAATATAAACTTTGAGTCAAACATAATGCCTGGTATGAATAATACTATACATCCCATTTTAATTATGTTAAGTGAGACCATGCCACTTAGCGGAACGGGTTTCCTCTCACTAACATCCATTTTAAAACATCTCTTTGCAAATCCTTTCATATAACCACATACCATTCTCCTGCATCCACAATGGTTAAACACTAAAATAAACATTATGTAAACATACATAAATATCATGTAATAATGACCTAGCTATTCAAACACTAAAGTTTAGTTTGGATAACTTTTAACCTTTGGCTGACCCGGGCCTACCAGACAATGTAATCAAAATTAACCTAAAACCTGTTAGATATTCATATTCGGTATTATCTATCCTTATCTATCTGTTTAACATTTCCGTTCTGTCCCAAACTATCTGTTAAATATCTCAATTACGGACGACCTGTCCTTAACTTACTCATCACCAGGTCTTCCTAATCCTAATGATTTTCGGGCTCACCAATAACCTATTTGTATACAACATGTATTCCTTTTTATGTGTAATCATAATTTTAGTCAACCTGTGACCAAGCCCTACACACTGGAATTTTGGAGAACAATTAGCTGGGGCACTAGCTAATGTATAGGGCGCAGCCCTGTACTAGTCTTTCTAGTTTGCTAATATCTGAGTCATTTATACTTAAGGATCCCCTCCCATAATTTTCGTTGAAAACAATTACAAAATGATTTAAACCTTTATATCAAACTTCAAACAAAGAAATGAATAAAATCTTTATACTTTACTCAAATCATATTACCATGTTAGATATATATATATATATATATATATATCTTTTACTCAAAATTTACTCGAGGAAAACGCTTAAACATTTGAAAGAACCTCTTTCCATACTTTTAAATTATCTCCTTCAAAATCAACGTTTAAACCTTTCGAAATCGTTTTTCAAACCATTCGAACTCATTCAAAGCAGCCCTTACGGAAGTTATGAATTTTAGACATCCTTCTTTAAAATCTTTTGAAGTCAATCCTTAGAAAACCTTTGGAAATCCTTCCTCTATAAACCTTTTAAAAACATCCAATGAACCTTTTGAAATAGATCAATGAACAAACCCTTCGAATACATAAAACCTTTTAAAACATAACCCTTTGAAGGCACATTGGGTTCAACTTAAAATAATCCGAAAACCTTCTTTTAAAACCTTTCGTCTTTATTAAAGCAACCTTTCGAAAACCTTGGGTTAAAAGTAGGTATACCTTTTGACTGGGTCATAAGGTTCAAAGCAAAAACCTTTTTAAAAGTGGTAGAAACCCTTTGGCTATGTCAGAAGGTTTCAAAACAAAGTAATGGCGGAAGCGGCAACAACCTATCGACTTCGTCAGAAGGTTTAAAGTCTTTCTTTTAAATAATTTGACTTGGTCGTAAGTGACCAAGTTGGGAGCTCAAATTCAAAAGCAAAGTAGGCGAAAGCTTTTCACCTATAAAACGATTGTATTCCAACCTCTTAGGCCATCAACCTTTTGGCTTAGAACCTTTCAGCGGTATTCCATTCATTACGTACTAATTACTTGATACCTTACGCATTGAACTTTGACCTTTTTGAAAGCTAACCTTTTGACAGAGACGAAAGGTTTGGGGCGGAAAGTAAACTGCCGTATGGGCTGAAATATGGAGAAAGTGTGATTTTTGTTTTTAAACTTAAAAAGGAAACTTTTCAACTAATCTGTCTTTATTTGTCAAATTTCATTGGTCAATAAAATATTTTTCAAAAATGTGATGCCGTTGTTACTGAAATTTATAAATCATTTTATTTTGCAAAATCCCCCTTCTCTTTAAAATATATAAAACATTTAAGTCCCATACCTTAATTAATTTTATATATCCCTAAAATGACATAGGAAAATTTTGAAAAAAATCTTAGAAAATCTATTTTAATATATTTCCTAACATGTTAAAATCTCAAACCCAAACAATTGTTTTTTTGGTCAAAAATAATTTATAACCCAATAAATAATTTTCTTCATTCGAAAATTCATATAAAATCCATAATAAATCGAAAAATTATGAAAATCAAAACCATTTCTAAAATATTATTCCAGACTTAAATTTAAAGTTCCAAGGTATTCGGATGTCATTAAATAGGGTTTTCATGTTAAACATCTCATAAAACACGAATAAACATATATAATTTCACCAACTATATATATGTGTATGTGTGTGTGTGTGTGCGTGTGCATCTTTAAACATCAAACATGGCAATAATATAGAAAAAATATTTCGGATCTAATCACAAAGTTGAAAACTAAAAGAATTTAGGGATGTAGTAATTATTCACCTTGACTTTTGATATTATGGATGAGATTTTTGAGTGTTGAATTAGTAGGTTTCTTCACTTCTCTTTAATCTTAGCTTTAATTCTTCTCTTGAGAATGAGAAATGGTTGTCGGCCTTAGCAATTTAGTTTTTTTAGTGAAATAAGAGTGAATGAACTTGAGTTACCATCTCATAAGGTTTTAGGGTATAAGGTTTTCTATTTTCCATAATGTCCTTCTCATTTCCTAACACATTATCTAATGTTATTTAATTTAAGTTAACCCACTTAACATGGCATGACTACCTTTAACTAATCAAATCTTAACCTATTAATCTTCATATTATTTAGTTTAATCTAACTAATTAAATGTGTAAAATAAGGTTATAAAAATATGGGGCGTTACACGTTGCCATAGCGATTGCACTGTATTGTGTGAGAGCATATTGAGCCGATGAACTGTCCCGGTGAAGTTCGAAATGTGATTTATGTGTTGTTGTGCGTTTATATGAACGTGTGTGCATAGACGTGCACAAATGAGTGCATCGACGCAAATATGGGATACGCACAAGGCAAGAAGGTAAATTCATATTTTTAAAATTCATGATTTAAAGTTTCTAGATTAAAGAGGAGTTCTTTGGATCTACAATCGCAATAGAAGAAATGATGAGTCATTTGGATCTACGGATTGAAAGTTATGAATGTTTGAAGGTAATTCCTACCCTTGACAGGAATCCAGACGTCTGACTCAGATCGGCAGATGTCTGGATAATTCTTGGGGGAAAACTGTAACGACCTGCCTTTTTGGAAAGTTTAAACCGACGATCAAATACACATGTCGATTCCAAGCCATTCAAAAGGGCAGATGGTTATTGGGGTAAATAAGAAAAGAAAAGAAAGAGAAATAAAGGAAATGAAACAACACAGAATCTCGCAGCGGAACGATAAAATATAATAGTCAAATAAACAGTTCATGAAGCTATTTACTATACTTTGACAATTATTTATACAACATTTATCAGAGTTATACATATCAACAGAACAAATAAAATAATGCAGCAGATAGCATGATGCAAGGGTAGTAATAGTAATAGTATACCAAATCTTCGTCTTCATACTCCAGAATAGATCTTCAAAAAATATGAAAAACTCAGGACTGACCCGAGCGTAATGAAAAGACAAAACACTTGAGTCAGGGCTAAAATATCCTTATGAAAGTTAAATCAATCGTAAATAAGTATGAGTGTAACGGCGTCAGAGATGTTTACGGGGTTTGACATCTCATATCCAGTGTCAACGTGCGTGCAATAACTCAAGAGATTTTACGGGATTTTCCATCTCTTAAGGATCCGTTAAACTATCTACTATGTAGTAATGTACGCTAAGTAGATAATGTCTATCAGTAATATAAAGTATCAAAATAGCGTTAAGGCGTTACCATAATCCCCCTTAACACATTTTTATAATGCCATAGTCTATACAGCACCGTAAGCCCCACCGTAAACTGGTGGTTATCAGAGGGTACCCCATAGGTATAACACAAAACATAACGTAGTGGTCGCGAATAGGATAATCAGTATGACAATGTAAATGAGGCGATACCAACTAGGATACTAGTAGTTGCGTGATCCGGACTGATGTTGAGCGTAGCTAGCAGCTACCCCAACACCGCGAAACAACACTCCCAAATCAAAGGGGTGCACCCAAATCGAATCACAAATGTAATAGATATGGTATCGAAGAAGTGTGTCCGCTAGAGGTGGCGAACCTCAATGGCCTGACGCGGCCCCTGTTTTAGTCATGTCAGGAGTCATCCAATATCGTTCTCCTTCTTCAGTCAACGCGTTCACCAAACCATCCACTTCATTCTGGATCAACACTCCGCGTATAATAGTTATTAAAGTGGTGTTCGGTATCGACAGAGAGTATGTCCATATCCGATCCCGGTCTTTGTAATAACTACGTATTATTTCACCGTTGGCTCTTTTACATTTCAAATCGATTCATAATTTATATCAAAATATCATATTCGCTTCAAAAATCAAATCCATTTCAAATATCATCGTATCTATTAAAATGTCAGATTCCGTTTCAAAAATCATTTTTCGTCTCAATATCTTATTTCGATTTTAAAATCAATTCGGATTTCAATTTAGGTTGCAACTTCATTTAACCCAATTAGTATTTAAATTCAAGATTTGAATATAAACATTTCACCTTATTGACCAGCTTAGAATTTTTAGAAAATAGCTTTAAGGATTTTAAAAGTAGTTTTAAATAATTAAGATAGTTAAAAATACTTAAAATCTTCAAATGGATTTGAAATAGATAAATTAGTTTAAAATAATTTAAATCGGGTTAAGTAGATTTAAAATAGATTAAAATAGTTTAAGTATTCAAAATGGTTTATATAACTGAGTAATTTGGAAAACAAAATAAAACAGCTTCAAAACCAAACCATTTCAATTATAACTTCCCAATTCAAAACAATTTCAATTTCCGTTCTACCGATTCAATTTCGATTTCGATTCAATCAGCGTCAATTTTGACTTCAAATTTATTCAATTTTATATTCACTTTCAATTAATTCAATTTCAATTTATATCGATTTGGAGCTTGATTTTTCAAAAATATCCATTTATAACACCTAACAAAATTATCCATCAATATTCAAGTTTAAATCCAAATTTCAAATATGGTTCAATTCCAAGCTCGATTTCAAAATATCATTTTTATATCACTTTTACTTAGTAATATTCAAAGCACGAATTAAGGTTAAATCTTTATACAAATCAATTTTCGAAATTTAGTCATATCCCGATTTTAAATTCTAGAGTCTCCACTTTAATTATTTAACAATTTCTTTTAACCAAAATTTGTTTCAACATTCCAAACTCAATTTTTTCGATAAATTCGATTTATATAAATTGATTTATATTTATAACTTTTAAATCAAAACATTTAAATAAATTTCAAATCGACGATTTTTAAAATTATTAATTTAGCCAATTCGGTGTCCGTATATAACTTTCTATCCTATGACCAAGTAATTATTTATTTCAATTAAATGTCAGGGATGAGTATATATTACTTAAACCAATCACAGTGTCATATGTATGCATAACAATATATATAAGCAAATAAACATCCAAACATTTAAATATCAACCAATAACATCCATCAAAATACATCATCCAACAGACAATACAATTCATGGCAGTTTCATAGTTATCAATGTCAGGTAATTTAATCGCAATTCAATTTTTATTTCAATTTAACTGTCAATTTAATTTTTCAACGGTTAATTCGAATGACAAGCTATATGACAATTAAATTCTATCAACAAACAACAAATAAAATTCATTACTTCAAAATATCAAATTTAACTATCCTAAAGATATTCAGTACGGTTATCAATGTTAGGTAATTTAATCGCAGTTCAATTTCAATTTTAACTGTCAATTTAATTTTCAACGGTTAGTTCAAATGTCAACCTATATGACAATTAAATTCTATCAAACAACGACTAATAAAATTCCTATCACTTCATAATATCAAATTTAACTAGCATAAACATATTTAATATGTTCTGAGCGTTATAAAACACTCACCTTGATTTTTACGATTTTAAATCAAATCGAACGACATTAAATTTAACCCAAAATTTTCTCTAGCTCCAAACGATTCCAATCCAGCTCCATCGCGTAGTGCTCGATGAAACGAAGACAACGCAACTTGTTTCGTCCAAAACGGACCTCATATGAAAGAGTTACATCATTTTAAAGTTTACACGAATTATAAATATAATAATTTTACAATTTCTTTTAAATTTTCAACCTAAATGAAATCAAGGCCATGCATTTCAGAACCCTTGGATCTGGGCTGCACTTCCTTTCTCCCATCGTTCACGTTGTTCCCAGGTTACCACACGCAACCCTAAACCCATCGGCCTCCATTTCTTCTTCAATTTTCGCGGCCATCTCTCTCCACTTGACAACGATCAGCTACCACCATTTCTTTGCCCCACTAGAGAGCCACCTTCGGCCGAAACATAGGCAAGCTCGGCCCTCTATGGACCTCGAGAAACGTGAAAGAATGACACACATACAAACGCAAATTGCCACCAATCTATAACGTTAAATCCAATCATAGCCGTTGAATATCTTCGTCTCGACGAGCCCGACATTTTTCTAGTTGAAAGTTTCTGTAAATAGTGCGTCGATTTGAAGAAAACGAGGGGGATAGAACAGCAATTATCGGCCATTGGCTATAATAGAAGCGGCGGCTGAAGATTAGGCTAAGGTTTTATTTTCTTTTGCAAAATGAAAACATGTAGGTGCTTATATAGAAAAATTTCTAAACACTATTCACCCGAATTTTCCCGAACTCCAAACGAAGCGTGTCGGTTGGCGTTTCCAAGGTTTACCCCGCGTTCCGAACACAATGGAATAGGTTTCGGAGGCTAATTTGATCATATGTGCGAGTTATGGAAATAAACGATCAAATTTAAATTAAACCGATTAAACGAATTTCTATGCGTTTTGACTCGCCCCGGACAAATGGTAAATTCGATTGACACGAAATTTGAAACCATACAATAATATAACATTACGAATAACATGAAACTGGTTTCGTCGGAATGCGAGACTGTTTGAAAAATGGCTATTTTAACTCGCCAAATTAATATTAAAACAATTTCGATGTGTTTCGAGCTGCCACGGTCAAACGAAAACTCCGATTGCTACGAAAAATTGAAATCAGATAATAACAAACTATTACGGATCCAATGGAACTAGTTTCGTCCAATTCTGAGACTGTTCGAAAATTGGCTATTTTTCAGTCGATAATTAAATATTAAAATATTCAATTTTCACAGATTTACTTTTAATTCGATTTTAAAAGTTCTACAACATCATTCTAACTTAAATATGATAAAATAAAATTTTACAAATCATTTTTAATCATATTAAACCCGTTATTCGATTATCCCTTAAATTCCAATTTTAAAAACTTATAAACTCTATTATAATTCCGATATAACTTACATTCACTTTGAAAACCAATTTGAATCCTATTAAATCAAATTTCAATTATTCACTCTATTTTCATATATTAAATTTCAATATCAAATTAATCATATCAAATTCGGAATTTAATTATTCAAACATTTGTATTATTAAATTTAAACAATTTTGATTATTCTTAAATCACTATCTTTTGAAATATTCAAAACGAACTTAAAAATTTAACTTTTGAAACGAATTAAAATTATAGAACAACCATTCCCATTATACGGTTATTCAATTCCCATTATTAAATTATTCAATAAATTCCAAGTATTAAATTTAAACAATTTCGATTATCCAATAATTCATAATCTTTTGAAATATTGAAATTGAACTTATAAGATTCAACTTTTAAAACAAATTCACAATTTAGAACACTATTTTCATTTTTACAGTTATTCAATTATTCAATAAGTTTTAATTATTTAATTTAAATAATTTACCCGATCAATATTCAATATTTGATTTTAAATAGATTTTACTTATCAATCAATTACTATATTATACCCAATGAATTCAACATTTATTATCCTATTCAACTATTGATTGTAAAGGCATTCGCTAAGTAGCATTTTTTTCATTACTTGGATAATTATTGTCGTAATTCATTCCAGTTATTATTATTCCAAATGAATTATAAATTTTTTTCTAACATTAAATCACGAAATCTTATTAAATTAGCTATTTTAATTATCGAAAATTTACAGGTCATTACACTCTCCCCTACTCAAAACTTTTCGTCCCCGAAAAGGAAAAAGATGGGAAAAGGAACTAAGTATAGAATTCAACATTAGATATATTTTATTCAAAGTTACCTACTTATAAAACTATGAAATTCCATCTATAAAGTCATACTACGCTTCCACTAAGTTACTCCGAACGGCTTTCTAACTTTTAAAAGTTAGTTATCAAAACAAGTTATAAAAAAAATTAAAAACTTGAAAAAATTTCTAACACCCGGATTTTACGAAAAATTTCGACAGAGTCTCCTTTGCGCGGCTCGATCGGAAAAAAAATGATAGTATATATATCACAAATATACATCTCATCAAGTGATGAGGCATCCCGCAGGGAAAAAGTGTAAAAGTACGGTATGTAATCCGAGATATGTACCTTATATATTATTAGCGAGCATACACGGCTAATATAGCGCGAAAGCGAGCTCCAAATGCGAAGCAAGCGTAATCCGCACCTACTAAACACTCAACAAACCATGAGAAACATGCATATATGAAAATAATATCAATATACACAATATAGCAACATAACAACTACATGTGCCAACATAGCAAATGCAACAAAACAACAAATGCATCCACCAAATCAATTATCATCCAACAAATCCATAACCAATCAATATAAATTCACTTCTCATTAATATTTATTGACTTGGTTTTCAATTTTAATCACATTTGTTTCATTAATGTTGGATTTTACTAACATTCATTCTCAATTCAATTAGTTAACATTCACTAGTTTATATTTACATTAGTTCACTTCCAATTTGAATCAAATTAAATTCTATTCAAATTCATTTAACTTCCAATTTGATTTCAATGATTTATAGCTTTCAATTTCATTAATACTTAATGAATTATATACAATCAACTAACAATCATATAACAACCACATCATACCCAACATAACCAAATTATTAATTTTACATTCAATTTGGTTTATCTCTTTTATATATATATCCTGTTATATAATTTTAAAAGAATCATTTTATATTCGGCATCTTAAATTTCCAATATTAACTTTAATTAAGTCCGTAAGCCGTACATATATCATCCGTGAGCAATATCAAATCTAATCGCTTATTCGATCACACAATTTCACTTCCAACTTGTATCGTTCGCCCGACTCTCTAGTGCGGACTCAGATTTGGTTCCTTGATTGGAAATTGTTACTCTCCTTGCATAGCCATATACTATGATAAAGAATTCCAGAATCAAATTAAAAATCCATATCCAGGCTTCGCCGTCGAAAATCGAGTGAAAAATCCTAACTTGGATCGATATAAATTATCTCGAAATTTTGTGCTCGAATTTGGATCAAATAGTTATGCGAATAAAATAATATACGTACAATCTCACGTATTATCTTCCAATGGATTTCTATCCAATTTATCTATACTAAATCATTTTATTATCTTCTATTTTTTGTCCACTTAATTACTCACAATCCATTATTCAGTTAGTATATTCATTTCTTTACATAGCATATTCTTTAACATTATCTTTTCTTAAACATCATATCAAAGAATTTGCTTACTCAAGTTCATTTTAAACATTCTATATAATTTAATTAAACTCAATATCTTTTCCCAATTGATTCTTAGCTATAAGAAATTCCTTTTTTACATTTGTTGCATTTTCATAATTTCAGTTAATTACGAATTCATTTGTGGAAAATTTTATTAACCGACACTTTAGTTTATTAATCATCCTATAAAAGTCTAACCTCTCATAAATGACTTTTCTTAGTTTACAGTTATCTTAAAGGTTACAAATTCAACTATTTTTTTCTATGCAATTTATATTTGTTTTCTATAACCAATTTACAAAAGATATTATACAATTCATTTGTCTTCTTTCTTAAGTTCACTTACTTGTTCCTTTTATCCATTCATCATTTCATGTTATATTTAAGTATATATAATTTTTATCATAATCAAAATTTTCCATTTATATACATTTTAATTCCCTTTTGAGTTTTCCTTAATTGTATACTTCAATTACTTTCAAGTTCTGTTTATTTATACAATATCTCATTACATATCTAAAACATCATTTTAACTTTTAACATTTGGTAAGTCTTGTTATATGTTATCAGAATGTAATTTTGGTATTATACAAATTTATAGAATTTCATTTTACTTAATTAGAATGTTCACAAATTTAATTTGTTTAAATCCTCTTTACCTTTCAACTTTAAAGTTTTCCCAAAACAATAAGCTTAGATATCTTAATCATCTTATTTTACAAATTCTGGTTATTCACATTTCATTCAAATAATTTGAAAATTACTAATTAACATAACTTAGAAATTTAAATGCCCGATTCTTTTCAATCGTTTGAAATAAACATATAAACTTATATCTTTAACATATATCAAATCTTACCTTTGGAGTTTAAACCAAAACCCATTTACCCAAAATAATTTCGAAGAAAAGAAAAGCTTCTTAGAAGTCTTCCCCACTTTGAGACTCGAAAATGAACGTCGATGATGCTGCGCAGTCATCACCGAAATTATTTTCCAGTGACATAAGAGAGGGGTACTGCATTCATTCCTTCTTAAAATCCTTTCAAAATATTTCTCATAAATATTTTCCAACTAATATTACTATATATTTCTTCAAAACTTTGAGAACCATTTTCCAAAATCTCCGGGTCTTAAATTCAATATTTTCCAATTTAAATCTATTTTAATTTATAAGTCACCTTTATAAAATATTCTTATAGGATTTTTTTTCTTAAAACATTCCACAAGTTGTTTTATTATTGTTTATTTTCAACAAGCCTTATTTATTAAAACACAATATCCAATTAATGATAACGATCAATATTATCGTTTCCAACAACAAAATAAGCTAGATAAATCACAATAAATTTTGAAATAAATTCTTTATATACAAAATATAATTAGGGCAAAATTATTTCATTTACCCAATTTCAAAACAATACTATGTCGAATTGTTCTGTTCGAGTCTTTAGAGATCCCTATCAATGACGTTAATTACTCGAATTGACCAGAATCTATAAGCCACTCAACAAATCAACCGACACAATATAAAACATTTTATATCACTAACAAATACGCTCCCTCATATGTTACACTCGACGACTCATCATAGGGTATTACTATCCTATTTATAAAGATTCAGACCCCACAAAGCTAAGGTTATCGCTAAACCAAAGCTCTGATACCAACTGTAACGATCCGCCTTTTTGGACAGTTTAAACCGACGATCAAATACACATGTCGATTCCAAACCATTCAAAAGGGCAGATGGTTATTGGGGTAAATAAGAAAAGAAAAGAAAGAGAAATAAAGGAAATGAAACAACACAGAATCTCGTAGCGGAACGACAAAATATAATAGTCAAATAAACAGTTCATGAAGCCGTTTACTATACTTTGACAATTATTTATACAACATTTATCAGAGTTACACATATACAACAAAACAAATAAAATAATGCAGCAGATAGCATGATGCAAAGGTAGTAATAGTAATAGTATACCAAATCTTCGTCTTCATCCTCCAGAATAGAACTTCAAAAAATCTGAAAAACTCAGGACTGACCCGAGCGTAATGAAAAGTCAAAACACTCGAGTCAGGACTAAAATATCCTTATGAAAGTTAAATCAATCGTAAATAAATATGAGTGTAACGGCGTCAGAGATGTTTACGGGATTTGACATCTCAAATCCAGTGTCAACGTGCGTGCAATAACTCAAGAGATGTTAAGGGATTTTCCATCTCTTAAGGATCCGTTAAACTATCTACTATGTAGTAATGTACGCTAAGTAGATAATGCCTATCAGTAATATAAAGTATCAAAATAGCGTTAAGGCATTACCATAATCCCCCTTAACACATTTTTATAATGCCATAGTCTATACAGCACATAAGCCCCACCGTAAACTGGTGGTTATCAGAGGGTACCCCATAGGTATAACACAAAATATAACGTAGTGGTCGCGAATAGGATAATCAGTATGACAAGGTACATGAGGCGATACCAACTAGGATACTAGTAGTTGCGTGATCCGGACTGATGTTGAGCATAGCTAGCAGCTACCCCAATACCGCGAAACAACACTCCCAAATCAAAGGGGTGCACCCAAATCGAATCACAAATGTAATAGATATGGTATCGAAGAAGTGTGTCCGCTGGAGGTGGCGAACCTCAATGGCCCGATGCGGCTCCTGTTTTAGTCATGTCAGGGGTCATCCAATATCGTTCTCTTTCTTCAGTCAACACGTTCACCAAACCATCCACTTCATTCTGGATCAACACTCCGCTTATAATAGTTATTAAAGTGGTGTTCGGTATCGACAGAGAGTATGTCCATATCCGATCCCGGTCTCTTTAATAACTACGTATTATTTCACCGTTCGCTCTTTTACATTTCAAATCGATTCATAATTTATATCAAAATATCATGTTCGCTTCAAAAATCAAATCCATTTCAAATATCATCGTATCTATTAAAATGTCAGATTCCGTTATAAAAATCATTTTTCGTCTCAATATCTTATTTCGATTTCAAAATCAATTCGGATTTCAATTTAGTTTGCAACTTCATTTAACCCAATTCGTATTTAAATTCAAGATTTAAATATAAACATTTCACCTTATTGACCAGCTTAGAATTTTTAGAAAATAGTTTTAAGGAGTTTAAAAGTAGTTTTAAATAATTAAGATAATTAAAAATACTTAAAATCTTAAAATGGATTTGAAATTGATAAATTAGTTTAAAATAATATAAATCGGGTTAAGTAGATTTAAAATAGATTAAAATAGTTTAAGTATTCAAAATGGTTTATATAACTGAGTAATTTGGAAAACAAAATAAAACAACTTCAAAATCAAACCATTTCAATTATAACTTCCCAATTCAAAACAATTTCAATTTCCGTTCTACCGATTCAATTTCGATTTCGATTCAATCAACGTCAACTTTGACTTCAAATTTATTCAATTTTATATTCACTTTCTATTAATTCAATTTCAATTTATATCGATTTGGAGCTTGATTTTTCAAAATTATCCATTTATAGCACTTAACAAAATTATCCATCAATATTCAAGTTTAAATCCAAATTTCAAATATGGTTCAATTCCAAGCTCGATTTCAAAATATCATTTTTATATCACTTTTACATAGTAATATTCAAAGCTCGAATTAAGGTTAATTCTTTATACAAATCAATTTTCGAAATTTAGTCATATCCCGATTTTAAATTCTAGAGTCTCCACTTTAATTATTTAACAATTTCTTTTAACCAAAATTTGTTTCAACATTCCAAACTCAATTTTTTCGATAAATTCGATTTCTATAAATTGATTTCTATTTATAACTTTTAAATCAAAACATTTAAATAAATTTCAAATCGACGATTTTTAAAATTATTAATTTAGCCAATTTGGTGTCCGTATATAATTTTCTATCCTATGGCCAAGTAATTATTTATTTCAATTAAATGTCAGGGATGAGTATATATTATTTAAACCAATCACAGTGTCATATGTATGCATAACAGTATATATAAGCAAATAAACATCCAAACATTTAAATATCAACCAATAACATCCATCAAAATACATCATCCAACAGACAATACAATTCATGGCAGTTTCATAGTTATCAATGTCAGGTAATTTAATCGCAATTCAATCGTTATTTCAATTTAACTGTCAATTTAATTTTTCAACGGTTAATTCAAATGACAAGCTATATGACAGTTAAATTCTAACAAACAACGACAAATAAAATTCATCACTTCAAAATATCAAATTTAACTAGCATAAAGATATTCAGTAGGCTATCAATGTCAGGTAATTTAATCGCAATTCAATTTCAATTTCAATTTTAACTTTCAATTTAATTTTCAACGGTTAGTTCAAATGACAACCTATATGACAATTAAATTCTATCAAACAACAACTAATAAAATTTCTATCACTTCATAATATCAAATTTAACTAGCATAAAGATATTTAATACGTTGTGAGCGTTATAAAACACTCACCTTGATTTTTACGATTTTAAATCAAATCGAACGACGTTCGATTTAACCCAAAATTTTCTCTAGCTCCAAACAATTCCATCCACCTCCATCGCGTAGTGATCGACGAAACGAAGACAACACAACTCGTTTCGTCCAAAACGGACCTCGTATGAAAGAGTTACATCATTTTAAAGTTTACACGAATTATAAATATAATATTTTACAATTTCTTTTAAATTTTCAACCTAAATGAAATCAAGGCCATGCATTTCAGAACCCTTGGATCTGGGCCGCACTTCCTTTCTCCCATCGTTCACGTTCTTCCTAGGTTACCATACGCAACCCTAAACCCAGCGGCCTCCACTTCTTCTTCAATTTTCGCGGCCATCTCTCTCCACTTGACAACGATCAACTACCACCATTTCTTTGCCCCACTAGAGAGCCACCTTCGGCCGAAACATAGGCAAGCTCGGCCCCCTATGGACCTCGAGAAACGTGAATGAACGACACGCGTACAAACGCAAATTGCCGCCAATCTATAACGTTAAATCCAATCATAGCCGTTGAATATCTTCGTCTCGACGAGCCCGACATTTTTCTAGTTGAAAGTTTCTATAAATAGTGCGTCGATTTGAAGAAAACGTGGGGGATAGAACAGAAATTATCGGCCATTGGTTATAATAGAAGCGGCGGCTGAAAATTAGGCTAGGGTTTTATTTTCTTTTGCAAAATGAAAACATGTAGGTGCTTATATAGAAAAATTTCAAAACACTATTCACCCGAATTTTCCCGAACTCCAAACGAAGCGTTCCAGTTGGCGTTTCTAAGGTTTACCCCGCGTTCCGAACACAATGGAATAGGTTTCGAAGGCTAATTCAATCATATGTGCGAGTTACGGAAATAAACGATCAAATTTAAATTAAACCGATTAAACGAATTTCTATGCGTTTTGGCTCGCCCCGGACAAGCGGTAAATCCGATTGACACGAAATTTGAAACCATACAATAATATAACATTACGGATCAAATGAAACTGGTTTCGTCGAAATCCGAGACTGTTTGAAAAATGGCTATTTTAACTCGCCAAATTAATATTAAAACAATTTCGATGCTTTTCGAGCTGCGACGGTCAAACGAAAACTCCGATTGCTACGAAAATTGAAATCCGATAATAACAAACTATTATGGATCCAATGGAACTAGTTTCGTCAAATTCTGAGACTGTTCGAAAATTGGCTATTTTTCAGTCGATAATTAAATATTAAAATATTCAATTTTCACAGATTTACTTTTAATTCGATTTTAAACGTTCTACAACATTATTCTAACTTAAATATGATAAAATAAAATTTTGAAAATCATTTTTAATCATATTAAACTCATTATTCGATTATCCCTTAAATTCCAATTTTAAAAACTTATTAACTCTATTATAATCCCGATATAACTTACATTCACTTTGGAAACCAATTTGAATCCTATTAAATCAAATTTCAATTATTCAATCTATTTTCATATATTAAATTTCAATATCAAATTAATCATATCAAATTCGAAATTTAATTATTCAAACATTTGTATTATTAAATTTAAACAATTTTGATTATTCTTAAATCACTATCTTTTGAAATATTCAAAACGAACTTAAAAATTTAACTTTTGAAACGAATTAAAATTATAGAACAACCATTCCCATTATATGGTTATCCAATTCACATTATTAAATTATTCAGTAAATTCCAAGTATTAAATTTAAACAATTTCGATTATCCAATAATTCATTATCTTTTGAAATATTGAAATTGAACTTATAAGATTCAACTTTTAAAACCAATTCACAATTTAGAACACTATTTTCATTTTTACAGTTATTCAATTATTCAATAAATTTTAAATATTTAATTTAAACAATTTACCTGATCAATATTCAATATTTGGTTTTAAATTGATTTTACTTATCAATCAATTACTCTATTATACCCAATGAATTCAACATTTATTATCCTATTCAACTATTGATTGTAAAGGCATTCACTAAGTAGCATTTTTTTCATTACTTGGATAATTATTGTTGCAATTCATTCCAGTTATTATTATTCCAAACGAATTATAAATTTTTTTCTAACATTAAATCACGAAATCTTATTAAATTAGCTATTTTAATTATCGAAAATTTACAGGTCGTTACAAAAACAGATAAGAATTATTGCATTTTCAATGGGTTCTAGACATCTAAAACTAAATTTAGGTATCTAAAATTAATTTAGATGTCTGAATTACGATTTAGACATCAAAAAACCCACTGTTCGAATTTTATTGATCGATCAATCAAAATTTCGAAGTGCGGTATCTTTCACATACGAATTTGGATTGAGGCATGGTTTGGACCAGTTTTCACCATTTTCAAGGGCTACAACTTTTGAGGTTTTGGTATATTTTAGAGTACTTTGATTTCATGGTCCACGTGAGACCCACCCCGTCACGTATTCCAAAAACTATTTCCGTTTTAATCTTTCATGTGTACTTTTATTGTACTTTACGTACTGTGCCTTTTTATGTACCACTATGTGTGTACATAGTATGACTACTTATCTTGTAATTTCCATCTTATATGTTGCTTTTTGGTATGATGTGCACATTTACCGCAACTCTGTGCATGCAAATAGTGGATTTTGTAGTGATTTTCATATACTACTTTGCCTAGTTTTGTCATGGTTGCCAAAATTCTTCGTTTGACCTAACGAAACTGTGGTGTATCTTAGCTTAGATTGTCTAGATTGCACATTTGTGTATGTATGCCCCTTACTCCACAGAGCTGGTTACTCAGAACTCAGGTTCAAGCAATTGATTAGAGACCGGTTGTTTTGGGTAACTCACTTGGTTGCCCCCTGTATGGGTTATGTAGTAAGCTCTTATCTTCACGAATCAGTTATTTTGACCCTTCATTCTGAGTGTTCCATTCCTTGCTAGAATTCCTCCAAGTGTAGAGTTGAGATCTTGTACGCATATCAGTTTCTGTCTTTGGAAACTTTCAAACAGCCCATGTACCTGCATTTTATTCCGATATTGCAATTAATTTGGCGGCTTGGTCTTCCATGATATTGCCGAAGCAATGCCGACTTCTATTAATCTCGTGATAGGAAATTTTCCCAACGTTGGCAAAGCAATGTTGGTAATTAGGAAATATAGATGAGCTCTTGGTGTTAACGGGATAACATCAATTACCAGAGGACAAAAGAACTTCCCGGTACTGCATGGGAAACATCAGTACTTGTGAAATTTCGAATCGATTTCTCATTAATTTGGCAGTTTAGGTGTCTATACTCCCAGTCCAAAGTTCGGGGAGTATTTTCCCAATTGAGCGCGACGTATGTGGGTCGTGTACTTGAATGCGATTCTATTGGTTCAAGCAGCGCCGTACGACTTACGGAAGCACACTGGAGTTTGCTTGGAAGAGCTCGATTCCATCTGCTCGAGAAGTGAAGAAATGGTGCGTACCTGAACACGGTTCCTTCCATTCAAGCAGCGGAGGAATGGAGCGTACTTGAACATAGTTCCATCGGTTCAAGCAGCGAAGTGTGAATTGTGGGTGTGAAGATTTAGGCGTTCCCAACGCTGTTGGAGCAACCCAATTCTCAGAAGGCAGGGATCGATTTTCACCATCCATCTAGCAATTGAATCGATTTTACCATCGACTCGGCGGTTTTCTTACATGAACATAGTTTCATTAGTTCAAGAAGTGAAATATTTATTGATAGGACGAAAAGAATGCCCAGTCCTGCGTATTTATGATGTTCCTAATGTCCTTGGGTGTGTTATTTAAGAAAATAGGCAATACAAAAATTAGTATTAAATAAAGTAGTTCCACAGTGAATCGATGTTCCAAGCATGGTGAATAAGAATACCGTCAGCCGTTGTCAGCTTGAAAGTTCCATCTCCAAATTTATGCCCGATCACATAGGGTCCTCCCTAGTTCGGATCAAGCACTCCCATACCTTGGAAGCTCTGATTTAGGACAAGATCTCCCACTTTGTAGGTGTGGTTATGAACTTTAGTGTTGAAGTGTCGTGCTGCCCTCCTTTGGTGAGTAGTGGTCCTTAGTTCTTCTTCCTCCCGCTTCTGATCGATCTGGTCAAGTGATTCGTGCAGAAGCTACTCATTTTCATTTTGATTAAAGTTTCCTATCCGATGAGAGGAGACTTCCAGTTCCACTAGGATCATCACTTTTGAACCATATGCCAAGGCCAATGGTGAGTCCTTAGTCACAGATTTATTTGTTGTTTAATAAGCCCATAGTGCAAGAGGAAGTTCATATATCTAGTTTTCTTTAGCTTTTTTTAGCCGCTTCTTAATGCTGGATTTGATGATTTTATTCACTACTTCAACTCGGCCATTTGCTTGCGGGTGCGCTACCGTGGAAATATTCTTCTCGATCTGATAACCCTTGCAAAAGTCCTTAAATTCTACACTCTCGAACTGAGTTCCATTGTCCGTGATGATTTTCTATGGTAATCCATACATGCAAATAATGCTTTTCATTATGAAGTTAATTACTTTTTTAGTGGTAACGGCAGCAAGCGGTTTCGCTTTAATCCATTTGGTCAAGCAAACAACTTCAACAATAAAATATTTGGCTCCTTCTTCTACTATTATAGTAATATAATTAAATCGATTCCCCAGATCGCAAAACGCCATGGGATGACTATTTGTGTAAGTTTCGAGGAATGGAGTTCTCGAGATCTTTAAAAATATCTAGCACCAATCGCAATACAGTGTAGTCTGCTACATTTCGATTGATTGTAAGGTAGAAATACCAGTAACATTTAACCTTCTTTACCAGTGTCTGCCACCCAGTATGGTCATTACACCAACCTTCGTTGACTTCCATTAGAATCTTCTTGGCTTCCTCTTTGGTTACGCACCTTCGTAGGGGGTGGAGATGCCTCTCCTATATAGCACTCCATCTTGTAGCATGAAGTATGGTGTCTTTCGAAGAAGCTTCTTTTGTTCATTCTAGTTTCTATGGAGTATTCCTTTGAGAAGATAATCCTTTATCGGCATCATCCATGATTCTTTCTCTTCAGCAGTCCCAAGAACCCAATCTATATCCATCTTATCTATTCTTGGAGCTGTTAATACTTTAACTGGAACCAATCAATTTGATTGTGCATCTTCGAAACTAGCCAGCTTAGCTAAGTAATCAGCATTTACATTCTGTTCCCTGAGGATATGGGTTATCGCATAGTTTTCAACGTCGTTGAGAAATTCCTATGCTTTTGACAAGTAGGGAGCGAGATTTTCCACTTTAGATTTGTATTTCCTCTTTACCTAACAAACCACTAGCCGAGAGTCGTTATAGATATGCAAGCTTTAATTCCTAGTTCCTTCACAATTTTAATCCTACTATTAATGCCTCGTACTCTGCCTCATTGTTAGTAGCTGGGAACTCAAGTCTTGAGGTGTAGCAGATCGATCGTCCTTCAGAAGTCTCAAGCATAACTCCCGCTCCCGAGAAGAATTATTTTGATGTGCCACCGACAAACAGCTTCCGCCGTGATACCACTTCCATTGTCTCCTACTCTTCTCTATCTCTAATGGTGAATGCCATGACGAAATCAACAACCCTTGTTTGTTAATTGCCCTCCGAGGATGATAAGTCACTACTAGCTCAATTCAATATTCCACTTCAGAAATCACCCTGAAGTTTCAGGTCGATAAAATATTTATTTCAAAGGTTGATCCATCAACATTTTGATTGGATGAGCTTGAAAGTATAGTCATAAATACCTCAATGATATCAGTAAGCAATATACCAATTTTTCAAATTTGGATAGTTCCATTCAATTCAAGTGAAGCGTTTGCTAATGTAGTAGATGGGCCGTTGAATTCTGGATTCCTCTCGTATAAGTGCTATACTCAAAGCATGATGGAACACTGCCAAGAAAATAAACAAGTCTTCTCTTTCCACCAGCTTGGATAGGACTGGTGGAGTCTCCATGTGTCGTAGTAGTTCTTCAAAAGCCGTTTGACAATCCTGATTCCACTCGAAGTTCTTCTTACCTTTCTTTAGTACGTTGAAGAATGGTATACACTTATTTGTCGCTTTAGAAATGAATCGACTTAATGATGTGATTTTCCAATTCAAGTACTACAATTTTTTCTTTGTTGAGGAAGTTGTGGCATTCCATAAGGCGGCTATCTGTTCTAGATTAGCTTCGATGCCCCTAACATTTATAATAAATCCAAGGAATTTTCTGGAAGCTATGCCAAAAGACCACTTCAGTGATTTAGTTTCATCCCGTATTTCCAAAGGATTTCCAACATCTCCGAGAGATCATCTAACTTATTTCCAAACACCCACGACTTCATAAACATGTTGTCCACATATATCTCCATCGTCCATTCGGTATGATTCTTTAACAGTGCATTCACTAAACTTTGGTGAGTAGCACTAGCATTCTTCAAACCAAACGACAACATGTGATAACAGTGCAGTAATGAAGCTGGTGTTCTCCTGATCAGACTCATACATTATAATCTTGTTGTATCTTGAGTAGGCATCTATAAATGAGAGCAGCTCGTGTCATGCGGTTCCATCAACTAACTGGTCAATTCCGGGTAGTGGAAAGTTATCCTTCGGGCAAGCTTCGTAAGTCTGAGTTATCAACACAAGTTGGTTCTGTCCACCATTACCGTTTGATTTCTTGATTAGTACAGTGTTTGATACCCACTTCAGGATGTGTTGCTTCACGGGTAAACCCATTGGACAACAACTTATCAAATTCCTTCAATGTGGCGAATCGTTCCGAACCAAGACTGCATCTCTTCTGCCTTACTGGTGCGAATTTGGAACCGATATTAAGTACGTGACATGCTATCTTCAGTAATATCCAAAACAGATCAGAATGCATCCAAGGGAACACATCCAAATTGGCACGAAAGAAATTTTATCATTTCATTTTGCATGTTGACTATAAAATATGAACAGATCTTCAAGATCCAATTTGGGTCGTCCATGTCGGTAGGGACAGCAATCTTAAACTCCATCAATACTGCCCGCTTCTCCCTTGAACTCTTCTTCCTAAGGTTCGAAGCCTTGTCAAAGTGGCTATGGTCCCCGATCCAGGGGGTTCTGTAATTGCTATTCTTATGGTTCACGAATGTAAGGAGACTTCCCCATAGTCTTACCTTTCTCATGGCGCTTAGATTCGCGTAATTCAAAGACGTGGCATTCTCTTGTAGCACATTGGCCTCCCTTTACTACTCCAACCCAATTCTCCATTGGGAATTTCATGGTAAGGAAAGAGGGAGCCAAAGCTATTTTGAAATCAGCAAGGGTCTATCGACCCAAGAAAGCATTATAAGCTGACATTTCTTTGACTATTATGAAGGTTTGGATAAGGGCCACCCTTCATTCTCCTTCTTCGAGCTCTATAGTTAAGTCAATCGTCCCCACTGGTTATTTTAACTCTCTTGTAAAGCCTTAGATCGTAATTTGGCATGCAGTCACGTCTTTGATGCTTATCTTCATTTGATCAAACGTTTTTCTAAACAAGATGCCGGCCGAACTTCCATTATCAACCAATACTCACACAACTACCGGTCTGATTCTGATGGTTACCACCATCGGGCCAAGAGTTGGCACTTCTATTCCTTCAGTATCCCGACTCTGAAATACAATATCATATGTGATTGTTTTCAGCTGTTTGTCCGGATTTCCATCCTCAATTGCATAACAAGTTTCCTTAGGAGCATGCTTTAGTGTACTAGCATATCGCTCCATCTCGCTCAGACTCTTTTGTGCTAGGTAAGGTCCTCAAGAAATAGTACTTATGAGGAGTCTCTGATCAGTTCGACGAGTTTCTTCTCCACTGAGCCCGGCCTAATTTCCTTGATTGCTCAGTACTTGGGGTCTAGCATCTTGGTTAGAATTTTTCGGTTTCTTCATGTACTATTGGACCTATTATTCTTTATTAGTTCCTTGATTAAGTCCTTTAGATATCGATATTCATTTGTGTTATGCCCATGAATTTCATGGAATGGAAGAACATCCCTAATTACTTTTGTCGTTCAGATTCTTCCTTCCTAGAAGGCTTATTATATCACTTAATTCTCTGAGTTGCATTATAGATGTTCTCCAAGTTATCATTCAACGGCGTATACACCTCGTAGCTTAGGTTCCTGATCCGCTTTCTATTCCCATCATGACTGCTGGTGTTCTTCTTCCTCCTTTTCTAATTTCCATCTTTCCTAGCAATTCCTGTCATGGCTCCAGAATTTTTTTCATCTTGGTTAACCGCTGCATTGCTCTGAACTATCACCTTTGATTGCATATTGGCATTCTTGTGCTACAATGTATCTACCTCTTCCAATCTCAGATACTACCTTACCTTTCGGTTAAACTCCTTCATGATGGTGGGTTATTTCATCTTAATCCATCTTCCAAAGTCTATATCCAAATAGGTAGCATGGACCAAAGCCATGATTACTGTATCTTCATTAGGATTTCTCATTCAGTAACAACAATATTAAATCGATTCATAAAGGATTTTAGTGACTCATTTGGCACTTGGAAAAGGCCGGATAGAGATATCACATCTTTTGGCTACGTCATGCTAAGTCTGAACTATTCCAATAATTTCCTTGCCAAATCGTCGATGGTAGAAATAGATTTCGATGGGTGTCTGGTAAACCACATAGAAGCGACGCCTTCCAAGAACATAAGGAAACATCTACGGCGGACAACATTTGTTGCCCCTAGTTTCGTCCATATGCCAACTGTACTTTTACAAGTGCTGTTTGGGGTCTGTCGTCCCATTGTAAGATGACATAGTGGGAATTGTAAACTTCCAGAGGTACTCTTCCGTTAGAATGTTTTTAGTAACAAAGTCGGCTTGGTGAAGAATTCTAATCCTCGTCCATCCACCCTTTACTTTCTTCTATCAAGTGTTTGGCAATGTCCACAATGAATGCATCACTAGACAGATAGTCCATAGGACGACTCTCAGGAGCTACGCCAAGCGTTTGACTCTACAAAGGGCCTTGGTTTACCAACTGATGTTTAGGTTATCCATTCTCTAGGAGAATCACTCCTGTAGATTTCTGTTGGCACGTGATTGGCCCTATAACGGCAGTTCAAACTTCCTTTCTAGCATTTTGACTGCCTATATCAACATTCAATTATAGTTCTTTAGCATCAATTTACATGTCAGCTTGAGAATCGGAGAGAAGCATTATAGTATTCCCTTGTGGAGCCTTCTCTCAAAGGTTAGGGTTTGCAGTAGGTTGTCCTTGGTCAGGAGGGGTACTTCAATTAGATTCAATAACGATTCTAGTAGCTCCACCAATTACCTCATTTTTTTCTTTTGTTTCAATCCCTCTAATTCAATCTTCGGATGGAGGAATTCTCCAATTCCATAACCCCTGCAGTTTTCGGCCAAGTTATTGGGGCCAGTTGGTGGTTATAGCGCTAACAGAGCGCCGATCTTTTCCATAAGAGCCTTTTGACTATTATCCAACTTCTAGTTAAGTTAATTAACCATCTGATTAAGCTCTCCTCTAGTTATTATCTCCTGTTGAACGGAAGCACCTAGTGTTAGGTTTCTAGCATTAACCTTTGTTCGATGATTTTTAGCATTGTTTCCTTCAATTTGTTGTGGGTTTGCTTCCTCTCGAGCAATTGTTGCTCCTACAGATCTTCCAGAAGCAGTTCATTGGTCCCTAATAGCAAGCCTACAAATCCTTAAAGCAAATTTCCTAGATCTAACCGCCAGACCTCTTCTAACCCAAGATAGCAAGTTAGATCTAAGCTTGGGTTTAGATGTTCTCAGTGAAAGACCAAAATGTTAATCCGAAAAATGGATCAACACCTGATATGAGTATGTAAAAGCACCAGCCCTGTTGGAATATAGCAATAATAGAAAAAAACGATAAAGTAAAAAAGTTAAGAAAGAGACATGGAGATTTTTATAGTGGTTCGACTGTTAATTTAGCCTACATCCATTTGATAGTTGTTTGATCTTTTTTGTGTGAGATTACAAAATGCATATGAGAGAGAAAGGATTACAAGTATAGGGGCTAGACAAGTTCTAAATCCTAAAAATGTTTATAGTAACTGCCTTGGTGACTATGGTGTAGAGGAAAGAGTTGAATAAGAGATAACATACCTACTAGTGATACTAGAATCTGTATCCTTCTTAGTTGCTCTATGGTCTATATTTATTGGGGAAGCAGTGATACTAGACATAATAGGTGTTGCAACAGAGTCCAAATGTCGGCCTAGCACAATGTGATGTACATGTACAAATGTATATTTTTACCCTCATGCTTATTCTTATTTTATTCAAATAAATGGCATATTAGGGTGTATTTACATGTTTTAAACCAAAAATATAAAAGTACTTTCAAATCATCACTCACTTATCTACATTTGGGACAGAAGGTAATTTTATGCGTGAATTAATTTGGGAAAATTTATTTGCACATTTTATTTTTGTTTTATAGGAAATTGAATGTAAATTAGAAGTGGCTTCATGGATATATGCATACACAAAGAGAAAGGAGCCAAATGAATGAAGGGAAGAAGGATTTAAATTAACATAGGAGCACATCTACTTACTAACTAATGGGCCAACATTAAAAAGCAAAAGCACATGTTAATGTAGACTAATTAATTCCTAAATGATTACTTGGTGGCTACATAAAGTGAAGGGAAATTTTGGTAGTTCCCTAAAAGATATTAGGGTTTTAGAACATGTACTAATAACCCTCTTATGTTCACATAATGGATCTTCTTCTCTTTTTAGTGCATAGAGTTGTAATCAAAAATTATAAATAAAAGCTTCTCTTTAATGGCTTCTTAGCCATCTTCTTTTTATGAAACTTTCTTTCTATGATTTTTATTTCATGCTCTTTTCTTTCATGTTATTTTTATTGCATGCTCTCTTTTGTAGCATGTTAGCATATTAGATTTATTTTCATGCAAGTAACTTAGTTATATTTTATGCATTTTAGTTAGCTCTTGTTCTCTTTACTTAGTCCTCCTTCCCTTTTTGTTTATGTTGAAATTAATTTATATTAATATGTATATTACAAGCTAATCCCCTTCAATTTAGGGGTAATGAAGCTCTCGTGGATCATATAAAAATAAAAAAATGATTTCATTTATGATCTCTTGTTTTGTTCTTAATGGAAATTTAGATGTTAATGGAAATTTGTTATTTATTAATGAATTTGATAGCCTGTGTTGTTTATAACAAATTGGCTAACTTAATCAAACATAAGCATAAGTTACCATTTCATCTAAATATGATTTTGGTAATGAAAGTGAAACTAGAATCAAAATTTGATGCTTTATGTTACCAATTCATAGTAATAGATCATGCTTAAAATGAATTTTGTTTTTAATTTCATGGTCATTTTCATTAGAATGGACAAGTAGATTTAGAGGTTGTATTAAAGTTTGATGGAATAAGTTGTGAGTGTAATGAGTCGTGACCTTATCTGGAGTAACCAGAGATGTTGATATCGACCTCTTATGTCGATACCGACCTCTGTGGTTCAATCCAATGAGGTCAAACTCTTTTGCACATGCTTTGCCACTTGATTTATACATGTTCCATGTTGTTGTCGTGGGTAGATAGTTGATATTGATGATATTTTCTTCATCACTTGGTTTATTCGGCCGTTCCAACTACTGTCTCCTCAATTCTAGTCATGGTTGTTCAAAATGTATTGATATTTCTTCAGTATAAATGAAATAGTCAAAGAAAAGCTACGCAAAGCTTGAGTAAGAAATATGGATGTATTTGAAGTCATCCCCGACCACTTGAAGTAGGCACCGACTTTCCATACTTGCTTCATTCTTGTTGATATTTCTCTGGAGTGCTTCCCTACCTTGTCTAGGCATGCTTTCAAGATTTCAAGTCCTTTCTTCTTCATCTCGGCGTTCTAACTCCTATTCATTTATGCTTGGTAAAAAACCCAGTTAACATATTTATTAAGGTATATGTATATTTATTTTAATTTTAATTTTACTTTACATGAAAAAAAATATTTATAACAAAAATTCACAATAAGTGGAAACATAAGGTGCTACGGGTTGATCTAAAATGACAAAGTTAATAATAAAATGAATTAGACTCGTAGCCAACTTTAACTAAATAAAACATTTACAAAGCTTGTCGATATTTATTTTTACTAGAATAACAAATCTAACAATATATAACTTCATAGTTAAATAATGAAATGACAGAATTAAATATGTTGAAATAGGAAAGGTACTCATTAATACAAGACAGTTATTCATACAGGCGACTGAAATCAGATGACACTTAAAAACAATAAACCATAATACCTTCAAGAAGAAACATATAGAATACATACACAAAAATATACACATCAGTACATAGCACAGCACATATAGGATACATTAATATATAGATATCTCAATTAAAAATATATATGCACACCTGAGGAAAGAGCGGCACCTTCTTCTTCTTCTCTTTAATTTCTTCTTTCCCATCAAATTGTACAGGTGGGAAAAATACCATCGTGCTCGACAATGATGTGGAGCTGGAAACTTCAAAGTTGCCTCTCGTCTTTACCGGTAGTTCTCCCTTTTCCTACCCGACTAGTCTACCCCATCACCATCGATCCAGAACCCATTAATAAAAATACATCATTCACGTTCAGGCTACAGGCGATGGAAATATTGCTACTCCCCTTGTAATCGCACCTTCCCAATATTGCATTGGAGGTGCTCTTCTCAACGCCGAGTACAAAGCTATAACCCCTACGTCTTACCACAGCCTGGATCGCCGCCAATAACGAAACCTAGGTAGGAACCCAATTTTTCAACGACGATCGCACAACCCTAAATTCACCTCAAAAATTATATATCACTCCATAAGGTTATTGCTTCAAATATCATCAATTAATTCGTTACGGATTGGAGGGAATTTAATTTTCAAAGATTAGCTTCTACATTCGCTTAAAGCAAAACTCCATAAATCCACCTTCCTCCTTATGTTCGAGAATCTATATATAGATGTCAAATAACATATAATTGAATTCGAGAATTTATAATAATATATTTGATTTCAAACTAATTTTTAGTTTTTAATTCCCTCCCCTCCCCTCAAGGAAATTGGTGAAGTTATATATATAAACAAAGAAAGCTTCAGGAGAATGGAGAACTCTCGAATGGGACACACTGAGATCATGAAATCTTAGAGCTTGGGTTGTTTGGCTAAGATATGTATCTTGGGCTTTCATTTATTTTCTTCTTTTCTTTACTTTCTTTTGTGAAATAAATATACTCAAGCCTAATAAAATCCAGTTATGCAACTAGATAAACAAATTTCAACATCTTTCATTTAAATTCGTTTACTAACTAAATTCAAAGTTCATTAATAAAAAGCTTTTTATCTATAAATAATTTAATCTATTTATTTCAAATATTTTGTACTACGAAACTAAATTATCGTTCTATTCAAATAATTAATTTATATCACTTTACTTCTGAGATGTCCAAACTAATTGCCAATCATTAATTAATTATTTTCTAAAACAACTGTCCTCAAAATAATTTGAATTCATTACCAGTTTCCATATTACAAAATTTCAATATTTTGAAACAAATTTAAATTATTCATTTTAATTCCAAAACCAATTAATTCACTAAACGATAATTGTTATTAATTACCCCTAAATGTCGGGTTGTTACAGATTTTGCCCCTTAACGAAGTTGCATCCTTACAATTTACTTAGGAGGAATTTATAATATAACCAATAATTCTGTAAATATAAAATACTCTAACTTTAAAAAAAAAATTATCAGTAGAAACTCATCTTATACAATTCAATCAATATTAAACTTCAAAGTATTTTACAATAATCTAAAATCTTATCAGCAAATTCTTTCACTAAAGTTTCAACTCATGATTTATATATAAAATTTTGAACCTATTTGTTAATACTTAAAACATGCTAAATAAATTCTTTTGAATAATATTTTGCTCTAAAACCGCCTTTACTTTAATTCATAATATAAAAACCTTAATCAGATTATAAAATTCAGTATTTCCACAAGCAAGATTAATACTTCTTACTAAAATAATCAGTAAGTAAATGTTTTTATAACTATACAAACTTTGCAATCTTAAAAAATAGTTTAAACAAAAAGTTATTTGACTTTGTTGTAATTAATAATTTAATATCCATAATATCAAAATTCAACTCATATTATATCCCAAAAACATAAATACCATAACTATCACTTTCATAAATTACTTAGTGTACTTACTCAATAAGTCTTCAAAAACAACAACAACAAAGACATTTTCCCAAACAAGTTGTGGTCGGCTAGAGATGGAACCCGAAACTAAGTGACAAGAGTAATTTAAAGGTTATAATAATAACAATAACAATAGCAATAATAAAATAAAGTCAAGTAAGTAAATTAGTAATAATAGTGACTAAGTAAAAATAAAAATAAAAATAGAAATATAAATGTAATAATAATAATAATAACAATAACAATAACAATAATAAAAAAAATAAAATGATCAAAGACCAAACGCTACGACTTAGGCTCGTTTTCCTTAATCCTATGATCTAGAACTTATAAAACACATAGCTCATGGTTCTGGTACGCGGATCGCTAACTTCTACGTGCTCCTATCCGTTACCAGCTCTTCGGATATATTCCAACCCTTCATGTCCCTTTTAACTACTTCCTCCCATGTCAGCCTTGGTCGACCTCAACCTCTCTTTGAGCAAACGACGCGGGCCTATAATTCCAATGCGCACAGGTGCCTCGAACGGTCATCGTTGGAGATGTCCAAACCATCTTAAGCGATGTTGAATTAGCTTCTCCTCAGTTGGTGCTACTCCAAGTTTTCCACGTATATCATCATTTCTAATTCGGTCTCTTCTTGCATGACCGCAACTCCATCACAACATATGCATCTCTGCTACGTTTATCTTCTGGCCGTGTTGGTTTTTAGTAGGCCGACATTCTGCACCATATAACATTGCAGGCCTAATTGTCGTTCTATAGAACTTTCCTTTAAACTTCTGTGAGACTTTCTTGTCACAGAGAATGCCAAGTGCATGTCGCCACTTCATCCATCCCGCTCGAATTCTAAAACTAACAACTTCATCAATCTCACCATTACACTGCGACATTGATCCCAAATATCGAAAGGATTCCTTCTTAGGAACTATTTATCCGGCCAGAATGACATCTCCATTTTCTGACCTAACACCGCTGAACTCGCACTTCATATACTCTGTTTTAGTTCTACTAATCCTAAATCCCTTAGATTTTAAAGTCTGTCTCCACAGGTCAAGTTGTCTATCAACTACAATCCTACTATCATCAATTAGCACAACATCATCAGCAAATAGCGTACACCAAGGAATCTCTCTTTGTATACCCTTCGTAACTTCATCCATCATTAGGGTAAAAATGTAGGGGCTCAAAGCATACCCTTGATGTAATCCTATGCTAACGGGAAAGTCACTGGTTACATCATCGCATGCTCTGACACTGGTCACAACATCATCATACATATCTTTGACAAGAGTAATATACTTTGTTGGGACTCTCTTCTTTTCCAGAGCCCACCACATCACCTTTCGCGGTACTTTGTCATAAGCTTTTTCCAAATCGACAAAAACCATGTGTAAATCCTTTTTTTGCTCCTTGAACCTCTCCATAAGTTGTCTTACCAAGAAAATAGCCTTCGTGGTCGACCTTCCAGGCATGAAACCAAATTGGTTTTTTGAAACGCTTGTCATTCTTCTTAATCGATGTTCGATGACTCTCTCCCAGAGCTTCATCGTATGACACGTAAGTTCAATTCCTCTGTAGTTTGTACAACTTTAGATATCTCCTTTATTCTTAAAAAATGGAAATAGAATACTTCTCCTCCACTCATCTGGCATCTTGTTATATTAATTTATTTTAAATATTCAACTCAATAATTCATTTTAAACTACTTAATTAAATCTTTTTGTTAACAAGGAAACTTTTCAACACCCCAAAGTTGTTTTTAGGAGAGCTTAGTCCATTTTGTTCTCTTGTGGTTAAGTGGAAGAAGGTTAGGTGTCGATTATCCTTTCATTTCACCCTTTCGAACAGGTTCTTGTTTTGATTGCTTTCCTTTATCAACCTTTCGACCAAGTTGAAATGCTCATCCTTTCTTTTTGATCTTTCGTACTGGATGAAGTAGCTTGATTACCCCTTTAAAATAGTCCTTTTGAAGCAGTTGCATAAGCCTAATGGATGGCTCTAAGACTCTAGGTTATGATCAGTTTTGAATGGTTTCGACCTCGTTAAAAGCTTGAGTCTTAAGTGTCCTATGTTTGGATTGGGAATAAAAGGTAAAATTGGTTTGGGTTAAGATTTCGATCCACTAGAAAGTACAAGTCCAATGAAAGATGGCCTGGAGTCTATAACTAAAATTACTTGAAAATGCAGAGTTTTCGATCAAGTCAGAAGAGACCTTTCGATGTGTTCAACACCTGTAAAACATGATTACATCTGAAAAGAAGCTTTTGAAACAACTAAGTAATCAATAATATTAAAGACTTCCCCTTATTAACTCAACGAAGCCTTTATTGATCAACTTTTCCCAATTCAATTTACAAATTAGGGTTTACAACTTTGTGGAATTAAGAAAATACAAGTGTAGAACAAATAAATTCGGAATCCCCACAAAACCAGACCCCTTGGCTTTTATTTGTAGAAGCGGGCCGACACCTTTCGACCCAATGCTTTTGACCTGATCCAAAGGTGGCTTCAGATGCCATCCGACTCCTTCGGCACTTGCGCTTCCCTCTGCAATGCTTTCAAATAGGCTTGAATGCCTCCGTCTTCATTGAAAGGGGTGGTTACTCCCTCTCTTCTTTATGTTTCTTTGTAAGAGCTTTCGATTCTGTCGATGGGTTGTTTCCAGTGACTTCGAAGGTGTTGAACTGGTGATGGTTTCGATGCCGTTTGTAGCTTCCATACAAGTTTGCGACTTGATGTGGAACCTTCCCTAGATATTAATGGCTTCAACCGGTTCGAATGGCTTGGTTTGGCTTTCGAAAGGGTTGTTAGATCATGGTGTGCTTCTGAGTGATTTAACTGAAGGCGAAATGTTTGGTTTTAAAAGGTTTGGTGTAGTGTCTTCAAAAGCTGCTTCTTTAACTCCTCCGAAAGGTCTTCATGCCTGCGGAAGCACCTGATTCGAAAGGTGTTTATTAAAGCGGAAGTGTGCTTTTGACCTCTTCAAAAGGTTTTGATATTTCTAATCTTTGTTTGTTGCATCCTTTCGACTCCTTCGTAAGGTCTTGTCCGTGCTTTTCTCTCTTGTTCTTCTTTGCCTTCTATTCAGTAGGGTTTCGACTTGGTCGAAAGCATATTTGATGGTTACATTTACACACCCTTACGAAGGGATGCCTTTGACTTTTCAAATCAATCATCTCGAAACCTTCAATATTTCCCGCCTTTTCACATTCCAGCAAGAATCTGGGCCATTAATTTAAATTTGATCGAGTGGCCCGCTTTATCTGCTAACTTTTCTCATCTTCTTCTCCTTCACTCATCTGTAATTTTAACAAACTTCGAACCGAAGTGAAAATTCCCAAACCTTAAATTATTCTTTGTTAATCAAAGAAGAATCCAGCTCTAAATTAAGTCAAAATTATTTTTCTTTTCAAATATCTTTCTCTATTTTGATTTTACGGTAGATTTTTACTTCTCAAACTTTTGTAGTCGGGATTTTGATTTTATTTACCAGAAAGCATTTTATTTTTTAATTCAATTTAATAGTTTGACTCGATTTTCTTCTTTTTGTTAATTTTCATTTTGAACTCACACTATCCAAATTCTATAGTTATCATTGTTTTTAGGGTAAAATCTCCTTTACCTTAAAGATTTCTAAATTTTATGTGATTGATTCTCATTTGAATTCATTTGTTTAATGGTTTTTAAGTTTCTGGGTTGATATTGAGTTTGCCGATGAAGGAATCTTTGGTTAACTTCGCCCAGAAGTTTTGAGATATTCGGACCAAAAATTTGGCACTAGGATTTTACCCTTATACCCCTTCGAAACGGATTGAGCCGGCAATTTACTGTTTTGATTTTTCAGCCCCTTTTGATGGGGTTGAAAGTTAATTTTGCGCCTTATCTTGTTGACCTTGTCGAAAGGTTATTTAGTTCATGCAAATCGACCTCTTCGATGGAAATTTTATGCCTTTGGCTCTAATACCTTTCAAAAATGTTGGTTATTGCATCGTAACTCACATTTTCGAGAGCATAGATTTTGTCCAATGGTTTTAGCAACCATTCATATAAACTTGTTTTAAATTTGTTTAAGTTAGAGGTAGATATATAGTATAAATTGGGCCGAGGAAAGCATACTTTGTGAAATTCATAAATCAAGCCAAACATTTCGAATTAGTCGAAACTCATTGTATGATTGAAATTTGGTTGTTAATGGGCTTCCGAAACCATGCATTTCTTTGGATTCCATCGAAACCTTTAACTAATGAGTCGTAACCTTCTATGATCATCATCGAAACGTTCCAAGTCCTTTTATTTTTTAACAATAGGACTTTAAATTAAAACGTTTTGAATTAATTGGTATGTATGGTTTCGATAACATTCATCTTCCCATGTTAAAACTAAGATTGTAAGTTTCGACACTGTCAATGGGTCTTTCCTTTTATTTATTGAATATTGGTTGTGTATACTTTGTTCAAATTTTTATGTTAGTTTTAACTATTCCTTTCTAATAACAAAGTTCCTATTGAGCTTTCGACCTTATTTGAGAGTGCCGGTTGGACATATATTTCGACCCACCCTTTCGACCTTATTAAAAGTTCAGTAGATGCTTATATCTGGGCTTTCGTCGTTGTTGAGAGGTGTTTGTTAAGTGTTAACTTTTATTTTCCTTTCGACTTTTTCGAAAGGAAAATAAATCTCATTTTTAACTTTAACATTCTTTCAAGATTTTGAAGTTTCATGTTTTGTTTGATGTTCGATTTCATAGTAGGCTTCTACTAATCCTTGAAAGAATGTTAACTTCTAACACACTGTAATTTCTAACTGAAATGTTTTCACTTTGCAAAATGATGAGTTCTCCAAAGAAAGTTGAAGCTACTTCCAAGCATTCTTAGATATCCACTCAAGATGAAATGGATGCAATGCTCAATGACTTTGGAATTGCCGAGGTGGAAGCTATTCCACCTATTGAAAATGACACCATCAGCGGCCTTCTTGAAGGGTTCTTCGCTTACACTGCTATACACATATGACATGGAAGGTTTCTTCCCTCCTTCAATGCTGAAGTACTGAATCTGCTCGTCTGGTTGGTTAAGCTCGGCAACCTTAGAAAATCCTCCCAAGAAATTGATTTTTAAGGGAGTGAACAAGTTTAGAGACCGAGAGAATCGGTTTTTCTTTGTTAGATGCTTCCCAAACATTAGCAGGACTTTTTCTACCCCATGTTAGCTCAGATTTCATTTTTTTCTTATCTAGTTATTTTTCTTTACTGATCTATGATTTTTGTCAAGTGCACCTGCTAAAGGACTAAATTAGCAGGATAAGAGAGCAGTGGAGTACTTAATTATAACTTCAAGCTAAAACAGGAATAGATTAAAGCTGCTAAACCCTACAAATTTGCGGAAGTACTCTCTCTTGCTAACTGGACAAATAATTCTCGGCCAACCCCCTCTGATACAAAACACGTCCCAAAGCAAATGCTTCCTTTCCATGGGATATCCTATAAAAATTTTCCCGATGTCACCTATCTAGGTTGACCACTCTGGTAAGTTATAAATGCTACACTTGTTATCTATTGCTGTGTTGTTTTTTTCAAATTATTCTACTAACTTATAATCTGTTTGAATTCTCTTCGGGTGTCTCTCAGGTTGAAAAACCCATAGGAGATCCGGATCCTCCCTCTTCAACTTCTCATGCATCATCCTTTTCTCAGGCCATTTCCAGGTCGAAAATGGTTGCTAATAGAAAATTAATTAAAACGTCTATGGTGGAACCACCCCCCAAAGAGAGTTAAAGTGGTTGAAGTTCCTAGTTCTCTAATACTAGAAGAAGAGGAGTTTATTGATAATTGGGAATTTCCAAAGAGTCCGACCATCGAAGCTGCTCACATCTTACTTAAGGAAACTCCTATGAAGGTCGATCCTCTTCCCCTTATCGTTGTCTCCAACTCTTCGAGCATAATCGAGCCGATGCAAAAGCCCGTGGGGACTTCGATCACTACTTAAGTGTTAATCTTCATGGACCATTAGCTTCCATACCTCCGAGTGATTTCAAGAAGATGATCCACTCTATCTTAAATTCTCCACCATTCACTTTAATTCAGCCACCATCTTCTGTTTTCGATTTGGAGGGTCACTACCGATCCCTTCTTGAGCAACAACTCCTGGTATATTTAACGTTACTTAACATTATCATCTTTGTTTTTCTTTAAGCTTTTAACTTATGTTGTACTCTTCTTTTGGATTTCCAAAAGCTGGTTCTCTATACACGAAAATGTGTCCAAATTTTCTATTGAAACATCTAAACTTCGAGAGGAAGTTGCTGCCTTGAATAACCAAGGTTCCTCCTTATTTATGGAGAAGAGTAGGACTACAATAAATTGGGACGATTGAGAGCCTCTCTCGCTCAGTCAGAATCTACTGTCTTGGATGAGAGGAAGGCTTGCTAACTTCTAGTTGACGAGAACATAGCTTTGTTAATGACTCCAAAAGAATCTGATGAAAGAAAAAGACGGATGGAAGCCAAATAATCCTTGTTAAAGGAAAAGTTGAAAAAGAACAAGGCCTCCCTAAAACTGGCTATCGGCACCATTTCTGATGCGAAGTAGCAAGTGTCATAATTCCTTGACTCGTCTCTTGAAAACATTATTATGAATTCCTTTGAAGACGCCTTAATGCTCGCCTATTCTGATAATGTCGATAAATGCAAAGATTTGAGCTTCCCCTCGCTTGACCTTGCTCTTATTGATAAGTTCGTGGATAGAATCAAAAAGATGGAGCAAGGGATTGAAGTTGCTGAGAGGGAGGAAATCGACGCTTCCAAACTTCTTTCCTTTGAAGTTCCTTCCTTTGAAGTCGAATCTGACTCCGAAGAAGATGACAAAGATGAGGCCGTCGAAGAGGAGGGGGGAGATAATGATGATAATACTGACGATGATGATGACGATGACGAGGATGGTAATATTAATGGCGGACAAGAGTCAGGTGGCAACGGGGGTGGCCATAATGAAGCTTTTGAGAAGACGGGGATGATAATGAGAAGTCCTCTAAAAAAGATTTGTCCTCTCATTTATCGATTCCACATAAATCTCCTGCACCTTCCGGCCCTCAAGAAGAGCCCGCTTCTATTGATGTCGAAGTGCCAAAAGAAAAGGAGCAGGCTTCTCGAGCATCAATCCCGGTATCTTAGGTATGGGATTCTCTGTTTAAATATCTTTCTCTTCGAAGATAATAATAAATCTTTTATTTAGATAAGGAAGAAGTCTGCTCACCTCTATAAAACCAAGCTTAAAAGAAAACAAGCGGAGATAAATAGTTTATATAGGGAATAAGATAGACAATTGAAGGAGCATAACATTCTTTCTACTAAATATCATAAACTCAATAGAAGTGTGGCAGTGTTAGCTTCTTTTAAACATCAGGAAGTTTCCCTATGGTCGAGGAGAGCGTGCCTTGGATATGATGCTCTTTTGAAGGAAAACCAGGAATTGATTACCCTCTTTTGGATGTTGATAGAGGAGAGAGACATTTTAGTTAATTTCTTATGCATGGCCTATTGTAGACACCCGATCGTTGACTTCTCGTCTTCAGGTGATTTTAGTGGGGGTTTACTTAGGCATTTAAACAAAAAATACTTGGATAAATTCGGATCTGACCCGCATCCCGGAGCATGTTGGAACTTGCGTTGAGTCAGATCAATTCCCCAAGACCTTCCCCCTAAAAAAATCAAGTTTTATATGGATAAATTTGTTCATAATTATTTATTAAGTCAATTTTGTATGAACCGGATAAATGATTCCAAAAATGTAATAACACTGATCTATAAATATTTTTTTAGCCTTCTTTTTATACTTAGCTGCATTTTATTATGCTATTATAGAGAGGATGTTCCTTAAGAAATCTTGTCTTTAAATATTATCTAGGTGCATCAATTTTTAAAATCTTCAAAATTGGCAAGATGTTATTTTCTTAGAGATATACAAAAACTTTACATGGAACATCCTTGTTTCCATTTCGATTTCATTGGTGATGAGAAAGAAAAGCCACTTAAGGAGATCTGGACATTACATACTAGTTGAATTTGCGGTCATGACAGTCCTTCAGCAAGAAAATGGGACTGTAGTAAATATCCCACAGTGATTACCCCGGAAGGACTAAACATTACTTTTGGCTCTACAGTTATTCTTTTTTCTGATTCATTAATTAAAGTTAGAGATGTTGTTTCTCATCTTTAAATATATAAAAATGTCTATTGTATCTTTTAATTTCGTTATCATTTGAGTTGCAATCTTTTATCATAATACTAAAGCGACCGATCATTCTATTTTTGACTTCATTCTTTTTATTTTTTTATTTAAATAGGAGTTATAATTATCCACGGCATCTCTTTCATTAGATTCAAAGTCTTGCTTTATTAATCTTAGTGATAAGCTATTAGAAAAACTAAAAAGAGTAAACTTCTCGAAGATACTTTACTTGCTCATTTTCATGGCTATACTGAAGCTTTAAGATAGCACAAAAGATTCTTACTTTAGAAAACTATTGTCAGAACTTAAGGATCAAATTGCCAGTTTAGAAAAAAATGTTAATAGTAAGAATGAAATGATTTCCACTCTGAAGCATCAAGTTAAATCGAATCCTTCAATTAACTTCGATCATAAAGTTTTAGAACTTTTCTAATAGATAAGCGATTTGGAGATGAAATTGAAGGATTGTCAATCTTAGTGCGAGTCGTTGGAATTCATTGTGAGGAATAATATCTCGAGTATTGATTTAACAGTTTTCTTGCTACTCCCTCTATTGCTAAATCTACAAGATCTACTTCCCTTGCTGCTTAGAACTTTCCAACTATGACTAATCCTCCCCCTGGCTTAGACGAGAAGGTAGCGCGCGAGTGACACAAGAAAGTTAAATTCGAAATGATGAAATATTTTAACGAACAGAAGAAGGTTAAAAACTCATAACGCATAAACGTATATGCTGCTAGAATTCAAAAAACTCAAACGCAATAACTATCTCCTTTTGAAGCACATTGCTGAATTGGAAAGAGAAATAAGACCCTTATAGGCGCAAAAAGAGCTTTCAATCGCACTTTGTAAACTAATATTGATGTGTTTGATGATGCAGAGAGGATAGGGAAGAAAGAGAAGAAACTCAAAGAAGTTCTTTGTATCGCTGTCTGTCACATCGTAGATCCTTTAATCATTGAGAACTTGAACAAGGCTGCGCAAGATTCATGAAAGATTCATATCTATGAAATGTATAAATTTACTCTATACGCTCGTAAATAACGTCATAAGTTATATAAATCATGTAAAATTTGTAAATATCACCTAGTTTGTGATCCTTTCCTGTAATGTTATTTCAGAAACATTTGTTTGATGGCTCATTCCACATTTCTATGTTTGCTAGATCTTTTATTCTCCTTTACTATTCTGATTTCCCTAAAAAGTATGAAGCAAGCAATATTTTCTCTTGTTAGCTTGAAATCGATATTAAAGTCTATCTATATCATTTGCATAGATAAGCAAATCATTATGTAAATCATATGGTAATATATGAATAGTAATTATATTTGATTAAATGTCTTAAAATCCATCTTTGTCAAGATGAAAAATAATTAAGAATCTAACTTTAACCATATTGCTGGAATATCTGAAGTCTGTTGGTGGAAAATTTTAACTTCAACCAGGAATATAAATGCATTAGAAAATCATCCTTTGAAAATTAATAATAGACAGTTAATAATGATTAAGTAATAGAATTCCAGAAACAACTATCTAAAAATTTGTAGTAGAAATCCAATGACCCATATTCTGACATTAATGAAATCTGAAAGTATAAAAGCCCAAAGCCGGATTCGGTTATTAGTGGATGATATTTAGAAGTTAAGAAACTTGAAATTCAAATTCAAGTATTTGTGGATAATGACTGATAATTCATAATAACGATCTTCTTGATAGTTTGACCTAGATTTGGTTATTAATAGTGGATAACCAAAAATCCATAGTAATTATCTTTATAGTAGAAATCGCTAGCCCAGATTCGGGCATTAATAAGTGATGTCGGATAATAGTCTTGAAACCCACATTTGGGTATTAATATATAAAGTTCAGATTCTGGTACTAATAAGCAAAATTCTACTCTACTCCTTAGATTCTGTCTTCTCCGACATTTATAAACCTCTTAGGCCTTGTATGAAGTTTTGGTTTGATTTTCTATTTCTTGAGCTTGGACAACCTAGTCCTCTATTTGATATGCCACTTCTCGGGCTTGAATTCTTAGTTCACTATTTAATGAGCCTCTTCTTAGGATTGGACGTCTTAGTCCGTTGTTTGCTGAGCCTCTTTTTGAGCTTGGACATCTTAGTCCTTTGTAGTTATGCCGCTTCTTGGGCTTGGACGTCTTAATCCGTTATTGTCTAGTACTCTTGGTTAGCTCATTCTTAAAGGTTGGAACTAAGGGCTAACCCAACCTCCCTCCAGGAGGCACCTTGACCTGAGCAAAGGCGTGGCCAAGGGCTTATCGATGCTTTAACCAAGCTATAGCATGACACGAATAAAGGCTTACACTCCTCCCTCCAGGAGGTGCCTTGACCTGACTAAAGGCACAACCAAAGGCTTGTCGATGCTTTAACCAGGCCATAGCACGGCACGGTTAAAGGCTTACACTCCTACCTCCATGAGGTGCTCTACCCTGACCAACTAAACGCGGACAGAGGCTTTGACCATTTAAGGTAATGTCCAAATAAAAGGAGCATTCACTCCCAATCATGTAGATTCTCTTTAGAAAAGTTGCTCTTTATTGATCTTATTCGGTATTTCTTTACAAAATCATTGATTTTTCCTTGACGGTAAAAGTTGATTATCATCCCATTTAAGGCTCTATAGTGATTAGTTTTATGACCATTCATCATACGTTAATGGTAGCAGTAATGGCTAATAGTTGAGCTCGTCCTTTGTTAGCAGGTAGACATTCTCTATGGATGCTATTAGATTGCACTCTTTAGGAAGTCTTGACTTGAAATTTGTTTCATGAGGATGGCTTCTAAATCTTTTATTACTTAGCTTTGAAGTTTCCCCTTTGATAATTGGTTTCCTTTTCAAAACTCTTTGGGGTTTCTGTGTAGATATTGTCCCGCTTGTGACTTGACCCCATTTGTGTGCACAAGCATTGTAATATGCCATTGTTCTTTCTTCAAAGATTGTGCCTTTGGTACGGTGTTGAATTAATTTCTTCATTTGGTCAAATAAATTGTCACTTTCCCTTTTCTTTTCCCCTAAAGCAAATATTGGGGTGGGACCAACATGAAAAGGGTTTAAACTCCATTTAGGTGGATCGTAGGCTTTAACTTTCTTTTTCCTCATGATTCTTAAAGCCTTCATCCTTAATAGTTGTTCTTTTTGGTGATTCTTGTGACGACCCAGGATTTTTAACAATTTAAAATGGAATAATTAAACTGATTTTTAAACATTTAAAAGCTAATTTAAACTTGAATTCAAGATATCAATTTTACTTGATAATTAAACCATTGTATTATATAGTTTAAATATTGAATTGAATAATTGAAATTCGGTAAATTGTTGAATATGAGATTTTAAGCCTGTTAAAAATAATTTGAAGGCTTGTAAAATTTATAATGATGATACTGAAGATAATAGAATGGTTGAATTTCAATTTAAAGGTAATTTGTTCAGTTTTAAATAATATATCGTTTAAATTGAATTTAAAAATAGCCTTCCGAGGCACAGTCTCGGAATTGGATGAAACCAGTTCCATTGGATCCGAAATCGTTAGTTATTATCGGATTTCAAATTTCGTGGCAATCGGAGTTGTCGTTTGACCCTGGCAGCTCAAAACGCTTCGAATTTATTTGAATCGATTTAATTCAAATTGATCGTTTTCTTCTGTAACTCGTGCATATGATTGAATTAGCTTTCGAAATACGTTTCATTGTGTTCGAAATGCAGGTAAAACCTTGTAATTACCTAGCGACATTCATTAGGAAGAGTTCAAAAGTTTAATTAGCGATTAACGGGACGTTTAGTAGTTTATAATATAATAAATTTAAAGTACATATGTCAGAGATATTTTGTCCAAGGTGTACTTGTGAAGCTTTCTAAAACAATACTTATCACCGTCCTCATCTTTAATCTTCTATCAGTAGCTGATGCTTAAAAAAAATGGAAATCGAGAAAAAATAATGAGGGCCGATGTCCTCCCCTACCCTTTCCTTTTTTCTTCAATTCGTATTTGCAAACGAACGAAACTCATTCGTTTATAAAATGGCCAAGAATATCTCCAGGGCTCGTTCGAAATTAAAAAAAAAGGGAGGGCGACCGAGCGTTTGTATCGCGAAATCGAATGGAGTTCGATCGATTTAAACAGAAAGGGTTGATATCGCGAGCTAGATCTGGTGGAGGGGCGATGTGAATCGTCTTCAATTTAGGAGAGGTGGCGGCCGCGTTCAAGTGGTGAAGAATCGAAGCCGTCTTCTCTGATGTTGAATCCTAGACGCGATGGGAAGCTGAAGTGAAAATAGAGTTTCGTGATGGAGAGCTCGAGCGTGAAACGTCTGGACGCGCGCGTGAGGATAGGAGTAAGTCTCGCTGGTGGAAGATGTCAAGTCTCAGCAGTTCGCGTGTGAGGATGGAAAGGAGGCAGATTGGTATCTCAAATCGATGGTGAGTAAATCTTCGTACTACATAATCTGGTATGATCTGAGTTACTGTTAATAATTGAGTTGCTATATTTGATTTCTATTATCTACCTTGTCGATTGAAAAGAAACAAATTTTAAGTTTAAAAATGAATAGGAAGGGAAACATTTCCAATTGTGTTTGAGAATCATCGGTTGATTAGTCGTAAAAATGTTTATTTAAAGTTAATTAGAAATTAAATAAATTTGTAATTAAGAATAAATGAACTAATTAATTGGTAATTAAGTGATTAATTTAAGTTAAGTACTTAGAGAAGTAATTAAAGGCTCGGCTAAAGAATATAGCTAATAAAAGATTATTAGATAAGGATTATCAAATGATTAAATAATGAGATTAATATAAGGTAATAAAATTTATTGTTTTATTTAAGGAAATCAATTGTGAAATTTGGTAAGTATAATTTACTAAATGTAATTTATCAAGTAATTGGTGATACTTGAAATTACTAGTCGTAATAAATTAATGGATGATTAATAAGTGGAAGTAATTTAGATTTAAATTACTCGATGAAATTGATAAGAAGGGTAAGCACTATCCTTTAAAACAATTACACTGGTGATAAATTCAATGTGGGTATTTAGGGAATGATAAGTTGACAGAGTGTAATTATTTATTGTTAAGTAAGCAAGATTAAAATGATTAATATCGGAGGCTTAATTAATATAATAATTTAGATACTTAATGATGAAATCAAAGACCGATTAATTAAAATTGATAAATCCATAATAATTCACTTGTGAAAAATAAATTAATATAAGTAATTGAAGATTAATGTAATTGGAATAGTTAAGTAATTTATAAAGTATTTAAGATTTCTTATTGATTTGGTTAAGAATAATAAATATTGTGAATTTAATTAAAAATAATCACTTGAAGGTAATTGAAGGAAAATTAATCCAGGGTGATTAATTAAGATAAGTTATGAAGGGATGATTGATGAATTGGTTTGGAATAAATTAATAATCTAAGTGAATGTGGCTAGAAAATTCAATTAGAATCAATTGAATTAATTTGACTGTGATTAAGCATTGCTTATGGATGATCGATGGTATTGGAGGTTGAATGAGTTGATATTTCTAATATGAAATGTGTGTATTTCATTTGAATAACTTGGGATAGGAAAATATGGGTTTCGAAGAGACCGGAGACGGGTATTAGGAAATACCCGAAACCACTTCGAATTTTATAAATTGATTTGAGAAATCAAAAGGCTGAAATGGGATGAGTTAAGTAAATTGGATTGTTTTATCTAAGTTTGGTACTTAGAAATTTATATGCGAAATAAACGTTATTTATAGCAACTTGTGAATTGATATAAGTTACCCCGGGTTTATATAGTTGTTTGTTTGGTATTCCTTGTTAGTTGAGTTTACTCACGCTGGTTTCCAGCCTGACCCGGGTGTTACTTTGGTGTAATGCTCGAGTCAGACCGAGTATTACAGATTTTTCAGGTAGGTAAGTTCTGGAGCTCAGGAGACGAGCTGGATGGCTATAGCGTATAAAATATTTCCGCTGAATTATATTGTTGTGTATATGAGACATGACAATTGTATATATTCAATGATTGTATATATGTGAAAACTTTGATGTATATTAAATGTAATCGACAGATACAGTATTCTTTTATAAACTGTTATTATTTATTATTATATTTTATCCGCTGCGAATGTGAGATGTTTGGTGTTCTGTTCTTCTTCTTCTTCTATCTCTTTCTTCTTTTCATAACTATCTGGAATTTTCGGGTTCGGAAATTTTGGGTCGTTACAATTCTTATCATCAGATGCACCAAAAGAGAATCTAATTAAGTGTGGTTCAGAAGATTCTTGCTCGGATCTTTTAATTTTTCCCGCCATGATGAAGTTAGAACAAAAGTAGATAAGCTTGAAATAGAATTTGGTTTAGAGATAGATGGTGTTTGATATTCAACAGAGTTGGAGGTTGGAGCCCTCCTTCTAGCGCAAAAATGTTAACAGGAAAACTTGTCAACACTCCAAACTTTTTTTAGGATGAGGTTAGTCCATATTGTTCTCTTTTGGTCAAGTGGAAGAAGGTAAGATGTGGATAATCCTTTCAGTTCACCCTTTCAACTAGGTTCTTTTTTTGATAGCTTTCCCTTATCAACCTTTCGACCTAGTCGAAACGCTCAAATTCCTTTCTTTTTTTATCTTTCGAACTGGATGAAGTAGCTTGATTACCCCTTCGAAATAGTCTTTTGAAGCAGTTGTGGAGGCCTAATGGATGGCTCTAAGGCTCTAGGTTATGATTAGTTTTTAATGTTTTCGACCTTGTCGAAAGCTTGAGTCGTAAGTGTCTTAGGTTTGGATTGGGAATAAAAGGTAAAATTGATTTGGTTTAAGGTTTTGATCCACTCTATAGTAGAATTCCATTGAAAGGTGGCCAGGAGTCTATTATTGAAATTACGTGAAAATGCAGAGGCTTTGATCAAGTCGAAAGAGACCTTTCGATGTGTTCAACACCTGTAAAACATGATTAGATCTGATAAAAATCTTTCGAAACAACTAATATTAAAGACTTCCCCTTATTAATTTAACTAAGCCTTTACTGATCAACTCTACCTAATTCAATTTACACATTAGGGTTTACAACTTGGTAGAATTAAGAAAATACAAATGTAGAATGAATGAGTTCCCACAAACCAGACCCTTTGGGTCTTATTTATAGATGCGGGTCAGCAACTTTCAACCCAGTGCTTTCGACCTGGTTGAAAGGTGGCTCCAAATGCCTTCCGACTCCTTTAGCACTTGCGCTTCCCTGTGTAATGCAATCGAATGGGCTTGAATGCCTCCGTCTTCATCGAAAGGGGCAGTTGCACCTTCTCTTCTTTATATTTCTTTGTAAGAGCTTTTGACTCTGTTGATGGGTTGTTTTCAGGGGCTTCGAAATTGTTGAACTATGGTTTTAACACTGTTTGTAGGTTCCATATGCTTGTGAATTGATGTGGAACCTTCCCTGAATATTAATGGCTTCGACCGGTTCGAAAGACTTGGATTAGCTTTCGAAACAGTTGCTCCAATCATGGTATGCTTCTGAGTGATTTGACTGAAGGCGAACCTTTGGTTTCGAAAGGTTTGGCGTGCATATGAAAGGTTGTCATGCATTGTCTTCGAAAGTTGGCTCTTTAACTACTTCGAAAGGTCTTCATGCCTGTGCAAGCACCTGCTTCGAAAGGTGTTTATAGAAGTGGAAGCGTGCATTCGATCCTTTTAACCACTATGAAAGGTTTTGATACTTATAATCTTTAGCTGTTGAATCCCTTCGACTCCTTCGTAACGTTTTGCTTATGCTTTTCTCCCTTGTTCTTCTTTTCCTTCTATTCAGTACGATTTCAACATAGTCGAAAGGACATTTTGGTGGTAACACTTTTACCTGACTTCCAAATGAATGTAACTGTGCTATAGGATCGTGTAATATGGATAAACTACTTGTGCGGAATATAAACTAAGTAAATAATTAAATTATTAAGTAAATGGCACTGGATATTTTTATACTGGTTCGAACTCCCGTTCTATGTCCAGTCCCAGACTCCTTCTAGAATTAAACAGACAACCATCACTTAACCTGGAGGAATATGTTTACACCACCTGAGCAACCGAACAGGACTTCTACCGCCTGAGCAACCGAATAGGACTTCTACCGCCTGAGCAACCGAACATGATTTCTCTACAAATAAAAAATGTAACTGACTATAGTATGCTCTTTAATTAGCACTGATAAGTCAATTATGTACGATCTTTCTATAATCTTCTCCTTTATGATATATAGTGTAATGCGCTTGAAGAATGTGGAAGATAGAGTTATCAGCGATCAGAGATTGTATGCAGTTTGAGCGAAAATTGAAAATAGATAGAGAGATAAGAATTCAAGAATATTAAAATCAGTTAAGTTAATTGTTCATTGAATTCTGCATTCTATTTATAGAGATTGAAAAGTTGCAATAATTGTTGAAAGGCAACGATGAAAAGAAATAGGTGCAACTGTTAGTTTAAAGATGTTTCTCTTCGATGAAGAGAAGTGTCTTTTCATAAAATAGCCGTTGAAAAATAGTCAATTGGCTGAATGGATTTATTTAGCCTTTTGAATTTAAAAACTCGTAACACAACAAAGAAATAGGCTAATTTTGGCTTAATTCAGCCATTTGAATGAACTCATTCAGCAAGCTGAATATTGTGAAACAATAAATTGGTTTCAGCAATCAGACGGTTGTTTTCAGCCTCTTATGCATGTTGGTGCATGTGTGTATATGTTTATATATATATGTATGTATGTATAATTTCAGGAGAGATTTTGACAAATTTATAAATAATATAAAGACTCTAGACAAAGGACTATCAGCTTCAAAATATTCTGAATATGAATCTGCAGCGAATCTCCTACATAAGTGATTAACATATACAAATATTTATTTATATATTTTGTCACAATCAAAATGATGTAAAATCGAGATTCCAACATTCTTCCCCTTTTTGGTGATGACAACTATATAAGTATAAATAATATAATTACATAAATACTTACATTAACATTGCTACTCCCCCCGTCAATATGCATAATAATTTAATCTACTAATTTTCTCCTCCTTTTTCATCGACAAAAAGAAATAAATGCACAAAAAGATTTTAAAGCAAAGAATTAAACTCATACTCAAGATGTCATAACCAAAAGAGAATGTTAATATTCATAGAACGTTTTAAATAAGTAGATAGAGAACCATAGAATTTTGAAAATAAAAAATTACAAACTAATACAAAAACAAAGAAAAATAAAACTAGATAGAGACAAAAGGCTCATCATCATCAGAATCCGAACTCGAAGACGACCATTGAAAGGGAGATGGTTTGTAAGCTTCGGTGGTGGATGTAGAACCGAAATAAGAAATTTTATCCCATATCCTATTAAGAAAACCTTTTATGAAGTTGAATTTCTTCTCTGTCTTCGTTTCAAGAGTTTTAATTTCCCAATGAAGTTTTGATTGATTTCGGGAGAGAGTGATGATAGCTTGTGAAGAGGAAGTTTCCGGGCCAACAACTTGAATGGAGTCATCGTCCTCTTCTTCTTCTTCATGTTGGGTATGCGAAGAGGAGGCAATACTAGTGTCATGAGGTTGTGGAACACCTTCTTGAACATTGTGAGACCATTCTTGAAAAGAAATGATTTGTTGTGGAGGAGGCTGGTGAGGAAGACCTATCAATCCTAATTTTTTTGCGCGAAACTCACTAATGCTTTAAAACTCGGAGTCGGGCGTTGGAATGCCAAAGTTGAGAAGGATATGCATAATATAAAAACCATAATGGATGGTCTTATATTATCTTAGGATTGTGATGTCTTGGAATCATCTAAAATGATTTTTCCCCAATTTACATGTTGGTTGGAGTATATTGAATAGAGGGCTTGAAAATCTCTTTTATAAACTTTTTCGTAACTTCTTGCTTAAGGTTGTAAAGAGCGAATGGAAGCACGATGAATAAGGCGTGCTTGTGGCCTTAAGGTGCTAGATTTTAAAGCACTTAAATCGGTAAGGTGATCGGACAATAAACGATGTGAAACTTCATCTCTACGATCCATATCAACTTCAATATCATCTATATCAACACATTAAAATGGACAATTTAAATATTGCCAAATCTTTATAAAGGCAAAAAAATTTTAGTGCCACAAACTATTGACCAAACACAATCTTCTCGATGTTGAGGGTTATGGTGGTCTAGATTCAGATTTGCTAGAAATAGTTTAATCAATAGATGATTAATTCTAACATTGTTGGGAGCATACCCTATGAGATTATCAAAGTGGAATTGCTCGGCCATCTCTCTAATTTGATAATCTGTAAAATCTGGAAACTTCATGAAAGCTATTTCAGTGATATTCGATTTTTTCAATGAATTAAAGTAGGAGACTGCAACATCGTTCCAAAGCCATCGACGAATTTGATCTTCAAAAGGACTGGAGGTGAATTCCCTTGTACGTTTTAATCTCGGAGCCATTAGAGGTTAATAATGAAGAGTAAAAGATAAAAATTTGAAAAAGATGTGCTAGGGTTCAGAAGTGAATGGGTATGAGGTGAAAATATGAATATATAGGTAGGTGAAAAGCAAGGGCAAAGTTGGAAGAAAAAAAGTGTAGGGCCAGTTAAAAAATGCCTCAGGAAGAATTCGGTCGGTTGTTTCACTGTAAACAGCCGCCTGAATTTCTTCCCACAAGAAAACAGTTCATTTTTGAACTGATTCAGACGTCTGTTTACAATGTCAGCCGTCTGAATCTGGGGGAAATTTTTTTCTAGGATAATATTCAACCATCTATTTGGTTATAGACAGCCGGCTGAATTGTGTGAAAACATATGGCTTCCTATAAATTTTATAACAAATATTACTATTAAAGGAACACAATGAACATTTTTGAATAAACAAATAAGAGTACTTGAAAATAACTTTTAAATTGATTTGGAAGAGGAGCTTGGAGTGTGATTTTCATCCGGCTCTATTTTTATGTTTTCTTGAAATAGCCTGAGTGGTGACCATCTATTGCAGAGTTCCCATGAATTTGGAGATACTGGTAGACATTGCGACGATAGTTCCCAAGGATTGCAATAGGATGGAGAAAAAAACAGGAGTCGGTTGATGAACAGTGCTTTTGGATGAGGAACCATAGAATTTCAACGTGACTTTCCAAAAAGCTTAAACGCTTGGCGTTAACTTTTTGTTCATAATAAAGTTCACGCTTTAATTGCATCATTTCCCTTTGGTAGGGATGAATGTCATCTATCTTTTCTTTGGTAGATGGATGAAACAATAAATATAGACCGTCTTGTTCTTCTACCAGGTGGAGTGTGACCCCTATGAGTAGAGAGGAACAATTGGAACTGTTTCATAAATCGATGTTGGAGTAAGTAAATTCACCAATTATGAACTAGGAGAAGAATACGATAGTGTGGAGGATTCAGAGTTATGTTGGGAAGACATTTTGAGTAAGAAAGTTGAAACTATTTTTTATTTGATTGTAAAAGAATTAAAAGCAATAAAGGTATTTATATGTAAGAGTTTCATAAAATAGAAGCAGAATTAATGGTTAAGTTGATGAGAACCAGAGAAAAAATTGATTGTAAAGTAGTTAAAAGATGTAAGGTAAAGAAGAAACAATAAAAATATAACGTAAACCAAGTTTAGTTGTAAAGAAAAGAGCAGTGTAGTGGTAGAGCACCGTATTTCCAAGTAAGAGATCCTGAGTTCGAATCTTTGGAGAATAAATTTATTAATAGAAAATTATAAATCCTTTATAGATATAATTCCTAGTTCTCTTCTTAATTTGATGAAAATATTTTCATTTAAAGGTTTTGTAAATATATCTGCCAATTGATTTTCAGAGGATTCAAATTCTAGTCTGACCAGATCCTTGTCAATATTATCACGGAGAAAATGATGACGTATGTCAATATGTTTAGTTCAAGAGTGATTGATAGAATTTTTAATAAGTTTATAGCACTAGTATTATCACAAAAAATTGTTGATTTATATAAATTAACACCAAAATTTTGAAATGTTTGTTGCATATAAATGACTTGAGCACAACCTAGGGTAGCAGAAATATGTTCTGCCTCACAAGTTGAAAGTGAAACACAATTTTGTTTCTTGCTAAACCAAGTAACTAAGGATTATCCAACGAAGGGATAAGTCCCACTAGTACTTTTCTGATCCGTCCGACATCCTCCAAAGTCAGCGTCACTATATGAAACTAATTCGAAAGGAAATTCTTTTGGATAAAAAAGTCAAAAATCTTTGGTTTTTCTTAGATAACGCAACATGCATTTTACTGCACGCATATGTGATTCTTTAGGATTTGCTTGGAATCGAGCACATAAACAAACAGTCATCATTATGTCAGGTATACTAGCTGTTAAATAAAGTAATGATATAATTATATTTCGATATAATTTTTTGTTAACACATTTGCCATCTTCATCTCTATCGAGATGAACTGTTGTCCTCATTGGAGTTGGTTCAGAAGAAGTATTTTCCATATTAAAGCATTCGATTAGATTATTACAATATTTCTCTTCATTAATAAAAAATATATTTTCTATTTTTTTAATCTGTAATCCAAGAAAATAAGATAATTCTCCCATATGTGACATCTCAAATTCTTTTGTCGTTATCTTTGAAAATTCCTGACATAATTTTTCATTTGCGGAGCCAAAAATAATACCATCTACATAAATTTGAATAATTAAAATATCCTTTTTAGTTCTTTTAATAAAAAGAGTTTGATCAACCTTCCCAATTTCAAAACCAAAGTCTATTAGATAGCTTTTAAGACATTTATACCAAGCATGGGGTGCTTGTTTTAGATCGTATAAGGCTTTCTTAAGTTTATGGACGTGGTCTAGAAATTTTTCACGTGTGAATAACGAAGGCTATTCAACAAAAACATTTTCTTTTACATAACCATTTAAGAAAGCACTTTTAACATCCATTTGATAAAGTTTGAAATTATGAAAACATGCAAATGCCAATAAGATACATCTTTCTTCAAGTCGTGCAACTAGAGAAAATATTTCTTCGTAGTCAGTTCCTTCTTCTTGATTATATCTGTTATTTATATGAAGGAATTAAGATGAAGAAGCCATGAATCTTGTATATTCTTCTCATTCAATTACAATATAAGTACTATTATTTATCAGATCCCAAAATTAAGTAAGCGGGAAAGCAAAACAAAAATGTAAGAAAACATAGCCTTCTTATTTTACATGGGCTTTATTAACAAATGGGCTTTAACACTTGTATACATTAATACTGTGCATCTTCATCCATGTTGCCGAATCCATGTTACCGGATTACACTCCCCTTTAAGTTGGAGAATACATATTCTTCATTCCCAACTTGCTGCATAGATATTCTACAAGTGATCCATTCAAAGCTTTCGTGAAAATGTCTGCAATCTGCTCTGTGCTCCTGTTCGAACAAACCCAGTTTCAATTATTCCCTATTTAATTTTTTCTCTGATGAAATGACAATCTACTTCAATGTGTTTTGTTCTTTCGTGAAACACTGGATTAGATGAAATGTGAATGGCAGCCAGACACCACAGCTTTGCAGGCAATTTTAGTTTTACATCAAACTCATTCATTAAATGAATTATCCACATTATTTCACATAAGGCATTTGCCATTGCTCTGTACTCTGATTTTGCACTTGATCGTGAAACCACTAGTTGTTTCTTATTTCTCCATGATATCAGATTGCCTCTAACAAATACACAAAATCCAGAAGATCTTCTATCATTTTTCGAGCCTGCCCAATCAACATCACAAAAACTCTCAATGTTCATATGCCTATGATTCATATATACAAGATCTTGACCTACTGATGGAAAGTGGGCTTTGTTATGAATTGACTTACCACACTCACTGAATATGCTATGTCAGGTTTGGTAACGCATAGATAGTTAAGTTTGCCTACCAGTCGTTTGTATCTTTCAGGGTCATTAAATAGTTCACCCTCTTCATTTAGACTATGATTAGGTATCATAGGAGTACTGCACGGTTTAGCAACTAATTTTCCAGTCTCCCTTAGTAAATCAAGTGTATATTTCCTTTGTGACAAAAATATTCCTTCATCTCTTCTTGTAATTTCAACACCCAGAAAATATTTAAGCTCTCCTAAGTCTTTAGTGTAAAATTGAGTTTGAATGAACTGCTTGAGAGCAAGAATGCCAACTTCATCACTTCCTGTAATGACTATATCATGTACATAGACAACTAACAATATAATTCCCTTGTCAGAATTCCTGTAGAAAACAGTGTGATCTGATTTACTTCTCATAATACCAAAATTTTCTATTGCTAAGCTAAATTTGCCAAACCATGCTCTTGGACTTTGTTTAAGTCCATATAATGATTTTTTAAGTCTACAAACCAAGCTTGTCTCCCCCTGAGCAACAAAACCAGGTGGCTGCTCCATATATACCTCTTCAGAGAGATCACCATGCAAAAAGGCATTTTTAATGTCCAGTTGATGAAGCCTTCACTTATATCTTGCTTCCATGGAGATGAACAATCTAATAGATGTCAGTTTGGCCATAGATGAAAAAGTTTCATAGTAATCAATTCCATATATCTGAGCATAGCCTTTGGCTACTAGTCGAGCCTTTAGTCTTGCCACTGTTCCATCTGCATTCATCTTAATTGAGAAAATCCATTTACATCCTATTGCTTTTTTATTTGGTGGTAACTGAGCTAAGTCCCAGGTTTTGTTTTGTTCTAAAGCCTTCATTTTTTCCATCATAGCTTCACACCATTTTGGTGAAGCTATAGCCTCTCCTACGATCTTTGGTATAGTGATAGAATCCAATGATGAAATGAAAACATGGGATGAATGTGGTAGCTTCTTGTATGTCACACGGGAAGAAATAGGGTATGTACATTTTCTCTTCCCTTTTCTGAGAGCAATGGGTAAATTCAAACTTGAATCTTCTTCAGGTTGAGGTGTATCATCTGTCTGTGGATCATCTGCATGTGTATTATCTGTATTATTCACCTGAGATATTCCACTAGGTATGGTTGAATATACCAAAAACTCTTCATTGTCTTCCTGTACATGTGGTGTACTGGTTTGGTAAAATGGTGTATCTTCTATAAAAGTCACATCAATTGATGCAATATATTTTTGTAAACTTGGACAAAAACATCTAGAAACTTTCTGAAGTCTAGGGTATCCAACAAAGATGCACTTTAAAGATTTGTGATCATGTTTGCTCAGCTGCTGACTAACTTCTCTAACAAAACATGTACATCAAAATACCCTAGGTTTAACTGGAAACATGGTTTTATCTGGTTGAAGAACTTGATGAGGAATCTCATTGTTAAGAACAGTTGAGGGCATTCTATTGATAAGAAAGCATGCAGTGGAAACAGCATCAGCCCAGAAAACTTTTGGTACATTCATTTGAAACAATAGTGCTCTAGCAGATTCTAATAAATGTCTATTCTTTCTCCCAGCTACACCATTTTGGGAAGGAGTGTCAACACATGAAGTTTCATGGAGGATGCCATTTTGAGTTAGATAATTGTCAAACTCAGTAGACATATGCTCTTTAGCATTATCACTACGAAGTGTTTGTATAGTTGTATTGAACTATGTTTTAATCTCAGCATTGAACTTACAAAAAATAGAAAATAATTCAGTTCGAGACTTCGTGAGAAATAGACATGTTATACGAGTGTAATCATCAACAAAAGTTACAAAATACCTATAGCCAGGTTTAGATATAAGTGATGTTGGTCCCCAAATATCATAATGAATTAAAGAAAATGGACTGCTTGCACGCTTATTAACTCTATGATAAGAACTACTTCTATGATGCTTTGCATACTGACATGCTTCACAATTTATTGTAGGTAGATCGCTATACTGAGGGCAGAGCTACTTCAATAAAGTGAGAGAAGGATGACCAAGTTGACAATGAACTTTTAATGCTGAGTCCATGATCGAACAAGCTATAGGTTTTGAAAGTGTATCAAGAGTATATAAGCCACCAGACACACTTCCTCTACCAATAGTCTGATTCGTCATAAGATCCTAAAACACACAATGATTAGGAAAGAATGTGATGCTGCAATTAAGATAGTGTGTAGTTTGGCTCACCGAGAATAGGTTGAATGATAGAGAGGGTAAATATAACATAGATGTTATTGGTATAGTTGAATTGGACATTACTTCACCTGTTCATTTAACTGAAGATTGTGATCCATCTGCTTATGTAACCATGTGAGGAATTCTACTTACTTTTAAACTTGTAAACAGATTTTGATTACCTGTCATGTGATCTGAAGCACCTAAATCAATTATCCATTTTGATGTAGCTGTGCCAGTACTAATGTTTGCAACTGAAGTTGTTGCAGATGTAGCTCCAGATTTAGATGAATTACTATGTAATGAGTTTTGAAATTTAGAGTACTTGTCAAATTCTTCTGCTGTCATGAGCACAGTTTTGATATTAGAGGGGTTTGTATTTCTTTGATTCCACTGAAGACTTCTACATTCAGATATCACATGTCCAATTCGCTTACAATAGTTGCAGATCTTATTTTGATTTATTGGTGGTCTCCATGATGATCTTTGAGATCTTCTAGGTTGTCTAGGTGGTCTCCAAGGTTGTGCATTAGGTGGACTCTGTGGTCTCCAAGTTTGTGCATGTTGTGGTGCATTAAGTTTTCCAGCATCAGACTGATTATTTGAAGCAAGATTCCCACTGCTACTAATAAAAACACTGTTGCTTGTATTTGCACTTGAGCTGTTACGCCCCACCTCTATACCCACGCTAGCCAAGAACATTACGGTGAATGCTGTCAACTAGCACGGAGAATAAGGCTGTTAAGGAGCGACCTTCCGTGTAATTGCTTTGTGCGAGCATCGATATGTCAGATAGTATAACATGCAATTCTTTATTAAGAGGAAATCCGGCATACCGACACAAACTCAAAGCTACTACACAGTGGCTATAATATCTTCGGAAACAAATACAGAAATAAACATAACATAAATCAGTCACAGACAATTCATATCACAAAGGCGGAAATAGATATGAATATTAGACTTAGAAGTGTGTATCGGAGTAGCGGTCTAAAAAGATCCGTAATATCACAAAAGAATAGTTACTAGAACTACACAAAAGAATAAGTATACATCATGGAGTCTATATCTCAAATGTATACAACAAAAACTACTAATCTAAGTGGTTAACCAAAAGTCAAGGAGGTAATCCCGGATGTAAAGTCAAGCAGAAGCACCTGTAACATCTAGGTCTGACCCGAGTATTATTTAATAAGAAAATAATAAACGGATCAGTCTAACTATAAATATCAGATGAAACGATATAGAGTAAGAGATATGACTAAACACATAATAATCACAATTCCAAGCTATGATATATATAAGTAACTGAAAATCAACAAGGGATTAATCAATATCACCAAATCTACACAAGAATCAAAGGAAATGTCATACTCCTTATTTCGTTCACAAAACCATAAATATTGACGATTATAACAATGTCAATCACAAAAGTCAATGACACACAAATTCACCAATGCACAAATATTGATAAAACTTATCAATGCAAATCACGAAAATTGGTGAAGCACAAATTCTAGAAATCATCACAAGAAATCCAGTCAATGACACACGAATTCACCTATGCACAAAAATTGGTAAATCATATCAATAGAAATCACAAAAATAGGTGAAGAAGAAAATTCTAGAATTCGACACACGAAACATAGAAATCACACAAAATATGGGGGGAGGCCTATCACACGAACGGGAGCATGAAAACTCACCAACATATGTATCACACAAACGAGACGCTATCTCATGGTAGCTAGCCATTAATTTTTGACACACGAACGACCCGAAGACCATGGGCGCTACCCCATCAATATGAGTCGAAACTCCACAAAATGGGGTTTAGTCTCCCTCGCAGACAAAGAGACATCGCACATTGCTAGTCTAAATCACAAAAATGATCGTCATGATCATCAAGAAGTGTCAATTACCGTAAGCTAGTAAATATATGAGCTTAGCTTCATGTCCCATAACCACTAGCTTAACTTAAATATTTACGAACAAATTGTAGATCTCCACTAGAAAATTGTTACAAGAGTTTCAATCGAACGAGTCCAAGAATTAACCGACGAAGTAAACGCAAGCGTTTCATACCACTTGTTTTACTAAGTCGTTTAATTAGATTTCTCATACGAGTGTGGTAAATGTTTGTGTATACTAATAGGTTGGAAAACGGTTTTATAAACGAGTTTGATATTGAAAATAGAGTTTAAATAATCTTTGATAAAGAGTTTGAATATTTACTACTAGTATAGAACCCTTTATATTTTAAAGTGACAAAGCACAAAAATGATTGTAGAAATAATCAATCACCAAAATTCACATACGAAGACGTGAATTAATTCCAAAGAAATCGATATCAAATCCATCAAAATGGATATTCCCAAAAATCCCGATATAAAAGACATCGAAGTCGATAATAATGAAAATCAACAAATCGGATAATCATGAATCGATTAAATTTGGAAACTGAGCAAAAATATGCACAAATAGGCACAATAGGCAAATAGGAGAAAATTAGTGGACTGGCCCTCTGCAGTCAGTCGACTGAAGCAGAAACATGAAAATTTCATTTCCTGCAGTCAGTCGACTGACCTAAAAATCAGTCGACTGATTGCAGGGAAATAGAGGACCTGAGCCTCTGGAATTTGCCTTCGGAATGCCTATGTCCTACAGCCAGTCGACTGAATTTCAAAACCAGTCGACTGACTGGCACCAAGGCTGTTTTCTTAGCCTATGAAATGAAGACGCAATCTTCTCCAAAATGCAATCGGGCGAGCAACGGACAGTAGGGATTTATGTCAATCGACTACCCGACCCTATAAGCTTCACGATGCATCACCAAAAACATGTTAAGATATCCATAAAAGGATTTTCATAGATTTTGATTTCAAAACACTAAAAATTGGAATATACACCAAATCAATTCAAACCAAAATCAAGTGCACATGAATATCTGTTAGGAATTCATACCTAACAATCGAAGATAATCATAGACATAGATGTGAGATAAAAATCTCACCTTTGAACCCAAACGATTGAAGAAGATGCTTGAAAGCAAAGGAGAATCAACCACTCTTCAAATCCAACTCAAGAAGCTTGATTCTAAGCTTTAAAAGAAGAACATTTCCAAAGTTAGGTTTAGGAATTTCTGAAATTGATAAGAGATTGAGTTGGAGAAGAAGAAGAAGAGAAGCTTACCAATGGGTTCTTCTATTAGTTTGGAGCTAGAACTTGATTTGCAAAAGAAAACTAGGGCTTGAGTTTTAATTTCTCATCTCTCCCACCATTGTTGCTAAAGCTTGAGTATAAGGAATTGGAAATGAAGTAAATGAGGAGGAGAGGGGTTAGGACTGAATACATAAGTGGACTCAGCCCAAATCAAAACCCTAAGTGAAAAAGTAGCAAAAATCAACTTATTCCAAACATATCGAAGCTTATACTCAAAAAGGTCGCAAACGGCATTTTAAACTCAATGGGAGTGGTCCCGAGTCCTAATTCGACCGTATGCAAAAAGTAGCTTTTCGGACAAAATTCCGAGTATCGATAAAATATTTAAATAAAATATTAAATATAAAATCGATAAATATGCGGGTTGTTATAGACTCCCCTCCTTAAAGAAATTGAGTCCTCGCAATATTTAAGAAGAAAATATAAAGTAACAACCATAAAAGCATATTCAACACAAAAGAAAATTGAAATAAAAAGTTCACCTCAAAGAGCACGAGAAAGTAAGTCCGGATGTGTTCGCTCGATGAACTCTCTAGACTCCCAAGAGCAATCCTTAGGATTTGAAGACCATTGAACTTTCACAAGCGGGACATCTTTATTTCAAAGGCGTTTGACCTCCGAAGCAATAATTCGAATAGGATGTTGCTCATAAGTTAAATTAGGCGAAACTTCAATCTCTTCCACAACACCGGGCTCAAGAATAGAATCGGAATCTCGAAGGCATTTCCGTAATTGAGAAACGTGAAACACGTCATGAATTGCAGAAAATTGAGCCGGTAATAAAAGGCGATATGCCATGGAACCAATACGTTCGGTGATAGGGAACGGACCAATATATCGAGGTGCTAACTTTTCCGATCGACTGAAACGCACAACACCCTTCATAGGTGAAACACGAACAAACACAAAATCTCCCACAGAAAATTCTAATTTCCTTCTCCGGTTATCGGCATAGGATCTTTGTCTACTTTGGGCTTCTTTCATCCTATGACGAATAAGGTCAATCTTTTCTGTGGAATCACGAATAAAATCTGGACCTAAAACCAGCTTCTCACCGGCCTCAAGCCAACAAGAAGGAGATCGGCATGGCCTTCCATAGAGTGCCTCGAAAGGTGCCATACCAATACTAGATTGGAAGCTATTATTTTAGGAAAATTCAACAAGAGAAATATGATCTTCCCAACTTCCACCAAAATCAAGAACATATGCACGAAGAAGATCTTCAAGAGTTTGATTCACACGCTCGGTTTGTCCATCGGACTGAGGATGATAAGCTGTGCTAAAATTAAGCTTCGTTCCCAAAGCTTTTTGAAGACTCTTCCAAAATCCACTAGTAAACAATGGATCACGATCACTAAAAATAGAAGTAGGAACTCCATGTAATTTAACAATCTCTTTAACAAAGAGCTTGGCCAAAATAGGAACGGTTCGGTTAGACCGAACGGGAATAAAATGGGCGGATTTAGTAAGTCTATCAATAATCACCCATAAGCTATCATGATCCGAACGAGAACGGGGAAGGCCATCTATAAAATCCATGGAAATCTGATCCCACTTCCAAATTGGAATTTCTAAAGGTTGCAATAACCCACCGGGCCTTTGATGTTTGGCCTTAACAGTTGGCAAGTCATGCAACGCTTAACGAAGTTAGCGATGTCAAGTTTCATTCCCTCCCAATAATAAAGTCGCTTCATATCCGCGTACATTTTACTACTACCGGGATGAATGGTAAATTTAGAGCGATGGGAATCTTCTAAAATATCTTTTCGAAGATCACTAATATTTGGCACGATAAGTCTACCAAATTTACGAATGCCGCCACGGGAATCAATATCAAAGTCTTTCAAACCTTCAATATCAATTTTATCCTTAACATTTTGGCCAAGAAGAGCCAATTCGGGATCTAGCCTTTGAGCTTCAAGAATGCGGTCTAAAAGAGAAGGATGAGCCTCAAGGCTACATAAAACAAGAGATGAACATAAATCGAAAACACGGTCTCGAATTTTGCAAGTGGATAAAATCTCGAGATCGTTCCATTCGGATATCATCATAGAAACAACCGCTTGTTGCTTTCGACTAAGTGCATCCGCAACGCGATTTCCCTTTCCGGCAGTATAAAGGATATCAAGATCATATGGTGCAAGAAATTCGAGCCAACGCTGTTGACGCAAATTAAGTTCCTTTTGAGAGAATAAATACTTCAAGGACTTATGATCGGTATAAAGAACAAATTTCTCTCCTAAAAGATAATGACGCCAAATACGAAGAGCAAAAATAATAGCCGCGAGTTCTAAATCATGTGTGGCATATCTAGTCTCAGTAGGCTTCAATTACCTAGAAGCATAAGCAATAACACGTTCTCTTTGCATAAGAACGGCACCCAAACCAACGCGACTAGCATCGGTATAAACAACGAAATCTTGATTCCCCTCGGGAATAACAAGAATAGGAGCATCTGAAAGAAGTTCCTTTAGCTTCTGAAAAGAAGTTTCACATTTGTCCGACCAAATGTATTTAATACCTTTCTTCGTTAAGCCAGTGAGAGGCACGGCAATCTTAGAAAAGTCTTTGATAAAACGGCGGTAATAACCTGCCAATCCAAGGAAGCTACGGATCTCCGTCACACTCTCCGGTCTTTTTCAATCTTAAATCGCTTCAATCTTTGAAGGATCCACGGAAATTCCGGATTCAGAAATAATATGACCGAGAAACTTCACATGAGATTGCCAAAAATGGCATTTAGAAAATTTTGCGTTTAATTGATTACTCCTAAGAGTTTCCAACACAATCCGAAGATGCTTCTCATGTTCCTCCTCGGTTTTTGAATACACAAGAATATCATCAATAAAGATGAGGACAAACCGGTCGAGGAAGTCTTTGAAAATTCGATTCATAAGGTCAACGAAATAAGCCGGAGCATTCGTTAATCCAAATGGCATAACAAGCCATTCATAAGATCCATAACGCGTACGGAACGATGTCAAAGGAATGCTATCCTCTGCAATATGAAGCTGATGGAAACCGGTAGCCAAGTCCAATTGTGAAAAGACTCTAGCACCACTAAGTTGATCGAATAGATCATCAATCGGAGGTAAAGGATATTTATTTTTGATAGTAAGATCATTAAGCTTGTGGTAGTCAACGCAAAGCCTAAGTGTTCCATCGGATTTCTTCACAAAAATAGCTGAAGCTCCCCAAGGCGAGGAACTAGAGCGAATAAATTACTTCGTCTCCAATTCGGATAATTGTTTACGCATCTCCTCATTTTCTTTATTGGACATACGATAAGGAGGACGAGTGATAGGTTGAGCTCCAGGAATGAGATTAATTCTGAACTCAATTGCTCGCTTAGATGGTAATCCTAAAACGGGCTCAAATATGTCGGAAAATTCACGAACAACGTGAATAAGAGAAATAATATCTTCCTCATCATCATTATCGTCATCCTGAGGATTTAAAGAGTATAACGATGCAACCAAACTGGAATCCGAATCTTTAAGATTAATAGAAATCTGCTTAACAGATTGAGGATGTCGAAGATGAATAGTCCGCTCAGGACATAGGATATGAGCTTCATAACGGTTAAGCCAATCCATTCCCAAAATCATTCCAATGCCTAAGTAGCGCATGACATGCAAATCGGCTCGGAAAGAAAAATCACCCAAAATAATCTCGACATCATTACACAATAAACTGATTGTTGCAGATCCACCAACCGGATTCGCAATTCTCAAAGAAGTCATTAAAGCAACAACACTTAAAGAAAAAGTATCAACGGGTTCTTTTGAAATAAAAGAATGGGATGCACCCGTGTCAAAAAGAACTCAAATAGGTTGATCACGAAATATGATAATGCCATCAAGGATAGAATGAGACATACCTTGATTTCGAGATGTGTTGCCAGGGGCTTGAGCAACTTTCAACTTTCCCTCCTTTCTATTTTGAAGTTTGGGACATACATGCATAAAATGGTCCGGGCTTTTACAATAGCGACAAGTACGAGGCTTTGAACACTTGTTCGCAAAATGGTCTCTGGAACCATAGTTAAAGCATTTCCCTTCAGTAGAGGAAAAGGTCTTTCCAGCAGGAGTTGCTTGCCTCCCTTTCTTATTGGGATAAGGACCTTTGAATTTGTTTGGTCTCTTCTTATTGTTGAAGTTTGGTTTGGAACCCACCACTTCAACATCATTCTCCCTATCCGCCTCTTCAAGACGAAGAGCGATATCAATGAGTTGGTCGAAAGAAACTTCTAACTTTAGAAGTAATGGCTTCTTGAGATTTTTGTTTAAGCCATAGACGAACCTCTGGTTCTTCTTTAAAGGGGTGTTGATGTATTCAACCCCATATTTGGAAAGCGACTCAAAGGAGGCGACATAATCAGTCACGGAGGACTCACCTTGAACAAGGTCTATAAATCGTCGAGCCAATGTCACTTTCTCTGCTTCTGGTACAAATTTCAACTCGAAGCGTTCCCGGAATTGCTCCCAGGTGAGATCCGCTTCATTAATCTCATAAATAAGAAGCTCGTACCAGTCCAATGCTCTTTCTCGGAGCATACTAGAGGCCACCTGAACTCGGTGAAGGTCAATAAGATTCATGCGAGAAAAGATTCGATCGCATGACCTTAGCCAAGCCTGTACTTCAATAATAGTTTCGAAACCTTTGAATGGTTCCCCACCCAAATTAGTGTAATCGCTGCACAAGCGTGAAAACCCCGACTTTGGGTGAGTAGGTTCCGGGTTAGCTCCAGCTGGTTGAGCATTCGTCACTAAATCAAGAAGCTGTTGAGCAGTCATAAAAACTCCATCCTGGGGTGGAGTGCTAGATGGTACGGCTCTGGGGCGGCCTAGTCTAGGCATTTCTCTTCCTTTAGAAAGAAAGAAGAACAAGAAGAAGATTATTCACTAATGAATATCAAGAAATCTTGATAGATAAAACAAGGAATCATAAAAGAAAATAGGATGAATCGGTACGAAGACTCGAATAAAATCCTAAAGCACGACTCCTAAGAAAGACTTAGGACGATGATCCTTGTTATAATATTCCATATTGTTCCGAAGTTTGGCTCTAATACCAAGCTGTGACGCCCACCTCTATACCCATGCTAGCCAAGAACATTACGGTGAATACTGTCAACTAGCACGGAGAATAAGGCTGTTGAGGAGCGACCTTCTGTGTAATTGCTTTGTGCAAGCATCGATATGTCAGATAGTATAACATGCAATTCTTTATCGAGAGGAAATCCGGCATACCGACACAAACTCAAAGCTACTACACAGTGGCTATAATATCTTCGGAAACAAATACAGAAATAAACATAACATAAATCAGTCACAGACAATTCATATCATAAAGGCGGAAATAGATATGAATATTACACTTAGAAGTGTGTATCAGAGTAGCGGTCTAAAAAGATCCGCAATATCACAAAAGAATAGTTACTAGAACTACACAAAAGAATAAGTATACATCATGGAGTCTATATCTCAAATGTATACAACAAAAACTACTAATCTAAGTGGTTAACCAAAAGTCAAGGAGGTAATCCCGGATGTAAAGTCAAGCAGAAGCACCTGTAACATCACGGTCTGACCCGAGTATTATTTAATAAGAAAATAATAAACGGATCAGTCTAACTATAAATATCAGATGAAACGATATAGAGTAAGAGATATGACTAAACACATAATAATCACAATTCCAAGCTGTGATATATATAAGTAATTGAAAATCAACAAGGGATTAATCAATATCACCAAATCTACACAAGAATCAAAGGACATGTCATACTCCTTGTTTCGTTCACCAAACCATAAATATTGACGATTATATCAATGTCAATCACAAAAGTCAATGACACACAAATTCACCAATGCACAAATATTGATAAAACTTATCAATGGAAATCACGAAAATTGGTGAAGCACAAATTCTAGAAATCATCACAGGAAATCCAGTCAATGACACACGAATTCACCTATGCACAAAAATTGATAAATCATATCAATAGAAATCACAAAAATAGGTGAAGAAGAAAATTCCAGAATTCGACACACGAAACCCAGAAATCACACAAAATATGGGGGGAGGCCTATCACACGAACGGGAGCATGAAAACTCACCAACATATGTATCACACGAACGAGACGCTATCTCATGGTAGCTAGCCATTAATTTTTGACACACGAACGGCCTGAAGACCATCGGGCGCTACCCCATCAATATGAGTCGAAACTCCACAAAACGGGGTTTAGTCTCCCTCGCAGACAAAGAGACATCGCACATTGCTAGTCTAAATCACAAAAATGATCGTCATGATCATCAAGAAGTGTCAATTACAGTAAGCTAGTAAATATATGAGCTTAGCTTCATGTCCCATAACCACTAGCTTAACTTAAATATTTACGAACAAATTGTAGATCTCCACTAGAAAATTGTCACAAGAGTTTTAATCGAACGAGTCCAAGAATTAACCGACGAAGTAAACACAAGCGTTTCATACCACTTGTTTTACTAAGTCGTTTAATTAGATTTCTCATACGAGCGAGGTAAATGTTTGTGTATGCTAATAGGTTGGAAAACGGTTTTATAAACGAGTTTGATATTGAAAATAGAGTTTAAATAATCTTTGATAAAGAGTTTGAATATTTACTACTAGTATAGAACCCTTTATATTTTAAAGTGACAAAGCATAAAAATGATTGTAGAAATAATCAATCACCAAAATTCACATACGAAGACGTGAATTAATTCCAAAGAAATCGATATCAAATCCATCAAAATGGATATTCCCAAAAATCCCGATATAAAAGACATCGAAGTCGATAATAAATGAAAATCAACAAATCGGATAATCACGAATCGATTAAATTTGGAAACCGAGCAAAAATAGGCACAATAGGCAAATAGGAGCAAATCAGTCGACTGGCCCTCTGCAGTCAGTCGACTGAAGCAGAAACATGAAAATTTCATTTCCTGCAGTCAGTCGACTGACCTAAAAATCCAATCGACTGACTGCAGGGAAACAGAGGACCTGAGCCTCCGAAATTTGCCTTCGGAATGCCTATGTGCTACAGCCAGTCGACTGAATTTCTAAACAAGTCGACTGACTGGCACCAAGGCTGTTTTCTTAGCCTATGAAATGAAGATGCAATCTTCTCCAAAATGCAACCGGGCGAGCAACGGACACTAGGTATTTATGTCAATCGACTACCCGGCCCTATAAGCTTCACGATGCATCACCAAAAACATGTTAAGATATCCATAAAAGGATTTTCATAGATTTTGATTTCAAAACACTAAAAATTGGAATATACACCAAATCAATTCAAACCAAAATCAAGTGCACATGAATATGTGTTGGAATTCATACCTAACAATCGAAGATAATCATAGACATAGATGTGAGATAAAAATCTCACCTTTGAACCCAAACGATTGAAGAAGATGCTTGAAAGCAAAGGAGAATCAACCACTCTTCAAATCCAACTCAAGAAGCTTGATTCTAAGCTTTAAAAGAAGAACATTCCCAAATTTAGGTTTAGGAATTTCTGAAATTGATAAGAGATTGAGTTGGAGAAGAAGAAGAGAAGCTTACCAATGGGTTCTTCTATTAGTTTGGAGCTAGAACTTGATTTGCAAAAGAAAACTAGGGCTTGAGTTTTAATTTCTCATCTCTCCCACCATTGTTGCTAAAGCTTGAGTATAAGGAATTGGAAATGAAGTAAATGAGGAGGAGAGGGGTTGGGACTGAATACATAAGTGGGCTCAGCCCAAATCAAAACCCTAAGTGAAAAAGTAGCAAAAATCAACTTACTCCAAACATATCGAAGCTTATACTCAAAAAGGTCGCAAACGGCATTTTAAACTCAATGGGAGTGGTCCCGAGTCCTAATTCGACCGTATGCAAAAAGTAGCTTTTCGGACAAAATTTCGAGTATCGATAAAATATTTAAATAAAATATTAAATATAAAATCGATAAATATGCGGGTTGTTACATGAGCTACCAATATTAGATATATTTTCGGTTCGAAGAATACGGCTATATACTTCATGTAATGAAGTTATATCTTTGTTTGCAAGAATCTGTGATTTAGCACTTGCAAATTCAGGTGTAAGTCCGGCCAAAAAACTCATGATTTCCATTTGTTCTCTTTGTTTTTGTTGAACTTTAATATCAGCACTCATTGGTAATAGGAGATTAAACTCTTCATAAGTTTGTTTGAATGTCATGAAGTAATTCATCAAATTCATATCCTTCTTGTCAGCTTTACAAAAAGCTTGGCACGCATCATACATTTTTGTTAAATTACCTTTGCCTGAGTACATAAATTCTAAATATTCCATTAATTCTTTCACTGTTTCACAATGATTAATCAATCCGATACTTCATTCTCTACTGAATTTCGAATTTGCAGAAATAAGCGAGCATCATCATGAAGCCAATTCTGGTCGTCTTTGTCTTTTGAATCTGACTGACGTGGTTCATTAATCAAATGATCATTCTTATCCATACTACGGATATAAAGACGAATTGTCTTATTCCAATCGAGATAGTTAGAGATATTCAACTTTCGATCTGTAATCTTTGGCCTCATTGACATTACATCGATTCCCTTAGTTTTCGTCATGATTCACATAATCAAAAGTGAGATTGAAATAGCACAGAAGAAGTAAAAAAGTATAACTGGATTTCAGACTTTCAAAACCCTAGATCGAAGTAGCTCTGATACCATGTTATTTATATGAAAGAGTTAAGATGAAGAAGCCATGAATCTTGTATATTCTTCTCACTCAATTACAGTATAAGTACTATTGTTTATCAGATCCCAAAAACAAGCAAGCGAGAAAGCAAAACGAAAAAGTAGGAAAACACGGCCTTCTTATTTTACATGGGCTTAATTAAAAATTGGGCTTTAACACTTGTATCCATTAATATTGTGCATCTTCATCCATGTTGCCGAATCCATGTTACCAGATTATAATATCCTTGTGCGACTAATCTAGCTTTGTTCCTAGTTATATTACCTTGTTCATCTACTTTATTTCTAAAGGCCCAGTTGATCACTTGGTCTAGAAACTAGTTCCCAAACTTCATTTCTTTCGAATAGGTATAGCTCTTCTTGCATAGCTATAATCCAATAGTCATCAGTAGATGCTTCTTTTACATTTTTTGGTTCGATTTTAGAAATAAAAGCTACATGCCCCATTTGATTAAGTTGATTTCTAGATCTAACATGTGAATCAATTTCTCCTATGACATTTTGTACTGGGTGATCTCGTGAAATCCTAGGAGGAGATCTTAATTCGTTTCATTATGAACAATGTTTTCATTTTCTTCAAAATTATAAAAAAAGTTTTCATCTTCTTTAAAATTATTTTGAGTAACTGTATTTGTGACCATCTTAGGTATATCTTCATCATCGTTGAAAAGTTTATTAAATTTGAAATTTTTGTCAAATGAAACATGAAGTGTTTCTTCGATTGTTTTTGTTCTTTTATTGAAAATTCGATAAGCTTTTCTTCGTTTTGAATATCCTACGAAGATTCCTTCATCGGATTTTGGATCGAATTTTCCAAGCTGATCTTTTATGTTTAGGATAAAAAAATTTGAACCAAAAGTTCTAAAATATGAAATGTTTGGTTTTCTTTGATGAAAAAGCTCATATAGAGTATGTTTTGTAAAAGGTCGGATGGAAACACGATTTAAACATAGCAAGCAGTTGCTATAGCTTCTACCCAGAAATGTTTCGGTAATATGATTCCATTTAAGAAAGTTCTTGCACATTCTTGTAATGTTCTATTTTTTCTTTCTACAACTCCATTTTGTTGTGGTGTTCCTGGAAAATAAAAATTATGATAAATTCCCTTTTTATTACAAAAATGTTCAAAAGCTTTAATTTCAAATGCACCTCCATGATCACTTCTAATATTTTTTATTTTTAAATTTTTGAGATTTTGAATCCTCCTTGCAAAATTCTTGAAATTTTCAAAAGTATCACTTTTATTTTTTAGGAAAATAGTCCATGTATATCTTGAGAAATCATCTACTATAACAAACACATATCTATTATGATTTATAGATTGAATTTGAGTTGTACTGTAACGACCCTGAATTTTGAACAATTTAAATTGAAAACATTTAATAAATTTTAAATATTTGAATGATGTATTGACTTGAATTTCAAATTATCAGAATGAATTTGTAGATTAAATTTTAGAATTTAATCTATTGAAAGTTGAATAAAAAATTTAAGCTGATTTAAAAATATTTCGAAGGCTTAGAAAATTCACATTTATAATACTGAAGATAATAGAAGCTTCAGAATTAAATTTGAAAGTGATTTGTTCAGTTTTGAAACTTTATCGTTTAAATTGAATTTAAAAATAGCCTTCCGAGGCACAGTCTCGGAATTCGACGAAACCAGTTCCATTGGATCCGGAATATTGTATTATTACCAGATTTCAAATTTCGTATTGACCGGAGTTGTTATGAGAGCATACGACGTATAAACGCGTTGAAATTGAATCAAATTCAATTTACATTTAAAAATTTAAATGGGTCAACATCAGCACTCTTTGGCCTCAAATCAAAACACAGTAGAGGTAAGGCAAGCACGATCTTTTCTCTGCAAAGCCACGAACTCGTGTCCCCTCCCTCTTCTCTTTAAAAAGCAAACATACGATCGAAAAATTTAATGGCGGCTTCACATCTCGTTTTCGTTCGTCCTCCTCTCGTTCGAAGTCAGAAAGAATAAAAAAAAAGGCGGCTTCATCCTTCTCTCGTTCATTCCTCATTTCAAATTAGGGCTTGCTCTTTCGTCGTTCATTCCTCCTTTCCAAGCTAGGGCTTTTCAAAATCGAAGGCGGCCGACCTCAGTAGTTCGATCGATTTGATTCCTTCGCCTTGCTCGCGACTGCTTCAAGCTAAGGTGAGTGATCCACTCACATCTAATTCATACCTCGTGCTTATTTTTTAGGGTTCGAATTCTGTGATTTTCGTTCGTATAAAATTTGGTGAATTGTTTTGTTGATTTTTGTGACTTCTTCCAATTTGTGATTTTGTTGCTTGAGTAACTGATTCTTAAGGCTTGTTTTGATTTTGATGATGATTTCATTCGTTCTTGTGCCACGGTCTTCACGGAGTTGACTTGATTGTGAACTGCGTATATTTTTATCTTGGTTTTGCCTGTTGACATTTTCTCTTGGCACTTGAAACTGGGTGTAGTGGTGATTGCCGCTGGCTTCCCTGGTATTCATATCTGACTATAGTTTTATGGATGAGTTTTGATCTGAGATAAGTATAAATGTTTTTGTGATGTATGCATGCTTGTAATGAGTGCCAAACCCAGCTGTTCAACCAAGAAAAAAATGGATTGTTTTAAACCCAGCTATCTCAAGCATAAGTATAAATCTTGTTCTCATCATCTAGTTAGTTTGAAATTAAGACTCCAAAAGGAAGATGGATTGTTTCCGCATGTAGATTAGTCTAAAAAATTGTTTTATTAAGTAAATCAAAGCATAAGAAGATCAAGGACATAAACAAGTCAGATCAGAGGAGCAATAGCTCATCATTTTTTTTCTTCTGTGAATAACATCACTTCATAACAAATTTAGACATATACTTCTGATAAATATATGTATGTGAATGAGTGAGTTTATATCTTTATATAGATATGCCTTGTGAATAATGAATAATCCTTGAATGTAGGTTGTTATCATATACACTGTCTGTATTGAGTTTTCCCCATGTCTTGTTTTGATTTAAAAATCATGCTCTTTGATATACTGATTTGTTGTAAGATTATAGTCAAGACAATATTGGTTGTTATATTCTAAACTAAAGGTTAAACCTAAAAAAAAAGTTAGATCATATCTATGGAAGAACAAATCAAAGAAACTGATTTAAGTTTTTTTTTAAAACCCAGATTTGCCCAGAGTTTTCTAAAACAAAGTTTTAAATATATATAAGTCACTGTTATACTTAAGTTACTATTTTGCTGATCCATTTCTTAGTGAAATCTGATCAGTTTGGTTGTGAAGATTTGTGCAAAATGGTTTGTTCATTGTCTTGCATACATTTATATAAGTGTGCATGTTTTACTGCACTGTTTTAATTTTACCTGTTACTCTTGCAGTATAGTGATATTCATGTCTGCACTTTGATCATATATGTTGTTTGCATTTCCAGTTCCATTTAGTTGACTCTGTTTCAACTTCACTTCATGTATATACTACTTGGTTGTCATTGTATATGCTGGATAGTCACTTGATCTTGTTGTGTTGTCTCTGTTGCCACTCTGATCTGGTCTGCAATAGTTGAAGTGGTCACTGACCTGAGTCTTGTTGCATTGGTTATCTCACTTGATTTTTTTTGTGCTTGTCACTGTGTTGCACTTGCTTGACCCAGTATGGTAGTTGTATATTTGTTGTGCCCTTGTATTCAGGTGGTGGATGCATTTTCGTTGCAATCTTGCCCTTAAGTACTTGTAGTGGTTGCAGTTTCTTTTGTTGCAGTCTTACCCTTGTATCCTTGTGGTGACTGCAGTTCCATTTTTGTTGCATTTTTGGATTATACTGCCTTGAGCTCGAGTACTTGTATCCATTGACAGGATTTGGTCTGTTTCACATGTACACCCTGTGCACATCATTTGGCTATCTGCTTGATATACCCATCTTTGTTAGAACTGATGCATTTTATTTCCTTATGCACTGAGTCAATTCTCATGTGCACTGATGCATTCATTTTCGTTTGCACTGTGATGGATCATCTCGGCTGTGACTTGGTCTTTGATGATTTCATTTGCATTGCGTTGTTTGGCCTGGCCATTCCTTGTTTCAAACCTGGAGCATTATGTTGACTCTGTTTTGATGAAAAAGATATATTTGATGTGCTCCTTTTTAACTTGTAACTGTGTTGAATCCAGTCGAATACTCGGGTTTGACCTTGTGCTCGTTTGGAACTTCCGTTGATCTTTTGTGCATTTCATACTGTAGTGGCGAGGTCGTACACGCGTGCGTGTAATGCAGCCCTACTAGATCTGATGTTTTAATTGATGTTTTCTATTGCTAGAATTGTTTTATGTTGTCAATTCAATATATTTGGAATCGCATTTTGATTTGGTTTAATTTGATGATTTAGTTGTTATTGCCGTTTAGGCAATTCTGATGTTTTTCCTAAATTATCTTCATTAATAATCCCTTCATCTATCTTCGTTGATAATTTAATTTGCTGATTTATTGTTTAACACTGTTAAGTGTTATATTTAACGTTATCCGATTTCTTTGTTAAAAAGGTCGGATAGACGAGAATTATTGTGACTGTCGTCTAATTGTTATTTGATTATTATTGCCTCTATGCACTAATAACTGAGTTTAAATTAGACTGACCCATGTATTATTTTCTTTTGAATGTAATACTCGGGTCAGACCGAGTGTTTTGCAGCTTGAAGATTTTCGAGCAGCGAAGTTAGAGAGAGGGGGAAAACGCTTCACTTTTTGGGGATTTTCATACTTAAAAGAAATATTCCGCTTTATAAATTTAATTCATTGTATAAACTCTGATATATGTAAAAAAAATCATTTTTGTGAAATATTATTATTCTGTGTTTCTGTGGCTAATTCTGTTTAAACTCTATAAACTAAATAACAATCCGTCATTTTGAACGTTTCAAGTTGGTTTAATTATCGACTAGGGGCGGTCAGAAGGGCGGGATCGTTACAAAGTGGTATCAGAGCTTTGGTTTATACAAAGCTGGGTTTATGACGTTTAATATGAATAGTCACTAGAATCACTTTAAAGAAAGCATTTTTCAAATTTAAAGAAGTATAAATTGTTTTTTTTTGAAAATAAAAGGTATTTTGGAAAATTCAAATCCTTTTCGGAAACCCCCTCTCTAAATTTAGGTTTACGATAGTTTCTCTTCGGTAAGGTCTCCTTAGATTTGAGTCCCGATCATTTGAAAAACCATTATCGAATTGCTGAGATATATGAAAAATTAAAGTTAAGTGAATTAATGAATTGTTTTAAATCAAATATTTTTAATATCTCCAAAGTAATAATTGTGAAATAAAATGACATGTCAATTTAGTTATAGCCAAGGGGATCATTGAACTATAACTTGGGAATTTGATTCTGAATTCTTTTAAAAATTTATTTCAAATGTTTTGAAGAACAATGCTAGTAGAATATACAGGAAAAAAAAAATGTTTATAAATTCCGCAAACGACTTATTTTAATAAGTAAATTGTTATAGCTTATTAAAGGAGTTATATCTATGATTTTGGACAGTGAATAATATATAAAAGGAATGTTTTGGGGAAGTAATATTATAAAATGAAGTTAATCGATTTAAATTTGTTTTAAAATGTGTTAAGTATCGAAATAGACGTTTTCGAGAAATAAGGAAATGGTGGACTATAACACTGTTGTTATAGTAAATGGTTTCCGAAAGGAAATGTTTTATATAGTATTGGGATTTATATATCTATCTTAAATTCGAATCCCAATACTAGTGATTTTGAGTTGTCGTAACAATGTTTTACGCAACATTCGTTTTGACTCAAATAAATGTGTTTAAAAGAACGCTTTCCTTAAAGAATGGAATATATACTTGATTATGATTTAAGTATGTTGAATATTTTCCAAGTGTTGAAAATAAATGGATTTGTTAATTACTTATTATTAAATAAGTATGGAAAATTTTCCAATATGAAATGAAAGGTTTGAAATTTTATCTTTTAAAGATAAATTGAAAAGTGAATATTTGAAATTTGTTTCAAATGGTTAAGTATGGAAAATTATATATATCTTGTAAAGATATTTTTGGGAAATTTGAACAATTGGTTCAACTTGATATTTTTTTCAAAAAGATTGAATCTTGAGTTAAATTGAGTTGAACTTCGACGCCAAAAACAATATAAGTTGATCTTTGAATTTCAGATAGTCGGTTTTGATTGTATGTCTAACATGGTGAATTGATGACATAGAAATTGATCTCTATTAAATATATATCTGTGGTGGCGGAGAATTTATTCTCTTAGCCATATACACCCTTCTCTGAGACGTATGAGCTCAGAGGTTATATATCTGTAGACATCAATTATGTGTTGAGAATTGACGATGTGACGTGAAATCCAAATCGAGTGTGAAGTCGATAATAAATTGAATTATGAATATGAATTGGGTTTGAGATAACCTTAAACTTCCAAATCGATTTAGAGGAAAATTTTGAATTGGTAAACGAGATGGAAAATTCAGGAATCCTCTATTTGTTATGGGTATGGGATATTGTGGTTTTCGGAACTTATAAATGAGAATGCAGTAAATTCGAAAACCATCAGTTTGGAAAGTAATTGTTATGAAATCCTATGTTAGTTTACATAGGTATGATATGTACGAAATGTGAAATGAAGTACTATATGTATACGACATTATGTTTTCTAAACTGAGGATATGGAAAAGTACCTTCCATTTAAAATTTGTGAAGGTGTTGGAACTCGGTATGAGTGTCCATTTGAAATTTGTAGCTACGTAGAATTTCCATAAGTTGGAGTATCCATTTGGATTAGAATCCCTCGTGATAGGATCATGTTGATGGGATCATGTTTATTGATTATGATGTATGCTAGCGAAATTTGAGGGGTGTGATGCCTACAGTTACAAGCGATTCCACTGGGATAGTGGCACAACCGCCGCGTAAACTGCGATCTAGATGCCAAAGCGAAATTTGAGGGGCGAGATGCCTACGGTTACAAGCGATTCTACTGGGATAGTAGCGTAACCGCCGTGTGAACTGCGATCTATGGCAACAACCATGGCGAAATTCAAGAGATGTGAAATCTACATATTACAAGCGATTCTACTGGGATAGTAGCGTAACCGCCGGGTAACTGTGATCCATGGGGGAACGTGCTTTCCATATCCATTTTAAAAATATTTTTAAGTATTTTCACTGGAAGTTGAAGCAAGTATATTTAGTACTTGGAGATTTTTAGTCCTGCGCCTGGCCAGCGTATGCCTAATGTCTGTAAGAACGACGATAGACTTGTTAAATTTCAAGTTAGTAAGTATTTTCAAAACTTTAGATAGCAAATCAATAGCCTGAAATTAAAATTACATAATTCCAACCAAATAAACAAAGGAAGAAGATCTTTAAAATGCCTTGAAAGTCCACAGCTTTGGGAAAGATGTAATATGCAAATCTCTAACATGAAGAATTTCAGGTTTAAATTTGAGTTTTGTAAGTCGAAAATTTTGGTAAAAGACTTTTGCGTCTTGATTGTAGAAATCAATGAACAAAAGGAGATAATGAACAAAGCTAGTGAGATAAAACAAATGGAATGAATCCTATATTTATATATTTTTAATTAAGTTTCGAGCTTGGTAAAATTTTGCAGGGTATAAATATCGGTGAGATTTTAACAATCATTTTTCCTAACTTATAATTTCGGGACGAAATTCTTTTAAGAGGGGAAGATTGTAACGACCCTGAATTTTGAAAAATTTAAATTGAAAATATTTAATAAATTTTAAATTTTTGAATGATGTATTGACTTGAATTTCAAATTATCAGAATGAATTTGGCGATTAAATTTTAGAATTTAATCTATTGAAAGTTGAATAAAATTTTTAAGCTGATTTAAAAATATTTCAAAGGCTTAGAAAATTCACATTTATAATACTGAAGATAATAGAAGCTTCAGAATTGAATTTGAAAGTGATTTGTTCAGTTTTGAAATTTTATCGTTCAAATTGAATTTAAAACTAGCCTTCCGAGGCACAGTCTCGGAATTCGACGAAACCAGTTCCATTGGATCCGGAATATTGTATTATTACCGGATTTCAAATTTCGTATTGACCAGAGTTGTTATGAGAGCATACGACGTATAAACGCGTTGAAATTAAAGCAAATTCAATTTACATTTAAAAATTTAAATGGTTCAACATCAGCACTCTTTGGCCTCAAATCAAAACACAGTAGAGGTAAGGCAAGCACGATCTTTTCTCTGCAAAGCCACGAACTCGTGTCCACTCCCTCTTCTTTTTAAAAAGCAAACATACGAACGAAAAATTTAATGGCGGCTTCACATCTCGTTTTCGTTCGTCCTTCTCTTGTTCGAAGTCAGAAAGAATAAAAAAAAATGGCGGCTCCGTCCTTCTCTCGTTCGTTCCTCATTTCAAATTAGGGCTTGCTCGTTCGTCGTTCATTCCTCCTTTCCAAGCTAGGGCTTTTCAAAATCGAAGGCGGCCGACCTCATTAGTTCGATCGATTTTATTCCTTCACCTCGCTCGCGACTGCTTCAAGCTAAGGTGAGTGATCCACTCACATCTAATTCATACCTCGTGCTTATTTTTTAGGGTTCGAATTCTGTGATTTTCGTTCGTATAAAATTTGGTGAATTGGTTTGGTGATTTTTGTGACTTCTTCCAATTTGTGCTTTTGTTGCTTGAGCAACTGATTCTTAAGGCTTGTTTTGATTTTGATGATGATTTCATTCGTTCTTGTGCCTCGGTCTTCACAGAGTTGACTTGATTGTGAACTGCGTATATTTTTATCTTGGTTTTGCCTGTTGACATTTTCTCTTGGCACTTGAAACTGGGTGTAGTGGTGATTGCCTCTGGCTTCCCTGGTATTCATATCTGACTATAGTTTTATGGATGAGTTTTGATCTGAGATAAGTATAAATGTTTTTGTGATGTATGCATGCTTGTAATGAGTGCCAAACCCAGCTGTTTAACCTGGAAAAAAAATGGATTGATTTAAACCCAGCTATATCAAACATAAGTATAAATCTTGTTCTCATCATCTAGTTAGTTTGAAATTAAGACTCCAAAAGGAAAATGGATTGTTTCCGCATGAAGATTATTCTAAAAAGTTGTTTTATTAAGTAAATCAAAGCGTAAGAAGATCAAGGACATAAACAAGTCAGATCAGAGGAGCAACAACTCATCATTTTTTTTTCCTGTGAATAACATCACTTCATAACAAATTTAGACGTATACTTTTGATACATATATGCATGTGAATGAGTGAGTTTATATCTTTATATAGATATGCCTTGTGAATAATGAATAATCCTTGAATGCAGGCTGTTATCATATACACTGTCTGTTTTGAGTTTTCCCCATGTCTTGTTTTGATTTAAAAATCATGCTCTTTGATATACTGATTTGTTGTAAGATTAGAGTCAAGACAATATTGGTTGTTATATTCTAAACTAAAGGTTAAACCTTGAAAAAAAAGTTAGATCATATCTCTGGAAAAACAAATCAAAGAAACTGATTTAAGTTTTTTTTTAAAAAACCCAGATTTGCCCCGAGTTTTCTAAAACAAAGTTTTAAATATATATAAGTCACTGTTATACTTAAGTTACTATTTTGCTGATCCATTTCTTAGTGAAATCTGATTAGTTTGGTTGTGAAGATTTGTGCAACCTAGTTTGTTCATTGTCTTGCATACATTTATATAAGTGTGCATGTTTTACTGCACTGTTTTAATTTTACCTGTTACTCTTGCAGTATACTGATATTCATGTCTGCACTTTGATCATATATGTTGTTTTCATTTCCAGTTCCATTTAGTTGACTCTGTTTCAACTTCACTTCATGTATATACTACTTGGTTGTCATTGTATATGCTAGATAGTCACTTGATCTTGTTGTGTTGTTTCTGTTGCCGCTCTGATCTGGTCTGCAATAGTTGAAGTGGTCACTGACCTGAGTCTTGTTGCATTGGTTATCTCACTTGATTTTTGTTGAGCTTGTCACTGTGTTGCACTTGCTTGACCCAGTATGGTAGTTGTATATTTGTTGTGCCCTTGTATTCAGGTGGTGGCTGCATTTTCGTTGCAGTCTTGCCCTTGAATACTTGTAGTGGTTGCAGTTTCTTTTGTTGCAGTCTTACCCTTGTATCCTTGTGGTGACTGCAGTTCCATTTTTGTTGCATTTTTGGATTATACTGCCTTGAGCTCGAGTACTTGTATCCATTGACAGGATTTGGTCTGTTTCACATGTACACCCTATGCACGTCATTTGGCTATCTGCTTGATATACCCATCTTTGTTAGAACTGATGCATTTTATTTCCTTATGCACTGAGTCAATTCTCATGTGCACTGATGCATTCATTTTCGTTTGCACTGTGATGGATCATCTCGGCTGTGACTTGGTCTTTGATGATTTCATTTGCATTGCGTTGTTTGGCCTGGCCATTCCTTGTTTCAGACCTGGAGCATTATGTTGACTCTGTTTTGATGAAAAAAATATATTTGATGTGCTCCTTTTTAACTTGTACCTGTGTTGAATCCAGTCGAATACTCGGGTTTGACCTTGTGCTCGTTTGGAACTTCTGTTAATCTTTGTGCATTTCATACTGTAGTGGCGAGGCCGTACACACATGCGTGTACTGCAGCCCTACTAGATCTGATGTTTTAATTGATGTTTTCTATTGCTAGAATTGTTTTATGTTGCTAATTCAATATATTTTGAATCGCATTTTGATTTGGTTTAATTTGATGATTTAGTTGTTAATTGCCGTTTAGGCAATTCTGATGTTTTTTCTAAATTATCTTCATTAATAATCCCTTCATCTATCTTCGTTGATAATTTAATTTGATTATTTATTGTTCAACACTGTTAAGTGTTATATTTAACGTTATCCGATTTCTTTGTTAAAAGGGTCGGATAGACGAGAATTATTGTGACTGTCGTCTAATTGTTATTTGATTATTATTGCCTCTATGCACTAATAACTGAGTTTGAATTAGACTGACCCATGTAGTATTTTCTTTTGAATGTAATACTCGGGTCAGACCGAGTGTTTTGCAGCTTGAAGATTTTCGGGCAGCGAAGTTAGAGAGAGAGGGGGAAAACACTTCACTTTGGAGGATTTTCGTACTTAAAAGAAATATTCCGCTGTATAAATTTAATTCATTGTATAAACTCTGATATATGTAAAAAAATTCATTTTTGTGAAATATTATTATTCTGTGTTTCTGTGGCTGATTCTGTTTAAACTCTATAAACTAAATAACAATCCGTCATTTTAAACGTTTCAAGTTGGTTTAATTAAAGACTGGGGGCGGTCAGAAGGGCGGGATCGTTACATGGACCAAAGAGATCTAAATGTAATAGTTCTAGTGGTTGTATAATAGAAATATTTTTCTTTGATATAAAGGATTATTTTGATAATTTTCCTAATTGACAAGCATCACAAATATTGTTTACTTTAAAGTTCATTTTTGGTAAACCTTTACTAAATTATGTTTAAATAATTTATTTATAGTTTTGAAATTTGTGTCATAACCAAGGATCATTTTCTTTGGCTATTAAACACATTTATGTTATAATTTATATTCGTATTCAAAACATAAATATTTTTATCTCTAAAACCTTCAAAAATAAGATTTTTATTTTGATCGAAAATACTACACTTATTTTCAGGAAAGGAAATATTGAATCCTTTATCACATAATCGGTTGGTACTAAGTAAATTATGCTTTAAATTTTTAATTAATAAGACATCTGTAATAAGAGTTAAATTAGATATACCATTATTGCTCACATTGCCTTTGCCAACGACATATCCTTTGGAATTATCTCTAAATGTGATAGAACCTCCATTTAGGTAATTATGTTTGTTAGCATCCCTTTGTTTCCTATCATGTGTTTTGAGCAACCACTATCTACCATCCATTTTTCTCTATTTTTGGATGGTCCCTGCAAAATATAGAGATAACATTAGTACCCATCCTTTTATTTTGGGTCCTAAAAGTTAGGTCTTAGAAAGCCAAACCCAAGAGGGTTAATAATTCCTTTTGAAAAAAAATCTTTATTTTTATGAACGGTTTTTATAAAAGATTCTATATATGTATTTCTAATTAAAGAATTACTTGTTTTAGGAACCCAAATTTTAATTGATGTAGTAAAATTTGAAATTTTAGAATTGGGTTTTTCAACCTTATTATTCCTTTAATATGAAGAATTCTTTTTCTTTGGAATAATTTTAGAGGATTGTTTATATCCTAGTCCCTTTTTATTTGAAATAGTTTGAGAATTTTCTATAATTTTGGAAAGATTTTCTCTACCTTTATTAAAATTAGAAACATTTTTAGTAATATCTTCTAACTTTGTTTTAATGCTAGAGTTATCTAACTCTAAAATCTTGATATTTTCTTTAAGGTCATGATTTTCAATTAAGAATGCATCATTCTTTTCTTTCTGAATTTCTATCTCTTGATTTAGAAGAGAAAGTTGATATGTCATATTAGAACAAGATTCTTGAGTAAATTGAAGTTCTTCTAAAATTTTCTTTTCATCTCTTAGCATTTCTACTTCGATTTCAGTTTTGTTCAATTTTTCAAGAGTTTCTTTGTACTTTCTATTTTTTTTCTTTTTAGTTTGTCCAATAATTCTGAGTTGATTTCCAGAAGGTCTTTAAAAGTTAGATCACTTACCTCTTCTTTTATGGCCATAAAGCAAATATTAGCTTGTTTTGAATCACTCTTCTAGTCACTTTCAGATGATGAAGATGATTATGTATCGTCCCATGTGACAGAGAAAGCTTTCTTCTTGAATTTGTCTTTTCTATGCTTATGCTTGTCTTTCTTTTCTTTGGACAGTCTTTCTTGATGTGACCTTTCTTATGACATTCATAACATTCTAGAGCAGATGATGATGGTTTGTTGTTGTTGCTATTGTTGCTGGAGTCGTTCTTATTATTTCTAAATTTGTTGCTCTTTCTAAATTTCAGGAAAAAATTGAAATTGTTAGCAATGAATGCCATATTTTCTTCATCCGAATCTGATTCATCTTTTTCTACATGGAATGCTATATTTTTCTTATCTTAAGCCTGTACTCGTTTTGCCTTGAGATTAACTTCATATGATATTAGATTTCCAATCAACTCTTCTAGTTTTATGGTCGGAATGTCATTAGCTTTTTCGATTGATTAGACATTTCGTTCCACTCATCATTTAGTGAGTTGTGGATTTTTGAAACAATATCAAATTTGTGTAAGTTCCTCCAAATGCTATCAAAGATATATATCTTGAAATCTAGAGTACATTTCATTTATAGTCCCATCTTGCTTCATTTAAAATTCTGGAACCGGTTTTTGAGCATAGAAATTTTACTTTGATTGACTTTATTAGTTCCTTCATGTGTAACTTTAAGTGTACGCCAAATTTCATGAGCAGTTTTACACGTGCTTATTCTATTAAACTCATTTTTGTCTAATCATAATATAACATATTCATAACGTTATCATTTGCAGTAGCATCTAATTTTCGTGTTAGATCATGTTGAATATTCAGTAGTAGGAATAATATATTCAGATTGCATAATATTCTAGGTTTAATAACTATTTGCTTGTATATAAATTCTCATCCCAGCAGCCCAATAGTTATAGTTCATTCCATTAAATAGAGGTGATCGTGCAGTAGATTGACTTTCAAAAAAGATAGAGTTAGCAACAGTGCTGGTGTTGTTTTCCATATTACAACAATATCAGATAACTATATTACGGTTATATAATGGCCTTGCTCTGATACCAAATGAAAGTGACTATGCTATAGGATCGTGTAATATGGATAAACTACTTATGCAGAATATGAACTGAGTAAATAATTAAAGCAGTAAAGTAAATGACACCTGAGATTTTATACTGGTCCGAACTCCCGTTCTACGTCCAGTCTCAGACTCCTTCTAGAATTAAACTAGCAACCCTTACTTAACCCGGAGGAATAGGTTTACACCGCTTGAGCAACCGAACATGACTTCTACCGCCTAAACAACCGAATAGGACTTCTACCGCCTGAGCAACCGAACATGACTTCTTTACAAATAACAAAAGTATCTGACTTTAGTATGCTCTTTAAATAGCTCTGATAAGTCAATTAAGTACAATCTTCTTGTAATCTTCTCCTTTATGATATATAGTGTAATTGCTTAAAGAATGTGGATGATAGAGTGATCAACGATCAGAGATTGTATGCAGTTTGAGTGAAAATTGAAAATAGTTTGAGAGAAAAAATTCGAGAATATTAAAATCAGTTAAGTTAATTGTTTATTGAATTATGAAATCTATTTATAGAGATTAAAATATTGCAATCATTATTGAAAGGCAACGATGAAAAGAAACAAGTGCAACTGTTGGCTTGAAGATGTTTCTCTTCGATGAAGAGAAGTGTCTTTTCATAAAATAGCCGTTGAAAAATATTCAGCCGATTGAATGGATTTATTCAACCTTTGAATTTTAAAATTCGTGAAACAGCAAAGAAATAGGCTAATTTTGGCCTAATACAGCCGTTTGAATGAACTCATTCAGCCGGCTGAATATTGTGAAACAATAAATTTGTTTCAACAATCAGACGGCTGAATGAATGCATTTAGCGGACTGTTTTCAGCTTCTTGTGCATGTTAGTGCATGTGTGTATATGTTTATATATATATATATATATATATATATATATATATATCATTTTAGGATATATTTTAACAAATTTCTAAATAATACAAAGATTCTAGACAAAGGGCTATCAGCTTCATAAGATTCTGAATATGAATCTGCAACGAATCTCCTATATAAGTGATTAGCATTTACAAATATTTATTTATATAGTTTGTCACAATCAAAACGATGTAAAATCGAGATTCCAACACAAAAATCAACTAATAACAATAAATAACTTCTCCATTCATAAACAGTCCATGTTTTTAACAATCCTTTAGTAATTTCAAAATAACTTCAACTTACCCTTAAACAGACATAAATTACAAAATTGAATTCAATATCAACAATTTTCGATTAGCTAACCAAACGTAGAAGACTAAAATGAATGCACTTGGTGGAAACTTACAAATAGATTTGGCGTTGTGCACTCTAATTAAAATCAAATCAAAATTCTACTACACAGTCTTTTACTATAGAAAATTACTCAACACCAAAGGGACAGTCACTCTAAGACTTTCTAATAACTTGACCCATGTCTCCTATATATGACATATTGTTCTGAACATGCTCTGATACCATTATGTGACACTCTACCTCTATACCATACAATCCACGAGTACTGTTGAGTAATACCGTCAAATAATATGGAGAATGAGGCTATATGTGATATGTATGTTAATATTCTCTTGGATAAACACTGATACGTAGTCAAACATCAAGTAAGTAACTCATCCACACTTACACAGTATCTATGCAAACCAATAAACACATATGCCTCTGCCTCCAAGACAGAACAATACTCAATAAATAATAGGACATAGAGTACACAGAGTCAAATGCAACAATAACGTATAATATATAATAAATAATACAATAAAGCTACAACTCATCTTAACTGATGTCCGATTCACTATAATGTAAGTGATAACCAATGTACAACTCATTATCATGAATATACAACTAAATTATCAAGTGAATAGGACTAACACATATCAATGTCTTAATAGAATATAAATTAAATCAAAAATCAATAGATAATGTGAGATAACCTGCCTAATTATCCAAATAATATCCAGTGTTATACAAACCACAAAGATAATCCAACACAATCCAAATCTAGATCAATAATAAAGGATATTAAAAATATCAAATCATCAAGCAGTATGGATATAACGGGAACTGACTACACTTTATGCGTATCTAGCTAGTATATGTTAATACCCTAGGTATTGATTTTGATGACAACAACCATATAAATATTACTACTAACGTATCTTCAAGTTATGCGGTCATATTAGATATATTATGGAGACATTTACAGAGATAAACAAGAATACAGTGGAAGCAAATGAATTGTAGAAGAAGGTTGATCAGAGCAATTGATGAACAAAAACCAATTAGAGAAGAATGCTTAAGCATAAAGGTGTTTGAAGTGATGAGGAGTTGGTTGAACCTTAGAATATCTTGTTAAAGATCTCATGGCAATTATACTTGAAGATCATCAACCATTGACCTCAACCGAGTAAAAAAAATCCACAAATATAAGGTAATTTGAAATGCTGAAAATTTGCAATACTTATTAGTGTTGCTGTTCATTTTGCAACACACCCATGTCGACATGGGGTACTTGGGCATGTCGACATACTAGCAGTTTTCAGAATTTTAAATTTTAAACGAAGAGGCATTTCCCTCCATCTCTTCACCAAAAGACACGTCTCTTCAACCACTATATAATGCCCTTTGAAAACGAATTTTAACATCAAGAATTCTCATTTTCTCTTACTCCTTCTTCTCCAAACATTTGCAAAAGAAATCATTGAATACTCTTCAAATATCCTTGCAAATCGATACTATTTCACTCTAATTCTTCACCGATTTGCAAACCACACAATATCAGAGAGTTGTATTTTAATTCACATCATTCTCTCTCTGATTTAATCCCATTCCTCAAAGAATTCAAACATATATTACCATTGGAGGTCTATAGGATCATTGTACCGAATCTACAAGAATCTATTGAAGATACAACCACTTTCCATAGTTTGTTGTTGGTGATAAAGAGAAGGTGTTCTTGTAGCCTGTAAAATCAAGAGGATGTGTCTTGTAGCCCGTGAAACCAAGATTGTAAAGGTGTTCTTGCCACCCATGGAAAGCAAGCGATTATAGTGGAATTCTGCACGATAGAGTGCAGGACTGGATGTAGGATTGGTTAACCCGAACAAGTACAAAAATCCGTGTGTTATTTACATTACTGCATTTTACTTTATTACTTACTTATTCTCTGATTACTTCTTTCTGTTTGCAATTTGAGTAAATACGGTTTTATATTCATAAGTAAGTAGTTAATACACAATTCACCACTTCTAGTGTCTGAATAGCCTTAAGATCCAAAATTGTGTTATAGCCACCCCAGTTTTCTACATTTGGCATCAGAGCCTTGGTTTTCATAAATTTATAATTTGGTTTTTGAAAAGTATAAATGGCTAATGACACTAGTAACACATTTTTTAACACTTCTATAGAAGGGCAATCTACCATTAAACCCCCTCTATTTGATGGTAGTAGTTATGCTTATTGGGCTTGTAGGATGAAATGTTACTTGCAGTCTAATGGTTTGGATATTTGGAACATTACCCAAAAAGAGTACATATAGCCTCAAACTGAATATTCAAAATGGACACTAGACCAAAAGACACAAGCACTTAATAAATCTAAGGCCATGAACATTTTATTTTGCTCCTTAAATAGAAATGAATTTAATCAAGTGTCTATTTGTAATTTTGCATATGAAATTTGGAAAAAGCTGCAAGTCACACATGAAGGCACAATAAAGTAAAACAAACAAAGATATCTATGCTATCTAACCAGTTTCAACTCTTTCAAATGAAACCAAATGAGTCTATTTCTGATATGTATTATAGATTTCAAGATATAGTACATGATTTAATATCATTAGGAAAGAAAATTACTAAAGAAGACCAAGTCAGAAAGATCTTGAATTCACTTCCTAGTGAATAGGATCAGAAGACTCTGGCAATTGAAGAAGCCAATGATATTAGTATTATGAAAATAGAAGATTTAATTGGTAACCTAATGTCTTATGAAGTAAAGTTGCAGATTAGAAAAGAGAATCAGGCAAATGAAAAGAAACCACTAGCACTAAATTCTATGATCGACAAAGATGAACCAGATGATGATGCTATTGATGATGATATCGAGTTTATGACCAAGAAGTTCAAGAAACTCTTGAAGTATTGGATAACAAACAAACTTCGAAAAACTAACAATAATAATTCTAGAAATGGAAATGTTGTTAAGTGTTTTGAATGTGATAAACCCGGTCATTTGAAAAGGGACAGTCCCAAACTGATGAAATCATGTTCAAACGCTTTCAATAAGGAGAGGAAACAGATATTCAATGCAAAATGGGATGATTCAGATACATCATCAAGTGATAGTGATTCAGAAACAGAAAATGCCAACATGTGCTTCATGGAAAAGGATGAACGGGTATGGAATTTTAATAAAAAAATTACTAATGTTTTGAATGATATGAATCAGGGATATAAAATACTTAGGAAAGAGTACAACAATAGTTTGGCAAAGATAGATAGATTAAAAATATCTAATGAAAGGTTAACTGAAGAAAAACAATGTCTGAAAGATGAAATTGAAAGGCTTAATGGGTATAATGATGAAAAGGATTCGACACTTGGAAGTTTTGAAAAACTAAAAAGTGAAAGTGAATCCTTAAAATCAGAAAATCTTTCAATGAAGTCACAGATCACTGATCTGAATGACAAAATAACATCTCTAGACAACGTTATTCTTAATCGTAATATAGATATTAACAAAATGAAAACAGATGTTGATAAATTTCACAAAGGGAAGGATAATCTAGAAAAATTATTATCTACATCTAAACCACTAGGAATAAACATGGACTTGGATACACCCCTAAGGCTAAATTAAAGAAAAATAGTATTCAAAATACTAAGTTTGCTAAGGCTACCAAGTTCAAACCGAAACCTAGGAAATTAAAGTTAAAACCTCCAAATAGATTCATTAATTTATGGGTTCCAAAAAGGGTGGATGATATTGAAAAAGAAAAATATATTGATAATTTTATTAATAAGGTACATTCATCTAATGATTATATTTTGAAAGGACATTCAAACTCTTCATGGGTTTGGCGTCCCAAAACTTAACCCCATGGACCTAAAATAAAAGGGTACAAGTGTGCATATTTTATAATTTTTCAGGTACCAAACAATGTATATCACATAGCAGATGCTCAAAGCATATGACCAGAAATCTATTGTACATTGGACAAATACGAAAAGGATTTTTTATTGGCATCAGCAAAGTCGGTAACTCTAAAACTCATCTTATTTTTTGATAAGTTTATTTCATGTTTTGAATTGAATTGTTTTCCCCTCAAGTGTTTTATTTATAAGTATTTATCTCTATATACAAACTCTACATATTGTCTAGCGGTGATTTAAGTGACTCTTTTTCGCCCTTTTTGTTGATGACAAAGGGGGAGAAAAGATATAAATATACTAGGCAAAATGATAGGGGGAGTGGATAGAGTTAGGGGAAGTCAAATATAAAAAATATTATATTTTATCTCTCAAATATTTATATGGTTGTCATCATCAAAAAGGGGGAGATTGTTAATACCCTAGGTATTGTTTTTGATGACAACAACAATATAAATATTACTACTAACGTATCTTCGAGTTATGCAGTCATATTAGATATATTATGGAGACATTTACAGAGATAAATAAGAATATAGTGGAAGCAAATGAATTATAGAAGAAGGCTGATCAGATCAATTGAAGAACAAAACCCAATTAGAGAAGAATGCTGAAGCATAAAGGTGTTTGAAGTGATGAGGAGTTGGTTGAACCTTAGAATATCTTGTTAAAGATCTCATGGCAATTATACTTGAAGATCATCAACCATTGACCTCAACCGAATCAAAAAAATCCACATATATAAGGTAATTTGAAATGCTGAAAATTTGCAATACTTATTAGTGTTGCTGTTCATTTTGCAACACACCCATGTCGACATGGGATACTTGGGCATGTCGACATACTAGCAGTTTTCAGAATTTCAAATTTTAAATGAAGAGACATTTCCCTCCACCTCTTCACCAAAAGACACGTCTCTTCAACCACTATATAAAGGCCTCTGAAAACCAATTTTAACATCAAGAATTCTCATTTTCTCTTACTCCTTCTTCTCCAAACATTTGCAAAAGAAATCCATTGAATACTCTTCAAATCTCCTTGCAAATCGATACTATTTCACTCTAATTCTTCACTGATTTGCAAACCACACAATACCAGAGAGTTGTATTTTAATTCACACCATTCTCTCTCTGATTTAATCCTATTCCTCAAAGAATTCAAAGATATATTGCCATTGGAGGTCTATAGGATCATTGTACCGAATCTGCAAGAATCTGTATTGAAGATACGGATAGTTTGTTGTTGGTGATAAAGAGAAGGTGTTCTTGTAGCCTGTAAAATCAAGAGGGTGTGTCTTGTAGCTCGTGAACCAAGATTGTAAAGGTGTTCTTGCCACCCGTGGAAAGCAAGCAATTATAGTGGAATTCTGCACGATAGAGTGCAGGACTGGATGTAGGATTGGTTAATCCGAACCAGTATAAAAATCCGGGTGTTATTTACATTACTGCATTTTACTTTATTACTTATTCTCTGATTACTTCTTTATGTTTGCAATTTGAGTAAATACAGTTTTATATTCATAAGTAAGTAGTTAATACACAATTCACCACTTCTAGTGTCTAAATAGCCGTAAGATCCAACATTGTGTTATAGCCACCCCAGTTTTCTACAGTATAGACGACACATGATAGGATAGGGACATATATGCCAATCCACTACATACATACATATATCAGAATCAAATGGAGAATAATAGCACGTCTGCTTTGCTCGAGAATCCACATATGGTCCATATAAGCTACAACCATTGGTTAATATCACCTCTACTCTCTTAGTATCATGACAATGATCCATCATAGGCTCGAAATGCGTAGCCACTTCGGCCAAGGCTACTGCCATGTTCCCCTACGTTTACTGACTAATGACCTATGCAACATAAGGGGCAACCAACCATCCATCCCATGATGTGCATCGAATATCATAAAAACAATAGTGTGGTGGATCAAGGGCACGACCCTACGATCAGGCCACCATGCTGGATACTGGCCAATCTGGTTCACTCTCGAAATATAAAGGGAGAAGAACCCAATGTGGATGACATATAGAACTCTTAAGCTATATCTACTCATAGTTCTACACATAGGCTGACACATGGTATACCTACAAATCACCATGTGACTATGGTATACTAAAGCTCTTACCACTGGCCGACACACGGCTATAAGCCAATCCATGACCAAAATATACCCACCGCAGCGAGAATTGCCACACACACACATGAGCATATCCACATTTGAGTGAAATTTACTTAAAAAGAATAATCAAACTAATAACATAATGACGTCTCATCCCACCACACAAGGATATTTATTCAGTGCCTATAAACTGCACTCGATCCACACTAAATATTTCTATATGATGAATCCGATGAATAACTAGAAAAGTGTTATTGAAAGTCCATACCAAACGGTATCACTAAAAATTTTATTCAATTTTCTCGTCATATAAAAATGAATCTTAGAAAATCAATAGAAACGTGTGACCTTCGTATCATATCGAAAAAATATCAAATCAACATCATTGTTAAATCATTCAAAAAAATTATTTCAATATAAAAAGGGTTTAGATTGAAAAAAATAAGACAAAATGAATTGAATAAATTTGCATAATAAGACATAACAAACAAATTACTATTTATTAATGAATCATATACATCATGTATGTGCATTTATATTAATATTACAAAACAGGTTTCAAAAACTAATATAAAATAGATTATTCAAATGGATGTAAATAAATGAATCAATACTTAGTAATGAAATATATAGAAAAATTAATTTAATTTTATACCTTTATAAAAATAATATAACTACTAAATGATAAATGACAAATACATATTGCAGAATAAATTAAATAATTACTTATACTCAAATGTGCTTATTGTTTATAATAAATAACTAGTTACTCTTTCTTATATAAAATTTATCAATTATTAAATGCTGACTAGTAACATTAGAAAAATCATCTTAGGTCCCCAAGGTAGTTTTTAAAACTAATTATTATGTATAACTATAAAAATTATTTCATGGTTCCTACAATAATATAATATTTGAATAATATAATTGAAATCACCATAATATCACGTTAAGCTTGTATTTAAATATTATCCATTAAATATTTATTAAGGTATATGTATATTTAATTTAATTTTACTTTAAATGAAAATACATTTATAACATAAATTCACAATAAGTGGAAACATAAGGTATTACAACTTTATATAAAATGACAAAGTTCATAACAAAATGATTTAGACTTGTTACTAACTTTATCTAAATTACAAAACATTTAAATAGCTTGTCGATATTAATTTTTACCAAAATAACAAAATTTAACTATATCTAGCTTCATAGTTAAATAATGAAATGGTAGTATTAAATATGTCTAAATATGTCAAAGCTGGAAAGGTACATATCAATACGATTTCAGTTATTCATACAAGCGAATTAAATTAAATGGCACCTAAAAACAACCAATCAAGATACCCTAAAGATGAAATATTTATAATACATTCACAAAAATATATACATTAGTACACAGCAAGGCACATATAGGATACATTACATGTAAATATCTTAATTAAAAATATATATGTGCACCTGAGGAAAGAGCGACGCCTTCTTCTTAATTTCTTCTTTCCCCTCAATATGTACATGTGCATAAAACACTATCGTGCACGATAGTGATACAGAGCTAGAAACTTTAAAATCGCCTCTTGTATTCACTGATGGTTCTCGCTTCGCCTACTTAAGTAGCCTACCACATCACCATCGACACTAAACCCACCAATCAAAACGCGTCATTTGCTTTCAGGCTATAGGCGATGGAAACCATCATGACTCCCCCTATAATCGTACCTTCCCAAAATTGCACTAGAGGTGTTCTTCTCCACCCAAGTACAATGCTACAACCACTACGTCCTACCATGACCTGAATCACCACCAATAACGAACCCTAGGTCGAAACCCAATTTTTCAAAGATGACTACTACCCTAAATTCACCTCAAAAGTTCTCTATCACTCCATAAATCTACCGCTTCAAATATCATCAATTAATTCATTACGGTTTGAGAGAATTTAATTTTCAAAGATTAGCAGCCACATTTTCTTAAAAATAACACTTTGTAAATCTACCTTCCCTTTTTCATGTTCGAGAATCTAACTTGAATTCGACAATATATAATAATTTATTGTTTTTTAACTAATTTTTTGTTTTATTTCTCTCCCCTCCCATAAAGAAAATTGGTAAACTTATATATAAATAATGAAGAAGCATCGGGAGAATGAAGAACTCATGAAATGGAACACACGACGATGAAATCATGAAGCTTGGGCTGATGGGCTAAACTATGTTGGGCTTCCATTTATTTTCTTCTTTTCCTTACTTTCTTTTGTGAAATAAATATACCTAAGCCTAATAAAATTCAATTATGTCACTAAATAAACAAATTTCAACATCTTTTATTTAAATCCATTTACTAATTAAATTCAAACTTAATTAAAACAATTCAATTTATTCATTTCAAATATTCTCAATTACGAAATTAACTTATTGTTATTCAGATAATTAATATACATCACTCTATTTTTGGGATGTCCGATTTAATTACAAAAAATTCATATTTTAGATCCATTAGTTAATTATTTTCTAAAACAATTATTCTCAAAATTATTTGATTTCATTACTAGTTTCCTTATTATAAAATTTCAATATTCTAAAATAAATTTGAATTATTTGTTTTAATTACAAAACCAATTAATTATTAATTACCCCTGAATACCATGTCGTTACATAAATCATTAGATGACATGTTAATATATATATATATATATTACGTGTGCTTGGAATAGCTATATCATACTATAGATACTTAACAAGCCATCACGCCTCCCAAGTAACGCAAAATCATATGAAACAATCAACACTAGTATCAAAAGATGTCATCATCTGTATAGAAATACATCAAATCATAAATCCTAAATCAACATAAATGTGTGAATCCCTTATATCCAGAAATCATCATCCAATCAAGAAGTATCAGTAAATATGATATCACCGAGTATAATTAGGCTAGCATGAAGTATTGACCAAATATATCCCTCAATCTCGATAAAAATCATAATACAAATAAAATAGGATAGTCTGCCTATATAATATTGAGAATCCACTATAAAATGGTCAAATATCACAAGTATAATCTTATCTTCTCATATATCGACTTTAAGAATACATCGTGATGAGAAATGGCTATACGATACCCAATGTCCCAAGTAGAGGCATCTATATAACAATATGTGAGTCATCAACCCATATCTATACTACAATGAGATCTATCAATCGTATATGCCAATCCACTACTCCGTTAGTACCAAAAGGGAGATTGGTACCACTAAGCAAGTTCTAGAGACACTAAATCTCTATAATCTTTAGTTACCTCACAGTCATCATATTCGTGACACATATCCACCATTGTGCTCGTCAACGTGAGAACTCATATGTCACAAAACTACAATCGCCCTTATAGGCAAAAGACTGCCGGCCTAGGTGGCACAGGGGCTAGCGTGCATAGGGAGTGGCACAAATCTATATAATATTATGTTAAAGATCTATGGTGCGACCCCACGATCAGGGTTCTAGGGTGGAATCTAGCCATCTGGTTCTCTCCAACCAACATAATAGAAGTATATCATAATAGTGCATATAGAACTAATGCATATAGAGATGGAGTCTAGATTATCATTAGGCACGGACCCATACTCACTAAATATAGGCAAGGTGCGATATATCACTACGTGTATCACCTCATATTATCTACTATAATCCCGTCATATGAGTGTCATCTACTTACAATGAACAATTGAATAACTAGTAAAACAACATTCCCTACCTCCACATGATACTCAAACATTTATTCACTTCTTGTAAATTATGCTCAAACTATCAGCATTTTGTATAATGAATCCAAAAAATAACCAGAGAAATATTACATAAAGTCCCATACCATATGGTATTATAACTCTCTTTATTCTAATTTCTCATCACGTAGAATTATAACACAAAAACATATCAAAGATGTCATTACCGCATCATACCATAATCATCATCAAACCAATACTAATGGTGAATCACTCTTATCATATTATTCAATGTATAAGAAGTGATTAATCATGAAAATAATAAGAATATATGATCTTAATAAGCACAAATATGAAACAATTAAATCGAAATCCAATAACAATCGTTCACGACATTTTTATCTTATTAAGAAAATAAATACTTTGAAATGAACAACAAATAAATGTATGTATTCAAAAATTATATTTAAACTCAGTTATAATTTTACTATTTAAAATGATTATCCAATTCTTTAATCTTCCATAAAATTAGTCAACTATTAAATATGCACTAATAACTTTAGAAACTTATTGTAAATCCCCAAAATAGTTTACAAAGCTAAATACTACAAACAATACTTATTTCATAATTCCCATAATAATATACTATATTTAAGTAATTTAATCTATCCAAATCAATCTATTATATTTCAAATCTATAAAATACATTATCAATCTATTATATTTCAACCCATAAAATACATTTTTCAAAACTTTATTCATATTCAAAATCTCATAAAATATCCTTTGAAACTTGTAAAATATCAATTAGAACCATTATATATATTTCTCTAGAATTTTATTTGATTTTTATAAATTTATAAAAGATCAAAACTAAATATTTTTATTAAATTGTTTATTTCTAAGTTAAATAGTTTACAATCATTATTAAACAAACTTTTCTTAAATTAAATTTAAAATGTTCAAAACATTCCCTTATTTTTTAATCTTATAATTTATATAAGTTATAATTAATACATGTAATAAAAATATATAAATAAACAAAACGTACGCACGCCATTTACACATATTACAAATGCACACACAACAGACACTCATACATAGAATTTAACAAAACACACACAACACACACAATTACACAAACTTGTGAATACATAATACAAAAGTTCCACTATTTAAAATTTATTTATTTATAACCGTTGTGCAAATTGCTTGCATTTCATTTATAACTTGACTTTCACTATATACACACTAGTTTTAACACTCACGGCACACATTAAAACACATGCAACAAATATAATTTTCTCACGCGTAGGACTTTATAACACATACAAATACAACTAGATCCAAGAAAGAGAAAAGCATAGGAATATACAAATATAGGAATAACATAATGTGTGAAACAACAACTGCTCAAGTAAGGCAGATAGCAGATGCACAGGCAAACAGGGGAATCATAACATGATGCACACACAAAAACTTGTATTAACACAACACGTACACACAAATAAACACTCACATACACATATCTCATAATTACACATACATATGCTAGCTACAGGCTATACACCATTCTAATAGTATCGGATGGCTTTGATGGCAAACTCTCGTCCTTATGATCCATATGCTAGCTTTTCATATCATATACAGGAAATAGAAAGATATGGACATAGATTTGGTGAGTGAAACACTCACCCATACTTAACGTTTTCCCCTCATCTTCTTTCTTCATGACCTTGCATGTAGCACACCGCCACCACAATGAAATATTATCATCAAATCGTTATAGATGTGAAATGAAGCATGGAACCACATATTTAAATTTAGGGATTTTTAGTAATTTGTTGATTTTTTTTTGAATTTTGTAAGTGATGAAAATTTTGATTGATTTGCTTTCGGTAGAAGATAATTAATAGAGAGGTATACATGAGTGATTATGTGAAGATAAGAGAAAATTCTGGAAGCTAGGAGGCATAAAAATTGAATTAGGCTTAGGATACTAGGGTTTGGGCCTTTAAAATAAATAGATATATATCTTTTGTTTTCTTTTACTTTTAAAACCAAATTCATTTTAATTTAGATGAATACTGACTTCTATTTAAAGTCCTTCTTTTCATAAACAACATTACATTTCAATTATATCACTTTTATAAATATTATTTTCACAGCTTGAACTTATTTAAATTTAATATCCAATTTTCGCAATTTAATAGAATTAAATAATTGTCAAACCAATTTATCAAACAAAGATCCAAATTCCAATTTAATTGATTAAGTTACTACTATTAACTTAAATTAATTATTACTTAAAAATTAGTTTGTACAACCTAACTATCTAAAGCTATCCAATGGGTTATAAAGAGGAGAGGTTAAGAACAACACTCTAGTGACAGGTATATTATACACTTTGTACACAACACTAGTTTATGTCGCTTGCTTGCCATTACATGATTTTTTATTATTATTTAGTTAATCATCTAGACTCCATGTACGCATACAATCCGTCCTATCTACCCATAGTAGATTACAGATACATACACATATATAAATATATAAGTACCACGGTCCCCTAATGGACCTAGGTGCTATCGACCCATAGTAGATTACAGATACATACACATATATAAATATATAAGTACCACGGTCCCTTCTAAAATCTTTCTATCAACACTCCATTAGGATCCATCAATGACGCAGCGGATTAATCAAAATAAACTTCAATCGGTGAAAGTAGCAATCGGTGAGTTGCGAATACCAAAATGCCCAAATTCGTTTATCCGAAGATACCGAATTCTAGCTATCTCAAACACGTTGATAGCGCACTATACCGTGTTCAAAGATCTAGGATTCTTCGTACGTTGATCTAGCGCACTAGATTCCGTGAATCGGCTTCAACAAACGTGGATTCGAGCGCACTCGAATGACGTAAGTGGAGATAGGAGATTACACTCAACTACCAATTGGAGAGGAAAGCACAAAGCAATCAACAAGAAATTTTATTTCCCAAATCAACCTCCTAAAAATGTACAACACACGCGTATTTATAGAAGTTTACAACCCTGGTCCTTGAGTCGTTTGCGACTTACGACTCATTGAGTCGGCACCGACTCATCCCCAAGCACGACCCAACTCCTAAAGGCACAACCCGGACAGCTGCGACTCACCAACACACGGCTTAAACGACTCAACTTCAACGCTTTAAGACTCAAGGAAATGCAACAGACAGCGACTCACGACTTATATTACAACACACACATACACGACCCCAAAATGATACGACTTAAGAAAGTACGCGACTCAATACAAGACCGACTCAAGACTTTACCGACTCAACATACTTCCAACAACTCAGGCTCCCAAGCTTCCTTGTGGCAGATCCCTTCAACCGAGTCAACTCCGAACGACTCATCTAGGTCGTAACCCGTCCCCGCCTTATGGCCTTCAATTACTGGAATTCCCTTTTGCTTCTTGATGAGTCGTGGACGACTCATGGCCATGCAGTTAGGTCGTGTACGACTCATCAATCCAGAACTATTTAAACTCCCATTGAGTCGTAACTCGTGTCCTTCCTCTGACTCAAGATCTTTACTTGCTGAAACTTTATCCTTCTTCATGTTAAGTCGTAAATGACTTATGGATGAGCCGTTGAGTCGTGTGCGACTCATTAAGCACGAACGACTTAAACTGTTAAGAGTCGCCATATTCCCATATGACTCCTTCACCTGAGTTGTGCGCGCCTTACGGGTTAAACCCGAAACTCCTTTAGATCGTGCTACATCATCCTCCCCTGGTTGAGAAAAATTCGACCTCGAATTTGTAAATTCTTTCACAACAATCTCACCTCCATGATATGGAATTAAATGTTTGACGTTAAAAACATCAGAAGTATAAACATCATCTGGTAGCTTTAATCGATAAGCATTCTCATTGATTTTCTTCAAAACTTCAACTGGGCCAATTTTTCTGGCTTTCAGCTTATTATAAGCGCCCACTGGAAAACGATCCTTCGTCAACACAGCATACACCAAATCGCCTTTGTTAAATTCAACATTTCGTCATTTCAAATCTGCAAATTTCTTATATTTCTCATTTGACTTTTCCAATCGTTCCTGAACGATCTTATGACATTCAGTTAATTCATCAACAAAATCAACAGCTCGCTTAACTGTCTCCTTCGGTTGTGGTACCACTGCTAAATCCAACGGCCCCCTTGGTAAATTTGAATATATAATCTGAAATGGACTGAATCCCGTACTGCGATTCATGGCATGATTATGAGCAAATTCTGCTTGGCATAATTTCATGTCCCAACTTCTCAAATTATCCTGTACAAGACATCGCAACAAATTTCCCAATGACCTGTTTACAGCTTCTGTCTGTCCATCAGTTTGCGGATGATAAGCACTACTAAATTTCAGCTTCGTTCCCACCATCTTCCACAAACTTAACCAAAAGTGACTCAGAAAACGAGTATCCCGATCAGAAACAATAGATTCTGGTAAACCATGCAATCGATACACCTCCTTAAAGAATAATTGTGCCACTCGAACTGCATCCGCTGTCTTCTTGCAGGCAATAAAATGTGCCATCTTCGAAAATCTGTCCACTATAACAAATATCGAATCATTTCCCCTTTGAGTTTTAGGCAAACCTAAAACGAAATCCATGCTGATATCAACCCATGGTTTAGACGGTACAGGTAATGGCATATACAACCCTGCATTCGTCGCTGTTCCCTTTGAAACCTGGCAAATATGGCATCTCTCCACAAATCTTTCAACTTCTTTTCTCATCGACGGCCAAAAATAAGATTGAGAAATCAACTGCAATGTACGATCTCTACCCACATGGCCTTCTTCATGCAACTCCTTGATAATTTTCAATCTCAAGCTACAATCCAGAATGCATAAACGATTTCCTTTAAACAGAAAACCATCCACCAATATGAATTCATCAGCATTCCCTTCCTTAACTTGTTCAACAAATTTCTTAAAATAAGGATCTTCTTCAATTAGCTCTGGCAATAGCTCGAAACCCGTCACTTCAACTTTCATTGTTGTTAATAGATGACTCCTCCTACTCAAAGCATCAGCTACCCGATTCGTCACTCCCGACTTATGTTTAACAACGAAAGTAAATTGTTGCAAATAGGCAATCCATGATGCATGTCTTGCAGAAATCTTGTCCTGCCCCTGCAAATGCTTCAACGCCTCATGATCAGTGTACAGAACAAACTCCTTCTGAAATAGATAATGTCTCCAATGTTTAATCGTTTGCACAACAGCATAGAATTCAACGTCATATGTACTGTATCTCATCTTTGCCCCTGACAACTTCTCACTGAAATATGCAACGGGTTTCCCATTCTGACTCAAGACTCCTCCAATTCCCACCTTAGATGCATCAGTATGTAGCTCAAACAACAACTGAAAATCCGGTAATACAAGAATTGGTGCTGTCGTCAATAGTTCTTTGATTCGTTTAAAAGCAACTCCCGCTTCCTCTGACCATACAAACTGTTTTCCTTTCATGAAATCAGTAACTGGTGCCATCACGCTACTGAAGTGTGGAATGAACCTTCGGTAGAATGATGCCAATCCATGAAAACTTCTAATTTCAGTGATAGTTCTCGGCTGTGGCCAATTTCTAATAGCTTCAACTTTACTCTGGTCCACTTGAATTCCTTCCTCCGAAACAACATACCCCAGAAATAAAACACTCCTCGTCATAAACACACATTTCTTCGTAGCAGCATATAATTGTTCCTCACGAAGAATAATCAACACTTCCCTCAAATGTAGAACATGCTCCTCCATACTTCTACTATATACCAGAATATCATCGAAATAAACTACCACGAACTTCCCAATGAATGGTCTAAAGATCTGATTCATCACCCGCATGAATGTACTAGGTGCATTTGACAAACCAAATGGCATAACCAACCATTCGTATAACCCTTCTCTCGTCTTGAAAGCTGTCTTCCATTCATCACCTGGTCTAATTCGAATCTGGTGATAACCACTCTTCAAATCAATCTTCGAAAATATAGTTGCCCCACTCAACTGGTCTAACAAATCATCCAACCTCGGTATAGGAAATCTGTAGCGAACAGTAATCTTGTTCAGAGCTCTACTATCTGTACACATTCTCCATGTTCCATCCTTCTTCGGCACCAACAAAGCTGGTACAGCACAAGGACTCAAGCTTTCCTGAACACGTCCCTGTTCTAACAACTCTTCCACCTGCCTTCGTAACTCTTCATGTTCCTTCGGACTCATTCGGTAATGTGGTCGATGTGGTAAAACTGCTCCTGGAACAAGATCAATTTTATGTTGAATGTCTCTAAGTGGCGGTAACTCCTTAGGCAACTCTTCTGGAAACACATCTTCAAATTCTTTCAAAACTGGCTTTGCTTCTTCGGGAATTTCAACCTCTTCGTTACACTCTCGCCCAATCAACAAAAACACTTCAGGCTCCTCTTCAACTTCTTTAACAAACTCCTTCAAAGATAATAAAGTTTTCAGCTCTTCGATCTCCTCTAGCTTGCTCTCCTTCTGCTGTTGCTTCTTGGGAACTAAAGTGATCTTAGTACCTTCGAACATAAAACTATAACTATTAGCACGACCATCATGTTGTACTGCTCTATCAAACTGCCACGGTTTGCCCAACAACAGATGACATACGTCCATGTCTACAACATCACACCAAATTTCATCTTTGTACTTCTTCCCAATAGAAAAATTCACACAAGCCCTTCGACACACCTTCACTTCACCACCTTTCCTTAACCATGCTAGCTTGTACGGTTTAGGATGCTTCTCAGTTTTCAAGTTCAACTTTCTTACTGCTTCTGTAGAGATAATATTGTCACAGCTTCCAGCATCAATAACGAACTTGCAAACTTTCCCTAGAATAGTGCATGTCGACTGAAAAATATTGCTTCTCAACCAACTACAATCCTCCTCTTGTTTTGGTGTAAGACATGACCTCCTCATCATAAGATTGCAACTTTCATCTCCAGTCAATTCTTCCTCCTCCTCAACATAAGGTGCATTTGAACATTCTACCTCCTCACCATCATCCCCAATCTCAGCAACCATTGCTCTCTTTTTCGGCTTCGGACATTCATTGCTTTTGTGACCCAACTCCTGACAATTATAACATTTGATACCACTGTTAACCTTCGCCTTCTCAGCCTCCTTCACCACTGGCTTATTGACAAGTTTAGGAACATTAGAACTTCCACTAACACCCCTCGCTTGATTATTGGAATTAGTAAACACACCACCTCCACGCCTTCCTTGCTTCTCCCAAGCCAACGCTTTCTGATGTGCCTCTGCCACTGATCTGGGATCAAACATATTAACCATATCCTGGATCTGCATTCTCAATCCCCCAATGAATCTAGCAGTTAGCTGTTCTTCCGTTTCCATGATATCATTTCTGGCAATGAGTTGGTAAAATTCGTCAGCATAATCACTAACAGACTTCGTCCCTTGCCTCAGATTCTGCAACCTCTAGTACATAAGTGATTGATAGTTGTATGGTAAGAATGTAGCTCGCATCAATTTCTTCATCTTCTCCCAAGATTCTATCTTTGACTTCCCCATTCTCTCCCTGGTAAGTTTAGTTTGCTGCCACCACGCCAAAGCTCTCCCCCTCAACCTAGTAGCAACCAACTTTACTCTCCTATGCTCAGGAACCTCCTTAAAATCAAAGACCTCTTCAACATTTGATACCCAATCAAGAAATTCTTCAGCTACCATCCCTCCTTTAAACTCCGGAATCTCCATCTTCATCCCCGATTCCCAACGTCGATCATCATCAATAACTCGATACTGACGTTGTCTCTGATCTCGGTCTCTGAAATGAACACTTCCCCTATCACCGTCAAACTCCTCATCAAAGTCTGATGCATATCGTTGTCTTTCACGCCCTCCAACATCTCTACCACTACTCCTACTACCAACATCCCGTCTATCATGATCATCAACATTCCTCCTACTTCGATTATCAACACTCCGATGATCCTGACTCTCTCTCCTCTCCCGATCTGAATGATGTGAAACTCTACTTCCTCCATGAATGGATTCAGGTGAATTTCTTCTTCTACTTTGATTCATGTCAATCATAATCTTCTCCAACCTACCAATGCCTTCATCAATCTTCTCATGCATATGTTGTTCCATTTGATCGGCTTCTTCTCTCCGATACAAGGCTTCAACATTTTGATGGCGGTTAGCTCTCCTTGGTGGCATGATTGAATCAACACAACACTTCACAAACAACAATAAGTCACGGCTCAACCTTCAAGACCCTTCACTAGGCTCGGCTACTTCACAAGTATACACGGCCTTACTTTAAATTCAAACACTTCCCCAAATCTAGATCCAAAATGAGATGGATCAAAATCTTCGAACTCGTTGCAACTTCAAGATGAACACAACGAACACAACTTCAATCTTCAACTTCAAATACTTGGCTCCAAGAATCAACTTAGCTATGATTGGCTAAGTATGGCTCTGATACCAATAATGACGCAGCGGATTAATCAAAATAAACTTCAATCGGTGAAAGTAGCAATCGGTGAGTTGCGAATACCAAAATGCACAAATTCGTTGATCCGAAGATACCGAATTCTAGCTATCTCAAACACGTTGATAGCGCACTATACCGTGTTCAAAGATCTAGGATTCTTCGTACGTTGATCTAGCGCACTAGATTCCGTGAATCGGCTTCAACAAACGTGGATTCGAGCGCACTCGAATGACGTAAGTGGAGATAGGAGATTACACTCAACTACCAATTGGAGAGGAAAGCACAAAGCAATCAACAAGAAATTTTATTTCCCAAATCAACCTCCTAAAAATGTACAACACACGCGTATTTATAGAAGTTTACAACCCTGGTCCTTGAGTCGTTTGCGACTTACGACTCATTGAGTCGGCACCGACTCATCCCCAAGCACGACCCAACTCCTAAAGGCACAACCCGGACAGCTGCGACTCACCAACACACGGCTTAAACGACTCAACTTCAACGCTTTAAGACTCAAGGAAATGCAACAGACAGCGACTCACGACTTATATTACAACACACACATACACGACCCCAAAATGATACGACTTAAGAAAGTACGCGACTCAATACAAGACCGACTCAAGACTTTACCGACTCAACATACTTCCAACAACTCAGGCTCCCAAGCTTCCTCGTGGCAGATCCCTTCAACCGAGTCAACTCCGAACGACTCATCTAGGTCGTAACCCGTCCCCGCCTTATGGCCTTCAATTACTGGAATTCCCTTTTGCTTCTTGATGAGTCGTGGACGACTCATGGCCATGCTGTTAGGTCGTGTATGACTCATCAATCCAGAACTATTTAAACTCCCATTGAGTCGTAACTCGTGTCCTTCCTCTGACTCAAGATCTTTACTTGCTGAAACTTTATCCTTCTTCATGTTAAGTCGTAAACGACTTATGGATGAGCCATTGAGTCGTGTGCGACTCATTAAGCACGAACGACTTAAACTGTTAAGAGTCGCCATTTTCCCATATGACTCCTTCATCTGAGTTGTGCGCGCCTTACGGGTTAAACCCGAAACTCCTTTAGATCGTGCTACATCAATCAACCTCACTATATCTCGATCTCGACTTCTGTAGTGCATGCTGGCAGCTTCTCAGATATTTTGTCGTATCTATATCGCTTTGGGGATATACTACTTTGTTTGTTTCCAATTATGGACTCGGCTCAATGGTCCACCCATCTATTTTAAAAGGTCTCTTTATGGATTAACTAGCCTTATCCTAATAAACAAACTAGTAAAAAATATAGTTGTGCATCACCCAACTTGGCGTTCCCTAGTCGGAGGCGAATACAAGTTAAGTGTAACACTGTCTGTAACGACCCATATTTTATATTTCGTAGGATCATAAAATATTTTTATTTTATACGTATAAGGTCGTATGATTCTATAATTTTGGGATATGACTTTTAGGGACATTTTACACACCTATAATATTTTCCGAATTTCTGTGCGATAAATTTAACCCTTAAAACCTTGTTTAGGCTACAAATCTTGATAGGTGTTGAATTACGGTCTCTAACTAGTTCCATTGCTTCATGATGATGGTTTCCCATTTCGTAGAGTGGTTGTAATAGAAAAATGGACTTAGGTTAGGGGTTATGCCTGTTTTAAGTTTTGAAAACTGCAAGTCAGAATTAGTATGTAATTGGTAAGCCCATTTGTTGGCTCATTAGTCTAATTAGAGGATACTATAAATAAAGGGAAGAAGAGTCAAGTTAAAACTTTTCCCTCTTATTCCAAATCAGATCTAAACCCAAATTAGTTGCAGATCCATCCTAATTCATCTAATTTTCTCTCCAAATCCAAAAAGATTGTTGATTAGGGATAAGATCATAAATAAGACGATAAAGATCATTGATTTTCTTTATTTGCAGTGCATTCCATTGCTATACGGATTGGATCTACATTCATATTGATCGAATTTTGTAAATGGTGAGCGATTTATGCCTTCTCACCATCCTATAAGTGTTTATATGGTAGAATTACATGATTTAACATGTTTAAAATTGATTTCTAGCCTAAAACCTTTTCTATTTCTAATCACATGTTAGTCTATGCCAATATGTTGAATTTGATTAGGTGTTACCTTCAGTCATGTTCATATGTTCATATAAATGTAGATCTAGTTAAGAATCAGCTTGTTTATCATATTCTTATATTTTGATTGCTTGCATGGATGTACGTGCATGTTGTTATATGCTTGTATGTTGTTCTTTGATGTTGTTTGTTAATATTGTGATTACATTGAAAGATAGACTGGAGAATTTAACATATCGGAGGCAAAGATGGTCGGAAATGGACATAATTATATGGGAGACTTTGGAGTATTGGAAGAGCTCATGTGCAAGGTGCAAGGTGCAAGTTCCAATTCGTTATCTACAACAGTCAATAATGATTTGTGCGGTCAACACTGATATGTGATGTTTAGTCCATACTGGTGGCGACTTTGGGGATAGCAAGGGTGTTGCTAGTAGAGGTTGCCTAAGGTGATGGATCGGGGATTGGCTTAGTGTTGGACGCTATGATGACTGGTTTCTAGAATATGAAGTAGGGTGCTTTGAAGAGAGGACTTGTTCTATGACGATTTAATTTGCAGAGAAGTCGGGGTCAAAGCGTCTGGGCATAGAGTACTAGAAGCAAGGAAAGAATGAAAGAAAACTTAGCCATAGCTTGGCTAAGTTGAGAGATCGACACCGAGTTAGGAGGTCGGTGCTGGCTTCTTAGGTTAAGTACAAATGGGATGGAACTTCTACGAGGTGAAGTAGAGGTCCTATAGATCATGTTGGAGGTGCTTTCTCATTCGTTTCAGGTTAGATCACAATATAATAGTATGATGAAAAGCTATGATCTTAAAATGTTGGCTTGTGTTGGGAGTAGGTTTCCAAGATGCCGGCTCGTAAAGGTGTGGGCCGTATGATCAGGTCATATTGAAGGGTTCCTCACGAATAATGGAAACTAGATTGAGGAAAAAGGGCTCGGTATCCAAATGGAGCAAAGGTGCGCTCGGGTGTATATGCTAAGGAATTGTTAATGACTCGGATAGTTTATAGTTGTACTTGAAATAGGGGTATTGTAAGTGGGGATGCCCATGGGTCAATAAAGTGACATGTATACCTTAGACATATAGCTTTGGGTCTATTATCTAGATCTGGGCTGCGAGATACTTATCCAGCTTTGGGCTCCGAGGTACAAGGGTACAAAGAGGACTGGGATTTCCATCTGTACTTGGCTTGGGGGTCATACGAGTTATCATATACATAGAGCACATGGAGTGATAGTTAGGATTTTTCAATGGATGCTATGGTTACTTTGGTTGCTCTCTTTAGTAGGATATCACTCATATGTATCAGGGAAAGTGGTGTTGGAGACAGAAATATCTAAAAGACCGATATCCTTTATTTGGTTTGTGGTATATCTTTATGACATTGTAAAAGTAGCATATTATAGTGTTGGATGCTAGCTCTTTGGTTGCAGGGGTGGGTCAGATATGGTTCGTGTACTCTTGTTCCTTACCATGTTTTCCTGTTTAGTATTTTGAGACCCATTTACCGCTAACACTAAACTATTGGCTGACCTAAGATTTTATGTATTGCCTTTTATTATCTTGGGTATTCATAAATGAGTAGACTAGATAACAGGTCCAGGTGATGCAGTAGCTATTCGAAGGATGAGATGGATGGGGTTATCTCGTATTATATATATCTATTGAATCTACACTTATCCCTCTAAGTAACGCTGTGGAGCCCATGATAGTGCTTGCTTATTTCTATTTATTAAGACAGTTTATTTGAGTTTACTTCCGTTGTAAAACTCTACTACATTTGATGTATAACTTTGTGGATGTATTGCTCCCACGATGACTTGTTCGCAAAGTTATTATTGTCTCTTCTCTTATATTTATGTTATTATATTTTATCCATTTGATGTGAGATATGATAGGTTATATCTTTTATTATTTTATTTCAATCTTTATGTTCGTCTTATATCGATCAGGCATGGATAATACTCTATTTATATACTATTGGTGTCGGTGGTATACGACAGTGGTCTTATTTGGTATCAGAGCTTTAGTTACATGATTAACTAGAGTTGATACCATTATCTAGTAAAGATAGGGAAGGTATTATCGCCTTAGACTGGATTGAGAGTATATTTACAAGAGAGTGCACACTTGTTACAAGTTTTGTTTTCAAAACTATACGGTAATATACTATATTATATAAGTCGCATGCTCAAGAGCATTATTTACAATTTCTTTATGATAGACTAATCATTCTTGTTACTGATAAGAATAAGCCGACATACGAGGAATGCTGTGAGAATTCTCCTTCAGTAGAGGATGGAGCGAGATCAGGAGCTGTTACACCTGATGTCCAAGCCATTTTTAATGATATGACGGCTAACATGATGAGGAATGCTCCTGAAGTGGCGATGGGTGGAAGTGCTCCTATGCAAGAACCTAGGGCTGATTTTGCTAAGTAGAACAAGGATTATTCTACTCTTGGAGGGAAGTCATTCCGAGGTACGGAGTCGGCTATAGAAGTCAAGATTGGTTGGATACTAGTGAGCACATCTTTGGTGATATGGAGGTGGAAGATGCTATGAAAAGAAAATTGGCTTTGAGATAGCATTATGGATGAGAAATGAATTGGTGGAATGCTACCACTATTGCTACTCTAGAAGATCAGTTTTCTAGAGACCAGTTCAAGGTAAGGTTGGAGAACTTTATTTCGGCTGCTCAAAAATTGGTTCTGTTCAAAAAATTTACCGATTTCAAGTGATGAGAGATGACAGTTTCATAATATGCGGTAGAATTTGAAGCTTTTTCTAAGTATGGAATAATGTTCATCGACACTCCATTAAGAAGGAATGAGAAATTCATCATCAGTTTGGATGACTACTTAGGAGAAAAGCAGGTGGACAATATATATGAGCCATTTAAGAAGTTTGTATAGAAGGCACTTCGCCATAAGAGCTTATACCATAAGCTAATGACTATCGTTGTTGTTTCAACTCAGAAAGAAAAACCAAAGCCGCAACAAGGAGGTATAGACAAGAAGTGGAATGGAAAGAGAACGCAATCCTAGAGAAAGGGTGGTAAGAAGAAGGATAAATAGGAACCTACTTGATATAGATGGAATGAAAAAGGGCATTTGATTAAAGATTGCAAGGAGAGTGAGTAGTGGAAATGTTACAACTGTGACAAGCCTGGGAATTTGACGAAGAATTGTCCAAAACCGGTGAAGGATAAGTAGGCGGTGATAGAGTATGCTTTTGACGCAGTCCCGACTTCGTCGAGTGCTTCTTCGACGAAGGAGAAGGGGAAGGGAGTCCTCATCCAAGGTATGCTTTCTATTGGTGTTGCTATGTCCAAGTTTTTTTTAATATCAGTGCTTCTCATTCATTCATCTATAGTGACCTAGTTGATAGATTGAGATTAGAACCTGAGATAGTAAACCGACAATTAATATTGATAAACCCTATTGGGGGCTCTATTAGTCTTTGCATGGTTTGTCGTGGCCTTGTTTTACCGAGTGACGGATGTCCATTGGTTTGTGATTGCTTTGTTTTGAACTTTTCATGGTTCGGGATTACCTTCGGTATAGATTGGCTTAGGAAGTATGCGACCATAGTGGATTATGAGAAACTGTTGGTGATAGTCGAAGATGTGGATGGAAAAATGATAGTGATTAGCTGCCTACCAGAGGATAGGGTGATGATTAGCTTTCTATATTCACTTAAGGTTCCACAAGAAGGATTGTCATCAGTGCTTGTCCCTAGAGAGTATCTGGATGTCTTCGAGGAAGTGACAGGATTGCCGCCGCATGAAGGGACTGAGTTTCAGATAGACTTAGTGAAGGATGCCAGACCGATAGTTATGCCTTTGAGGTGTATGGCACTAAGAGAGCAAAGGAATTGGAGGTGTAAGTGAATGACCTATTGAGGAAAAAGTTCATTTGAAGAAGCATATTTGAGTGGGGCACACTTGTAGTATTTGCAACGAAGGCGGATGGAATTTTGAAGTTATGCGTGGATTATCATAAGCTGAATAAAGTGATGAATAAGAACAAGTATCCACTTCCCCGTATTGATGACTTGTTTGATCAGCTGCATGGTGCGAAGTTGCTCTCTTAAATCGATTTAGCGACGGGATTTCACCACTAAAGAGTAACGAAAGAGAGTATACCTGTTACTGTGTTTCATACACCATCGGATTTCTATGAGTGGTTGGTGACGTCATTTGGATTAACCAATAGTCCGACATACTTTGTGGATCTCATGAATCGAGTTTTCAGAGACCAGCTGAATAAGTTCATGCTTATGTTCATGGATGATATTTTGACCTACTCTAGAATGTATGAGGAGCATAAGACGCACTTGAGGGTTGTGCTAGAGATATTGAGCAAGACAGGTCGAGAGTGAAGTTTTCTAAGGGTCACTTCTGGAGAGAACAAGTGAGATTCTAGGATCATGTCATTTCAGGGCATCATAAAGTGGTGGATCTATGAAGTTGGCAGTTGTCCAAGATTGGAACCGACCTAAGAATGCTACGGATGTGAGAAGTTTCCTAGAATTGGTGGGATGCTATGAATCTTCATAAGGGACTTCTCAAAGGTAGCAACACCGTTGACTAATATGGCAAAGCCGAATCATATTTTTGCATGGGATGCGAAGTGTAAGCATGCATTTGTCAGTCTGAAAGAGGGGTTAACGAGTGCATCAGTGTTGACTATTCCAAATGGAAATGATGAGTTGAAAGTATATACCGATGCTTACGAGACTGGGTTAGGTGCGGTATTAATGCAGAATGGAAGGGTTGTCGCTTATGCGAATAAACAACTAAAGACACAAGAAAGGAATTACCCAACTCATAATTTGGAATTAGAGGCAATTGTTTTTTCTTTGAAGATATAGAGGAACTATTTGTTGGGAGAATGGTTTGAGCTGTTTACGGACCATAAATCCTTGAAGTACCTTTTCTCTTAGAAGGATCTAAACCTTCGACAGCAACGGTAGTTGGAGTTCTTAGCCTATTATGATTTCAGTATTTCCTACACTCTAGGAAAAGGAAATGTAGTTGTTGATGCATTGAGTAGAAGACGTGGGGTTAGGAGCAATGTTCTTGGAATGGAAGCATATAGAGTATAATTCTTGATTTGATTTTAGGCCTCATTGTAAGTTAGAAACAAAAATGTTGGCAAGTTATCGATTAGACCTACTCTAATTGAAAGGATCAATATTTGTCAGAAGCGAGATGCTTGGATAGTTGAGATCATAGCAAAGATAGAGGATGGATTAAAATCTGAAGACATGAAGTAATACAAACTCGAATGAGAAGATTAGCATTGTAAAGACGAAAGAGTATTTATTCTCGATATTGATAGATTGTGAGATGAAGTATTAAGGGAATGTCATCATTCCAGATTGAGTATTCATCCTAGTGGTAACAAGATGTACCTTGATATGAAGTGAACTTACTAATAGGAAGGCAGGAAGAGGGGTGTTGGGGAATTCATCTCCAAGTGTATGAACTGCCAATTGTTAAAGTTAGAGCAGAAGAAAGCTAGTGGATTGTTTCAACCATTAGAGATTCTTGAATGGAAATGGGATCAACTATAGATGGATTTTGTTGATGGATTACTGAGGAATCGAGTAGTGTATGAAGGCATTTGGGTCGTAGTAGGTCGGTTGACAAGAGTGAAAGGTTTATACCTATCAAGTCAAGTAGAACGACATCCAAACTAAAAGAGTTCTATGAAAAGTGGATAGTACGATTTCATGGTGTGCCAAAGAGCATTGTGAGCGATCGATACCCATTGTTCAATGTGGATTTCAGAAGAGCTTACAAGAAGCATTAGGAATGGAGCTACATCTTGTTATAGCTTATCACCCACAAATGGATAGGTAGACTGAAAGAGTAAAACGTATATTGGAGGATGTATTGCGAGCATGCATTATAGACTTTAGTGGATCTTAGGATGATCATTTGCATTTAGTGGAGTTTGCATACAACAACAGTTATCAATCGAGTATTGGTATATCTCTGCATGAAGCATTACATGGATGACCTTAATGCTCCATTATGTTGGTAGGAAGCAGGTGAGAAACTGATACTTGGCTAGATATGATTAGAGAGACTTCAAAGAAGATTGAGGTCATTCAGCAATGAATGAAAGCTGCTCAGGATCGACAAAAAAGCTCTACAAATAAGAGATCAGAGATTTAGAGTTTTCTATCAGTGATATAGTGTTTGAAAAGGTTTCACCTTTGAAGAATGTAGTTTGATTCGGTAAAAGGGGAAGTTGGCACCCAGATTCGTAGGTCCTTTTTCGATAGTCAAGAGAATTGGGAAGCTAGCATATAAGGTCAACTTACCACAGAAGCTGGCAGGCATTCACAATGTTTTTCATGTCTCTTATCTAAGTAAGTTTGTGCCCAAATTGGGCGTGAAGATTATATTAGATAAATAAGAAGGCACTGAAGCAGAACCATAAGTTTATATATCTCCTAAATCGCTTTGTATAGTTGGGTATTATACGAAACAGCTTAGGAGAAAAACGGTAAAGCTAGTTATGGTACAATGGAGCGGAAGTGAGGACGATTATATGTGGAAGACCTAAGAGAGCATGAGGACTTCTTACCTGGAGCTATTCGAATGGTAAGATCCATTATTTATCATATCTACTTTCACCATTGTATACTATATATGATGGTTAGTATTCCGCATGCCCAGGTAGATTAATTATACCGTTGATTGCATGATTGCATGTTTGATATGTTTGATGGTTGTATATGATTGGTAGGCTTGCGGGATAACTATGGCTACTTGTGCTTTTTGCTTATTTGAGGATCTAGGGGGCAAAATTCCTAAAACGAGGAAGAATGTAACGACCTATATTTTACGTATTAGAGGATCGTAGAACATTTTCATTTCATTTGTATGAGATCGTGTGATTCTATAATTTTGGGATATGATCCTTAGGGACATTTTACACACTTGCGATATTTTTTCGAATTTTTATACGGCCATTTTGATCCTGAAAACCTTGTTTGGGAAATAACTTTTGATAGGATTTGAATTAGGGTCTCAAACCAGTTCCATTACTTCAGGATGATGGTTTCCATTTCATAGAAAAGTCATAATAGAAAAAAGGACTTATAATTAGGGAGTTATGCATGTTTTATGTTTTGAAAAATGTTGGTCGGAATTAGTGTGTAATTGGTGAAGCCCATTAGTTTGCGATTAGTCTAATTAGATGATACTATAAATAGGGGGACGAAGAGTCAAGTTAAAACTTTTTCCTCTCATTCTAAATCAGGCCTTAACCCTAATTAGCCCTAGATCCATCAAAATTCATCCAAATTTCTCTCTAAATATAAATAGGTTGTTGATTAATGATTAGATCATCAACTAGAAGATAGAGATCATTGATTTTCTTGATTTGAAGCACATTTCGTTGCTGTTCGAATTGGATCTACATTCATATTGGTCAAATTGGGTAATTGTTGAGTTGTTTATGCCTTCTCATTATCACATATTAGTTTATATGATAGAATTGCATGATTTAACAAATTTAAAATTGATTTTTGGCCATAAAACCTTTTCTAACTTTAATCACATGTTAGTCTATGCAAATATGTGAATTTGATTAAGATTACCTTAATTCATGTCCATATAATCATATAAAATGTAGATCTAGATAAGAATTGTCTTATTTATCATATTCTTATGTTTTGATTACTTGAATAAATGTATGTGCATGTTGTTCTATGCTTATCTGTAATGCTTTGATGTTGTTTGTTAGTATTGTGACTACATAAAAAGAAAGGTTGGAGAATTGAGCACTCGGAGGTAATGATGATTAGAATTGAATGAAACTTGAAGAGGGATCTGGAGTATTGGAAGAGCTCGTGGTTCAAGGTGAAAGTTCCAATTTGTTATCTGCAAAAGTTGGCACTGAGTTGAGATTGTCATTGACATGTGATGTTTGGTCCATGATGGTTGTAACTTTGGGGAGAGCAAGGGTGTGGCAAGTAGAGGTTGCCTAGGGTGATGGATCGTAGATTTTTCCTAAGTCTTGGAGGCTATGATCATTTATTTGTAGAATATGAAGTAAGATGATTTGAAGAGAGGACTTGTTCTATGATAACTTGATTTGTGTAGAGAAGTCGGGCTAAAATTATCTAGACAGGGAGTACTAGAAGCAGGGATAGAGTGTAAGAAAACTTCGCCATAGGTTGGCTAAGTAGAGAGATCGATGCTGAGTTGGAAGGTCGATACAAACTTCTTGGGTTATGTCCAAAAGAGATGGAACTTCTAGAAGGGAAGTAGAGGTCCCGTAGGTTGTGCTGGTGGTGTTAAATCATTTGTATCAGGTTGGATGACAAGATAACAAAATAATGAAAAGTTACGGTCTTCAAATGTTGGCTCGTGTTGGTAGTAGGTTCCGAAAATGGCGGCTCTTAATGGGATGGGCCATATGGTCGGGGAATATGGAAGGTTCCTCTTTAATGATAGAAACTGGATTAAAAAAGATGGGCTCAATATCCAAATGGAGCTAAGGAGGGATCGGGTGTATGTGATCATGACCATATTACTCGCTCAGAAGTCGTTATCCCAGTCGAAATGGAAGTATCTTCTCATCTGTGACTTATTATGTCCCGAAAACTAACGCCATATTACTCGCTGAATCTTTGGACTTACTGGATGAGAAGCGTGAAGAGGCTGATTTGAGGGCAGCCGCATATCGAAATCGAGTCGCCCGATTATACAATGCCAAGGTCCGACCACGGACCTTCGAACTTGGCGATCTCATTCTGAAAAGAATGTATCCGGTTCCTTCACACAAGAAGCCAAATTGGGAAGGGTCGTATGTGATCACTCAAAAGCTCGGAGATGGCACGTTCAAGTTATCGACCCTTGACGGTCTTACTTTGTCGAGAGCTTGGAATAGTGAAAGCCTCCATCGCTACTACACATGACAGGCTTCATTTATCCGATTCATTCTTTTATTTGCAAATTTTTTTCGCATTTCGAAATTTGAATTTGTAATAAGGCCACTGACTTTTCCATGTTTTCTCATTTCAGCAATAAAATGCCATCACTTCGAGCCAGAGCTGTGATTTATTGAATATGACGTACAACATCACGATGCACGGAGAGCTAAGTTCCATCGAACGGTGGAATTTATTCAAATAGCGAGTGACTGTGATATGACCGGTCACTCACTAAATGATACCCGAGCTCGGAGGCAAGCCACTACACTAATATCAAAAAGATTGACAGACGACAATCCTTAAAACCACTCCAAACTCCCAGAGCGCGAGTTGGAGTGTGATAATTCTAAGAACGGCTTTGGAGAGGGCGAACCCGTCTGCCTAACGACTCTAACCGTTTCCTAATCAAGTTAGAGGAGGATGGACCCGTCCATCTAACGACCTCGCTTGTTAACTCAGGGTGAATGTGATCCGACCATCCACGATCCCGATAAATCCATCATTCCCAGAGTGTGAACGAATTCCTAAAAATTCCAAACATATGTGACTGACCATCTATCGACTAACTCCAAACTCTCAGAGTGCGAGTTGGAGTATAAACATATAAATGCGGTTTCGGAGAGGGTGGACCCGTCCGCCAAACGACTTCGGCCGTATCCTAACCAAGTTTGAGGAGGATGGACCCGTCCATCTAACGACCTCGCTTGTTAACTCGGGGTGGATAAGTTTTACTTGAAGTAGGGGTATTGTAAGTGGGGATGGGTCAATGACGAGACCTGTATATCGTGGACCTATAGCTTTGTGTCTAGCATCCAGCTTTGGGCTGCAAGAGACATATCGAGCTTTGGGTTATGTGAGATACAAGAGTACAATAGACCAGGATTTCCATTAGTCCTTGGCTTAGAGGTTATACGAGTTATCATATATTCAGAGCACATGGAGTGATAGTTAGGATTGTTTGATGGATGCTATGGTTGTTTTGGTTTGCTCTCTATAGTAGACTATCACTCACAGGTATCAGGGGTAGTAGGTATTGGAGATAGGAATACGTGGAAGATTGATATCATATATATGGTTTGTGGAATATCTTCATGATATTGTAAAATAGCATATTATAATGTTCTGTGCTAACTCTTTGGTTGCAGGGACGGGATATGCATGGTTTGTGTACTCGTGTTCCTTATCATATTTACCTATTTAGTAATTTGAGACTAATTTACTGCTCACATCAAACTGTTGTCCGACCCAAGGTTTTATGCTTTGCCTCTTATTATCCTGGCTACCCTTAAATAAGTAGACTAGATATCAGGCCTGGATGACGTAATAGTTTTTCGGAGGACAAGCTGGATGGGGTTATCTTATATTATATACATAAATATAGTCTATGCTTATTCTGCTGAGCAAGCTGTGGAGCCCGTGACAATGCTTATTTCTATTTGTTGGGACAGTTTATTTGAGTTTAATTTTGTCGTATAAACTTAACTGCATTTGATCTATAACTTTGTAGATCTATTGCTCTGATGATTATCAGTTTACATAGTTATTACTATCTCTTCTTGTAACATCCCCCATTTTGAGGCCCAAAACTAAGGCTATAGATGTTACAGTTATCTATAGTATTAATTTCCTATGATAAAATGTGGATATTTTAATCGCATCAGTAATATCAAAGCATAAAAATATGAAATATTTTAAACATAATTTCAAAGCAAACTTTTTCATTACATTTCAAAGTTGATATTTCATATTCGTTACATATTCTCAAAATATTGCCCTAGTTCAAATAAAATATAATTATTACAAAATACTCCAAGAGAGACATATGAAGATGCCCACTTGCTTTATAGGAGTTACTAATAGACAGTTGTAACATCTGTCTTTGCATATACTTCAACAAAATAACTTCAACCCAACAGATAAATAATATAGGTAGACTCGTCCAAAACTAGCTTTGCCTTCTGCATATCTTCGAAAGTTTTATTCGCTAAAACCTACTTAACCTGAAAAGCCCTTACCCCCGACCTACTCAAATCAAATTGTTAGCAGCCGAGAGTTTAAATGAAAAACATAAAGTTTGAGTCAGACAAAAGGTCTGGCGTTAATAATAATATCCCATCTCAGTTTTATATATATTCGGTGAGAATACACCGCCGAGTGGAACGGGTTTCCCCTTCACTAATATCCCTTTTAAAATGTATCTTTTGCAAACTAAATTTCTGCAACTAAATTAGTTAAAATAGACAGCATAAACAATAACATGCATGCATGCATGCATAATGGGTAATCTATGCACTGTCTTTCTCAACATCGTAGTTTTCTTAAGGTAATTACAAACCTATGGCTGATTCGGACCTACCGGACATACCAAATTTCCTAACCGACTATTAGAAGAACTGTCCAAATACACTTATCCTAATGTTTACCCGACTATCTGTCAGTCTCATAGTTTTGCTAGGTTTACTATGTACCTAAAAGTTTTTTAGGCTAGCCTATAACCTATCTTATCTTTGTGTATTCATTTCTATGCATAAACCTACTTTAGTGTTACCCATCATAAACCCTACACACTAGAATTTTGAACTTATATTAGCTAGGGGCTACTTGCTATAAGTATATAGCGCGCCCTACACTAGTCCCATTTTGTTTTCTAATCTCTAAGTCAATTCATCCTATATCATAATTTACCTACACTTGAGATAAACTATAATATCTTTAGTAAAAATATGGGCTAAGTACCCTTTTTATTCCCTCGATAACATACTTCTTTGTAAACGATTTAACTCTTGAAATCGTATTTTTGAAACAAGGAAAACTATAGCCCTTTTCTTTATCCAAATTAAATATGCCATGATATATGCATTTATAAAGCAATATTGATGAAGTTCGAATTCACTTGAGGTCATCGCCTCTCAAAACCATAGGCTATAGAGCCAAAACAATATAAAACAATTGTATTGATAAAACATGACAAGGAAATAACCAACGAAGGTCTTTGTCCTCAAAACATATTAAATCTTTTATTAGTAAAACATAAGGTAATAGTCGAAGTCAATCACTTCATGTAGCATAGTATAAAACCATAAAAGAAATTCAGCGACATTGATGAGTCTAATGATCAACGCCTTAAAGAAGAAAACTACACCATTATAGCTGAAGTGATAATAGGCGGCTACATAGCCTTCTATGAAAATAGGTGATAACGATTAAAGTCGGCAGCCATTAAGGTCGAAGCGATAAAACCTAGCATCAATGCCTTTCGGACTCATTAACAATAGTATGTAGCATTGTTGCCTTAAGGGATTAGCTTCATTACTGAAGATAGGTGGAAAGGAATCACGTTGAAGATCATGACAACGACTTTGATGCTATACCTCTTACTTCATCCACGGCCAACGTAATACATACCAACATGTCGATGTCCTATACATTATCTTTGGTTGACATCAAAGACCTTAGAAGCGGGAAGATAGAAGACGACATCGACCTTATCGACATGGCACAATGATAATTAACATCAAAAATGAAGTTTCACTAATAGAAGCAAGTTATTTTCCAACTACTCCATATATTTGTTAAATTCTTGTTAGTTAACAAAACTTTATCACATTTCTTTTCCATAAATCTATACCAAAGCAGATCGATCGTTTCAAAAATTATTTGCAAACCATACATTTTATACTAATATTTTAATGTAATAATTAAGCTTTTCTAGCTCAAATAATTCATAATAAATCATAAAATTATGGGGAAAATCCTCAAAAAATCACGTAAAATCGTATATAATATCTTCTTTAACATTTAAAAATTTCGAGACCAAAAACATAATTTAATTTTTTTTGTTGAAACCTAAAATAAATCATAACCCTAGGAAATTTGCCAAATATTCTCATTAAATCAAAAAATTATGAAATTAAAAACCGCTTCCATCATAATGTTTCTAACATCATATCAAAACCGCAAGTCATTTAGGTGTCATATAATAGGTTTTCTAACACAAATTTATCAAATAATATCATAAATAAATTAAATAAATTCGCCAGTAAGCATATAAACATCCAAATCCTCAGGCATGGCATAATAATCATAAAAAATTTCAGGTTTATATTTCAAACCAAAAACGATAAATAAAACTTAAGATGCGTAACTATTATTCACCTTGATTAGTTAAAGAAGATTAAGATTTGTATTTTGATTTGATTCCCTTAAACTTTAATCTGCTTTCCCTAGCTTTACTTTCCTTGAAACCCTTGTTAATGGCCTGCCTTAATTCTTTGATTTTGTTTGTAAGAGTGAAGTGAATAAGGGAGTAAAAGTGTAAGGATATGTATTAAGAATTATAACTTATTCTTATTTTTCCCTTAGCGTATCCTCCTTATTAATGCTCTATTTAACTCCATTAGCTCGGTAATTAAGGCCCAATCCATCTTAATTATCGAATCTCAAACTCCTTAGCATTCCACATTATTTAATTTAGTTTATAGAATCAAATATCCTAAATAATGTTAATCAAAATTAGGGTTGCTATATCCCCTCCTAAAAGAATTTCGTCCTCAAAATTACGATAAGTTTCACACATCAAACATAAAGTATAGATGTAAAACATACCATCAAACAAATGAATATAAATGTCCCTGATTCTTCTTTCTATTTCCAAAGTATAGTTTCTCTCGTCATCCCTCCACTGGACTTTACTAGTCTAGCTATCTTGTTGCTTAACATTTTCTGATCCTTAGCCATAATACGAACTGGATATCTAACTATAGTCATGTCCAGTTCCACTACTAAGCCTTCTAATGCAACTAGAGTAATAGTAGTCTCTGGAACTCGAACACACTTCCTCAATGAGAAACATGAAACACATTATAGACCCTGGCCATACTACTTGGTAACTCTATTAGATACATGAGTTTTCTGATCCTCTCTATAATAGGAAATGGTCTAACAAATCTACGTGCCAATTTCACTGATTTATCAAATCTTATTACCCCCTTCATCGGTGATACTTGAACGAAAGCACAGTGTTCAAATGAGAATTCCAAGTCCTTCCATTTCTTATCAGCATAACTCTTCTGCCTAGACTGAGCTTTCTTCATTCTGTTTCGAATTAACTCAATATTTTATATAGCTTCTCCTAATAATTTTGGACCAAGAACCAATCTATCTTTGATCTCTAACCAACATATGGGCAACTTACATGGCCTTCCATACAAAGCTTCAAAAGATGCCATTCCTACAGTACTTTGATAATTATTATTACAAGAAAACTCAACCAAGTGCAAAAGGTTTTCCCATGACCCATTGAAATCTAGTACGTAAGCTCTCAACAAATCTTCAAGTATCTTATTGGCTCTCTTTGTCTACCCATCTATCTATGGGTGATAATCGGTACTCTTCTTAAGCTTGGTACCCAATACCTCTTGTAGACTCTTCAAAAATTCACCAGTGAACAAGGCATCTCTATTGCTGGCTATATTGCTAGGAGTCCCATGTAGTCTAAGAAAATTCTTCATAAACAACTTAACCAATACTGTTGCCATCTGGTTGACTTGACGGGATTGAAATATGCACTCTTAGTAAGTCCATCCATTATGACCCAAATATTTTCATTTCCCTTATTTGAACTTGGAAACCCATCACTAAAATCCACTAGGCTTTCAATGTTCGGCTTTTACTTGTTGGCACTTCAAACACTATTTTACCCATTATCTTACATCCCTTTTCATACCTTCATAGAAGAAACTTTTTTTCATATCCTGATACATCTTAGTCACTCTAGGATGAATAGTAAACTTTGATCGATGACACTTCCTAAATACTTCCCTCCTTAGGTCACCAACATCTGGAATGCACAATCGTCCTTTCTTTATTAACTAGCCCTTCTAATCAAGACTAAAACCCTTCAGATCATCAATCTCACTTCCATTTTCCAATCTTCTAGTCCATTCAGCTATATTGTATCATCCCTCTATTTAGAAACAATCCTTTCAATCAATACCGATCGTACTTCCAAGCAAGAACATTGTGGTACTTTGATTAGAATGGGCAGTTGACCTTAACCACACTCTACAAGTAGTCAATGCTTCCAAATCTTTCCACTCCAACATCACTTGTAACACTACATTCTGATGCTTCCTACTAAGCGCATCTGCAACTTTGTATTCTTTCCCCAATGTGTACTCAATTCCAAAATCATAAATAGCTAAAAACTTCAACCATCTCTGCTATCTCATATTTAAGAACATGTGAAAGAATAAGTACCTTAAAGACTTCTGATCCATATACAACTTGAATTGTTCTCCCAAAAAGTAATATCTCCATAACTTCAAAGCAAAAGTTATGGTAGCTAACTCTAAGTCATCAGTTAAATGTCTTAATTCATGCAGTTTGAGCTGACAAGATGCGTAGGCAATCACTTTACTCCTCTACCTTAACACAGCTTCTAATCCTATTTCACATGCATCTATATACACCATCAATCTTGATTTCCACCTGGAACAACTAACATGAGTGTGTTGGTCAATAAATATTTCAGCTTCTGGAATGCCTACTCGCATTTATTGGCCAAAAGATGCTTTACGTCCTTCTTTGTTAAATTAGTCAACGGTGCTACGATATGAGTGAAATCCTTGACAAATCTATGGTAATAGCCAGCTAATCCATGAAACTTCTTATCTCAATCACTATCTTGGGTCTCTTCCAACTGTTAACAGCTTTGATTTTGGCTGCATCGATTGACAACCCTTTTTCTGAGACTACATAACCCAGGAACTTCACTTCTTTCTTCCAAAAGTGACACTTGAAAACTTTGCTTTTGACTAATGTTGCCCCAGTGTCTCAAGCACTATCCTAAGATGAACTTCATGATCTATTTCATCCTCAGAATATATAAAAATTTCGTCAATGAATACTAACATGAATCTATCTAAATGCTCTAGGAAGATTCGTTTCATTAAATCTACGAAGAAAGCAGAAGCATTACTCAATCTGAATGGCATTACTAACCACTTATATGAATCATATCTTGTTCTAAATGTGGTCAGTGGAATATTGTCTTCCGCCACTCTCAATTGATGGAACTCTATCCCCAAATCAAACTAAGAACATACTTTGGCTCCGCTCAACTGATCAATAAGTCGTCGATTCTTGGCAAAGGACATCGGTTCTTTATCATCTTTTCATTCAATATATGATAATCGATACACATCCTTAACAACCCATTCAATTTCTTCACAAATACCATGATGTCTCCCTAAGGCAAACTACTTGGTCTAATAAAATAAATTATTCTAGATCCTCCAGCTGCACTTTTAACTCCTTCATCTCAGTAGATGTCATTTTGTTAGGCTCTCTACTTATAGGTTTAGCTCTAGGTACCAAATCTATTGGAAACTCAATAGATCGTTTCGACGGTAGTCCTATAGTAAGCTCAAAGGCATCTGCAAATTCTCTAACAACAAAAACCCGATTTACCTCGTTTTCGTCCTCTACCACCCCCAAAAAGCACAAACATCCAAACTGGATTCTCTACTGAGTATACAGTTCGGTTGCTACTATTAGGGCGTCTTAGTGATATTTTCCTATCATGGCAAAATATCCTAGCATCATACTTATTAACCAGCCCATATGCAAAATACTTCCAATACATATGAACTCAAACACATGCACACTACAAGCAAACATATGATCTAATAATGCAAACTCTAAATTGTCATATCTCATTCCAGAGTTGCATTTCCTCCTATTAGATTTGCAAATCTTAAGAAAGTAACTAACTATGAGGGTTCTATGTTAATCTTATCTACCAAACAATGAGTATATAAGAATGCGATATACCAGTATCAAATAGTACTCTAACAGGTATACCATGAATCGAAAGCGTACCTCCCATCACGGCTTTTCCTTTCTCCTCAACTGTTGGTCTCGAGGTAGCCAGTTCCAAATTAAATACTTTTCCTTTTTCTGCCTTGGCCACTTTTGGACATTTGTCCTTGTAATGTCCCACTTGGTCGCAGTTAAAGCACTTAATTTTCTTCTTTCCAACAACTTCCTTTCCCTTACCAATTCGGCACTCATGAGCATAATATCCCTTCTTGTCATAATTGTAGCATGCAACCTTAGACTTCCCTTTCTTCGCAGGACCACTCTTTCAAACTCCCTTTTTATGAAAGAACTTCCTCTTCTGATTTTGCCTGCTCTAAGATTTTGCTAGCTTGTCATTACTGAACAAAGCAAGCATCTCTTCGTTTCTCAAAGCTATCCTTTGAATACATCACATGGATCCTTAAGATGTGGTATAATCGGCATAGTAAGCTTTGATTTTAGTCCATGGATCTCATTCCTTTTGATCACTGTATACATGGTAGCATACCCATATATGGGTAGCTCCTCAAATTGGTTTCATACTAAAGCACCGTCATATTACCTTGCATCAACTCAGTAAACTTCCTTAATAGAGTTGACTTAGTGATTTCAATCATGAACCTCTCTTCAAACCACCACTTGAATTAATCCCAAGTCAAAGTTTCCTTTGCTACTTCACCAGTCACACTATTCCGCCGGTATAATGCAGCTCCTCACAGTTGCCTGGATGTCAATCTACTCTTCTGTTCATCATTCATACAAAAAATGGCAAACATTCTTTCACAATCAAGCAAACAATTCTCCATTTTAATTGCACCCTCTGTTCTAAAAAAGGGTTTCCCTCCAAGTCAAGCATAGTCTCTACTTTGACAACTGGACTTTCTTAATTAGCTACTCTAGCGTATACTCTAGTAATTCATGCCATTGCTTCTGCTTGCATCATGTTGACAAAGAATTGATAAATTTCTCCGATATCAACCGGAGGTATTTTCTAGTACCTACATCCAGTTTTTTCTTGAACCCAATTCCTTCTAGTATTAGGCCTAACGTTTCCGTTAGTAGTGGTTCTTCCTCCACCGAGATTCACTTTTATGTTTCCTACCTTTATATATTACGTCCTTAAATCTGCATTTGAACCTTAGTAAGATACGGAAGAACGATGTAAGAGAGAGGGAGAATAGAGATAAAGTATACACTTATATATAGCAAATACAAGTATGTTACTATAGCATTATCATATGCCTCAATCTTATTCTATGATTCATTTGGATTATGTTTTCCAAACTCTTTTTAAGTCCAAAAATTCTTTTGGTTTTACATAAACCTGTACTCTGATACCAAGTTAGAACATCCCTCATTTGAGGTCCGAAACTAAGCACAACAGATGTTGCGGTCATATATAGTATTAATTTCTAGTGACAAAATGCGGATATGTTAATCGTATCAATAACATCAAAGCACGAGAGTATAAAATATTTTATATATAATTTCAAAGCAAACTTTCTCATTACAGTTCAAAGATGATATTTCATATTCATTACATAATCCCAAATTGTTGCCCAGGTTCAGATGAAATACAACTACTACAATATACTCCAAGAGCGACATATAAAGATGCTCTCTTAGTTGATCAGAGTTACTAATGGACAATTATAACATTTATCTTTACATGCACTTTAACAAAATAACTTCATCGTAGTTGATTAATAATATAGATAGACTCCTACATAGCTAGCTCTGTCTATTGCACTTCTCTAGAAGCTTTATTCACCAAAACCTACTTTACCTGAAAAGCCCTTACTCCTGACCTACTTAATTCAAATTTTGATCACCTGAGAGTTTGAGGGGAAAACATAAACATCGAGTCAGACAAAAAGCCTGTTGTGAATAATAATATGCCACCAACGTTTTATAGATATTCAGCAAGACCACGCCGCTAAGCAGAATGGGTTTCCCCTCATTGTTATCCCTTTTAAAATATATCTTTTGCAAATCAAATTCCAACAACCAAAATGGTTAAAGTAGGTAGTATAAACACTAATGTGCATGCATGTGATATGGGTAGTCAATTGTCTATCTGTCCCAATATCACAATTTTCACACGGTAACGACAAACCTATGAATAACTCGAGCCAAACAGAGATACCAAATTTCCTAACTGACTGTTAGAAGAAAACTGGACGGTCAGTCTGAATAAACTTATCCTAGTGTTTACCCGGCTATCTATAAATCTTATATTTTTGCTAGGCTTAATGTGAAACTAAAATTTTTGTAGGCGAACCTATAACTTGTCTTATCTTTATATATTCTTTTCTATGCGTAAACCTACGTTTAGTCTTACTTGTGACAAATCGCTAAGCACCAGAATTTTGGACTTATAGTGGCTAGGAGCTACTAGCTAAAGTATAGGGCACAACCCTACACAAGTCCTATTTGGTTTTCTAATCTCGGAGTCAGTTCGTCCTATCACAATTTATCTAAAGGTGATAAAAAAAATTTAGTAAAATTCTGGGCTATGTACCCTTATATTCCCTTGAAAACATACTTTTTTATAAATGATTTAACCCTTGAAATCATATTTTTTAAATAAGGAAACTTATAGACCTTTACTTGATCCAAAATATATATGTTGTGATATATGCTTTTATAATACAACATTGATGAAGTTCAAATTCGTTTGAGGTCACCGCCTCTCAAAACCATAGGCTATAAAGCCAAAACGGTAAAAAGTTTTAGTATTAACAAACTGTGGCAAGGATATAGCCGACGAGGATGTTCGCTCCCTCAAAACATATTAAATCTTTTATTAGTAAAACATAAGGGTATATAGTCGAATTCAACCACTTCGTATGGCCTAGTATAAAACCATAGAAGAAACTCGGTGGCGTTGATGAGTCTCAACATCAATGCCTTAATGATGATAATGGCAATATTAAAGCTGAAGTGATAACAGGCGGCCACATGGCCTACTTTGAAAACAGGTGATAGAGATTAAAGTCGGTAGCCATTAAGGTCAAAGCGATAAAATGCAACATCTATGCCTTTTAGAGCCATTAAAGATACTATGAAGCATTGTTGCATTAAGGGGTTAGCTTCGATATTAAAGATACGCAGCAAGGAATCACGTCGAAGATCATGACATCCACTTCAATGCCGCACCTCTTACTTTACCCAAGGTCGATGTATTTTACACCAATGAGTGTTGATGTCCTATACATTGTCCATAGCTGAAGAAAAAGATAGCTGAAGTAAAAGACCTTAGAAGCAATAATATAAAAGGCGGCATCGAAACTATTGGCATGGCAAAATGGTAACTAAAATTAAAACATAAATTTTACTAATAGAAGCAAGTTCTTTTCCGACTACTCTACATATTTGTTAAATTCTTATTATTTGACAAACTTTATCACATTTCTTTTCTAAAAACCTTTACTATAGCATATTTATAATTTCCAAAATTATTTGCAACCTATACTTTTAAACCAATATTTTAGTACAGTAATTAAGATTTTCTAGCTCAAATAATTCATAATAAACCACAAACTAATGGGAAAAATCCCAAAAAAATCATGTACAATCAGATTTAATATCTTCTTCAACATACAAAAATTTCAAGACCAAAAATATAATTCAATTATTTTTAATAATTAAAACCCAAAATAAACCATTTTCCAACCTTAGGAAGTTCACCCAATATTCTCATAAATCAGAAAAATAGGAAATTGAAAACCCACTTTCAAAATAATGTTCTAAAATCGTATCAAAATCTCAAGTCATATAGATGTCATATGAAAGATTTTCTAACTCAAACTTATCAAATCATTTCATAAATAAATTAAATAAATTCACCAATAAGCATATAATCATCCAAAACTCAAATATGGCATAATAATCATCAAAACATTTTGGGTTTTTACTTAAGACTAAAAATAATAAATAAAACTTGAGATGCATAACTACTATTCACTTTGATTGGTTAAAGAAGTTGATATTTGTATTTTGATTTGATACCCCTAACCTTTGATCTTCTTTCCCTAGCTTTACTTCCCTTGAAACCCTTGTTAACGGTCGGTCTTGATTCTTCGATTTCATTTGTAAGAGTGAAGTGAATAAGGGAGCAGGAGTGTAAGAATATGTATTAGAAATTACAATTTATTCTTATTTTTCCCTTCGCGTACCCTCCTTATAAATGTTTTAGTTAGTTCTATTAGATCATTAATAAAGGCCCGACCCATTTTAATTATCAAATCTCAATCTCCTCAACATTCCACATTGTTTTATATTATATATCCAATTAAATATCCTAAATATCGTTAATCAAAATTTAGGTTGTTACACTTCTATTATATCAGGGATATTTTATTTTATCCATGCGCTATGAGATATGACAAGTTATTTGCTATATTGGTTTATTTCAATCTTGATGATTGTCCTATATCGACTGGGCATGGACATCACACTATTATATAGTATTGATGCTGGTAGTATAGGGCTGTCATCACGTTGTCTTTCCTATTTACTACTAAGGAGTGATGACGTTCTTGCCTTATGGAAGCCCTACTCCTGAGTTGGTGCCAACACATGCTGCTGGTGCCAACACATGCTGCTGGTGCCCGATCCCGCTCACCATCCCATTTAGATTGTGTATTGCAATTAAGGCGGTACCCTCTCTTTTCTATTTTTTGAAGCGGACTACTTTATCCATTATGGGCATTCTTTCATCTATATGCAAGCTTATACTCTCCCTAGGTCCTATCGTTGGATATATCTTGGATCAGTATAATATTACACAACTACCGGTAGTTCCTTGCGGTAGGCAGACTTCTATCGTGTAACACTACTATCCTCGCATTTCAACCTACTCTAATGACTAATGTTATTATACTCATACATTTTTCTATTAATAGTTCACACCCGTCATAAATGAACACTTAAAGCTACTTATATATATCTTATACATACATACATACATACATACATACATACATACATACATACATACATTCTTACTTAATTATCTTACCTCTATAGTTCACTGTTGACCATAATTCTTTTGCTTCGTTATGCATTTATATCTTTCATGCTTTATGATTATTTATAGCTCTCCATTTTAATAGGCTCGTAGTATCATTTCCCATTCTTTCCTTTTTCTCATTTTCTATCTCTATTTCCTTTTACCCTTTTATTTACTCCTACCTATTCTTTAATTTCTTTTCATTTAACTTCAATTTTTTATTTTTATCATGTTTCTTTTCATTTTAGGATGTTCTTATTGTGTCTATTTCCCTCTATTTAACACTTTAGGGTTCACTGCATTTTAATGCATTGGAACTACGTTTCTATTACAAAATTATTAACAATGTAAATTTCTACGTCTTATCCATAGAGGAAGGGTTGTATGTTGTTCGGAATTACAAAGAATTATCTTTTTATTGTTTGAAAATGAAAATACAAAATATGATAAACAACCTTATTTTTTACATCTCTTTCTTTTTAGGTGTATTCCTTATCATTTCAAACAACGCATTTTTATTTGTTTTAAACTTGATAGTATAGAAATCCACCTTGCAACATTCTGAATTCCAACGAATTAAAATGCCACATAAACCCCCACAATCCTAATGTAATTTCTTTATTTTACATTCTTATTATTTGTTCAAAATACAAACCTATTATTATCGTATCATAAAAAAATTCATTATTTTATATTTCTCAATAATGAGTTTAGGAACTGCAAAATCCTAAATGTTTTCAAGGTTTACATTCATATAACATTTTAATAGATATAGAATATGTTTGCTTGGTTTTCCAATTTCATTTTCCTATTTATAGATTTAGCCTAAAACTCCAATTAACATTATAGGCATAATAGATTTGCACAATATAATCTAATATATATAAAAGAATACAATGTTCTTACTTGACTTTTTAGTATTCCAAATATCCAGATCAAATCCCTAAGTCCACATTGACTCCCTTTTCTCCCTATTTAGATTTATACACCGCAAGCATATATTGATTTATTAGAATTTTAGATTATAAAAGAGATTTGGATTTGATTTGAAATTAAGATCCGGATTTACATTTTATCTCGGCTTTGACAATTTATTTGACCCAATTTCCTTCTTTATCATCTTCAACAATCATCTAATTATGTATATAGGTATAACTCGGTATAATTTTTATAGAAAATTGAACTAGAAGATAAAATGGAAGATCTCTGTTGTCGCTCTGAAAATATGGGTTCAGATGTGAGGACCAAGGTCTATATTCATATAGGTTCAAACCAATCCAACTCGTTAGATTAAACTACTGTAAATCCAAGCCATTTGGCCAAAGAGTTAATGTCGTTTTTAGACTAACAACGGTTGACTACTTTTGACCTACGGTCAACCACAGTAGGTCGACCTAGGTGACTTACGGGTCGACCTAAAGCTTGTTTAAAACGTTGTTAATAACCGTGTATAGTTTTATTAATTTTTTTCCCTATTCGTTTGTTTGAGATAATTTAATTCCTTTTATAATTTTCTTAACATTTAAGATACTATTAAATCTAACTATTTGCAATTAACATTAGCTAATTATTAATTGTTTCCTTATTGATATATATAATTATTTTCGATTCCAAAAGTTTAAACTTCAATAACTTTTTCATTTGAACTCCAATCTGAGAACTTTATATATGAAAGTTGATCGAAAAAACCCACGAACCTACTGGTGCAAGTTTCATACTAAATTCTGGCATTTGTAAAAAAAAAATTCGACATTTACTATTTATTAATTAGTTTCTTGTAAATTAATTATTATAAAAATAGTGGGGTGTTACATGGGAAGACCACATTTTTCTTGGGATTTCGAAATTCCTAAAGGAGGTCGGAGAAAGTAACAACCCATATTGTACATATTGAAGGATCGTAAAATATTAAATTATTTTATTTAACTTCATATGATCCTATAACTTTGGAAAATGACTACTAGAGACATTTTCCATCCTTAGAATTTTAATCAAACTATTTTGACTTTGAAAATCTTGCATGGCCTATAACTTTTAGTTGGAGTCGATTTAGAGTCTAAAGCCACTTCTATTGGATTGGAATGATGGTTTCTGTTTTTTAAGAATTATCATAATAGAAAAACAAACTTAGCATTTGGAAGATATGGCTCTTTGAAGTTTCACTCAATCTTTAACAGCTTAGTGGGTAATTAAGGAGATTAGTGGCTAAGCCCATGGTCCATTTTGGGATTAGCGCCCAAAGGGGGATTATAGGACTTTTCCTTGTCATTTCACACTTTACAAAATAATTAGAAAAGCCAACATTATGATTTTGTAGCCTTAAACCACTCTAATCCTTGCTTAAGTAGCCAAATTCTGCCATTAGATAGATTACCGTAATTAGCAATTGGATTTGGAGATTGGGTATTGGAGATCACTTGGAGCCACTTTTCTTCTCGAGATTTATGCACTATTTGATTTGCGTTGGATTTTGTTGAGTGGTTATATGACAACTTGTATTTTTAACAATAAAATATTTAGATAATGAATTTAAATATTAAACTGTTATTAAAGTAAAGGTCAAAAATATGACTTTTCACATATGGTCAAATTAGGACTTGAGACCGCTTGCACTGAGTTCGGATCGACGTTATGAATCAAAATGAGTATAAATATCATTACATTTGAAGTCATATTTTCTATATTTATGCATTGTTATACGTACCTTTGTAAAATACATCCGTATATGAGTCCAACAGGATCTTGACTGACAGTTTGTGTTTCTAGGATGAGAATTTCATTTTGAGACATAGGTTGAGGAATTTTTCGATTCCGCTATCCAGCGGCCAAAACGACCTCGAAATGCATGAAATTATCATCTCGAAGCACAATCTCGGATGGTGATGATATACATACCATTAGAACTGAAAAAATAAGGTGATGTGGACCGACGAGTTTTCTAGAAATCTGATGTGTTATATGATCATACATGCTCAAAACATATAGCAATTTATTTGAGGAATCAATACACATACGTGTATATCCCCAAATCAGAATCTAACAGTCCGCCCAATATGAACCTAATTTTGATCCAATAAAAGCCCATCGAGCTTAGGCCCATCTCAAGACGAGCAGTTAGGTTGATAAAATTAAAACATTACATGGTATACAGAGCTATTTATCTATACTTTAAGAATCTCACATTGGAATGGATAAGAATATAATATCCGAAACAAGAACCTATTTCATAAATAAAAACCATTTCATAAACATAACATGTTAAATATCACAACATGTTTACATAAAGTTCATAAAACAATATCTTAAAATAACATAACAGTCTGAATAGGGCACAATAAAATAATTAAAGTGCATAAACAGGTAGATAATTGCCACAAGTCTTCATCTCCACCTATGTCTCCTAAATTAGCTCACAAAAAATTCATCGTTTCATATTTCTCTATAATGAACTTAGGAACTGCTAATATCCTTAATATTTTCTAGGTTTCCAGTCATATAACATGTTAATAAATACAGAATATGTTGGCGGGGTTTTCCAATTTCATTTTCATATTTATAAATTTAGCCTGAAAATCCAATTAAGATTATAGGCATACTGGAATAGATTTGCACGATATAATCTAATACTATATAAAAGAATATAATATTCTCACTCACCTTTTTAGTATTCCAAATATCCATATCTAATCCTCAAGTCCACTTTGACTCCCATATCTCCCCATTTAGATTTATACACCACAAGCATATACTGATTTATTAGAATTTTAGATTACAAAAGAGATTTGTATTGAAATTAAGATTCGGATTTACGGTTTACCTCGGTTTTGACAATTTGATTTGATCCTATTCCCTTCTCTATTATCTTCTACAATCCTTTAATTACGTATATATGTGTAACTCAAGCTGACTTTTTTAGAAATTTGAAGGAGAAGAGAAAATGACAAGCTCCATTGTTTCTCTAAAATTATGAGTTCAGAAGTGAGGGTCTAGGACTATATTTATATGAGTTCAAACCAATGCAAGTCGTCTGATTAAACTATTGTAAATTCAGGCCATTTGGCCAAAGAGTTAATGTCATTTTCTGACTAGCAATGGTCGACCGCTCATGACCTACAATCACCACAACCGTTCGACTTGAGTGACTTACGTGTCGACCTAAAGCTTGTTTAACACGTTGTTAATAACCTTGTATGGTTTTATTAATTTTCTTCGTTGTTCGTTCGTTTGAGATAATTTGATTCCTTTTACAATTTTCTCGATATTTAAGAATTTAATAAGTCTAATTATTTGCAGTTAACACTAGTAAATTTTTAATTGTTTTGTTAATTACATATATAATTATTTTTGATTCTAAAAGTTTAAATTTTAATAACCTTTTCATTTGAACTCCGATCCAAGAACTTTATAAATGAAAATTGATCAAAAAATCGCCCTAAACCCTATGGTGTAAGTTTCATAGTCAAATTCTGAACTTTGGAAAAATTCTATTTTTCAACATATACTATTTATTAATTAATTTATATTAAATTAATTACTATAAAAATAGTGGGGTGTTACATGGGATAACCTTATTTTTTTAGGGTTTCGAGGGTGAAATTCCCAAAGGAGGTAGGAGATCGTAACAACCCATATTTCATATATTAGAGGATCGTAAAATATAAATTTATTTTTATTTAAGGTCTTATGATTCTATACATTGAAAAATGACTACTAGAGATATTTTCCATCATTAGAATTTTAATCAAACTATTTCGAATTTGAAAATCTTGCATGGCCTGTAACTTTTAGTATGAGCCGAATTTGAGTCTAAAACCACATCCATTATATCGAAATGATTGTTTCTCTTTCTGTAGAGTATCATAACAGGAAAATGGACTTAGCATTTGGAAGATATGGCACTCTGAAGTTTCGCTCAAATTTTAATATCTTAGTAATTAATTAAGGAGGTTAGTGGCTAAGTCTGAGGCCCATTTTGGGTTTAGCAACCCAAGGGGGCTTATGGGAATTTTCCTTGATATTTCATACTTTCAAAAATAGTTAGAAAAGCCACCACTATGGTTTTGTAGCCTTAAACCACTCTAACCCATACTTTAATTCGCCAAATTTTGTCATTAAGGACAGAGTAGCGTAATTAGCAATTTGACTTAGATTTGCTATTGAAGATCACTTGGAGCTGCTTTTCGTCTCAAGATTTATGCACTTTTGGATTTGCGTTGGATTTACGTGAGTGGTTACGTAACAACCTATATTTTAACAATAAAATATTTAGATGGTTAACTTAAATATTGAATCATTATTAAATTAAAGGTCAAAAAATATGACTTTTCACATATGCACAAATCAGGACTTGAAACCGCTTCCATTGAGTTTGGATCGATGTTGCAGATCACAATGAGTATAAATATCACTTTTTTGAAGGCATGATATTTTTAAGATTTACGTATTGTTATACGTACTTTCTAAAATACGTTCGTAGTTGAGTCTAATTGGATCTTGACCGATGGTTTTTGTTTCTAGGATGAGAATTTCATTTTGAGATGTACGGTTGAGGAATTTTTGGAATTTGGCTATCTAATGGCCAAAATGACCTTGAAATGCGTGAAATTATCATCTCAGAGCATAGTCTCTGATGGAGACGATATATATACCATTGTAAATGAAAAAATAAGGTGATGTGGGCTGACGAGTTTCCTAGAAATCCAATGTGTTGTGTGATCATACGGGCTCAAAACATGTGGTGATTTGTTTGAGGAATCAATCCACATACACAAACACGTATATCCCCAAATAAAAATGTAACAGTTCGCCCTAATATGGACCTAATTTTGACCCAATAAAAGCCCATCCAACTTAGGACCATCTCAAGATGAGCAGTAAGGTTGATAAATTAAAACATTACATAGTACACAGAGCTATTTATCTATACTTTCAGAATCTCACAGCGGAATGGATAAAAAATAATATCTGATACAAGAACCCATTTCATAAAAGAAAACCATATCAAAACATAACATGTTAAATATCACAACATGTTTACATAAAACCTTTATAGTATAATATCTCAAAATAACATAACAGTTTGAATTGGGTATAGTTAAATAATTAAAATGCATAAATAGATAGATTATTGCCACAAGTCTCCACCTCCACCTTCGTCTCCTAAATTAGCATTACTCTCTAACCAGTGTTATAATGGGAAGTGGGTCAGAACAACAAATGTCTGGTGAAATAAAAATCTCAAGCTTTACCATAATTGTACTTGGTAGTATTATTTAAAAAAGAAATATGTCTGACGTATAAAATTATAACATATGTATAAAGTCAACTTTAAGCCCGAAGGCTCTTCCAGTCCAACTATATAACATTCGTATAAAGTCAACTGTAGGACCGAAGACCCTTTCAGCCCGACTACACAAAATTCAACTGTAAGCCCGAAGCTTTTCCAGTCAGACTATACAACTCTATGTAACTAGCGTATATGATGTTAGAGGAAATACCCAATCCACTTACTACCTTATTAATGGGGCTTAGGCAGACTCTGTTCATTTAAGACCCATAAAGTAGGCAAATCCTCATCATTTAAGACCTAACCCAAAGGCGGGTCCCTACATGATTTCTCCTCACTAAAACCGTAAGAAATCTTAGTAGGTCACTTAATACTTCACCTAAGAAAGAGCCGGATCCTACCACGGCCACTTAATACCTTAAACCTAAAGTGGACCCCTCCTAGGGATTTCACCTACCGTATCCAAAACGCAATTTATGACCCATAACCAACTTGTGACGTCTCACATTAGTCCAACAATTCGCAGGTACTAGTAGCTAGATTAGCTGGGCTAGTTTACCACATAGAATTAGTATTAACCTCATGTTTACCTTGGTTACATATTATAGGTGATGTCCCACATTAGGCTGCAAAGCCACACCTCTGGTAGCTAGATTTTACCGGGCAAACTTCCATATAGATTTCGACTGACCTATCATCCTTACAACTTAGTCAAAACTTATATGTATATCCACTATATATATACATCATCCTACGCGAATTAGAATTGAGATTATATAAGGTATCCCCTTATTACACCCCTAATTAGGGATTAACTCCCTAATTTACACTAACTTTATTCCTATAAATTAATGTTATTTACTACCCTATTAATTCTAGCCAACACGTCAAATACGCTATAATTATTGCATTATTATTAACTTTAATAATCAATACATTAAATATTATATACATACATTTTCACGCAAGGAATTTAAAATCTAATGATTACTTTACAATAATTCGATAATAATTCGCTTACAAGGTAATTTGAAATATCAATCTCATGCAAATTTACATTTCCAACAAGAATTGCTACTACTGTAGACAAATAAAATAGATTTTACAAATATGGAATATCTACATTTGTTCTATATTAATACACTAGAATCCCTTTTTTAAAAGAATAGACCATCGTAAATTAAATCACTTATATTCAATTCAACCTTTGTATACAACATTTTGAAGTGAGAAAGGAATTCCTAATTATTTAAGTGGTAGAAATAGGCAACGCAAACTATAGACAATTCAATTCATAATTTACACACCCATTCTAACTTATTTTCTTTTTGAACCCTTTACCGCTTCAATTCAAAAGAGGAAAAACAGGTTAAATTGACCGTAGTTTATTTAATTCTAATAATTAATTAGGTTATGCCAATACTAAAGACAATTAAAATTCCAACATATATAAAGATAGATTAATATTTACTTAAGGAAATTTTAGGGTTTAGATGCTTTGTTTTCGTTTACCTAAATTGTCCAAGGCATACATCAAATCAAAATGAATACAATGCAACTACAAAAATATGAAAAAAAATGGTATTTTCACTCATAGAGAATTATTTTCTTCCAACTGAATTTGCTTCCACCATGTCTAATTCTCTTTCAAATATCTGTTTTTCTACAACAAGGCAAATGTATATAGAGAGTAGATTAATAATCAGAAACTAGAGAACTAGAATCAGGAATCAAAAGAATTAAATCTAAACCATTTACTTAAAAATCATTACTAATTGTGGAATCTAAAGAAGATAAAGAAGAGATCTAATTTATAACGCTCCTAATCCACCATTAGATCTTCCCCATTTTGAATATACAAGAAATATATTGTAAATATAGATTAGGTTTTGAAAAATTAGAAGATAGAGAGGAGAATGATTAATTTAAATTAAAGATTAGAAATTAGAATTACATACCATAAATTTTACTATTTCTAAAACCTTAAGCTAAAAGATTTTGATAGAGTTTTGCTAGTGTTCCCAAAATTTTATAAACGAAAAGTGGGGGTCTATGGGTCTATTTATAGAGATGGAAAGGAATGATGATCATTGGATTAAAAATTAACAAATTCATCACATTAAAAATATAAAATCCCAAGCCGCTATCAACATTTTGCCTCCCACCGGTCGACCGTGTCAACCGATCATAGTCCAGGGGTCGATCGGTCCCCTTTTGTATGCATATTATCTTTGTGTTGATTTATTTCCCTTTTTAATTCATTACTTACTCGATTAATTCTTACTTTAACCTATGTTAACTCAAATGTTTTCCTAAACATTAATCTCAGCCAACATTTCAAAATTCAAAATTCAAACTTTTAGTTCAAATTAAAATATTCAAATTTTAAATCGTTTGAATTAATTTTGATTTGAAAACTTCAAATGGCCATACCATTTTCATTTTAACTCCGATTTCAACATATCATATATGAAAATTGATCAAAAAGTCACCTCGGATGCAATGGTGCAACTTCCTGACTAAATTCTAACATTTACAAAATTTTCATTTCAAACAATATTTTAATTACTTATTTTCTGATTAAATTTTATGGGATGTTGCATTCTCTCTCTTTAAAAAGGATTTCACCCTCGAAACCATAATGGGAAGATGGTGTAATGTGCACTCAACAACCATGTTATACAGACAAGTTATTTTATACACCAACATTAACTCGATCAAAAATGCAATGTGATTATGTATGGAAACGTACTATAGGTGAGCTTAATCCTAGCATGAATGCAAGATCGTGACATATGGGATGTATGCAAGCATCCTAAATATACTTAAAATTCTATATGAGTGCAAAATAATATTATAAAGTGTGGTGACCATCTCCTACCATTTGTAACGACCCTGAATTTTGAACAATTTAGATTGAAAATATTTAATAAATTTTAAATATTTGAATGATGGTTTGACTTGAATTTCAAATTATCAGAATGAATTTGGCGATTAAATTTTAGAATTTAATCTATTGAAAGTTGAATAAAAAAATTTGAATCTTCAATTTTAAGCTGATTTAAAAATAATTTAAAGGCTTAGAAAATTCACATTGATAATACTGAAGATAATAGAAATTTCTGATTTGAATTTGAAAGTGATTGTTCAGTTTTGAAATTTTATCGTTTAAATTGAATTTAAAAATAGCCTTCCGAGGCACAGTCTCGGAATTTGATGAAACTAGTTCCATTGGGTCCGTAATATTGAATATTTACCGGATTTCAAATTTTGTATTTATCAGAGTTGTTGTGTAAACGTACGACGTATAAACGCGTTGAAATTAAATCAAATTCAATTTACATTTAAAAATTTAAATGGGTCAACATCAGCACTCTTTGACCTTAAATCAAAACACAGTAGAGGTAAGGCAAGCACGGTCGTTTCTTTACAAAGCTACGAACTCATGTCCCCTCCCTCTTCTCTTTAAAAAGCAAACATACGAACGAAAAATTTAATGGAGGCTTCACATCTCGTTTTCGTTCGTACTGTAAAAAAAAATGGCGGCTCCGTCCTTCTCTCGTTCGTTCCTTATTTCAAATTAGGGCTTGCTCGTTCGTCGTTCATTCCTCCTTTCCAAGCTAGGGCTTTTCAAAATCGAAGGTGGCCGGCCTCAGTAGTTCGATCGATTTGATTCCTTCGCCTCGTTCGCGACCGCTTCAAGCTAAGGTGAGTGACCCTCACATCTAATTCATACCTCGTGCTTATTTTAGGGTTCAAATTCTGTGATTTTCATTTGTATTTAATTGTTTGAGTTTGTTGATTCATTTTGCTCGCCGTTTGATTTATGTTGTTTGTTTGAGATTTTTCTGACTTCTTCAAGATTCGTTTTCGTTTCTGGTTAACTTCGATCGATGGGTTTTGGGTTCTTTTCAAATTAGTACTATGCCTCTCGTTCGATTTTGTTTTGTGGTTATGAATTTTTGTGGGCTTCGGCCATCATCATTGTTTTGATACTTAACTGTACTCTATGGACTTTGGTTATTAGTTAACCACGACTTGATGGAGTTGTTGCCATTACTATTGGCATTGACTTCGTCTTGTCTGCACTTAGATGATCAGGTTGCATACTCCCTGACGCCTTTGCGTGCTTTGTTTATCTGCTGGCATTTGATTCAGAGTGCTTTACATTGCTCTATGAAAATTTGGGGTTCACGTAGCCTTGCTTGTGCATTTTGATATTGTTGTGATTTTCTCCACATGTACTGGCTAGTTGGAGTACTTCATTGTTGGCACTGCGCCTTGTTCTTGATTGTGTTACTTGTACATTTGTTACTGGTTCACGTTCACATACATTTTCTACTTGGGTTGCATTGTCCAGCCTTATGTAATTGTTACTGGTGACTTCGGCATTCCTTAATTACACTGCAGTTATCTTGGTTCAAAACTGATAATTGCTCCTAGGCATTGTATTTTGCTTGTTACTGAGTTGACTTAGTTTGGGTACACATGCCTACTTCACTTTTAGTGGCAGTAGTGATGCAGTCATTAACTTGTACCACTTGCTGTTTCAATTTTTGATTGCACTTTTACTATTTGGTGCACTTGTCATTCGAATTGATAATGTTCATTGAAGTGTTGTATCACTTACTCATGTATTTATGTGCTATGGTGCCATACCTCTGGTGCCCTCACCTTCACACTGCTGTGTTGGTGTTTCATTCTGATCAGGTTGGGTGGCTTATTGTTTCGATCTCTGTAGTGCTTGTGCATGTGTGGTCTGGAGTTGTTTCTTTGTTTCAGTTTGGTCTTGTTGGTTTTTCTTCTGGCATTTGGTCTTGAGTATGAGATTTGCACTGTCCAGTTTTGCAGTGCATACGTATTATAGCTTTGTTCATGTCACTCCTTTGGTTTTGTTCGAATTTGATGCATTTGGACATGAACATACTTGAGTCTTGTTGTCACGAGCACTGTCATGTTTTCAGTTTAGTTCACTGTCTAGAAGTTCTGGCCTTGGTAAAATTGATTTGCTATTACCTGTGTTCATGACAGCCCATTTTTTTTGTGCTACTTTGACTTTGTTAGTTATTTTCTCGGTTGGCACCGATTTCAAAACTGACTTTGATTTTGAAATGCATATTTCTTTTTGAATTTGGCTTTACATGGCTTACTTATTCAAATTTAACATTCATGTAAAGTTGGTTTTATAAATTACTTGACCTTTAACTTAGTTTAAATCTTGCTTTATATACTGAAATTTCATTTTTTAAAATTTAGGAAAAGGAAAAAAACTCACTTCAACTTTTACATTTTTGTCTTAAGAACTTGAAATAGTTTCATGTTTCATTTCAAATTCAATTTAAAAACAAACACTTAATTGTCTTATTATCTCTAAGTTATTCAAACCAATAAATTTCAACATTGGTTTGTTCCAAAACCAGGTTTTCAAAACTAACTTTGACTCACTTTTAAACTTTGGTTTAAACTCAGTTACATCTTGAATCTAGAAATTCAAATTTCCTTTCAGCTTCCATTTTGAATCTAATGCACGGCCCACTGCAGTTCCACTATCTTTGTGGCATTGTTTCATATATATATATATATATATATATATATATATATATATATATATATATATGCATTCATGAATGTATACTTGTGTTTGTATTGCCTTCTAATTACAGTGCACCACCCCTTATGTGCATGTTTCATTGATACTGTCTTGTTGACTTTGTTTTCAAGTGTAACTCATTTGTTTTCATTCTTTTACTGCACCTTGTTGAATCCAGTTTTAGACTCGGGTTTGACCTTGTGCTCGGGTGAGAACTTTCATTGTGCATTTCCTGATCTTTTGCATGTTTCACATGCTGTAGTGGCGAGGCAGTACACGCGTGCGTGTACTGCAGCCCTACTAGATCTAATGTTTTAATTGATGTTTTCTATTGATAGAAATTGTTTTATGTTGCTAATTCAATATATTTTGAATCGCATTTTGATTTGGTTTAATTTGATGATTTTGTTGTTAATTGCCGTTTAGGCAATTCTGATGTTTTTTCTAAATTACCTTCATTAATAATCCCTTCATCTATCTTCGTTGATAATTTGAATCTACTAATTTATTGTTTAACACTGTTAAGTGTTATGTTTACCGTTATCCGACTTCTTGTTAAAGGATCGGATAGGTGAAATTTATATTTGACTGTCGTCTAATTGTTATTTGATTATTATTGCCTCTATGCACTAATAACTGAGTTTGAACTGACCCGTGTATTATTTTCTTTTGAATGTAATACTCGGGTCAGACCGAGTATTTTACAGCTTGAAGATTTTCGAGCAGCGAAGTTAGAGAGAGAGGGGAAAACGCTTCACTTTTCGAGGATTTTCGTACTTAAAAGAAATATTCCGTTGTATAAATTTAATTCATTGCATAAACTCTGATATATGTAAAAAAATTCATTTTTGTGAAATATTATTATTCTGTGTTTCTGTGGCTGATTCTGTTTAAACTCTATAAACTAAATAACAATCCGTCATTTTGAACGTTTCAAGTTGGTTTAATTACCGACTGGGGGCGGTCAAAAGGGCGGGATGTTACAAAGTGGTATCAGAGCTTTGGTTTATACAAAACTTAGTTTATGATGTTTAATATGAATAGTCACTAGAATCACTTTAAACAAAGCATTTTTCAAATCTAAAGAAGTATAAAATTGTTTTTTTTGGAAAATAAAAGGTATTTTGGAAAATTCAAATCCTTTTCGGAAATTCCCCTCTCTAAATTTAGGTTTACGATAGTTTCTCTTCGGTAAGGTCTCCTTAGATTTGAGTTCCGATCATTCGAAAGCCCATTATCGAATTGCTGAGATATATGAAAAATTAAAGTTAAGTGAATTAATGAATTGGTTTAAATCAAATATTTTGAATATCTCCAAAGTAGTAATTGTGAAATAAAATGACATGCCAATTTAGTTATAGCCAAGGGGATCATTGAACTATAACTTGGGAATTTGATTCGGAATTCTTTTGAAAATTTATTTCAAATGTTTTGAAGAACAATACTAGTAGAATATATAGGAAAAAAAATGTTCATAAATTCCGCAAACGACTTATTTTGATAAGTAAATTGTTATAGCTTATTAAAGGAGTTATATCCACGATTTTGGACAGTGGATAATCCTTTAAAGTAAAATGTGTAGAAATGATGAAATTGGTTAACGAAGTATATTCACGATTTTGGACAGTGAATAATATATTAAAGGATATGTTTTGGGGAAGTGATATTATGAAATGAAGGTAATGGTTTTAAAGATGTTTTAAAATGTATTAAGTATCGAATACATAGATTTCAACATTCATTGTCGAAATAGACGTTTTCGAGAAATAAGGAAATGGTGGACTATAACACTGTTTTTATAGTAAATGGTTTCCGAAAGGAAATTTTTTATATAGTATTGGGATTTATATATCTATCTTAAACTCGAATCCCTATACTAGTGATTTTGAGTTGTCGTAACGATGTAACGATGTTTTACGCAACATTCGTTTTGACTCAAATAAATGTGTTTAAAAGAACGCTTTCCTTAAAGAATGAAATATATATACTTAATTATGATTTAAGTATATTGAATATTTTTCAAGTGTTGAAAATAAATGGATTTGTGAATTACTTATTATTAAATAAGTATGGAAATGTTTTCCAATATGAAATGAAAGGTTTGAAATTTTATCTTTTAAAGATAAATTGAAAAGTGAATATTTGAAATTTGTTTCAAATGGTTAAGTGTGGAAAATTATATATCTTGTAAAGATATTGATGGGAAATTTGAACAATTAGTTCAACTTGAAATTTTTCAAAAAGATTGAATCTTGAGTTAAATTGAGTTTAACTTCGACACCAAAAACAATATAAGTTGAGCTTTGAATTTCGGATAGTCGGTTTGGATTGTATGTCTAACATTGTGAATTGATGACATAGCAATTGATCTCTATTAAATATATATCTGTGGTGGCGGAGAATTTATTCTCTTAGCTATATACACCCTTCTTTGAGACATACGAGCTCAGAGGTTATATATCGGTAGACATCTATTATGTGTTGAAAATTGATGATGTAACGTGAAATCCAAATCGAGTGTGAAGTCGATGATAAATTGAATTATGAATATGAATTAGGTTTGAGATAACCTTAAACTTCCAAATCAATTTAGAGGAAAATTTTAAATTGGTAACGAGATGGAAAATTTAGGAATCCTCTATTTGTTATGGGTATGGGATATTGTGGTTTTCGGAACTTATATATGAGAATGCAGTAAATTCGAAAACCATCAGTTTGGAAAGTAATTGTTATGGAAATCCTATGTAAGTTTACATAGGTATGATATGTACGAAATGTGAAATGAAGTACTATATGTATATGACATGATGTTTTCTAAACTGAGGATATGGAAAAGTACCTTCCATTTAAAATTTGTGAAGGTGTTGGAACTCGGTATGAGTGTCCATTTGAAATTCGTAGCTACGTAGAATTTCCATAAGTTGGAGTATCCATTTGGATTAGAATACCTCGTGATAGGATCATGTTGATGGGATCATGTTGATTGATTATGATGTATGCTAGCGTAATTTAAGGGGCGTGATGCCTACAGTTATAATCGATTCTACTGGGATAGTGGCGCAACCGCCGCGTAAACTGCGATCTAGATGTCAAAGCGAAATTTGAGGGGCGAGATGCCTACGGTCACAAGCGATTCTACTGGGATAGTAGCGTAACCGCCGGGTGAACTGCGATCTACGGCAACAACCATAGCAAAATTCAAGAGATGTGAAATCTACAGATTACAAGCGATTCTACTGTGATAGTAGCGTAACCGCGGAGTAACTGTGATCCATGGGGGAACGTGCTTTCCATATCCATTTTTAAAAGATTTTTAAGTATTTTCACTAGGAGTTGAAGCAAGTATATTTAGTACTTGGAGATTTTTAGTACTGCGCCTGGCCAGCGTATGCCTAATGTCTGTAAGAATGACGATAGACTTGTTAAATTTCGATTTAGCAAGTATTTACAAACTTTAAATAGCAAATCAATAGTCTGAAATTGAAATTAAATAATTCCAACCTAATAAACTAAGGAAGAAGATCTTTAAAATGTCTTGAAAGTCCACATCTTTGGAAAAGATATAATATGCAAATCTCTAACATGAAGAATTTCAGGTTTAAATCTGAGTTTTGTAAGTCGAAATTTTTTGGTAAAAGACTTTTGCGTGTTGATTGTAGAAATCAATGAACAAAGGAGATAATGAACAAAGCTAGTGAGATAAAACAAATGGAATGAATCCTATATTTATTTATTTTTAATAAGTTTCGAGCTTGGTAAAATTGTGTAGGATATAAATATCGGTGAGATTTTAACAATCATTTTTTTCCTAACTTATAATTTCGGGACGAAATTCTTTTAAGGGGGAAAGATTGTAACGACCCTGAATTTTAAACAATTTAAATTGAAAATATTTAATAAATTTTAAATATTTGAATGATGGTTTGACTTGAATTTCAAATTATCAGAATGAATTTGGCGATTAAATTTTAGAATTTAATCTATTGAAAGTTGAATAAAAAAATTTGAATCTTCAATTTTAAGCTGATTTAAAAATAATTTAAAGGCTTAGAAAATTCACATTGATAATACTGAAGATAATAGAAGCTTCTGAATTGAATTTGAAAGTGATTTGTTCAGTTTTGAAATTTTATCGTTTAAATTGAATTTAAAAATAGCCTTCCGAGGCATAGTCTCGGAATTCGACGAAACCAGTTCCATTGGGTCCGTAATATTGAATTTTTACCGGATTTCAAATTTCGTATTTATCATAGTTGTCGTGTAAACATACGACGTATAAACTCGTTGAAATTAAATCAAATTCAATTTACATTTAAAAATTTAAATGGGTCAACATCAGCACTCTTTGGCCTCAAATCAAAACACAGTAGAGGTAAGGTAAGCACGATCTTTTCTCTGCAAAGCCACAAACTCGTGTCCCCTCCCTCTTCTCTTTAAAAAGCAAACATACGAAAGAAAAATATAATGGCAGCTTCACATCAAGTTTTCGTTCGTCCTTCTCTTGTTCGAAGTCGGAAAGAATAAAAAAAAATGGCGGCTCCATCCTTCTCTCGTTCGTTCCTCATTTCAAATTAGGGCTTGCTCGTTCGTCGTTCATTCCTCCTTTCCAAGCTAGGGCTTGTCAAAATCGAAGGCGGATGACCTCGGTAGTTCGATCGATTTGATTCCTTCGCCTCGCTCGCGACCGCTTCAAGCTAAGGTGAGTGACCCTCACATCTAATTCATACCTCGTGCTTATTTTAGGGTTCGAATTCTATGATTTTCGTTCGTATTCAATTGTTTGAGTTTGTTGATTCATTTTTCTCGCCGTTCGATTTATGTTGTTTGTTTGAGATTTTTCTGACTTCTTCAAAATTCGTTTTCGTTTCTGGTTAACTTCGATCGATGGGTTTTGGGTTCTTTTCAAATTATTACTATGCCTCTCGTTCGATTTTGTTTTGTGGTTCTGAATTTTTGTGGGCTTCGACCATCATCATTGTTTTGATACTGAACTGTACTCTATGGAATTTGGTTATTAGTTAACCACGACTTGATGGAGTTGTTGCCATTACTGTTGGCCTTGAATTCGTCTTGTCTGCACTAAGATGATCAGGTTGCATACTCCCTGACGCCTTTGCGTGCTTTGTTTATCTGCTAGCATTTGATTCAGAGTGCTTTACATTGCTCTGTAAAAATTTGGGGTTCATGTGGCCTTGCTTGTGCATTTTGATATTGTTGTGATTTTCTCCACTTGTACTGGCTAGTTGGAGTACTTCATTGTTGGCACTGCGCCTTGTTCTTGATTGTGTTACTTGTACATTTGTTACTGGTTCACGTTCACATACATTTTCTACTTGGGTTGCATTGTCCAGCCTCATGTAATTGTTACTGGTGACTTCGGCATACCTTAATTACACTGCAGTTATCTTGGTTCAAAACTGATAATTGCTCCTAGGCATTGTATTTTGCTTGTTACTGAATTGACTTAGTTTGGGTACACATGCCTATTTCACTTTTAGTGGTAGTAGTGATGTAGTCATTAACTTGTACCACTTGCTGTTTCAATTTTTGATTGCACTGTTACTGTTTGGTGCACTAGTCATTCGAATTGATAATGTTCATTGAAATGTTGTATCACTTACTCATGTATTTATGTGCTATGGTGCCATACCTCTTGTAACGACCCGGAATTTTTGATCCCGAAAATTTCCAGATAGTTAGTGAAAAGAAGGAACAGAAAGAAGAAGAAACAGAAAACCAAACCCAAAGCCTCACATTCGCAGCGGATAAAATATAATATCAATAATTATAGTTATACCAAAGAAAATCGTATCTTATCAATTTACATCGATAGATCGGAGTTACAACAATTTTACAATATTGGACAGATACAATTTAACATGTCTCAGATATATACAATATCATAGTGGAAACTCTTCATACGTCCCTGTCATCCAGCTCGCCTCCTGAGCTCCAGAACGTCATTACCTGGAAATCTGTAATACTCGGTCTGACCCGAGCATTACATAAAAGTAACACCCGGGTCAGGCTTGAAACCAGCGTGAGTAAACCTATCTAACATGGAATATAACAACACACAACTTATATAAACCCGGGGTAACTTATATCAATTACACTTCACAAGATGTTAGAGACATCAACCATTTACACATCAGTTTCATAGTGCCAAACTTAGATTTAAATGGTCCAATTTACATAAGTCATTACATTTCCACCCTATTGATTTCACAATCTAAATCCATTCATTTTATAGAGGATTATAAATCGAAGTGGTTTCGGGTATTTATTGATACCCGACTCCGGTCTCTTCGAATTCAATCTCATCTTATCTCAACTTATTCAAGTGAAACTCGATTCAAAACTTAAATACAGGGTGTCACCTATATGCATTAATTCATCATCAATGAATAACCACAATATCTCAGTTTAAATCCAATCATAACACATCACATAGCATCTCATAATACATATCCAAGATATCAGTCAATATAGAGCATACAATATTTTCAATCATTCCTAATCAAAATAAATTAGTCTCATCACTTCTAATTAATTCAAACAAATTAAGTTAATTACTTAAATCTCCATTAGTTACAAACAACTTAATTGATCATTCTTTAATTAATCATACTTGATTAATTATTTTCAATTACATAAAGTAATTATCTTTTAAATTTATTTACATAATTAATTATTCTCAACCATTTACGGTAGTCAACCATTAATTACTTTCATTAGTTACATTATATTTTTTTATTTAATTAATTACCTTGTCAAGTAATTATAAATTAACCTTAACCCTTTAATTAATTTGATTAATTAATTAATCCTTTAATTAATAACACTAAGTGATTAACCCTTAATCAGTTCTATTTAATTACTTCATAAAGTAATGATCCCAAAATTTCTTATATAATAATTACTTTTTATCTTATTACATTTAGTAATTATTTCTTAATTACTTCTCCAAGTAATTTCATTAACTAATCCATACGTGATTATATTAATTTATCACTAACTAATTTCTTTAATTAATTATTTAACTAATCATTCAAAATTAATCAAATAATTTCTTAATCCCTTATGTTTTAAAAGATCTTAATTATGGAAGAATTCTTTATCTAATTAGATTATTTATAATAACCAACCATTCTTTAATCATTAACAGTAATTAAATTAATCCAGAAATCATTAATTAATTGATTTCCCTTTTATCACTTCATTAATTTAATTAATCAATAATTATTCAAGTCCTTAATTACTTTTAAGATAAATAATTTATCTTGATACTTTAGGCTAAAACAAATCTTACCCTTTCCTAAATGAAGAAAAATCATTTATTTACAATTTTAAATCTTTCCTTTATTAAATTGAAAACTATTATAACTACCCGAGACAACATAGGGTTACTCAGTCTCCAAACCGAGCTCAAACCTTCCCCTTTCTTCTCCTTACTTAGTTTAAATCTAAAACTGTCATTAATACCAAAACCCACTCTCATAGTCGATGCCATCTCGAGTCCTTCCTTCATTCCTCTCGAGTATGTCCTCGAGCAAAACTCACAACTGGACTCGAATAAACTTCGAGTATCACAATCCTCCACTGCTTCGAGATTCTCACGCGTAAACTTCGAACAGTAACCCGAGCTTCTCACGTCTACACCATCGCTAAACTCACATCACAAACCAGCCTCAACTAACGTACATGTGCACGTGCACATGGCCACGGCAGTGCTTCGGCGATCCTCTCCACCTCCGGCAAGTCATCGATTGCCTCCTCCATCGATTCTACCCATCCAGACATCGTCACAAGCCCCAAATCATATTCGAGCTTCCAAAACCAAACTGGAAACCATTCCATCGACCACAGCTGTCTCAAACCTTCGCCGCCGACCACCATATCATCAGAAACTCCAGTCCCATGCTCGATAGCCTCCACGCTACCATCTCCCCACTTCTCATGAAGCTCGATCACCCAGAGACGCCACGGTAGTGGAAATTCTGACTTCATCATAAACGCATTCGAAACCCTACTTCAATCCACTGCCAATGCCACGACAATCAAACATTACTTCCACTATTTTTCCACTGAACCTCATCACGTTGGCCACCTTCAGACCAAAAATTATCCAAATCGTTCAAGCCGATCACTGGAATTTCGCAAATTCCCAAATCCTGATCATCTCAGAAATTCCCAGTATTTTCTAGTCTAAAAGTTTTAATTTCCACACCTAAATTCAGCATTTGTTATCACAAATCTAATCATGTATTCAATTCATGATTTTAAGTCATTTGATTTTACTGATAAATTTAATCTCGAATGAAAGAAAAACATTTCAAACTATTTACTACATAATTTCATCTGAATCTGTTTTTTTTTTTAAATATTCACATAGTTATGATCATCTCCACTTTTAAAGATCAAGTTCTGAAATAATTTAATTTAAAAGATATGAGTTTGTAAACGAATTTGGTTCCTATTTTCTAGATACAGAATATACATGCTTCAGAACAAATACTCACAGGCATATTCTATTTACTAAACACAACCATTACTCATGCAACAACTAAAACACTGCAAAATTTCATCCTGCATGTCAAAGATCAACATCAGATTTAATCTTTGCAAAACAATTTGTTTATCCACCTGAAACAGATGATGAACAGAGCATATTTTCATATTTTAAACAGGTTAAAATTTCAATTTACTCATCTCTTTGAAAATGCAGAGTTTTCTTTATAATGAAAAAAAAATCAGGTTTTGAAAACTCTGAGAAGACATGCTTGATTTATACTTTCTAAAAACTTGTTGTTCAAACATGCACCAAATTCTTAACATGAATATACATTATTTCACTTTCAAACAATCATGCAAGCATAGTTTCATCCAAACTTCGATAATCATTCCATATAAGTCAAGATATAGTTAAAATAATTAAAGAGCAGTTTACTCACAGTTTTGAAGCAGAGAACACTCATTTGCATTTCATATTCCTGAAATTGATTTTACTCTGTATTTTTAATCTGCTTGCTGTTGTAGTTGATTAAATTTTTGCAGCTGTTTTGATTTTAAAACTACATGCTGATGAACTTGATGAAGATGATCCTAGACTTAAGTGCATGCAGATGATCTTGAGTTGATCTTCTCTTTTGAAGTTGAACTGCTTTAAAGTTGTAGTGGAATTTGTTTGCAGATTTTTAAGTGGAACTGATTCTAGATTTTGGGTTGTATTTAGTTTTGAATTTCTCCTAAATCTGATTTCAGTTTTTTTTCTTTTGAAGATAATGTGTTGAACTAAAATAAACTTAACATATTTTAAATAAAATGTTATTTAAAAACAGTGCCACTTGTTACATAATGATGTATATTAATTTACAAGTGTCTTCCTTAAGTATAAATGTCTTACACATGTTCATCTTAATACTAAAACAAAATCTTAATTTATAAATGTATTTAAATTTATCTAAATCAAATTATAATTCATATTATCATGTTTATATAAATTTTTATCTATTTTTAGCCTTAAATGATTACATATAAATTATTTTTATAAAATTACACATCTTAATGTTTATTTGAATATTTTTTTAAATAAAACAAAATAAACTTTTATTATGAAATACAATTTAAACCTTAATATTTTTAAACAAAATAGATTTTTACTTTAATTACTTTGAAGATATAAGATAGACCTTTAAATTAACCTTTGAAAAGTTTCGATACTATTTCAATCAAATTCACCAATTCATCATTTTAGTCCAAACTATATTGTTATTTTTATTTTAAGATATATATTCTTTTAAATTCCATTATTAAATTTAAATTCAAAATAAATCTTTAATCATAATTTAAAACATTACACTATTATTAATTGGTTATTTATATTTGAAAATAACAATTTTTATCAATTTTAAACAATTTAATTAAGTGATTTTCATATTTTAAATCTCTTGAAATTCCAGGATATCACATTCCTCCCCCCTTAGAATCTTTTTGCCCCCGAAAAGAAACGAAGCCAGAATTATTAAAATGCTTAAATTCAGATAAATTTTTCCTTGATCATTTTAAAACACTTTAAAATCTATATATAGTATTATCAAAGCAGTTTTATAAAAATATCATTCTACAACTCGATGTTTCAACAAGTCCATCTTCGTTCTCACAGAAATTCGGTCATACGTTGATCAGGCATAGGACTGAAAATCTATAAGTACTTAGCAAACCCATTTTCAACACCCAGTGAAAATATTTTAGAAAATAATTTTATTGAAAATATAGAAAACATTTTTGAAAATAGAGGATATATCTTTTGTGAGAATACTTTGGAAATCATCACCCCCATCCATGGTCACAGTTACATTCCAGGGTTACGTTGCCGTCGCAGCAAAAGTCCATGTAACTGCAGGCTCTCAGCGGCCTCTCGATTACGCCATGGAACCCACACAACAGATCACAGTTACACCCAAGGTTACGTTGCCGTCACAGCAAAAGTCCATGTAACTGCAGGCTCTCAGCGGCCTCTGATTTTCGCTGTCGAAATGAAACTCCTCCACTCCTACATAGGTCGCAGTCTGCCGATATAAAATCAAACGCAGACTTTTGGCTCTCAGCGGCACACTCGACTTTCGCTATGTTATACCATAGGTCGCATTTACATCCTGGGTTATGTTGTCATCGCAGCAAAAGTCCATGTAACTGTTGGCTCTCAGCGGCACACACGACTTTCGCTATGGCATACTCAACTTATAATCCCCAGGAACTAGTTTTGTCCGGACTCCTCACAGGATCAACTTTAGAACCCCCCCTTGGAGCTCAAGGCAGCACCACCCGGTGGTACTCCTGAGAAGTTCATTTCAATGGAGCGCCTTTTTCCCCAGAGCCATCATCAAAACACGTTATACTATACATATAGTATCTTCAAATCATACACCTAGTATGATCTCATACAAAGCTCCTTTACACAAAATCGATTATTTAAAAATCGATAATTTCCAAACTAGGCTTTTCCAAATTTTAATATTGATTTTACCTAAAAATCAAAAGCCTTCCCAAATCCAAAGGTTCCCAAAACTTGTTTCCAAAATCCTCATATGATCCTTTATATATATATATATATATATATATATATATATATATATATATATATATATATATATTCAGATATATAAAATCTTTCAAAACTTTGGATCATTTCAAATTTGTATAAAACTCCTTTTATACTTTAAACATTTCCAAAAACCCTTTTTCTTCTGGCAAAAGATTCAATAAGGGGAGTTTTATCTTATGTAACCAAGATATATAACTTTATTTATCCAAAATCAAATATTCAAATTTGATTACTCCTTTCAATATCAATTTTATTCAAATCCATACGATGTACACATATCATTCATACGCCATACCAATCTGGTCGCTCACTCGAGCACACAATTTCACTTCCGAACTAGTATCGTCCACCCGACTTCCTAGTACGGACTCAGATCTGGTTTCTTGATCAGAAACCGTCATTCTCCTTGCATAGTCATAACTATGATAGAGAATATCCATAACCAATCAACAATCCATATCCAGGTTCGCCTTTAAAAATCGAGTGGAAAATTCCAACTCGGATCAATATAACTATCTCGAAATTCTGTGCTCGAATCTGGATCAAATCATTATGCGAATGGAATAACATACGCACACCCTACGTATTTATCTTTATTGGTTATTAACCAAATTAATTTCATTTCTATTCACATTCACTTTGATTTCATTCTCTTACTCACAATTGCTTCAATCCATTTGGATCATCACCTCTATTCTTATCTCGATTGGGTATTTAACCATTAATAGTTTGAACTCTGACCAGTTTATTTAGAAAATAGTTTGAAAATTTTAAAATAGATAAGTAGTTGGAAAATAATTGCTAGTTTGTAAAATAGCTGTAAAATAGTTCAGTAATTGTAAAATAATTGGAAAATCGTTAAATGGTCATAGAAATTTTAAATAATTCCAAAATAGTTATAAAATAGTAATTAATAGTTGAAAATAGTAATTTGTTTATAAAATAGTTAGAAAATTATTAAACAGTTTCAGAAATAATTGTAAAACAAGTATAAGATAGTTTGGCTTTTAAAAGAAAGGTTGTTTATATAATGAATAGCTTGGAAAAATAGGTTTATACTAAAACAATTTTATATTAAAAATAGTCCAGAGTCAAAACTGTTCACTTCCCAATCTCCATTCCCAATCAATTCAATTTAAATCCCATTTCCATTTAAATTGACTTAACTCTCATTTAAATAACTTCAATTTCCATTGAAATTGATTCAACCCCAATTCAAGTTGAATTAACCTCAATTTCTTTTCAAATTTCACTTTATTCAACTTTGATCTCAAATTCTTCTAATTCAGATAAATTTCAATTGAACTAGTTCAAATTTCAATTCATTACAACTCCAGTTTGAACTAATCCCAATTTCAAACTCCATTTCCAAATCAAGTTGAACTATTCTTGATTTCCTCCCAAATTCAATTCAAATTCCATTTGAATTTAAAATTATTAAACTTTGATTGCAATTCCAAATTATTCAAATCAATTCGGACTAACTTCAAATTGAACCACTTCAATTTCAAATCGTTTCAAATTAATCCAATTCAAATTTTCCATTTGAATTTTATACTCATACATCCTCAATCATAATTTCAATTACTTTAAATCAAATTCAATTTGAACTAATTTCAATTCAAATTCCAGATTTTAACCATCACGAATTATATAAATTCGAGTTAAATTTACTAAGGTTGGTTTAACCCTTTAAACCAAGTTAATCTTTATTAAAAGCTTTTAAACAATTTAATTTATTACCAAATTTTATCTCAATAATGGATATATTACCATACTTCATTTCTTATTCGTTAAAAACAAATTCAATTCACAACTTAAAGATTTTTAACAACAATAGGATGATATCATTTCATTTATTTTAAAACATCCATTCATTTTAAATTTTTAGGTCTCAAACCTATTTTGAGATTACACAAACTCTCAATTCCAATCAACCATTTAACTTCCCAAGTTAATCTTAATTTCATCTTCAAATTTTCAAATCAGGTTGATCATTCCAACTTATTTAACTCTTCCTCAAATTAAACTTAATTCACTTAACCCAATCAACCCTACCCAATTTGAACTTCCATTTCAAATTTTAAACTTCTCATAAATAATCTTCTATTTATTAAGTTCAAAACTTATCACTTTAGGTATCATATCTCATTCCAGATTTAAAACTCAATATTTAGAGTTTATTTCAAACCATCCACATATATACATTTTACTTCTTTTACATACCAAGTTATACTTTGAAATTTTTAAACCACCTTTGGTTTTTAATTCAAAACAAATTTCTTTAAATTTTCAAACAGCTCTTGTTTGAAATAGGACCATTTCATTTGAATATATTAAATAACATTTCTTATTTTAAAATAAGATCATATTCAAAATAGTCTGAATAATATTATCTCCTTTAATATTTTGAAACCAATTCAAATGTTTAAATTTAGAATTCAAAACTGCATAATTTGAAACCCATTTTAATTTACATCCTTTCAAATTTACAAGTTATTCTTTTTAAATGGTTACTTCCATAAAACATTTTATTGTTTATTGAAGAACAATCATTCCATTATTAAACATTTTTCTCTGGCTTGAAACCAATTCTAATTCATCTTATTTTGAAATACTTCTCTAATTCAAGGTTTCAATTTCAGTTTGAATCCATGTCAAACTTATCTTTATTTAATTCCAATTTCAATTTGGTTGCATTCTATTACTTCTTAATTTAATTCTTACTATTACTTTTAATTTAATTAATACTACAACCAATTTCCTTAATATAATAGATAATCTATTTCTTATATAAGATTCATTTACTTTTGAAATCATTTAAAAATCTTTATATAAGAAAATAACAAGTACGCTTTCTCATAATAATATACTCAACTCATCCTAGGGTACCACTTACCCTATCCTTAAAGAGTAATCCCACCAGGGCCAAGGTTCTCGCTTAACCTTCAGCTCTGGTACCAAATGTAACGACCCAGAATTTTCGATCCCGAAAATTTCCAGATAGTTAGTGAAAAGAAGGAACAAAAAGAATAAGAAACAGAAAACCAAACCCAAAGCCTCATATTCGCAGCGGATAAAATATAATATCAATAATTATAGTTATACCAAAGAAAATCGTATCTTATCAATTTACATCGATAGATCGGAGTTACAACAATTTTACAATATTGGACAGATACAATTTAACATGTCTCAAATATATACAATATCATAGTGGAAACTCTTCATACGTCCCTGTCATCCAGCTCGCCTCCTGAGCTCCAGAATGTCATTATCTGGAAATCTGTAATACTCGGTCTGACCCGAGCATTACATCAAAGTAGCACCCGGGTCAGGCTGGAAACCAGCGTGAGTAAACCTATCTAACATGGAATATAACAACATACAACTTATATAAACCCGGGGTAACTTATATCAATTACACTTCACAAGATGTTAGAGACATCAACCATTTACACATCAGTTTCTTAGAGCCAAACTTAGATTTAAATGGTCCAATTTACTTAAGTCATTACATTTCCAGCCTATTGATTTCACAATCCAAATCCATTCATTTTATAGAGGATTATAAATCGAAGTGGTTTCGGGTATTTATTGATACCCGACTCCGGTCTCTTCGAATTCAATCCCATCTTATCTCAACTTATTCAAGTGAAACTCAATTCAAAACTTAAATACAGGGTGTCACCTATATGCATTAATTCATCATCAATGAATAACCACAATATCTCAGTTTAATCCAATCATAACGCATCACATAGCATCTCATAATACATATCCAAGATATCAATCAATCTAGGGCATACAATATTTTCAATCATTCCTAATCAAAATAAATTAGTCTCATCACTTCTAATTAATTCAAACAAATTAAATTAATTACTCAAATTCCATTAGTTACAAACAACTTAATTGATCATTCTTTAATTAATCATACTTGATTAATTATTTTCAATTACATAAAGTAATTATCTTTTAAATTTATTTACATAATTAATTATTCTCAACCATTTACGGTAGTCAACCATCAATTACTTTCATTAGTTACATTATATTTTTTATTTAATTAATTACCTTGTCAAAGTTATTATAAATTAACCTTAACCCTTTAATTAATTTTATTAATTAATTAATCCTTTAATTAATAACACTAAGTGATTAACCCTTAATCAGTTCTATTTAATTACTTCATAAAGTAATGATCCCAAAATTTCTTATATAATAATTACTTTTTATCTTATTACATTTAGCAATTATTTCTTAATTACTTCTCCAAGTAATTTTATTAATTAGTCCATACGTGATTATATTAATTTATCACTAACTAATTTCTTTAATTAATTATTTAACTAATCATTCAAAATTAATCAAATAATTTCTTAATCCCTGATGTTTTAAAAGATCTTAATTAAGGAAGAATTCTTTATCTAATTAGATTATTTACAATAACCAACCATTCTTTAATCATTAACAGTAATTAAATTAATCCAGAAATCATTAATTAATTGATTTCCCTTTTATCACTTCATTAATTTAATTAATCAATAATTATTCAAGTCCTTAATTACTTTTAAGATAAATAATTTATCTTGATACTTTGGGCTAAAACAAATCTTACCGTTTCTTAAATCAATAAAAGTCATTTATTTACAATTTTAAATCTTTCCTTTATTAAATTGAAAACTATTGTAACTACCCGAGACAACATAGGGTTACTCAGTCTCCAAACCGAGCTCAAACCTTCCCCTTTCTTCTCCTTACTTAGTTTGAATCTAAAACTGTCATTAATACCAAAACCCACTCTCATAGCCGATGCCAACTCGAGTCCTTCCTTCATTCCTCTCGAGTACGTCCTCGAGCAAAACTCGCAACTGGACTCGAATAAACTTCGAGTATCACAATCCTCCACCGCTTCGAGATTCTCACGCGTAAACTTCGAACAGTAACCCGAGCTTCTCACGTCTACACCATCGCTAAACTCACAGCACAAACCAGCCTCAACTAACGTACATGTGCACGTGCACATGGCCATGGCGGTGCTTCGACGATCCTCTCCACCTCCGACAAGTCATCGATCGCCTCCTCCATCGATTCTACTCATCTAGACAACGTCGCAAGCCCCAAATCATATTCGAGCTTCCAAAACCAAACTGGAAACCATTCCATCGACCACAACTGTCTCAAACCTTCGCCGCCGACCACCATATCATCAGAAACTCCGGTCCCATGCTCGATAGCCTCCACGCTACCATCTCCCCACTTCTCATGAAGCTCGATCACCCAGAGACGCCACGGTAGTGGAAATTCTGACTTCATCATAAACCCATTCGAAACCCTACTTCAATCCATTGCCAATTCCACGACAATCAAACATTACTTCCACTATTTTTCCACTGAACCTCATTACGTTGGCCACCTTCAGACCAAAAATTATCCAAATCGTTCAAGCCGATCACTGGAATTTCGCAAATTCCCAAATCCTGATCATCTCAAAAATTCCCGGTATTTTCTAGTCTAAAAAATTTAATTTCCACACCTAAATTCAGCATTTGTTATCACAAATCTAATCATGTATTCAATTCATGATTTTAAGTCATTTGATTTTACTGATAAATTTAATCTCGAATGAAAGAAAAACATTTCAAACTATTTACTACATAACTTCATCTGAATCTGTTTTTTTTTTTTTAAATATTCACATAGTTATGATCATCTCCACTTTTAAAGATCAAGTTCTGAAATAATTTAATTTAAAAGATATCAGTTTGTAAACGAATTTGGTTCCTATTTTCTAAATACAGAATATACATGCTTCAGAACAAATACTCACAGGCATATTCTATTTACTAAACACAACCATTACTCATGCAACAACTAGAACACTGCAAAATTTCATCCTGCATGTCAAAGATCAACACCAGATTTAATCTTTGCAAAGCAATTTGTTTATCCACCTGAAACAGATGATGAACAGACCATATTTTCAGATTTTAAACAGGTTAAAATTTCAATCTACTCATCTCTTTGAAAATGCAGAGTTTTCTTTATACTGAAAAAAAAATCAGGTTTTGAAAACTGAGAAGACATGTTTGATTTATACTTTCTAAAAACTTATTGTTCAAACATGCACCAAATTCTTAACATGCATATACATTATTTCACTTTCAAACAATCATGCAAGCATAGTTTCATCCAAACTTCGATAATCATTCCATATAAGTCAAGATATAGTTAAAATAATTAAAGAGCAGTTTACTCATAGTTTTGAAGCAGAGAACACTCATTTGCATTTCATATTCCTGAAATTGATTTTACTCTGTATTTTGAATCTGCTTGCTATTGTAGTTGATTAAATTTTTGCAGTTGTTTTGATTTTAAAACTGCATGCTGATTAACTTGATGAAGATGATCCTAGTCTTAAGTGCATGCAGATGATCTTGAGTTGATCTTCTCTTTTTAAGTTGAACTGATTTAAAGTTGTAGTGGAATTTGTTTGCAGATTTTTAAGTGGAACTGATTCTAGATTTTGGGTTGTATTTAGTTTTGAATTTCTCCTAAATCTGATTTTAGTTTTTTTTTCCTTTGAAGATAATGTGTTGAACTAAAATAAACTTAACATATTTTAAATAAAATGTTATTTAAAAACAATGCCACTTGTTACATAATGATGTATATTAATTTACAAGTGTCTTCCTTAAGTATAAATGTCTTACACATGTTCATCTTAATATTAAAAGTAATTCTTAATTTATAAATGTATTTAAATTTATCTAAATCAAATTCTAATTTATATTATCATGTTTATATAAATGTTTATCTATTTTTAGCCTTAAATGATTACATATAAATTATTTTTATAAAATTACACATCTTAATGTTTATTTGAATATTTTTTTAAATAAAACAAAATAAACTTTTATTATGAAATACAATTTAAACCTTAATATTTTTAAACAAAATAGATTTTTACTTTAATTACTTTGAAGATATAAGATAGACCTTTAAATTAACCTTTGAAATGTTTCAATACTATTTCAATCAAATTCACCAATTCATAATTTAAGTCCAAACTATATTATTATTTTTATTTTAAGATATATATTCTTTTAAATTCCATTATTAAATTTAAATTCAAAATATATCTTTAATCATAATTTAAAACATTACACTATTAATTAATTGGTTATTTATATTTGAAAATAACAATTTTTATCAATTTTAAACAATTTAATTAAGAGATTTTCACATTTTAAATCTCCTGAAATTCCAGGATATCACACCTCTGGTGCCCTCACCTTCACACTGCTGTGTTCTTGTTTCATTCTGATCAGGTTGGGTGGCTTATTGTTTCGATCTCTGTAGTGCTTGTGCATGTGTGGTCTGGAGTTGTTTCTTTATTTCAGTTTGGTCTTGTTGGTTTTTCTTCTGGCATTTGGTCTTGAGTATGAGATTTGCGCTGTCCAGTTTTGCAGTGCGTACCTATTATAGCTTTGTTCATGTCACTCCTTTGGTTTTGTTCGAATTTGATGCATTTGGACTTGAACATACTTGAGTCTTGTTGTCACGAGCACAGTCATGTTTTCACTTTAGTTCACTGTCTAGAACTTCTGGCCTTGGTAAAATTGATTTGCTATTACCTGTGTTCATGACAGCCCATTTGTTTTGTGCTACTTTGACTTTGTTAGTTATTTTCTCGGTTGTCACCGATTTCAAAACTGACTTTGATTTTGAAATGCATATTTCTTTTTGACTTTGGCTTTACATGGCTTACTTATTCAAATTTAACATTCGTGTAAAGTTGGTTTTATAAATTCCTTGACCTTTAACTTAGTTTAAATCTTGCTTTAGATACTAAAATTTCATTTTTTAAAATTTAGGAAAAGGAAAAAAAACTCACTTCAACTTTTACATTTTTCTCTTAAGAACTTGAAACAGTTTCAGGTTTCATTTCAAATTCAATTTAAAAACAAACACTTAATTTTCTTATTATCTCTAAGTTATTTAAACCAATAAATTTCAACATTGGTTTGTTCCAAAACCAGGTTTTCAAAACTAACTTTGAATCACTTTCAAACTTTGGTTTAAACTCAGTTACATCTTGAATCTAGAAATTCAAATTTCCTTTCAGCTTCCATTTTGAATCTAATGCACGACCCACTGCAGTTCCACTATCTTTGTGGCATTGTTTCATATATATATATATATATATATATATTCATATATATATATATATATTCATATATATATATATATATATATATGCATTCATGAATGTATACTTGTGTTTGTATTGCCTTCTAATTACAGTGCACCACCCCTTATATGCACGTTTCATTGATACAGTCTTGTTGACTTTGTTTTCAAGTGTAACTCATTTGTTTTCATTCTTTTACTGCACCTGCGTTGAATCCAGTTTTAGACTCGGGTTTGACCTTGTGCTCGGGTGAGAACTTTCATTGTGCAAGTCATGATCTTTTGCATGTTTCACATGCTGTAGTGGCGAGGCAGTACATGCGTGCGTGTACTGCAGCCCTACTAGATCTAATGTTTTAATTGATGTTTTCTATTGATAGAAATTGTTTTATGTTGCCAATTCAATATATATTGAATCGCATTTTGATTTGGTTTAATTTGATGATTTTGTTGTTAATTGCCGTTTAGGCAATTCTGATGTTTTTTCTAAATTACCTTCATTAATAATCCCTTCATCTATCTTCGTTGATAATTTGAATCTACTGATTTATTGTTTAACACTGTTAAGTGTTATATTTACCGTTATCCGATTTCTTTTTAAAGGATCGGATAGGTAAAATTTATATTTTACTGTCGTCTAATTGTTATTTGATTATTATTGTCTCTATGCACTAATAACTGAGTTTGAATTAAACTGACCCGTGTATTATTTTCTTTTGAATCTAATACTCGGGTCAGACCGAGTATTTTACAGCTTGAAGATTTTCGGGCAGCGAAGTTAGAGAGAGAGGGGAAAACGCTTCACTTTTCGGGGATTTTCGTACTTAAAAGAAATATTCCGCTGTATAAATTTAATTCATTGTATAAACTCTGATATATGTAAAAAAAATCATTTTTGTGAAATATTATTATTCTGTGTTTCTATGGCTGATTCTGTTTAAACTCTATAAACTAAATAACAATCCGTCATTTTGAACGTTTCAAGTTGGTTTAATTACCGACTGGGGGCAGTCAAAAGGGCAGGATGTTACACCATCCAATCTAGCAACCACGATGCAGGCAAAAACACTATATCCTTGGAGAGAAAAGTTTACCAAAGAAAAGATCGGGATAAGAAAAATTCATCTTTTGTTCACTTTCCCATGTGCTCTCCGCTGGATTATCTCTCTTTCCACTCAAATCAATCTAATTTCTTCTTTACGAGGCATCTCAATACCATGCTCCACTATACAGGAGGGAGCATAAGGGTGCGATAGGCTTTGTTTCAACATTACGTAACTGATCAGGCTCTACTACAGGGGCAATGTCATGCAGACGCTTCCTCAAGTATGGAACAAGAAAGACGTCATGGACTCCCGCTAACTAGTTCCGAAGCTCCACCCAATAAGAAAGTTTCCTCACCCTCTCTAAAATCGAGAAAGGCCCAACGAACCAAGGCACCAACTTCCCAAAAGTACCAAACTTCATAACCTTTCTAAGAGGGAAAATCTTAAAGAATACCATGTCCCAAACTAAAAACTCCAATTCTTATCTTTTCCTCTCAACATAGGACCCCTAACGATCCTATGCGGCGTTTAACTACCGCCTAGCACTTCTATCTTCTCCAAGGCCTCCCAAAATCCATGATGCAAGCTTTTCACAAATCCTCAAAACTCTTGTTCACCCTTTCCATCCAATTTTCGGTCTATGGATGGTAAGCGGTGCTAAGATCCAAAGTCATTTCCAAAGAAGATTACACTACCCTTCCATAATTCCTAAAGAACAAAGAGTCTCTATCACTAATAATAATAGCTAGAATCCCAAGTAGTTTCACCGCTCCCTTAACCCAAATTTTGCTAGAGATACTACAATCCTATTACTTCCAATGAAAGTAAAATGAGCCAATCTTCTACAACCTAAATTTCATCATTGCTTCAATGCAACACATCTATAAAGTCCAATGATATATATGCTCCCATTTCTAAGTCGCAACCTCCAATGGTAATGACAACCCTCCGAGCTTGCCTTACTTAGTTTTAATCCATTGGCCCATCAAAATATCTAGAAACAAAATCAGTGGCTCTCTCTTCATCCTTGACCAAGTGGGAAAATTTTCTTCATATCCCTATACACCTTATCACATTCGGGGTGAATGGTAAAACTTCGCCAACTTTGGATATGAAGCATTCTAATCTAATCTCCTTACCTACTTCCAGTCTTATCTTCGGTTTATCGCTAGTTAACCGTCCTTATGAAATTTTCCTATTTACGATGTACCTTAATATACATACATATATATATATATATATATATATAGTGATTTAGTACAATCCCTAAAATCAATACAATGATAAAACAGGAACATGCCTTATATCATATCAAACACTCTGATTTTCTAAATGAGAAAACTAGGGATTATAACCCAAAAACTATCAAAGAGAATTTTGCTGAAGGCTAACTAAAATGCATGTAAAAATGTATATTTTTACTCCCATATTTAATCTTCTTTTAATTAAATAATTGAGCATATTAGGGTATTTTACATGTTGAAACCAAAATTTAAATTATTTTCAAATTTATTCATCTTCATTTGAGGGATAAATTGGTAGTTTTGTATAGGATTTAATTTGAGAACATTTATTTGCACATTTTTTACTTGTAAAAAAAATGGAGTGCAAATATAAAGTGGTTTCATGGATGGATGCATGCACATATGTTGAAAGAAAATTGAGAAGGGAAATAAAAGAATTCATGCAACATGGAGGAGCCCACGTGCCCACTAACTAATGGTACATAATTAAAAGCACATGCACAGGTTAATGGAGGCTTTAAGGCATATTAATGGGGATTAATTTATTTCCTAATAATTACTTAAAGGTTACACTTTCTCAAGGTCATTTTAGGTAGTCTCCTAAAATATGAATTATGATTTTAAGCATGTATAAATACAGCTCGTGTTTCATGTAATCATCTTCTTCTTTTTATGCAAGTTGTAGCACAAAATTTATGATAAATAAAATAGCTCTTTAATGGATTCTTGGCCTTGTCTTTAGTTTCATGCAATTTATTTTTCATGCCTTCTATTATTGCTATTTTTTATGCTCTCTTTTACTTACTTTATGCTCCCTTATTTCATGTTAGTAGCATAGGTTTAATTCTTGTAATTAGTTTACTTTTATTTCATGCACGTAGTGGATCTCTTTTCTTTTAATTAGCTCTTATTTTTCTTATTTATGTTTATGTTGAAATCATTTTACGTTAGTATGTATTCAAATATGAGTAGCTAAACCCCTTTAATTTAGGGGTAATGAAGCTCTCATGAAACATATCAAATTTACACAATGATTTCATTTATGATCTCTCTTTTGCACTTAATGGAAATTTTGAATGATGATGGTTTATGTCTCCTTTTTCAGTGAATTTAATAGTCTATGTTAACATCTCAAATAAGCTATGCTTATTCTATTGTAAATATAAACTATTTGATCATTTGCATTAATGATTTGGATAATGAAAGTCAAACTAGAATTAAAATTTGATGATATATGTTACCAATTCGTAGTAAATAGATCGTACTTAACATAGATTTTATTTTTAATTTCATGTTGTTTTCATGAGTATTGATAAGTGAGCTTGAATGGTGTGTTAGAGTTTGATTTTAAGTTGTGCTAACTAATAGAAAAAATAGATCATACTTATAATAAGCACATCTATCATTTCTACTTAATATTTTAATGAGAGATTATAAATGAATTTTGCGTTGATTTATACGAATGATTGGAAGTGGTTTTGGCACTAAATTGTTCCTTAATTACATAGTTTTATTCACTTTCGCTCTAATTTAATATCTATAATTTTCTAGTATAAAACAATTTAAAAGACATTACATTAATTTGATTGAATATTACTAGAATTTAATTTTTTCCATACGGATCGATCCGTACTCGCATACGTACTACGATTGTATGCCGTGTGGTTGCGATTTTTATGACGATTATATTTTTCGACGGTTTTCTAGTCAATAGAAAATTCATCGCTCTAACAAGCTTTTGGCACCGTTGCCGGGAAAAACAATTTGATTTTAATTGTACTCTTCGAATTATTTTCAATTTATTTTGTAATATTTAAAAAAAATCTACATTGCATTTGAAGCATTTGATGCATTTTATTCTTTATTCCTTGTTTACTTGCTGCACTTGTGATTTCCATTTTTATTTTGTTTTGCTAAAAAAACACAAAAAAATTTATGCATTTCTTTCTAGTTGTTTTCATCTTTGCATATACAAAAATAAAAACCAGAAGCATATGTAAAATATTGATGTATTCTCTACTGCACTAGTTTGATACAGTTTACAAAAGCAGTTGCTATTCCATTTTGATGAAAATTCTGCAAACAATTTTGTTCTCTGTTTACAATTTCCCATTAACATTCTCACACTTCAATCTCTGTTTACATTTCTCTGTTAACAATTCCGTTCTCTATTTTCATCTACAATCAACACACTTCAATCTCACTACAACATTCTCCTTCTTCCTTCAAACAACTGCTCCACACTTCACCACCGTCATCTGCTGCGGTCGCATACTCGCCATCACTGCAAACTTCCATCATCAACACATCCATCCTCTTTTACCATTTCACATTAAAAATTCGAATCACAACCATCTCTATTTCTTACAACCAAACAAACTACCCACATCAACTCTGGCTCGACTGCTAACCTCTGTCTACTTCAAGCATCACCCACACCAAATACACGTCACTGCCACCAAACAAACAATCAAAACTACCCACCAACTCCTTCTGATGTGCACGTAAATGTGCATATATTTACATCCATATTTTATCTATTATTATTTAAATAAATATCTGTTTGGGCATTTGAACAAGTTTAAAACTAAAATTCAATTATTTTCAAATCATCATATATTCATCTTCATTTAGAGGCAAATGGTCATTTTTGTTCATGTTTCAATTTGAGAATTTTTACTTGGAAATTTTTATGATTTTTATAGGAAATTTTGATGCATATGGAAGAGGGATTCATGAAGAAATATGCATGCTCAAATGAATACAAAGAAAATAAGAGGGAAATAATTCAACACCATGATCATGGAGGACCTCACCCACTTACCTAAATCTACAATTAGAAACTAACGAACAATTAAGTGGAGGTTAAAGCTCCATGCACATTAAATGATGGATTAATTAATGGCTAATGGTTACTTGGTGGTCACATTTCTTAAAGGGCATTTTAGGAAGTACTCTAAAAATTGAATTAGGGTTTATGCATGTATAGATAGCCCTTTTATGTACATGTAAATATCTTCCACTCTCTCGTATATTTGCTTAGGAAATTAGCAAGTTGTAAACAAAAATCAAAGTGAAATAAAAATGGTTCCAAGCCTCTTTCTCCTCTCTTTTCTGCATGCTTTTCCTTGCTTTTATGTTGATATTTATCTCTATGCTTTCTTTTATTTCATATTTATAGTTTAGATCTACATTCATGCAAGTAGTGTAGCTTTAATTTTTATGCAAGTAGTTAGTAGCTAATCTCTTTTACTTTCTTTGCTTAGTTTTCTTTCTTTTGCTTTTCAATGTTGGAATTTACAAGTGTTGATTTGATAACACAAATGAGAGGCTAAACCCCTTCAATTTAGAGATAATGAAGCTCTCTAAATTTATGTAATTTCAACATTTTTTATGATTTATGATCTTTTTAGCTTATGCTTCATGAAAGTGTATACAAGTGGATTTGATAGCTTATATTGCTTATGCAAATGAGCTATTCTTATTCAACATAAACACAATTTACATCATGATTTGCTAACTAATTTTTGATTTTGAAACGGAAGTAAAAATGAAATTTGATGATCTATATTACTAGTTACAATGGTAAATAGATCATACTTAAAATAGCTTTTGCTTTGGCTTCATTTTCATGAGAATTGATAAGTGGTTTATTTGTTGTATTATAGTTTGATGGTTAGAGTTATGTTAATTAAAACATAAATAAACCCTACTTATGATAAATACAACGATTATTTCACTTAATATCAAAGCTATAGATCATAAATTATTTGTTTCTTGATTTACAAAAATATGAGAGTGAATTTATCCCTAAATTGTCCTATAGTCTAATAGTTTTTAAATCACATTTTAATTCTAGTTTTAGCTTCATTTTTGTAGTTAACAATTTCCTCTCACTTTGGTGTAATTTAATTGAATCGATTTTTAAAATATAAAACAATTCCCCGCGTATCGACCCGTACTCGCCACGTACTAAAATTGTACACCGTGCGCTTGCGGTTATTTTTATTTCAAAATTTATCAGCATTTTTCTAACTCGATAGAAAATTTGTCGTTAAACAAGTTTTTGGCGCCGTTGCCGGGGAAGTTGTTTTGATTTCGATTTTCTATTTTTCGAATTATTTTCGTTTGATTTTTTTATTGTGTGTTTGTTTATTTTAAAAAAAAAAATTTGCATTCCATTTTCTTTGTCCCTTTTGATTCTCTGTCTATCTAGTTCTATGTTGTATTCTTTTTGTGTTATTTAGCTTAGTTCTCCCTCATTGTTTTTCTTTCTTTTCTTTTCTCTTCAAATAAAAAAAAAAAAAACTAAACTGTTTTGTGCATTTGTCAATTGTCTGGTCTCCTTTTATTTTAATTTTGTTAGCATATTCTCTTTCTATTTACATTTTGTATCTGCAACTACAGTTGTTTGCTTTGATTTTTTGCATTACTTTTCACAAAAAAATAAAAAAAAATATTGCATTTGAACTCATAATAGTTGATTTTCGTTCTTGCATTTCAACCAAAAACAGTTTGCATTTCATTTGCATTACCATTTCTTTTCATTTACAACTGCTGTTTTCATTTACATTGTTCATCTCCCTTGTTCAACTACTAGCAACACCATCAACCAATACCACCTGCCTGAAGCCATACTACTGCCATAAACCATCACTTCACCCAACCTCCTTTCAGTGCTTCATCACAACCGACATCATACAAGCATCTCTCCACTGTACATTTCAACATACCACTTCAGTTCCACTACCTCAACCTCTACATACATTCAAACCCATCCCACTCCACATCTGACAACCGCAAGCACTGCAACTTACCACCCGCTATTCTCCTCCTCGACATCATTACTGCACTGCATACATACCAACCTAACCATCTACACAAACCACTAGCGCCTGCCTACTTCTTCTCCTACCACCATTTCAGTGCCAGACTACATACAGTGCACTGCCAAACCAACTGTTCATTCCCCTGCCCAACAATCCACAGCAACTCCTCCACTGCACCATCCATCACTCCCTGACTTCTCACTCTATCACCGTCATCTACCAGAACCTGTTACATCACATAACACAAACTTACTCCTATCCACAACTGCCAACTTCAAGCAGTCAACACACAACCTCTTCCCTGTCGACCACCTACTGCTCACAAACCAAAAAAAAAAACTGCCTGACTACTTAACAGTCATCCACTGCCTTACTACCTACTGCCAACAAAGTCACACACTTCTAACATCGACATCAAACTGTATCATAACTCCTTCGCCATTCCCCACTGCACATTCAACACTTAACTCCATCATCAGCAATCAACCCGAACCACAGACTGCAGCCTTCGCCTCGACCTTCAAGCATAGCCGTACCAACACTCCTCTTTACAAAATTTCACTACAGCAGCCTAGCACTTACCCACACTCCTCTTCACAAACACACACCCTACAACTACTTACCAATTTAAACCACTACCACATTAGTCAGCAAATCCTCAAACCAGTTCAAACACCACTCTCATCTATTTCATACAAGCTACTGCATTCTCTGCTGCAAACAGTGTTATCTTACATTGCCTTCAACATAAACTTCTGACCACCACCACTGTCCTTTCTTCACAATTGCCTTTAACATTTGCTGCAGCTTCATACAACAGCAGTGCACCCACCATCACTTCTGTTACTAACTTCCTCCTGCCTACAGAAAATACACATCATCCACGACCAAACATTTCAAGAACACTTCTCTGCATCTCCGCATATCCCTGTAGTTCATAAACAAACCAAAAGCGAACTCGAACTCGAAGCACAACAACGCAGCCACTGCCTAATTCGATCGCATCACCTCCCCCATCCCCTAATTCCAAATCGCCAGCCAATCAATCTACAGCCCACCGCAACCTGCCTGCAAGCACTCTCCCCCACTTCACCACATTGAACAATCTTCTCTGACAATCGCAACCCGCGACTTCCTTCAAACAACAGCATCTATTATCAAATTCACCCACCGCAAAACTGCCTTCACTGAAATCGGCTCCCTCGCATGCAACTTCTCCAATCACTGAACTTCCCAAACTCGCAATCGAACAACCGCAACAACCAACAGATCTCTTCGAACACTGCACAACAACTGCGACTCCCAAACTTCGCTCGAACGCCAATCAGCCAACCAAAAGACCAGCTTTTGTCACGACTTTTTGATTTTGTTTTCTCTGAGAAAATCATTTGTTAACAGAGGAAAGTGTGTATTTTATTTTAATTGATTTCATTTCGATTAACAAAGAGCAGTGCATTTGTTTATGTTGGGCCTAGTTGGGCTGAGCTTTATTTTAGTTATTTGGATTTCGAGTTTTCTGAATTGAGAATAGGTTTGTTAAAAATTCTTATTTCTGCTTTGGCGACGAATATAATTACGTTTTGACTGGGTGAAGTGGCGTAGTAGAGAACTTCTTTGTTTGGTAGCGGGTCCGAGTTTTTGACTGGGCCGGACCAAGTTTGTCTTTAAAAAAAAGGAGGGGCATTATTCAACATTCTTGTTTTCATTTTTGATTTATCTCTTTAAAAAAAATTCATTTTCATTTGGAAATTAAAAAAAAACAAATAACATGTTGTTATTAATTGTTTTCATTTAAGTGTTTTATTTTGTTTTGTTTATTTAGTATTTGAGATTTTGTTTATTTTCTTTGTTGCCAAAAAGAAGAGAGATTTCAATTTATTTTAATTTGATTTTTCTTGCTTTGGTTTTATTCTAAAAAACAAAAAAATCGTATATATCTTGCTTTTAGTTTTAGATTGTCAAAGCATATTTGAATAATTGCTTACTTTGCTAAAAAATTGCCACTAAAAAATAAAAAATAAATTGATAACAATTTTACACGCTATGGTATCATGCTTTCATCTCTTGTTTTTAATTTGATTTGCATTGTTGGTTGCTTGCATTTGCATTTATATAAAAAAAATTCAAAAGCAAAAAAAAAAACTTCATTTTAGTTGCATTGTAAATTCATGTTTAATTTCTGCTTTGCATTCATCTCATCTTATTTTCTTTTTTAAGGGTAATACCCAATTCACATAAGGTGAGAGATTTCATCACCCTTTCCTCAGCCCACAAACGCATTTCATCTTAGAATTTTACTAATAATAACGGCTAGACGTTGGACCTAAGGGTGTCACGACCTCACATAGGGCTTAATTGTATTTTTACAGTTGTTTTCTTTGAACAATTTTATTTCTTGCTGTCTAGGCTATGGTAGAGTAATAACCATTTATAAATATTATGGTAATTCGTAAATATTATAGTGGTTGTTCCTCTGAAGGTACTTAAAACTTCGGCTGCACTGCTACGGTGATTCGTGGTGCACCGATAACTCCTGTCTGTTACCTGGCTGAGAAATACTTTTGTTGATTTAAGACAAATTGTGGTTATACAATTTTGGGTTAGGAGCTACTAAGTACAAAAAATTGAAATTTAGTCATTTGCGTTCATTTGGTTGCATTAGTTCATGCATATTTAAAAAAACAAAAAAAAATCTAAAAATCCTAAATTCGAAAAAAAATTATAATTTTACTTTACTTATTTTTAACCAAAAATAAAAGAATCTCTTTTTACTTTCCTTTGAAAATTTTCAATCAAAAACAAAAATTTTAAAAAAAAATATAAAATATTTTCAAAAAGAGAAAAAATTTAAAATTCAAAAAAAAAAATCAAATTCCCATTTTATGAAAACCAAAAAAAAATTTCCTTTTGGTAAATATTTGAAAGTTTGAAAATTCAAAAACAAAAAAATAGAAAAAAAACATAAAAAAATTTGAAAAGCCAAAAACAAAACAAAAATCAAACTTTTCTTTTGAAAATAAATTTCACTTGGTAAATATTTCTCTTCCTTAAAAAAAAATTCACTTCGTGTTCCAAATCTTATTCATTTACCAAATTCGAATCTAACTTCTTTCTCTTTTCGAATTTAGCTTGCGCATGAGTACTTGGACTCGTGACACAACAACAAATCGTTGGACTTGCGACTGGACAACTAATCCTTTAACTCGAACAGACGATCCTCCTAAAATGGCAAACGAGAATGCCCCTCGAACTCTTATGGATATAATGTTTCCCGATAGAGTTTCTATTTCGTCTTGCATCACGTCACCCACCCCTTCGGCTAACCATTTTGAAATTCACTCGAACCATATTTCTACACTCCCAAAATTTGGCAATTTCGAACACATGACCCATACATCTTTTTGGCGAAATTCGAACAAGTTTGCGCAACCATTAAACTCCAACAAATTTCTAATGACGGAATCAAACTTCGATTAATCTCATTCGCTCTTACGGATTATGCTAAAAAATGGTTATACGACTTACCATCGAACTAGATTAAAACTTGGGAAGAATTCGTAAAAGCTTTCTTAAAAAAGTTCTACTCCTAAGAAAAAAAAGCAGAATCTGAAATGAAATTTTAAATTTTCATCAATTCAAGGAGAACCATTCAGAAAATATTTTGAAAGATTCAAAGAGCTTTTGAGAAAATGTGCATACCATAACTTTGAAAAATGGATGATTTGCCAAATCTTATACGATGGACTCAAAAACAGTTCACGAACCATGCCCGAATCAATGTGCCAAGGTAATTTTCTTGCCCAAGATCACGGCGATGCTTGGCAATTTCTAGAAAACCTCGCTGAAAAGTCGTCCCAATGGGAGTGTTCGAACGAAAAATCAATTTATTCACGATCGAGTGCACACTCGATAGGATCTTCTTTTGCTTCGGAAGCTAAGATCGACGCAATGATTAAAAAATTTCTCATCGAAACCAATGAACCAAGCTTCCCAGCCGATATGTTATAAATGCAACGATCCTAATCATATAGCCGATCAGTGTCCCAATTCTATCGAACTATCAATGCTTTTAATAAAGCAAAAAATGACCCGTTTTCTCCAACATACAACCCTGGTTGGAGAAATCATCCGAATTTTGCATGGAACCAAAACAATCTCAACATGAATACGGATCGTCCCAATTTTCAAGCATTTTCGAATAATGCTTCAAATCCTCCCTTTCAGCCCAACCATTTTCAACCAAACTTTGTGGGTCCGTCTCATAATCAACCGCAACAATCAAATTTTCAACCAAATTCTGCTCATCCTCCCCAAGTTGATAAACGTTTAACTTCGCTTGAGAAAACACTTGAAACGTTGGCTAAAGCAACTACGCAAAGTCATCAATCAAACAACAATTTGCAAAATTTATTGACCTCATGTATGGAAAACACAAACCAATATATTGCAAAACTCGAAATGCAAATGAGTCAATTAGCCATGTTTGTAAGTGAACGCAAACGAAAAAAACATTCCTAAGCCAGTCCTTTCCAAATCCCAGAAATCAAAACGCAAATTCAAATCAAGCCCATGTTGTTCAAGATAGCAACACCACCCAATTGAATGCTATCACAACTTTACGTTCCGGTAAACAAATCGATAATCAAGTCGTTAATCCAAACAATTTATCGAAAACCTCTCTTGACATTTCTAAAACAATGAACGAATCTAAATAGAGCGTGGAGCCAAACGTTGAATCGAATGCCAATCACATTCTTCCTCTACTCTAGTAGACCAGCCTATCGAGTATCGTGTTCCATTTCCACATCGTCTTCGACCAAAGAAACACTCGGACCAAATGGAAAAGATGTTGAAATTTTTAAAATAAGTTAAAGTAAACATTCCGCTTGTTGACATCGTTCAGCAAGTCTCCACGTACGCGAAATTTCTTAAGGACATGTGCACCCAAAAGCGACACACTCAAGTGCCCAAAAAAGTCTTTTTAACCGCCAGTTTGAGTGAAGTCTTGTCTCAATCCATGCCCATTAAATACAAAGATCCTAGCTGCCTTACGATTTCATGTACAACTGGAGACAAGGCGATTAACAAATGTTTGATAGACTTAGGCTTGAGTGTCAAATTGATTCCATACTCCGTGTACGAACAATTAGGCTTGGGTGAGCTCAAGCCCACAAAAGTTAAGCTTCAATTCACCGATCATTCCCTTAAGAAGCCCGTTGGAGAAATCGAAGACGTGTCATATTCCCTATTGACTTTATCATTCTCGAAACACAACCGGTGACAAATCCCGGGAGTCAAATTCCATTGATTTTGGGCCGACCATTCTTAGCCATTCAAATGCCTTAATCAATTGTCGTAACGGTTCAATGAAAATCTCATTTGGAAACATGAATTTGGATCTCAACATTTTCAATCTTGAAAGCCAATCGAACGAACCTTGTGACCAACTATTGGAAGTTAGTGCCATTCATGAAAACTTCAAAAACGAGACACTTGACCTTAATGACGAATGCAAAGCCGAGTACGAAAAATTGTTTCGCGAAATTTTCAACGAAATTGAATACACTCTTCCTTTTGAATCGCTTCCAGTTGAGTCCAAATCTCAGCCCAAATCTTTAATCGAGTAACTCCCGAAGTTGGACCTCGAACCACTTCCCGATCACCTTAAGTACGCATACTTAGGTGATAATGAAACATTTCCTAACATAATTTCTGTGACCCTCTCCCTCAATTAAGAAACTTCTTTACTTTCAATCCTGTCCAAAAACAAGGAAGCAATCGGATGGTCGATCTCCGATATAAAGGGAATTAGTCCCGCTCTTGTTCAACATCGCATCTATATAATCGACGATGCCAAGCCTATTCGTGAGGCACAACGAAGGCTTAATCCAAAATTGAAAGATGCAGTGCATGATGAAATTCTTAAACTTCTCGGCAACGAAATCATTTACCCAATCTCTGATAGTTCATGGGTTAGCCCAATCACGTTGTACCGAAAAAGTCTGGGCTACTTGTTGTCAAGAATGATTCAAACAAACTTATTCAACCTCGTACTCAAATATGTTGGGGTGTTTGCATTGACTATCGAAAACTAAATGCCACAACACATAAAGATCATTTTCCTCTTCCTTTCATTGACCAAATGCTCGAATGTATAGCCGGCCACGAATTCTATTGCTTCATTGATGGTTATTCTGGCTATAACCAAATTCCAATCACTCCCAAAGATCAAGAGAAAACGACATTCACGTGTAGGTACCTTTGCCTATTGATGTATGCCATACGGACTTTGTAACGCTTCTAATACTTTCTAACGATGCATGGTTGGCATTTTTTCAGACATGATTGAATGCTTTCTAGAAGTTTTTTGGACGATTTCTATATCTTCGGTGATTCTTTTTCCCAATGTTTACATCATCTCGTGTTGGTTCTAAATCAATGTAAAGAAAAACATTTGACTTTGAATTGGGAAAATTGCCACTTTATGGTCAAACAAGGCATAGCCCTTGGACATATCATCTCAAATAAAAGCAATTAGGTAGATAAAGCGAAAATCGATGTAATTACAAACCTACCCATTCCCAAGTCTGTTAAGGACATTCGATCATTTCTAGGACACGCTCGCTTTTACCAATGCTTTGTGAAAGATTTTAGCAAAATTGCTTTTCCTTTGACAACTATTCTTCGAAAAGACGTTCCTTTCGATTTTAATGCCGACTGTATCTCTTCTTTCGAACGTCTCAAAAACGAACTCATTTCTGCTCCAATCATTTGCGCATCCAATTGGGATCTTCCTTTCGAAATAATGCATGATGCTTCGAACTTTGCGGTTGGTGCTGTCTTAGGACAACGCCAACAAAATCCTTCATGTCATTTACTACGCGAGTATGACTTTGAACGACGCTCAACTCAACTACATAACAACCAAAAAAGAGCTTCTAACTGTCGTTTTTGCGCTCGAAAAGTTTCGACCTTACTTGATAGGTTCACACATTACTGTACATGGACCACTCCGCGCTTCGATATCTCTTTGCTAAAAAGGATGCTAAATCCCATTTGGGTCCTTTTACTTCAAGAATTTGACCTAACAATTAAAGAGAAAAAAGGATATGATAACGTCATAGTTGATCACTTGTCTCGTCTTCTGAACGCACCATCTTCCTTGCCAATCAATAAAACTTCCCCGATGAATAATTCCTTTCAATTTCTATCGATCCATGGTACGCTGATATAGTGAACTACTTAGTCACTAGAGAAACTCTCTCATCTTGGTCCAAACAGGACAAACACAAATTCATGTCCCAAGTGAAAATTTTCTATTGGGACAATCCATACTTGTTCAAATATTGCCCCGACCAAATCATAGGACGTTGCATTCCGGATAATGAGATAAGGAGTGTTCTTTCGTTTTACCACGATAAAGCATGCAGTGGACATGTTGGTCCTCAAAAAACTGCGGAAAATGTGCTTCAGTGTGGTTTGTATTGGTCTTCTCTCTTCAAAGACTCATTTTAATTTTATAAAACTTATGATGATTTCAAATGCTTGGATGAATTTCTCGACGAGATATGATGCCTCTAAACCCCATTCTTATGATCAAATCTTTGATGTTTGGGGTATCAACTTTATGGGGTCTTTTTCCAATTTTTTTGGAAACTTGTATACCCTTCTCGCTGTCGGTTACATCTCAAAATGGGTCGAAGCCGTTCCTTGCAAAACCAATGACCATAGAATTGTTTTGAAATTTCTCAAAGAAAACATCTTTTCGAGGTTCGGCACACCTCGCACAATAATCAGTGATAACGGGATCCATTTTTGCAACCGTTCTTTTGAAACTTTAATGAAAAAATACTCGATAACCCACAAATTATCCACTCCGTACCATCCTCAAACTTGTGGCTAAGTTGAAGTTTCAAATCGACAAATAACACAAATCTTGGAGAAAACTGCTAACGAAATCGAAAAGATTGGTCTCAAAAGTTGACCGACATGCTTTGGGCTTACCGTACTGCTTTTAAAACTAACCTTGGGATGTCCCCATTTCATTTAGTTTACAGTAAAGCTTGTTATTTACCTATTGAAATCGAACATAATTCATTGTGGGCAATAAAGAACTTAAACTTTGATATTGAAAAAGATGGCGAAAACCGAAAACTACAACTCAACGAGCTATAAGAGCTTAGGAACGACGCGTATGAAAATGAGAAAATTTACAAAGAAAGAACCAAAGATTTTCATGACAAGTCAATCCTAAGGAAAACATTTTCGTCTAACCAGAAAGTTCTTTTATACGACTCAAAACTTCATTTATTCCTTGGGAAACTTAAATCAAGATAGACCAGACCATTTATGGTACGAACTGCTTTTCCACATGGTGCCGTAGAAATAGAATACCCCAGAGATGGATCGATTTTCAAAGTTGAAACCTTTTTTGGAATTGCCCAGTAACCAAGAGGAGGAGCTCATGAGCCAAGCTACGTTTAGTAAGAATATTAACCCTCTTTTGTGAATATTTACATATTTTTCCCCGTTACACTCATTATATCGCGCATTGACTGTGGGGACACAGTCAAAATTAAGTGTAGGAAGAGTCTCATTTTCATTTTTTTTTAGTTCATGGAATTTTTGAATTTTCATTTTCTTTTAACTACAAAAATAAATCTCAAATTTAGACAAAAACATATTCTTTTTAGCATTTTGATTTGTTTTTGAAGAAACACTATGAGTTAAGTATAAGTTTTGGTCAATAAATTGAAATTTTTGAAAATTTATTTGTCTTAACAAAAAATGAAAATGAAGTTTGATTACAAATAACAATGGTTTAACTAGTATATAGGAAGGTTCATATATGTTAGATATACATAAAGCTTATGACTCAGTTAGATGGGAGGCTATCATTTCAATTATGTCCAGGATGAACTTTCCCCTACCTTTTTTAGCCTGGATATACACTTGCATTTCTACTGTCTATGTGTCCTTATCTCTCAATGGTGAATCTTTTGGCTATTTCAAAACCCAAATGGGTATTAGGCAAGGGGATCCTATCTCTTCTTCTCTATTCATCTTAGTTATGGAAGTACTTACATACTTGATTAGTTTAGAATGCAAAAATAAGAATATTGACTTTCATCCTAAATGTCAAAAACATCAAATTTCTACATTAATGTTTGCTGATGATCTCTTGCTCTTTACTAAACCAAATATTAAATCAATCACCAAGGTGTTCTCCACTCTTCAAAAATTCAATCAGATGACAGGTCTCCACATAAATAAAAGTAAATCACATATAAATATTGCCGGGGTTCCAGAAAACAATTACCAAAATATTCTTTTTGTTTCTGGTCTTCAGATCATGGATCATAATACCATGTACCTTGGTGCTCCTATGTGTAAATCCAGAACCTCCAATGCGCAATGCCTTCCATTATACGAAAAAATAATAATTAGACTCAAAAATTATAATGGTAAAAATCTATCACAAGCTGGCCGGCTTGTGATCATAAAAAGTATTGCCACTTCTATGTGTGCATACTATTTTAGGCTTTTCATCATTCCTATAAAGCTTATTAACATGTTAAATCGGGCTTTTAACCATTTTCTGTGGCATGGAAATATTTATTCCACAAAACTCACACCGATTGCATATAAGAAGATTATATCCCCCTTTAATATGGGTGGCCTAGGTATTATTAATCTTAAAATATGGAACATTGCTACTGCTTCACATCACATTAACAGATTGCTTAGTAATAATCTAGGGTTGTGGGAGGTCTGGAATAGACACTACAATCTTAAAGGTGGCAATTTTTGGACTATGGATGTTAACAAAGAAGCTAGCTTTCTTTGGAAAAGAGTTATGGAGAATAGAAGACATTACCTGCCATTGGTTCAATGCAGCTCTAACAATTCTTTTTGGTACTCCCCCTGGTGTGCTCCAGGTAAGATCCTTTCTCACTCGATTGATTATAATCTTATTAATAATTCTGGTATACCTCATAATGCTAATGCTAATTCCTTTATTGTCAATGAGGATCTCCATTTGCCTCAAGTCAGTTCTCCCACGTTGAGCGACCTCTGGTCTTCTATTACTACTTCATTTAAGTATGCGGAACAATCGGGGCTAAGATGGAATGACAATCAACACAGTATTTCCTTGGTTTACAAAGCTATCGTGCAAAATTATCACTCGTCTCCTTTTCCTTGGCATGCTTGTATTTGGAAGTCTGGATCGAAACCTAAGCATAATCTTCTACTCTGGAAATGCCTGATGAATGCTATTCATACACAGGATAATCTCGTTAAAAGGCATTTTATCGATCACTCATTGTGCATCCTTTGTAATCGTGCGTCTGAAAATGTTGGCCACCTGTTTTTCAACTGCCTATTCTCCTATCAACTATGGAAACGTGTTCTTCATCACATAAATGAGAGGCCTCCATTCAGAGACTTCAATCTTGAATGGGTTCGTATCTTTCAAGTAACTAGATGGAAATCCCTATCTACCACTCGCCTTCTCCGATTCCTTAAGCTAACGATAGCTGCGATTTGGGAGGAAAGAAATTCATGCAGATTTACGCGGTCTTCCACAACTATTTCTGCTCTGATTTTTAAAATTTTGTTGCGATGAGGTCGCTGTGTTATTTTGATTGGTTGCCGCTTTGTCACTGTACCTCCTTTTGTTTGGTTTGCTGTTTCTAATCTTTGTATTTTGATTTTTTTCAATAAAAGTGGACTGTCCACTATAAAAACAGGCTGGCCTTGCCAAAAAAAAAAATCTTTGTTTAAAAAAGTGGTAAATTTAAAGTAAATGGTATAACATTTTTATCTTCTAAGTTAAAAGGTGCTAAGATGATTTTGCAAAACTCTCTCTTTCTAAAAAAACTATAAAAAAAGCACAAAAAAATACATAAGTAAAAAAACACATTTGTATATATGTATATATTTTTAACACCTAGAGTCATATGTTCACACTCGTATGTACACTTGCCATGCTCTGTACCCTTCTCACGCAAGCTCGAACGACAATGCATGATTAGTAAATCTGGCCTCAGTTTATCTGAGTTAGGTGTATGTATACAAAAATTCTTTTTTAATAATGCCTACAATTGATAAGTGTTCACACTTGTGTGTTCATTCGCCACGCTGTGTATTCCCATCACATCAGTCCGCTTGCATGGGTAATATATCTGGCCTCAGTTTACCTAAGTTAGGCATATGTAAATATTGTTAACATCAATAAAATTTTCAAATAAGAGAGAGAGTAAGAAATTGAAATCCAAGCACCATTTTAACTTGTTTGATTTGACTTGTTATTGCAAAAAAATGAAAATACCACTTTGATAGACTTTGATAATAAACTAAGGATTTATTTCATAGTTACACTATATTATCGATCGAAACAACGAGTTAAACTATTGTCTATTTGTTATGATAACTTAAATTTTGCTGGAAATTTTGACAAGTAAAAGGACTTAAAATTATTGATGATGACCAAAGTTTATATTTAACTTATTCGTGTCAATTTAAAAGTAAATCCTTCATTTATGAATATTTTCAAAAACTCGCATTCATCCCATTGTAAATAAATCTTGCATTTTATAAATATTTTCACTTTGCATTTGGATTTTTGTGGGTAGTATCCGTTGAAAACCCTACGAGACAACACTCGTCATATTGGAGACACCTAGAGGTTTAACGGCTTGTTGCATACGCTCAATGCAATCTTGTTCCCTACGAAAACGGATTTATCTTAGTTTTTGTTTATTCGAGGAAGAATAAAAAGATAAGTGTGGGGGTATTTGATATGCACGTAAATGTGCATATATTTACGTCCATATTTTATCTATTTTCATTTAAATAAATATTATATTTGGGCATTTGAACATGTTTAAAAACAAAATTGAATTATTTTCAAATCATCATATATTCATCTTCATTCAGGGGCAAAATGGTCATTTTTGTGCATGTGTCAATTTTAGAATTTTTACTTGGCAATTTTTATGATTTTTTTAGGAAATTTTGATGCATATGGAAGAGAGATTCATGAAGAAATATGCATGCATAAATGAATATAAAGGAAAGGAGATTGAAATAATCCAAGATCATGATCATGGAGGACCCCACCCACTTACCTAAATCTACAATTAGAAGCTAATGGACAACTAAGTGGAGGTTAAAGCTTCATGCACATTAAATGATGGATTAATTAATGGCTAATGGTTACTTTGTTTCCACACTTCCTAAAGGGCATTTTAGGAAGCACCCTAAAAATTGAATTAGGGTTTTATGCATGTATAAATAGCCCACTTATATATATGTAAATATCTTCAACTCTCTCATATATTTGCTTAGGAAATTAGCAAGTTGTAAACAAAAATCAAAGTGAAATAAAAATGGCTTCCAAGCCTCTTTCTTCTCTCTTTTCTACATGCTTTTCCTTGCTTTTATGTTGATTTTTGTCTCCATTCTTTCTTTTATTTCACGTTTATAGCTTAGATCTACATTCATGCAAGTAGTGTAGCGTTAATTTTCATGCAAATAGTTAGTAATTAATCTCTTTTTCTTTCTTTGCTTAGTTTTATTTCTTTTGCTTTTCAATGTTGAAATTTATAAATGTTGATTTGATAACACAAATGAGAGGCTAAACCCCTTCAATTTAGAGATAATGAAGCTCTCTAAATTTATGTAATTTCAACATTTTTATGATTTATGATCTCTTTAGCTTATGCTTCATGAAAGTGAATTTTGATATAAGTTTATACAAGTGGATTTGATAGCTTGTATTGCTTATCAAATGGGCTATTCTTATTCAACATAAACACAATTTACATCATGATTTGCTAACTAATTTTTGATTTTGAAATGGAAGTAAAAATGAAATTTGATGATCTATATTACTAATTACAATGGTAAATAGATCATACTTAAAATAGCTTTTGCTTTGGCTTCATTTTCATGAGAATTGATAAGTGGTTTATTTGTTGTATTATAGTTTGATGGTTAGAGTTATGTTAATTAAAACATAAGTAAACCCTACTTATAATAAATAAAACAATTATTTCACTTAATATCAAAGCTAGAGATCAAAAATTATTTGTTTCTTGATTTACAAAAATATGAGAGTGGATTTATCCCTAAATTGTTCTGTAATCTAATAGTTTTTAAATCACATTTTAATTCTAGTTTTAGCTTCATTTTTGTAGTTAACAATTTCCTCTCACTTTGGTCTAATTTAATTGAATCGATTTTTAAAACCTAAACAATTCCCCGTGTACCGACCCGTATTCGCCACGTACTAAAATTGTACGTCGTGAACTTGCGGTTATTTTCATTTCAAAATTTAACGGTATTTTTCTAACTCGATAGAAAATTTGTCGTTAAATATCTTCAAACAACTACCACAGAACAACCATCAAAACTGTTCAACACAAACCCATATTGCCTTCATCTCCTTCTATCACCATCTTCTACCATCAACCCCAAAGCCTCACCAACAGTTCTCTACACTTCCATCAATTGCTTGCGTTTCAACTTGAAACTCCCCAACAACTCGCTCTGTTAAAACTTCTCCAATCACAACCAACTCACCAAGCGCAGACTCCCCCCACCTAAAAACCAGCTCACATCATCACCTCTGACATGAAACAAACATCGCATCATCTCCTGTCACCCACATCCCCATAGCACACTACTATCATCAACAACATTCATCTGCTCCTCTACGACCACATCATATTACAAACTCCGAAACCTCCTACAAAGTGCTCTTTCGACCATCCTACTACACCACTATAACAACTCCATCACCGACTCCTCCAATTGTCATCTCAACCCAATACCCTCAAACCCGAATCCGCTATTACATCAAACATCCCCAACCAACAAACTTCCATCGACGCCTTCCTCCACCTCTACCCATAGCACGATCAAACTACTCATAATCACATCACCCAAAACCACTCATGACTAAACGCCGACACCACCGCAATCCCCATATTGCCTGATTCAAATTGTTAGTAGTTTTGGATTTGGGATTGGTGAGGTATTTGTTGATTTGGGAATTCTAGAATTTGAAATTCAAGAATTTGAAATTGTAATCTACAGTTTGGTATAATTGTAAATGGAATTTGTAATTGTAATTCTGGAATTGGAATTGTAATTTTGGAATTAGGTTCGAAAAGAATTGAATTGTAATTTATAGTTTTGTCTATTTGTTGAGTTGCAAATGCCTTAAAATTTTGGGTCAGGCCGATATTGTTATAGTTTTTGTTTTGATTTTTTTCCTTTTGTCTTTCAATTTATTTATTTGTTTGTTTTAATTTTTAAGTTTTTCAACCCTTTAAAAAAATAAATGAAAAAAATAAAATACTATTCTTGTTCAAATTTTCAGGTTGCAAATAGTAGAAAATCAAAAAGAAGCACTTGCTAGCTTGAAGATTGCATTGCTTTCTAAATAAAAAAATAAAAAATCGCCGCTTATAATAAAATTGCTAATAATTCTGCATGCTCTGGTATTTTGCTCTTGTCTCTTGTTGTTATTTTCTTTGCATTGTTGGTTGCTTGCATTTTAAGAAAAAAATCCAAAAAAAAAAATCAAATCTCATTGGTAGTTGCATTGTTAACTCACATTCAATTTTTGTTTTGCATTCATTTCATCTTATTTTCTTTTCTAAGGGCAACAACCAAATCTACATAAGGTGGAGGTTTTCATCACCCCTTTCTTGGCCTACAAATTGAAGTTCATCGTAGAATTTGACTAATAATAATGGTTAGACTTTAGACTTAAGTTTGTCACGAGCTCAACTACGGCTTAATTATATCTTGACAAGTTGTCTTTTTTCGATAATCTAATTTCTTGGTGTCTAGGCTACGTGTAACATCCCCTATCTTGAGGCCCAAAGCTAAGCGCTACAGATGTTGTAGTTATCAATAGTATTAACTTCAGGTGATAAAATATGATAATGTTAGTGGCATTCATGATATTAAAAGCACATGAATGTGAAAAAAATTCATCATAGATTAAAACAACTTTTCTGGTTATATTTCAAAGCAATATTTCATATTCAATTTACACAATCCCATAATAGATTCCTAGGTTTTGGTCAAATATAATTGTTACAAAATATGCCAAGAGTGACATATGAAGATGCCTCCTTGGATGACTAGAGTACTAAGTAGACAAAAACTGTCATAAAACATCACAGCGGAAATAAAAATAAAAATAACAACTCCTAAATAGCTATCCATGCCTTCTTCACATCTTTTGAAGCTTTATTCGCCTACCTACTAAAACCTGTAAATCCTAAACTTCAACCTACTCAAATCATATTTTAAGTACTCGAGAGTTTAAGGGGAAAACATAAAATTCGAGTCAGAAATAAAGCCTGGTGCGAATAATGCTATACATCTCGGTTTATTGATACTAAGTGAGGCCGCGCCGCTTAGAGAACGGTTTTCCCTCATTAATGTCCCTTTTAAAATATGTCTTTTGCAAATCAAAATCCTGCAACCAAACTGGTTAAAGCAATAGTAGCAGTATCATGTATGCGTACAAATCAGGTAATAAATGGACTATCTGTCCGAACACTATAGTTTTGTTAGGCACACTCCTATCTATTGGCCGACTTGGGCCTACCAGACAAAATAAAAAAATAATCATACTTCTGTTAGGCACAGTCCTAGATGGTCTGTCCCTAACTTACTTCTCCCAATGTCAACTAATACTAATGGTTTTGCGGGATCACTAATACCCTATCTTTCTCTCTATATTTCCTTCTGTGTGTAACTTCATTTTAGTCTTACCAGAGACAAAGCCCCACACATTGAAATTTTGGACTTATATTAGCTAGGGGCTACAAGCTAAAGTATAGGGCACGACCCCATAACAGTCTCATTTGGTATTCTAATTCCGAGTCATTTACTTATGGTCAACTACCCTATAAAATTTTCCTTGAAAACATTTCTTTCAAAAAGATTTAACCCTATAAATCGTACTTAAACAAGGAAAATATTTTCTATGCTTTACTCAAATTGCTTTGTCATGATATCCATACTTTACAAAAAACATTGTTGACGAAAATATTCGAAATCTTTGTTAAAACCTTTAAACAATCCCATTTGAAACTACTGAAAGTACCCCTTTTGAAACATTGAAAGTACCCATTTCGATACAAGTAAACTACTTTACTTTATAACCTTAGGCCGAAAGGCCAAACATACCTTTCGAAACCATTTAAAATAGAATTTTCAAAAGCATTAGGTCAAGTGAAAACATGTGGAAAAACATTTCGAAATCCTTTAAAACCATTCTTTCTGAAACCTTTAGGTTTAACTTCAATGTCTCAAAAGGGTCTTAAATGAACTAAATCGAATGAAATTCTTTCGAAAGCAATTTCCTAAGTAAAAGAAGTGGATGGTGTCAAAACCAATCCCTTCGAAATCATTGGAGAAGCGGCTCAGAATTAAAAGCAAAAGAACCCTTTCAAAAGCATTTCTTCAAAAGGTGAAATGCGGCAGTGGGGGTTTCGACCCTTTCAAAAGCATTTTATTAAAACAAAGGCGACAACTACTTTCGAAAGCTCTTTTCTTTTAAAGCACTCAACCAAGTCGAATGTTATATTATTCGAAAGCATTCTTTTCGAAAGCAAAGCAAGATGCATTTCCTTTTAAAAGCAAAGTAAGGTCTCGACCTCTTCAAAAGCCCTGTTTCGACTCTATACCTTTCGCCTATCTCCAATCCACCATGTACCAAGTCTTTGATACAATGTGTGTTGGTTTCGAACTAGTTGGAGGCAGAAGTATGAAGTCCAAAGGTACTGCCAAAAGTGGCGAAACAGCAAAAGCCTTGTAAAACTGATTTTTAACTTTATAAAGTAATTTCTTTTCAACTAACCTGCCTTTTGTCATTAAACAATTGGTTTCCAATTTATTTTCCAAAATCTTTTCTGAATGTGCTGCCGAATTTCAGAGATTAACATTTAAAACATTTACAAATTTCCTCTTCTCCTTTTATAAACATATAAACCATTTAAGTCCCATACTTTAATAATTTTATATACTTATTAAAACACTTAGGAAAATTCAACAAAAATTCACATAAATCATTTTTAATATGTTTTCTAACATATATAAATTTCTGACCTAAAGCTAACATAAAATAGCCGTAATTAATTTTAAACTCAATTAACCATTTTCCTCGCTAGAAAATTCATAATAAATCTGCATTAATTTAGAAAATTATGAAACTTGAAACCCATATCTAAAATAATACTGCCGACCTAATATCAAAATCACAAGGCATTTGGATGTCATTTAGTAAGATTTTAAGTCAAGACTTATCGTAAAATCTATATAAAATAGCATAAATCACCAACAAGCATATATCTCTATTTAAACAATCAAAACATGGCAAATCATTTGCAAATTAAATTCGGGTTTCAAATAAAATCAAAAACAATAAATAATATGTAAACTATTATTCAACTTTTGATTAAGGAGTTTGAGATTTGCTTCTTGAATTAGATTGATTAAGCTTCTTTCTTCTTGATTTTTGCTTATCTTTCTCTTACTTTCTCATAATGTTGGCTGGCCTCTTCTTGGTTTAGTTTTATTTGCGAATGTGTAAAATGAAAGTGGTGTGAAGGATTTAGGGTATATGAATATAACTTATTCCTATTTTGCCCTTACCTATCAGCCTTTCCTATTTCATTTTAATTCCCTTTAGTTCATTGTTTACTAGGCACGACTATCCTTTTATTATTCAAATCTTAATTCCCTTAACCATTTACATTATTTCTTTTAATTTAACTAATTAGACATCCTAAATAATGTCAATCAAAACTATAACAGAGTAATAATCATATACAAATATTACGGTGATTCATAAATATTATAGTGATTGTTTCTCTACGGGTACTTAAACCTTCGGCTGCATTGCTATGGTAATTCATGGTGTAACCAGAACCCTTATCTATTACCTAGCTAAAAACAATTTTGTTGGATTAAGTCAAAGTGTGATTATGCAATTTTGGCTTAGGAGCTACTAAGGACAGAAAATTTGCAATTAGGCCCTTGCATTCATTTAGTTGCATTAGTTCATGCATATATAAAAAACAAAATCTGAAAGTAAAAAAATTCATGTTTTCCTTAACTTGGTTTTTTGTTAGAAATCCAAAAAAAATTTCAAAAACAAAAACAAAAAAAAATAAAACATATAAAAAGAAATTAAAAATCCAAAAAACAAAACAAAAATCACATCTCCCTTTTGAAAAATAAATTCTCTTTGGTAAATACCTTTTCGTTTAAAAATATTCTTATAAAAAAACAATTTTTCACCTATTTTGTAAACCTCATTTCATTTACTTAAACTTAATTCTCACTTATTTCTATTCTTGATCTTTTCACTTGTACATGAGTACTTGGACTCGTGACACAACGAGTTATTTAACTCGAGCAAACGATCCTCCGACGATGGCGAATGAAAATCCTCCCCAAACTCTAATGGATAGAATCTTTCCCAACATAATTTCTATGTCTTCTTGTATCACATTACCTCCCCAACAAGCCATCTCTTCAAAATTCATTCCAATCATATTGCCACACTCTGAAATTTGGCAATTTTGAACACTATGACCCTTACATCTTCTTCACAAAATTTCAACAAGTATGTGCATCCATTAAACTACAACAGTTATGTGATGACAGAATCAAACTTTGGTTAATTCCATTTGCCATTATCGATTACGCTGAAAAATAATTCTATAGCTTACTGTAACGTTCGCCATTTTTCGTCCATGAAAACCGACATCAATACATCCACTGTATCAACTGCCGAGCAATCGAAAGCCGAAAAATCGAACGATTAGGGTTAAGAAGAAGAAAAAGGTAGAAGAAGACAGAAAAAAAGATAGAATAGAACAGAAAGAAATAACAGAACAACATCAGAATCTCACAATTCGCAGCGGAACAACATATAATAGATAAATGAATAATCTTTAAACAAAGAACTATATCAGTTATTACATTACATCATATTACATTACATTACATCATCAGAGTGTACAACAACAAACAGCGAAAAAGAAATACTATATAGAAGTGAATACGCCATGCCCTCCAACTTGCCTCCAGCAACTCCTGAATTCCAGAATATCCTGATAAACCTTACTCTTGACTGCCCGTGTGGAAATTGATGGGCACCCAGAGTTTAGGAAGGAAAACAATAAACTCCGAGTCAGTCATGTGACTGGTGTGAGAACTAAAACAGTTTATTTATCTCTAAAATCAAAATAGAGGAATATTTTTAAAGTCAATTCGCAATGCTTTTAAAAATGAGACTACCATAAGGCCTCCCGCACACACACACAATGCAAACGCAGAATCGGAGGAGATTTCTCCTTATGATAGTCAAAGATGCTTGATACGCATTAAAAGAGACATTTGATATTATTACTAGTGCATAGTGTAGGCAAAATTCATTTCGAAAGTAAAGATATAAATCTTAGCCAACATACGACCATTATCGTATGCCTACTATAGCTACCATGTTCAATAGTAGGTTACCGCCACATTCCATGGCAGGTTATACAACTAAAACTGTACAAGATCGTATTGTTTCTTTGGATTTCCAACAAATGGCCAGGCCAAGGAACTTCCCATTGCCACATGGAAATGCCTCTGGAATGACGTCCCGAGAACCTAACCGAATCTCTGCCAACACAAGGCCGGGTTACCCCTAACTGGGTAACTACTGGCACGAATATGTCATCCCCCGATCGTAACCAATCTATCCGAGGATCCTCAATTTCCAACAACCATAAAATTTGCAGCAACAACATAGGTTAAATATCTGGGCTCCATACCATGATACTACCTCTATCCAGAAGGAATGACATACACTAAAGGGGCGCTACCCCCTAATAACCTTGCTGCATCCTTCCTGTTTTGACCATTTCCGGGGTGTGAGGTCCGACGAAGTCTCGTCCACAAAGCCACGTTTTATACAAAAGCTATGCTTTGGGTCAACAAATGATCAAAGAAATGATCACAAAAATAAATGATCAAACAAATGATCATATCACAAATGATCAAACAATGATCATTTCACAGCAACACTCAGCATGCCACACTACCAAATTGGGAGTATATCACTAATAACCTTCAACTAAATAACCTCTGAACTCGTACGTCTCAGAGAAGGGTGTTAAGCTAAGAGAATAAATTCTCTGCCACCAACAGAAATATATTTGAAAGAAATCAGCTTTATATCTCAATTTGTAATGTCAGACATACAATCCATACAAGTCTGTTCCGGGCTCGAATAGAACCGAAGGCACTTCCAAAGAAGTCCTTGCAATCCGGATATTCACTAATCACGACTGGACTTCCCGTCACTAAGGGTGATAAAACCTCTATATCGGAGATCAGCCGATGTAGAGTAACTCGACGGTAATCCTTCCGTTTTCACAAATATCCGGTCTTCAACACCGGTCATCAAATGCAATCCATTACGACGTATCACATATTCGAAATGGGTTATACGACCCCAAGGTCTTTTCCCGGCTAACCCAAATAGTGAGCGCTTATTAAAAAATAAGTGTGGCATTCAAATTCAAGTAATCACAACAAATACCTATTTAAAGGTAAATACTGAGAGTCGGTTATTTAACTATCAATAAAGATGCTCAACATTATCAGATTCCAAATAATTTACCAAATAATTTATTTTCCCAAAAATATCTTTACTAGATATAAACTTCCACACTTCAACATTTGAAAACAATTTCAAATCACTTTCCTCCTTTATAACTTTCATTTCAAAATAGTTCATTTGAATCAATCAAATAAATCCTTACCGATTTACTTTAAATTTACGTTCCAAATCCGTAAATATATATTCCCACACTTCATAAACAAATCAATGTTTATTTTTAAACAAATTCAGTTCCCTTTTTATATAAATCCCATGGTGAATTTACATTCCAAAATATTTATGAATATACGATTTCAAATCGATTTCTGATATTCATTTTCAATTTATCTTTTAAAAAGATAAATTCTCAAAAACGTTTCATTTCATATTGGAAAAGCATTTTCATACTTATTCTAATAATAAGTATTCCACAAACCCATTTATTTTCAACATTTGGGAAAATATTTAATATACTTAAATCAAAATTAAGTATATATTTCATTCCTTAAGGAAATCATTCTCTTAACACATTTATTTGGGTCAAAACGAATGTTACGTAAAACATCGTTACGACGACCCAAAATCACTAGTATAGGGATTCAAAGTTTAAATAGATATATAAATCCCAATACTATACAAAACATCTCCGTTCGGAAACCATTTACTATACAACAGTGTTATAGTCCACCATTTCCTTCTATTTCTCGAAAACGTCTATTTCAACAATGAATGTTGAAATCTATGGTTTCGATATTTAATGCATTTTAAAACGTCTTTAAATCGTTTTAATTCTATTTCAAACATCACTTCCAAAACATTTCTTTAATATACTATTCACTGTCCAAAATCGTGAATATACTTCCTTTAACAAGCTATAAAAATTTACTTATCAAAATAAGTCGGTTTCGAATTTATAAAACAATGTTTATAAATTCACATTTATATTTTATAACAACTTCGATTTGTAAATATCTTTTATAATCCAATTCAGTTTATAACTCAATTATATACCAAAAGTCCATATTATAAGTTAAATGCTTATAATCCATTTATTTACAAAATCGTTCTTTTTATATCAACATTAATTTATAATCTAAAATTCTTATTTATTCACAAATCCATGTTTATTCCATTTTCTTACACTTATAAAACTCGTTTTAAAATTCCAGTATTCTTAATTTATAAATATCAATTTTATAAATCTTTTATATAAACCGTTTATAATAATTCAAAAATTCCAATTTAAACCATTTTATAAATTAATTAACTATTTATTTCCAAAAATCTCATTTCGGTTATATTTCTTAAAAATCTTAATTTTTATAACATAAAAATTATAACGTTTTAATTATTTAAAATGAATAAATTCAAAATTTAATAAAACGTATACTTTCAAAAAAAAATTACTTTAAAAATCTCTTTTAAAATCAAAATCGATATTTTAAAACTTCAAAGATGGATCCGATGATGCAACATCGCCAAATAGTCAATCACGACAATAAATATCATATATCGATATGATAATCAACAAACATCACAATATCTGTAATCGAATCAATATTGTTGAGGAATCCAGTTGAATCCCTCCAACCTGTTTCCCTGCATCCACAGATGTTAGCACAATACCAATTCCGCTCCAGTACGGAATTATCGCGGTATATGGGATTTATAAAATATTATCCGCTATTATGCGGTGTAATAGGGTCTCATCCGCTATACAATGCGGAAAATCAACAACTCCAATATATACATATGCCAATGTATATATATTGCTATATATAGATATATCCTACTATATCTAATATCACAACCAAACAGCAATCAATAACTGCAATCATCATTTAACATACAGTCAACAATTTTAAATCTAACTATTTAAAATATAAATCGAAACTATTCGATTGAGTGGGAAGTTCTCACCTTGATTTCAATTCTGTTCCAGCGTTATATTTCGAATAAAATTAAACGCGCGTTTAATTTTACCCAAAATTTTCACTAACTCCAATCGATTCCAATCCAATTCCATTGCGAAGAGCTCGTCGATACGATTCCAACGCAAAAAGTTTCGTCGAATTCCGACCTCGTACGAAAGAGTTACATAGTTTTAAAGTTTGTACGTATTTTAATATAATAATATTCACATTTTTTCTTTTATTTTTACAACCTTCAATCACAGCCCTTCATTTCCTTCACCAAGATCAGGCCGCACGCACCATCTCTCCTCCCAGTTTTTTTTTTCACGTACGCGCCTGTAGGTTTTAGAAACTCATAACCCTCCTTCTTCATCGAATTATAGCCATCACCACGTCCCGCTAGAAGACGATCAAAGCATACCACGTCGAAGGCCTTCAAAGAAGCTACCATTGGCCAGAGTAGGGTGGAGCTCGGCCATCTCTGCTGCACGCAAATCGAGGACAAACACACAACTTTGAATGTAAATTCCCGTTGATTCGTCGCTCTATTTTCGACCATCTCCGTATGGATTTGAAGCTTTCATCGTCCTCTACAACTTTGTAGTTGAGAGTTTTTGCTAATTGTTGATGGATTGAGAGGAAAATGAGGAAGAAGTTTCGAAATTTTCTGGCCATTGAATTTGAAAGTGGCGGCTACGTATAAAGGAATTAGGGTTTGACCAAGTGATGAGATGAGGGGTCCTTTTATAGAATTTCAACCGAAAATCACTATTCACCGAATATTTTTCGAACTCCGATTTACGCGCGTTGACCGGCTTTTCTAGGGTTTATCCTGCGTTCCGGACACAATGGAATAGGTTTCAGAAGCTAATTCGATCATCTGTGCGAGTTACGACAATAAACGATCAATTTAAATTAAACCGATTAAACAAATTTTCTAGGCGTTTTGGCTCGCCCCGGACAAACGGTAAATCCGATTGACATGAAATTTGAAACAATACAATAATATCACATTATGGATCCGATGAAACTGGTTTCGTCGAAATCCGAGACTATTTGAAAAATGACTATTTTAACTCGCCAAATTAATATTAAAACAATTTCGATGCGTTTCGAGCTACCACGGTCAAACAAAAATTCCGATTGCTACGAAAATTGAAATCCGATAATAACAAACTATTACGGATCCAATGGAACTAGTTTCGTCTAATTCTGAGACTGTTCGAAAATTGGCTATTTTTCAGTCAATAATTAAATATTAAAATATTCAATTTTCACAAATTAACTCCAAATTCAATTTTAAAAGTTCTATAACATTGTTATAACTCCAATATGATAAAATAAAATTTTACAAATCATTTCCAATCATATTAAACTCGATTTCCAATTATTTACGTAATTTCAACTATTAAATTATCGATTTAATTATCCAATTAAATCCAATTATTCGAATTTAAATTCATTCGACTTATAAAATTTACTTATTAATATTTAAAATCAATTAAATATTCAAATTTTAATTAATGGAAATTCTGGGTCGTTACACTTACCGTCGAACCCAATCAAAACATGGGAAGAATTTGTTAAAGTCTTCTTAAAAAGGGTCTACCCCTTGGAATAAATAACCAAATTCCAAAACAAAATTGTGAATTTTCCTCAATTCAGAGGTGAACCTTTCAGAAAATATTTTAAAAGATTTGAAGAGGTTTTGATAAAATTTCCACACCACAATTTTGAAAAAATGTACTCTTTTCCAAATCTTATACGATGGACTTGAAAATGGTTCACAAACCATGCTTGAATCAATGTGCCAAGGCAATTTTCTTGCCCAATATCACGATGATGCTTGGCAATTTCTAGAAAACCTGGCCAAAAAGTCGTCTCAATGGGAACATTCTAATAAAAAATTGGTTTATTCACGATCGAGCGCACATACGATAGGATCATTGTTGGCTTTAGAAGCTAAAATCAGTGTAATGATCAATAAATTCGACAACGTTTTCTCATCCAACCAAATGAACCAAGCATCCCAACCAATGTGTTATAAATGCAACGATCCGAATCACATAGTCGATTGGTGCCCAAATTCGACTGAACAACTTAATGCTTTTAAAAAGGTTAAGAATGACCCATTTTCTCCAACATACAATTCTGGTTGGAGAAATCATCCTAACTATGCATGGAACCAAAATAGTTCTAACACGAATTTGGTTCGTCCCAATTTTCAAGCATTTTGGAGCAATGCTTCGAACCCTCCCTTTCAGCCCAATCACTTTCCACAAAATTTTATGCCTCCGTTTTAAAATCAACCACAACAATCTTTTGCGCCTCAAGATGAAAAACGATTGACTTCACTGGAGAAAAGTCTTGAAACTTTGGCTAAAGCAACCACTCAAAGCCTCCAATAAAATAGCAATTTGCAAAATATCTTAACCTCTACATGGAGAATACGAGTCAATCGATTACTAAACCTGAAATGAAAATGAGTCAATTAGCCACTTCTACGAGTGAATGTAAACAAGGCACATTCCCGAGTCAACCGCCTTCGAATCCCAAAAATCAAAACACTAATTCATATCAAGCCCATGTTGTTCAAGATAGCAATGTCAACAAAATGAATGCTATCACGACTTTGCCGGTAAACAAATTGATAACCAAGTGGTTAATCCACATAATTAATCGAAAGATCCTCTTGACACTTTAAAAATTAGCGATTCTAAACAAAATAATGAGCCAAATATCAAATCAAATTCTTATTCTACTCAAGTAGACCGACCTACTGAGTATCAAATTCCATTTCCACATTGCCTTTGACCCAAGAAACTTTCCGATCAAATGGAAAAGATGTTGGAAATTTTCAAACAAGTGAAAGTAACATTCCTCTTCTTGATATCGTTCAACAAGTCTCAACTTATGCTAAATTTCCAAAGGACTTTTGTACTCAAAAACGTCACACTCATGTACCTAAGAAATTTTTATTAGTTGTTGCTCTTAGCCAAGTTTGTCTCAAACAATCCTACAAAGATCATGGATGACCGACAGTCTCGGGTACGATAGGGGAAAAGATGATTAATACGTGCTGACTGCACTTGGGTGCGAGTGTCTAATTTGATTCCTTATTCAGTTTATCAACACTCGGGTTGGGTAAACTAAAATCAACAAAAGTAACTCTTTAATTTGTCGATCGTTCAATATAGAAATCCTTGGAGAAATTGAGGATGTACTCATCAAAACCGATCAGTTCATATACCTCGTTGACTTCATCGTCTTTGAGACACAACCCGTGAACAATTCAATGAGTCAAATTCCATTGATTTTAGGCCGACCTTTCTTAGCTACTTCAAATGCCCTAATCAATTATCGAAATGGTTCGATGAAAATTTATTTTGGAAACATGACTTTGGATCTCAGCATCTTCAATCTTGAAAACCAATCAAATGAATTACTTGACCAAAAGTTAGAAGCTAGTGCCATCCAAGAAATTTTTAGAACGAAACATTAGACCTTAACATGAACACAAGACTGAATACGAAAAACTGTTCCAAGATGAGCCTAACGAAATTAAAAACGCTCTTCCATTTTAACCACTTATGGTTGAGTAAGAACTTCAGTCGGATTTTTTGACTGAGCAACTTCCTAGGTTGGAACTCAAACCTTTGCCTGATCAACTTAGGTATGCATAATTAGGTGACAACGAAATGTTTCCTATCACAATCTCTTCAAATTTCTCTCTTGATCAAGAAGCTTCCTTCTTTCTGTTCTATCGAAAAACAAAGACTCAATTGGATGGTCGATTACTGATATAAAGGGAATTAGTCTCGCTCTTGTTCAACATTGCATCCACTTAGTTGACGAAGCCAAGCCTGTTCATGACAAGCGATGAAGGCATAACCCAAAAATAAAGGATGCGGTTCATGAAGAAATTCTTAAACTCCTCAATAACGGAATCGCATATCCCATTTCTATAGTTCATGGGTTAGCCCTCATGTCGTGCCCAAAAATTCTGGACCTACCATTATCAAGAACGATGATAATGAACTCATTCTAACTCCTACTCAAACAGGTTGGCGTGTTTGCATTGATTATCGAAAATAAAATGTTGCAATACGAAAAGATCGCTTCGCTCTTCCTTTCATCAACCAAATGCTTAAATGTTTAGCCTGCTATGAATTCTATTGCTTTCTTGATGGTTATTCCGGTTATAACCAAATTCTGATCCCACCTGAAGATCAAGAGAAATGACTTTTATGTGTCCCTTTGTAACCTTTGCATATCGACATATGCCTTTTGGCCTTTACAATGCTCCTGTTACTTTCCTAAGGTGCATGGTCAGCATCTTTTCTGACATAATCAAATGTTTGTTAGAAGTATTTATGGATGATTTTTCCATCTTTGGAAATTCTTTTTTTGAGTGCTTACACCATCTGGAGATGGTCCTTAATCGATGTAAGGACAAACACTTAACATTAAATTTGGAAAAACATCATTATATGCTCAAACATGGCATTGTTCTTGGGCACGTCATTTCAAATAATGACATTTAAGTAGATAAATAAAAAGATGACTGTAATATCCCAGATTTTTAACAATATCAATTTAATAATCTGTAGTTAAAATTAAATTGATATTGATATTCTGTTAATAATTATTCAGATAGATTTAATAATCTTCTTCAATAATTGTTTAAATTGGTTATTTTATCTTTTAAAAATAATAAATTGATTTCTATTTTCAATATAATATATGGTTTATATTTTAGATAGATTAGCTTTGTTTTAATTTTAATAAGTAAAGCATATTTTCTAGTTTTAATATTTGTAGTAATTTGGAAAATTTGTTTTATTTAATATTTAAGCTTTTCAAAATTAAATAAATGATTTTGGTTTAAATTTAATAAATGAACCATGTTTTAAAATTCTAATATATACATTATTAATTGGAAACTTTGATTTTAATTAGTATTGAGTTTTAAAACTATTTCATAAATAAATATATGATTTTAAAATTGATAATAAAAATATTTAGATGTTTAAATTAAATTAGGCTGAGTTTAAATTTAGAATAAATTCAAACAAAATGGTTTCATGGCTTAATAAAATAGATATTTTATTAATAAAAATATAATTTCTTGTAAAATGACTTTTATAAAACAATATTGATATTGTATTGTCTTTATAAATAAGTTTTGAATAGAAATTGCAATTGGTTATTTCAAATTGAATTTATATTTATAACTTGATTTGAAATTGTTTGATTTTGAATTTAAGTTCAAAAGTATAAATTATTTAATTTTTTTAATTTTTATTTATTTGTGTAAGTTTTGAAAACATGATTTGTTCTAATTATTTTTGTAAATTCATACACATATCTAATATAAACTAACAAGTTATCTTAAACTAAAACACATGCATTACTTTGTAAATTTAAAAACTAATTACCTTTAAAAGAAGAGACAAGTGTTACATTCATGTAACATGTGTTTAAAAATTAGCATAACAAATTAACATGTGTTCAAAAACTAATTTACAATTTGACAAGTGTAAGATTTAGTATTTATTTTTCTTGTCTTTTAATTAAATCTGAAAATAACATTTATATAAACTTGCTTCTTCACTCTTATTTGTTTTTTTATCATTCCTTAATCAAAAGAAAAGATCAAAACTCACTTTCTTCTTGTACAAAATCAAATCAAACCCTGCATGTAAGAATCTGCACTTCTTCAAAATCTATAAAATTCAAGTAAACCTGCAAGTTTCAAATATGCATTTCCTCAAAATCCAACAATCTGCATTGATTCACCTCTTCAAGCAAATCTTCATATTCCTCCTTTTCAAAGTCAAACCCTGCATATAAAAATCTGTAAGCAAACTGCATATCCCACTTTCTCAAAATCAAAGAAGAGCCTGCATGTTTTCTACACTCTGTTTTAAAACATGGAATGATCATGCTTGCATTTTGTTTCTGCACAACCTCAGTTTGAAGTATTGTCAAACACATCTGCATGTATGTGAGGAGTTAGCAACTGCATCTACATCTGCATGCAAGTAATTAGAGTATGGATCATGAGCATTTAGATTTCAACAGAGGAAGCAAGCCTGCATATTCTTGTTTCTGCAAAATTCATAAAGAACAACAGGGGTCTGCATTCATTAAAAGGCGAGTAACATTTAAATCTTAAATTATATTTAGGTTGCTTGACTAAATGTTTGAGATAAAAATTTTGTTTGTGTGTTTATAAAAGGTCTGTTGAAATTATGATGGTATATGCATGTTGATTGTGCTGTGTAGTGTTTCCAGTTTTACATCCTACTTAAAGAATCTTCTGCAGTTGATCTATTTTGAGATAGTAACAGGGTTTTAGGATAATAAAAAGAGTTTGTTTATTATAGATTGATATTCAAACTTATAAAGTAATGTATATATTTTCTTTAGTTAAGGTTTAAAAGTTTTTAGGTGAGTTAAAAACAGGGTGTATCTCTGTAAACACAAGTAATGCCATTATATGTTAATATTGATCAAAACCAAACACATTAATATTTAAATCCAGTTTCATAAACTTAATGCATTGACAAAAACTTGATTTTTAAATCAAGTATTAGTATTTTTAAGTGTATGTTTCATTTACAGTTTGGTCTGGAACAAAATATGAATTTGTGAAAATTCTTGCAACCTGTAGTTTAAGAAAACTCAAGATTCTTCTGAGTTATAGAGTAAGGATCTTAGATCCTTAGAAAAATCAGAAATGAGGATTAGATTGATTTGCAGTTTTGATTTTTCAAAATTTAACCCTAGTTTTGAATTGGGTTTGTGCATTGAGATGATTTGAAGTGTAGGATGGATCGAGTGATGTAATAATTGGTGACTGTGTAGTTGAGGGGTGAAGAAGCTCGAGGCCGGAAGGGTTGAGCGACAGATGATCGGAGTGGCAAGAAATTGTCGTTGACAGGGTTGTAGCTGAAACCTGTTTGAAGCTTCAGGTTTAGGTTTGTAAAGCTAAAATTTGAATGCTTTATTTTTTGTTCTATTTGGTGATGATGTTAGTGGATTGAGGGGTTTCTGGTTGTGGCTTGATCACCTGAGATGATCGGCAGAGGTGGTGGTCGCCGTGTATATGCACGGCGACGAGTTTTTCAGGTGAACTGTTTTGGGTTGGGGTGTTGCAGGGTAGGTCCGTGATTAACTCGAAGTAAGTAGGTTAGTAACTCGAAGTAGGCAAGCATAAGACTCGAAGTAGAAAATGGGGTTTTCTCGGGTTGGAACTGTGATTTACAGGTTATAGAAACTGTGTTTTAAAACTCTGGTTTTTTTAAAACCTTTAAAATCTGTAGCTTAGGTTTAAAGTAAGTATAGGTTTAAAATTCAATTCAAGTTTGAATTTCTGATTTGAAATTCAAATTCCAGTTTTTAAAATAGAAATTTAAGTTTAAAATTTAACTTTATTAACTATATCATGTTGATAAAATAGTTTAAACTTTTTAATAATGAGATTTAAAAAAAATATAAATAGAGTTGAAGTTAATTTAAAATTTGGAAATTCAAAAGTTAAATTTGAATTTCAGTTTTAAATTAAAATGAAATTTAAATTATTAAAAGTTTTGAAACGAATTTAACTCTAAAATTTTTATAGTATTTGTTAAATTTGCAAATTTAAAAAGTTTTAAATTATTTAAAACTTTGATAAATTTCAAAATTATTCTATTTTAGACTTGAATTTAAATTGAAATTTAAAGGAAATTTCAAAAGTAATTTGTTTTGAATTAGATTGTTTTAAAACATAATTAAGTTATGTTTTATCTTTTAAATTAAGATTAATATTTTAGGATTAATTTAATTAACAAGGTAATTAAGATTAATTAATTAATGTAATTTATAAATTGAGTTTGGAATTAATAATTGGTTAATGATTAATCAATTTATAATTAAGATCATTAATTAAATTATTAATTAATGATTAATGAATAGTAATAATTATGTAATTAAGTTAAATTAAGGTTAATTAATTTAATAATTAACTTTATTGATTTTAGATAATTTAAATTGTAATTAATTTAAGTTAATTACTTTATTAAATAATTAGAGAATGGTTAATGAAGGTCATTAACCAGGATTATTTAATAATTAATTAATTTGGTTAATTTTTATGATTAATTAGATTAATTAATTTAATAATAATCAATTATGAATGGTTTGGGTGTAATTACTTAGTAAAGTAATTAGGAAATTAATTACTTAATGTAATTAATTTAATTTAATGAGATTGTTTAATTTAATTAATTTAGTTTAATTAATTTTAAACACTTGAGTTTTATAAATAATTACTTTATGTAATCAATGATTTGGGAAATTACTCAGTTAAGTAATTGTTTAATAATTACATGATTGTAATTAAATGAAGATGTTAAGAATGAAGTAATTTGGATTAAATGACTTATTAATTAATCAAGGGATTAATTAAGTAATTAATTAAAGGATAATCAATTTTGTTTAATAAAGTAATTAAGCTAGATAATTACTAAATGTAATTAATCTGTGATGATGATTAATAATTATAAGTTAATTACTCAAGGTAATTAATAAAAGGGGATCATTAATTATTTTAATTAATGATGTAATTTAGGATGATTAATTATTATTAATTAATCAATGATAAATAATTAAAGGTAATTAATTAATGTAATTAATTAATAATTAATGTAATTAATTATAGTTAATTAATTAATTGAAGTAATTACAGGTTAATTACTGTTTAGTTGAGAATAATTAATTTTGTGAAATTAATTAAGGATAACTACATGAATGTAATTAAGGGTAATTAATCAAGAGTGATTAATTAAGGTGATTAATAATGGATTAATAAATTGATTGTAATCAATTAAATGATTAAGTGAGCAAGATTTATATTTGATGAAGTAATTAATTTAATTTATATTAAATTAATTAAAGATGGGTAATTAATTTAATTCATTTTAAATTAACTATTTTGTGATAAGTAAATCTTTGCTTATGGATAAATGGATGACATTGATTGTCTTGGATGTTTTGTGATCTCAGTAATGAGATAAATTATATTGTGTAGTATGAATGTTTGGTTTGTATTGTGATGATAACATAGGTTATCTATTGTGATGTTGATATATGGATTATCTATTATGATATTGATAATGTGGATTACATGTTATCTGATAATGTTAATTATCAATTGTGATTTATAAGTTGTCATCTGTGTGTATATAGACACCGTAATTGAATTATTTTTAAAACTTTAAAACAACTTGGCCTTAAAAGACACGCTTTGGTTTTCGATGAGACCGGGATCGGGTTTCCATATTTGGATATCTGAAAACCACATCGATTCCAAATAACGTTAGGTCGTGAATTTAAGTTCAAAAGTATAAATTGTTTAATTTTTTTAATTTTTATTTATTTGTGTAAGTTTTGAAAACATGATTTGTTCTTATTTCTTTTGTAAATTCATACACATATCTAATATAAACTAACAAGTTATATTAAACTAAAACACATGCATTACTTTGTAAATTTAAAAACTAATTACCTTTAAAAGATGAGACAAGTGTTACATTCATGTAACATGTGTTTAAAAATTAGCATAACAAATTAACATGTGTTCAAAAACTAATTTACAATTTGACAAGTGTAAGATTTTGTTTTTCTTTTTCTTTTCTTTTAATTAAATCTGAAAATCACATTTATATAAACTTGCTTCTTCATTCTTATTTGTTTTTTTATCATTCCTTAATCAAAAGGAAAGATCAAAACTCACTTTATTCTTATACAAAATCAAATCAAACCCTGCATGTAAGAATCTGCACTTCTTCAAAATCTATAAAATTCAAGTAAACCTGCAAGTTTCAAATATGCATTTCCTCAAAATCCAACAATCTGCATTGATTCACCTCTTCAAGCAAATCTGCATATTCCTCCTTTTCAAAGTCAAACCCTGCATATAAAAATCTGTAAGCAAACTTGCATATCCCACTTTCTCAAAATCAAAGAAGAGCCTGCATGTTTTCTGCACTCTGTTTTAAAACCTGGAATGATCATGCTTGCATTTTGTTTCTGCACAACCTCAGTTTGAAGTATTGTCAAACACATCTGCATGTATGTGAGGAGTTAGCAACTGCATCTACATTTGCATTCAAGTAATTAGAGTATGGATCATGAGCATTTAGATTTCAACAGAGGAAGCAAGCCTGCATATTCTTGTTTCTGCAAAATTCATAAAGAACAACAGGGGTCTGCATTCATTAAAAGGTGAGTAGCATTTAAATCTTAAATTATATTTAGGTTGCTTGATTAAATGTTTGAGATAAAAATTTTGTTTGTGTGTTTATAAAAGGTATGTTGAAATTATGATGGTATATGCATGTTGATTGTGCTGTGTAGTGTTTCCAGTTTTACATCCTACTTAAAGAATCTTCTGCAATTGATCTATTTTGAGATAGTAACTGGGTTTTAGGATAATAAAAAGAGTTTGTTTATTATAGATTAATATTCAAACTTATAAAGTAATGTATATATTTTCTTTAGTTAAGGTTTAAAAGTTTTTAGGTGAGTTAAAAACAGGGTGTATCTCTGTAAACACAAGTAATGCCATTATATGTTAATATTGATCAAAACCAAACACATTAATATTTAAATCCAGTTTCATAAACTTAATGCATTGACAAAAACTTGATTTTTAAATCAAGTATTAGTATTTTTAAGTGTATGTTTCATTTACAGTTTGGTCTGGAACAAAATATGAATTTGTGAAAATTCTTGCAACCTGTAGTTTAAGAAAACTCAAGATTCTTCTGAGTTATAGAGTAAGGATCTTAGATCCTTAGAAAAATCAGAAATGAGGATTAAATTGATTAGATTGATTGCAGTTTTTATTTTTCAAAATTTAACCCTAGTTGTGAATTGGGTTTGTGCACTGAGATGGTTTGAAGTGTAGGATGGATCGAGTGATGTAATAATTGGTGACTGTGTAGTTGAGGGTGAAGAAGCTCGAGGCCGGAAGGGTTGAGCGACAGATGATCGGAGTGGCAAGAAATTGCCGTTGACAGATGATCGGAGTGAGCAAGATTTATATTTGATGAAGTAATTAATTTATTTTATTTTAAATTAATTAAAGATGGGTAATTAATTTAATTCATTTTAAATTAACTATATTGTGATAAGTAAATCTTTGCTTATGGATAAATGGATGACATTGATTGTCTTGGATGTTTTGTGATCTCAGTAATGAGATAAATGATATTGTGTAGTATGAATGTTTGGTTTGTATTGTGATGATAACATAGGTCATCTATTGTGATGTTGATATATGGATTATCTATTATGATATTGATAGTGTGGATTACCTGTTATCTGATAATGTTAATTATCAATTGTGATTTATAAGTTGTCAATCTGTGTGTATATAGACACTGTAATTGAATTATTTTTAAAACTTTAAAACAACTTGGCCTTAAAAGACACGCTTTGGTTTTTGATGAGACCAGGATTGGGTTTCCATATTTGGATATCCGAAAACCACATTGATTCCAAATAACGTTAGGTTGTGAATCAAAGTAGAGCTTTGTGAAGACTCGAGGTGTAAGGACTATGAGTCAGTATAACTCTGTGGGTGATTCCGTAATGAGTTGACAGAATTAGTTCTTATAGATTCGAGATGGTGATTCAGAGTGCAAGGGTTATTGTCGTTAACTCTGAGGGTGATTCCAAAATGAGTGTAACGAGGTAATGCCTTCGGTTTCGTTCGAACCCGGAACGAACTTGTATGGATTGAATGCTTTCAGAACATCGTCAGGTGGACGATGAGCATTCTAAGTGATATGTCCTATAAAGGTAATCGTAACCTCATGCCTCATCAACCGGGAATGGCTAAAACAGGGGAGGTGCAGCAAGGCTTCGTGGGTCGCACCCACTGGAGAGCAAGATTGATCCCTGTCTAGAAGTCCCTTTATATTCGGTTGTGTGGGTGGTTGCTAGCTACAACCACGGGGTTGTCTTGTTCAGAACTATTCAGTAAGGAATGGGTTCGGCTTTGTGTTGCAGGGGAGTGGGAGTACTCCTCGGTATGGTGATCTTGGCCACGTACCGTGACGGGTGGTACCCCAGTAGCCCTGCTATTGTATGGAATCCAAAATCCAATAAGTTCCAACGGTTTTGATTGTATTACCCACTTTTGTGGCTAATAGCTGGAATTTAATAGATGTAACAATTTCGGCTATTTCTTATTTATTTGAAAACCCTAGACACTATTATAACATCATCGGATTTCCTATCAAATGTTTTGGTTAGCATAAGGTAAAAACTTTTCCATGTTTATGTATGGGAAGTCTTATGTGATACCTTTCTTTTCAAAAGGTTTTTAAAAGTTAAGCAACTTTAACCTGTTACTCATACCAGACCCATGTCTGACCCGGAGTTTATTTTTGTTTTCCATATACTCTTGGGTACTCAAATTTTTACGAGTAGCCAAGGGAATTCAGGTTAGGATTCAGGTTAGCTTTGACGAATTATGGAGGAGTAATGGAGCAGGTGGCTTCTGCGTGTAGATATATATAGTTTTCCTCTGTATGGTTTTCTCTGAGTTGTTGTCTTTGAGTTGTATTATGTTGTATAACTAGACAGGTATTTGTAACTGTCTGGTATGTGTTGTATATCTGTGTAACTCTGATAATTGTTGTAAACTATGTAATATTTATGTTGTTAATATAATTTATTCGTTCCGCTGTTTAGATTCTGATGTTGTTTCTTTCTTCTCTTCTTTCTATTCTCTTTTCTATCCCTTTCTTTCTTAAAAATGATGCGATTTTCTGGGAATGGAAAGTCGGGTCGTTTCAATGATGTAATTGCGAATCTGGCCATCCCCAAATCTATCAAAGACATTCGTTCATTTCTTAAACACGTTGGTTTCCATTGACACTTTGTGAAAGATTTTAGTAAAATTGCTCGACTTCTGACGACTCTTCTTAGAAAAGACGTTCCATTTTACTTTAATCATGACTATGTTTCTGATTTTGAGCATCTCAAAAATGAACTCATTTCTACTCCCATCATTTTTTCACCCATGGGATCTTTCTTTTGAAATAATATATAACGCTTCTAACTTCGTAATTAGTGCTGCCTTAGGACAACGAGTCAACAAAATTCTTCATTTCATCTACTACGCTAGTATGACTCTTAACAATGCTCAACTTAATTACACAACCACCAAAAAAGAACTTCCAGCAGCAGTTTTTATGCTCAAAAAGTTCCGACCTTATTTGATTAGCTCACAAATTACTGTTAACACCGACCACTCTTCTCTTAGGTACCTTCTCGCTAAAATGATGCTAAGTCTCATTTGATTCGTTGGATTCTGTTACTCCCTGAATTTGACCTTACGATCAAAGAAAAAAAAAACAATGTCACTATTGATCATCTGTCGCGTCTTCTAAATGCACCATCTTCTTTACCGATCAACGAGAACTTTCCTGATGAACAACTCCTTTCTATTTTCATCGATCCATGGTATGCTGATATAGTGAACTATTTAGTCACTAAGGAAACTCCTTCATTTCGGTCGATACAAGATAAATATAAATTTCTTTCCCAAGTCAAGTACTTCTATTGGGATGATCCATACCCGTTTAAGTATTATTCCGACCAAATCATACGAAATTGAGTTCCATATTGCGCAATCACGTGTGTTCTTTCATTTTGTCATGACCAAGTTTGTGGCGGTCACTTCGTTCCGAAGAAAACAGCGAAAAAGGTGCTTTAATGTGGTTTTTACCTACCTACGCTTTTTGAAGATGCATTTGAGTTCTATAAAAGTTATGATCACTGCCAAATGTTAGGGGTAATCTCTCGACGAAACATGATGCCTTCGAACCCCATTCTTACAATCGAAATCTTTGACGTTTGGGGTACTGACTTTATGGGACCGTTTTCCAATTCTTTCGAAAATATGTATAGTCTTCTTGTTGTTGGTTACGTCTCTAAATGGGTTAAAGCCATTCCTTATAAAACAAATGACCATAAAGTTGTTGTAAAATTCACAAAAGTAAACAACTTTTCGAGGTTGAAACACCTTGCACAATAATAAGTGATAATGGAACCCATTTCTGTAATCTATCATTTGATACTCTAATGAAGAAATACTCCATGACCCTACAAGTTATCCATTTCTTATCATCCTCAAACTTGCGGTCAAGTTGAACTTTCAAATCAAACAAATTTTGGAGAAAACCATGAATAAAAATTGAAAGAATGGTCATAAAAATTGACATATGCGCTTTTGGCTTATAGAACAGTGTATAAAACCAATCTTGGAATGTCACCTTTTAGGCTTGTAAATAGTAAAGCGTGCCATATACCCACCGAGCTTGAACATAAATCATTGTGGGAAATTAAGAACATAAATTTTGATCTTGAAAAAGCTAGTGAAAACTAGAAATTGCAAATCACTAAATTAGAGGAGATTAGGAATGACGCATTTGAAAATGAGAAAGTTTACAAACAAAGAACAAAAGAGTCAATCCTAAGGAAAACATTTTCGTCAAATCAAAAAGTTCTTTTATATGACTCTCGACTTCTTTTGTTCTTTGGGAAATTAAAATGAGGGTGGATAGGACCATAGTTGTATGTACTAGTTTTCCAACAGTGCTATAGAATTGGAAATCCATAGGGATGGTTCGATTCTTAAATTCAATGGTCATCGTTTAATAACTTACTTTGAGTTGGCGAGTGATCGAGAGCAGGAGCTTATGATTCTTCATAAGCCACACCACGTCTAGTAAGAAATTTTAACCCTCTTATAAATATGTATATATTTTTCTACATTACACTCATTATATCATGTATTGATTATGGGGAAGTAGTCAAGTGTGGAGGGGAGTCTCAAGTTTATTTTAATTTTTTGAGGTTTATTTTTTATTTTTATTTTAAAAAAAAATCCCAAAACAAAATTTCCTTTTAGTGTATTGTTTTACTTTTGAATAAACACTATAGGATAAGCATATGTTTTTGGTTATTTCATTAAATTTTTTGAAAATTTCCTTGTCTCAACAAAAATAAAAAAAAAACTTTGATTAACTGTGGTTTAAATAGTATATAGGAAGGTTCATAGGTGATAATTATGAAATATGTCCTAATTGTAATCTTTGCTTAAAAGAGTGGTTGATTTAAAGTAAAGGCGATGACATTTTTGATCTTCTAAGTTAAGTGATGCTAAGATGATTTTTCATAGCTCTCTCTTTTAAAAAACTAAATGTAGAAACACCTAGAGTCATGTGTTCACACGTAAGCGTGTACATTCACTATGCTCTCACGTAAGCCCGAAAGGCAGCGTGTTATTGGAATATATGGCCTCCGTTTATCCGAGTTAGGTGTACGTAAATAAAATAATAATCTTTACTACTAATAAAAAGAATTCCATGACCTAATTTACTTGATGTCTTTTTGAACTTTTGAAATTTCCCTTATTTTTCCGTTCCGCACCTCCCGTTCCTATTCTTATTCCTCCAACTAAAAGGTAATCTTTTCCCCCAGTTCGTCGGTCGAGATTTCCATTCTCTAATCCCCAAATCGATTTCCCTTATATGTTTCGTTACACTGCAACTCCATCGCCATGGCCGCCAACAACCCTGCCCGAACTATCAACCCTAATCACATGCTGATTTCATAGTCTTTATCCATCAGTGCAGATCAAACTGGCTTGCTCATTTCATCATCAGATTTCATCGCCTTCCAAACATGGACTGCAGAAAATCTTGCGATTAGGTTTGTAAAGTTTTATTTCAGCAACCCAATGTTACATAGACTGCAATTTTGTTGTCAATAGTTGCAGGTTTTTACAGGTTTGATGTCAATAGTTGTAGAAAATCTTGCAATTAGTTATGTTTTTATTTTATTACATCATCAACTGTAGGTTAGGTTTACAATTCGAATCAACGTCGTCTGAGCATCTTCAACCCTTAGCACCATTAAATAGTCTTCACTATTTTGTGACGAGTTACCATGTTACCATGCCAATTTTAGCTTACAGTTGTCATTTCAAATCAGGTCATGTTTTAATCATAACTGCAATTTTGTTCCTCTATCTGTTTTTTCTCTGACTGAAATTATATATGCATACTAAATTTCAACCAGTAATTACTAACGGGGAGACGCAATTAAGGCCAACATACTCTTCCTATTACTTTGCAGTCCATGTAACTTATTTCTCTCAGAGAGGCTTACTTTGACTAAATTCTCTCAAAAGAGGCTTACTTTTCTTTTGCTGTTAACTATAACATGTAACTTACTTAAGCAAGTGTTTGTTTGGACTAGGAAAGCATAGTCTAAAAGGTTTGAAAAATGTCTCGAGTTATTGATGTGTTCTCCTATGTTTATTACCGTTTGTTTGGTCATATATATTAACTATTATTTTAACTTGATTCACTGCTCTTGAAAGTTTGCATTTGAAGTTAACATCTTATATCTTATATGGGGTATGTGGTTTCATTATTATGTCTGTGTTCTACCTTTTACATATTAATGCTAAAATATGTTAGTAAATAGACATATGTTGTTGAAAGGAAATAAAGAAAGCTAGCCAATACCAATATAGTTTAGTATTCATTTTTGCTTTATATGACAAAACATGTACTAAATTTTACTTATTATGAGATTTATACTATTTCCAGTTTTATGTAGCAGGACCATCAATTTATTCTCACAATTTTACACTTACGGTAATGAATGCAAAGATTCATGTTATAAATTCAACCACTTAAGTATTTTGTGCCTGTTGTTACTCAAAGTTAAGTTGCTTCGGATAATGAACTTTGGAATTTTGAAAGTCATTGTGCTCAAACACATACCCTAGGATATATGCACATAGATGGAAGATAAAAAAGAGACATTGCACAACATTATTGACAATTACATCATGTCACAGTTGCCTGCTAATATTATTTTTGGTTGCATTTGCCAGTATGAGTAGTTTGTTCCATTTACATGCTCTAGGTCCTAGTTTGTTGATCATTACAAACACAATTTTTACATGAAGTACTCATGAAACCTCCATTTGACATGAACAATGGAATATGGTTAAATGTAGTAAAAGCATGCAATGCCACATCATAGTTTTTTTTATTGATTATATTACCAATTTTGAAAATGTTTGAAGTGATAGGACTATATTACCAATTTCGATATCCTTTCCAGTGGTTCTTTACATAGAGATTTAACGTGCAAGCTATGAATTTGAAATATATGAACTTGCATTATGTTCTGCCCTCTGCTAGACAAAAATGTATCTATTACTTGGGGCAGCTATTGTTCTGTAACTTATAAAATATAAAATGTTCGATAAAATGCAATGTTGTAGAGATAATAGGCTGTGGCAAAGGTAAAATTCACACATTTCCTCTAAAAAAAATTCTTATCAATGATCGCACATTCCTTTTTCACAAAAGGTTAGGATGTTGATCATTTAAAAAAATTTGCAATGGTTAAACCCAACGGTTTGGGATTGTTGTACCATAACCAAATATTGAAAATTATCTAAGGTTGATAGTTTATTCTTTACCGTTCTCAAAATTAGTGTTCCACTCCAAAATACAACCTTCCATTATTACTATATGCGACATCATACTACTACATTGTTTGAGAACATATAATCAGTAAGCGGTTAACCAATAAGATAAACAAAGTAATTACATAAAGTACTAAACCTAATACTTACAAGCATAAGAATGACTCCATAATTTTTCAGATGAACTAATAGTTTCAGTATGATATATTTTATGAAGAAGAACAATGAGTCTCAAATTCGTGTTTTCAGTATATATCATAATGATCCTAAAAATAATATAAAGAAATGGAATAACGTCAGTATTCCAAATAAAAGATTGAGTTTCAAACTTTCAGTTTGGTTCAGCGACCATATAAATAATTATGTGTGTAGTAGTTTATATATTGTACTTACGTATAAATCAATTTTATTATTAGCTATGCAGTACTATAAATAAATTCATATAGACCTATTGCTTAAAATTTACAGAATTCAAAAATCAACTTTTATGAAGTAGAAGAGTAAAAAATAATTAGAGTACCTGAATAATGATATAATAACGATTGTTCTTCTTCATTACTTATGTCACATATTTTTTGTTAGCTAATATTATGTGTACAAAGGTAACCATACTGCTGCTATCTTTGGACAAAAATAAAATGTTTCTTATTTTGTAAAGGTAGAATTCATTTAGCAAAATTTATTAAATAAGTCATTTAATTGCTCTCTTAATAATAATTACTTGGCGCCGTAGAATTTTCTTTTGGAACCATGTAACGACCCAGTATTTTCAACCCTTCGCATCCGCACATGTCGGACTTGAATTGTTCAAAATACTGCGTTGTAAAATAAATTTGGCAAAACTCAGAATATGTAGTAAATAAATCACAGAATCACATACATATATCAGAACTCACAGCGGAAATAAAATATACAGTGGTTCATGAAGCCACTATAAAACTTTAACCAAATAGAATTTACATAGTTTAGAATCTGCAATACAGCTGTAGACATAAATAGAAACAGAGTCTTCCAATTTGATTGATTGCAAATAAGATAAAGACTGAAAGGCTTCCGGCAGTATGAATGATCTACGGGATGACATAACTCCGGAGAGAAACTGAAACTGCAACTCAGGCTGACCCGAGCGTAAAAATAAAACATAACACTCGAGTCAGGACATACATACTTATATAATGTAAGCTAATTCAAGTGTACTGTAATATAGAGCAAGTAACTTAAAGGATGCTTGGGACCGCCCATCCTCTAAGGATCCGTCAAACTATTTACTATGTAGTATATTGCGCTATTATACTAGTGTCTATTTATAAAATAAACTTACTTTTAAGTAGCGTTAAGGCTTTACATTTTCCACCTTAACACGTAATAGTCCCAGTAGTCCATCCAATATCATAGCTCCTCCTGATCGGGAAGCAACTAGAGGATACCACACGGGCTACGGGAGAAATCTAAACTCGTACAAGGCGCGGTATGGTAGGTGACACGGCACAACTAGGCAATGCCAGGGTAGATATACCAATTACGCATCCGGGCCGATGGTAACGCGAAGCCGCAGCAACCGCCCACCTCGAAACAACTCCCCAAATCAAAATAGAAGTGGCCACTGAATCAATCCAAAGTCATAGTATAATATCGAAGAGGAGTGTCCGATCAGAGGAATGACCTCATTAACCCGTCGATCGCTCCTGTTTTAGCCACCTTATGCCAACTCACGGGAGTCGGGTCCACGTATTTACCTTACAGGAAACGTCGCCACCAACCTACTTCATTCTGGAATCTCCACCGCGTACACGGTTAGTCAAAGTGGTTTTCGGTATCGACAGAGAGTATGTCCATATCCGATCCCGGTCTCTTTGCCAACCCATCGTTATTATAACACCGTGGTCTTTTAAAACAGTTTATACTTTAAAACCAAAATAAACATTTCTATTTCAAACTATAAACACGATATCATTCAAAACCCAAAACAATATGATACCGTTATATTCAAGTATAATTCTTTTCCAAAAACCATACTGCTTAAAATTTATAATATCTGGAAACCAAATATTTAAATTATATCTTCAAAACATAATATTTTGGAAATTTTACTTTAAAACTATAACTCCCAAACACAATGGTTTGGACATTCAACGGTATATAGAATAAATGGTTTAACTTTATGGTTACTTTGTAAAGAAGATAATTTACATAGCTTTACAAATATATTTCTTTATTTTAAACCATAATTTAAATATCACTTCATGTTCCCAAGACCATTTCAATTCCTATATATATATATATCCAATTGGAGTATTAATATTCAAAACTAAGGTTGGATATTTTTTCTTTCAACAAATTAGTGTTTATTATTTCGTCTTGAATATTCCCATAAATTCCATAGATAAAACTCCAAAATTATGCCATTAAATAATTTCAAAATTTACTTAACACTAGAATGTTCATCTTAAATTTATTAAGAAAAATCCAGTTATAAATCTCATATCTTAAAGGTCTCCAAAACTTAAACATAAATATAATTTATCAAATTCCTTGAATTTCAAAACAATCAAATTCCAGATTCTATAGCACTTAGGAAATGCTACCTAAAGTTACGGGTAAAACTAGTCCAATTTCAAAAGACAACATTTAAATGCTTTAGTAGATTGTTTAACTTAATAAATATTTCCAAATATAACTTATATATATATATTTCTTAACTGAAATCTTATCCTTTCAAAAATCCAGAATTTCCAAAATAAGTTATATTCCAAAATTTTATTCAAATATTTATTTATTTATTTATTAACATTTATAACTCATTCAAAATCAATATAAAATCCTTTAAAGATATTAAATCAAATATTTAACTTCCAAAATAATTTTAAATATTTCAGAAAATATTATAAGGACCACGGGCCTGTATATAGTTTTCTAGCCTAGGTCAAGTGATACGGATTTATATCATTTCAATCCGTAATTTACAAACCCCGGGTTCTATCATTTCAAACCCGCAATCCCAAGTTAACAGTTAAACAGTTAACATAATAATAGCACGGTAATCATCATTTAGGCCTATCATTTCAGCCCACAACAATCTAAATTTAACAGGGAACTTGCAGTGGTGATTTAAGCAGTAAATAAACAATAATATAATATAACTGCAGAAATAATACAACAGATAATAACTGATGAGGTGTCAATTTAAATGGGATTCATCATTCTACGTTATACTACAGACAGATAATATTTAAATAAAATTTTTACACATACACTTGCGATAATTCACAAAATATATGTACATATGTCTGGTGAGAAATACTCACCTTAAACGCTGCAGTGGATCTAAATCAAACACGGTATCTACTTCGGAAAAAAAAACGGAAAGCACGATCAAACTTCGGCGGATGCAAAGCCTTGACTTAAATCTATAAGATCCAAATACCAAGTATGCGAATTTAAAAATTACGGTCAAAGCAAAATTTCAGAACAACTGGAACGAATAGAATAAAAGAAATTTAGTTCAACTTGCTCGACTACTACAACCCGCTAACCGTCTCAACATATCCTAGGCCCATACTTCAACCGTACGCATGCATAAAATAAATTGAATAAATTGCAAAATAAATTGCAAATTTAATACAATTGATTGAATAAAAAGATGTTATGCACCCAAACAAAACAAATACATGTTTAGACATTATTAAATTATTTCTCACATTTTTAATCATATTTATCATGATCAATTATTTTCATTCTCATATATATTTATTTAAATAAAATGACAATATTGGCAACAAACACAATACTGTTCAAATTATTCGATTTAATCAAATGTAGCCACTAACTACATTCGAATTCATTAAATAATACTTTATTTCACATACATGTTCATCATGTTTAGGCAAATTATTTCTTCTTTTACTTTTATTATTAAACATTAAAAGGTGATTATTGGTATACATCACCAATATCCTTTTATTAACCATAATAAATACAATCCATTGATATTTATCCACCCAAATTCTCAAATAAGTAGTTAAATTTATTTTTAACCATCTTAAATTTATTTCAACCATTAAAAATTGAAATAAATGTCATTTTATTATATTCACCCAAGATTTATTCATACAATATTGTTTATTTGAATTAAACAACATTTCATATCATTTTCTCCTTATCAATTTATCTTCTCCATTATTAAATTGTAATTCTTTTTTTTTTCTATGCCTTCCTCTTCAAACTGCACTTATCCAAATCCACAATACCACTAACTACATCATAACTACACTAATTCCATAGTCTAGCTTCCTACAATCAATTTATATCATTTCTTCCAGCCTACTACTAACAAAGTTCTATATGTATTTATAAATGGCACGGCATGATGGGGAAGTAGCCGAGCAAGGAAATCAGAGAACACAAGAAGGAGGAAGGAAAATTGGAAGAAGCAAAGAAATAAACAATGCAAATTATTTACCTGATAGAAGCTTGTACCAGAGAGGGACAAACAAGGAGATATGAAAACTTATGTGAATGAGGCAAAGTATTTATAGATAAACTTGCGAAATAAAAAGGGGAGATAAATAGGCAGGTTTGAAAACGTAAGAAATAAATGCAAGCGTTGATTTTTGAGTGCATGCGTTTAGGCAAGAGATTTATTTCCAGTTCTTCTTGTTTGAACGCTACACGAAAATTGTGATAAATGCATGCGTTGATTTCTCTTTCCAGTTTTATGTTTGAACGATATCACTCTTTTGGATTTTTTTTTTAGATAGCTTGCGTGATTTATACCAGTTATAATCTAAATTTAAAGCATGCGTTACTGCAAATTTGAACAGATTTGATTGAGGAAGCAAAACTTGAGCTCTTGCGTGATTTATGGTAAGCAATGAAAAAGCTTTTAACTGAAAAGGCAAAAGTAATAAATGCTTACATAAATATTTACTTGATCAATGGTTCGAAAAATTTATTTATTGCAAAACAAACGCAGTGGAAACAGAGAGATATAATGGGTATGCGAAAATTTGCAAAGATAGGCAAGATTAAATTTTGAATGCATTTAATTTAGGTGAGAGGAAAAATGGCAATTGGAAGAGTTGATATTTTTGTGGATAAGGCTGCGTGAATAAATGAATACAGTGACATGCTCAAGAAACAAATGGTAAGAGGCAAATGTCAAAATGTTAAAAGAATAAAATTTTGTGTCACGCGCAAAGGAAGGCAAATTTGATTTCCATATTCTTCTAATCAATTAATTCCCCTTTAATTGCCTTTAATTGATTTCAATTGATTACCTTATCCCTTTTAATTACCCTCCTTAATTGATTTCAATTAATTACCATATTACCAATTAATTATCCTCCTTTAATTACATACTCAAATTTGGTTACTAACTTAATTAGTTAATTAACCCTTTTTGTTAATTATCAATCCTGCGACGTCTCACATTAATCCGTCCGCTTTGTAGGCACTGGTAGCCGGACTGGTTACACGGGCAGATTTCTCCTACAAAATGGGGATTAACCTCGTGTCCTCATGCCATTAACCAAAAGAATTAACTTATTTATCTTTCATCAATTTTATTAATTTGCATTAATTATTCAATAAACTAATTCTGGTCAACTACTGAAATTTTACAATTAATTTCTCTATTAATTGTCATAAATTTCTTTTTGAAATATCTATTAATTGTCATTAACTCCATTTTAAAATATCCGTATGTGCCTTTATTCAAGTTTTGAATTGCTAACTAGGAATAAGGTAGATTTATCAAATAAATTGATTGTAAGTTTCATTGTTTTAAATTGCTTAACAATGTTCACTGCTAACATAATTAATATGTCAAAATTGAGAATATTCCACCAACATGATTTGCATGTCATAACCTACCAAATTAACATAATTAATTAACTACTTTAATATGTTACAAATTTTCTCCTTTTCATTATTTTTAGGGAATGGGTATAACAACAGATATTATGATAATATCCAAAACATTTAGTTACCACTCACTTCATTATACATTATAAAAATTTCCTTTTTTTTTTCTTCTTAAATTTAGTTACAAAAATCATATTAAATTAACGAGTTTAATTCTCTAAATTAAATATTTAAACAATATTGGTAAACACAATTTATATAAATTATATTTCTAAAAACAAAAAAAATTAAAAGAAATAAATAGCTAAAAACTAGGGCTGTTACACTCTCCCCCACTTAAGAACTTTTCGTCCTCGAAAAGGAACAAAAGAAAAGAAACAAAGGAAGATAAGCTAGATAAACAAGAACTTTAAACGAATAGTTCCGGATTTGAAGCACGAAGAAGATCTTCTAGAATCGGTTTTACTCTTTTCAGTTCGACCGTCGGTCTATGGGTGGTAAGCGGTGCTCAGGCCCCGATGAGTAACAAAGATTTTTAAAGATTATAGAAAAGATTTCTAAATAGACTGGTATAAGCAATAGCCTCCTCATTCTGTAGCAGATAGGGAAACCAAGGACACTTAAAGATAGTTTGAAAACAAATAAGATAATAAATTTGCAATCATAATGCTTTGAAATCATTAAATTTATAAATTTGGAAATCATGCTACTAAAATCATAATACCTTTAAAATAATCTTCATTTATACCTTTTAAATTCAATGCCAAACAATATTCATTTCAAGGTTGAAATATTCCTAAGTTCATTTATAAAAAAAAATTTCCAAAACATTTTATTTTTAGAAACAGCAGCACTCATAATATGCTATAGTAGATATAATAGTATTCCTAATCAGTTTATTATGTACTTAACTCTGAATTTTAACAAATAACCTAACACTTTATTAAAAATACTTATCTTATAAATAAGATATTCCTTCAATAAGTTACCCTTGAATTTCCATTTGAAAACCAATTCTCAATTATCAAAATTTAGTGATATTAGAATACGTCTTAACTATTTATTTAGACATCAATTAAACTATGATTTGAAGATATATAATCCTTACTCCAAAAATATCCCTTTCAAATATATTTTCCTTATTCAAAGATACCTTGTTTATTACACAAACATATTCATTTCAGGAAATAACCTTTTATTAAAATCTCTTGGTTAGATTTACGGCTCCATATTAAATTAATTTGATTATTAAGACATTTGAATAAAATTCCTTAAATTCCTTTTCCTTATTTATCCCCATTAATCTTTTATAACTAAAATTTAAGTGTATAATATTTATTATAACCACTCAAATTTTATTCATAAAATCCTTTTATATTGTATATTATCCAATTACATGTTAACTTTTGAAAATCAAGGTAAGTTATATTAAATGAAATTGGGTGTTATACAAATAAAACTTTCAATTTAATTATCTCCAATTGGAACCTTTTTATTCAAATTTTTGTTATTATATTTATTTTCCTTCCTCAAGATAAACTTTAAGAATTAAATTCCTGATTCCCTTCAAACCATTTAGAGATAACTAAATATATATACCTAATATGTCAAATCAAATTTAAATTATATATCTATATATATTAAGTCATACTTTAGAAATTCAAATCAATTAAAATCTCAAGGAAACACTGTAGCCAGACTACAGAATGGTCTTTTCACTTCGAAACTCGAAAATGAATGTCGATGATGCTGCAGTCATCACCGAAATTATTTTCCAGCGACAAAGAGAAAAGCACTAATTTTAAAATTTCTTTGGAAACAAATTTCTATACAAAAATACTTATTACATCCTTTTAAAATTTAAACACAAGGTTTGAAATCATCAGAAATTTAATTCTCAAGTTTTAGTTTTAAATTCATTTCTGTTTCCAAATTAATTTATAACCATTGTTTTATATTCACTTATTTATTAGACAAACACATGGCTTACAACACCATAAATAAAATCAAAACTATTATCTCTTGACAACTAGTTAAATTAATTATAAAATTTTGAAAATTATACTCATATATATAATATTAGATTTTAATTTCAAATATAGGAATAAACTTCTCAAACCAGGATAGAGACTCAAATTTGATGAACTCAAATCAAATAGAATTCAAGATAAATTGAAATCAGAAGATCAGAATAAGGAAACTGGGTAAGTCTATATAAGTCGCGGACAACCTTGACCTAGTCATCCGTGACTTAAAGAGCCATATCGATGTGGTTGGGGTAAATCTACATTTGATCCGAAGAGATAGAATTTGGAATAACCAAAGATACTAGCATATAAACCGAGGATAAATATAAATCTCCGGTGAATCAATGCTAATGGTAAAGGAGTTTCACCCCTTTATTAGAATAATGGCGAGACCGCAAATTTACAATAAAGATCATCCGAAGTGGAGTTATGAGATACTCCAGAATCTAAAGCAGATGAAAAAGTGAGGGATACGAATGAGCTTTGGAACCATAGGGAATGTTCCAAAATTCGAAAAGAGAGTGGTTCAATCTCGAATGAACGTGATTCTGTAAATCAAATTTACCATACATTCTAAGTTTTGCCTAGAACCAAAGCTCTGATACCAAATGTAACGACCCAGTATTTTCAACCCTTCGCATCCGCACATGTCGGACTTGAATTGTTCAAAATACTGCGTTGTAAAATAAATTTGGCAAAACTCAGAATATGTAGTAAATAAATCACAGAATCACATACATATATCAGAACTCACAGCGGAAATAAAATATACAGTGGTTCATGAAGCCACTATAAAACTTTAACCAAATAGAATTTACATAGTTTAGAATCTGCAATACAGCTGTAGACATAAATAGAAACAGAGTCTTCCAATTTGATTGATTGCAAATAAGATAAAGACTGAAAGGCTTCCGGCAGTATGAATGATCTACGGGATGACATAACTCCGGAGAGAAACTGAAACTGCAACTCAGGCTGACCCGAGCGTAAAAATAAAACATAACACTCGAGTCAGGACATACATACTTATATAATGTAAGCTAATTCAAGTGTACTGTAATATAGAGCAAGTAACTTAAAGGATGCTTGGGACCGCCCATCCTCTAAGGATCCGTCAAACTATTTACTATGTAGTATATTGCGCTATTATACTAGTGTCTATTTATAAAATAAACTTACTTTTAAGTAGCGTTAAGGCTTTACATTTTCCACCTTAACACGTAATAGTCCCAGTAGTCCATCCAATATCATAGCTCCTCCTGATCGGGAAGCAACTAGAGGATACCACACGGGCTACGGGAGAAATCTAAACTCGTACAAGGCGCGGTATGGTAGGTGACACGGCACAACTAGGCAATGCCAGGGTAGATATACCAATTACGCATCCGGGCCGATGGTAACGCGAAGCCGCAGCAACCGCCCACCTCGAAACAACTCCCCAAATCAAAATAGAAGTGGCCACTGAATCAATCCAAAGTCATAGTATAATATCGAAGAGGAGTGTCCGATCAGAGGAATGACCTCATTAACCCGTCGATCGCTCCTGTTTTAGCCACCTTATGCCAACTCACGGGAGTCGGGTCCACGTATTTACCTTACAGGAAACGTCGCCACCAACCTACTTCATTCTGGAATCTCCACCGCGTACACGGTTAGTCAAAGTGGTTTTCGGTATCGACAGAGAGTATGTCCATATCCGATCCCGGTCTCTTTGCCAACCCATCGTTATTATAACACCGTGGTCTTTTAAAACAGTTTATACTTTAAAACCAAAATAAACATTTCTATTTCAAACTATAAACACGATATCATTCAAAACCCAAAACAATATGATACCATTATATTCAAGTATAATTCTTTTCCAAAAACCATACTGCTTAAAATTTATAATATCTGGAAACCAAATATTTAAATTATATCTTCAAAACATAATATTTTGGAAATTTTACTTTAAAACTATAACTCCCAAACACAATGGTTTGGACATTCAACGGTATATAGAATAAATGGTTTAACTTTATGGTTACTTTGTAAAGAAGATAATTTACATAGCTTTACAAATATATTTCTTTATTTTAAACCATAATTTAAATATCACTTCATGTTCCCAAGACCATTTCAATTCCTATATATATATCCAATTGGAGTATTAATATTCAAAACTAAGGTTGGATATTTTTTCTTTCAACAAATTAGTGTTTATTATTTCGTCTTGAATATTCCCATAAATTCCATAGATAAAACTCCAAAATTATGCCATTAAATAATTTCAAAATTTACTTAACACTAGAATGTTCATCTTAAATTTATTAAGAAAAATCCAGTTATAAATCTCATATCTTAAAGGTCTCCAAAACTTAAACATAAATATAATTTATCAAATTCCTTGAATTTCAAAACAATCAAATTCCAGATTCTATAGCACTTAGGAAATGCTACCTAAAGTTACGGGTAAAACTAGTCCAATTTCAAAAGACAACATTTAAATGCTTTAGTAGATTGTTTAACTTAATAAATATTTCCAAATATAACTTATATATATATTTCTTAACTGAAATCTTATCCTTTCAAAAATCCAGAATTTCCAAAATAAGTTATATTCCAAAATTTTATTCAAATATTTATTTATTTATTTATTAACATTTATAACTCATTCAAAATCAATATAAAATCCTTTAAAGATATTAAATCAAATATTTAACTTCCAAAATAATTTTAAATATTTCAGAAAATATTATAAGGACCACGGGCCTGTATATAGTTTTCTAGCCTAGGTCAAGTGATATGGATTTATATCATTTCAATCCGTAATTTACAAACCCCGGGTTCTATCATTTCAAACCCGCAATCCCAAGTTAACAGTTAAACAGTTAACATAATAATAGCACAGTAATCATCATTTAGGCCTATCATTTCAGCCCACAACAATCTAAATTTAACAGGGAACTTGCAGTGGTGATTTAAGCAGTAAATAAACAATAATATAATATAACTGCAGAAATAATACAACAGATAATAACTGATGAGGTGTCAATTTAAATGGGATTCATCATTCTACGTTATACTACAGACAGATAATATTTAAATAAAATTTTTACACATACACTTGCGATAATTCACAAAATATATGTACATATGTCTGGTGAGAAATACTCACCTTAAACGCTGCAGTGGATCTAAATCAAACACGGTATCTACTTCGGAAAAAAAAACGGAAAGCACGATCAAACTTCGGCGGATGCAAAGCCTTGACTTAAATCTATAAGATCCAAATACCAAGTATGCGAATTTAAAAATTACGGTCAAAGCAAAATTTCAGAACAACTGGAACGAATAGAATAAAAGAAATTTAGTTCAACTTGCTCGACTACTACAACCCGCTAACCGTCTCAACATATCCTAGGCCCATACTTCAACCGTACGCATGCATAAAATAAATTGAATAAATTGCAAAATAAATTGCAAATTTAATACAATTGATTGAATAAAAAGATGTTATGCACCCAAACAAAACAAATACATGTTTAGACATTATTAAATTATTTCTCACATTTTTAATCATATTTATCATGATCAATTATTTTCATTCTCATATATATTTATTTAAATAAAATGACAATATTGGCAACAAACACAATACTGTTCAAATTATTCGATTTAATCAAATGTAGCCACTAACTACATTCGAATTCATTAAATAATACTTTATTTCACATACATGTTCATCATGTTTAGGCAAATTATTTCTTCTTTTACTTTTATTATTAAACATTAAAAGGTGATTATTGGTATACATCACCAATATCCTTTTATTAACCATAATAAATACAATCCATTGATATTTATCCACCCAAATTCTCAAATAAGTAGTTAAATTTATTTTTAACCATCTTAAATTTATTTCAACCATTAAAAATTGAAATAAATGTCATTTTATTATATTCACCCAAGATTTATTCATACAATATTGTTTATTTGAATTAAACAACATTTCATATCATTTTCTCCTTATCAATTTATCTTCTCCATTATTAAATTGTAATTCTTTTTTTTTTCTATGCCTTCCTCTTCAAACTGCACTTATCCAAATCCACAATACCACTAACTACATCATAACTACACTAATTCCATAGTCTAGCTTCCTACAATCAATTTATATCATTTCTTCCAGCCTACTACTAACAAAGTTCTATATGTATTTATAAATGGCACGGCATGATGGGGAAGTAGCCGAGCAAGGAAATCAGAGAACACAAGAAGGAGGAAGGAAAATTGGAAGAAGCAAAGAAATAAACAATGCAAATTATTTACCTGATAGAAGCTTGTACCAGAGAGGGACAAACAAGGAGATATGAAAACTTATGTGAATGAGGCAAAGTATTTATAGATAAACTTGCGAAATAAAAAGGGGAGATAAATAGGCAGGTTTGAAAACGTAAGAAATAAATGCAAGCGTTGATTTTTGAGTGCATGCGTTTAGGCAAGAGATTTATTTCCAGTTCTTCTTGTTTGAACGCTACACGAAAATTGTGATAAATGCATGCGTTGATTTCTCTTTCCAGTTTTATGTTTGAACGATATCACTCTTTTGGATTTTTTTTTTAGATAGCTTGCGTGATTTATACCAGTTATAATCTAAATTTAAAGCATGCGTTACTGCAAATTTGAACAGATTTGATTGAGGAAGCAAAACTTGAGCTCTTGCGTGATTTATGGTAAGCAATGAAAAAGCTTTTAACTGAAAAGGCAAAAGTAATAAATGCTTACATAAATATTTACTTGATCAATGGTTCGAAAAATTTATTTATTGCAAAACAAACGCAGTGGAAACAGAGAGATATAATGGGTATGCGAAAATTTGCAAAGATAGGCAAGATTAAATTTTGAATGCATTTAATTTAGGTGAGAGGAAAAATGGCAATTGGAAGAGTTGATATTTTTGTGGATAAGGCTGCGTGAATAAATGAATACAGTGACATGCTCAAGAAACAAATGGTAAGAGGCAAATGTCAAAATGTTAAAAGAATAAAATTTTGTGTCACGCGCAAAGGAAGGCAAATTTGATTTCCATATTCTTCTAATCAATTAATTCCCCTTTAATTGCCTTTAATTGATTTCAATTGATTACCTTATCCCTTTTAATTACCCTCCTTAATTGATTTCAATTAATTACCATATTACCAATTAATTATCCTCCTTTAATTACATACTCAAATTTGGTTACTAACTTAATTAGTTAATTAACCCTTTTTGTTAATTATCAATCCTGCGACGTCTCACATTAATCCGTCCGCTTTGTAGGCACTGGTAGCCGGACTGGTTACACGGGCAGATTTCTCCTACAAAATGGGGATTAACCTCGTGTCCTCATGCCATTAACCAAAAGAATTAACTTATTTATCTTTCATCAATTTTATTAATTAGCATTAATTATTCAATAAATTAATTCTGGTCAACTACTGAAATTTTACAATTAATTTCTCTATTAATTGTCATAAATTTCTTTTTGAAATATCTATTAATTGTCATTAACTCCATTTTAAAATATCCGTATGTGCCTTTATTCAAGTTTTGAATTGCTAACTAGGAATAAGGTAGATTTATCAAATAAATTGATTGTAAGTTTCATTGTTTTAAATTGCTTAACAATGTTCACTGCTAACATAATTAATATGTCAAAATTGAGAATATTCCACCAACATGATTTGCATGTCATAACCTACCAAATTAACATAATTAATTAACTACTTTAATATGTTACAAATTTTCTCCTTTTCATTATTTTTAGGGAATGGGTATAACAACAGATATTATGATAATATCCAAAACATTTAGTTACCACTCACTTCATTATACATTATAAAAATTTCCTTTTTTTTTTCTTCTTAAATTTAGTTACAAAAATCATATTAAATTAACGAGTTTAATTCTCTAAATTAAATATTTAAACAATATTGGTAAACACAATTTATATAAATTATATTTCTAAAAACAAAAAAAATTAAAAGAAATAAATAGCTAAAAACTAGGGCTGTTACAAACCATTAGTATTAAAAAAAGACACTTAGGTTCAATTGGAAGAAGGTGGTTCAAATGAATTCTGATAGTGTGCCACTTGCATAAATAACTGGTTCGGTATGTGCAATCTTTTGCGGCCTCTTTACAAATTTATTTGGATACATAGATGTATATTCTTGCTTATAATTTTGTGTATCTATGTTGTCCTATCCTGAAAGGCCATTTGAGAAATTCTTTAGTATTTTAGATATAACCTACACCATATAACCAATTAAGGGAATTATCGATCTTATCTGACGTACCATGTATACTAATTGTTACCGAGTATGCTACGAGTGAATTATGTTCAAAGATTTCGCTATCTTTATAAAATTCCCCTCATATATTAAGGGAAACTGAAATTAGTTCTTTTGCTTAGTTCATATTAGGATGTCTGGTTTATCAACACATTGTATATACATATATATACAATTGACAATAGTACATATTTTAGTATGAGTATCAACAATAATTTCATGACTGATCGTATATATAGAAAAATGATCTGTATGATTAAGTCGGTGATTTTGTATTCGTATAACTTACGAAAACATTGTTTGACAGTCAAATCTAATGTGGGACCTTACCTTCATAATTCGTTCTTTATGTTATTTATGTTGTTTTTTAACATTCTAAAAAGGAGTTGAATGATTTGTTTTCCCTGTTAGTGCACGAACCATGTTTTGATTAAAATTTTCTTTTCCTAATTTTAGTCTGTCTAACCTATGATTCAAGTGAAATAATGTTTGTGTTATGAATACTCAATTATGCATGTGTTTAACATGTTGATAGCGATAGTTTAACTTTATGCAGTTATATTTGTTTATGGCAGGTCACTTTGCAACGCACATATGAGATTTTGCTCTACTACACCGATATTTCAATTTCTTGGGAATTGTAAGAACTGTGTACACCTCCAAGTTAGTAGGGTACAAGTGTTGATAATGATGCCTAGATCGCTAATACTGGGCACCTCAATGCTGCATATGTGAAGGAAAATTCACACCAGTGAGGTATGATCCTTATAGGAATGTATATAATTTTATACTAAAGATTGGAATAGTACCTTAATTTGCTTCCACCATAACATAAGGATAATCAACATATGAATACCAACCAGACTATCACCCATTTTATCTACCCATATAAGCTTATTCTCAGGACTTACGGGACCACTAAGCTCCTTTTGTCGATCCATAAAATCCTCGAACATGCCTCCAATCTTTCCCTTCCATTACATTTTATAAAGTATTTTTATGGATACAAGTTTTAGTACTTTGAAGATTGGATATATGTATTTAATTTAGGAATTCTATGCGTTATTATCCATGGCTAAATGTTGGAAATATAAATATATTTTTTTAGTTAGGTTTATATATTATGTCATATAAATAACAATATTAAGATAGGTTCTAAATCTCTGTGGATTTTCGGTAGAACCTGAGAATAATTTGTTGAACGTTGAGGAAGTTTTTTATAGTTATTCGGTGCAAAGCACAGGCTGATATGGTAATGTGAAATGCAAAGACCGTAGATTAGTATTAAACTGTGTAGTATTTTACAGAACTTTTACTTACCCTTTTCCTTATTAGTACAAGAAGATGTGCAAAAAATTTGAGAACCATAAAAAAAGTGTTATCAATACTCTTATGCTTATGTTCTTTAATCTAGAGTCCATAGAATTGGTTTGGTTAATTAGCATGCATTTACTCTATGTATGTGTTATCAATACTATCGAATCGGTTTTAAATTAGTGCCATTGGATTTGGTTAATTGGTATGCATTTACTCTTTGTAGGTGTTATCGATACTATAGTGACATGGCCTTAATTTTCTTTTTCTTTATTATTTAAAGCTTTTATTAGTTGCAAAAAACATGGAAGAACCACCTTTAAATTATATCCATCCAAGAAGAGGCTAGGCATCAGATAGGCATAGTATAGTTGAGAAAGTACTTTTATTTCACATTTTCATTTAACAGCTTTTTTTAATATAAAATCAATGTTAAAACCTCGACACATATATGTAAATTATTTGATTTGATTGGTTATAAGGGAGAGGATCAGTAAGAGGATGAAAAAACAGCAATATTTTTGTGCCAGGAGGTGATAATGATTCATATAGTTGATTCCTTGACATGTTTGGTGATATGGCTAGATCATTGGTTTCACATATAGTTTGCACTTTCCCAATGTAAGTGAAAAGCAAGGGCATTTTTGGAATTTCAAAAAGACACCGAGTAAATTAGTTCAACGAGTAAAAAGTTCATGAGGTTTGGGCGGTGACTGGCTTCAGTTGTGGTTGAAGATTGGGCAGTGATGTGTTTTATTGATGAAGTGTGATGGTGCTTTGATTTAAGTTGAACAGAGGCAAAGGGGATGCTGGTGGTGACAGATGCGTATGTGACGTTGTGGCAATGAATGGTGGCATGCTGATGAGGCACTAATGAGGCAGGGAAGTTGATGAAGCTTTGGGGAGGATGTACGGTAATGTACACTGTGATGTGCACTGTTGTTCAGTGAATTGTATGGAGGTGGTTGTTTGTGTATTGGCAGTAGTGTGAAGCATAGGCGGGTTGTTGATGAAATGGAAGCTATTTGGGTTGGTTGCATATTTAAGGGAAGTGTTGTTCGTATGTGTATGTGTTATGGGAGGTTATGGAAGGTTGCGGAATGGTGCAGGTTGAAGTGATGTAGGGAGGAGGAAAAAGCAATGTAGAGGGATGTTTATGTGGTAAGCAGTGTGTTGTGGAATAAATGTGAAGGTGATGCAGGAGATGAGTTTAGTTAAAGTTGCAGGGGGAGTGGAATGTGCAAAGTGCTGAAGTGTTTGCAGTAGATGGAAGTTGAAGGTGGAGTTGTGCAGTGATGGATGTTGCATTGAAGTATGTAGGCAGAAGAAGGTTATTGTGAATGGTTAATGCGAATGTGTCAAAGGTGATGGTTTTGTTGAGGATGATGGCAAGTGAAAGCAGCAGTGGTTTGTGAAATGTAATTAAAAAAAACAAGGAATATAGATTAACAGTGCAATGTAAAAGAAAAACAGTGAAATGTAAGTGTTAAACTGTGTAATTGAAATGCAAATGCAATTGAACTAAAAACAGAAATGGCACTCAAATGCAAACTAAAATGAAAATGAAATGCAATTATTACCTTTTCTTTTCTTTTAAACTGGAGTGCGGATAAAAGAGCTATGAACAACTATGCAAATAGTTGTAACAGAGAATGTAAGTAAATGCACAACTATGAACTACAATAATGAAACAAATGCACACAAGAATGAACACAAAACAAATAATGTAACAAGAAATGTAATGAACTTTTTTTTCTTTTTTTAAGTAAAAGATAACACAAAACAAATGAGAATAAAAATTCTTATGAAAATTATCCTGGCAATATACGGTCATAAGTTAAATACATATGCTTATGAAAATTGTACTCCGTTGATTAATTTTCATCTTTTGTGGTCTTTTACAGGACACAGAGGAGCATATTCTCTGTATTATTCATCAACGGCATTGCTAAGGAGTTTCTCTATATATGCTTATGAAAATTATAGGTAAGACTAAGTTTTGAATGCGATTTATGTGCAACCCAATTTTTAATAATCATATATTGTCCAAATTTGAACAAATATATATTTCATTGTTAGTGTTATATACAAGTATGTACGTATGTATATTTTTTTTGACATGTGAAATTGCATTTGGTTAAATACAGATATGAATGTAACTTTTAATTGAAATTAACCATTATATATTAATTTAACAAATACAACAAAAACAAATTAAAGTCTGTAGTCCAAAAAGACTTTAATTTATTTTAGAAAACACAATATGAATATAGCCCTTGGATGCAAAGTTATGCGTAGACGAAAAAGAAGTAAAGTGTTGTCGAAATTAAAGCTTTTAGTCCTAAAAGGATTTAACTTGTTTTAGACAGAAGGGAGGAGTTGTATGCATTTTAACAGAGACATTTGGACATTCACAAATAAGGCAACCAAATATCTTTCATTCACCAAAAACAGCTATACTTATTTTTAACACGCATCTTCTTTTACAGTCAATTATATAATACATACGTTGCGATTAAAAATTCTGTGATACTGCTTACACTTGATTATTACTGTATTGTTAAAACCTTACGTCTCTTGTTATTGCATTGTTAACAACTTATTCTTCTTATTATATTTTAAGTTCTCTTGCATTTTTCTTTTTTTTCTTACTTTCAATTTGTTTGTTCTGCAAGTTATATTATCAGAAGAATTTTTTTGTCTTTATCGCTCAACTTTGATTGTTACTCAAGAGGTACGTCTTGGAAATTCAAATTTGGTAAAAATTGAATAGCGAAAGCAACTTAGTTTGTTGATATCTCATATTCTTTTAGCTTATCCAAACATTACATACGATGATGTTTGTGGAAGATATGAATTTTTATATTCTATTCATAATAACATGCCCCACCTACTAACTACATAATATAAGTTAAATATTTTTTTGTTAAATAACTGTTTTGTTAACTACAATTACTTCACATTCTATGAAAAATTCTTTTACATATTTTCTACTACATCTACATGTTGTAAAGCATGTTCCAACTGTTATTATGAAACATATTATTACTTATACTAGGTATTTTAATTTTACTAATAAATATATGCAACTTAGATCTTAAGGCTTAAATGGTGATGTTATTTATAAAACAAATTGAGTATTTTTTTAAGCATTATAGGTCAAACAAATTCCATTTGAAACTTTGTGAATTTCATCATTAAGTCATGGAAGGCAATCAATTTTCCAACTTAAAACCACGTAGAAGTCCTAGAATCAACGAGAGAACTCAACATCAAACAATAGAAGCTAACCAAGTCCCCAACTTACAAAGGGTGGAAATTATAAATAAAGTTCAACATCACCAAATTGATTCCAACTGCATACCACCCTTATTGCCCCGTAGAAGTCCGAGAATTATTGAAAGAAACCAACATCAAGAAATGCAATGTACTCAAGCACCCCCAGTACTGCGTAGACGCCCTAGAATCATTGAGAGGGCTCATCAAGAAGCATTACTGGATGCTCAAATCAAGGCCGAAAGAAAAAGACAACGTCATTCTGAATTAAGTTCTAAACAAAGGGAAAAACAATTAGAGCACCGTCATATTCGGTACAAAGAAGGTAAAAAGTTAATGACTGAAGAAGACAAAGAGGTAAAATGTGAACAATACCGTACTATTCATCGCAGTAGAAAATCTAGAAGAGTCGAAAAGGATATCAATGATGATGCATCGCAAACAAGTAGTACCGGTAGTTCTTTTTCGATACCTTGCTCTCACAATATACAAGGTATTACTTCAGAGAACTATTCCTTATAATTCAGTACGTTATATTGTGAGAACAAAAAAGTTATATATTTAACAAAGTTTATTTTGCCTATGTAAAAATGCATATAATGATACACAAACAAGTAGTATAAGTAGCTTCATTATCATTATATAATAATATATTTATTAATATGGTCAAAGTATAATTTATGAACCAAAGTCATACTAAATTTATCACCCACATAGTTTATCGAGTCACTTCATGTTAAAAAAACTTACAGAATTTATTTATAATTTTTTTTAAGCAGATCAAGATCTTAGTGGACCAATGAATAATGAAGAACAAGAAGACATTACTACATTACCTTTTGAACATAAAGGTGACTGGAATAGAACCATAAGAACAAACAGAATTAGTCAACCATGTCAAAGTTCTATCGTAAGACATAATTGTGCAAGAAACTTTACAGATCATTCCGGTTTTCAAAATTTCTATTTAGCACAATCAAGGATATGTACATATTTCTAAGCAAAACTCTTTTATCGGGAATCAAATAGCTTTTGCTACTTAAATGAAAAAATAAGTTTACGGTCAATTTCATCACCGGATGAGATATTTGAATTGTACACTGACCAATCAGATGAAGGGAAACACTTTAGAAAAAACATACGAGCTTATAATCATATATTTTCATTTACATCAATGGGAGTACATGTTGATGAGAACTTAGCTAATGGAAGAGATGGAGTATATACATTCCGTGCTCAAGGTAGTATATATCATAAAATAGGTAGCTTGGTACCTATATCCAATGATCGTCCAAGATTTCTACCACTTTACATATATGATACAGAGCACGAAATCGAAAATCGATTGTTTGAAAATAATACTCTGATACAAGAAATTATGGAGAAGTTGCAAAAAGCTCTTAATATATATAATAGATTTGTAGCTGTATGACAACTTGGACAAAAACCAAATATCCAACATTGTAAATTAGTCATAAAAGAACAATCTTCAAATCAGAAACAATATACTCTCCCAACTTCTTCACAAGTTGCTAGAATTTGGGTAGAAGGAGCTGTTCTTGAAGCAAACTGTGGACAACTCATAACTGTTCCTGAAACAGTTGGTTATTATGATCCATTGCAATATCCACTTTTATTACCATATGGAAGTTACAGATGGGATATAAATAGTCAGGATGAAATTGGCAATAAATTTTCATATCGTGAGTATTATGCTAATATTCTACATGTATATACAATTTAATATATAACACGTTTTTTTATATATTTATATTTTTTACTTCTTAATATTCATTAATATGTAATGTTCTTTTATAGATTCGAGAAAATGATAAATCGCTTTTTCTTCGAGGCGGTCGATTATTTCAACAATACGTGGTTGATAACTATGTTAAGATAGATACCAGCAGGCTAAGATGGTATAGGAGTAATCAAAAAACCATCAGAGCTGAAATGTACCAAGGATTACAAGATGCTTTAAGCGCCAGTGATGCAAGTGCATAGTTTGTGAATTTGAAAACCCACTCTTATATTAAGTACATTTTTATACATTTACGTAATTAAATTTCATATTTATGAAGTTTTTAACAAATTCTCTTATTTAGATAATGTTGGAACACAAACAATACTACCTTCTTCTTATATTGGTTGTCCACGTGATATGTATCAACGATACCATGATGTAATGGATTTAGTAAATAAGTATGGCAAACCCGATTTATTCATTACAATGACATGCAACCCACTTTGGGATGAAACTGTTACCGAATTGCTACCCGGTCAAGACCTCCAAGACAGACCGGATTTGACAACAAGGATATTTTATGCAAAATACGAGGAATTAAAAAAGATATTTTCACTGAAGAAGCACTTAGAAAAGTAGCTGCTCACGTCCATGTGATTGAATTTCAAAAAAGAGGTTTACCACATGTTCATATGCTAATTATCTTCAAAGACGAAGACAAATTGACTAATGTAGATGAATATGATCAATCTGTTAGAGCAGAAATACCAGATTCTAACGAAGAATCAGAGTTACATGTGGCAGTAATGAAGTGGATGATTCGTGGACCATGTGGTACTCAAAATCGAAATTTTCCTTGCATGAAAAATGGTAGTTGCAAAAGAGAGTATCTAAAACAATTTTCAAATGTGACTATTCAAGGCACAGATTCATACCCAATTTACAGAAGACGCGATACAAGAAAATCTATTCCTATTGATAGAAATGAAAAGTTGATGGTAGATAACAAATGGGTTGTACCTTACAATCCTTGGTTGCTACGTAAATATAACTGTCACATCGATGTAGAGATATGCAGTAGTACAAAAAGCGTTAAATATCTTTACAAATATGTCTACAAAGGTCCATACCGCGTTACAATGCAAGTTCAACCTGGACCTAACTATGATGAGATACAACAATTTATAGATGCAAGGTGGATTTCTGCTCCAGAAGCATTGTGGAAGATTTTTAGATTCTCTCTTAGCAAGATATATCCATCAGTTGAACGTCTTCAAATACATCTTCCAAATAAAAAAAGTGTTATGTTTTCTAATGATTAGATCATCAATGAAGTTTGGGCCGATGAAAGCAACCTACACACAATGCTGACGGAATTTTTCTATACAAATTCAATTGATGAACAGGTAAGGCGACTTTTATATCATGAATTTCCAGAGCACTATTGTTAGATTAAAAATAAAAAAATAGAAAAGAAGAGTATCTAATATAAGGGTGATTGGTAGAATATACACAGTCTTGCCTACAAAAGGAGAACTTTTTTTCTTAAGACTACTTTTGAATCACATTAGAGGATCGACTTCTTTTAATGATTTACTTACAGTTGACGAAGTTACAAGTGAAACATTTAAAGAAGCCGCTGAGAAAAGAGGTCTTTTACAAAACAATGATAGCATTAAAGAATGTTTGACCGAAGCCTCAAGTACAAAGATGCCAGTTTCTTTGAGAGCATTATTTGTTACTATCTTGGTTTTTTGCAATCCATCAGGTGTGCGAAAGTTATGGGATGAGTTTTTCGGTTATATGGTAGAAGATTACCAAAATTCAGGTACTACTAACCAAATGCTTCTAACAAATCATCTTTTGAAAGATTTAAACATGTTACTTCTCCAACACAACAAAAGCACAACTGATTATGATTTTCCAAATATCTCAAGAACATATGATTGTGATGAATGTGATAATAGAAGAAGAGTTGGCGATTCCTATTTCCGAGGATGATTTACTAGCTATTGAAAAATTGAATGAGGAACAATTGAAGGCCTACAATACAATTATGAATGTAATTGTAAAAAAAGAAAAAAGTTTGTTTTTTATAGATGGTCCTGGAGGGACGGGAAAAACATATTTATATCGTGCGATTCTGTCAATAGTTAGAAAAGATGGCGGTATTGCAATTGCAACAGCTACATCTGGTATCGCTGCAACTATACTACCTGGTGGAAGAACTGCACGTTTAAGATTTAAACTTCCATTACAACCAAAAGCGACATCAACATGCTTAATAAGCAAACAGTCAAAATTAGCAAAACTTTTAAAACAATCAACTGTTCTTATGTGGGATGAAGCTACAATGGTACATCGTTATGCTTTTGAGGCATTTGATAGAACTATGAGAGATATAATGGATGTAGATGAACCATTTGGAGGTAAAATCCTTATTATGGGAGGAGATTTTCGACAAGTATTGCCAGTTGTGCCTAAAGCTACAAGAAATGAAGCAATTAATGCATGCATCATTAAATCACTTTTATGGGAAAAAATTTAAAATTTTGCATTTAAAGAAAAACATGCGAGCAGAAAATGATATCGCGTATTCAAAACTTCTAATTCAATTTGTAGATGGCATCGAACCTTCAATCAATGAAGAAATGATTCAACTACCAACAAATACGGTCATAACATCAAAAAACGATGTTAATCCACTGACAAAGTTGATAGATACAATTTTTCCCAACTTATCAAAAAAGGCATTCGATAAAGAGTACATAATTAATAGAGCATTAATTACACCACTAAATGAATATGTCGACAAGCTCAATGAACTTGTGCTCAATATATTTCTTGGAAATGAAATCATTTACTATTCATATGATGCAGTAGAAGACGATGTTCACAATTTATACCAATTAAAATTTCTAAACTCAATCACTCCTGGTGGGCTACCTCCACATTGTTTAAAATTGAAGCTTGGAGCACCAATAATGTTGTTAATAAATTTGAATCCGAAAATTGGATTATGCAATGGAACGAGGCTTATATGTAAACAACTCAATAAGAATTGCATTAATGCTGAAATCATCACCGGACATTATGTTGGTACTAGAGTTTTCATTCCAAAAATCCCACTAAAGCCACCTGAAAATTTTAATTTACCATTTGTGTTAATACGGAAACAATTTCCAATTCGTTTGTGTTTTGCCTTCACTATAAACAAGGCACAAGGGAAAACGATAAAAAATACCAGTATTTTTCTACCTGAGCATGTATTTGGTTATGGACAACTATATGTGGCACTTTCACGAGGAGTTTCAAGTGCTAATACCAAGGTGTTGGTAGAAAAGGGGCATATTGTTGGACGAACCGGAACTTTTACTAAAAATGTTGTCTACAGAGATGTTCTAATGACTGGCTAGAAATAAAGGTATTTAATTTGATCTTCATCAACATACATCATCAATTTTTCAAGGTACATCCTCGCTGTATTTACCTCTTCTTTTACGCTATCTACAGGTGAATCTATAATATATGGAATAAAGAAATTTCGTTAAAACATTTCCACAGCTTCTAGGATTTTTTTTGTGCCTTCTGTATCTATAGTATATGCAATGGAGAAATTCTAGAGATGTCATCAACCATTGCGGTACACGTCTTTTAATCTATTACTTACAGTAAATAATGTTAGTCTGCTTTTCATAATTTATATGATTTTATTCTTACTATATATCTACCATTACTTATAGCAAATCAGTTAATTCTTTTGAATCAGTATTGCTGTAAGTATTTTAGAGATGGCTTTAGACGAATTTGATAAGTATCCATGTTTTGAATATATACATATCCATGTTAATTCTTTTGAGAAGGTTTATAATATATACTATCCATGTTTTAAGGTGTACATGATGTTAAATGTATGATAATTTTGTATATGTCGGATTTTATAATATGTAAACTTTGAACAAAAGCAAGATTCAAGCATATATGATTACTGTATGATCTTGAATACACATATTTTTGGATTCTATATATATATGCCAGTTTAAAAATATATACATCTTCAAATTTCAAATATAAACAATGATTCAAGATCCCGAAAGTATAGAGCACTAAATTTATATTTGGGATTTAATGTGAATTTCGTAAAGATTACAAAGGTATATTGGCTTCTATGTGTACACAGATTTTGTAAAGTATGATATATTACTTAAATAGGAAAAGAGAAACCACACACTTGATATATCAACACGTGGCGTCGTCTTCAGTTATTCGCGTCTGAGTAAAACTAATCATGGTGGGATTTAAATTTTAGGTCGGGCCCAAATCAACTTCCAATGTATATCTAAAATTTATCTTTTTGTAAGAAATTATTTAAGTTTAGTAGATTAATTATAATTTTACTTGACATCATCTACTTATTAATTTCCTGGCTATTTCCAAATGTAGTCTGTATTAAGGTGGGTAATACAGTATTAATGAAAACATAAATTGATTTGAAAACTATTACTGCTTTATTAGGCTATGTATATACAAACAAAGAGGAAATTGAGATTTGCGTTCTAAGACTCTTGCCTATGATATTTTCTCACCGTCACCTATGAGCATTTTTATGTAATCAACTGTTTGATGTCTATCGTTCTACTCTTACTTTCTAAAAATGCTTGCATACGGTCTGTTTTTTCCTTCTTTCTTTATAGTTTAACCATAATAATTTTGTCCATTTTATCTACTGGCTGAAACTACTCAAATTTGCTCTATGTCTATAAGGAATAGATAGACTGTGTTTTTTTCTTCATTCTGCTTTTACTGTGCAATCTCCCAAACTCCATTTAACTGTTTGTTCTAATTATTTACTGTAGTTTATGTTTATAATCTAGGAGAAGCAAGAGGGTGCATATCAATAGAAAAAGGTGAAATGGAGGAAGTTCAAACTGACATTGTTGTCATCATCTATCAAAATTGCTACTTAAGTCTTTGAGGAAGTTCAAACTGACATTATTGTCATTGTGAGAGGAAAATTACTTAAAACCCAAGCATTAGATGTAAAATAAGAAATGTGATACAAAGTTTGAGACTATATTCATTTGGTAAATAATCAGGTTGAACTTTTGTTACCAGTGGATACTGCTTCTTATGAAATATCAATGGTAAGAACACCAGTGTTTGTGACTGTATCATCCAGTGTCTAAAGAAAATTTGTATACTAGTCATAAACAGCAGAATTAACGGCTATACTTTTCAAAACAACTACTCCAGGTTTGGGCTTTACAATACAAAGATTTTCCTATAGTCTCAAGTAGTAAATGCTTTGACTCCGCAAACATATGTTACATATCCAGGTAACTTAAGTTTTACAGCCAAACTATTAAACACTTACCCAAATTTCTGAAAGTTGACGGTGCAAAAAATTACCAAACAAACTCGTGAAACAGTTCCTTTAATTCAAATGACTCCTCACAGTCATGTTCATCATTAGAACTTTAGGTGAATTTGCTTTCATTTTTTCTTTTATAAAATTTTATAATAGTGAATATGTTCTCCACTATTAGCTAAAGTTTTTAATTAATAGGCCCAACCACATTTTAATTAGTGTATTACCAATAGTAGCTGTATCATGGATAGCGTGTAACATGAATTTTTTGTTATTTGAAATATACACTGCTTGATACAACTACTATATACTTCCATCTAATTACGAAACAAATGTCCTAACAGAAAATACAATAATGTTATATATATAATAATGGCAACTAAGTTCTTTGAAATCCAAAACTACTTTTGAACTATAATAAAATAAAGAACTTCTTTTATTGCTTATTCTTTATAACTTTGCAAGCATTTGAATAGCATTGTGTAGCTTAAAAGTGGGTATATTTTGATCAAAATACAAATTTATGTTTTGTCCATAATTTATTTACCTCTCCATCTCACTGTATTCTTCTTTTGCAGAATAGAAAGCTTGAATACTAGCTTAAGTCAATAATGTAAATTGAAGAGAAACAAAGTTAACAGCTCTCATATGAATTCTAAGCTAAAAAAGCTTACATTTTAACAAAAGGTAATATTTCAAATTTGTGGACTTCATTATTGAACATCTAATTTATACTTCATCAAGGAGTTTGTTTATAATATAATGATAGAAGAGACTTTTTAGTCAAATATTCTTTAACTCAAAACATTGTTTTTAATCCTTAATTCTTAATTGCACTGCAATAGGCTAGACAGTTTCAAAAAGCATGGGAAGTCTAACAGAATGGGATGTTTAGAAAGTGCCACCAAAAGGTGAATGTACAAAATGTACTGTTAAATTTGAAAAATGAATGTAGATAATTTGGTAACAGGATAGAATGGATCTATTTATATACACTAATAGTTAATTATACACTCATATAGCATTGTAATTATTGGGAACATATATGAGCATTTAAACTATGTAACCAGGAAAAATGTATGAGCACTTAAATTATGCAAGACCAAGACAGAAAGGGAACATGTTAAATAGTGAGAAATTTCACTAATAATTGATTATACACCCATATAGAAACTGATTTGTAAATGTAATCTCATTTTCAGTATTTAAATTTTTAATAAATATATAAAATTAAGTAAATATTTTGATTGGAAGCGTGTTGCTGGATTAATGCATGCACATTGTGATTAGATGCAGGTCCACCTGGACGTGCAAATATACTCGTAATAATAATAACAACAACAACATGGAGTTATGTGTTCATATGCAAGTGTGTATACTCGCCACGCTCTGTACTCTTCTCACGTAAGCCCGAGAGTGCATGATCGGTATATCCGGCCTCAGTTTATCTGAGTTAGATGTGTAAATAATAATGATGTTAATATTTTTCAAAATAGAGAGAGCAACCAATTGAAATCCAAGCACTATTTTCACTTATTTGATTCGACTTATTATTCAAAAGAAATAAAAATACCACTTTGAAAAACTTTGATAATCAACTAAAAGATCCATTTCATAGTTGCATCATGTTATCAACCAAAATAATTAGCCAAAATAAAGTCTAATTGTGATTAATTTTATTTTTTTAGAAGTTTTGATGAGTAAAAGGACTAAAATTTCTTCATAATGACCAAAACTTATATTTAACTTACTCGTGTCAATTTAAAATAAATTATTTGTTTGTAAAAATTGTCAAAAACTTGCATCATGCGGTTGCATTAGGATTTGCATATCGCATTAGGATTTCGTGGGTAGTATCAGCTGAAAACCCTCATGAGACAACACTCGTACTATCAGGGACACTTAGAGGTTTAACGGCTTGTAATATACGCTCAATGCAATTATGTTTCCTACGAAAATGAATTTGTCCTAGTTTTAGCTTATTCGAGGACGAATAAAAAGATAAGTGTCAGGGTATTTGATATGCATGTAAAAGTGTATATTTTTACTCCGATATTTAATCTTCTTTTAATTAAATAAATGAGTATATTAGGGTATTTTACATGTTTAAACCAAAATTTAAATTGTTTTCAAATCATCATTTATTCATCTCAATTTGGGGGGCAAAATGGTAAGTTTGTGTATGATTTAGTTTGATAAAATTTATTTGCACGTTTTTCTTTTTATTTGTAGGAAATGGAATTCAAATACGAAGAGGTTTCATGGATGGATGCATGCATATATGTTGAAAGCAAATGGAGAATGGAAATAAAAGAATTGTTGAAACATTGTGGAGCCCACATGCCCATTAATTAATGATCCTTAATTAAAAGCACTTGCACAGGTTAATGGAGGCTTAAAGGCATGTTAGTGGGGATTAGTTAATTCCTTAATGATTACTTAGAGGTTACACTTTCTCAAGGACGTTTTAGGTAGTCCCCTAAAATATTAATTTGGGTTTTAAGCATGTATAAATACCCCTTATGTTTCATGTAATCATCTTCTTTTTTTATGCAAGTTGTAGCACAAAATTTATAATAAATAAAATAGCTATTTATTGGCTTCTTAGACTTGTCTTTACTTTTATGCAAATTATTTTTCATGCTTTCTTTTATTTCTATTATTAAGAAGAACACTTGTTAACACCCCAAAGTAGAGTTATGAGTGTAAGTAATCCCTTTGAAATCTCATTTCGATTAATTGAATGTATTTGATACCTTTCGATCAGGTAAAGGTAGTAATTATTCCCTTTTTTATACTTTTCGACTCAATCGAAACCCCTGAACTCCTCCTCAGAAACACCTTTCGATCTAGTTCAGTTGGTTTCATTATCCTTTCGAAACCACCCTTTCGAAGTAGTTATGGTGACTCAAAGCTTGGTCCTAATGATTTAACGGTAAGAGTAGAATTAAAAAGAGTTTCGACTTCTTCAAAGGCTAACCCTTCAATAACGCGAGGCAAGGACTTATGGATTTATAGGCATTAATTAGTTTGAAATGGTTTCTAATTCCATGAAAGGCGAACTTCCGATCAGGTTGACATAAACTGGTTGTAAAAAGATTCTCGTAGAAACATAAAATCAGATAACATATTTAAAATACCATAAAGTTGCTTTGATTAGGCTAAAGTAATATAAATTAATCCAATCCCCAAACTAATTTGAGAATTAAGGTATACAAATTTAAAAAAGTATAAGAATGAAGTGAGTGAATTCGGATCCTTTAAACAAGACCTCTTTGTTCTTATTTATACGTGCGAGTTGGCACCTTTCAAATCAGTCCTTTCGACTTGGTTGAAGGCGGCCTTGGAGACAGTTCATCACCGTTCACATTTGGGCATCCTTTTGTATTGCTTTTGAATAGACTTGAGTGCTTTCTACTTCATTGAAAGGGGTAGGAGTGCTTCACTACTTTGTGTTGCTATGCTATTGCAAGTACGAAAAGGTAAGAGATTTTGACTCTGTCGTTAGGTGGATCTTTGGAGCTTTAAAGAAGTAGAGACGTTGAAGGTTTTAAAGCGGAAGGTAGCTTTCGATAGCAAACTTACCGATTGACGTAGAACCCCATCCTCTAGTGTAGGAGATTGCAATATTGAACCTTAGTAGCTCACCTTTCTTAATTGTAAACGGTCTTGGCTGGTTCGAAAGGCTTATTTATGTTTTCGAAGAGATTGCTCTAGCAAAACATCCTTTTATGAAATGTGAATATGGGCGAAACCTTTAGTTTCGAAAGGTTTGGCGTGCATGAGAGTGGCTGTAATTTGTCGCCTTTGAAAGGTGTTCTTTAACTTATTTGAAGCGTCTTCATACAGCGGAAGCATCCATTTCGGAAGGGAGCAATTGAAGTGAAAGGGTGCTTTCATCCCCTTTTGACCTCTTTGAAAGCTTATAGCACATCCAATTTTTGGCTATATCATTCCTTCAACTCCTTCAAAAGGCTTTGTTGATCCTACCAAATCTTATAAATCCTTCTCTTCCGCTCTTCTTGGTTTTAACAAGGTTAAAGTGAGAAATGGTGGTAACACTTGCCCCCTTCTGTGAAGGGATGCTCTTGACTTTCCAAGTTGATCATTTCGAAACCCACAAAATTTCCCGCCTTTTGATATTCTCAGATAGAACTTGACTATTCCTTTAAATTTGATTAGATGACTTTCTTGGCTTCTGCCGCTTTTATAAATTGCACTTTCTTCTTCTCTCCTTCATTTACCTACCATTGAAAGCTCATAGAAAAAATAAAAAATTACAACTTCGTTTTAAATTCTTATTTTCATTCAACATAGGTTCGAATTCAAGGTACGTGCTGGTCGTGTTATCCTTAAAACTAGTTCACCGTGCTTGATTTTGATTTCAAATTCTTTATGTTTGAATCTATCTTTCTATTATAAGTCCAATAAGATGATTCGAGTTTTCACTCATATGAAATTATTCTTGGATTTATTTATATGTTAATTTTACTCGATTTATGATGTTAATTTTGAGTTAGAACCAAATTTCGTTTGGTTTAGGGGCTATTTTCCATTATTACGTATGAACTCAAGCTCTTCTTTTTTCTGATTATGGTTCGAATTTATGTTTTGGGGTTTTTTCTGTTGTTAATTGTAAATTCGCACTCGAAGCTGTTTAATTATTAACGTTTTGAGGTATTGAATTGGGGAGAAGATACTTTTCCAGTGGCTCCAAAGAGAATGCTAAATTTAATTTGACTTGTCATCCCTTTTTTTCAACCTTTTCGAAAAGGGTTGAGGTGGTCAATTTTACTTTACAATTTCGACCTCTTTCGAAGGGGTCGAAAGGAGGTCACGTGTTTATATTTAAGTGAACCCCTTCGAAGGAGTTGACGTAATTGACAAGAGATGTACTTCTTCAAAAGCAGGAGTATGTTTTGACACTCTTCTAATTCCTTTCGAAGAAGTCGCCTTAATGTGTCACACAATACATACTTTCAAAAGCCCAACTTTTATTTTAAAGGATTCGAAACTTAATGTTTATGAAAGTGAATTTAACCTGTCGATGGATTCATGCCTAATTTTAATTTACTTTAGGATATGTTGAGAATTAGAAATCCACTCTTCTTTACATAAACTGGATTGTGGAAAATGTGTTTTTTTAAAGTTGAAAACTGAATCAAACCTTTCGACTTGATCGAAACTACTATACTGAATCAAGTTTGGTTGTTTGTACGCTTTCGAAACCTTACACCTCTTTTGACTTACTCGAAAGTCATTGTAGTTAACTAGGATTTGACCACCATTCTACACAAATACGGTTGAAACGTTCCAAAGCCATTTCATTTGTATCAATATTACTTGAATCGAAGTCTTTCGACTCAATGGGTATATAGGGTTTCAACAACATTTATATTCTTTGAGTAAAACAAATTTCTTGTGTTCCGACATTGTCAGAAGGTTTATTTGTTCTGCTTGTGGAATGTTGTTAGCATATATATATTCTAACTAGTTGTGTAGGTTTAACTATTCTTTATAATAGTAAAATTTTCCTCAGGCTTTTAACATTGGCGAAAGGTGTTTGTAAGTGTTCCCATTCCATTTAACCTTTCGACACTATCGAAAGTTCAAAGAATTTCAGGTTCTAAATTGACTTTAACACTCTTTTAAGAATATGAATTCACATATTTTGGTTGATAATTGAATTATTGCAAAAGGTTTTCGACATCCTTGAAAGATGTTAATAATAGAACAAAATATAACTTGTTACTGAAATGATTTCACCTTACAGAATCATGGGTATGAAAAACGTCTCCAAGAAACCTGAAAAAGACATAGCTCTAGAGATAGAATCTTCTCCAGAGAAAGTTGAAGTCATTTCCAAGCATTCTCTAATATCTTCTCAAGATGAGGTTGATGCCATTCTGAATGACTTTGGTAGCACTAGGGTAGAAGCCATTCCCCTTAGCGATATCGATACCATTCAAAATCCTCTCGAAGGTACTTCGCTTATACTGGCATTAATATTTGGCATAGTGGCTTCCTTCCTATCCAATATTTCTCGTTTAAGTTCTTGACCCACCTTGGCATTGCTCCTATCCAGTTATCTCATAATGTCTATACATACCTTCTCTCTTTGGAACTTATGGCTCTAGAATCAGGCCTTCCTTTATTGAATGCTGAAGTTCTCAACTATTTGGTTCGCCTAGTCAAACTCAGCAATCTAAATAGCCAAATTTTCAGAGCTAATCCCCCAAAAAATTAATCTTAGAGGGGATGAATAAATTTAGGGACTGGGAGACGTAATTCTTCTTTGTTGAATGCTTTCCAAACATCAATAGAGTCTTTTCTACTCCTCGTAAGTTGATCATAATCTTTATCTTTATTCAACTACTTTCTTTTGTTGATCTAAGCTTCTTCATTTGGTCCTTCTGTTAAATATCTCAATGAAGTGGATAAGATATCCGTAAATTCGTTGACAGCTGCTTCAAGTAGCATAGAAAATAGGCTTACTTTGTCGACTCCATCAAATCTTAGAAAACATTCTCGTCTTCCCGCTGGTCAAAAAGTCCTAAGTCAACCTCCATTTGTCCAACATACTTCTCAGAGCAAACGTTGCTTGTCCTTAGGAGACCCTAAGAACTTCTCTCCTATGTCTCCCATATTCCCGAATCATCCCAGTAAGCTTAAGCTTGGTACTTGCAACTTATTGTTATGTTACTTCTTGGATTGCTTTACTGACTTTTACTTTTCGAATTTTCAGCAACTGCTCCTTAGGTCGAATTGACCATTTATGATCTATTTCTCTCGAACTCTATATCTAGTGCATCTTCTTTGACCCAACCAATTGCTAGGTCAAAGCTGATTACTAAAAGAAAATTGGGTGAGATGGCTGCAGCGGGTCCATCTCTTAAGATAGCATAGGTTGTTGAAGTTCCATCTTCTCCGCCACCAAAAGACGATGAGACTATCGACGTGGCAAAACTTTTGAAAGTCCTATTCTTGAAGCTCTTATTATTCTTTTCATAAAAACTCCCTCAAAGGATGACCTTATGTCTCAAATTGTCGTTTTTGATTCTCCTCACGTCATTGAACAAATGCAAAAAGATTTAGAAATTTCAACTCCCTCTCAGGAGCCGAACCCTCCTTAGACCCACATCACGAGCGCCTTCTGATGATTTTGAGAAAATTGTTCAATCTATCTTGAACTCTTTATCTTTTACTTCTATTCACCCACCTTCTTCTGTTCCTGACTCGATAGGTCATTATCGATATCTAATTGAGCAAAAACTTTTGGTACGTTTCATATCATTTAACCTTATTATTATTTCTTACTGAATGTTGACTTGTGTTATTCTTTTCCCCATTCATATTTCTAAAAGCCGGATTTCTCTTCAAGAAAGCTCGTCAAAATTTTCGACTGAGACAGCTAGCATTAAACAGAAAATCTTTAACTCGAACAGCCAAATCATCTCCCTGTCTGCTGACAAAAATAATGCTGTGAACGAACAAGAAAGATTGAGAGCCTCTCTTTCTCAAGCAGTGTCTATTATTTCTGAAGAGAGAAAAGAAAAACAACTTTTAGCCGATGAGAATCTAGCTATGAAAATGGATTTGGAAGAATCTGAAGGTGAGAAGGCTCGAATGGTGGTCAAACAATCCTCTCTCTGGAAGAAACTGCGGAAAAAGAAAAATTCCTTATCGTTGGCTGTCAATACTATTTCTGAAGCCAAGCAAAGGGTGTCACAATTTATAAGTACTTCCCTCAATGACATCATTGTGAACTCCAATGAGGACACCCTTATGCTTTCCTACACTGACAACAAAAGCGCCGAGACTTGAGCTTTCCCTTAGCCAACCCTACCCTGCTTAGTAGATTCATTAATAAGGTCAAAGAAATGGAGCAGGGAATCGGAGTCCCTGAGAGAGACAAGATTGATGCTTACAAAATTTTATCTTTCAAAGTCCCTTCTATAGAAGTAGACACTAATTCTGATGAAGAACATGATGAAGACAATGCTGCCATTGAAGAAGGCGACAATGATAATAGTGATGATGATGAAGATAAAGGCAAGGGTTCAGGTGGCAACGGAGGTGGTCACGCCAATTTTCATGAAAATATGGTGAAGATACCCCCCAAGGATTCAAAAAAAAGTACGCCTCGATCCGAGTGGACGTGAAACAAGCCCACCTGAACTTCTCGAGCCTTTTGACCTTCAAGAGGGGACTGCTAACATCAACGTTGAAGAACAAAGGGAGAAAAAGCAGATCCTTTAAACTTCAGCTCCCTTTTTTCATCTATGGGATTCCTTATCTCAATGGATTTCACTTCCAAGACAATAGTAGTTGACATCTGTTGTCCATAAAATCTTCTCAAGAGTGAAAGTATGAAAGAAGGAACATCAGCATCGATGAGGTTCTAGAAATGATAGAATGGTTTCTACAAACATTAAACAAGGCTTTCGACAAGGTTAGAAAAGGGCCTCCTAAGTATTAAGAGGACAACTACATCATGATCAAGAATGTATAAACCTTGTCAAAACAAGGATGAATAGAAGAGAAGGATGTATAAGAGATAATAGCATCAACAAAGCCTTTTGAAGGAGTCGAAGGGATGCTACAGCCAAAAGTTAAATGTGTCACAAGATTTTGAAGGGGTCAAAAGGATCGAAAGCGCCCATTCACTTCAATAACTTACTTTTGAAATAAATGCTTTCATCTATATGAAGATGCCTCGAATAACTTGGGGAACTACATTTTAAAGGCAGCAAATAACAATCACATGCGCACCAAACCTTTCGAAACCGCAGGTTATGCTTCCATCCAAATTATTCAGAAAGATGTTTTGTTAGAGCAATTCCTTCAAAAGCATAATTAGACCATTTGAACCTGTCGAAACCATTCACAATTATGAAGGGATTTGCTTCAGTCAGCAAGTATGTAGTCGAAAGCTACCTTCCGCTTTGAAACCTTCAACGTCTCAACTCCATTTAAGCTTCAAAGATCCACCTATCGACAAAGTCAAAAGCTCATTTACCTTCTTACTTACGAGAAAAAAGAAAAATAGGGTGGAAAGGCGCATATACCCCTTTTGACGAAGATGAAAGCACTCAAGTTCTTTTAGATGTGATGCAGGAGGGTGTCCAAACATTATCGGCATATAAAGGTCTATAAAGCCACCTTTCGACCAGGATGAAAGGACTAAATCGAAAGGTGCCAACCCACACCTATTAATAAGATCCTAGAGGACTGGCTTAAGGGATCCGAATTCTTTCACTCCATTTTTGTATTTTCTTAAATTTGTAAACCCTATTTACTAATTCAAATTGGGAACTTGACCAAACTGTACAACATTAGCTTAATGAAAGAAGATTATGATACTTTTGATTACGCAGCTGTTTTGAATCTCTTATTGGATTCAATTTCGATCCATTTGCGTCAACTTAGTCGAAGTTTCATCTTTTAAATAAGTCGAAACCCTTATCCAATATTCCTAAAGCCTTAACTTCAAACCTCAAGACACCAAAAGCTCACTTTCGAGTGAGTCGAAATCTTTAACTCAGCCTATATCCTTGGATTTATAGGACAAAACCCAGGTCATCAAAGAAACTAACTTTCGACGAGGTCGAAACCCATCCATGTATCAAAAGGGTCACCTTTTGAAAATTACAACTGCTTCGAAAAGGGGTGCAACATCCCGGTTAAATATTTTAAGTGAGACAACGCCACTTAACGGAACGGGTTTTTCCACACTAACATCCTTTTAAAACATATCTTTTGCAAAATCTTTCATAAAACCATATAATGTTCCCCTACATCTACAATGGTTAAAACATGTATTTATAAACCATTATGGTGATATTTTTTTGCGCCAAAAATGGTCACAAACCCCAAATACCATGAAAGCACCAGTGTATGAACACAAATCAGCGATATTCAAGCACAAATCACAGATCACAGCAAATTACAAGCAATAATCCAAAAGTAATGAACAGAGACACAAGGCTTATAATGGTTTGGCTATCTCCGGCCTATGTCCACTTCAAAGTTTTATCCTTTTATTGATTATCCTTGCTGGTTACAGATGATTACAATAGTAGCAATGATGAATTTCGAGTACAATAGTTGTATTGAAATGTAGAAATGAATCCGGCAGAGTCTGGACGTCCAATAGCCAAAAGTCCTCTTTCTTTGGGCTTCAGGAGGCTATTTATAGGCGTAGGAGGCTGAGATCGCGCTCAAACTTCGGGAGACTTTTTCTGGCACGTGAGTGGGCCCACGCGACCGACCCCACCAAGTTTCGACTCGATCTGTGATCGATACGAATTGATTTCGTATCCATCAAGAATTGATCCAATCAGGATGAAACTTGGCAGGAACATTCCTTACCTTGTATGCAAGCTGCTGTGAAAATTTTATTGCATTTGGATCAGCGGTTTGGGAGATATGATCGGTATGAATTACATTTTTGTGAGTGCTGTTGTGTTCGTATCCATGGCTTTGTATCCCTCCTGTTCGGCTCGTTTGAGGCACATGCCTATCCGCTGACGTGGCGCTACTTCCTAGGCCAGATCCTAAATTCATGCCGAGTTGAAGGTTTCTTCCTTCGATCCATGCATGTCCTTTGCCGCTTTGAATGTTTCTCCCTTTGATTCGTGAATTTCCTTTGTTCACATCTGTATTTCTTGCTTGTTCATATTCATAACATTGTTCGTTCGCATCCATCTACTCGTGTCTTTCTTCGTATCGACTCCAGGAGTACATTTCGTACCGCTTCCACATGTGCTGATGGATACGAAATGAGTATGGGGGGACCGATACGAAGTGGTCATGAAAATGGACACGAACCTCATCCTTGGGATGGATACGAACGAAACCTTACCTGGTGGATACGAACAAGATTTTACCTGATGGACACGAGTAAGGCCTTACCTGATGGATGTGAAACCATTGAGTCGAGTCCATGTTGATCGATACGAACGATATCGATTGGAAGTCCACCACTATGCTCTGTCTCTGATAGATACGTATGGTATCGACTAGAAATGCCAACAACTGATCGATGCGAAATGCATCGATACGAAAAGACACCTAGTGCTATCTCTTTACCAGAGATGACGTAGAAAGAATAGGCAACTCACCTCTTATCACATTGGAAGTACTATAATTAGCATTTCTTTGATTACTGCTTAAAGCTGCTAAACTATGCAATGATGCTTGAGAGAATAAACTTTGATTCAATACAGACCTATTTACAACCGCTTCATGGATACGAACTGCCAGGCATGCGTGAGCCATCTCTGTCCATCCTGACCGATACGAAACCATCCAGTCGAACCAAAACATAAACGACGCGAACCCCATCGAGTCGAACTTCTGCCGATCGATACGAAGCCGATCGTTACGAAACACTAACTACATGATCGATACGAACCATCCCTGTGCGCCGATGGATACGAACAGCATGCTCTTCCTACCTTGCATCGATCATTTCTCCTTCATACGAACTCCGATTAACTTGAAATTTGAAACATAGCCTCTCCTAGTCCTCATCATCATCTCCAATCGATTCCGTCCCGATCGGAGCTCAACCAAATTTTGACGACATCGACTGCAGTCTTGATTCCAATTGATCTCCAATCTCGGTATCCATTATTCCTTTCCAATTTGTTGATATTCCAGCTTTAACCAAAAGGTGGGATAACATTTTGCCCCTCAAAACATGCCTTGTGATAAGAAGGTGTGTTTTGAATAGTTCCAAATCTAATATCCGAAGTCCATAGCCATATCGCCAGAGTATATCATCCTCGACTGCTCCGAGTCGAGGCCCAATTCCAAATCCAATACCCAAAGCCTAAGCCAATTCCATATCCATCCGAACTCGAAAGCCGAGTCCTATTCCATCCTTATCCAATAGCCAATAACCGAATCCAGGACCTCTCTGGGTCGATATCCAAATCCATAACCTCTCCGGGCTCTTGCCAAGCGCAATCCACACCTGATGACCGTGGTCCAGTGTCCCTGGACGTTGAGTTAACCTTACCGAGTTCTTGCCAAGCGTAATACACACTTGACGACCATGGTCCAGTGTTCCTGGACGTTGTACAATGCCATGACTTAAGTCCTAAGCCGAATCCTGGTCTCTCCGGACCCTTGTTGAGCATAGTCCATACTCAATGACCTGAAAATAACAATTGATAATATAAGGCCTAAGTCCTAGGCCGAATCTTGGTCTCTCCGGACCCTTGTCGAGCATAGTCGATACTTGACGACCTGAATGAGCCACTTTACCGCATTCGGGCAAAATGACTCACCCCTTGCTAGGCATAATACATACCCGACGACCTTTTATCAAAAACCAGATAAAAGTCCAATCAAAACCAATCCAAAATCCAAGTTAAACCAGAAAATCAGAAATCCAAACCAACATCCAAAATAGAAAACAATCGTCCAAGCAAAAATCCAAATCAGAAAGCAAGCAAAACCAGGAGTTCAATCCAAACTCCAAAACCAAACCAAAAAAGTGAGTGTCCAATCCAAAACAAAAAACAGATTTCGCAAACCATAGCTTCGCGGTTTATCATCATTCAAAGCATGCCTAGGGGCTATCTCCGTCCCCATACATGTGTAAATGACTTGGTTGCTTGCCAATGGTTTGTTACTTATTTCATACTATCCCGGTCAATTGATAATCAATCGACCATCATTCCTGGGCCTCACATCGTCATGGTGTGAGGTGGGCGGTGGCTGCTCCTGCTCCACTGCTGTATTTCGAGTTCCGACATATTGTCGCAACAATCCATTCCTTACATGCTCCTCCATTATATCCTTTAAGTGCCTGCAGCTGTTGGTGTCGCGCCCATCCAAATCATGAAAGAGGCAATGCCTCCCTGATGCCCTTTCCCGCTCAGAAGGCTCTCTCCTAGCCGGCCTTCGGCAAGGAAGGCGATTCCGAGTTTCCATGTATATCCGCTCCGGTGTCTCGTTTAATCCTGTGTATGTGGAAAACTTTGGATCCTTCCATCGCTTTCTGGCTTTTCCTGGATCGTCATCTAGCTTTCTCTTTCCTTTATCCTTATCCGAGCCTCCGTTGGATGGTCCTCCACACTCAGTCGCATTCACCCTCTTTAACTTTAAAGCCATACGAGCGTCTTCTTGCCGAAGGAATCTTTCGGCTTCGTTGAAGAATTCCCCAAGATCTAGTGGTGGGTCTCGTATTAAAGATACCTTAAAGTCCGAGTCATCTTTGACCCCCGATACCACCACCATCAAAACCATCGATGGATCCGGCCGATCCACCGAAGTAACCGCCGCATTGAATCGGGTTAGAAAAGCTCTAAGCGATTCATCCGTCCTCTGCTTTACCGACGTTAATGTCATTACGTTCTTTGGTCTCTTGATATGAACCCGAAACTGTCTCAAAAACCTATCCACCAATTTCCTCCAAGTCCTGATACACCCTTCCTCCAACTGCCTAAACCACATTGCAGCTAAGTCTGTCAAGTACAAAGGGAAGCATCGGGCCATCACTTCCTACGATACCCCCGGCACTTCCATATGTCTAGTGTATCTCATCAAGTGATTGGTCGGGTCTGTCTTGCCATCGTATACTTCCACGCTAGGTAGCTTGAACATGGGTGGATTCTGAGCTATCCTGATTTCCTGAGTAAACGGACTCCTGTTCACTCCTTCCAAATCTCTATTAATCAAACCTCCACGCATAGTTTTCCTAATGACTTCCACTAATCCAGCATTATCTGTCAAGGGTTGCCCCTATGTCCTCGAGGGAATTCCGGTACATATTCCTCATGCGGTTCACCGATGTTAGCACTCGCTCTCGCCTGTTGAGCTCCACCCAAGGGCCTTCCAGTATCAGATCCTGGGGGCCTGCCCCCAAGCCCTCGTTGATTGCCTTCCGGTTCTGTATCCTATCCTCCATTGGGTTCCGCGACCCTAGTTCCTTGTTCCGCATCCACAGCTGCTGTAGCTGTTCCTAAGTTTTGCGTCCCAACAGCTCTCATCTGCTCAAAGAAAGTCTACATCATTTCCTGTTGACTTTTCAACAATCTCTCTTGTAAAGAATTTGCCATAGCTTCCATCTCATCCCTGGTGATGTAGACGGAAGCTTGTCCTTCTCCTGCTCCAGAGGATGCGTCCTGGCTTCCCCCTTGTTGGCTTCTCTCAACTCTTTGTCTCCTTCTTGTCTGACGAGTCATTGTCTTTCAAATCTAAACTCTTCACTCTTTTCAAATCCAAACTTCAATCCGATGTAGCGGGTGCTAGTCCTTCTCAGTGACAGCACCAAAGTGTTTGCGCCAAAAGTGGTCACAAACCCCAAATACCGTGAAAGCACCAGTGTATGAACACAAATCAGCGATATTCAAGCACAAATCACAGATCACAACAAATTACAAGCAATAATCCAAAAGTAATGAACAGAGACACAAGGTTTATAGTGGTTCGGCTATCTCCGGCCTACGTCCACTTTAAAGTTTTATCCTTTTATTGATTATCCTTGCTGGTTACAGATGATTACAGCAGTAACAATGATGAATTTCGAGTAAAATAGTTGTATTGAAATGTAGAAATGAATCCGGTAGAGTCTGGACGTCCAATAGCCAAAAGTCCTCTTTCTGTAGGCTTCAGGAGGCTATTTATAGGCGTAGGAGGCTGAGATCGCGCTCAAACTTCGGAAGACTTTTTCTGGCACGTGAGTGGGCCCACGCGACCGACCCCACCAAGTTTCGACTCGATCTGTGATCGATACGAATTGATTTTGTATCCATCAAGAATTGATCCAATCGGGATGAAACTTGGCAGGAACATTCCTTACCTTGTATGCAAGCGGCTGTGAAAATTTCGTTGCATTTGGATCAGCGGTTTGGGAGATATGATCGATATGAATTGCATTTTTGTGAGTGCTGTTGCATTCGTATCCATGGCTTCATATCCCTCCTGTTCGACTCGATCGAGGCACATGTCTATCCGCTGACGTGGCGCTACTTCCCAGGCCAGATCCTAAATTCGTGCCGAGTTGAAGGTTTCTTCCTTCGATCCATGCATGTCCTTCGCCGCTTTGAATGTTTCTCCCCTTGATTCGTGGATTTCCTTTGTTCGCATCCGTATTTCTTGCTTGTTCATATTCATAACATCGTTCGTTCGCATCCATCTACTCGCGTCTTTTTTCGTATCGACTCCAGGAGTACATTTCGTACCGCTTCCATATATGCTGACGGATACAAAATGAGTATGGGGGACCGATACGAAGTGGTCATGAAAATGGACATGAACCTCATCCTTGGGATGGATACGAACGAAACCTTACCTGATGGATGCGAACAAGGTTTTACCTGAGGGACACGAACAAGGCCTTACCTGATGGATGCGCCTTACCTGATGGATACGAAACCACTGAGTCGAGTCCATGCTGATCGATACGAAGAATATCGATTCGAAGTCCACCACTATGCTCTGTCTCTGATTGATATGTATAGTATCGACTCGAAATGCCAACAACCGATCAATGCGAAATGCATCGATACGAAAAGACCGCCGCTTCATGGATACGAACTGCCGGGCATACGTGAACCATCTTTGTCCATCCTGACTGATACGAAACCATCAAGTCGAACCAAAACATGATCGATGCGAACCCCATCGAGTCGAACTTCTGCCGATCGATACGAAGCCGATCGATACGAAACACACTACCTGATCGATACTAAATGTATCGATACGAACCATCCCTGTGCGCTGATGGATAAGAACAACATGCTCTTCCTACCTTGCATCGATCATATCTCCTTCATACGAACTCCGATTAACCCGAAATTTGAAACATAGCCTCTCCTAGTCCTCATCATCATCTCCAATCGATTCCGTCCCGATCGAAGCTCAACCAAATTTTGACGACATCGATTGCAGTCTTGATTCCAATTGATCTCCAATCCCGGTAACCATCATTCCTTGCCAATTTGTTGATATTCCAGCTTTGACCAAAAGGTGGGATAACAATATTTATACTTGAAAACAATTAGGATTTCCCCATTCGCAATCAGAGTTTAATTATATCAAAGAGGGACTACCTATTCGACCTTCATTTTGGTTAGGTTGATGTAGACTATTCATCTTGCATCACATAGTTATAAAGGATGACCACAAACCCATCATTTTTCCACATAATTCATGCTAGCCCCATGAATCTAATTATTTCATGTTAGCCCCATGAATTTATTAGTCTCCTGTTAGCCCCATGTGTTTATTTATATCATGTAAGCCCCATGATTCTATTTGTATCATGTTAGCCCCATGATTCTATTTGAATTTTCCATTTGACTCATGCTAGCGCCATGAATCTATTTGTATCATGTTAGCCCCATGATTCTATTTATATCATGTTAACCCCATGATTAACCTATTTACATTAGTATCCCGAACTTAGGTTATATTCATTTATTGTTTCCACTGGTATCCTCAAATCCCTCAGAAATCAAAACCTTTCGAAACCGTTGAAACTCAACCCTTTGAAACCATCGAATCTCTAACCTTTCGAACCCATTGAACTTCAAAACTTTCGAATGCAACAAAACTATAGGCATCCTATTTTAAAATGGCTTGAAACATTGCCTTAGAAAATCTTTGGAAATCCTTCCAATTAAAATCTTCTGAAATCATTTTGAAACCAAACCTTTCGACCTAGTTGGAAAGCTACCTTTCGACCCCATCGAAAGCTTACCTTTTGACCGCATTGAAAGCTTGGATTTCGACCCCATTGAAAGCTTTTCTTTCGTCCCCTTTTAAACCCATTTTGTAAACAAATCCCTTCGAAAGCATTAGCTCTTCTTCAACACAACCTTTCGAAAACTTTTCTGGGTTCAATTTAAAATAGTGGAAAACCTTCTTTTAAAACCTTTCGACTCCACTGAAAGCAACCTTTCGACTAAGTCGGAAGCTCTACTTCGAAAGCTTTAAAGCATCTTTTAAAACAACTCTTCCGAAAGCTTTGGGCTATAGTTCAATTTATAAAACAAGGGTAGTTCGCCTAAATCAAAAGCTTCCTTTCGAAAGCATGGAGAAGTGGATCAACTAGTATATAGTATTTCTTTTCCGCTGTTTGTTGTTGTACACTCTGATGATATAATGTAATGTAATGTAATGTGATGTAATGTAATAACTGATATAGTTCTTTGTTTTAAAGATTATTCATTTATCTATTATATGTTGTTCCGCTGCGATTGTGAGATTCTGATATTGTTCAGTTGCTTTTCTTTCTCTCTTCTTCTTAAACCCTAAGAATTCGGTTTTCCGGCATTCGATTGCTCGGCAGTTGATACAGGGGACGTATTGATGTCGATTTTCGAAAGTCGAAGAATCGGGTCCTTACAAAGACTTAACTAGAAAAAATAAGACAAGGGATCGACAAAGGCCAAGTTATACGACTAAAACAATGAATGGATACAACGAAGCCAAGAGATCAACATTCCTTTAGTCCAATCACCAGCTGAACATAAACAGCTAGTGAATTGCCATCAAAACGTAACAACTATGATAAAAGTCTATGGAAATATCTCCTATTCTAGACTCTAGAAAAATCATAAGTGGTTGGATCATCAGTGACCCATGCCTCTCCTCAAGCCTTCAAACAAACAACTAAGGAACACTGCAAAGAGGCCAAGACGTTGGCTTGTAAAACGAGCCAAGTCTATAGGTCGCCAGCGACCCATGGCTCTGGTTCATTTTGCGAGCCAAACTACCCCTAAGTCGTATACTACCTATCTGGAGCTGATGAAGATATGGCCTGGCCTAGAAGGTCTCTGATCCATATAAATACCTTCCAACCTGCAACATAAAGGGGATTTTTTCCGGACTGGTTGCTAAAGCCCTACTGGAATTATTCTTCACTCTCTACCTCCCTCATAACAATCTCCAAGGCAATACACTGTGATTCTCCAGTGGATTTCTCCTTCGGAAATGCAACCTAATTAGGAAATAATTAAAGCCTTGTAATCAAACACCTCTTGTAACAGCAATCAATCTATAGTAAAGCTATAAAGTGGACGTAGGCTTCATTAACAGCCGAACCATTATAAAAATTCTCCGTCTTCTTTCTTTTACCGTTCTTTTCCTATACCTACTATCTGTGATATTGATCTATCGGAACAGGGCTGGTGCTTTCAAACTCAAACCAGGGTGTTGTTTCAATTTTTGGATCAACATTTTGATGCTTTCACTGAGAACCCAACTCAGGATCCAGATCTAGCTATCTACTTTGGATTTCATAGGTATAAAAGTTAGATCCATAGTCTTTGCTTAAAAACTCGCTATTTTAAAGTCAATGGCTCCTGGAAAAAGAAGAACTGGCTCTCGAAGATCCATAGGGGCAGTTGAAAGGGACAGCGGATTATGGATCTTAAGGCTAATTTAACACTAGAGGGGGGAGGGTGAATAGTGTTTAATGGATTCTAAGATTATATGGACTAAATTGAAATTATGACACAAATAAGTGCAAAACTTAATCAAAGAACAATCATAGAATCAAACACAGACACAGAAAGTAAATAAAAGGCAGTAAAAAGGAAAGAACACACAGGATTTTATACCGGTTTGGAGTTACCCTACATCCAGTCCTATACCTAGGCAAACATCTCATATAGATTTTTATTGTACCAATGTTAAGATTACAATCCTCAATTTCTTAAAGCCTTGAGGTATCCTCCTGTCTCACGAGTCCATGGCAAACTCTCTTGATTTATAGGACACAAGATCACCCAAATGATTTCCATGCACAACCACACCTTATAGAGAAGCTCGATAAACGTTTGATTACAAATTGATCCTATAACTCTGAATAGCACTTTGATCTTCGAGAGAGGGCAGAGAATCAAACAAGAATGAGATTCTAATTTGATTCACTTGAGAATCCGACAGAATTTCAACACGAACTTAAAAATATGAAAATTTTAGAATATTGATTTGTGGAGAGAAGGAGTGAAGAAAAATAAGAAATTAGTTAGAAAAAAATTCATTTCTGAAGGCTATTTATAAAGCACCAACGATCATAACCATTCGTGAAGAGATTTAAATGAATAGATACTTCTTTTGAAAATTGAAACTTTTGAATTTAACGGCCACCATGTCGACATGGGGCATCCCATAATGTCGACATCCCTAGTTAAAAAAAATGTAAAATTTGTTTTTAAAAGTGAATTTTAAAACAAGAGTTTATTAAAAATCAAAAACAAAGTATATTTTAATTCTAAAACATTTTTTGAAAATCATTTGAAAAGTTAATTTTTAAGGCTAAAATATTTTGAAAAACAGTTTTGAAGATCATTTTGAAAAACCGTTTTGAAGTAGTTTTGCAAGCTTCTTCTTATAGAATATCTCATCACATCAGGACTCGAGAACTTGTACAAAACCAAGACGTTCGTGGGTTTGTAAACCACTTGTTGTAGGTTTGTAAGCTACTTGTCATGGGTTTGTAAGCCACTAAGAAGGTAAAAATGGGTTCCATCCCAAATGAAATTTGGAATGAAGATTTCCGTGCTAACAAAAATTAGACACATATCTTGAAATCTTGATCTTGATACTCTAGAGTCTTCAATCATGAGTCTTGAGTCTTTATACTAATCAGTATTCAATAATCAATACTTGCATATATATATATATATATATCCTACATATAAATAACAATCTAGACAACGGTGTTAGTAATATTTTTTAATAAGATAAGTTAAAAGGGTTATTGTCATCAAAACCAACATCTCAGTTCCTAACAATCTCCCCCTTTTTGATGATGACAACCTATATTTATAAAATATACTTTCCATGCCATAATCCTATAGTATAACTCCCCCTTACTCCATGACTCCCTCTTACTCCAATCATAACTCCCCCTTACTCTAAGCAAACTACTATTTTATAACTTCTCCCCCTTTGTCATCAACAAAAACTTCTAACTAATAAATTCTCTGAACTTGATATAAGATAATCAACCATAATAAAGTAGAGTAATCCATATAAAAGTGTAATAAGTGCTAAGTGTGATCCTAAGTACGAAATGTGATCATAAGTGTAATCCAAAAGTAAATCAATCATCAGCCAATCATATTTACAGTAATTATTCAATCCAAACATATATACAAACCATACCAAATAAGTTAAGTCAATCAAGTTTAAAACACACCAATCAAATCAAACAAATAACATATAGAATGACTGCACATTCCTTGGTACTTCCACGCATCCATCTTCTCCAAAGATAGGGTCTACTTCGATGGCATCCCATTCTTCTTTAACTTTGTCGAGAGTGACTGGTGGATTTCCTCCTAGGTCATCCTTGTTAAGAGATGAGATCATCCAATGAAGGGCTTCAAAGTGTCTCTCTTGCTCGTTGATCATCTGCATTTGACTAAATTCTAAGCAGCGGTGATTACGAAGTATAAATGTAAGAATATTCTTGAAGAAAGTGAGAGTTTCTTCACGATTATCACTTAGATTCTTAATCGGAGAAGCCTAATTCAAGAAATAGGAAGAACTATGAAAGGGAATGATTAGAATGAAGTTTGATAATTTATTCTGGAAGAAATTGGTATAAATAGGGGTAGAAAGTCATTTAAAATGAATAGACACAAGTTAGTTACATGAAATTAAAATTTGAAAGAGTAACTATTTTCTGCCCGTTATATGTCGACATGGGGGATGGTAGATGTCGACATGCCTCTGCCTAAAGTGGCAGTTTTCTTTATTTTGAATATTACAAACAAATCTATGCAACTAAAATTTGTACAATATAAAAACAAGCAATTACAAAGACAAGTGAAGTTGAATAACAGGAAATTAAAGATTTCATTAATGATTCTAGTCAACATTACATAAGATAATATAATATTAACTAAAATAAGGAAAATACAAAGATAGAACTATGATTCCATTTCTTCCATCTCTTTTTGAGCAAGCCTTTCTTCTTTTTCCATATGTGTTTCATATGGTTGAAACACTAATGGAATTTGCATAAGGGAAATGTTTCCATGGCTGAACACTTTTCTAGTTATAAATTCTTTCCTTTTGATATCAACTCCAAAGTAATTAAAAATTCGAAGGAGATAAATTCTATGATATAATGTGTTTTCACCCATAGTAAAATTCTTGGGCCTTAGCTCATCCAAAATAACTTGAGCCCAATTAATATCATAATTTCTGAAAATTGCAAAATAGAGCTTTGCAAACTTTCAAAGTTGGGTTGTTGTAGTTTCCCGATCTTGGTATAATAGTGTGTTGAATAAGAAGATTAACAATTCTTGCTTTTGGATGAAAATAACGATTTTTGAATTCAAAATTGTAGCATCCCAAAAATTTTAATTTAAATAGGGTGATTATTTGAACTTTTGTAAATTAATTTGAAAAGTTTCAAGACAAAATAAAATATTATTAATATTAAGTATAAGAAAATAAAATATATGTAAATGTAAATAAAATATTTGGTTTGGTAGTTTAAGCTTTAAATAAAAAAATAAAAAAATGTATAACAAAGAAGAATTGTGTTAAAACATAAATATATAAGGTAAGTTACAAACTATAAAAAAAAATAACTATGACAATCTTATATTAACCAAGGCAATCAAACAAAAATGTATATATGTTCAAGTTATATGCTAATAAGGATACATCAGACAAGTGATACATGTTAGTTTTGTGCATGTAAAATAATAAAACAAAGTGTATGAAAGAAGATAAAAACAAAACAAGACAATTTTAAGTAATGCCGTCATCTCTAAGCACATACAAACATCATATCAGCCTCCAAATGGGAAAAATCTCTCTGACCAAATAAAATTAAAAAAACAAAAACCAGCTTAACTAGATAACACCTCCCCTGTACAAACTATCTACTTTATATCTACGCCCATATTGGCTCCAGTTCGTCAAACCAAAGGAAAAATACAAATAAACATAGCAAAGTCAGGAAGAAAAAGAAGTAAAACATCGCCTTATTTTACAAACTTAAGCTAATCATTCAAGATCAAAACAGAAAAAAAAATCAAACTGTAGGTTTTCAACAAAAACACAAAAGTTGCTTTCTGTTTCAAAATTTGCTTTCAGGTGAGTAAACTTTCCTAAGCTCTGATGTTTGATGTGTTGTTTGAATGTAGGATTTAAACAAGTTGAACATCGTTGTATGCACAAAATCCATGAATATGTGCACATCTTTGCCTGTGCCTGTTAGTTTAAGTTTGAATCATCTTTGTTCTAGGTTACAGAAATTTATAATCCTATACAAAATCCAAATCCCCTACCTTTGATCCTTGTTTGATCTTAGAATTCCAAAAAAAGTTGTTTGTTTCGACATGTCTTAAATTGTAAAATGAATTTAAGCAAAATGAACTAAAGTTTCTCTAAAAAATTTGAAAATACAGTTAAAATTCTAGCCATGTAGAAATTCAAATGTTATAAATCTTAGTTCCAAGTGTACTATCTGAAAGCTTATCAAAATTAATGATTTTTGAAAGTAAATTCATAATTTTTAAATCAGTATTCACCGAGATAAGCTGGAATGGTCAATTTTGGGGTTTATGGAAATTGCCGATCATCAATGCGGTGGCTAGGGTCGGTGTTGCTCGTGAAGATGGAGGAAGACTCAGGGATTAATGGAAAAATTCTTATTGATTTTATAATTAGTTGAGGAGGGGTGTCGAGATCAAATAGGGTTTTAGCTCATGCTTTCGCATTAATTGAAATTTGACCAATTTCGTTGTCTAGGCTGCATCGGACTGGACGAGATCGTTTGGCGGAGGTGCGTGGTCGACAGTGGAAGCTCGTGACGGAGGCGCATTGCCTCCAGTGATCTTTGGCGTCGGAGCGAGGTAGATTTGTGGGTCGAGCTTCGACCCAGTTTTGAGTCAAATGATTCTTTTGCAAATTCACTGACATTATGGGTTTCTGGGTGGTGTGAATGTTTGGTGGGATGATCGTCGACTCGATGGAGGCTGGAGCTTCGACCGGAGGTGGCAATTCTAGTTGTGCATGTGCACGGCGAATTGATGGTGTCAGTAGTTGGTAAAATGAAGGAGCAGGGTTCGACTCGAAGAAGGCTGTGGGATAATCATGTTGTGACTCAAGCTTGGTCTCGAGTAAATTATGTGGTGCGCCGGGTCGAAAATTCTTAGAAAATTTTTAGGTTGAAAAATCTTGGTGCTCGGGTTGAATTTCTGATGAACCCGAAGCAAACGAGCAAAGCTCTCGGGTGTGACTCGAAGTGAGTCTCGTGATTGATATGTAAACCAGTTTTTTTACTTTAAAAAAAACCTTTCAAAACTTTTAAACACTTTTAAAAACAATTTTCGAATGATGATTCGATTTAAGATTTAAATTAATTTAGGACTTAAGTAAGATGTTTTCAAAGAAATTAAATTTTAATTTCTTTATTTTTGGTACAATATTTTTATCAAGTTATCTATATTAGATAAATAATGTAAAGCTAAAATAAAATTAAGATAAATGTGTTTAAACTAAATCTTAACCTTTTTAAAGTAACCAATGTTATAAACGTGATTTATTAAACAAGGTTTGAAAAGATAATCAAGAAAATTAATTTATCTTTTGATTTATTAAATAATTAATGATTTTTTTAATTTAATTATTTTAAAAGGTAATTACTTAATTAATTATTTAATATTAAAGATTAATTTAATAAATAATTTAGATGAATTAATTTGTAATTAATTATTAATTAATTAAAGAGTAATTAATTAATAAAAGTAACTAAGATTTAATTAATTAATGATTAAGTTTAATTAATTTGAAATTAATTAAGATAACTAATTAAGAAATGATCAATTAATGAAGATGATTAAGACTAAATCAATAGTAATTAATGATAATTAATCATTGATTAAAGATTTCTAATGAAAGTAACTATGTGATTAATAAATTTAAAACCACATGATTTATTCATCCGAATTGAAGATATTTCATTGTTCTTGAATGCGGTGGTTAACCTATAGAATGGTGGTGAAGACCGGGCATCTTCGAAAACGATAGGTTAACCTATAGAATGTCTCTGCACTGAGTTGCTCCGGTATAGAGATCTCCATATGTGATGGGGAGTCCGATCGAGATTGTGGATGCCCGGATTGCAATGGCTTCTTCGGAAGTGCCTTCGGTTCTGTTCGAACCCGGAACAGACTTGTATGGTTGTATGTCTGAAACTACACCTTGAGATATAAAGTTGATTTCTTTCAAATACATATCTGTTGGTGGCGGAGAATTTATTCTCTTAGCTTAACACCCTTCTCTGAGACGTACGAGCTCAGAGGTTGTGTAATTGAAGGTTATTAGTGATATACTCCCAATTTGGTAGTGTGGCATGCTGAGTGCTGCTGATCATTTGTTGATCGAAGCATGGCTTTGTGAAAAAGCGTAGCTTTGTGGACGAGACTTTGTCGAACCTCACAACCCGGTTATGGTCAAAACATGAATCGTGGCAGCAAGGTTATTTGGGGGTAGCTTCCCTTGAGGGTATGTCCATTTCCTTCTGGATTATAAGTGGTATCATGATATGGAGCCCAGATACTTACTTTGTGGTTGCTGCAAACTTATTGCTTTGTGGTTGTCGGTTGAGAAGCGCTTCGGATAAAGGTTGGCAACGACCGGGAGGTGGCATACTCGTGTCAGTTGTTACCTAGTCATAGAGGTTACCCGGCCTTGTGTAGCAGAGATCCAGTTAGGTTCTTGGGGACGTCCCTCCAGAGGTGTTCCATTTTATGTGGGAAGTTCCTTTTCCCGACCATTTTTTGGAAATCCAAACAAAACAATACGAGCCCTATACGGTTTTAGTTGTATAACCTGCCATGCAGCGTGGCGGTAACTTATTACAAAACATGGTAGCTATAGTAGGCATACGACGAAATGTGGTATGCTGGCTAAGATTAATATTATGCTTTCAAAATTGTTTTCTACACTATGCACTAATAATAGTATCAAAGAGTTTCCTCGTATTAAGCATATTTGACTATCATAAGAAGAAATCTCCTCCAAGTCTGCGTTCGCATTGTGCGTGTGGTAGGAGGTCTTATGGTAGTTTCATTTTCAAAAAGCATTGCGGATTTCTTTCAAATTCTTTTGTTTTTCTTTTGATAAAAATGAATTATTTTATTTCAACAACTGTTTCTGTTTGCTCATACCAGTCCCATGACTGACCCGGAGTTTATTGTTCCTTTCCTAAACTCTAGGTGCCCATAATTTACCACACGGGTAGCCTAGAAGCAGGTTATCCGTGTTTGGAAGCTAGCTTCGATTTAAGGTCCTCTGGAAGCTTTGGATTTGGAAATCTTTTTAAGTGTTGGAGCTTTGAAGACCTTGTCGAAGTTGAAGTATGTTGGAACTTGTTGAAGTTTCTGCTATCGTATTATTGTTGTATCATATTTGCATCACTCTGATAGCTGGGATAGATGTTGTATTGGATATTGTATCGTATTGTATCTGTGTTGATATATGATATTCATTTTGTTTCCGTTGTTTATATTCATCTAATTTTGTTATAAGCTCCATCCGACTGGAGTTCGATGTTTGAATCTTTCACAGTCAAATACAAGCGAGGTATTCAGTGTCAATTTTCGAACATTGGATTTCGGATCGTGAATAGTGGTATCAACGATGAAGGTTGAATAAGAACTTTAGCTATGGAGTATAACACATTAGATGGATCATTAGAGATACAGTGAAGTATACCCTAGAATGAGTATAAACCGAGAAACCGAAACCCTAAAAATTTCTTGGTCTATTTCTTTTAAACTGTTGATCTTTCCTAATATATCTTGTCCGTATGCCTAAATCAAGTTTCCTTACTATTTACAGATAGTGGGAATGAGCAGAAGAAGAGGAAAAGGAAGGGAATGGGGAAATACCACCGCAACGGGTCAAGTCCCTGCAACTGCAATTGTGCCTACTCAATCTCAGCCGAATCTGGCTGATCTATATAAGAGCTTCTCGAGACTTGGTGGAAAGCCATTTACTGGCAAGGAATCTGTTGTAGAAGCCCAAGCCTGGATCTGATCCTGTGAAAGAATTTTTAAAGGATTGAAAATGGTAGACGATCAAAAGCGACTAATAGCTTCTTGGCAACTCCAAGAGAAAGCATCATCTTGGTGGGAGACAGTTACTATGGATGAGTCAGAAGATAAGTTTACTTGGAGACGATTTAAAGAAGTGTTTGAGTAGCGATATGTTCCATCTGCTGGTATCTCTCGAATGTACCAGGAGTTCCTAGATTTGAAGCAAGGAAGGCTATCATTTGAAGAGTACTTTTATAAATTCAATGAATTGTCTCGATTTTTTCAGGAGCTAGTGAGTACACCCTTGAAGAAAAATGAAAAATTCATTCGGGGGATGAATAAGGAGTATCATGAGAGAATGACAGCCCACATTAAAGAATCTTTTTCGGACTTGATTGATATGGGTTATCGATATGCTACTCTAGATATGCAGGAAGTTCCGGAAGACAATGGGAGTTCAAGTAGTTCGAATTGGAAGAAAAGGAAATTCGAAGGAAAGAGACCGGTTCAAGGCAAGGAGAAGAAGAGGAGTAATCAAGAGAATTCAGTCAGAAATGTTACATGTTATAACTGTCAGGAGAAAAGCCATTTAGTAAATGATTGTGAGAAGCCAAAGAAACAAATTAGGAAAGATCAACTTGTAAAGACAAGTCGAAGATCCAAGGAATGCTACTATTGTCACCAGCTAGGTCATGGAGTTAAGAATTGCTCGAAAAAGAAACAAGCACAAATAGAGAAAGTGTGTGCAATAGAAGATAACCGCTCAACTTCAAAGGCGAATGAAGGAAAGGGAGTTTTGGAGGGTAACCTTATTGTTGGTGAAAGAATTGTTAGAGTTTTATTCGACGCGGGAGCTTCACATAGCTTTGTCTCCCAACAGATCGTGGATGAATTAAAACTTAAACTCAAATTTGTCGATGAACCTATTTGTGTGAAAAATCCAGTGGGTGGTCCTGCAAATCTTTGTCTATATTGTAGGAGGGTGCCTATCTCTTATTCTGGCCATAAATTTCTTATTAACCTTTATGTTCTCGACTTTAATGAACTTGAAATCCTACTTGGGATGAATTAGTTATCGAGATATGAAGCCAAATTAGATTGCAGCAATCGAACGATTCTAGTCAAAACTAAACTTGGAGATTCCGTTGAAATCTCTTATGAAGACCCTAGTCCGAAAGGAGATAAATTGATGTATACTTTGGGATATCTAGAACCTAGTCTGGAGTCCATTCCTATTATCCAGCATTTTCCCGATGTATTCAAGAAGTAGAATCTTTACCACCACACAGAGAAATTGAATTCAGAATTAACTTAGTACCAAATGCTCGTCCTGTCGTTCATGCTAGTCATACGATGGCACCGCAGGGAAGAATTGAACTAGTCAAGCAAACCGGTGATTTGCTAAAAAAGGGATTGATTTTCCAAGTGTTTCTGAATGGGATTCAGCAGTAGTATTTGTAGCTAAATCTGATGGGTATTTGAGATTGTGTGTCAACTATCACGATCTCAATAAGCAAACTCTCAAGAATAAATTCCCTTCACCTAGGATTGATGACTTATTTGATCAACTTCAAGGTGCACGATTCTTTTCTAAGATGGATCTAGCCTAGGGATTCCATCAGTTGCGAATTGCCGAAGACTGTGTTCACCTAACTGCTTTTAGGGGTCCGGATGTGTTCTACGAGTGGTTAGTCATGCCTTTCGGACTAACTAACGCCCCCGCATACTTTGTAGATTTGATGACCCGTGTGTTTCGGGAGGTGCTGAATAAATTTGTTCTTGTATTAATCGATGATATCCTAATCTACCCCAAAAGCGAAGAGGAACATGCTGAACATCTCAGAATTGTTTTGGAAATTTTGAGAAGGAACATCTTATTCGCTAAATTTTCTAAATGCCACTTTTGGGTCAAAGAAGTCAGATTTCTTGGTCATGTTGTTAATGAAGAAGGGATTTCTGTTGATCCGAGCAAAATTTCCGCTATTCTTGATTGGAAGCGACCCACGACTCCGAAAGAAGTTCGAAATTTACTAGGGTTTAGCAGGCTATTACCAGAAGTTTGTTCAGGACTTTTCTAAGATTGCTAGCCCATTGACTAAGCTAACAATGAAAAATGCCAAGTTCAGTTGGACTCCAAAATGTGATGAAGCTTTTCAGGAATTGAAAAGAAGATTAACTATTGCTCTTGTTCTCGCTATCATTAATGGGAACCAAGGCTTATCTGTCTATACTGACGCTTGTGGTGATGGGGTGGGTGCGGTGTTAATGCAGAATGGGAAGGTAATAGCCTACACGAGTAGACAATTACGTCCGCACAAGAGAAACTACCCAACACATGATTTGGGGTTTTGGCTGTTATTTTCGCCTTAAAAATCTGGCGACATTATCTTCTGGTAAGAATCTCCTTCAGCTTTTCTAAAGGAAAATTTTAAAGTTCAACTTAACTTAATATATACTTAATAAATTCGTCTTGTTTAGGTGAAAATTTTGAATTATTCACCGACCACAAATATTTAAAGTATCTTTTCACCCAGAAGGATTTGAATCTGCGACAACAACATTGGCTGGAATTTCTGGCATCTTATGATCTAGATATTCAATATACACCTGGAAAAGCCAAAGTAGTTACCGATGTTTTAAGTAGGAGGCATGGTGTTCTCGCATATCTGGTTATTACTCCTACTCTCCTTGAAAAGATTGCTAGCAAACAGAAGGAAGACCAATTTCTTCGTGGAATTTGTAAAAGAATACATCAAGGTGAGGATTCCAGTTTTGGAATCGATGATGATGGAGTTGTAAGATTGAAAGGAAGAATGTGTGTCCCTGACATTCGGAGCTGAAACGTGAAGTTTTGGACGAGTGCCACAAGTCCAAACTTTGTATCCATCCAGGAGTTAATAAAATGTATTGTGATATCAAAAGAACGTTTTGGTGGAAGACAATGAAAAGGGACATATCTATATATGTGAGTCGATGTGCTACCTGTCAATAAATTAAAAGCGATCAAAAGAAAGTGGCGGGTTTACTTCAGTTTTTGGAAGTACTAAAGTGGAAATGGGATCAGGTATCGATGGATTTCATCGACAGATTGCCACGAACCAAGAAGGGAAATGAAGCAGTTTGGGTTATAGTGGACCGTCTAACCAAAACTGCTCACTTTATTCCAGTGAAATCCACTCGGACTGCAGCAAGCTTAGCAGAGCTGTATATAAAAGAGATTGTTCGTCTCCACGGTATTCCTAGCAGCATAGTGAGTGATCGTGATCAGATCTTCACTAGTAGATTTTGGGAGGCATTGAGCAAATCTGAATTTCAGCACTGCTTATCACCCACAGTCTGATGGGCAGACTGAAAGGATTAACCGAATTTTAGAAGACCTATTGCGTGCTTGCATTCTTGATTTTGGTGGTTCTTGGGAGGACCATTTGCATCTAGTCGAAATTTCTTATAACAATAGCTATAAGCCAGTATTGAAATGGCTCCTTATGAGGCTTTATATGGTCGTCCGTGTCGATCATCTGCATGCTGGATCGAATCAGGTGATAAACTCGTCCTTAGACCATATATGATTAAAGAAGCCACAGAGAAAGTTGATTTTATTCGAAAGAAATTAATAACTGCTCAAAGTCGTCAGAAGAGTTATTATGATCGCCGAAGAAGAGATTTGGAGTTTCAAGTTGTAGATTCTGTATTTTTGAAAGTGTCTCTGATGCGGGGTGTATTGAGGTTTGGGAAAACTGGAAAGCAAGCACCATGTTATATTGGTCCTTTTCCTATTCTAGAGAGGATCGGTCCTCTAGCATATCGAGTGCAGCTACCTAGCTGGTTATCTGGCGTGCACAATGTGTTTCATATTTCTAACCTCCAAAAATTTGTGCACGACCCAGATACTATTATTGAGGAAGTAGCTCAGCAGGATCTTGAGATCACTCCCAACTTGGTAGTAAAAAGGGAACCAATAAAGATTGTGGATCGTGATGAAAAGCGATTGAGAAACAAAGTTGTAAAACTGGTTAAAGTACAGTGGAGTGGCGATCCAAAGGACTACACTTGAAATTGAAGATAGCATGCAGAAATCATATCCCAATTGCAGAGTGGATAACTCGGCTTAAACTGGTAAGCCATTTCCTTACTTTTTATGATTTCATATATTCTTTCTTTGCTTTTTCTCTCTCTTTCAAATTTCGAGGATGAAATTTTCTTAAGGGGGATATTTGTAACATCCCAAATTTTTTAATTTAAATAGGGTGGCTTATTTGAACTTTTGTAAATTAATTTGAAAAGTTTCAAGACAAAATAAAATATTATTAATAATAAGTATAAGAAAAGAATATATATATAAATATAAATAAAATATTTGGTTTGGTAGTCCAATCTTTAAATAAATAATTAAAATGTATAACAAACAAGAATTGTGTTAAAACATAAATATATAAGGTAAGTTACAAACTATAAAAAAAATAACTATGACAATCTCATATTAAGCAAGGCAATCAAACAAAAGTGTATATATGTTCAAGTTATATGTTAATAAGGATACATCAGACAAGTGATACATATGAATTTTGTGCATGTAAAATAATAAATCAAAGTGTGTGAAAGTAGGTAAAAACAAAACAAGGCAATTTTAATTAATACCATCATCTCTAAGAACATACAAATATCATATCAGCCTCCAAATGGGAAAAAATCACTCTGACCAAATAAAATAAAATAAAAACAAAAACCAGCTTAACTAGATAACCCCTCCCCTGTACAAACTATCTACTTTATATCTACACCCATATTGGCTCCAGTTCGTTCAAACAAAGGAAAAAAAACATAGCAAAGTCAGGAAGAAAAAGAAGTAAAACATCACCTTATTTTACAAACTTAAGCTAATCATTCAAGATCAAAATAGAAAAAAATCAAATAGCAGGTTTTCAACAAAAACACAAAAGTTTCTTTCTGTTTCAAAATTTGCTTTCAGGTGAGTAAAATTTCCTAAGCTCTGATGTTTGATGTGTTGTTTGAATATAGGATTTAAACAAGTTGAACATTGTTGTATGCCCAAAATCCATGAATATGGGCACATCTTTGCATGTGCCTGTTAGTTTAAGTTTGAATCATCTCATTCTAGGTTACATAAATTTATAATCCTGTAACAAATCCAAATCCCCTACTTCTGATCCTTGTTTGATCTCAGAATTCAAACAAAAGTTATTTGTTTTGACATGTCTTAAATTGTAAAAATGAATTTAAGCAAAATGAACTAAAGTTTCTCTGAAAAAATTGAGAATACAGTTAAAATTCAAGCCATGCAGAAATTCAAATGTTAAAAATCTTATTTTCAAGTATACTATCTAAAAGCTTATCAAAATTAATGATTTTTGAAAGTAAATTCATAATTTTTAAATCAGTATTCACTGAGATAAGCTAGAATGGTCAATTTTGGGGTTTGTGGCCATTGTCGATCATCGATGCGGTGGCTAGGGTCGGGGTTGCTCGTGAAGATGGAGGAAGACTCAGGGATTAATGGAAAAATGCTCACCGATTTTATAATTAGTTGAGGAGGGTTGTCGAGATCAAACTAGGGTTTTAGCTCATGCTTCTGCATTAATTGAAATTTGACCAATTTCGTGGTCTAGGCAACATCGGTCCGGACGAGATCGTTTGGAGGAGGTGCATGGTCGACAGGGGAAGCTCGTGACGGAGGCGCATTCCCTCCGGTGATCTTTGGTGTTGGAGCGAGATGGATTTGTAGGTCGAGATTCGACCTAGTTTTGAGTCAAATGACTCTTTTGCAAATTCACTGACATTATGGGTTTCTGGGTGGTGCGAATGTTTGGTGGGATGATCGTCAGCTCGATGGAGGCTGGAGCTTCGACCGAAGGTGGCAATTCCAGTTGTGCATGTGCACAGCGAATTGATGGTGTCAGTAGTGTTTGATGTGATTTTTTGTTTGATGATAAGAAAATATATATCAATATATATATGTGTTTGCAGTTTGGACTATATACAGAAAGGAAGAAATATTCATATTGAATAATTATACTATTGCATAGAATTTATATAATTCAACCAGTATTTTTTATTCAATATAATATTTTATTACAACACTTAAACAATACAAAGTTTTCAGCTCTCTCTATATATACATACACCAGTTCATACTTTTTACACTACAACACTCAACACTCAGTTTTTTTTCACTCTGTCTGCACATCTACATCTATCTGCATTATCCAGCTCCACTTCTTGTCCCGTCTCCTGTGTACCTGTATAATTAGCAACTACAACAGTAATCTGAAAACAAACAAATTTGAATTTGCAAAAATAAAAATTTGTTTGTGTCTCAGATACATGGGTTATTGTCATCATCTTTGATTGTGTAATATCTGTGCATATCAGTGTTCTTACAGATAATCGTGAGTGGCTGCAATACACACGTGTACATGTATACACGTGTGCACTGCCTCGCCAACTCGTGTGCGTTATCAACAAGAGCAATCAATACTTCAATGAATTCAACATGAAGCAGTGCAAACTCCCGAAGGCACAACAGTAATGGAAACTGCACCAATACCAAACAGAGAATATATATATATAGTGATGCATAGCAACTACATAGCTGCTACCAAGCAAACAGAGACAAAACAACACAGTCGAGTCACAATGAAACTGCAGTAGACAAGTACACAACAAACCCGAATGTCACAAAGCATAAAAACATGTATGCAACATGGTGAACAACACAAAGGCAGTACAATGCAACACAGTGAGCTACATGAACAAATGCAACAGTGTGAAGTAATGTAACAGCAATTACAGTGACAAACTGCAACAAACAAAGTCTCGACCAAAATCAGTAACACAATGCAAATACAACAACATAGCACAATGCACAAAAGTCACAAACAAGGTCAAACCCAAGATAGGTTCAACTCAAGGCAACTTGAAGCATATAAGGTCAGACAAACCACTGCAACAGTAAACACAGTGAAGCTACAAACATCGAGTGCAACAACAAACTCTGTGCACATGTACAGGGATGAATACAACATGATGAAGCAGTGGAAACAAACTCAAGTGCAACAGTTGAATACATGAACAAGTGTAGCATCTGATACAGTGAAAAAGTCCAAGTCAAGATGGAGCTACAATGCAACACAGTGATAATGCAACATGGAGTATGCAAGTGAAATTCGAATTGTCAAAACAGTTTCAAGTTACAACAAAGAAGTCAGTGGCAGCTCCAAAATCAAGATCAACATAACATGAAACAGTTCAAATCCAAGTACAAACCCGAAAATATATGCATACACACATACATTTGTATATATGCACATATATAGTAAACATGTGAATGTGCAGTAGGGAATGCAAAGACAATGGCAAGTACAAATCAGTGCAGAAATCAAGCCGAAGTTAAAGAACAAAATTCGTATCTTTTGATTAAGTCTTTGATTAAGTCAAAGAAAATCTAATTTGGAAAGAAATCTCTGCATAAAATTTCTCGAAGTCACATATGGTCAGTATTAATTCAAATGGGGACCGAGACAACAAATACAGCAAGAAATTTTCGAATTAATTAATTCGAAAACAAATATGGACAGCAATAATTCGAAATCAAATCAAGAAAGGAATACTCCAAATCCAGAACAAATTCAGGAAAATAATCAACGATCAAATCTGACAGTGGTTAATTAGGGTTTCAACCCTATAAATACACCCCAAGAAATCATCATAGACAACAGAACAATCGAGTTCGAACAAGCCAAAACCAGAAAAGCAAAAAGAGAAAATACATACCAAAACAAATGACGAACTCAATCAAACAGCAATGAGCAACTCAGAGGAATAATCGATCGACAAAGAGAGAAGCCAAATCAATCATACGATCAACTATCGGCTGCTCATTTCAAAGCCCTAATTTTCGTAAGGGGACAAATCTCTGATTTGTAAAGAAAAGAAGGAAGCCGCCATTGTCATGAAAGGAACCGGGCTGTTTTGAGCAAAACAAACAAAAGAAGATAACGGGCTAGATTGGGCCGGCTTGTTTTATAAAGAGGCTTTATTTTTTTTTGGGTTTAAGGGGTTATTTGTTGTTTAATTTTTTTTCTTTAAAAGTTTTTTTATTTGACTGAATTTTTTTTAAAACAAAACATGGTAAATCATCACCTAGGGTTTAGGTGTTGTCAGATTGTCTAGTTAGAGTTAGTCCAGTTAGCAGGGTTTGCGAGTTTGCAAAACTCTATAGGCGGTAGCAGGGTTTGCAAGTCTGTTAGAGTGTTTGTAAGCGGGAAACTGTTTAAATCTAATAGAAATCTGGGAATGCAGCAGTAGGCAGGGGTTGCCGAAGCTGGGTAAATTTTGTGTGTGATTTATTTTTCAGCATATTTATTCTGCAGTTTGTTTCTGTGTTTAATTCGAAAAAATTTGCTATAACCCTATTCACCCCCCCTCTAGGGTTAATCTAGATCCTACAAGTGGTATCAGAGCTAGATATTTTACTTTAACTCTAGAGTCATGAATCCACCAAATAATGCTTTTTCTGAGGGGCAGTCTATTGCTAGGCCACCCATGTTTAATGGGAATGATTATGCTTATTGGAAAGTTAGGACGAGTATTTATCTTAGTTCTGTCGATTATGATGTTTGGGATATTATTGAAACTGGCTATAAATCTCCCACTATAGTTATTGGTGATACTGAGATTCCTAAACCTAAGGATAGGTGGGATGCTAACGATAAGAAACTAGAAACTACAAATGCCAAAGCAATGAACGCTTTGACCCGTGCTCTTGATAAAAATGAATTTAATAGAATTTCTCATTGTACACCAGCACAGGAAATTTGGCACACTTTGGAGGTGACACACGAAGGAACTTCTCAAGTCAAGGAGTCACGTCTAGCTCTATTTAGCAATGAATACGAAAACTTTGTGATGGAAAAAGGCGAGAGCATAAAGGATATGTTTGGACGATTTTCAACTTTGGTGTACAATGCTAGAGCGCTTGGGAAGGTCTTCACTGAAGTAGAGCTTGTGCGGAAGATACTGCGAGTCTTACCAATGAACTTTGAGGCAAAAGTCACGGCAATACAAGAATCGAAAGATCTGAGTAAACTAAGCATGGAGGAGTTGATCGGAAACTTGATGACATATGAGCTTGAGCTAAAGGCAAAGGAGGAACGTAACAACTCCGAATCAAAAAAGAAGACAATTGCCTTGAAGAGCAAAGAAGAAAGCGATGAAGAAGAAGAAGATCCAATTGAAGAGCTTGCGATGGCTGTCAATAATCTTAGAAAATGGTCAAAATTCAGGCCACGCAAGAAGAAAACAAGTGGTAATAGGTCAAAAGATTCTGACAATTCCGATAATGAATTGACATGCTTTAACTGCAAAAAGCCCGGCCACTTCAAACAAAAATGTCCACTTCTCAAAAACAACAAAGGAAAGAAAAAGAAGAAGAAGGCCTTTGCAGCAACTTGGGATGATGAAGAAGGAGAAGAAGTTTCAGATAATAGCTCAGAAGAGGCTAACTTATGTCTTATGGGAAAATCAGATTCAGAAACAAGTTCAGAAGAATCCAGTGAGGTACGTGACTATTCTTATAAAGAACTTGTTTTGATGTGTTATGATCTTACTAATACAATTGATACTCTTGAAACTAAAATTGAAAAATTGAAGTCTGACAGGAGAGAACTTGTTCATGAGAATACTAGGTTAGAAACTGAACTTGAAAATATTCAGAACCTAGACTGTAAAAAATGTAAAATTTTAGATTCAGAGATATCAAGACTTAAGAATAGCTTCGACAATCTTGAAAAAGAAAACTCAAGTCTTAAGGAAACCATTGACACTAGGAAAAAGGATTTTATAAATAGATGCACCACACTTGTAACTGAAAACACAACACTAAAAACCAAAGTCCAAAATCTTGAGAAATCTCTGAATAACTTTTCAAGAGGAGAAAAATCATTTAACATGTTATTGGGAAATCAACTCTTTGCTAATAACAGAAAAGGACTAGGTTTTGGGAAAACACAGGTTGATGACTGTGCAAAAGGTAAGAGTATCTTTGTTAGAAGTGAAATTGGACATCGTGTTGAAAATTGTAGTCATAGGAACAAGAACACAAAATTTATACAAGTTTGGGTTCCTAAGAATTCTACAAACAAATTTCATGTCTATAGGAACAAAAATGAAAGGACAAAACAAGTTTGGGTTCCAAAGGGATTGTTTATTCACAATGCTTCAGTTACTAATATCATTGGACCTAAGAGTTTCTCTAGGTCATCCTTCTCTCTCTTTATGTAGGTCTGTTGGCGGGCTAAGGAGCAACAAGAATGGTTTCTAGACTCAGGTTGTTCTAGACATATGACAGGTGATAAATCTAAGTTCCTTAGCCTAGAGAATTTTAGAGGTGGAAATGTGATCATGGGAGACAATAGCAAGTGTAAGATTATTGGGAAAGGTGAAGTAAGTAACGGTACTTTTTCATTGACTAATGTTTTAAACGTTGATAATTTACATCACAATCTCATTTCTATTAGCCAACTATGTGACAAAGGTATGAATGTGGTTTTTGATAGTGATACTTGCAAGATCTTTGATAAAACTTCTAATAACATAGTTTTTATGGGCAAAAGAAAAGGAAATGTCTACTCACTTTCGTTTGACAATCTAAATCTTTCCAGATGTTTGGTAGCCACTGACGAAGAGGCATCTTTGTGGCATAGGAGACTTGGACATGCTAGCATGAGTCTCTTAAAAAATCTTGAAATGAAAGAATTAGTTAGAGGGTTACCACATCAGAAATTTAAAGATAACAAAGTGTGTAAAGCATGTTCCTTGGGCAAGCTTAGTCGATCATCATTTCGCCCTAAAAACATTGTTAGCACATCAAGGGTCCTCGAATTAATTCATATGGACTTATTTGGACCAAATGAAATTGCAAGCTTGAATGGAAAACGTTATTGTTATGTATTGGTTGACGATTATTCTAGATTTACATGGGTTTATTTCTTAGCCAAAAAGTCTGAATCTTTTGATTATTTTTCAAAATTTGCTAAACTTGTTCAAAATGAAAAAGGAGTTTCAATTAAAACTTTAAGAAGTGATCATGGAGGCGAATTTGAAAATTCGGAATTTGAAAACTTTTGTGAAGAAAATGGTTTAAAACATGAATTTTCTGCTCCACGAACACCTCAACAAAATGGGGTGGTTGAAAGGAAAAATCGTACATTGCAAGAATTGGCTAGATCCATGTTGAGTGAGTATAAACTACCTCTAACTTTTTGGGCAGAGGCGGTGAATACTTCGTGCTACGTAATGAATAGAGTAATGATTAGACCAATACTTGGCAAAACGTCTTATGAAGTATGGCATGAAAGGAAACCTAACATCTCTTACTTTCATGTTTTTGGATGCCCTTGTTTCATTCTTAACACAGGTGATCAACTTGGAAAATTTGAATCAAAGGCCGATGAGGGAATTTTCATGGGCTATTCAACCAGGAGCAAGGCTTACAGGATATACAACAAACGAACAAAGACAATTGTTGAATCAATCAATGTGAAATTTGATGAATCTGATCTGGAAAGGACGACTGAAAAAACGATTGATGATGGGGTAGATCATGAAGGCATTAAAGAAGGAACATCTAGTGAGCAAGGTGAAAGTAGGACTGTTGATGCTGATAGATTGAAGTTCAAAACCAATCATCCTCCTAAATTGGTTATAGGAGATCCTACGGAAGGTATACGCACTCGCTCTTCATTTGATAAAAATTTGTGTGCGTTTTGTTGTCATAGTGGTTTTATTTCTGAAATTGAACCTGATTCTGTTGAAATGGCTCTTAATGATGAAAGTTGGATTCTAGCAATGCAAGATGAACTTAATCAATTTGAGAGAAATAAAGTTTGGAAATTAGTTCCTAGGCCAAATGACTATCTAATTGTAGGAACTAAATGGGTGTTCAAAAACAAACTTGATGAATCAGGAAATGTAATTAGAAACAAAGCTAGGTTGGTCGCAAAAGGATATAACCAAATAGAAGGCATAGATTTTGATGAAACATTTGCTCCAGCTGCTAGGTTAGAAGCCATTAGGATTTTGCTAAGCTTTGCTTGTTATAAAGGTTTCAAACTTAAACAAATGGATGTAAAAAGTGCTTTTCTAAATGGTGATTTGAAAGAAGAGGTTTTTGTTGAACAACCCCCCGGTTTTGAAAATCACGATTTTCCAAATCATGTGTATAAACTTGAAAAAGCATTATATGGTCTTAAGCAAGCTCCTAGAGCTTGGTATGACTGCCTTTGTACATATCTTTTGGAAAATGGCTTTAAAAAGGGGAGTGCTGACACAACACTGTTTCTATTACATAAAGGAAGTGATTTTTTGATTGTTCAAATTTATGTAGATGATATCATTTATGGTGCTACTAATGAACTCTTGTGCGAGAAATTTGAACAAGTCATGCAGGCTAAATTCGAGATGAGCTTGGTTGGAGAATTGAAATATTTTCTTGGATTTCAAATCAAGCAAAGTAGTGATGGCATTTTCATTTCACAATCCAAGTATGTGTTGGAACTGTTGAAGAAATTTGGAGTTGAGAACTCCAAACCATTGAGAACTCCTATGAGCCCATCAACAAAGTTGGACAAAGACGAAAAAGGAAGTGCTGTTGATCAGAAGAAATATCGAGGGATAATTGGTTCACTTCTCTATCTTACTGCTTCTAGACCTGATATTATGTTCTCTGTGTGTCTGTGTGCACGTTTTCAATCTAATCCTAAAGAATCTCATTTGAAAGCCACTAAACGAATTTTGAGATATCTTTCACACACAAACAAACTTGGGTTATGGTATCCTTCTTGTGAAAATTTTGATTTAGTTGGCTATTCTGATGCTGATTATGCTGGTTCATTGGTTGACAGGAAAAGCACTAGTGGAACATGTTTTATGCTAGGACACTCGTTAGTTTCATGGTCAAGTCGAAAACAAAACTGTGTTGCATTATCCAACACTGAAGCAGAATATATTGCTTTAGGGAGTTGTTGTGCTCAAATTTTATGGATGATGCAAACTCTTTCTGATTTTGGCTTAGTTTAGAAACAAGTTCCATTAAAATGTGACAGTAAAAGTGCAATAGACTTATCAAATAATCCTGTTCATCATTCACGCACAAAACACATTGATGCGAGACACCACTTTCTTAGAGATCACATTGCTAAGGAAGACATTTGCATTGAATATATTTCAACTGAGACTCAACTTGCTGATATTTTCACAAAACCCCTCCCAGAAGAAAGATTTTCCAGATTACGTTTGGATTTGGGGATTATAGAAATTGACTAACCATTTTTCATTTTCTTTGTTGAAATATTCTTGGATATATATTTTCAACTTAAATTTCTAGGTTTCAAACCAGTTTTGGATATTATCCAAAGATTGATTCGAATATGGTATTCAGTACTGGATATTACATAATATAATTAACTTGGTAACTTATTCCACGATCATTTCTATTTCTACCATCTTTCTATCGTTCATAATGGTTTTGTAAAATAAGAAGAATGAATTATTTATAAAATATATATATATATATATACAAAATTATAATAATAAATAATAATAACTCTCATGCATCCATTCTCATTTAAACGTCCTTATGGTTATGCATGGATGGAGCATGTGAGTGAATTATTTTTATCATTACTCCATTCTCATTTAAAAGTCCTTATGGTTATGCATGGATGGAGTATGGTAACTAAGTATTCTGGTCTCACTTAAAAGTCCGGATGCTTAGACTAATAAGTAACTGCTAATTCCATTTAAAAGTCCTTATGGTTATGCGTGGTTATGCAGTGCTTATTTTTTTTGTGCTTAAAATGTCAAATTAATGTTAAAATATCTCTCTTCTTAAACCAATCATCGATCCATTCTCTACAATGTGGAAGTTGTTATCTCGTTATGATATATTATTTTTTGTTCCTAATGTTCCATTGTTGTTTGTCAGTCTTTTGATAATGCCAAAAGGGGGAGAAAAGAACTAGATTTTGATAAGGAAGTAAATATTTTTTGGAATACTTCAACAATATTTGTTTAATGTTGTTAGATAATTTTCCTTAGTTCGTTCATTCATCAGTAATTTTTGTTATCTTCTAAATAGGGAGTGGTCTTGGTTGTAGGGGGAGCATTCAAATAGGGGGAGCTAAAACATTTCATGCTCAAACACATGTATTAGCATTTCAAAATCTTTAACATATATGTTTGTCATCATCAAAAGGGGGAGATTGTTTGATGTGATTTTTTGTTTGATGATAACAAAATATATATCAATATATATATGTGTTTGCAGTTTGGACTATATACAGAAAGGAAGAAATATTCATATTGAATAATTATACTATTGCACAGAATTTATATAATTCAACCAGTATTTTTTTATTCAATATAATATTTTATTACAACACTTAAACAATACAAAGTTTTCAGTTCTCTCTATATATACATACACCAGTTCATACTTTTTACACTACAACACTCAACACTCAGTTTTTTTTCACTCTGTCTGCACATCTACATCTATCTGCATTATCCAGCTCCACTTCTTGTCCTGTCTCCTGTGTACCTGTATAATTAGCAACTACAACAGTAATCTGAAAACAAACAAATTTGAATTTGCAAAAATAAAAATTTGTTTGTGTCTCAGATACATGGGTTATTGTCATCATCTTTGATTGTGTAATATCTGTGCATATCAGTGTTCTTACAGATAATCGTGAGTGGCTGCAATACACACGTGTACATGTATACACGTGTGCACTGCCTCGCCAACTCGTGTGCGTTATCAACAAGAGCAATCAATACTTCAATGAATTCAACATGAAGCAGTGCAAACTCCCGAAGGCACAACAGTAATGGAAACTGCACCAATACCAAACAGAGAATATATATATAGTGATGCATAGCAACTACATAGCTGCTACCAAGCAAACAGAGACAAAACAACACAGTCGAGTCACAATGAAACTGCAGTAGACAAGTACACAACAAACCCGAATGTCACAAAGCATAAAAACATGTATGCAACATGGTGAACAACACAAAGGCAGTACAATGCAACACAGTGAGCTACATGAACAAATGCAACAGTGTGAAGTAATGTAACAGGAATTACAGTGACAAACTACAACAAACAAAGTCTCGACCAAAATCAGTAACACAATGCAAATACAACAACATAGCACAATGCACAAAAGTCACAAACAAGGTCAAACCCAAGATAGGTTCAACTCAAGGCAACTTGAAGCATACAAGGTCAGACAAACCACTGCAACAGTAAACACAGTGAAGCTACAAACATCGAGTGCAACAACAAACTCTGTGCACATGTACAGGGATGAATACAACATGATGAAGCAGTGGAAACAAACTCAAGTGCAACAGTTGAATACATGAACAAGTGTAGCATCTGATACAGTGAAAAAGTCCAAGTCAAGATGGAGCTACAATGCAACACAGTGATAATGCAACATGGAGTATGCAAGTGAAATTCGAATTGTCAAAACAGTTTCAAGTTACAACAAAGAAGTCAGTGGCAGCTCCAAAATCAAGATCAACATAACATGAAACAGTTCAAATCCAAGTACAAACCCGAAAATATATGCATACACATATACATTTGTATATATGCACATATATAGTAAACATGTGAATGTGCAGTAGGGAATGCAAAGACAATGGCAAGTACAAATCAGTGCAGAAATCAAGCCGAAGTTAAAGAACAAAATTCGTATCTTTTGATTAAGTCTTTGATTAAGTCAAAGAAAATCTAATTTGGAAAGAAATCTCTGCATAAAATTTCTCGAAGTCACATATGGTCAGTATTAATTCAAATGGGGACCGAGACAACAAATACAGCAAGAAATTTTCGAATTAATTAATTCGAAAACAAATATGGACAGCAATAATTCGAAATCAAATCAAGAAAGGAATACTCCAAATCCAGAACAAATTCAGGAAAATAATCAACGATCAAATCTGACAGTGGTTAATTAGGGTTTCAACCCTATAAATACACCCCAAGAAATCATCATAGACAACAGAACAATCGAGTTCGAACAAGCCAAAACCAGAAAAGCAAAAAGAGAAAATACATACCAAAACAAATGACGAACTCAATCAAACAGCAATGAGCAACTCAGAGGAATAATCGATCGACAAAGAGAGAAGCCAAATCAATCATACGATCAACTATCGGCTGCTCATTTCAAAGCCCTAATTTTCGTAAAGGGACAAATCTCTGATTTGTAAAGAAAAGAAGGAAGCCGCCATTGTCATGAAAGGAACCGGGCTGTTTTGAGCAAAACAAACAAAAGAAGATAACGGGCTAGATTGGGCCGGCTTGTTTTATAAAGAGGCTTTATTTTTTTTTGGGTTTAAGGGGTTATTTGTTGTTTAATTTTTTTCTTTAAATGTTGTTTTGTTTGTCTGATTTTTTTTTTTAAAACAAAACATGGTAAATCATCACCTAGGGTTTAGGTGTTGTCAGATTGTCTAGTTAGAGTTAGTCCAGTTAGCAGGGTTTGCGAGTTTGCAAAACTCTATAGGCGGTAGCAGGGTTTGCAAGTCTGTTAGAGTGTTTGTAAGCGGGAAACTGTTTAAATCTAATAGAAATCTGGGAATGCAGCAGTAGGCAGGGGTTGCCGAACCTGGGTAAATTTTGTGTGTGATTTATTTTTCAGCATATTTATTTCTGCAGTTTGTTTCTGTGTTTAATTCGGAAAAATTTGCTATAACCCTATTCACCCCCCCCCCTCTAGGGTTAATCTAGATCCTACAAGTAGTTGGTAAAATGAGGGAGCAGGGTTCGACTCGAAGAAGGCTTCGGGATAATCATGTTGTGACTCGAGTTTGGTCTCGAGTAAATTCTGTGGTGCACCGGGTCGAAAATACTTAGAAAACTTTTAGGTTGAAAAATCTTGGCGCTCGAGTTGAATTTCGGATGAACCCGAAGCAAACGAGCAAAGCTCTCGGGTGTGACTCAAAGCGAGTCTCATGGTTGATATGTAAACCAGTTTTTTACTTCAAAAAAAAAACTTTCTAAACTTTTAAACACTTTTAAAAACTATGTTTTCGAATGATGATTCGATTTAAGATTTAAATTAATTTAGGACTTAAGTAAGATGTTTTCAAAGAAATTAAATTTTAATTTCTTTAGTATTGATACAATATTTTTATCAAGTTATCTATATTAGATAAATAATGTAAAGCTAAAAGAAAATTAAGATAAATGTGTTTAAACTAAATCTTAACCTTTTTAAAGTAACTAATGTTATAAAGGTGATTTATTAAACAAGGTTTGAAAAGATAATCAAGAAAATTATTTATCTTTTGATTTATTAAATAATCAATGATTTTGTTAATTTACTATTTTAAACGGTAATTACTTAATTAATTATGTAATATTAAAGATTAATTTAATAAATAATTTAGATTAATTGATTTGTAATTAGTTATTAATTAATTAAAGAGTAATTAATTAATAAAAGTAATTAATGATTAAGGTTAGTTAATTTGAAATTAATTAAGATAATTAATTAAGAAATGATCAATTAATGAAGATGATTAAGACTAAATCAATAGTAATTAATGATAATTAATCATTGATTAAAGATTTCTAATGAAAGTAACTATGTGATTAATAAATTTAAAACCACATGATTTATTCATCCTAATTGAAGATATTTCATTGTTCTTGAATGCTGTGTGTTGTATTGATGTTTCTGTTATGTGATGTGATGCTATGTAATATCAAATGCTTTGTGCTGAGCCATGATATCTGTGATGAATTTACTTCTGTGTGATTGTGAAAACCCATTGGCCCGTAAAACGGCAATTGAATTTCGATGCGACAGGGAGTCGGATTCTAGTTGATTATCCGAAACCCACATCGAACCTGTGAATCTTTGTGAATGACATATCCACATGTTTTTAAATTGAGCGCCCACTATTTGGTTTAGCCGGGAGAGGATCTCTGTGTCGTATAACCCATTTCAAATATGTGATACGACGAAATAGATGACAATTGAAGACGGTGGTGAAGACCGGGCATCTTCGAAAACGATAGGTTAACCTATAGAATGTCTCTGCACTGAGTTGCTCCGGTATAGAGATCTCCATATGTGATGGGGAGTCCGATCGGGATTGTGGATGCCCGCATTGCAATGGCTTCTTCGGAAGTGCCTTCGGTTCTGTTCGAACTCGGAACAGACTTGTATGGTTGTATGTCTGAAACTACACCTTGAGATATAAAGCTGATTTCTTTCAAATACATATATGTTGGTGGCGGAGAATTTATTCTCTTAGCTTAACACCCTTCTCTGAGACATACGAGCTCAAAGGTTATGTAGTTGAAGGTTATTAGTGATATACTCCCAATTTGGTAGTGTGGCATGCTGAGTGATGCTGATCATTTGTTGATCGAAGCATGGCTTTGTGAAAAAGCGTAGCTTTGTGGACGTGGCTTCGTCGAACCTCACAACCTGGTTATGGTCAAAACAGGAATTGTGGCAACAAGGTTATTTGGGGGTAGCTCCCCCTGAGGGTATGCCTATTTCCTTCTGGATTACAAGTGGTATCATGGTATGGAGTCCAGATACTTATTTTGTGGTTGCTGCAAACTTATTTCTTTGTGGTTGTCGGTTGAGAAGCGCTTCGGATAAAGGTTGGTAATGACCGGGAGGTGGCATACTCGTGTCAGTTGTTACCTAGTCACAGAGGTAACCCGGCCTTGTGTAGGAGAGATCCTGTTAGATTCTCAGGGACGTCCCTCCAGAGGCGTTCCATTTTATATGGAATTTCCTTTTCCCGACCATTTGTTGGAAATCCAAACAAAACATTACGAGCCCTGTACGTTTTAGTTGTATAACCTGCCATGCAGCGTGGCGGTAACCTGCTACAAAACATGGTAGCTATAGTAGGCATACGACGAAATATGGTATGCTGGCTAAGATTAATATTATACTTTCAAAATTGTTTTCTACACTATGCACTAATAATAATATCAAAGGGTTTCCTCGTATTAAGCATATTTGACTATCATAAGAAGAAATCTCCTCCAAGTCTGCGTTTGCATTGTGTGTGTGGTGGGAGGTCTTATCGTAGTTTCATTTTCAAAAAGCATTGCGGATTTCTTTCAAATTCTTTTGTTTTGCTTTTGATAAAAATGAACTATTTTATTTCAACAAATGTTTCTGTTTGCTCATGCCAGTCCCATGACCGACCGAGAGTTTATTGTTCCTTTCCTAAACACTGGATGCCCATAATTTTCCACACAGGCAGCCTAGAAGCAGGTTATCCGTGTTTTGAAGCTAGCTTGGATTTGAGGTCCTCTGGAAGCTTTGGATTTGGAAATCTTTTGAAGTTTTGGAGCTTTGAAGACCTTGTCGAAGTTGAAGTATGCTGTATCTTTTTGAAGTTTCTGTTGTCGTATTATTGTTGTATCATATTTGTATCAATCTAATAGTTGGGATATATGTTGTATTGGATATTGTATCGTATTGTATCTGTGTTGATATATGATACTCATTTTGTTTTCGCTGTTTATATTCATCTAATGTTGTTATAAGCTCCATCCGACTGGAGTTCGATGTTTGAATCTTTCACAGTCGAATACAAGTGAGGTATCTAGTGTCAATTTTCGAACATTGGATTTCGGATCGTGACAAAAATTGTCATCCCCTTCAAAGATGTGATGAAATGTCTCTCGATCATTTTCGTTTATTTGAAATTTTGAGAGATTCATTCTGGTGTACTTGCATCCCAAAATTTCAAAATCCAAAACAATTTGTGTTCCTTTAACATTACTCCAAATTCGTCCATCTAGCCCATCATAAAATCCACGATTCAAATTCACATAAAACATCTTAACAAGATTTGGATAACATAAAAATCATTTTATTTGTTACCTACGACATTAAGAATTGAATATTGTTGAAAAGGATTTTCAATTTCATAAGAAGGAAAATCTTCAAAAATAGCAAATTTTCCCGTATGAATTTTACCAAAGTTTACATAGTTGATACAAGCATTGATAGCTTCCGGGTCATCAAAAAAAAAGTTTTTGACAGATTTTGGAAGCTTAACGGTGTTAGGAGTGCTTGAAGAGTCCATTGAAGAAGTTTGAGAGGAGTTGAAATTAATGAAGATAAATTTGAAATAAAAGTGAAAATTTGTGATAAAGAGAGTGAATTAAATAGAGATTTTATAGACATGTTCTCTGGTTAAGAGACGTCTTTCCTGAGCATTGAAGTTGGTAAAAAGGTGGGGGGAAATTCAAAAGTTTAAATTCAAATTTTGAAATCAAATTCTAATGGGCATGTCGACATGGGGTATACAAGTATGTCGACATGTGCCTATTGAATCAAAGGACAAGTTTCTATTCCTTATTTCTAATAAATGTATATAATATGCTATATTCTAATTATATAATTCCTGTGATAATATTAAATATAATAATACTCAAATATTAATAATTTAATATTTAAAATATTATTATAATAATATTATTTTTGAATTTTAAAATTCAAATTTCAAGGGATAAATTTGAATTTAAAATTCAAGGAATTTAAAAGAATCATGCAAACAAACAAGCATCCATTCAAACAAGAAAAATTAAAAATAATGTAAATGTGTACATATTTTTAGATCCATACTTCCATCATCATCTGATTTATGAATAGTAGTGAAACACAGATTTGAATTATCCATATTCTTTGCATCGTCACTGGATAATGAGTCTGAGTCATAAAGAGTTGTTATGTATGCTTTCTTTCTTTTCCTTGACGAGTTATTGTTTGGAGGGAACAACTGTTTATCTGGATACAGACAATCTTTTCTATGATGCCCGACTTTATTGCAATTGTAGCATCTATCATTATTGACGTTCTCCCTATTATTTATGGAATTCTTTTGATCATTTCTTTTGTAATTATTCATTTTTCTATATTTTGGGAATTTTCGGAAGTTTCTTGTCATGAAAGCAATCTCCTCATCACAGTCTGGTTCCAAATCTTCAGTTGTTGCATTGAATGCTATTGACTTCTTTTCTGTAGCATTGTTTGCTCTTCTTCCTTGCAGTTGAACTTCATAAGACATCAGATTCCCAATCAATTCTGCTATTTTCAGTAGACCGGTATCATTTGCTTCTTCGATTGCAAGTATCTTTTGATCCCATTCTGGAGTGAGTGAATTTAGAATTTTTCTAACTTTGTCTTCCTTCGAATAGCCTTTTTCTAGTGCAATTAGTGAATGAACAATATCTTGATTTTGACAACACATGTCGGAAATGGACTCATTTGCATGCATTTTAAACAATTGAAACTGATTAGTTAATATGGAAATTTTAATCTGTTTTACTTTGCTTGTTCCTTCATGAGTAACTTGTAAAGTTTTTTAGGTTTCAAATGCAGACTTACAAACATACTCTATTAAGCTTATTCATATCTAATGAAAAAATAATATATTCATGGCCTTTGAGTTAATTGTGCAACACCCTTTTGCTCAGCAGTCCACTGGGCAAAATTGGTAGTTGGTTCAACATACTCGGTTTGTGAGATATTACAAGTGTCTAATCCTACTGATTGTAAACTAATTTTCATTCTACAAGCCCAATATTCATAATTACTGCCATTGAAAAATGGTGGTCTGACAGTAGACTGAGCTTCTATAAATGAACTAGTGTCAAGGATAACAGAACTGGTGCCAGAGTTAACATTACCAGTGTTGATAGCCATTAAAACAATTTTCAAGTTTTAGATTATGAAAACTATGAAAACTAATGCTTTGATACCAATTGAAAGGGACAGCGGATTAAGGATCTTAAGGCTAATTTAACACTTGAGGGGGGTGAATAGTGTTTAATGGATTCTAAGACTTATACAGATTAAATTGAAATTATGACACAAAAAAAATGTAGAACTTAATCACACAAAAATCATAGAATAAAAAAAATACAAAAAGTAAATAAAAAGCAGTAAAAAGGAAAGAACACACCGGATTTTATACTGATTCGAAGTTACCCTACATTTAGTCCTATACCAAGGCAAACACCTCATACAGATTTTTATTATACCAATGTCGAGATTACAATCCTCAATTTCTAAAGGCCTTGAGGTACCCTCATGTCTCACGAGTCCAGCGCAAACTCTCTTGATTTACGGGACACAAGATCACCCAATTGATTTCCAAGCACAACCACACCTTATAGTGAGATTCGACAAACTTTTGATTACAAATTGATGCTATGACTCTGAATAGCACTTTGATCTTCGACATAGGGAACAGAATCAAACAAGAATGAGATTCTAATTTGATTCACTTGAGAATTCGGCAGTGTTTCGGCACAATCTTATAAATACAAAAATTTTAGAATATGGATTTGTAAGAAGGAGTGGAAAGAAAATAAGAAATTAGTTAAATAAAAAATTCGTTTGTGAAGGCTACTTATAAAGCACCAACGGTCATAACCATTCGTTAAGAGACTTAAACGAATAGACACTTCTTTTAAAAATTATAATTTTTGAATTTAATGGCAACCACGTCGACAAGGGGTATCCTATGATGTCGACATCCCTAGTTAAAAAAGGTAAAAAAAATTTTGAAAATGAAGTTTAAAACAAGAGTTTATTAAAAAACAAAAACAAAGAATATTTTAATGCTAAAACATCTTTTAGAAAAGATAATTTTTAAGGCTAAAATATTTTGAAAAACAGTTTTAAAAATCATTTTGAAAAACCATTTTGAAGTAGTTTTGCAAGCTTCTTCCTGCAGAATATCTCATCACATCATCACTCGAGAACTTATACAAAACCAAGATGTTCGTGGGTTTGTAAGCCACTCATCGTAGGTTTGTAAGCTACTTGTCATGGGTTTGTAAGCCACTAAGAAGGTAGAAATGGGTTCCATCCCAAATGAAATTTGGAATGAAGATTTCCGTGCTATTATGAAGTTTTAACAAAAACTAGACACATATCTTAAAATCTTGACCTTGATACTCTAGATTCTTCAATTTTGAGTCTTGAGTCTTTATACTGATCAGTCTTCAGTAATCAATACTCGCATATATATATATATATATATATATATATATATATATATATATCCTGCATATACATATCTATCTAGACAACAGTGTTAGTAATATTTTATAATAAGATAAGTTATAAAGGTTGTTGTCATCAAAACCAACATCTCAGTTCCTAACAACAGCAACAGCTGTAGAAGGTGTTAGTCTCCAACAAGTTGAAGTAAATGGTGCTAACTAAGAAAATCAAGCACCATGGTCCTCTAATCTGCATGAAGTTGTCACTAGGGATGAGTTGAATAATTGACTAAAGAGATCGACCAAAGGGTGGAAAATAGTCAAAAAACTCTAATGGATAAGCTCATTCCTCTGTTAACCCTACAATCAAACCCTGCTCCAAAGGCTATGCCTGAACCAGTAACTACCGTAGAACAAAAGAATTCCTCTATTTCCTGCCTGCATAGGAGAAACGAAAAGCAGCCACTACGAAGGGTAACAACGAGATGTAACCTGGTGGAAAATAAGAATACGTCACCTGACGCAAGGCAACCGAACTTAAATTTGAATCAAGGGGGAAAAGCTTCGTAGGAAGATATAGCTGTAAATCTCTTCAATTTAGAAGGTGGAGAGCAAGGCAATCATATGGAAGAGAATGTCAACGCGTTGGATGATGTTAGAAATGTCCAAACCGCCCTAGTTAGGCCTAGTGCAAGCCAACGGGGTCCCGCGGGAGTGAATCTCCTGGAGACAGGAGAGCCTTGGTTTCTGCTCACGTGCTAAGACCGTTTGCAGAACCAAACGCTTGGTTTAGTGACTGATTGTCGCACCCTGGATACTGGACATCAGAGGTGTACATAGAAGACATGGTCAAACGATGATGGATGAAAGTAAAAGCTGAAAGGATGATGAATAGGGACCTGCCTCGAGTCGGACCCCTTTTACCGACGAAATCTTGAATGAAAGGTACCAGACAAATTCACTATGCCAACTATTCCCTCCTATGATGGAACAAAGGAACCAAAACCCCATTTGTACAAGTATAGCTGGTATATGGACGGAGCCAATGCTCTAAAGGTCGTTCGTTGCCGGTGTTTCCCTATTTTTCTAAAAGGACTTGCATCTATGTGGTTCACCAGACTTCCCCCAAGGTTTATTTATATCTTTTACCAACTTGCAAAAAAATTCCTCGATCAATTCAGGCTCCATACGGCTTAACCAAAGGAGATCATATCCTTATCCGGATTGGTTCAAAGGTGCAATGAGTCATTGAGGTCATTCATGAGAATGTTCAACACCGCGGTGACAGAAGTAAGCAATCCCAATGAAGATATGGACTTCATGGCGTTAGTTTGTGCTATTCACCCAGAAACGGAGTTCAAAAATGGATCAAGATGAAGCAACCTACCAACAAGAAAGACTTCAATCGCAAAGCTAGCCAATACTTGAGATTGGAGGAAGCGCAGGAGCTGAGAGGAAGGCTGCAAGTGTACAATAGATGAACTCAAGCAAAATGGCATGGCGGCAATCAAAACATGCACGATCCTGGAATTACTCAGGGAGTTGCAAGGAAGAGTATGAACCAGAAGAGAAGAAACCTAAACTCCGATAAGAGAAATAGTGGTGGCAACAACAAATGAATTATATAGTTCAGACATGGAGACTATACCCCCCCCCCTCCGAATGACACTTTGGAGAATATTTGTCTCGCAACACAAGAAACTAAAGTGTATAAGAAATGACTTGTAAAGGAGGCAACGGAACAGAAAAAGCGCTCAGGGAAGTTTAACCGCTTCCATGAGACCCACGAGCACAATATAAACGAATGTCGCCACCTTAAGGACTACATCGAAGGACTAATTAGAGACAACAAAATTCAACAATATATGAAAAAGCCACAAAAACCCACTCAAAGTATGGTCCCTCAACCTCCTTGAGAGAAAAGAAATCAGGCCGGAACTAGCGAAGAAGGGTCAAAATAAACTGATTAGAGGCTTATTATTGGAACAATACCTGGGGGACCACATCTCATGCAAAGAAGTTGGGGAGAGATGGAGCAATATGCGAGTTCGTTAAAGCAATGCCCCAAAGGAATCGTGTTTAGCAATAGATGATAAAACTCCACTCAAGCAGCAAAATGTTCTAAGCGACGACATTGTTTTCTTCAATCGGGGCACCAAAGGGATTGATGCTCCAACTCTTGACCTAATGGCGGTGACAGAAGGAATCGGTCCTGTCGTAGTCCAACGAGTGTTGGTTGATAGTGGAAGTTCAGTGAACATACTTTTTAAGCGTACTTTTGATCAAATTAAGATTGGCATGAAAAGCATACCCACATGCCAGGCTAAGATTCAGGTATTTGCCGGAGAACCCAAAAAACTAGTGGGAACAATAGACCTACCCATGGAGCTTGGACAAGGTGAATGACGAGTCACCCTTATTCAGACTTTTGTGACCATCGATGAAATGTCAGCATACAATGCATTATTAGGATGGCCAACGTTAGCCAATTTCAGAATAACATTGGTGCAATGGTGCCTTACAATGAAGTTCCTTACTAGCACGGAGTCGGAATTGTGAAGGAAGATCAAAGCGTCGTCCAGGAATGTTATTTCATAGAATTGCATGAGTCGAGAAGAAAGGAAAAAAGGAAAGGATATGGGAAAACCCTCCACATCCCTGAACCCTCCGAATAGTAACTACAGAGCCGCCCATGGATTGGGGACCATAGCCAATTGACAAGGCTTTAAACCCTAGGAAGAAGAGCTTTGGGGAGGATAAGGCAGCACCGACAGAACTAACAGTGTCTGTCTCAGTCTGTACGGATGACCCAACACGGATCTTGAAGGCCGGGTCGCATCTTGGAAACAAGATACGGTCAGAACTAACCAAGTTGCTCTACACCAATTTGGACGTATTTGCTTGGACACACTCCGATATGTGTTGGATATCACCCGAGATTGCCTGTCATACCCTCAATATTGACCCCAAATTCACCACAATTAAGCAAAAAGCCACAGCATGGGCCCTGAATTGTCCAAGGCATTAAGAGAAGAAGTAGATAAACTGACGGCTAACAACTTCATTTGAGATTCAACCTACCCAAATGGGTATCGAAATCGATCCTAGTCAAGAAGTCCAATGTAAATGGCGAACCTGTATTGATTTCTCGAACCACAACAAAGCCTATACGAAGGATAGCTTCCGGCTCCCTAGAATTTTTCAACTAGTGGATGGAACATCGGGACACTAATTGCTGTTATATATGGATGTGTACTCGGGCCATAATCAGATCCTGATGTGTGAACCAGACCAAGAGAACACCAGCTTCATCACTGATTTGGGACATACTGCTATAAAATAATGCCATTAGGTTTGAAAAATGCAGGGGCAACATACCAAAGGCTAGTGAATACTATGTTCAAACGCCAGATTAGGGAGACTATGGAAGTTTACATGGACGATATGTTAGTCAAATCTCGAATAGCTGCTAACCATCTAGATAATCTCGCTGAAAAGTTCGAAATACTCCACAAATACGAAGTGAATCTCGGCCCGCTTAAATTTCACTTCGTAGTAGCCACTAGGCAATTCTTGGGATTCGTAGTAAGCTCCTGGGGCATCGAAGCAAATCCAGAGCACATAACAGCGTTACAGAAAGCCCAAGCCCCTAAAAAAAGAGGACTTCAAAGCTTGAATGGAAAGGTCACAGCACTGAGTCGGTTCATCTCTAAAGCTACAAGCAAGTGCATAACATTCTTCGACGCACAGAAGAAAGGAAGGAAAAACTTCGAATGGTGTGAAGCTTCCCAGACAGCTTTCGAGGGACTGCTACGACACATGGGAGCTCCCCCGATTTTATCAAAGCCGGTGGATGGAGAAGAAATATTCATCTATTTAGCGATTTCCCTGCAAGCAGTAAGCATGCCTCCCATACAGGAAGAAGCGAGAATCCAGAAACCTGTGTACTACATTAGCAAATGATTCACCGGAGCTAAGAAGAATTACCTAAAGTTGAAGAAGCTAGCGTATTTCCTTTTGATCGCATCCTAAAAACTATGACTGTACTTCCAGGCTCATCGAACTAAAGTATTGATTGACCAGCCCCTGAAGCATGTTTTATATCGGCCATAAACTTCCAGACGACTACTCAAGTGGAATATAGAGTTCAACCAATATGACATCACATACCATCCAAGGAAAGCAATCAATGGGCAAGCATTGGCCGACTTCATTGCCGAATTTACCATAAGAGATGACGAGAAGGAAGTTCAGTCAGAAACAGACGCGCAATGGAAGCTCTTCATCGATGGTGCATTAAACAACTTCTGTGCGGGAGCAGGGGTGGTGCTTGAAACCCCCGAGGGACAAGCCATTAGCTATGCTTTGCGCTTGGAATTCCCAACAAAGAATAACGAAGCAGATTACAAAGCATTGATCGCTGGATTGAAGGTTGTAAAGGAACATAAGATAAAATCTATTCACGTATATAGCGACTCTCAGTTAGTCGTTTGTCAAGTGAAAGGGGAACACTAAGCTCGTGGAGAAAATCTAGCCCCGTACCTGTCCAAAGTACAAGAAATGCTAAGCGATATCGAGCACTACACGATAACTCACATCCTATGGGAGAAAAACAACAAGGTAGATTATCTGGCTAAGCTAGCAAGCTCCAGAGAAGCCCAGTCCTTGGGGCTTGGTTCTAGTGAAAACGCTAACCAACCCAAGCATAGACTAAATGGACGTAGACTAGATTCTGGAGACGACCGTTGAACCAGATACATAGATGACACCAATAAAGAACTATCTGCTTGCAGGAACCCTTCTAGTTGATTGAAATCAACAGAAGAAGCTCCTACGAAAGGCGTCGCGGTTCACGATACAGGATGGAATACTCTATCGAAGGGGATCCTCAACCCCTCTCCTTAGGTGTTTGACCGACGATGAAGCATGACGAGTCCTGAAGGAGGTTCCTGGAAGCGATTGCGGAGAACACACTAGAGCATAGACCCTAGCAAAGAAAGTGCTTCGATATGGATACTTTGGCCAACAATAAACCGTGAAGCAGCAAATCACGCCAGAAGGTGCGATCGCTGTCAAAGGTTTAGCAAAATCAAGAGAACTCCTTCAACAAAGCTAATGCAGATGGTTAGCCCATTGCCATTTGTGATCGGGGGATCGATTTGATTGGCATAATTCTGAAAGCAAAAGGAGGATCCAAATATTCTATAGTTGCTATAGATTATTTCACAAAGTGGGCCAAAGCGGAGCAGCTGGCCACCATAATCACAAAGAAAGTTATTAACTTTGTTACTAAAACATCATTTGTAGGTTTGATGTACCGTAAAATATCATCACTGACAATGTAACCCAATTTGAAAGTACCGAGTTCAAAGACTTCTGCAGGTGCTTCGGAATCGAAAAAAGCTTTTCCCTAGTGGCTCATTCGTAAGTAAACGGACAGGTGGAAGCAATAAATAAGGTCATCAAGTCCACCATCAAAAAGCGACTAGCAAAAGCAAAAGGAAACGGGGTTGATGAACTTCAACTTGCATAATGGGCTTACAGAACTACACAAAAAGTGGCAACTGGCCACACTCCGTTCGCATTAACATATGGTTCAGAAGCAATGATTTGTGTCGAATTAGAAGTTCCCTCACACCGAAGGCAGAATTTTAATCAAGCATAAAACGAGCAAATCCTACTCGAATCGCTAGACATGGTCGATGAAAAAAGAGAAGAAGCGAGTTGAGAACTGCTGCCCACCATAAAAGGCTACATGGTACTTCAACTCCAAAATCCATAGTCAGACCGAAGTTGGAGATCTTGTCCTCAAGCGAGTTTACCCTGTTCCAGGCGCCTTCGGATCAAACTGTGGAGGACCATATGTCGTTAATCAAAAGCTTAGGGAAGGGACTTTAAATTTGACAACCATCAATAGGGTCGCGGTTTCCAAAGCCTGGAATAGCGAATCACTCCGACTTTATTTCATTTAAAATAAAATATTCTATGTATTTTCCATTTTTCAACGAATAAGCCATCCTAAAAATGCCGGTGGCATTGTAAACAGGCAAAGAATCTGCCATCCTTTCCTTAATAAAGTTTGCTTCTTGAACCAACCAAACTATGTTCTTAATAATTACGCGCCAAGTCGATGGAAGCAAACTGACCCAAACCGTTGGATCAGCGGAACTCGATCCTTACCTCTCAAAAAACCGATGTTGCCCCGACAATCCCGAGAGGTCTAAAAAATAACTCGTGTTACTCGGAGATAGGCAACGCCGGGAGCACCTAAAACACTTAGCGATTCCCCGACATAGGTCACGTTGTGGAGCACCAAGCTTAGACTCCTCGCATTGCCCAGAGATATGCAAAGTTAAGGAGTATCAAAAGTTATGCATTTTGTAAGCCACACATCCAAACTGAGACTACACGCGTTGCTTAGAGATAGGAAACACTAAGAAGCATCGAAAACCAGCATCTTGTGTTTCCCGGAGATAGGCAATGCCAGGAATCATTGAAAACTAACACCTCGCACCACCTTGAGAAAGACAACGCTGAGGAGCATTGAAAACCGGCTTCTTGCATTGCCCGGAGATAGGCAACACCAAGAGGCATTAAAAGCTAACTCCTTGCGTTGCCCAGAGATAGGCAACGTCAAGGAGTATCAAAAGTCACGCATCTTGTAAGCCGCGCATTCAAACTAAAACTCCTCACATTGTCCGAAGATAAACGACGCCGAGGAACATCAAAAACCATGCCTCTCACAAGCCGCACATTCAAACTGAAACTCCTCGCATTGCCCGAAGATAGGCAATGCCAAGGAACATCAGAAGCCATGCATCTCGTAAGCCGCGTATTCAAACTGGATCTCCGAGCGTTGCACCGAGATTGGCAACGCCGAGGAACATCAAAAAGCCGCGCTTCTCATAAGCTTTGCATTCAAACTGAAACTCCTCACGTTGCACGAAGATAAGCAACGTCGAGGAAAATTAAAAGCCACGTATCTCATAAACTATGCATTCAAGCTGAAACTCGTCACGTTGCCCAGAGATAGGCAGCGCCAAGGGGCCTCTCAATAAACTTCTTGCATTTCCTGGAGATAGGCAACACCGATGAACGTTAAAAACAAACTATTCGCGTTGCCTAGAGATAGCAACACCAAGAAGCATCGAAAACTAACTCCTCGCATTGCCTAGAGATAGGCAACATCGAGGAGCCTCAAAATAAACTTCTTGCATTGCTCGAAGATAGGCAACGCTGATGAACGTCAAAAACAAACTCTTCGCATTGCCCGAAGATAGGAAACGCCGAGAAGCATCGAAAAATAACTTCTCGTGTTGCCTAAATATATGAAATGCCGAGGAACCTTTAAATAAACTTCTTGCGTTGCCCAGAGATAGGAAAACATCGAAAAGCATCCCAACTTAAACTCCCTACGTCACTCGTAGATGGGCGACGTCAAGGAGCACCGAATACCGCGCATTACGCAAGCGGTGCGCGAAATCCCAAAATAATAGCCCCTTACATGACCAAAAGATGGGCAGCATCGAGGAGCATGAGAAATACCACGTATATAGTCAGGAATAATTATTGCTAGAAGGAAGGCACTCGATGATTGACAGTACATACCTATGCGTAGATTGCATACTTACCTGAATACTGCCGAATACCGAGACAACATGCTAAGGTTGCAAAACTTCCAAAGAAAGGAAGATCAAGTCATGACTTAGCCAGATTTTCAGTAGAGGTTATCTAAACCCTAAGTTACCGGATACTTGAAAATTGTTTGAAGTAAATAAACCTGTGAACTGGGGGCGCAATCACCTACACCGAGACAAAAATACATGAATACAATAAGTTCACAAGTTCTGTCACTCCAAACAACAATAAGTTTACAAGTTCCATGTCAAAGTTTTATGAAATTCCAAAAAAAGTCTATATCTATGTTAAAATTATTAACAAAATTTTCTAAATTTTAGAATTTTTTTTTGAAGTTTAGTGAATTTCTAAACAAAAATTCTCTAAGTGTTGTTAATCTCTAAGTTCTGTTCCTTCGAATGAAGGGCTTTGGCCATAATCATAGAACTAGATAAGTATGAAGTAAAACAAGCACAAGTACACAGAACCCATATGAACAAATAGATAAAAGTACAGTCAAAATATCAGTGTATTGATTATAGTTATCTATGCATAGGGTCAAAATGTGGGAAATGTACCCACAAAACAATGGCCGACAAAAGGAAAGTATAGACTCTACAGTAAAGACGCGAAGTGCAGACTCTGCACTTGAACAGAACGAATCAAAAGGAAACAGAAATGAGTCAGTCTTCCTACATGCTGTAAGCCACAATCATGCCATCCTCACGCTGGCCACTCAACACTTCTTCCCACCCCTTCCTTTTCCACCCCTGGTTGGTAGTTTCTGCTTCTTTTCAAGAGAGGTGTCATTGCCAGTAATGTCAACGTGCACTTCGGTGGCAATCTCCTCCCCCTCCGAAAGTTTTTCAAAAAAGCCTCCCTTTCCCTTGTGTTTTCTTGACTTTCGAGAGCTCTTCAAAGCCTTGATTGCCTCCACCTTTTCCTTCTTGACGATCATCAAATTGTGCCGAGTCTTCTGTGGCGGCTCCGTTTGTGTCCCTTGCTCCTTGGCTTCCGCCGTAGTTGTATCGCCTTCCAACGACCCCAAAGGGTCACTCAGATCATGGAGACTAGCAATCTTCTTGGCTTATTGCCCCGGCTACGAACTAGATGTGGACATGGGAATCGAGGCAGGAACAGATACAACTGTGAAAGATGTGAAAATTGCAGCAAGCATTGGCGCCGAAGTAGCAACGCATCAACAGGAAAAGTGGATGGACTAATAAGATCAAAAAGGAAGCATTAAACTCCTCTTGCTCTTGTGGCATAAGATGGAGGCTCTCAACTTCGGGAGAAGCATGGACGTTACCTGCACCAGAGGAACGATTAAGAACGGTGACCTCGAACTCACCACCGTCGCCTTCTTTTGAAGACTCCATCACATGAGGAACAATGTCAAATCCTGAACTCATTGGTTAGTCGTGGAGCTGCTCTGATGGTTCGCCCACATCGAAGGTAGAATGCTTGGCAAGCACATCGGTGGCGGTCATCAAGGAAACATAGGTCGCCTCCTTCTCCCATTTGACCCAGAGGATCTCCTGGCCCTCGAGTAGCACTTTCTTGGATTTATCGTTAAGATAAGCGTCCTTCAAGTCATGATCGGTGTAAACATTATCGCTTTCACTAAAGTGAGATAATATTTCCTCCCAAACAAGGGCAAGAGTGCGCGGATACTTCAAGCCGAGATAGATGAGGTTCTCCTAATACAACAGAGAGTTAACATAGATGTTCAAAATACTCGCATCCAGCTTCTCCATTTTCCTTTCAATGGCATGCTGGAGGTTCAAGTAATCCGTTTTCACCGCAGCCTTCTCAATCTCAATAGCAGTCTTGTCAGCATTGAGCTGCGTGACCTGAGCCTGTAGTTGGGCGATGTTCTCGGCTTGGTTGGAGATCGTTTTGTTGTGCTTCTCAATAATTATACTGTTTCGGTGATAGTTTTCCTTTCAGCTTCAATGATAGCGTTTCAACCGACCACTTCTTCTTTTAGCTACTCCTCCTCAACATGTGTCTTTTTAATCTCCTCCCTCTAGACATTCTCAACTTTTTTATGAGCATCCTTCAGCTTCTTCATCAGACCAACGGTTCTGCCGCTTTCATGAAGCGCCGCCTCCTTCTCTTCCTCCAACTGTTTAATCTTTGCATCATGCTCGACCAATGCCTTCTCAAAATCATATTTCTTGGATTCGTAGGAAAGGATCTCCTGATAATTATTATTTTTCATATCTGCTAGCTACTCGTAGAGCTTCTCCCACTTCTCGGCCTATTCTAGGTCGTTTTGGATAGCTTGGAGATGCGGTATAAAAGAATCCCTACAAACAGGGTGGAGATCCAGGTCAAACTTCACTCCCTTTAAGAACCAACCCGGAAGCACTGCCTCAAGCTTAGGGGGGTCCGATGGAAGAACGTAGGCAAGCCTCCGGTGGGGGGCGAGAGGCACCAGTAGCAAGAGTAACGATGGAAGAGGATAAAATATGAGCTGGGGAAAGAACCAGGGTAGAAGTGATGAGAATTTCCTGGCCCACGGAAGAGTGTTTCTAAGCAAGCTCTAATGGATGGGGACGATAATCAAACTTTGACTTGATCTTGTACCCTCCTTTATGTGAACGAGCTCGATCTCTCTCTTCTTAGCAACGGATTTTAGCTTCAAGTCTTTTCCTCCGCCTATACTCTTTTCCATCTCTCGTACTTGATAGCGGATAGAGGAGCGCTTGGGGTATCACTATGAATCGATGTAGTCCTCGAAGTCATGATAGAAACCTCATCCTCTCGTCATACTAGGGATAGGGCACACATAAAAGGCTTCAGAAGCATGATATAAATTAAGCAAATGTATGAAGAGATGGAAATAAGTGTAATCCTAGTGCAATGTGTTGTGTGTCCCTAATAGAGGCCTAAGATGTCGTCATGAACAAGAGCAAACGACTATCGTAGATTGGATCGGACTGACTTTGGTTATTATAATCGGGACTGATATAACTACTGAAGAGATATCACCTGAACAGGAAGGCATCGTGTTAAATTTAAATTCCCCTTTCATGAGCACGTCGAGGTCGACGAAAACATCACTGAAATCTCCGAACTCTGCTCTGAAATCCTTACTCGAAGAATCTTGATGTCTTCCAGTTTCGAAGGCTTTGACTTTACCACTTGCATCGAAAAGAGGTGGACTCGGGAGATCGAGACTCATTCCCGAACTCTCATGGCAAGACTTCGAGTCTTCACCCTTAGATTCCGACGATAAGTAATCACTAGTGGTAGACTCTCCCCTACTACTCTCAAATTCTACTTCTTCTTCCTCTAAGTCCAACGTAGCTTTGTGTTCTCTGTGCATGAACTCGTCTTCTGCTTCCTCCCGGATTGGAGGCATTCTAACTGAACCGCTTAGTCCAGTTGCAGCAGCGTCTTCCTCCTCACGGGATTCATCGGGTGATCCTCAGGACGGTCTACCTTTCTCTTGACCTTCCTCTAAACCATAGGATGAAGAATTGGATCTTGTTTGAACTTTGGATCGACCAGGAGAGGGAGTTTCATTGGCAGATCTACCCGGAGCCAACAGTCCATATTGATGCATGTTCTCATCGGTCAAAAAAACTTTAACACACCTCTCTTCAGCGTCAATAGCCTTTAAAGTTTGGCCAACTTCATCAAGAGTCACATCTCTATTCGACCTTAGGATAACAGCAAGATAAGTATAGTTAGTTAGAACTCTAATTCAATGCCTTGAAGCCTGATAAACAAAAAAGATAAGCTTACTCCCTGTTGTCCAATGACGGTTGAATCCCTCGGGGCATCTAACAAAAAGTACTACATCTTGAACAATGATAAGTTGCTTTTCAAGCGTAAGAAGATTTTGCAGTTTCTCTGGGCCTCGATTATAATCAAAGAGGGACAGTCATATCTCCTCTTGAATGCCAGAAAATAGATAACTCATCAAAATTTGGAGCGCGGTTGAACGTCCGCATGAAAAGGACATGCAAGTAAGTGAGGGCGGCATGGCCATTTGGACGAAGTTGGAATGGGGCAATGCCCAGGTTCGAGAGAGTCTTGCATGAAAAATCGTTGAAGGGAGGCATGACTCCATTTAAACACATATATCGGTGGCAAGCGGCGTACCCCAGGGAGGCATATGAGAAAATTCATCTTTCGTCTGCAGACACACATCCTCTTCGAGAATTTTATGTTGTGCGCATATATGATGAAGAACCTTGGCGGAAACCACTGACGAAGCACTTTCAGGTGGAGAAAGAAGGAAACGAAAGTTGCAAGGCGTATAATCCATGATGGGCCCAATCGAAACTAATTGACCGTACTGAGCTTGCGAGGTGGATGATGATTCAGCTTCGGAGAGCATCAGGCTTCGCCCACTTGACTTACAGCATGTAGATGGATGCTTTATTCTATATAACAGAACTCGCGTCCGAAAACGGTCAGGTAAATCTTTCCTAAATTCATAGGTTTCCCCTATCACACTTAAATTCCAAAGAGACATTAACTTATAATCGACAAGTCGGATTTCAAGTGCGAACTAGGGTAGGTGCGGTGTGTTATCAATATGGGATAAACTCAGTGCTTGAAACACTATAAATGCCCTATCCTGTGTAGATAGTTCGCTCGTAGCGGAAGATGAGAAGAACTTTCCATATTACTTCATTTTCTGATTTTGTTTCTACTCCATGTACACTTACCCGTTATCGGTCGACGATCAATAACAGATCCGTTGTTCGAAGCGACATGGAAAACTCTTCTCCTCATAAGAACGCCGGGCGTGTAACTAGTGAATGAGATAAGTTCAAATCCTTTGGAAAAATCGTGATCGACTAGTGAATGTATGCGACGTGCGATGACAGCCATGAAAATGGACATAAGTCAATTCTAGTCTAATGGACGAAGATAGCAAAACGTGTTAAGAACTGGACCTAAGCCCAAATGTCGTTCCAGGAAACAACTCGTGACTCGATTTACTATCTTCCTCCATTATACCGCAATCAACTCGAACTTCTTGTAATTAACATTGCAAATAGACACTAGTCATCAAGTCAACACATGAAGGTGGTAATTAGCAAACCAACTAAGCAGACCCACCTCAAACTGATTTCTAAGGAACATGAGGATCAAGAATTGAATTCAACGAACTTTGAATGGATCGAAGGCGAGATAGAGGATCGGTGGCGACTCAAGAGGCTAGCGAGCTGTTGGTGGGTCGATTGCAGTTCGACGGCGAGTTAGGGTTTGATTAGGGTTTCATGAGATCGATGAATGCTTGGATGAACCAATGGTGAGTGGATTCAAACGAAGTAGGGAAGCAGGTCGAGATGGCACTTAATCGCCTAGGGACGAATCGCTGGAAAGGATTGGTCGCATGAAGGAATGTAGTGATTCGAGTCGAGTAAATGATTTGGGGTTGGCTCGAGTGGTATAAGTAGGTAAGCAGAGGACAGCAAATTTTTTGCTAAGTACAAGGTTCGCCTGCAACCCATCATGGATCGCTGGCGGCCCGACCTTTCTTTGCAAAGTTTAGGTTATTGACGACCCATTCCACATGGATCACTAGCGACCCACCACAAAAACTAATAATAATAATTATAAAAGATATACTATATATATCTACAAGAAAGAAGAAGAGAGAGAGGAAAGGAAACTCCACCTATACTTCGCCTACTCGATCTCTTACAATTATTCGTCATTCCAGGTCATGCCGAGAGACTATGGGCAGAAATGTGATACCTGTGGTAAGAAGAAGCAGTCAGAACCAAAGAAAGACGATCAACGACGTTGGTCTAATGCAGTCATAAAGCTCTAATGAATCACTTGAAAATTAACTGGTGGATATTGAAAGCGATAACTTCCAGAGCATGCCTTGTTTACAATGAAGACGTACTCTGTGGGGGCAAATGTTATCCGGGTTTTCAATCCAGCAAAAACCAATAGAATAAAGAACCACCTTGTCTAGGGAGGATGGTTGAGGATTTAACCAGAAAAGATAAGATAAGGGATCGACAAAGGCGAAGCCATATAACTAAAACAACGACTGGGATCAACGAAGCCGAGAGATCCACATTCCTTTAGTCCAATCAGCAGCTGAACGTAAACAGCTAGTGAATTTCCACCAAAACGTAACTACAATAAAAGGCTATGGAAATGTGATGACCCGGAATTTTTAAGCCTTTAAACTCGGAATATTTAATTGATTTTAATATTTAAAAGTAAATTTTTAACTTGAATTCAAATATCACTAATTATTGATAATTAAATTATTAAATTAAATAATTTAAAGTTGGGTAAAATGTTGAATCTGAAGTTTTAAACCTGTTGAAAATAATTTGAAGGCTTATAAAATTTATACTGATAACACTGAAGATATTAGAAGTTGCAAAATTGAAATTAACAGTGGTTTGTTCAGTTTTAAAATTTTATAGTTTAAAATTTAATTTAAAAATATCCTTCCGAGGCACAGTTTCGGAATTCGACGAAACCAGTTCCATTGGGTCCATAATATTGAATTATTATCGAATTTCAAATTTCGTAATGTTTGGAGTTGTTGTGTGAGCATACGATATATAAACGCGCTAGAATTAATATCGAAAATTTAATGCTTTAATTCGATTTAAAAAAAGTAACTTCTCCATACGGTCGAATTAGAACTCGAAACTTCTTCCAATGCGTCCGGAATAGGCGTATACCATTATAAACGTCCAGCGGCACGCCTCGATAGGAGTTTGAAATTTTGAGTTCCGAATTGAAGACAATTTTAAATTTTAATTTGAATTCAAATATAATTGTTTGTTAGATTTGTCAAATCATTCCCGACGACTTTTCATTTCCAACAGCCTTTTCAAAATCACCGTAGACAATATCCTACACGAGACGTCGATTCTTGTCTCCTTTTTCTTATTTGAGCACGCTAACGTCAACTCAGTCCTATTTATCTAAATCAAACCCGAGCCTTGATTATCTTCAAACTAAAATCTAAGAGCTTAGTTCAAAATAAAAAAAATGGCGGAACAGGGGGATACGAGAATCAAAATTTCGTTTTTTCAACATTTACCAATCGCGACGTGTGCTCGGCCGTAGCGCCTAGGGTTTTGGGAGGATCAAACTCAAGTTCAATCGCGAGGCGTGCAGATGGTGTTGAAGTCGAGGCGCGACATCGAGGGATGTCAAAAGGCGTCACGGCAGGCTATGGAGGAGGGCGGTGGTTAGTGAAGGGGCGATCTGGGTATGCTCGAGCCGTGCGCGCGCGTTTGGGTTAGGGCTTAGTTTCGCTGGGGCTTGGGAGCGTAGTTCTGGTGTTCGAGGCGGCGAAGTCGTGGTTTGAGACGCTTGCGGGGTAGCTAGGCTCAATCTGGACATCGGTTTTAACAACAGGTTAATTCTGTTTTTATTTTGAATATTTTAAAATGGTTTTAAATCAGAGAAAATGTACATACGTATTAGAAGATAAATATGTTGCGATAGAATATAAACCAGGTTATCTATTTTTATTCAAGATTTATACAATTGTATATAAACTGCAAAATAGAATAGTCTGTATATGGATATGATTTAGAAGGTAGAAATTTAAAAAGGCAATATAGATTATTTTAGAAGCATGTATGCATAGATAGTTTCAAAAGAAAACATGAAGTGGATAAATATATATAGAAACAGAAAGAGTATCTTATCGTGAAGGAAAGTACAATTGTTGTTTTTAATAAATATAAATCATTTTGGCATAAATAGTTTCAAGGAAGAAAAGAATAAAATAAATATGCATATTTTAAGTTTCTGCTAGGTTTGTTTTTAATGATGGGTTAGGAGAGAAATTGTTTAATTAACTTATTTTAATTGTTTAGCTACTAAAAAGAAATTTATTAAAGGAAAATAATTGTTCAAATTTTCCAAATATTAACAAATCATCTAATGTGTTTAAACCAGATTTATTAGTTTAATTTTATATTAATAATAATGTAACAGGGAGGTTAATTTATTTGGTAAACTTATTTAAATTATTTAGTCACTAAAAGGTATTTTAAAAGGAAATTGGTTTAAACTAAATTATTAATTGATAAAAATATTTTTTAAAAGGAAATTAGTTCAGAATTTAATTACTAGTTTATAAATCCTTAGTTAATTAAATTAAAATAAGATAATAAATTGTTCGATCAATTCAAATATTAACAAACCTTATATGTTTGTTACAAAGTCTAAATCATGGAGAAACAAGCTGGAATGAAATTGGACTACAATAAAATAAGAGGTGATTTAATCTCACTCATCTGGTTGCGATTTAAATTTAAATTGTTAAATTTAAATATTTGGTTGAATGTTCGAATTGGTTTGATGTGCTATATTATATATAGTAGTATATAGTATATTGCAGCGATTGATTTCCCGCATTATATAGCGGATGAGACCCTATGCGCCGCATAATAGCAGATAATTTTATATAAATCTCATATACAGCGATATTCCACCTCGAAGTGGAATTGGTATTGTGCTAACGTCTGTGGATGTAGGGAAACAAGTTGGAGGGATCCAACTGGATTCCTCAAAAAAATTTTTTTTTTTATATATCCTATGTTATGATATTCTGTGATGAATTTTATTGATAATTGGTTTATTGGATATCATGGTCTGGTTGAATATATTTGAGTATAATGAGCTACCACAATAAATAAATTGGATTTTTGGGAAAGAAAATTAAGGAGGAATCTTTAGGTAAATAATTTTAGAAGTTTGAATAAATTTAAGGATAAATTGAAAAGGGATAAAAGTGATTTTTTTAAAATTCTAATAAATAAATTTTGAGTATGAAAAAGGGGATGTTTAATAAACAAGGAATAATGAATTATAAACTTAAAGTGATATAATTTAAAGTAATAAAGAATTTACTTTAACATTTCAAGGATTAAATTTTATTTAAAAAGGATAAAAAGGAAATTGGGAAAAATATGAAATTGGTATTTCAGTTAAAAAGGATTTTAATTGTAATTAAGAAATAAACACTGAAGTTGACGAATTCTGAAATAAATAAGTAAGTAAAGGAATTTATTTCAGAATGGAGTAATTTTGAAATCAATTTGGAAATTGATTTAAGTGTTTGAAATTGGAATTTGAAAGAGAAGTGAGACGTTGGAAAAATTAAACTGGGTTTATAAAAGTAAAGTAATATATCGATGAATATTTGGAAAAATAAATTCACGGTGGGAATTTTTTTAAAGCAATGGTAAATATATTTAAAAATAAATGGTGATTTATTTTGAAAAGATGTGGAAGAGAGGTGTATTTCCCTGGATAGCAAGTACGTTTTTAAAGCAATTTTAAATATGGGTTAAAAATTTTAATGTTGTTTTGAAAGGCATGTTTTAGAAAATTTATTATTTCTATACGTTAAATTCTAAAGTTAGTATTTTTCAAATCTATTATTGTTGTAATTATATAAAAGTGACTTGGTATTATGTTTAAAAGAGGAATTTAGTTTATATTTATAAAGAAGTTTTATTTTAAATATTCTTAAAATATATATTTTAATAAGTATTAAAGTAGTTTTAATTTCAATATTATAAATTATATTTATAATAAAGTGCCTTTAAATTATTTTAAAATCTAAAGGTATTTTGTACTTGGTGTTTCAGTGGAAATAATATTTGGGAAATTATTCTGTGAGAGGAAAACTGGTTTGAAACTGTTTTCAAAAAGGGTTGAAATTGGAAAATATATCTTGCAAAGATATTTTAAGATAAATAAGTAATTTGGGAGAAATTATTTATTGTTTGATGGATGTTTGTGAATGTTAATTGATTGTTAAGTAACCGACTATCAATATTGGCCAAATGCGTTGATTGATTCGAAGAGACCGGGATCGGAATTAATTTCTCGAAAACCACTTCGATCCGGTTTGTACGTTTCATCAGGAAACGAGTTTGGAGTCGAAGATGGAGCAGTGAAGTGCAAGGGCTAGTCGCTACTAATCCTGAGGATATTTCCAAAATGGATGTAGTAGGAATAGTGCCTTCAGTTCCGTTCGGACCCGGGATGGACTTGTATGGATGAATGCTTCGGAACATTGTCAGGTGGACGATGGGCATTCTAAGGGATATGTTCTAAAAGGGTAATGCTTAGCCTCAAGCCTCATCAATCGGGAATGATTGAAAATCAGGGGTTATGCAGCAAGACTGGATGGGTAGCACCCAAGCAGGGAGAGGTCATCCCTGTCTAGATGTCCCTTCTATTTCGGCTTAGTGGGCGGTTGCTGATCCCAACCACGGGGTGATCTCACTCGGGATTATCTATTATGGGGTAGTCCCGGTCTTGTGTTGCAGGGGAGCGGGCGTACTCCTCGGTACTGTGATCTAGGCCACGTACTGTGACAGGTGGTACCCCAGTGCCTAGTCATTAGTTGGAAATCCAATCTCCCTACGAGCCTTGTACGAGTTTTGTTTGTATTACCCACTTTGTGGCTAGTAGCTGGAATTTAATAATGTAACAATTTTGGCTATTTTATAAGTATTTGTATATAGACCCTATTATAATATCAGAGGATTTTAATAAAAAGGTGTTTTAGCTATCGTAAGGTAAAAACCCGACATGTTTATTTGTGTCGTGGTCTTACGAGATGCTTTTGTTTTCAAAGGATTTTGAAAATTTAATAATCAATTTGAGTGTGATTTCTCACGTTGGTATTCCATATTGACTGGGGTGTTATTTAACTATAATGCTCGGTTCAGACCGATTATTATAGGATACAGGATATGATGCTGGGGAGCTCGAGAGACGAGCTGGATGGCGATACGTACTTCCGTATTTGGTTATTATTCCGCTGTGTATCTCGTTGTATGTTATTGATGTGGAACTCTGATGATGTACTCTGATGATAAATTTATAAACAGCTATAGTTTTCTTTTGTGTAAAGACCTGTTAATATATATTATATTTTATTCCGCTGCGTTGGTTAGATTCTGTTGTTGTTTCTATTTTCTCCTTCTACCTCTTCTTCTTAAATCAAAATGGTTTGCATTTTTGGACATCTTGAGTTGATTGATGTAGAATAGTGTTGAATCAAGGGGTACGGATTTGCGGGTCGTTACAGTTGGTATCAGAGCATAGGCTAGCGATAACCTTGGCTCTGGTAGGGAATACTCATTAAAATAGAGTTCGTAGTACTCTAGAATGAGTTTGAGTGTATTAATAGATATGAGCGCGTATTTGTTAATGAATATAAAATGATTTTATATTGTGGTTATTGGTTTATTGAGTAGTTTATGGATTTTGGTCAATATGAGTAATTAATGTTATTGATAGGATCTCTAAACACTTGAATAGAACAATTCGACACAGTATTGTTTTAAAGTAGGGTAAATGAAAAAAAATTACCCAAATTATTTGTATATAAAAGATATAAAATCTTGTAAAGTATTATAGTATTTGGATGCTTGATTGTTAAGGAATGATAATATTAAATTATTAACATTATTGTGTAGAAATTGAATAAGAAATTGAAAACTTATAACCAAAGTTGAAGAATAAATTTATATAACAAAATGGAATTTGAAATATAGATTATAGATGTAATTTATAAATTGAAATAAACTTCATATGCAAATGAGATTTGTAAATGTAAACTATAAAGGTGATTATAATTTTGAAATAGAATTCCAGAGAAACATTTGAAATTGAAATGAGATAAAATTCCAGAAAATGTTTGAATATAGATTTAAAGGAATTGCAATTTGGAATTTTTGGGAATAATTTAAATTCCTTTGGGTTTGAAAACGGTTTCAAAAAGATTTGGAGGAATAATAGTAATATTTTGAAAATATTTTGAGTTGTATTTGAAATCTTGTGAAATTTGGAAATTAAAAATATTTGAAATGTTACTAAAAAGATAAAAGCACTAAACTCTCTTGGACGCTGGAAAATAATCCCGATGATGATCGCGACATCATTGGTGTTCATTTTCGAGTTTCCAAGAGAGGAATTGCTACCTGAATATTTTAAATTGGAATTGTTTGCAAACTGGGTTTGGTTTTGAAATTCAAAGGGATAATTGAATTTGCCAAAGGATTTTGGATGTAGTTGATTTCAAAAGTGATTTTGAAATTTTGGGAAATTGTTTAAACTCTGGAATCTTATTTAAAATGTTTATGGAATAATAAAGATATATTGGCTAAACAAAATGTATAATTCCGAGTTAAAAGTAAAATGTGAATGGAATTGATTATAAATAGATAAAAGAATGGATATAAATAAGTTTGTGACTCATAAAATTTAGAAATGGAATAAATAAGCCAAAATAAATTTGTTTTGTATCTTGGGGAATGAATAAAATCCAAACTTAAATTATAAAATAGATTGAACTCCAATAAAATAGTTAAAGTGATTTTTGAAATAAAAATCAAATATTGGGTATAAAATTGGAATAAACCAATAGATAATTAATTAGTTAATGAAATTGGAAATGAACTCGAGTATAAATGAATTCATCTTGGATTGTTGGTGAATTAAATGTAATTGGAAGTGTAGTCGAATAAAATAGAATTGGATTATAACAATGATGGATTGAATTGGTGGATAAAAATCCAAGTAGACATAAATTTAAAACTTTCCTTGTTATTGATAGGAATAAATTCAGAATGAATTAAGTATGGAAGTTAGAAGTTTAAAGAAATGACTGAATAAACTAATTTAATTAAATTAGTAAATGAGATTGGTTTGATAATTGAAAATCAAATTAAGGATTTAACTGGTAAGTTCTTATAAAAAAACAAATATAACTTGAGTTTTGAATTTGAAATTTCTTGAAGGAGATAAATAACTGAAGTAATATTTGGATAAAAGCCTTGACTTAGGCAAAATTGTGAGATGATTGTGTCGAGTTTAATGAAATAAACTTAAATAAAACTCGTTTAGTTAATGAAATGAAATGCCAGTTGAATACCAATTTGATGTGACAGATGTTTGGATTTTAAATATATTATGTAATGAGTTCGTTTGGATTAAATGAATTGAACGTAAGAAATGGAGTGTAAGCCATTTTAAATGGAAAGAAATAAGAATGAATTAAGTGAAATGGTGGGTGAATGGGTTGAGAGCATTTAAATTTGTGTCGAAACCTTATAAATTTACTTATGGACAGCGTTTAGTGTATATTGCTTGTGTTATACATGTGTTTAGCTGTTGAAATTGGTTGAAATGTTAATAAACTTTGTATATTCGTCACTTACATGTTTAATTGAGAAAGTACAGGTATAGGGAAGCCGTGTGGCTGGATTTGGTTGCGTTAATTGCTAAAATAAATAAGTCGTTTGCTTAAAATGCTAAATAAGGTACGCCTACGCAATACAAATAGGAAATATGAACCGTTCTTCTATTTTCGACCGTGTGGATCGATGTATATATATTTATATCTCTTGTCAAATTGCAAAAGCTCCTCCGTACAAAGGAGACTCTGCCAAAAAATTTAGAAAATTTTGGGAGTTAGAAATTTTTTGAAATTTTCATTAACGACAAATGATTTAGTATTGGAAGCAAATAGAATTGAAACTGAATATTGAAATGTAATTTAAAAATGTGTATATAAAGTAAGGTGAAATCGAAGAAATTTAAGAAAGAAAAAAAAGTTTGCAAACAAACTTTTATTTAAGATATAAAAACAAAGTAGTAAGTGGAATTAATTTAAGGAATGATTAATCGAATATTGTTTGAAATGAGATGAATTGAACTCAATATTTTCAATTGGAAGGTGAATTAAACTCAGGTAAAATTGAAAATGAAATTTGGATAAAAGATGAGAATAGAAGTATTGAGGTTTGAAATTAATTTGCAAATTGAAGCAAATTGAATTTTTATGGAATTGGAATTCAATTTGAGTATAAACTTCAATAGTAAAGTGAAAATAAATATAAGAAGTACGTAAAATATTTATATTGAACTTAAGAAATGAATAGTAAATTCTTAAGTAAATTTGGTATTGAAAGTATGCTAAGTGAATAATTGAATGAAGGTTGAAACTGGTAGTTGTGAATGTGAGGATTGTGGAAAAGTGAATAACAATCAAAATGAATGTGAATAAAGAGGATTGACATAGCTAAAAATCAATTACGCTAATTACGCAAGGTGTGCGTATATTATTTATGCGCAAAGCTATTTGATCCAGAATTCAAGCACAGAATTTCGAGATAATTTTATCGATCCGAGTTAGGATTTTTCACTCGATTTTCGACGGCGAACCCTGGATATGGAATTTTGGTTGATTCTAGAAATTCTCTATCATAGTTTACAGCTATGCAACGAGAATGACGGTTTCTGATCAAGAAACCAGATCTGAGTCCGCACTAGGAAGTCGGGTGGACGATACTAGTTCGGAAGTGAAATTGTGTGATCGAGTAGGCGATCGGATTCGGTATTGCGTACGAATGATATAGGTACATCGTACGGGCTTAAATGGAATGAATATTGAAATTATGGAAGGAAGTCAATAAAATGTTTTTGAATGTTGTGATTGGATATTATTGCTAAACAGGATATGCAGGTATGAAAAAGGGAAAGGAAAATTGGCTTTGATTTTAGATAATAAATTAGAATTGCCCGACCAAAAAGGTATGTGTTTAAATTTCTGTGAAATTTGATTGGGTTTTTGGATCTAGCCACTTGGCTTTTTGTTTTGTTTTGGAATTTGGAAGCCCGTAGGGAATTTTGTAGTTGTACCGAGCTAGCCGCGCAAAGGGGACGTTGGCAAAAAAATTTGGATATTTAGAAAGTTAGAAAATTTTTGAGAAAATTCTGATAATTTCAAATTTGAATGATTGAGTAAGTAATATTGTTTGAAACTGTGGGAAAGTTGGGAAAGTTAGTAAGAATGGTAATGGGTCTTTATAAAAGATAGTTGGTTAGATGTTGAACTGATTGGTTTTGGGAAAAGTAAACGGGTATTGGACCATTCTTCCTAACTAGTAATTTCGGGGACGAAATTCTTTTAAGTGGGAAGGAATGTGACGACCCGGAATTTTTAAGCCTTTAAAATCAGAATATTTAATTGATTTTAATATTTAAAAGTAAATTTTTAACTTGAATTCAAATATCACTAATTATTATAATTAAATTATTAAATTAAATAATTTAAAGTTGGGTAAAATGTTGAATCTGAAGTTTTAAGCCTGTTGAAAATAATTTAAAGGCTTATAAAATTTATACTGATAACATTGAAGATAATATAGTTGTAAAATTGAAATTAACAGTGGTTTGTTCAGTTTTAAAATTTTATAGTTTAAAATTTAATTTAAAAATAGCCTTTCGATGCATAATCTCGGAATTCGACGAAACCAGTTCCATTGGGTCCGTAATATTGAATTATTATCGGATTTCAAATTTCGTAATGTTTGGAGTTGTTGTGTGAGCATACGATATATAAACGCGCTAGAATTAATATCGAAAATTTAATACTTTAACTCGATTTAACAAAAAGTAACTTCTCCATACGATCGAATTAGAACTCGAAACTTCTTCCAATGCGTCCGGAATAGGTGAATAATATTATAAACGCCTAGCGGCACGCCTCGATAGGAGTTTGAAATTTTGAGTTCCGAATTGAAGACAATTTTAAAATTTAATTTGAATTCAAATATAATTGTTTGTTTTATTTGTCAAATCATTCCCGACAACTTTTCCTGTCCAGCAGCCTTTTCAAAATCACCATAGACAATATCCTACATGAGACGTCGATTCTTGTCTCCTTTTTCTTGTTCGAGCACGCTAACGTCAACTCAGTCCTATTTATCTAAATCAAACCAGAGCCTTGAATATCTTCAAACTAAAATCTGAGAGCTTAGTTCAAAATAAAAAAAATGGCGGAACAGGGGGGATACGAGAATCGAAATTTCGTTTGTTCAAAATTTACCAATCGCGGTGTGTGCTCGGCCGTAGCGCCTAGGGTTTTGGGAGGATCGAACTCAAGTTCGATCGCGAGGCGTGCAGATGGTGGTGAAGTCGAGGCGCGACATCGAGGGATGTCAAAAGGCGTCGCGGCAGGCTGTGGAGGAGGGCGGTGGTTAGTGAAGGGGGCGATCAAGGTGTGCTCGAGCCGTGTGCGCGCATTTGGGTTAGGGCGTGGTTTCGCTGGGGCTTGGGAGCGTAGTTCTGGTGTTCGAGGCGGCGAAGTCGTGGTTTGAGACGCTTTCGGGGTAGCTAGGCTCGATCTGGACATCGGTTTTAACAGCAGGTTAATTCTGTTTTATTTTGAATATTTTAAAATGGTTTTAAATTAGAGAAAATGTACATACGTATTAGAAGATAAATATGTTGCGATAGAATATAAACCAAGTTATTTATTTTTATTTAAGATTTATACAATTGTATATAAACTGCAAAATTGAATAGTCTGTATATGGATATGATTTAGAAGGTAGAAATTTAAAAAGGAAATATAGATTATTTTAGAAGTATGTATGCATAGATAGTTTCAAAAGAAAACATGAAGTGGATAAATATATATAGAAACAGAAAGAGTATCTTACCGTGAAGGAAAGTACAGTTGTTGTTTTTAATAAATATAAATCATTTTGGTATAAATAGTTTCAAGGAAGAAAAGAATAAAATAAATACATATTTTAAATTTCCGCTAGGTTTGTTTTTAATAATAGGTTTGGAGAAAAAATGTTTAATTAATTTATTTTGATTGTTTAGCTACTAAAAAGAAATTTATTAAAGGAAAATAATTGTTCAAATTTTCCAACTATTAACAAATCATCTAATGTGTTTAAACCAGATTTATTAGTTTAATTTTGTATTAATAATAATGTAACAGGGAGGTTAATTTATTTGGTAAACTTATTTAAATTATTTAGTCACTAAAAGGTATTTTAAAGGGAAATTGGTTTAAACTAAATTATTAATTGATAAAAATATTTTTTAAAAGGAAATTAGTTCAGAATTTAATTACTAGTTTATAAATCCTTAGTTAATTAAATTAAAACATGATAATAAATTGTTCGATCAATTCGAATATTAATAAACCTTATATGTTTGTTACAAGGTCTAAATCATGGAGAAACAAGCTGGAATGAAATTGGACTGCAATAAAAACCAAAGTGAGTTAATCTCACTCATCTGGTTGTGATTTAAATTTAAATGGTTAAATTTAATTATTTGGTTGAATGTTCGAATTGGTTTGATGTGCTATATTATATATAGTAGTATATAGTATATTGGAGTGATTGATTTCCCGCATTATATAGCGGATGAGACCCTATGCGCCGCATAATAGAGGTTGATTTTATATAAATCCCATATACCGCGATATTCCACCTCGAAGTGGAATTGGTATTGTGCTAACGTCTGTGGATGCAGGGAAACAGGTTGGAGGGATCCAACTGGATTCCTCAAAAAATTTATTTAGATTTTTTTTATATATCCTATGTTATGATATTCTGTGATGAATTTTATTGATAATTGGTTTATTGGATATCATGGTCGGGTTGAATATATTTGAGTATAATGAGTTACCACAATAAATAAATTGGATTTTTGGAAAAGAAAATAAAAGAGGAATCTTTAAGTAAATAATTATAGAAGTTTGAATAAATTTAAGGATAAATTGAAAAGGGATAAAAGTGATTTTTTTTAAAATTCTAATAAATAAATTTCGAGTACGAAAAAGGGGATGTTTAATAAACAAGGAAATAATGAATTATAAACTTAAAGTGATATAATTTAAAGTAATAAAAAATTTACTTTAACATTTCAAGGATTAAATTTTATTTAAAAAGGAAATTGGGAAAAATATGAAATTGGTATTTCAGTTAAAAAGGATTCTAATTGTAATTAAGAAATAAACACTGAAGTTGACGAATTCTGAAATAAATAAATAAGTAAAGGAATTTATTTCAAAATGGAGTAATTTTGAAATCAATTTGAAAATTGATTTAAGTGTTTGAAATTGGAATTTGAAAGAGAAGTGAGACGTTGGAAAATTAAACTGGGTTTATAAAAGTAAAGTAATATATCGATGAATATTTGGAAGAATAAATTCACGGTGGGAATTTATTTAAAGGAATGGTAAATATGTTTAAAAATAAATGGTGATTTATTTTGAAAAGATGTGGAAGAGAGGTGTATTTCCCTGGATAGCCAAGTACGTTTTCAAAGCAATAATATGGGTTAAAAGTTTTAATCTTGTTTTAAAAAGCATGTTTTAGAAAATTTATTATTTCTATACGTTAAATTATAAAGTAAGAATTTTTCAAATCTATTATTTTAGTAATTATATAAAAGTGACTTGGTATTATGTTTAAAAGAGGAATTTAGTTTATATTTATAAAGAAGTTTTATTTTAAATATTCTTAAAATATATATTTTAATAAGTATTAAAGTAGTTTTAATTTCAATATTATAAAGTATATTTATAATAAAGTGCTTTTAAATTAATTTAAAATCTAAAGGTCTTTTATACTTGGTGTTTCAGTGGAAATAATATTTGGGAAATTATTCTGTGAGAGGAAAACTGGTTTGAAACTGTTTTAAAAAAGGGTTGAAATTGGAAAATATATCTTGCAAAGATATTTTAAGATAAATAAATAATTTGGGAGAAATTATTTATTGTTTGATGGATTTTTGTGAATGTTAATTGATAGTTAAATAACCGACTATCAATATTGGCCAAATGCGTTGATCATTTCGAAGAGACCGGGATCGGGATTAATTTCTCGAAAACCACTTCATCCGGTTTGTACGTTTCGTGAGGAAACGAGTTCGGAGTCGAAGATGGAGCAGTGAAGTGCAAGGGCTAGTCGCTACTAATCCTGAGGATATTTCCAAAATGGATGTAGTAGGAATAGTGCCTTCGGTTCCGTTCGGACCCGGGACAGACTTGTATGGATGAATGCTTCGAAACATCGTCAGGTGGACGATGGGAATTGTAATGGATATGTTCTAAAAAGGTAGTGTTTAGCCTCAAGCCTCATCAACCGGGAATGACTGAAAATCAGGGGTTATGCAGCAAGACTAGGTGGGTAGCACCCAAGCAGGGTGAGGTCATCCCTGTCTAGATGTCCTTTTTATTTCGTCTTAGTGGGTGGTTGCTGATCCCAACCGTAGGGTGGTCTCACTCGGGATTATCCGGTAAGGGGTAGTCCCGGTCTTGTGTTGCAGGGGAGCGGGTGTACACCTCGGTACTGTGATCTAGGCCACGTACTGTGACAGGTGGTACCCCAGTGCCTAGTCATTAGTTGGAAATCCAATCTCCCTACGAGCCTTGTATGTGTTTTGTTTGTATTACCCACTTTGTGGCTAGTAGCTGGAATTTAGTAATATAACAATTTCGGCTATTTAATAAGTATTTGTATATAGACCTTATTATAATATCAGAGGATTTTATTAAAAAAGTGTTTTAGATATCGTAAGGTAAAAACCCGAAATTTTTATTTGTGGCGTGGTCTTACGAGATGCTTTTGTTTTCAAAAGATTTTGAAACTTTAATAATCAATTTGAGTGTGATTTCTCCCGCTGGTATTCCAGACTGACTCGGGTGTTATTTAACTATAATGCTCGGGTCAGACCGAGTATTATAGGATACATGATATGATGCTGGGGAGCTCAGGAGACGAGCTGGATGACGATACGTACTTCCGTATTTGGTTATTATTCCACTGTGTATCTCACTATATGTCATTGATGTGGAACTCTGATGATGTACTCTGATGATGTTTGTATAAACAGCTATATTTTCTTTTGTGTGAAGACCTATTAATATATATTATATTTTATTCCGCCGCGTTGGTTAGATTCTGTTGTTGTTTCTATTTTCTCCTTCTACCTCTTCTTCTTAAATCAAAATGGTTCGCATTTCTGGATATCTTGTGTTGATTGATGTAGAATAGTGTTGACTCAAGTGGTACGAATTTGCGGGTCATTACAGGAAACATCTCCGATTCTAAAATCTAGAAAAATCTTAAGTGGTTGGATCATCAGTGACCCATGCCTCTCCTCAAGCCTTCGAATAAAACAACTAAGGAACACTACAAAGAGGCCAAGATGTTGGCTCTTAAAACGAGCCAAGTGTATAGGTTGCCAGCAACCCATAGACCATGGGTTGCAAGCGACTCATGGCTCTAGCTTGTTTTGTGAGCCAAACTCCCTCTAGGTCATATAATACCTATCTGCAAGCTTATGAAGACATGGCCTGGCCGAGAAGGTCTCTGATCCATGTAAATACCATCCAACCGGTAACATAAAGAGGAACTTCTCCGGACTGGTCATTAGAGCTCTGCTGGAATTGTTCTTCACTCTCTACATCTGTCAAAACAATTTCCAAGGGAATAGACTGTGATTCTCCAATGGATACCTACTCCAGAGATTCAATTTAATTAGGACATAATTAAAGCCTTGTAATCAACAACTCTTGTAACAACAATCAGTCTATAGTAAAGCTATAAAGTGGACGTAGACTTCATTAACAGCTGAACCGCTATAAAAATTCTCTGTTTTCTTTCTTTTACTGTTCTTTTTCTATACCTATTATCTATGATATTTCTCTTTCAGAACAGGGTTGGTGCTTTCAACTAAACCAGGGTGTTGGTCCATTTTTTGGGTTAACACCATGCTATATATATACACACACTTTACTCAAATCTTTGTTGATTAAAACCTTTAAACATATGATAGTACCTTTTTTGATCTTACTGAAAGTACCCCTTTCAATACCATTCATATAAACCTTTCAAAACCTTTGAAGTTCCTTTTCCTTTGAAAGTTAAAACCTTAGACATCCCTCTTTAAAACCAGAACAAATTACCTTTCGAAACCATAGAAGAAACCTTTCCGTTAAATCATTCAAAATTATTGGAAAACATTTCCTTTGGTCCTTTTGAAACCAATGGGGAACCTCCCCTTCGACAACTTCTTTAAAACCTTTCGAAGGTATCAAAACCTTAAACCCTTCGAAAGCATTTGGGTTCAATTTATAACATTTGGTAAACACCTTTCGAAATCATTTGACGTTATCTATTAGAAATACTTTTGGGTTTTTCTTTTAAGTCACTAAGTGTCACAAGCAACAATGTCAAAATCTTACACTTTCGAAAGCAATTGTAGAGAAGTGGTGGTGTCAAAACCACCTCTTCCAATAGCATTGGAGAAGTAGTGGGTTTTTAAAAAACAAAATAATCCCCTTCAAAAGCTCAGCTTCAAAAGGTTAAAAGAGGCAGCAAAGGCTTCGACATAGTCGTAAGCTATTATTTTAAAACAATGATGCAGCTATTTCGGAACCGACCTTTTTAAACCGTTGACTTAGTCGAAAGCTATTTCTTAGAAAAAAGGCGAAACCTTAAACCTTTCTTTAAATCAATTGACATAGTTGGAAGCCTACTAAGTGGAAAGCTACTAGGTCGAAAACAAGAAGGCGCTTTTCTCACTTAAAACAAAAAGGCGCTTCGACCCTTTTGGAACCCGTTGGTTTCGACGCTTACCTTCCCCCTTTTTCCAATTTAGTGTGTACCAAAACTGATACTTTGTGCATTCGTTTGAGGAAGGAGGCGAGAGGGGGTCATAGTTGAAAGATACGTAGGCGAAACTAAAAGAGGCGAAACATGCTTTTAGTATGAATTTCTGGTTTAAAACCTTTTTGATGAAAACTTTTTAACTAACCTGCCTTGTTTGTCAAACTCTTATTGGTTGCTAATTTTTCTTTTCTAAAAGTAGTGTTATAATTTGAGACTTAATTAATTAAAATCATTTGCAAAATACCCCTTCTCCTTAATTAAATATGTAAACATTTAAGTCCCATACCTTAAATAAATTTATATATTCATCAAACACTTTGGAAAATTTTACAAAAATTCCAGGAAATCCTTTTCAATATGTTTTCTACCATATACAAATTTCAGACCCAAATAATTATTTTTTATTCCGTATATAATTTATAATCTAATAAATCATTTTCTTCATTAGAAAATTGATATAAAATCCACACTAATTAAGAAAATTATGAAAATTGAAACTCATCTCAAAAATATCATTTCTGATCTACTTTGAAATTTGCAAAGCATTTGGATATCATTTAATAGGGTTTTCATATCAAATATATAATAAAAACTAATATGAACATATATAAATAATCAACAAGCATATATAAACTTTCAATCATCCAAAACATGGAATTATCATGCAAAACCATTTTAGGTTACCCTTAAATCCGAAAACTATAAGAAAAGTGGGAATAGTAATCATTCACCTTAACTTTGTGATTAAAGATGTGAGATTTGATGTTGAATAAGTTTATTTACTTCTTTTCTTGAAATCCTAGCTTTATCCTCTCTTGAGATTGAAAATGGTGGCTGGCCTTAGACTATCTTACTTGAGAATGAAATGAACGTTTATTTAGTTTTCTAAGGTTTTAGGATATAAGTTCATCCTATTTCCCATTTTCCCTTTCTTATTTCCTAACACTTTTATTCATGTTATCTCTGTAGTTCATTATACATATAGGCACGGCTACCATTGATTAAATTAAATGTCAATCTATTAATCATCTTACATGATTTAGCTAATTAAATATTCTAAACAATGTTACTAAAAATATGGGGTGTTACAACCTCCTTTCCTTAAAGAATTTCGTCCACGAAATTACGATAAGGTACACAACAAAACAATCAAAGGTAAAACATATCAACAAATAAATAAGGATAAACATATTTAATACTGCTCTTAATCTCCTAAGTGTTGTCTCTATCATCGTCACTCCATTGGACTTTCATTAATCCGATTGTCTTGTTCCTCAACTCCTTCGCATCGCTTGCGACTATCCGGATAGGCTTCCTAACTATAATCATGTCTGGTGCCACTACTAAATCCTCCAACATGGTTGGAGCTATAGTAGTGTCTAGATCCCTAACACATTTTATCATATGAGATACATAAAAAACATCATGGACTTCAGTTAAACTACTCGGTAACTCTATTGTATACGTGAGTTTCTAGATCTTTTTTAAAATAGGAAATGGTGAACCTCGATGCTAATTTCCCCATCTTCTCGAACATCATAACACCTTTCATCGATGAGACTTTGATGAAAACACGATCTCCGGTAGAGAACTGTAAATCTTTTTGTCTTTTAACTACATAGCTTTTCTGCCTAGCATAAACTTTCTTCATTCTCACCCTTATCAGCTCAATCTCTTTTGCTGCTTCTTTTACCACATCAAGACCAAGAACCAATCTATCCCCGATCTCTAACCAACATGCAGGGTATTTGTGTGGTCTTCCATACAATGCCTTAAACGGTGCCATCCCGAATACTAGTCTGATAAATATTGTTATACGAAAACTCGACTAGATGTAGGTGGTCTTCCCATGATCCCCTAAAGTCTAATACATAAGCTGTAACAAGTCGTCCAAAATCTTGTTAACTCTTTCCATCTGCCCATCATCCTATGGATGACAAGCGGTACCCATCTTGAGCTTGGTTCCTAAGCTCTCCTAAAGATTTTTTCCAAAACTCGCCATTAAACAAATTATCTCTATCGCTAACAGTACTACTAGGAATTCCATGCAGTCTAACCACATTCTTCACAAATAACTTGGCCAATACAGGTGTCATCCTATTTGTCTTAACCGAAATGAAATGGGCGTTCTTGGTTAATCTGTCTACTATGACCCATATACTTTCATTCCCTCTATTAGACATCGGCAACCCATAGTTAAAATCTATAGAAATGGAATCCCACTTCCATAGCGAAATGTCCAATGGCTGAAGCAATCCACTCAGATTTTGATGTAGGGCTTTTCTCACTGACAGTTCAAACACTATTTCACACATAAGCCAACATCCCTCTTCATTCCTTCCTAGAAGAAACCTCTCTTCATATCTTGGTACATCTTCGTTCCTCCTGGATGAATAGTGAACTTTGAACGATGGCATTCTTCAAAGACTTCCTTTCTTATGTCTCCCACATTCGGGACACATAAACTATTTTTCTTTCTCAACCACCCGTTTTGGTCAAGACTAAAGTCCTTCAAGTCATCGCTCTCCGTTCCTTCCCTTAAATTTTTGATCCGTTTAGCTAAAACTAGATCCTCCTCCTATTTAGAAGCTATCTTCTCAATCATTACTAGTCGAACTTCTAAACAAGTCAACCTAGCAGATCCTTCACTAGACTCAACATCGGACCTCCATAATATTCTACAAGTTGACAATGCCTCTAAGTCTTTCCATTCTGCTATCACAGCCAACACTGCATTCTAATGCCTTCTACTAAGTGCATCTACAACCTTATTTCCTATTCCGGGTATGTATGCTATTCCAAAATTATAAGCAGCTAGAAACTACAACCACGTTTGTTGTCTCATGTTCACCTCCTTCTAAGATAACAAATATTCAATGACTTACGGTCGGTATAAAGCTCAAACCTCTCTCCCAAAAAGTAATGCCTCCACACTGTCAACACAAATATAATTGCAACTAACTCCAAGGCATGTGTTGGATACCTAACCTTATGTGGTCTAAGCTGTCTAGAAGCGTATGCAATCACTTTACCCTTCTGCGTTAGTACAGCTCCCAACCCAGTATCACATGCATCAGTACAAACAACTAAATCTTGATTCCCTTCCAGAACCACCAACACATATGCATGGGACAACAAGTGCTTCAAGCTCTAAAATGCTCCCTCACACTTATCGGTCCATATGAACTTTCCATCCTTTCGTGTTAGCTAAGTTATCGGTGCAGCTATTCATAAAATCCTTTACAAACCTTCAATAATATCATGCCAGTCCTAGGAAACTTCTTACTTAGTTGCTGTTTCTGGTCTCTTCCAATTATTAATGGCTTTGATATTTTATGGATCAACTGAGAATCCTTTCTCCAAAACCACATGACCAAGAAAATTCACTTCCTTCCTTCAAAAACGACACTTCGAAAACTTTGCTTTTAGCTGATGTTACCTCAGCGTTTCAAGCACAACTTTAAGATGAACTTCACGCTCCTTCTCATCCTTAGAGTATATCAGAATATCATCTATAAAAACCAACTTGAATCTGTCCAAGTGCTCCCGAAAGATCCGATTCATCAAATCTACAAAGATCATCAGCGCATTAGTCAGTCCGAATGTCATAACCAATTATTCGTATGACCCATATCTTGTCCTAAACACCGTTAAAGGTATATTATCTTCCATGGCTCTAAGCTGTTGAAATCCTATCGCCAGATCCAATTGAGGGATTATCTTAGCCCCACTCAACAGGTCGAACAAATCGTCAATCCTTGGCGGTGGATATCAATTCTTTATTGTCTTCTCATTCAGCTTACGATAATCGATACATAGGCTTATCGATCCATCCGACTTCTTAGCAAATACAACGGTTGCTCCCTATGGCAAACTACTCGGTCTAATAAAATTCTTGCTTTCCAAGTATACCAACTAAGCCTTCAACTCCTTCATCTTTGTTGGTGTCATCCTGCTTGGTGGCCTACTCACTGGTTCTACACTAGGCACTAAATCAATCTGAAACTCAATGGCTCATTTCAGTAGCAATCCAACTATAGGCACAAACACATTCGCAAATTCTCTAACTACGAAAGCGCGATTCAACTTATCTTCCAACTCCATAACACCCAACAAAGCATTTACCTCACAAATGGGGTTTTCTACGATATAAACTATCCGATCATTGCAATCTGGGTGTCTAAGGGATATTTTACTGTCTAGGTAAAATATCCTAGCATCGTAATTACTTAACCAATCCATACCCAACATACTTCCAAACCTAACAGATCAAATACATGAAAGCTGCAAACAAAGGTGTAACGTAGAAAATAAAACTCTAAGTGGTCACACCTCATCCCAAGCATTGCATACCCTCCTAACCGATTTGCAACTCTTAAGGAAGTGACAAAATATGTAGGTTTTAGGGGTGGGCACGATCGGTTAACCGAACCGATCGGTTAATTAACCGATTTAACCGACCAAATTATACAGTTCGGTTAACCGAACCAAAAATGAAATTGGGTGGTTTATACCAACCGAACCGCTCATTTTTAACCGTGATTAACCGCATATACCAATCAGTTAACCGATTAAGCTTCACCGGTTAACCAAAAATTGGTTACTTGTAGTTAATCGAATAATTAACCACAATTAGAAGTTTAAAATTGACTGAAACTACCACAAACAAGTACAACCAGTAATGTGGTAATATTATAACTCAGCATCTTACATGTTACTCACTAACTCTTCATAACAGCATATTACACACTAACCAATAAGGCAGTAATCACAACCACGTAGAAAATCAATCTCATCATATTACATAGATATACAATACATAATAACTAGACTGTCCAGACCAGAGCATTTGCAAAATCTCAACAAGCATATTACATATTAACCAATACCAAAGACCAAAGAGAACACATTAGCAATTATATAGACTACCTACATCACCAAAGACCAAAGTTACTACTACAAAGTTGCAACTCGGCACCTCAACAACTCGCCAAGAAAATTAATGATGAAACCCAATAAGAAAGCCAACAACTGAACAACCAATGACAAAAAACCTGATGATAATTATAAAAGTGAAGATAAAACTAAAGAGATTATATGAAATTTAGTAAGGCTTAAATTATGTAAACAATAAACTGTAAATTGTAAACTGATGAGTTATATGATTATGAAACTCAGCAGATAAGATTATATATGATGAATGGGCTTAGATTATAAACTTTAATATATGTAAATGAAAATAATGACGAACTGAATCAGTAAAGAATTAGGAATATTTATTTACTCATAGCTGATAATTACTGATAATTATATCATATGTGGTTATACATGAAATTAATGATCAACTTAAAAGTTTATATATGATTAACAGTATCATCATTAGGCAGTAAATAGGCATCACAAGAAGATATGCTCGAAAATGTTACAGATAAACTAACAGTAAAAGATGACAAGCAGATTATGCGTAGTACTCATTTAACAAAATATTTAACATATTATCAAAGTCACAATGTCAACAAATTTAGACTATTTCACTTACTCCTGCTAAATTCAGTTTATTTATTTTTTTCAATTTATTTACTTTTTCACCTACTGAAACTGCTATCATGGGTCTGTTTCATTTACTCTTGTTACAAATTCAGTTTATTTTTTTTTTCTTCACGCATCCACAATAGAACATTAAATCATTCGTGTCACTGAATATTAATTGACTGGAAATGGCTAAATATAATTCTCACATGAACATAATATATTGGGATACATATACTAATCGACGTTTTCTCACTTGAGCATAAATATGCATATAAATTTTCTTGATTAACAAGTAAAAATTTATCATTCATGTTTTTACTTTTAGTCGACGTTTATGAAGTTTGGAGTTTCGAACTAAGAACTTAGGCAGTAAAAAAAAGTCAAAACATGCAATATTAATTTCATTGATTGTAAAGAATAATTGATAAAAATGAGGCAGTAAAAAGACAATTTAAGTACCCATTATATCATCTAAAGACCCATGGTAATATCGGTTATTTGCATTTTAAATATGTTGGATAAAAGCTTTACTTATAAAACAACCTAGAAGAAAGTGTTTTTGCATGAATAATGACTTAAAAATCAAGATAATCATGTAGCTCTTTGATAGCTGAGTGAGATAATTCGATAGTGGAAACAAAGGGCTGAGTAAAATTATCAGGGTTGAGATGATGCATAATTAAAAAAACTAAAGATATATCGGTAAAATTTATCATGAAAGTTCACCAGGGCCAATTGCCCCTATTGGCTTCACTTGCGTCTGCCTTTGAATTGAGATTCATACTAGAAAAAATCATTGTCACATGGGTATTTCAATGAAGTCAAGTGGACTCCTATGGTGGTTTAAATCTTAAAAAATGAGGCAGGTTAATGGTGGTTTTTTAAAGTCACATAAGCATGAAGGCCTATCGCTTCTTGCTATATTATATTATCACGTGCATCTAAATTGAAAAAAATGTTCACAAAAATACAAAAATAATCAAAGTTTTCTCCTATCTTAACATCGCAAAATAAATCATTAATAACCTATCCTCAGCCTTTTTATCTTCCACAGCCTTTTTATCTTCCACATCGTGGATCTATCAAATTTTGAGCTTTTACTTACTAGCTCATGGACGGATAAAACATATCAAAATGTGATGCAAGAAGCAAATTTCAGATCTCAACATTACCAGACAACAATAATGGAAACTAGCATCGACATTTGTAGTTAGTAGCACTAATGGGTATTTACGGTTCATCGGTAATTCAATTGAAAATATCCATCATTAATAGAAACTACTAAACTAGCATCGAGATTTAATTTAAACCATTCACTTCAAAAGAAAATATGAAAACAAACTTCACTACAAAAATCTTATGAGATGAAAATTAAAAATATCAATACTGCTCAAATCAAAATTAATATTTTCATATGACGAACAAAACCACAGAAGAACAATAGCATGTATGAAGAATAAAATCAACAATTACTCACATGCTTTCTCTTCCTCCTCGACATCGTGTTTTCTACAATAGTCGAAGGCCAGCACTCAACAACATCGCCAGCACTCAGCAGCATCGCGACTTGACTACCGTGGACGTACCGATCGAGGAATTTGATGAAGTCTGAAGATGATTTCTTTATTAACAAGATCTAGGGTTTTGATTCTCTCATGATTTTCTCTCTCGAATAGTTGAGAGAGCATTTCTATGATTCTATCTATTCTACTTCTAAGGCATGAGAATCTGGGTCATTGGTTTGGTAACAGGTATAGGTATGGCCATCTGGGCACTACGGTGTTAAATAAATAAATTGATCGGTTAACGGTGAACCGTTGACCAAATTTTTATTAACCGTTAATCGAACCAAAAATGTTCGGTCGGTTAACCATTGACGTCAGTTAACCATGTTTATCGGTTAAGTTGGTTCGGTATACGTCGGTTTAATCAATTAAATCGGTTAAGTCAATTAAATGCCCAGCCCTAATGGGTTCTAGGTTAAGTTTATCTACTAAACATCAAGGTATAAAAGAACAAGATGCACCAGTATCAAATAAAACGCTAACGGATACATCATGGATCTGAAGCATACCTCCTAACACAGCGTTTCCCTTCTCCTGTGTTGTCAGCATTGACGTAGCAGGCTCAAATGCAAACGCTTGGCATCTATCCCCTTTTGCTGGCTCTTTGCACTAGCTCTTGTAGTGCCCAATTTGATCATAGTTAAAACATCTAATCTCTTTCTTCTCAGCAACCTTCTTTCCCTTGCCTGTCCGGCACTCATAAGCATAATGGCCTTTCCTATCACACTTATAGTAGACCACCTCCGAATTTCCTTTCTTTACCACACTCCTTTCTGAGCGTTCTTTTTATGGAGAAACTTTCTCTTTTAGCGTTCTCCGACCTAGACCTATTTCTCCTTCTTATTCTCCAAACAAGCTAGCATCTCTTCATGTCTCAATGCCATTTCCACTACCATATAATATACGTCTCTGATGTGTGGTAAAGTAGCCCTAGCCAACTTCGGTTTCAAACCTCTAATAAACTTTTCATTCCTTTTCAACACTGTGTCAACAGTGGCATACCTATACCATGCTAACTCTTCGAATCTACTAACATATTCCAGAACTGACATTTCTCCATATTCCAGCTCAGTAAACTTCCTGACCAAGACTGATTATGCCATTACCGACATGAACCTATCACGAAACCTTCTCCTAAATTCTTCACACGTCATAGTCTCTTCATCCACGCCAGCAGTTACAGTGTTCCACCAAAAAAAGCAGCTCCTTGAAGCTGTCTTGAAGCAAGTCTCCTTTTCTTCTTGTCATTAAGCCCTAGGTCATTGAAAATCCTCTCGCTATGTAGCAGCCAGTTTTCTACTTCGACAGCATCCTCCGTTCCAATAAACTGCTTTCCTCCAAGCCTAGTATAGTCTCTGCTCAAGTTAGTATACTGATTGACCATCGGAGCTCAACTTCCTGGGAACCTCCTCTAGCAGAATTCTCTCCAACAACTCTAGCTGCGATTCCAGCTTGCATCATGTTTACGAAAAACCGATACATGGCTCCCATGTCTACTTGGGGAACACCAACACCAACATTCTCTCATTGAGCCTAACCTCTTCTAGCATTTGGTTGGGCATTTCCATTTATGGTGGTGTTGTTTCCTTCTAAATTGATTCAGCCTCTTCTTCCATCTATATCTGTATTCAAGGCTCATGAGTTGCAGAAGAATAACCTAACAAAGATAGAAGTCTAGAGATATAGCATACACTTATACACATATATATATAGCAAATACAAGTACGTTACTATAGCATTATCCCATACCGCAATCTTAACTCTAATTCCTAAGGATTATGTTTTCAAAAGTCATTTTTAGTTAAAGTATTTCACAAATCTATGCTCTGATACCAAGTTGTAACATCCCCTATCTAGAGACCTAAAGCTAAGCACTACAGATGATGTAGTCATCTATCGTATTAACTTCTGGCAACTAAATACGGCTATGTTAATGGTATCTATAATATAAGGAGCACTTGAATATGGAACAAAGCACAAATCTCAAAACAACATTTTTCCATTACATTTCAAAATAGGTGTTCTGTATTCAAATTACATAATCCTAAAACATTTCCCAGGCAATGATAAAACATACATATTACAAAATATGCCAAGAGAGACATATGAAGATGCACCCTTGGATGATCAGAGTCATAAGTCATAATTGACTTAATACATACACAACGGAAATAAACACAATACAAAGAACTGCAACTCCTACATAGCTATCCGTTAGCCTCCTTTTTTTCCTTCGGTAGCTTTATTCGTCATCCTACTAAAACCTAAAAGATATTCAACCTTAGCCTACTCAAATCAATTTTGAGCACCCGAAAGTTTAAGGGAAAATATAAACATCGAGTCAGGCATAAAATCTTGTGTGAATAATACTGTACATCCCGTTATTAATGTTAAGTAAGACCACGCCGCTTAGCGGAACGGGTATCCCCTCACTAATATCCTTTTAAAATATATATTTTGCAAACCTTTATCTTGCAACTAAAACTGGTTAAAACTGTAAAGCATTATTACGTAAACATGCATATCTGGTGACAAATGGACTACCTGTCCAAACACTTTAGTTTTATTTGGCTAACCTTTAACCTTTGGCTGACCCAGGCCTACAAGACAAAATAATTTTTTTTATCTAACTTTTGTTAGACACACCTCATCTAGACGGTCTGTCCTTAACTATCTGTTGAATACTTCTCTTCTGAACGATTTGCCTCTCACTTAATATCTCCTAGGGTCACCCGATCGTAATGGTTTTGCGGGCTCACCAAGAACCAATTTGTATATTAACATATATTCCCTTTTATGTGTAAGCGTAATTTTAGTCTTACCTGAGACAAAGCCCTACACACTAGAATTTTGGACTAAATTAGCAGGGGAAATAGCAAATGTATAAGGCACGACCCTGTACCAGACCCACCTAGTATTCTATAATCTGAGTCATTTTCAGTTATGGATACCTTCCCATAATTTTCCTTGAAAATCTTTTCGTCTGAATTGATTTAAAACCTTTTTAACCGAAATTAAACAATAAAAACATATATACTCTATGCATTAATCAAAACCATCTTGCCAAGTTATATATATACTTTACTCATATCTTTGTTGATGAAAACCTTTGAACATTTGAAAGTATTCCTTTCGAACTATTGAAAGTACCCCTTTCAGAACCATTCATATTAACCTTTCGAAACCATTGAAATTCCTTTACCTTTGAAAGCTAAAATCCTTAGACATCCCTCTTTAAAACTAATAAACATTACCAATTGAAACGACGGGAAAAACCTTCCCTTTAAACCATTCAAAATAATTGGAAAACCTTTCCTTTAAACCTTTTGAAACCGTTGGGGAACCACCCCTTCGAAACCTTCTTTAAAACATTTCGAAGGTATTAAAACCTCAAACACTTCGAAAGCATTTAGGTTCAATTTAAAAATGTGGTAATCACCTTTCGAAATCATTCGACACTATCTTGTCGAAACCTTTTTGGGTTATTCTTATTAGAATCACTAAGGGACACAAGCAACAGAGTCAATAGCTTACTCTTTCGAAAGCTACAACTATGTAGAGAAGTGATGGTGTCGAAACAACCCCTTTCAAAAGCATCGGAGAAACGTATAAAACAAAAAAAACCCTTCGAAAGCTCTGTTTTGAAAGGTTGAAGGCGGTGGTAAAGGCTTCAACATAGTCGGAAGCTATTAATGATGCAACTATTTCCAAACCAACATTTTTAAACCATTGACTTAGTCGAAAGAAGACCTAGTCGAAAGCTATTTCTTAAAACAAAGGCGCAATCTTAAATCCTTTCTTTTAAATCAATTGACCTAGTCAAAAGCCGACGAAGTCGAAAGCTACTTGGTCGAAAGCAAGCAGACGCTTTTCTCATATAAAACAAAACGGTGCTTCGACCCTTTGGAACCCCTTGGTTTCGACGTTTACCTGAAGCCATTATGCAATTCATTGTGTACCGAAACTGGTACTATATGCATTGGTTTAAGGAAGGAGGCGAGGGGGTCTTAGTCCAAAGCAACCTGGGCGAAACCAAATGAGGCGAAACATGCTTTTAGCATGAATTTCTGATTTAAACCCTTTTTGAGTAAAACTTTTTAACTAACCTGCCTTTTTTGTCAAACTCTTATTGGTTGCTAATTTTTCTTTTCTAAAAGTATTGCCATAATTTCAGAATTAATTAGTTTAAATCATTTGCAAAATACCCCTTCTTCTTAATTAAATATATAAAACATTTAAGTCCCATACCTTAAATAATTTTATATATTCATCAAAACACTTTGGAAAATTCTATAAAAATTCCAAAAAATCCTTTTCAATATGTTTTCTAACATGTATAAATTTAAGATCCAAATAAATATTTATTATGCTTAAATAATTTATAAACCAATAAATCATTTTTTCACTAGAAAATTAATATAAAATCCACATTAATTCATAAAATTATGAAAATTGAAACCCTTATCTTAAATTTCATTTTTGATCTACATTAAAATTTGCAAGGCATTTGGATGTTATTTAATAGTGTTTCATTTCAAGCATATCATAAAAACTAATACAAACATGTATAAATCATCAACAAGTACATATAAACTTTCAATCATCCAAAGCATGGCAGTATCATGCAAAATCATTTTGGGTTACCCTTAAATCCAAAAATTATAAGAAAAGTGGGACGTAGTAATCATTCACCTTAGCTTTGTGATTAAAGATGTGAGATTTAATGTTGAATAAGTTGACTTAATTCTTCTCTTGAAATCCTACTTTATCCTTTTTTGAGATCGAAAATGGTGGCTGCTCTTAGTATCTTACTTGAGAATGAAATGAACTTGTATTTGGTTTTCTAAGGGTTTAGGGTATAAGTCCATCCTATTTCCCATTTTGCACTTCCTTATTTCCTAGCACTTTTATTCATGTTATCTCCTTAGTTCACTATACATATAGGTATAGCTACCCTTGGTTAAATCAAATCCCAATTTATTAATCATCTTACATTATTTTATTTTATTTAGCTAGTTAGATATTCAAAATAATGTCACTATAAATATGGGGTGTTACACCCAAAAGGGGCACAAAACAGATGAAGAAGTACAAAGATGTCCGTGACTTAAAAAAGTCAAGGCCAAAGGGAACAAGTTGTCAAAGGAATATGACTATACACCATCTAAAACAAAGATGAAGCTTGAGAAAGGAATGCAAACAAGAGAAAAAGGATGAAGATGTCCCATTCTATAAATAGAAACGAATAAGACATCCAAGACCATAATCAAAAAGAAAAAAGTATCCGCTAGTAACCTTTAAAACATCTAATTCATCAAAAGTGACTCTTACATCAAAGAGTTATAGAACCTGCATCCTAAAAAGAAACATGAGACCAGAAAATGGATAAAGAGATTCACAGTTTGAAAATGGAAAATAAAGATTTATACAAAAACTAAAGGAATGGAACAAATAACAAATTTTTACTACAAAGATAAAAGTGACTTCATTTGAAGAATAGATTAAAAAACCAGTCTTGAATCCTTAGAAATAAAGGTGACCCTTTAGGATAAGAGAGTCTATATATTATATATATATATATATATATATATATATATATACTAATAAGTTATTTGGACCATTGCACTGTTGAATGGCCAAGCAATAGCATGGAACTTGCACTGTTAAATGACCAACTAGTCAAACAAAGCTTGCACTATTGGATGGCCAGCCAACCAAACGGAACTACTTATTAAACGATTGAACGGTTGAAAAGCCGAACAGTCGAACAGAACTACTTGTTGAACGGTTGACTGGTCTTACAAAAATACTGCTCCAAATGGTTGATTAGTATTACGAAACTACTATTTCGAACGATTGCATGGCTTTACGGAACTCTCGGTTCGAAAATAACAGTAATACTACTAACTTATACGAACTTTAGGAACTATACATCTATTAATAGGATAATCTCCTTATCAAAAATTCCCATCGTTATTCAGGGCATGAGTTTTCAATAAATCTCTGGCATAACATTTTGGAAGGAACTTTAGAATAAAGGCCAGAGAGGATTAAAGACATTTTGCTTAGGTCTACTTGGATTACCATTACTGGACAGTTTTCTGACTCTGTACTTATATAGGATAAAATTTCGAAGTAGTCTATTCATAGAATGAGATGGTGACAAAATTTTGACTAAACCCTTAACTTTACTTAATGATTTCATATTGAATTCTAATTTCCTCACTGATTTTTATAATGATTTGTGGATTTTGTGTTCTTATTTTCTTTATTGGATTTTCATGATGATTCCTTGTTGAACTTCTGATTTCGTGAATTCTAAAATTCCTCGTTGATTTTTACGATGATTTGTGGATTTCGTATTCTTGATTTCCTGGATTTTCATGATGATTTCTTATTGAACTTCTGATTTCATGAATTCTAAATCTCCTTGTCGATTTTCATGATTGTTTGTGGATTTCATATCCTTGGTTTCCTTATTGAATTTTCATAATGATTTCATATTGAATTTTTGATTTCGTGAATTCTAAATTTTCTAATTGATTTTTATGATAATTTGGGGATTTAATATTCCCGGTTTTCTTATGGGATTTTTGTAGTGGTTTCATTTGAACTCTTGCTTACTCCCTTATTGAATTAGTATGAAATTTATGGACTTTCCATTGAATTTTTGGATCTGTGTTTTAAACGAGGTTCTCTCATAGTTAGGTGGGCTTCCATTAGAGAAAGGGGTAAAAGGAAAAGGGAGCCTTCTGATCTTCATATCATCGAATAATATCAGTACCAAACTATCTTCTAGTTTATCAATGGGGCAGGAATGAAAATAAAATTATAGTGAAGAGACAAAGTAAAGCCACCTAAAGCAAGAAATTAATACATTATGTCTGAAGAAAACTTAACCCAAGGAAGGGAAATTTAGAGCACATGATAGCTTTCTTGAAAGGTTAGTTTATTTAAGCCTACATTTGCTAACCAGGTGATATTGTTCCATATATCTAATATTAGTAATAAAAAGAGGCTTGGTCATGTATTAATCTGAACACTTTACCCAAAAATATTATCAAATAGTATCTTGAACTTTAGCTTCATAGTTTAAACTTACCCATTAAGGTCTAATAACAAGGTTATAATCCTAGTAGAATTTATTATCTGTTTCGCATAAAAACAATGAAAGAAGTTTTTGAAATTTTACCCTAAAGAAAAAAAAACTTCTTTAATATTAGGGCGACTAAATGTTAACCATAAAATCTTCTCAAGGGTAAAAATATGAAAAAAGGATCATCAGCACCGATGAGGTTCCAAAAATGATAGAATAGTTTCTACAAACATTAAACAAGGCTTTTGATAAGATTAGAAAGGGGCCTCCTAAGTATTAAGAGGACAACTACATCATGATCAAGAAATCATATCAACCTTGTCGAAACTAGGATGAATAGAAGAAAAGGATGTACATGAGATAATAGCATCAACAAAGCCTTTCAAAGGAGTCGATGGGATGCTATAGCCAAAATTTAAATGTGTCACGAGCTTTCGAAGGGGTCCAAAGGATCGAAAGCACCCATTTTCTTCAATGACTTCCTTTCGAAACAGATGCTTTCATCTACATGAAGACGCTTCAAATAAGTTGGGGAATACCTTTCAAAGGCAGCAAATAACAGCTACTCACATAGAAGCCAAACCTTTCGAACCAAAGGTTTCGCTACCATTCAAATTACACCAAAATATGTTTTGTTAGAGCAACCCCTTTGAAAGTATAATTAGACCTTTCGAACCAGTAGAAACCATTCACAACTAAGAAGTGATTCGCTTCAATCAGCAAGTATGTCATAGAAAGCTAACTTCCACTTCGACACCTTATATATCTCAACTCCATCGACGCTCCGAAGATCCACCTATCGACAAAGTCGAAAGCTCATGTTCCTTCTTACTTACGAAAAAAAGCAACACGAGGTGGAAAGGCATACCTACCCCTTTCGATGAAGACGAAAGCACTCAAGTCCATTCAGATGCGACGTAGAAGAGTGTCCAAACATTGACGGTAAATAAATGTCTATAAAGCCACCTTTCAACCGGGTTGAAAAGACTGAGTTGGAAGGTGCCAACCCGCACCTATGAATAAGGCACTTGGGGACTGGTTTGAGGGATCCGAATTCTTCACTTCATTCTTGTATTTTCTTTAATTTGTAACCCCTCATTATTAAATTAAATTGTGGAATTTGACCAAATTGTACAACATTAGCTTAATGAAAGAAAGATTATGATACTTCTGAATATGCAGCTGTTTTGAAACTCTTATTGGATTCAATTATGATTTGTTTGTGTCGACTTGGTCGAAGGGTCATCTTTTAGATAATTCAAAACCGTTAGTTCATCAATATTCTTGAAGCCTGTAACATCCCCTATTTAGAGGCCTAATACTAAGCGCTACAGATGCTACAATCATCTATAGTACTAGCTTCCGGCGACTAGATACGGCTATGTTAATGGTATCTATAATATCAGAAGCACTTGAATATGAAAAAAAAACAAATTTCAAAAACAAACAACTTTTACTTTATTACATTTCAAAACTATTTTTTTCGCATTCACAACAAATGATCCCAAATCGTTCCTAGGCACAGACAAAATATAATTATTACAAAATACGCCAGGAGCGTTATATGAAGATACCTTCTTGGATGATCAAAGTCATATAGTCATAATAGACTTGATACAAACACAACAGAAATATAACAAAGCATCAAATTGCAACTCCTAAATAGCCATCCCGTTTGCCTCCTGCATGCCTCCGGTAGCCTTATTCGTCGTCCTACTAAAACTTTAAAAGTCCTTAAACTCACGGCCTACTCAAATAAATTTTGAGCACCCAAGAGTTTAAGGGGAAAACATAAACTTCGAGTCAGACATAAAGCCTGGTGTGAATAATACTATACATCCCAGTTAAAAATGTTAAGTGAGACCATGCAGCATAGCAGAACGAGTTTTCCCTCACTAACATTCTTTTAAAGCATATTTTGCAAAACCTTTTCCTACAATCAAAGCTGGTTAAATACTGTAAACATCATTATGTAAACATACATAAATATCAGGTAATAAATGAACTATTTGTTCATACAAAAGTTTTTGTTTGGCTAACTTTTAACTTTTGGCTGAATCGGGCCTATCATACAACATATCAAAATAATCTAACATCTGTTAGACACACCACTTTTGGACTATCTATCCTTAACTCTCTGTTAAATACTTCGCTTCTGGATAGTCTGTCCCTAGCTTAATCATCCCCCGGGTCTTCTTGTTCATAATTGTTTTGCGGACTCACCAATTCCTATATGTATGCAAATATATATTCTTTTCTGTGTGTAATCATAATTTTTTAGTCTATTTGACCAAGCCCTATACACTGGAATTTTGGACAATAATTAGTTGGGGCTAATAGCTAATGTATAGGGCGTGACCTTATACCTGTCTCATCTGGTATTCTAATACCTGAGTCATTTTTACTTAGGGATCCCATCCCGTAATTTTCCTTGAAACCTTTTCAATATGATTTAAAACCTTTAAATCAAACTTATACAAGGAAAATATGAAATCATTATGCTTTAGTCAAAACCAACTTACCATGTTGTATATATATAATTTACTCAAACTTAAGTTGATGAAAACATTTAAACATTTGAAAGTACGCCTTTCAATTCTATAGAAAGTACCTTATTCTAAATATTTTGAAAGCATCTCTTTCGAAACCAAGTAAAACCCTTTAATTATCTAGACCTAGAGGCCAAAACCTTTCCTTTCGAAACCATACTTCAATCTTTCGAAACCATTGAAATCTTTCCTTTTGAATACAATAAAACATTAGACATCCTACTTTAAAACACTTTAAAGCATTGCCTTAGAAAATCTTTGGAAAACCTTCCTGTTTAAACCTTTCGAAATCATCATAAAATAGAACCCTTCAACCTTGTCGGCAGCTACCTTACGACCCCTTCGAAAGCTACCTTTCGACTCTATCGCAAGCTTTGCTTTCGACACCTTCAAAAGCTTGGCTTTCGACCCCTTCGAAACTATTCAGTAAATAATACCTTTAGAAAGCATTAAACTTTAAAACATAAACCTTTCGAAAGCTCTTTGGGTTCAATCCAAAACATGTGGAAAACTTCTTTTAGAAACCTTTAAACTTCATTGAAAGCTTAGCTTCAAAAGCTTTAAAATATATCATTTAAAACAATAGGCTTCTGGCATTAAAACAACTCCTTCGAATGATTTGGGTTATACTTCAATTATAAAACAAGGGTAAATCATCTAAGTCAAAAACTTTGATACCTTTTGAAAGCATGTAGAAGCGTCTAGTTTTAAAACAAATTGACTGCGTCAGAAGGTTTCAAAACAAAATAGCAGTAAAGCAGCAGTAACCTTTCGTCTTTGTCAAAAGGTTTAAAACCTTTATTTCTAAATATTTGACCTGGTCGAAAGCCCTAATTCGAAAGCAAAGCAGGTGAAAGCTTAAGTTTATAAAACAACATACCCCAACCTCTTTCGCTATCAACCTTTTGACTAAGAACCCTTCGACTCTGCCCTATTCATTAATTACCAAAGTGGTTGATACCATATGAATTGGTTTTGACCTTGTCGAATGGTATAAACTTTCGACTTAGTCGGAAGGTCTGGGCCGGAAGGTGTTATACCTAAAGTGGCCGAAACATGCTAAAAGCATGATTTTCTTGTTTTTAACTTAAAAAATATAACTTTTCAACTAACCTGCATTCGTTTATCAAATTCTCATCGGTTAAAAATTACTTTTCAAAAAAATGATGCCACTAATATCAGAAGTAAATAATAATTTTATTTTATAAAATGCCCATTCTCCTTTGTTAAATATTTAAAACTATTAAGTCCTATACCTTAAATAATTTTATAAGTTCATCAAAGCACCTAGGAAAAAACTGAAAAAATCTATTTGAATATTTTTTGCAACATATAAAAATTTCAACCCCAAATAATTATTTACTTAGCCATAAATAATTTATAACCTAGTAAATCATTTTCTTCACTAGAAAATTTATATAAAATCCACATAGATCCAGAAAATTATGAAAATTGAAACCCATCTCCAAAATAGCATTTATGTCCTATATTTAAATTTTCAAGGCATTTAGATGTCATCCAATAGGGTTTTCATGTCAAACATATCATAAAAACTAACATAAACATGTATAATTCATCAACAAGCATATATATATATATATATATATATATATATATATATATAACTTCAATCGTCAAAATATGGCACAAACTTGCAAAAACATTTCGGATCAATCTTGAAACCGAAAACCATAAGAAAATGGGATGTAGTAATTATTCACCTTAGCTTTGAGATTAAAAGATGTGAGATTTGATATTGAATAAATTGATTATCTTCTTCTCTTGAATCCTAGCTTTATCTTCCTTGAGAATAAAAATGGTGGCCGGATTTAGTAAAAATTTTGTTTGAGTGAAAATGAAATGAACGTGAGTTTCATTTATAAGGGTTTAAGATATAGTCTTTCATGTTTCCCATATTTCCCATCTCAATTCCTAACACATCAGCTTATGTTATTTCATTTTAATTTGCACAATAACATGGCACGACTATCGTTAATTTAATCGAATCTCAACCAATTAATCTTCACATTATTTTATTTAATTTAACTAATTAAATATTCCAAATAATGTTTCCAACATAGGGGTGTTACAGACTCCCCACCTAAAGAATTTCGTCCTCGAAATTACAATAAAGTACATAAAAACGATCAAAGGAAAAACCTACAATCAAATAAATCAGGATAAGAATCTCTAATCCTGCTCTCAATTCCCCAAGTACAGTCTCTATTATGGTCACTCCACTGGACTATCACAAATCTGACTGTCTTATTGCTTAACTGCATTTCATTTCTCTCGACTATCCGGACAGGCTTCCTAACAATAGTCAAACTTGGTTCCACTACTAAATCTTCTTAGTCGATAGGCTCTATAGTTGTGTCTGCATCACTTATGCACTTTCTTAGTTGAGATATATGAAATACATCATGGACTCCTGCCAAACTACTGTATGTGAGTTTCCCGATCCTCTCAACAGTACGGAAAGGTCCAGTGAATCTAGGTGATAATTTTTCCCATTTTTCGAAGCTGATAACACCTTTCATTGGTGATACCTTAATGAACACATAGCCTCCAACGGAGAATTCCAAGTCTTTTCTCCTTTTATCTGCATAACTTTTCTACCTAGATTGAGATTCCTTCATCTCTAAATAAGAGAGAAAGCATTTACGAAATTGTAGATGAAAGCATCCACCAAATTTGAGATAAGAACACAAAACACGGAGACCCAACATTCGTATTTGGTTTCACTCTCTATTAGGTCTCCGTGTTTTGAGGTCTTCTCTCCTAGCTCGGATCAACTCAATCTTTTCTGCGGCTTCCCTTACCAAATCGGGACCAAAACCATTCTATCCCTGGTCTCTAACCAACGTACAAAAGATCTACATGGTCTTCCATACAAAGCTTCAAATGGTGCCATCCTAATGCTAGTCTGATAACTGTTGTTATACACAAACTCAATTAGATAAAGATGGCATTCCCATGATCTCCAGAAATCCAATACACAAGCTCTTAACGAATCTTCCAAGACTTTGTTAACTCTTTCCATTTGCCCATCAGTTTGTGGATGGTAAGCGGTACTCATGTTGAGCTTGGTTCCCAAAGCTTCATTTAGACTCTTCCAGAACTCACTAATAAACAACGAATATCTATTGCTGGCAATGTTACTAGGAAGTCAGTGCAGTCTAACCACATTCTTCACAAACAATTTTGCCAGACTAGGTCTCGTTCTCGTTGACCTTACCGGAATGAAATGGGCACTCTAAGTCAGTCTGACTACTATGAACTATATGCTTTCATTCCCTCTATTAGATCTTGGCAACCCATTAATAAAATCCATAGAGGTAGAATCCCACTTCCACAACGGAACTTCCAACGGTTGAAGCAATCCCCTTGGTTTCTGTTGTTCAGCTTTCGCCTGCTGGAAATTCAAACACTGCTTAACACGTAAACCAATGTCCCGTTTCATACCTTCCAAGAAGAAACTTCGTTTCATATCTTGATACATCTTCTTCCTCCTGGGTGGATAGTGAACTTCGAATGATGGCATCCATCCAAAACTTCTTTCCTCATGTCCCCTACATTAGGAACACACAACCTTCGTTTCTTTCTTAACCATCCATTTTGTTCAAGACTGAAATCCTTTAAATCATCGCTTTATGTTCCTTCCCTTAGCTTTTTGATCCGCTCAGCCAAAACTCTATCTTCTTTCTATTTTGAAGATATCTTCTCAATCATTATTGGTCGAACTTATAAACAAGACAATATAGCACTTTCTACACTAGAACCTGCCTCAGATATAAACTGCACTCTATAAGCTGACAATACTTCTAAGTCTTTCCACGTAGCAGTCATAGCCAATACTGCATTCTGATGATTCCTACTGAGTGCATCTGCCACCTTGTTTCCTTTTTCGGGTGTGTACTCAATCCTAAAATCATAAGCATCAATAAACTCAAGCCATCTTTTATGTCTCATGTTCAGCTTCTTCTAAGAGAACAAGTACTTCGGCGACTTATGATCCGTATAAAGCTCAAATCACTCTCCTAAAAGATAATGCCTCAACACCATCAATGAAAATATGACGGTAGCTAAGACTAAATCATGCGTTGGATACCTAACTTCATGTGGTCTGAGTTGTCTTGAAGTATAAGCAATCACTTTACCTCTTTGCATCAACACAACTCCCAACCCAGTTCCATACGCATCAGTATAAACAACTAAATCCTGATTCCCCTCCGGAACCACCAACACCGATGCATGGGTTAATAAGTGGTTCAAGGTCTGGAATGCTCCCTAATATTTATCAGTCCGTAAAAGCTTCACATCTTTTCGCATAAGTTCAGTCATTAGTGTCGCTATCCGCGAAAAATCCTTTATAAACCTTTTGTAATATCTGGTTAGTCGAAGAAAGCTTCTTATTTCAGTCATGGTTTATGGCTCTTCCAACTATTTATGGTCTCAATCTTAGTTGGATCTACTGCCAATCCTCTCTCTGAGACTACATGACCAAGAAACTTAACTTCCTTCATCTAGAAGTGCCGCTTCGAAAACTTTGCCTTCGGCCGATGCTCCCTCAAGGTCTCAAGTACAACATTGAAATAAACTTCATGCTCTTTCTCATCCTTAGAGTATATCAAAATATCATCTATAAACACCAGCACGAATCTATCCAAGTGCTATATGATGATTCGGTTCATCGGATCTACAAACAATGTCGGTGCATTGGTTAGTCTGAGTGGCATAACTAACCATTCGTACGATCCATAACGGGTCCTAAACGCCGTTAATGGTATACTATCTTCTGCAACTCTAGGCGATGAAGCCTGGTTGCCAAATCCAACTAAGAAAATATCTTCGCTCCATTCAGATGGTCGAACAAATCGTCAATTCTTGGCAATGGATATCGATTCTTTTTCGTCTTCTCATTCAAATTACGATAATCGATACATAGCCTCAATGATCCGTCCGGTTTCTTAACAAACACTACCGATGCAACCCAAGGTGAACTACTCATTCTGATGAAATTCTTGCCTTCCAAATCCACTAACTACACTTTCAATTCTCTCATCTCAGTGGGAGTCATTTTACTTGGTGGTCTACTCATTGGTTCTGCTCCAGGCACTAAATCAATCTGATACGCAATAGCTCGTTTTAGTGGAAACCCAATTACTGGCTCAAACACATCTGCGAATAACCTTACCATGAAAACTCGACTTAACTCATCTTCCATCTCCATAACACCCAACAAAGCATTCACTTCGCAATTAGGCTTTCTATGGTATAAACAATCCGCTTATTACAACTTGGGTGACTAGGTGATATTTTCCTATCGTGGCTAGATATCCTAGCATCATATTTACTTAACCAATCCGAAGGATAATCCCGAACTCCACAAAATCAAATATATGCAAATAGAAATCAAAAGTATGACCTAGCAAATCAAACTCTAAATGGTCACACCTCATCCCAAGTTTCGCATATCCTCCAATCGGATTTGCAACCCTTAAGGAAGTAACTAAATATGAGGGCTCTAGGTTAAGCTTATCTACCAGACATCAAGAAATAAAAGAACGTGATGCACTGGTATCAAATATAACGCTAACAGACATACCATGAATCTATAGCGAGCCTTCCAGAATAGCCTTTCCTTTCTCTTGTGCCCCTGGTCTTGAAGCAACAGCACCACATCATACACTTGGCCCTTTCCCTCCTTTGCAGGCTCTTTGCATTGGTTCTTGTAGTACTAATTTGATCACAATTAAAGCAATCAACATTCTTCTTTCCAACTGCTTCTTTCCCTTTTCCTTTTCTAGTTTGATACTCATGAGCATAGTGTCCCTTCTTATCACATTTATAACAGACCCGGATTTTCCTTTCTTCTGTGCTCCTCCCTTCTAAGCATTCTTCTTAAGGATAAACTATCTTTTTTGGCCTTATCCCACCTGGACTTCCTTCTCATTCTTCTTCTCCAAATAAGATAACGCCTCTTCCTACCTTAGTGCCATTTCTACCACTACATCATAGGGATCTCTTAAGTGCGGTAAGGTGGCTCTTGCCAACTCCGGCTTCAAATCTGTTATAAACTACTCATTTCCCTTTATCACATATCAAACATGGCATCCTCATACCGAGCTAACTCTTCAAATCTTCTTGCATACTCAAGGACATACATCTCTCCTTGCTCCAGTTCAACGGACTTCCTAACTAATGCTGACTGCGCCATCACCGACATAAACCTTTCTTGAAATCATCTCTTAAACTCCTCCCATGTCATGGTTTCCTCATCCACACCAATTACAACAGAATTCCACCAAAATAGGGTAGCTCCTTAAAGCAGTCTTGAAGCTAATCTTCTCTTCTGCTCGTCATTCAACCATAAGTCGGCGAAAATCTTCTCACAATGAAATACCCAGTTTTCTACCTCAATTGCATCTTTAGTTCCAATAAACGGCTTCCCTCCAAGCTTAATATAGTCTCTGCTCAGGTTAGCATATTGATTGACCATCGGAGCTTCCTGAACTCCTCCTCCTATAGCATTTCCTTTGAAAACTCCAGTTTCAATTCCAGCTTGCATCATGTTTATGAAAAACTGATACATGGCTCCCATGTTTACTTGGGGAACCCCAGTACTAACATTTTCAGCTTGAGCCTGACCTAGACCTCTTCTAGCATTTGGTCAGGTATTTCCATTAGCGGTGGTGCTCTCTCCTCCAAGATTAACTCTGCCTCTCCTTTCTTCCATATCTGTACTAAAACCTCATGAGATAAAAATGAATTGCCTAACAAAGATAGGAGTCTAGAGATATAGCGTATACTAATATATATATATATATATATATATATATATATATATATATATAGCAAATAAAAGTACGTTACCATAGCGTTATCCCATACCCCGATCTTAACTCTGATTTCTAAGGATTATGTTTTAGAAAATCATTTTAGTTAAAGTATTTTATAAACCATGCTCTGATACCAAGCTGTAACATCACATATTTAGAGGCCTAAACCTAAGCACTAAAGATGCTGCAGTCATCTATAGCATTATCTTCCGATGACTAAATACGGCTATGTTAATGGTATCTATAATATCATAAGCACTTGAATATGAAACAAAACATAAATTTCAAAAAAAACTATTTTTACTTTATTACATTTCAAAACCAATTGTTTCACATTCACAACACATAATCCCAAATCGCTCCCAGGCACAGAAAAAATATAATTATTACAAAATACGCCAAGAACGGTATATGAAGATATCCCCTTGGATGATCAGAGTCGCATTGTCATAATAGAATCAATATAAACACAACGAAAACATAACAAAGCATAAAACTACAACTCCCAAATAGCTATCCGTTTGCCTCCTGCATGCCTTTGGTACCTTTATTCGTCGTCCAACTAGAACCTAAAAAGTCCTTAACCTCTCGGCCTACTCAAATCAATTTTGTGAACCCAAGAGTTTAAGGGGTAAACATAAACTTCATGTCAGACATAAAGCCTCGTGTGAATAATACTGTACATCTCGAGTAAATATGTTAAGTGAGACCATGCAACTTAGCAGAATGGGTTTTCCCTCACTAACATTCTTTTAAAACATATCTTTGCAAAAACTTTTCCTGCATCAAAAATTGGTTAAATACTATAAAGCATCATTATGTAAGCATACATAAATATCATGTAATAAAGAATTATCTATTCAAGCACAGAAGTTTTGTTTGGCTAACTTTTAATCTTTGGCTAACTCGGGCCTACCAGACAACGTATCAAAATAATCTAACATCTGTTAGACACACCTTTTCTGCACTATCTGTCCTTTACTGTCTATTAAATACTTGGCTTCTGGACGATCTGTCCCTAGCTTAGTCATCTCCCAGGTCTTCCTCATCCTAATGGTTTTGTGGACTCACCAATAACCTATATGTATACAAATATATATTCCTTTCTGTGTGTAATCATAGTTTTTTAGTCTATCTGACAAAGCTCTACACACTAGAATTTTGGACAACAAATAGCTGGGGCTAATAACTAATGTATAGTGCGTGACCCCTTCGAAAGCTACCTTTCAACTCTATAGCAAGCTTTGCTTTCGACCCCTTCGAAAGCTTGACTTTCGACCCCTACGAAACCATTCAGTAAATAATACCTTTCAGAAGCATTAAACCTTTCGAAAGCTCTTCGGGTTCAATTCAAAACATATGGAATACTTCTTTTAAAAACCTTTCAACTTCGTCGAAAGCTTTAAAACATATCATTTAAAACAATAGGCCTCTTCCTTTAAAACAACTCCTTTGTAAGCTTTGGGTGATGTTTTGATTATAAAACAAGGGTAAATCATCTAAGACGAAAGATTTGATACCTTTCGAAAGCTTGGAGAAGCGACTGGTTTTAAAACAAGTAAACCTATCGACTGCATCGGAATGTTTCAAAAAAAATAGCAGTAAAGCAACAAAAACCTTTGGTCTTTATCGAAAGGTTTAAAACCTTTATTTTTAAATATTTGACCTAGTCGAAAGCAACCAAGTCGAAAGCTTTAATTCGAAAGCAAAGCAGGTGAAAGCTCAAGTTTATAAAACAACATAGCCCTACCTCTTTGGCCATCAACCTTTCGACTAAGAACCCTTCGATTCTATCTAATTCAATATGCACCAAAGTGCTTGATATCATATACACTGGTTTTGACCTTGTCGAAAGTTATAACCTTTCGACTTAGTCGGAAGGTCTGGGTTGGAAGGTGTGATGCCTAAAATGGCTGAAACATGCTAAAAGCATGATTTTCTTATTTTTAACTTAAACAAGATAACTTTTCAACTAACCTGCCTTTGTTTATCAAAATCTCATTGGTTAACAATTACTTTTTAGAAAAATGCTGCCATTAATTTTAGAATTGAATAATGATTTTATTTTATAAAATTATCCATAATTAAATATATAAAACATTTAAGTCCCGTACCTTAAATAATTTTATAAATTCATTAAAACACCTAGGAAAAATCTGGAAAAATGCCAGAAAATCTATTTTAATATGTTTTCCAACATATAAAAATTTCAACCCCAAATAATTATTTATTTAGCTGTAAATAATTTTAACCCAATAAATCATTTTCTTCATTAGAAAATTTATATAAAATCCACATAGATCCGGAAAATTATGAAAATTGAAACCCATTTCCAAAATATCATTTCGTTCTATATTAAAATTTCAAGGCATTTGGATGTCATCTATTAGGGTTTTCATGTCAAACATATCATAAATACTAGCACAAACATGTACAATTCATCAACAACCATATTTATAAAACTTCAATCATCAAAATATGGCATAAACTTGCAAAAACATTTTGTATCTATCTTGAAACTGAAAACCATAAGTAAATGGGTTGTAGTAATTATTCATCTTAGGTTTGAGATTAAAAGATGTGAGATTTGATGTTGAATAAATTGATTATCTTCTTCTCTTGAATCCTAGCTTTATCTTCCTTGAGAACAAAAATGGTGGCCGACCTTAGTGAAACTTTTGTTTGAGTGAAAATGAAATGAATATGAGTTTCATTCCTAAGGGTTTAGGGTATAAGCCTTTCCTATTTTCCATATTGCACTTCTCACTTCATAACACATTAGGTTATGTTATTTCACTTTATTTTGCACATTAACATGGCACGGTTATCCTTAATTTAATCAAATCTCAACCTATTAATCTTCACATTATTTTACTTAATTTAACTAATTAAATCTAAATATTGCTACCAAAATAGGTGTGTTACAAAGTCTTAACTTCTAACCTCAAGATACTAAAAGCTTACCTTTCAAGTGAGATGAAACCTTTAATTCGGCCAATATCCTTGGATTTATAGGACAAAACCCAGGTCCCTAAATGGGCTAGCTTTCGACAAGGTTGAAACCCCTCCATTTAAACCATATCCTTGTATCACTAGAGTCAACCTTCAGAACATCACAAATGCTTCGAAAGGTGATCCCGATACGGTCCTAAACCAAACCAATTAGTTCGAAAGGTATTTTTGAAGAGGGATTTACCCTTTCAAAGGTGAAGAAAGGCATTAAAAAGGTGTTTTCAACTATCTTTACTCGTTTAAAATGTGCAAGCTCCCTTCAGTTGTTCGAAAGTAGGTTTCGAAGGAATCACTTATATTTCAAACTCTACTTTGGGGGTGTTGACGGGTTTTCTTGTTAACAATAACTTTTATTTTAGATAAGGAGAAAATCCATCCAACTTTATAAAACAAAGCTGAAAGTAAACAAGTAGAAATAAATAACATGTATAGAGAGTTAGATAAGCAGTTAAAAGTACACAACACACTCTCTGACAAGTATCGTAGGCTTAACAAAAGTGCGGCAATGTTAGCGTCTTTCAAAGATCAAGAAGCGGCCCCCCGACTGAAGAGGACACGCCTTCAATATAATAAACTTTTGGAAGAGAATCGGGAATTAATTACCCTCTTTTGGATATTGGTTGAAGAGAGGGACATCCTTGTGGACTTCCTATACAAAGACTATTGCAGACGTTCGATTGTAGATTTTTCATACTTAGGTGATTTTTGTGGGGATCTACTTAGGCATTTACATGGGAGATATTTGGATTAATTTAGATCTGATCCACATCCGAGGGCTTGCTAAAATTTACTATGGGTCAAATCAATTCCTCACGAGTTGCCACCTAAAAAACTTAAATATTATAATGACAAATTTGTTTTTGAGTTATTCAAAAAGTCAATTTTGTATGAACCAGATGAACATTTATAATTATGTAATAACATTGATTTGTAAATTTTTTGTTCTAGCTTACTTTTATACTTAGCCATATTTTCTCATGTTATACCAAATAAATGTCTCTCGACAGCCTTGTTTCTAGAGATTATTTAAGTAAATATGTTAGACTAAGAAGAGATTATATAGAAAAGGCTTCACTTTTAAAATCTTCAAAATTAGTCAGATACTGCTTTCTTAGAGACTTGCAGAGACTTTACTGGAACATCCCCATCTTCGTTTCAATTTTCTTAGGGAAGAAAAAAAAACTTCTCAATGAAATTCAAACATATCATACGGGATTAATATATGGTTATGTTCGTCCTTCTATCAGGGAATGGGACTATAGCGAATATCCTCCAGTTATTACCCTTGAAGGATTTAATGTCACTTTTGATTCAACGGTTACTCTTTCAGCTAATTCATTGAACAAAGTCAAAAATGCTATTTTTCAAATTTATGTGTAACAAAACAAGTGTTTAATTGAATAATGGGATTTTACGTTTTGTTTTATTTCTTCTTGAATTGTAATCTTTATTATGGGAATAAAAGAGACTATTTATTTGATTATTAACTTATTTTTTTCTTAAATAGAGCTCACAATTAGCCGTCGTATCATTCTCAACGCATTCTCTATCACGTTTTACCAGCATCAAAGATAGGCTAATTGCATATGTTGAAAAGAGAAACCTCCTTAAAGACCCTCTATCTGCTTGTCTGTAGGGAAACACTGAAGTGCTAGAATGGATTGAATTTTTTTACTCAGAAGACGATCATTAGGGATCTTAATGATCAGATTACAAGTCACAAAGCGGACATCAGGAGAAAAGACGAAACAAATTCTCAATTAAAGCATCAAGTTAACCAAACCCTTCGATTGATTTCGATCAAGTATGTCTAAGCTTCTTCAATAGATAAGCGATTTAGAGATTAAATTAAAAGACAGTCAGCCCAATTCAAATCCCTGGAATTTATCATGGGTAATAACATTCGAAATATCAATTTACCAAACTCTCCAAACGCTTCAGCTGTTGTGAAACCGACAAGGTCGCCATCTTTAGCGATTCAAAAATTTCAGCTATAACTAACCTTCAGCTTGGATTAGTTGAGAGAGTAGTGGGAGAATGGTGCAGGAAGGCCAAATTCAAAATGATGAAATATTTTGATGACCAACAAAAAGTGGGGTATTCTCAGCGCATAAACGAGTATGCAGCCAGGATTCAAAACCTTGAACATGATAAATATCTTCTTCGAAAGGCAAAACAAAACCCTCAAAGATGCTAATAAAGCTTTCAATCGTGATTTAAAGACTCGCATTGATTCCATTGACGATGCTAACAAAATAAGGAAAAAGGAAAAGAAGCTTAAAGAGATTCTTTACATAGCAATTCAACACATAATCGATCCTTTGATTGCAGAAAATCTAAATAAAGCTATTCAGGACTTGTAAAACATGCACTTGTGTTGTATACTTGTAAATAATTTTGTAAATTATTTAAATATCACCTGGTTTGTAGTCTTTTTTTTGTAATGTTGTTTTTGAATCTGCTTTCTGATAACCTAGACTATGACTTTTGTATTTGCTTGCCCAGTCAGTTTTCCTTGTTGATTTCATTTCCTTGGAAAGTACGAGGTAAACAATATTCTTTATCGTTAACTTGAAATCTATATAGAAATTTATCTATATTATTAGCGGAGGTTAACAGATCATTATGTAAACATAAGATAATAACTGGGAAGTAATTCTATAATTAAATATGATTGAATGTCTTGAAACCCATCTTTGATAATGATGAGAGAGGGCCAGGAATTAAAATTCAATTATATTAACAATACACCAAAAATCTAGTCATAAGTTTAGAAATTAATCTTCTGAAGATGGCTAATAGAAAACCAGTAATAATCGTGTAATAGAAGTTTGTTTGAAATGTAGTGGAAATCTAGTGACCCTGATTTGGGCATTAGTAAATAGAATCTTAAATATCAATTGCTCTAGAACCCAGATTCGAGCATTAATGAGTGAAATTTAAAAGTTAAAAGATCTAAAACCCAGATTCAAGTATTAGTGGATAATAACTAGAAATCCATAATAATAATCTAAATAATAGAAATCTAGAGTCCAGATTCGGGAATTAAAGAATATAGCCCAGGAATTAATAGTAATAGCCTCGAGATCCAGATTCAGAAATGATGAAGATCATAGATTATTAGTAAAGACCCAAAACACTTATTCGGGTATTAACAAGTGAAGTTTAGAAATTCTTCTTTGATAATCAATCGGAGGCTGCAGATTACATTTAAGCCTTTTTTATACTTCTTCCTTGGATTTTTGGCTCTTTTGGCACGTGTCACACTTTTGGCCCTGTATAATCTCGTCGTTTCATTTTCCATTTCTCGATCTTAGACGTCTTAGTCCATTGTTTGATATGCCACTTCTCGAGCTTGGACGTCTTTGTTCATTTTGGATATGCCGCTTTGACGACGGACGTCTTAGTCTGTTGTTTGATATGCTGCTTCTCGGGCTCGAACGTCTTAGTCCGTTGTTGTCTGGTGTGCTTGGTTAGCTTACCCACAAGTAGAATCCAAGGACTAACTCAATCTCCCTGTAGGAGGTGCTCCAGCTAGACCTTATAGGAAGGACTGAAGGCTTGTTCGGTCCCTTAGTCAACCTATAGCATGGTGGGACCAAGGGCTCATTCTGTACTCCCTCCCAGTGGCGCCTTGACCTCGCCATAACATGGTGCAATCAAGGGCTTGTTCAGTGCCTTGGCCAAGCCATAGCGTGATGAGACCAAGGGCTTACTCCGTCCTCCCTCCAAGAGGTACCTTGACCTGGCCATAGCGTGGCGCGGTTAAGGGGTTGTTGATGCTTTAACCTGGCCTTAGCATGGCATAGATAAAGGCTTACTCTGATCTCCCTCCAGGATGTGCTTTGACCTGGCCAACTGGGTGTGGACAATGGCTTTGACCGTTTAATGTAATGTCCAAGTGCAAGGAGAATTTTACTCCCGACATACAGATTTTTCTTAGTAAAGTAGTCCTTTATTGAATTCAACTGTGGTCTCTTTAAAAATTCATTAATTTTACCTTGTTTGAATAAGCTAATCACCGTTCCTTCAAGTGCTTTACATTTATTTGTTTCATACCTATTCATCATATGATAGTGGTTGTAGGATCCTCCTTGATTCCTTTCATACTTAGCGTTTTTCTTCTATAATGGCCAATAGTTGAGATCTTCCTTGGTTACCAAATAAATATTCTCAACTGATGTAGTCAGATTGCATCCCTTGGGAAATCTCGACTTGAAGTTGGTATTCTGAGGATTGTTTCTACACTTTTTATTACTTGATCCCAAAGTTTCATCTTTAATGACTAATTTTCTTTTCAAAAACTTCTAAAGCTCACATGTAGGAAATGTAACACTTATTCCTTGATGCCAATTTTGCACAAAGGTGTTGTTATCAACCATCATTCCCACTTCGAAGATTATGCGTTTGGTATAGAATTGTATTGTCCTCTTCATTTGATTGAACAAATTATCACTTTTATCCTTTGTTTTTCGTAAGGCAAAGATAGTCGTGGGACAAATGTGGAAAGGGATTAAACTCCATTTTTCTAGGTTATAAGATTTAGCTCTTTTCTTCTTCATGATCCTTAGACCTTCCAATCTTAAAATTTACTCTTCATGTAGTTTAGAATCATTAGTTGTTAATGGGGGAATCTAATTAAATATGGCTCGAAAGACCCTTCTTCGGACCTTTTGATTTTGCTAAACATGGCGATGTAAAATATGAAGTAGTTAAGCTTGGGATAGAATTGGGTTAGAGGAAAGTGAAGTTGGAAGTTCAACAAGATTAGAGGTTCGGCCCCTCCTTCTAGGGCCAAAAATGTTAACATGAAAACTTATCAACACCCCAAAATAGAGTTTAAAGTGCAAGTAATCCCTTCGAAATATCTTTTCAATCAGTTGAATTTAGTTGATACCTTTTGATAAGGTAAAGATAGTTATTATTCCCTTTTCTATACCTTTTAATGCAATCGAAAGACATGAACTCTTCTTTAGAAACACCTTTTGATCTAGTTCATTTGGTTTTGTTATCCCATTGAAACCACCTTTTCGAAGTAGTTATAGTGACTCAAAGTTTAGTCCTACTGATTTATGGGTATAAGTTGAATTAAAAAGGGTAAGGACTTCTTTGAAGGCTACCCTTCAATAACGCAAGGTAAGGACTTATGGATTTAGAGGCATTAATTGGTCTAAAATGGTCGACTTCCACGAAAGGCGACCATTCAATTAGGTTGACAGAAACTGCTTGTAAACAGAATCTCATAGAAACATAAAATCAAATAACATACTCAAAATATCATAAACTTGCTTTGATTAAGCTAAAGTAATACAAATTAATCCGATCCCTAATCTAATTTGAGAATTTGGGTCTACAAATTTGAGGAAGTACAAGAATGAAGTGAGTGAATTTGGATCCCTTAAACCGGACCCATAGGTTCTTATTTATAGGAGTGGATTAGCACCGTTCGAATCAGTCCTTTCGACTTGGTCGAAGGTGGCCCTGGGGAACTTTCATTGATGTTCACGTTTGGGCATCCTTTTGCATTGCTTTTATATGGACTTAAGCGCTTTTGATTTCATCGAAAGGGGTAGGTGAACTTCCCTTCTTTGTGTTGTTGTGTTGTTGCAAGTAAGAAAAGGTATGAGCTTTTGACCCTATCAATAGGTGGATCTTTGGAGCTTCGAAGGAGTCGAGACAATGAAGGTTTTAAAGCGGAAGATAGATTTCGATGGCACACCTACTGATTGACGCTGAACCCTGTCCTCTAATGTAGGAGATTGCAATATTGAACCTTAGCAAGCTCATCGTTCTTAATTGTGAATGGCCTCGATCGGTTCAAAAGGCTCGTTTATGCTTTCAAAGGGGTTGCTCTAGCAAAACATCCTTCCATGAAATGTGAATGAGGGCGAAACCTTTAGTTTTGAATGGTTTGGCACTCATGTGAGTGGTTGTACTTTGTTGCCTTTGAAAGGTGTTCCTCAATTATTTTAAGGGACTTCATATATGCGGAAGCATCTATTTTGAAAGGGAGAAGTTCAAGTGAAAGGGTGCTTTCATCCCCTTTTGACACCTTCGAAAGCTTATAGCACATCCAATTTTTGGCTATCCTTCAAAAGGCTCTGTTGTTGCTATCATCTTTTATAAATCCTTCTCCTCTACTCTTCTTAGTTTTGACAAGGTTGAATTGAGAATTGGTGGCGCCACTTACCCCTCCTCCATGCGAAGGTATGTTCTTGACTTTCCAAGTCAACCATTTCGAAACCCAGAAAATTTTCCGCCTTTTGATATTCTCAGATAAATCTTGACTGTCCTTTAAATTTGATCGGACGACTTTCTTAGCACATGCTGCTTTTATAAATTACACTTTCTTCTTCTCTCCTTTGTTAACCCTCCATTGAAAGGTCACAACAAAAATCAAAATTTTCAACTTTTTATATTCTTATTTTCATTCAACACAAGTTCGAATTCAAGGTACATGCTTGATGTTTTATCCTTAATACTAATTCACCGTGCTTGATTTGATTTTAAGTTCTTTAGGTTTGAATTTGTCTAGCTATTCTAAGTACAATAAGACGATTCGAGTCTTTAGTCATATCAAATTATTCTTGGATTCATTTATATGTTTATTTTATTCGATTTATGATGTTAATTTTGAGTTTGAATTCAAATTCGTCAGATTTACGGGCTATTTTCCATTACTATGTACAAACTCAATCTCTTCTTCTTTTTTATTGTTGTTCGAATTTATGTTTTGGGGATTTTTGCTATTGTTGACTGTAAATTCACACTCGAATCAATCTTCCAAACCTTGTTTCATTCTCTTAAACTTAATTCTCACTACTTTCTCTCCTTGACCTTTTCACTTGTGCATGAGTACCTAGACTCGTGAGACAACAACGAATCGTTTAACCCGAACAAACGATCCTCCAATGATGGAAAATGAAAATCCTCCCAAACTCCCATGGATAGAATCTTTTCCAATATAGTTTCTATTCCTTCTTATATCACATTACCCACTCTAATGGGTAGTCACATAGAAATCCATTCCAATTATGTTGCCACACTCTCAAATTTTGAACATGATGACCCATACATCTTCTTAACAAAATTTGAACAAATATATGCAACCATTAAACTACAACTATTATGTGATGACGAAACTGAACTTCGATTAATTCCATTCACCCTTACCGATTACACAGAAAAATAGTTATATCATCGAATTCAATTGAAACTTGGGAAGAATTTGCTAAAGTCTTCTTAAAAAAGTCCTACCTTTTGGAAAAAACAACCAAAATCCAAAATGAAATTATGAATTATCATCAATTGAAGGGTGAAGCTTTCGAAAAATATTTTGAAAGATTTAAAGAGCTTTTGATGAAATGTCCACACCATAATTTTGAAAATTGGACTCTTTACTAGATATTATACGATGGAGTTGAAAATAGTTCACGAATCAGGCTTGAATCGACGTGCAAAGGCAATTTTCTCACCCAAGATCATGATGATGCTTGGCAATTTCTTGAAAATTTGGCCGAAAAGTCATCTTAAAGGGAATGTTCTAACAAAAATTCTGTTTATTCACGATCAGGCGCATACTCGATAGGATCATCATTGGGTTTGGAAGCTAAAATCGATGCAATGATCAATAAATTTGACAATATTTTCTCATCTAACCAAATTAACCAAGCTTTTCAATCAATTAGTTATAAATGCAATGATCCGAATCACATAGCCGATCGGTGTCTAAATTTGATAAAACAACTGAATGCTTTTTAACAAGGTTAAGAATAACCCATTTTTTCCAACGTACAATCCTGGTTAGAGAAGTTATCCTAACTTTGCTTGGAACCAAAATAATTCTTACACGAATTTGGTTTGTCCCAACTGTTAACCATTTCTGAGCAATGCTTCGAATCCTCCCTTTCAGCCCAACTACTTTTAACAAAATTTGTGCCTCTTTCTCAAATCAATCACAAAAATATTTTGCTCCCTAAGACAATAAATGATTGACTTCACTTGAGAAAAGTCTTAGAACTTTGGCTAAACCAACCATTTAAAGCCTCCAATCAAATAGCAATTCACAAAATTTGTTAACCTTGTACATATAGAATACAAGTCAGTCGATTGCTAAAATTAAAATGCAAATGAGTCAATTAGCCACTTCTACGAGTGAACGTGAATGAGGCACGTTCCCAAGTCAGCCAGTTTCGAATCCCAGAAATTAAAACACAAATTCGAATCAAGCTCGTGTTGCTCAAGATAGCAATGTCGACCAAGCAAATGATATCACGGCTTTGCGTTCCATTAAACAAATTGATAACCAAGTGGTCAATCCACTCGATTTACCGAAATATCCTCTGGACACTTCGAAAATAGGTGATTCTGAACAAAACATCGAGCCAAATATCAAATCAATTTCTTCTAATCCAAATTCTTCATCTACTCAAGTAGATCACACTACAGAGTATCAAATTCTATTTCCACATCGACTTGGACCCAAGAAACATTCCGACTAAATGGAAAAGATGATGGAAATTTTCAAAAAGTGATAGTGAACATTCCTCTTCTTGATATCGTTCAACAAGTCCCAACTTACGCTAAATTTCTAAAGGACTTGTGTACTCAAAAATGACACACTCATATACCTAAGTAAGCTTTCATAGCTGCCGGTCTTAGCAAATTTTTGTCTCAATCAATCCCTGTTAAATACAGAGATCTTGGATATCTGACGATCTCATGTACGATAGGGGACAAGAGGATTACTAAGTGCTTATTAGACTTGGATGCGAGTATGAATTTAATTCCTTATTTAGTTGACCAGCAATTTGGCTTGGGCAAACTAAAACTAAAAAAAGTAACTCTTCAATTTTTCGATCGTTCGATAAAGAAACCTATGAGAGAATTCGACGACGTACTCATCAAAATCAATCAATTCATATTCCCCGTCGATTTCATCATCCTTAAGGGACAACCCATGAACAATCCAATGAGTCAAATTCCATTGATTTTAGGACGACCTTTGTTAGCCACTTCAAATGCCCTAATCAATTGTTTTAAATGGTCCGATGAAAATTTCTTTTGGAAGCGTGAATTTGGATCTCAACATCTTCAATCCTGAAAACCAATTAAATGAATCTATTATCCAGACGTTGTTAGTTAGTTCCATTCAAGAAAATTTTGACAATGAAACAGTTGACCTTAATAATGAACGCGAGACTGAATACGAACAACTGTTTCAAGATGAGCCTAACGAAATTGAATGCGCGCTTCTGTTTGAACCACTTATGGTTGAGTCAGAACTTCAATTGAATTCTTTGGCTAAGCAACCTCCTGGGTTGGAAATCAAACCTCTACCTGGTTACCTTAAGTATTCATACTTAGGTGACAATGAAATGTTTCCTCTCATAATCTCTTCAAATCTCTCTCCTAATCAAGAAGCTTCCCTTCTTTCAATTCTGTCGAAAAAAAAGAAGCAATTGGATGGTCGATTACTGATATAAAGGGAATTAGTCATGCTCTTGTTCAATATCGCATCCACTTAGTTGATGAAGCCAAGCCTATTCCTGATGTGCAATGAAGGCCTAATCCAAAAATGAAGGATGTGGTTCCTGAAGAAATTCTTAAACTCCTCGATAACGGAATCATGTATCCTAGTTCTGATAGTTTATGGGTAAGCCCAATTCATGTCGTGCCTAAAAAGTCTAGACTTGCCATTATCAAGAACGATGTTAACGATCATTCCAACTTGTATTCAAACAAGTTGGCATGTTTGCATTGATTGTCGAAAATTACATGCTGCAACATGAAAAGATCGCTTCCCTCTTCCTTTCATCGACCAAATGCTTAAACATTTAGCTAGCTACGAATTCAATAGTTTTCCTGATTGTTATTCCGGTTATAACCAAATTCTGATTGCTCCCGAGGATCAAGAGAAAATGACTTTCGCATGTCCCTTTGGCATCTTTGCATATCGACATATGCCTTTTATCCTTTGCAATGCTCTTGCTACCAAAGGAGCATGGTTAGCATCTTTTTGACTTGATTAAACGCATTTTAGAAGTATTTATGGATGATTTTTCCATCTTTGGAAATTCTTTTTTCGAATGCTTACGCCATCTCGAGATGGTTCTGAATCGATGCAAGGACAAACACTTAACGTTAAATTGGGAAAAATGTCATTATATGATCAAACATGGCATTGTTCTTAGGCATGTCATTTCAAACAAAGGCATTGAGGTAGATAAAGCAAAAGTTGACGTAATTGCAAATCTAGCCATCACCAATATATCAAAAACATTCATTTCTTAGACACGCTGTTTCCTATCAACATTTTATGAGAAATTTTAGTAAAATTGCTCAACCTCTAAAGAATTTTCTTGGAAAAGACATTCCATTTGACTTTAATTCTGGCTATGTTTCTGCTTTCGAACGTCTCAAAAATGAACTCATTTTCGCTCTCGTCATTTATTCACTTAATTGAGATCTTCCTTTCGAAATAATGTGTGATGCTTCTAACTTTGCTATTGGTGCTGTCTTAGGACAACGAGTGTAACGACCCATAATTTCGCTGCTTCGAAAATGAGAGATTTCGTTAATTTTAACATTAAAAGGAATTTAAAATTTAAATAAATATGTTATATATAATAAATAATTATCTATTCTTATAATTAATAATTAAAAAGTATAAATTTGGATTTTAGAACAAATCAGCAAAAGTTAAGTTTTGTTAAAAATAAATAAAGGCTTAAATAAATAAGCTTAAATATTTATTTGAAAAATTAAATCTTATTAAAAAAACCTTAGAAAGAAAATAAAAGTATATTAAAAGATTTAAAAACATGTTAATAATCATTTTACAAAAATAACCAAATTTTTTCGCATTTTGTCGGTTTTACATACATTGTAAAATTAGAGATTTTGATGTTAATTAAGAATGATTTTAAAATATAAAGAGACATGTTTTACTTTATTTAAAGAAGTACAAAGTTCATTTTAAAGTTTTTTTACTTCGATATATAGCTTAACAAAAAGGTCAAAATTTGACGGTAAAATTTGTCGACAAAAACATCGTTTTCAACCAACACATGTAGCTATTAGCTGTTGCAACTTGATACATTTTCTAACATATAAATACAACTTTTCAAACTTTTTAAAAACTTTACATTTAGGACTAAAAGACAAAAGGAGTTTACTTTTGAAAAGTATAAAAGTATGATTTGACATAAACCTATAAACAAATCTATACTAAACAACATAATTACTAAAACATCTGATCTCATTAATGCTCAAGTATTATCAATTATGAAAAAGGCGCAAAAGGATATTTATGTAATTTTAAAATTAAGAAAAAGAGGCAAAATCATTTCATAAGTACATAAATCATATCCTAACATCATTTCACATTTAATACCATTTCTTCTCCATTAAGCAAAGTTTAAATCAAGGGTAGAAAGATAAATTAAAAGTCAAAAAGTAGAGAAGGGTATTGTAGTCATTTTCCATCCAAATATCAAGTATAAATAAGCATCCATACCTTTCATTTTACACACTTCATTCACTACCTTCCTTCATCACTTTCTCCTTCATCTTCACCTCCATTTTCATAGCTTTCCACCTCTCTATTCTCTTCCACCAAGCTCCACCACCACCTAAACTCGTTCTACTCTCGGCCACACCACCTCCACATCACCAAAACACTAGCCACACCACCACCCACACCACTACAACCCACGGCCGAGCCTAATACCCACGCACACCTCCTCCTTCCCACCTACCTGAGTACCTACACCACCTCACAAGCCTCCAACATATCATACCCATGGTCGTACCCTCCTCCCTAGGCCACACACCCTCCTCTTAACCCCATACCCAAAATAATTAAAAAAAGAAAAGAAAATGGAAAAAAGAGAAAGAGAAGGAAAAGAAAGCGGCTAATTCAAAGACATTGGAAATAGCATGTTAGCTCGAGAGACGCGTATCTCACGTTAAAGTTTGACGAAGTGGATATGAAGATGAGAAATCCTCATCGCTTTTGAAATTTTATTTTGGTTATGTTAAAACAATCGCATTTATACTCTTATAACATATGAATGTTTATACCAATTGATTGTTAATATGGATGATTTGATAGTTGGTTAGATAATTGAATTGTTATAATATATCCCATTATGGTAGTAATAGTGAATGTTGAATTTGAAATCATATGTTATGTGATTGGTTGAATGGATGTTATGTTAGTGATAAATATGGATATTGGTTATGTTCATTTTGATTTAATAATCCCTTTGTTAATAAGACCATATTTTAGTGATATGAGACTGTCACGACCCGAAATCCAATGTTCAAAAATTGACATCAAATACCTTACTTGTATTAGACTGCCAAAGATTCAAAAATCGAACTCCAGTCGGATGGAGCTTATAACAACATTAGATGAATATAAAACAACGGAAAACAAAATGAATATCATGCATAATATCACAGATACAACATCATCATATTATCGGTTACAACATTAGAGTATCATAATACGTATGTCACAACTCAAAATAGAACATCATAATAGAACAATAGGTGATCATATGCCAAAAAGTCTTCAAAGAAATGAAGCTATAGTGAGCTTCTAAAACTAAGCACCTTGAGATCCAAAAGCTTCCAAAATATCTCTATGGTAAAAGCCTCCAAAAACCGGTAGTCTCCAAACCAAAAGTCTCCAAAATACAGCTAATACCAAGATACAGAAAATCGGCTAGTAGGCCGCCCGTGTGGAAATAATGGGCACCCAGAGTTTAGAAAGGAAACAATAAACTCCGAGTCAGTCATGGGACTGGTATGAGTAAACAAAGATAGTTGCTTTTAAATAAAACAGATTTATAAAAGAAAACTATTTATGCTTTTGGAAAATGAAACTACCATAAGGCCTCCCGGCACACACACAATGCAATCGCACATTTGGGGGAGATTTCCCCTTATGATAGTCAAACATGCTTAATACGAGAAAATTCTTTGATATTATTACTAGTGCATAGTGTGAAAACATTTCGAAAGCAGAATATTAATCTTAGCCAGCATAGGTACCATGATACTTTGTCTACTATAGCTGCCATGTTATATGGCAGGTTCTACAACTAAAACCGTACTGGGTTCGTATTGGGAATTGGATTTCCAACAAAGGTTAGGCTAAGGAACTTCCTATTCCACATGGGTATGCCTCTGGCGGGACGTCCCGAGAACTTAACCAATTCTCTGCCAACACAAGGCCGGGTTACCTCTGTAACTAGGTAACTACTACACGACTACGCCATTCCTCGGTCGTTTGCGACCTTTATCCGAGGACCCTCCATCACAAAGAAACAAACACAAGTAAATGAGATTGCAGCAACCGCATAGGTAAAGTATCTGGGCTCCATACCATGATACCACCTTTTTCCAGAAGGAAATGACATACCCTAAAGGGTGCGACCCTCATCACCTTGCCGCATCTTTCCTGTTTCGACCATTTCTGGGGTGTGAGGTCCGATGAGGTCTCGTCCACAAAGCTACGCTTTACACGAAAGCCATGCTTTGATCATAAATGATCAACAAATGATCATCAATACACAGCAGCACATAGCATGTCACACTATCAAATTGGAAGTATATTGCTGATAACCTTCAACTACATAACCTCTGAGCTCGTACGTCTCAGAGAAGGGTGTTCAGCTAAGAGAATAAATTCTCCGCCACCAACAGATATGTATTTGAAAGAAATCGGCTTTATATCTCAAAGTATAGTGTCAGACACACAACCATACAAGTCTATTTCGGGTTCGAACAGAACCGAAGGCACTTCGTTCAATAAAGGAAGAAGCCCTTGCCAATCTGGGTATCCACAATTCCGATCGGACTCCCCATCACAGGTGGAGATCTCTATACCAGATCAACTCAGTGCAAAGACAATTGATAAGTTATCCTATCGATTTCGAAGACATCCGGTCTTCAACACGTCTTCAAATGTTATCCATTTTGTCGAATCACTATTTCGAATGGGTTATATGACACAAAGGTCCTCTCTCGGCTAATCCGAATAGTTAACGCTCAATTTTAAAACATATGTGGTTATCTATTACAAGGATTCATATTCAGGGTTCGATGTAGGTTTCGGATAACTGACTGAAATCCGACTCCCTGTCGCGTCGAAGTTTAAATGATGTTTTATGGGCAAAAGGGGTTTTCACACACAAGTAGGAACAAATCACAAATCACAGTTCATCACAAAGAAATCACAGTATCACAACAGAAATGTCAATCCAGTGCACAACATTTGATGATAGTCAATCATCTTCAGTTAAGGTGAAATGATTTAAGTGAATTAACCATATAATTATGTTTAATTTATTATTTTAAATCAATGATAAATTTTACTTAAATTTGAATTAATTAATCTTAATTAGCTTTATTAATTATTTATTATATAATTGATTATCTTAATTTATTAATTTTTAATCGTTAATTAATTAAATCTTAGTTACTTTTATAAATTAACTATTCTTTAATTAATTAATTATTAATTATACAATCATTACAAAACATTAATTGTTAATTACTATTTCATCATTATAAATAAATTTGGTTTTAAGTTAACACTTGAATATTTGGTTTACTTCTAATTTTTATTAAGTTAAATTTTAAAACAACTTTTATTTAAACAAAAATATAAAATTTGAAATATCTTTGGACTACATAAATTTTAAATAATTAATTCAATATCATTTACCTCATATTCCACTTAACAAATTATCATTAATTTCTAAAGAGTAGATTCAGGAAATTATTTAACTTGTGTTTCAAAATTTTGTTTAAAACTAGATTTTTTTTGTTGTTTCATAGCCAAGCCGAGGCCGCCTCGAGTTGTTCCCGAGTAAAACACCCCCCGCTTTGAGTTTCTACGCAGATTCACCCGAGTAACATTTTTTCACAAAAAAATTGTTTAAGTTTTTAAAATGACCCGGAGCAACGTCAAAACGACACGAGCCTGACTTTGAGTCTTCACCCCAAATCCCCGAGTAGTGCTTCGAGTTACTCCTTTCTTCTTCCCAAACCATCAAACTGATACCACAACCACCACGTGTACATGCACGGTCGGATTCGTCATCGTTGGTCGAAGCTGCAGCCATCATCAAGTCGACGACCATGCCCCAAAACCCCACAAACACCCATAACTTGAATTAATCTCGAAAATAAGATTCGAGTCGTCTCGACCCAGACAACCCAACAGAACATCATCAGAAAAATGTCTCGCCCCACCTCCTCTGACCGTCAGCGATCACCAGAACTTGACCAAGGCTTCACCCACGTTAGACGCCGTGATTGGCACCATTGACACGCAGTCCGATCACCCATTGATGGCACAGCACCATCATTTCGAACGTGAACAGAAATGGGTTCTTAAACCCTAATTTGATCTTGAATTGAAAATTTAAGGTTTTATAAATTCCAGTTGTATTTTTCTAGTGATGTCGAACATTCAATCTTGTTGTGGCAACGAACTCGAGGCCCACCAACGTTTGGATCATCAGATTTTGACAAAAGTCCAACTTTCTGATCGACTCAAATATCTCGGTGAAAACTTAATGAAAAATTTTGCATTTTGCTTTCTAAAATCATTATTTTTAAAGGGGATTCAAATAACATTACTGAAATAAAAATCTAAGAGGTTCGAATTTCTGCAAAAATTAAGTGGTGACTGCATTTCATAATTTCCAGAGAAAAAAAAGAACTATATATAACTTTGCTTTGATTTATTACTGGAACATAGTACAGGTTTAAAACAAAACTTCAACTTGTTTACAATCCATTTTCAAAAAAAATGAGGGAGAGAGAGATTTGAATTTTGCTATGGTTTTCTCTGTAAACTAGAAACTTAAATGTGACCCTGTTTCATAGTTTCTAGAAAAGAAGAAAACACACTGCCTTGCTTTGATCAGTTACTAAACAAAATGCATGTCCAAACCATACTTTAATTTGTTTATTACTCAGATTCAATAGAAAATAGAGAGAAGGGGTTTGAGTTTGGCATGTTAACTCCGTAGACCAGAACTCAGAGGAACAGGGAAGGAAATACATTCCTACGCAAAAGAAAACACAAGCACAACCATTTATTCACATGCAATAGTCTTTGAACATTCATTCAGGCATTCAAACAGCAGAAAATGATTGAATAAGACAGGGGTTTACTCACCTTTGCCTGAAGATAAAGGCTCCTGACAGTTTTCAAGATAAGGATGAAGGCCTGTAAAAAAAAATTCTTCTTTTCCCACTTTAAATTTTTGGAGTTTAAATTTGCAAGTTATAAATAAAAATTCTTGCTTACTCATTGTTGTATTCATTTACTTCATTCATAAATAACAGTAATTTTAAATTTACTTGCAGTTGAATTCCTGTATATAACAGAGAAAGTTTTTTTCTGCAACTTGAAATCCAGAAATGGGTTTAAATCTTTGATCTTGATTTCTCCTGCAATTGATTGATTCAATTGATTAATTCCTGCTTTAATATTGTTTAGCAAACTCAAATTCAAATCTTTAAAAGAAATGATTTCACTGGCCTTAAATTATTTCCAGAAAACCTTGCACTGCTCTGGCCAAAAAAAATGAAGCACTTGTTTTTATGAATCTGCAGTTTTGAATTGATGTTAAAACTTGATTTTGAAATCATAAATTCATTAAACTGTAAAGTTTAAAAATCTACCTGAGAGATGGAAACACACACTACAGCTTGATGCTTTAAGATGATTCTCAGATTTTAATTTTTACTTCTGAATTGAAGAAAAAGGTTGGCAGTTTTTTTTTTCTTTTTTTCTGTTTTTTTTTCTTGAGTTTTGGAGTTTGGAATGCTCAATCTTTGTTACTGTATTTTCAGAGATTTGGTAGCTAAATAATTTGAAATTGGAAGCTGAAAAGTTTTCTGTAATTTTTAATTTGGTAATTTTATTCAAGCAATGATGTTGAATGCCATTTGTAAACAATAATCATGATATCTCAATTTTGTTAATTTCTTTACTCCATCTCCCATGTGAATGTATATTTAGCATTTGTGATTTTTACAAGGCAAAAGAATTTTTTTAATAAATTTTTATATCCTATTCACTTTATAAATGAATACACCCCCTTATTTATTTGTGTATATATGTATACAATATTAAAAGAATTGTTTTTAACCAATATTTACATTTTATACATTACATCTTAATGATTTTAAATGCACTTATTTTTAAAACATTTATTTTAAATTTAAATTCAAATTTCAATTTCAAACTTGAAATATACCCATTTGTGTCCATTTGTATATTCACACATCTCTTGAAAAAATTAAATTAAATTTCAATATGTATATATTCAATTCTACACATATATGCAATATACATATATGTATGTAATTTTAAATTCAAATGACTTTTTAAAATATTCATTATTTCAAAATTTTAAACTCAAAATAAATTGGAATTTTATTCATATATAATTTTCACTTATTTTTTTTGTTTAAGATTTTTTTCCAATTTATTTTCAAATTAAATTCCAAGAGTTTAAAATATATATTATTAATTTTAATTGATAAATTTTTGGGATGTTACAGAGACATTTTGGAAAAATAAGTCTCTTTTCAATTAGAAGTGAATTTAAAGTAAAAATAAAAGAGAATTTGAAATTTGAAGTAAAACGGTTTAAAAAGGACAGTTAAAGTGAATTTGAAATTGAGATGAATAGTGAAATTGAAATTGAAATTGATTTTGAAAAATTAAAGTTGAGATGAAGGTTGAATTTGAGTTTAAATTAAAATCAGATTTGAAATCTAAGTTTTAAATAAGTTTAATTTGAAGTTAGAATTGAAATTGAATTAAAATTAGAATTTAAAATTTGATATTAAAATAATAGGAATAAAATAATATTATAAATGGTAATAGCGAAAATTCATTTTGAATACTTTAAAAAGTGAAGATATTGATTTAAAATTATTTGTAATGATTTTATAAGTAATACAATTCAAATATTGATTTAAACAAATTGAAACTAGGTGTGTCACGCAACGGTAGTTCGGGATTTCATGCCGAAAAGTTCAAGTTAATGTGTAGTGTGGAATATACGGTAGAATTCTTCGAGATAAGAAATTTCCAGACTATTTTATCCATATCTTCAAAATGAAGAAAGGAAATCAAAGTTTCATTGAGTAGATTTTGAATTAAGTCCAAATCAATTTTCTAGAAAAATCGCGCTAGTGCAGTTAAGTGACCATAACATAAAATCCATTTAAATGAGCATTTTCTTATGGAAAATGTTAAATAAATTTGATAAATCTATTTAAATAGTTTAAAAGGTATTTGGATTAGGAAATACGAATTAATGAATGTTTAAAAGTTGTTTAAATCAAATAAGCTTACATAGCACTTTCCGTGCACTTTTATGCTGCGAATTGTATAACTTTTTGAATATGAGTTCAAACGCGACGATTTTTCTTCGAATCAATTGTGAATGTTCTTAAAAGGTAAATTAAGCATTGTTAAAAGATAATTTGGAATATTTATATTCACTTCCAATACTAAGTTGAAAATCTGAGTATGTGGGAACGACTAGTACATTTGTCTCGCCTGTAAGATCTGCGAAGATAAAACAAGGTGTTTAACTAAGGTTAGGGATGGAGCAACCAGTGCCCTGAACTTACCTGGCCTCTGTTTTCTTTTCTTTGGCGAAGGGTGGGAAAGATCGAAAGGAAAGCCCGGATACTCTAAAATAAAAAGATTCTGTTAAGTTTTCCAAAATAAAAGAAGATTGGTATTTTCCAAAAATTTAAGCAATCTCAAAAATGAATGATTTCTATGATCCTATTTACCCAAAAATGTTTGCTAAGATTTATTTTAGGGTTTATTGTAAACGATGTCTTAAATAACATTCTTTTTGACCCGCCTAATAGTTAAGGAATTTGGATCGAGAATTAAGTGAGAAAATTTGAGATATTATCCAAAGCAAAAGAATGAATTACTTTGAATTATTCTAAATCAAAAGGAAGAGATTTCAAAATCATTTGAAAAAATTAAAGTGAAAAGAGACTTAATAAATCCTGTATACTCATATTCACTCTTTTATCAATAATTGGATTTCGAAGGAACCGGGGTTGGATTTGGGTGATTCCTATCCGAAAACCACTTCAAACCAATGTATACCTTCGAATGTGAAGACATGTTGAAGATGATGATTATTGAAGACCGTGATTCTTTATAACATGAGGATTGCTTGTTGACTTGCTCTGGGTAGCTCCCATTATAGAGTTATATATAGCAGTGGTCTCCTCATTGTGGAGATTTTTTCTAATTGCAAGGACTACTCGCTACTAGTGGAAGTAGGAGAGTGCCTTCGGTTTGTTCTATTCCTGGATAACTTGTACAGACATTTGTCTGACATTACATTTCGAAAGGTTACATACATTGGTTTTTATAAACGTACATCCGTGGTGGCGGAGAAGGCAACTTCTCTTAGCTTAACACCCTCCTTGAGATGTACGAGCTCAAGGATTGTATTTTGTGGAGGGCAATTAGTAGTCAACGGAAATGACAATGTGGCATTCAAAGATGTGATATATGCTAGTGGAAAGGTAATCGTTGCCTCAAGCCTCATCAAACCGGAAACGACCAAACAGGATTAGATGCGGCAAGGCTAAGTGGGTCATTCTCAAGTAGGGTATGGTCATCCCCTTCTAGTTATATTTCTTCCTGCTATGACTTTCGGAATGTAAATTAATGTGGTGTATGGAAACGAGTGCTCGGCTAAAGGTCCATAACGACTGGGGGATGACATATTCGGTACTATCTTGTTACAGAGTAGGCCGGTCTTGTGTTGGCAGAGGATCCATTGTGATAGTCCTCGAGACATCCATCTAGAGGTGTACCTATTCGGAAGGCAGATCCTTCACCTGGTCATTTGTATGGAAATCCATTCTCCAATAAGAACATGCGGTTCTGTTTGTATTGGCGTAATGATTTTCCTTGAAATGCTATATGGATAACCATTTCGGATAAGATTAATAAGTTTATTTGCAAAGGTTTTCAAAGGATGTCATTAGAAATAATATCAAACGTTTTGATATATAAAAGTGTTTTAGTTATCATAAGGTAAAAAACCCGTATGTGCTTATATGTGGGAATGTCCTTATGAGATACTATTTCTTTTCAAAGGATTTTATTCATAAGCTGATATATGACACTTTCATTCATTATTGAGTTTTTCTCAGGCTGGTTTATCAAGCCTGATCCGGGTATTTTCAATACTCGAGTCAGATCCGAGTAGTTTCAGATTAGTCGAAGACGGTTGGAGTTTCCAGAGGAGATCTAGAGATATTCATTTACGTATTGACATATTCTATTATCTGCTGTACTTAGTTTGTTTAAGTTGATGTTTGTCAGTAATTGTAAGGACAAATGTTTATAACTGTCCAAGTGGAATTTAGGTTAGACTCTGATATGTGTATTTAAAAGTTTTCCGCTGTAAAGATATTTGTTCAATATTATATGTTCTTCCATTCGAGTGAGATTCTGTTCTGTCTATTTTTCTTTATTACCCTCGATCATCCACACTTCCGTGCAACTTGGGTCGGACATGAGTGTTTTATATCGGCTCAAAGGGTATGAAATTATGGGCCGTCACCACGATTCAGCAAAAAATTTCATGTCATCTACTATGCTAGTATGACTCTTAACGATGCTCAACTCAATTACACAACCATTGAAAAAGAACTTCTAGCAGTATTTTTTGTGCTCGAAAAGTTCTGACCATATTTGATTGGCTCACACATTACTATTTACACCAACAATTCTGCTCTTAGTTACCATTTCACTAAAAAGGATGCTAAGCCTCGTTTGATCCATTAGATCCTATTACTCCAAGAATTTGACCTTATGATCAAAGATGAAAAAGTATTCAACAATGTCATTGCTGATCATTTGACGCGTTTTCCAAATGCACTGCCTTCTTTACCAATCAACGAGAACTTTCCTGATGAACAACTCCTTTCCATTTCATTCGAGGAAACTCCTTCATTTTTTTTTCAAAACAAGATAAATATAAATTTCTTTCCCAAGTTAAGTACCTCTATTGGGATGATCCATACTTGTTTAAGTATTGTTCTGACAAATCATTCGACGTTGCATTTAGATTATCAAGAGTGTTCTTTTGTTTTTTCATGACCAAGCTTATGGTAGTCACTTCGGTCCGAAGAAAACAACAGAACAGGTGCTTTAATGTGGTTTTTATCGACCTACACTTTTCAAAGATGCATTTGAGTTTTGCAAAATTTTTGATCACTGCCAAATGTTAGAAAAAATCTCTCGAGAAACATGACCCCATTCTTACAATCGAATTCTTTGACATTTGGGGCATTGACTTTATGGGACCGTTTCCCAATTCTTTCGAAAATCTATACATCCTTGTTGCTACTAATTACGTCTCTAAATGGGTTGAAGTCATTCCTTGTAAAACATATGGCCAGAAAGTTGTTGTGAAATTCATAAAATAAAACATTTTTTCAAGGTTTGGAACACCTCACACAATAATAAGCGATAATGGAACCCATTTCTGTAATAATACACGATAACACACAAGATATCCAATCCTTATCATCCTTAGACTTATGGTCAGGTTGAAGTTTCAAATTGCCAAATTAAATAACTAGAGAAAATTGTGAATAAAAATCGAAAATATTGGTCATAAAAATTTATAGATGTGCTTTGGGCTCACAGAATTGCGTTTGAAACTAATCATGGGATGTCTCCTTTTAGGCTTGTATATGGTAAAGCATATGATTTACCCATCGAGCTCGAACATAAAGCATTGTGGGTAATTATAAACATAAAGTTTGATCTTGAAAAAGCTGGCGAAAATAGGAAATTGCAAATCACTGAATTAGAGGAGATTAGGAATGACATGTATGAAAATAAGAAAATTTACACATAAAGAACAAAAAAATTTCATGACAATTCAATCCTAGGGAAAACATTTTCGCCAAATCAAAACGTTCTTTTATATGACTCTCGACTTCATTTGTTCCCTGGGAAACTAAAATCAAGGTGGACAGGACCATACGTTGTACGTACTGTTTTTCCGCATGGTGCCATAGATTTAGAAAAACCTTGGGATGGTTCGATTTTGAAAGTCAATGGTCATTGTTTAAAACCTTACTTGGAGTTGGCGAGTGGCCGAGAGGAGGAGCTTATGATTCTTCATGAGTCACACTACGTTTAGCCCTCTCTTGTAAATATGTACATACTTCTCTCCATTACACTCATTATATCATGTATTGACTATGGGGACATAGACAAAATCATGTGTGGAGGGAGTCTCATGCTTATTTTAATTTTTCAAGGTTTATTTTTTCCATTTTCTTTCTGAAACAAAAAAAATCCCAAAACAATTTTTCTTTTTAGCATATTGATTTACTTTTGAAGAAACACTACAGGATAAGTATATGTTTTGTGTTGGATGCATTTCCAAGCAATGTCGAACCATCCCCTCTCCAAGCATTGCCGGTCCAAGCTCCACTTCCAAGCAATGCCGAACCATCCCCTCTCCAAGCATTGCCGGTCCAAACTCCACTTCCATGCATAGCCGGACCAGAGTGCTACCGAACCAGCTACCTCCTTCCACTGCCGAACCAGAAGCAAGGTAGGCCATGACCGGATCACTCTCCACCGGGCCAAGTGCTACCGGACCAAGGCGTTCCGGACCAACTTTGCCAGGTCAGATTGCATCAGCCCAGGCCCATCGGCAACTATATACATCCAAGACCCCTGCCCCCAGCCTCACTTTATAAATAGAGGGGCAGGGGTACAACAAAGAGGACAAGTTGGAGAGCTCAAGCACGGATAGAAATTTCAAACAACTTTCAGATACTTGTAATAAAAGCTTTGTATTTGTAATCTGAAAAGAAAAGGAGAATAACATATAAAGTGGACATGGGCACATTCTGGCCGAACCACTATAAATCTGTGTGTCTTTTACAGTTTAGTCCATCTGTTTTATATATTCGCAAAAATCACCCAAATCATTTAGAACAACACATAATCAACTAAATCATACGACTTGGAGGTGTTTGCCCATTTTTTGTGCAAACATTTTTGGTGCTTTCACTGAGAACTCAAGCTAGAAGCTTCAGCTTCTCCCTCTCAGCCTTCTTCCTAACAGCTTCGCTCATTGCTTGGAAAACATGCCTCCCAGCAGAAGAAAGATGTTAACAAAGGAAAAAACGTCGCGACTAGCAGTATTCCGGATACAGTAATCACAGATCAAGGGAATCGTTCCGTTCCAACAGCAAATGGAAATCAGGCAAATCCGACAGCCCCCGCCACGGATCAACCAATTACTAGGGCAGATCTGGAGAGGGTCGTGGCTGAAGTAACTAACCGCTTCACATTGCAACAAGAAGCCTTGGTGGACCAACTCATGTTACGCTTAAGGAATACTGAAGAATCTAACCGCAACACCGAATCATGGGGCGAGTCCCAGTCTAGAGGGTCTGGGAAGCGACAAAGATCTTTCTTTTTCGAAGAGGCTAAAAACAGAAACAGCAATGGTAGGAGCCGAGCCCAGACTTAGCCCGAATTCTGACCCGAGGAAACGCTTGGAACCGAACCCAACGGGGGAGGTACCAGGAAGGGATCGGATATGGCTGAGCCTGTCATGCTACCTAACCATGGAAACACCAATGAACGGGGCCGAGCTGGAGTCCAGCCCGAAGTTGGACCCGAGGGAATGCTTAGAACAGAGCACAGAAGGAGAAGGTCGAGGCAAGGGCCAACTGTGGCTGACCCCAGCATGCTCCCGGAAGACCGAAGACAACCACCGGAAAATGTTAGGAGTAATAAACGGTACCATCCCTACAGGTCATCTGGACGGAATCAATCCCGCAGAGAAGAACCAAACTCATTTCTGTCTGCTCCAAATTCTGATGAAAGGATGGCCCGATTGTTCAGAGAGTGCGTCCGACGGGATCAAAGAGATCGAGGGATAGGCGCTAGGGTAACCAGCCCCTTCACCCGTAATATCGAAATTGCCATCACCCCCCGAGAATGAAAAATGCCAACAATGGAGCCTTACAAGGGAACCTCTGACCCCGTCGTACACTTACAGAAATACACACAGCATATGCTCATGAGCGGAGCGACAGAAGGAGTGTTGTGTAAATGCTTTCCACTTTTCTTGGCCGATCTAGCTACCTCTTGGTTTTGACATCTACCCCAAGGATCCATCAGCTCATGGGAAATGTTGAAAGAAAAGTTCATCAGCCAATTCCGCATTCATGTGGAATAACCCAAGGACGCTTACTCCTTATCCAATATCAAACAAAAGCCCGGAGAAACAGTGCAACAATATCTAACCCGATTCAATGCCGCAGCAGCCGCAGTCCAGGATGCCGATGAGAAACTTATCCTAATGGGTCTCTGCAGTGGTATACATCCGGATACTAAATTTGCTAGGAGACTAACAAAAGAAAAGCCAACTACCTTACCTGATTTCTTCCATGAAGCCGGAAAATATACGAGACTTGAAGACGCTGCCATTGAAAGGCAGACAAGGCAACAAACTAAGGCAGCTCATGGCAACGCACCCACAGTAGCAAAGGACGTTCGAAGAAATGACTCCAGGGATAGTGCTGGGGGCAGGAAGGGAGAAAAGCGTTTATATAGGCCAGGACTGAGATTTGACTCTTACACTCCTTTGAATGAAACAATCGAAAACATCTTCTTGGCCACCCAAGACGAGGTTAGATACAAGCGCCCCCCACACATGAAGGAATCAGACAACGCAGTTAAGTCTGGAAAGTTCTGCCGCTTCCACGAATCTCATGGGCATGACACAAATGAATGCCATCACCTCCGGGACTTAATTGAAGAACACATCAGAAGGAAGAGGCTGGAGCGCTATGTGAAAGGTCAGAACAGGACTTCAACTCCTGCCAATGAGAAACCAGGGCTACCCCTCCCAGAAGTAGGCGGAGGAAATTGCAACACCAGCGGCTTTAGTCAAGAGAAGATAGTGGCCCATACCATATCAGTAAGACCACACATCGCCGACAGAAGCTGGGCAGAGATGGAAAGATACGGTAAGTCACTTAGAAACAATGAAGGCTACGTTAATTCTGTTATGGAAGAACGCCACCCGAAACGAAAAGAGGATGATGGCATCACATTCAGTAGGCGTGATCTAGTGGGAAGGCAGTACCCTCACATGGATCCTATGGTCATCTCTGCCTGGTTCGGTCCGGCCAAAGTTTTTCAAATTCTAGTAGACACTGGCAGCTCAGTAAATATCTTATTTAAGCATGCTTTCGACAAAATGAAGCTGTCAATGAAAGATGTGTCTCCCTGCAACAAACCACTACACGGTTTCACGGGGGATGCGAAGATGCCCCTCGGGCAACTGGACCTCTTTGTCGAAATAGGAATTCATCCCCGCTCCGTTGTGCGGAAACAAACTTTTGTGCTGATAGAAAACCACTCGGCCTACAACGCCTTTTTAGGAAGACCGGCCTTGTCTGACTTCCAAATTGTCTTGGCCCCATGGTGCCTGAAGATGAAATTTCCAACAGACAATGGAATAGGGGAGGTAGAGGGAGATCAAGACGCTGCTCGAGATTGCTATGTAACTGAGCTTCGCAATAACCGCAGAAAGGATAGGAGGAAGAATGCAGAGAATTCTCTCTGCAAGAAAAACTTGGAAGCATAGCAACTAAAGCAAGCCCCTCCTCTTCGATATACCAGTGATCCTTTCAATGAATTAGACCCCAGGGAAAAAGAGGAGGAGGCCACTGCCAAGCCTGCAGAGGCTATAGAATTTGTATCTGTAGACAAACACGACCCAAGTAGACTGCTGAGAGTCGGGTCTCAGTTAAGAGTGGAGTTGAAGGATCAACTCGTCGATTTTCTTCACCACAACTTGGATGTATTTGCATGGACGCACGCTGACATGATTGGAATCTCCCATGACGTAGCATGCCACATACTCAACATCGATCCTACCAAGGTGCTGGTAAAATAGAAAAAGAGAAGCATGGGGGCAGAACGATCAGCTGCCCTCGATGAAGAAGTAAAGAACCTGCTTGCCAATAACTTCATCCGAGAGGCCATCTACCCAGAGTGGATCGCCAACCCGGTACTAGTAAAGAAGGCTAATGGGAAGTGGCGAACGTGTATTGACTTCTCCAACTTAAATGACGCTAGCCCGAAGGATTGCTTCCCACTCCCCCGAATCGATCAACTTGTAGACAGCACAGCCAGGCACGAACTCTTGTCTTTTATGGACGCATACTCAGGATATAACCAAATTCCTATGCACGCCCCCGATCAAGACCACACTTGTTTCATCACCGACCGGGGATTGTACTGCTATAGAGTAATGCCTTTTGGACTTAAAAATGCCAGAGCCACTTACCAACGCCTCGTCAACGAGATGTTTGCGGAACTAATAGGTCGAACCACGGAAGTTTATGTGGACGACATGCTAGTAAAGTCAAGAAAATCCATCGACCACGTGAGCCACCTGGACGAGATGTTTCAAGTACTTCGTCGATATGGAATGAAGCTAAATCCTCTAAAGTGCTCCTTCGGAGTATCATCGGGAAAGTTCTTAGGATTCATCGTCCATGCCAGAGGAATTGAAGCGAACCCTGAACAAGTCCGGGCGCTGAAGGAAATCAAGATACCTTCCACTCGAAGAGAAATGCAAAGCCTAAATGGGAAAGTGGCCGCCCTGAGCAGATTCATCTCTAAAGCGACTGACAAGTGTGTCCCTTTCTTCGAAGCTATAAAGAAAGACAAGAGAAAGTTCGAATGGACTGACGAATGCGTAACGGCCTTCCACAACCTAATCGAACATCTCCAGAGACCACTAGTACTCTCAACTCCAAATGAAGGCGAAGAGCTATACATATACCTTGCTGTGTCATCTCATGCTCTAAGCGCCGCTTTGGTAAGAGAAGACGACCGCACGCAGCGACCAGTGTACTTTGTAAGCAAGAGGTTCACGGGGGCGAAGCCAGATATCCTAAACTTGAGAAGTTAGCATATTGTTTACTAATCACATCACGGAAATTGGGACACTATTTCCAATCCCATTCCATCAGAGTTCTAACCGATCAACCGCTAAGGCAGGTACTCCATCATCCCGACACCTCCGGCGACTGCTTAAATGGTGTATTGAGCTAAGTCAATATGATCTCACCTACCATCCCCGCACCGCCATCAAAGGGCAAGCCCTGGCCGATTTCATTGTCGAATTCACTACCAACGAAGGTAAGGAGCAATCTGAAATAACAGGAGATATCAAGTGGAATCTCTTTGTAGATGGAGCATCGAACGAACAGGGCCCGGGGGCCGGTATTGTGATAATCACCCCTAGGGGAAGGAAGCTGCACTATGCCCTAAGGTTGGAATTCGCCGCCACCAACAACGACGCAGAATATGAAGCAGTAATAGCAGGATTAGAACTTGCCTTAGAAATTGGAGTCAGTTCTTCGTGTCTTCATAGTGATTCTCAACTTAACGTAAACCAAGTACTAGGAGAGTTTCAGACTCGAGGAGAACGACTCACAGCATATCTAAAGAAGAACAAGCTGCTGCTCGATCAATTGGATCACTATTTAATCAAACACGTTCCTCGAGAAGAGAATCAAGAGGCCGACGAACTGGAAAAGCAAGATAGCATGAAGAACAACACCATTTCCGGAATAGTAACCATCTCAAAACAACTATCCCCAAGTTTCGAACAAGAAGATCTGATAGCTGCAATCGAAGAAGAAACTTGGATGACTCCTATCTGGAAATACTTACAAGATGGCACACTGCCCCATGGGCGTAACGAAGTTAAGAAAATCTTGAGGAAAGCTTCCCGCTACACAATGCAAGAAGGCATCCTCTATCGGCGCGGCTTCTCTAACCCCTTATTAAGGTGTGTCACTGGAAGGGAAGCCAAGGAAATCTTATCCAACATCCATCAAGGGAGTTGTGGAGATAACACTGGTGGGCAGACTCTAGCAAAGAAGATGCTCCGATATGGATACTACTGGCCCACTTTAAACAAAGACGCCTTAGACTTCGTCAAAAGATGCGACAGATGTCAGAAATTTGCTAAGATTCCTCGACTACCAACAAATGAGATTACTCAGATGACCAGCCCTTGGCCCTTTGCAGTATGGGGTATTGACTTGATTGGCGAACGGTCGATGGGCCGAGGCGGAGCCAAATATGCTATAGTGGCAGTCGACTATTTCACCAAATGGGTGGAAGCGGAACCTTTAAATAAAATATCTTCGGCAAAAGTTATTAACTTCTTGATCAAAAATGTTCTATGCAGGTACGGGATTCCACTCAAAATCATATCGGACAATGGACTTCAGTTTGACAGCGAGGAGTTCGCCGACTGGTGCCAAGAGCATGGAATTCACAAAAGCTTCTCATATGTGGCTTATCCCCAGGCAAATGGACAAGTCGAAGCTGTCAACAAAATTCTTAAAGCTCTAATCAAGAAGAAGCTTGAAAAGTCAAAAGGCGCTTGGGTGGATGAACTTCCTACGGCACTTTGGGCCTACCGCACGTCTTTCAGAACATCAACAGGGCATACTCCTTCTCTTTAGCATACGGATCGAAGGCCATGCTCCCAGTTGAAACTATAGTGCCATCCCACCGTAGGATCCACTACAACCCAGAAGAGAACGAAGAACTCCTCCACATGTCTTTGGATCTAATCGAAGAAAGAAGAAATGATGCAGCACTCAAAGCCGCAGCTCACAAGCAAAAAGTGGCAGTACAATACAACTCCAAAGTCAAGCATCGCAGCTTACAAGAAGGAGATCTCGTCCTCAAGCGAATCTTCTCGCGCCCCGGAGCGCTAGATCCCATCTGGGACGGACCGTATGTAATTCATAAAGATCTCCACAACGGAGCTTATATTTTGTCAACAGTGGACGGAGAGGTGTTCTAGAGGGCATGGAACATCCAACACCTTCGTCGATACTTTTCTTAACGTACACTGCCCATATGAAGTGAATTAACAAAGAGAATCAGTAGACGTAGGCATTTTCATGCCGAACCACTTTAAAAATCTTGCCTCTTTTTAACTTGTTCCTTTATATCTCGGCTGCTTGTTAAGCTTTATCCTTTTCTGTTGAACAAAATCCTGTATAACGACATTTCCATTCTGGACACCTCACGGCACCACCTCACCTGGACAAGACCTAACAGGTACTATGTGAATCTATGCCCTCGCCAATGAGACACTTTTGCTCCAGCATCCCTCTGCTGCGGGTTAACTCATTGCTCGCGACGGCCCTCAAAGCCAACTGTAATGAGCCGATTATAAGCCACCGAGAAGGCCGATTATAGCCGAGGCAACTCATTACGGCGTTCGGCTCGCCGGCAACCGTGAACCGATTATAAGCCCCAACATAAGGTGTGGCCAGCCAGGGGCAGTTCACAGTTGACGATCGGCACCCGCGCTAGCCGGCCACGGTAAATCGAATAATACCCACGATTAAGGGCCATAATGGCCCGGGTAGTTACTATGCGCGATCTCGGCTCCGATGTATCTTAAGTACGGCTATGGTAAAAAAGAAAACTCCCTGCGGAGGCGTAAGATGGGTGACAAATGTCTCCAAGACCCACAACTGGGGAAAGTGACTACAAAACCCGTTTGCCACGAACTTAAGCACATCGAAGGCCTTCCGTGATTGGAAGTTTTACTATTTCTTATATTTTCATTTTATTTATAAAATATTTCCTCCTACCCTTTATAACGATCGCTAAAGTACAGGACACAAGATGGGAGACACTCGCTAATGGGAATAAGAACTCGCAGCTGAATGGCAAGTCACTCAGCTGCATTCCACATTCGAATAGACAAGGCATTCAAAGCTACCGTCTACAGCAAAAACTTGAAGGGCGGTACTTTCTTCTCTTGTACATAAATATGTAACTATAATTTATTCACACATCACACTAACATTGCAAGACATGGAATTATATTTTAAGCAAGGACTTAGCGTCAAACACAATTGAATTACTAGCACATGCACAGCTATATTTTATGCAACACATCGAAATAACAACCACATTCAAACATGACAATCAGCTAATGTTATAAAGTTACATGCCAAAAATCAAGTTGTTCGTTACATAACTACAGCCCGAAAATTACATTAATGTTTTAAGACTAACATAGACAGCAAACGTCAAATAAGCTGAAAAAATATCCCGATCAAGCCAAGGAGCCGACTGCATCGGAGCCTCGCTTCTATCCTGCTGGCCCTCCGAGGTCTACTTAACCGCCGGATCAGAGCTCCCGGCATGCTGACCAGAGGTAGTTGGCGCTTCAGAGGTCCCGCCTGTCCAATTCAGGAGAAGAATTCATTAAATAAACAATAAGCAACCAAGCTATGAAAAGGCTAAAAGGGAAGACTTACCAACATCCGTTCCTTGATCGTCATCTCCCAACTGCACGCCTATCTCCTCGGCAGCAAGCAGCTGCATGCCCTCCTTCACTGCTACTTTCTCTTCCTTAGTAAACTGGGTCGTAACCACATCCATCCTGAAGGCCATACCACCCTCCTTATCCGCATCAGCCTTGGCCTCTTCCAGAGCCCGAAGATAAATCCTGGCAATGATCCGGGGATAGTCATCCATCCAGGATTAGTTGCCCTGCTTCCAAGTACGAAAATACATATCCTGGAGCATCCCATCCATCATCCCCTGGTTTTCCTCAAACTCCCTCATCCGGACTTCAGAAGCCAACAGCTTTGCAACGGCAGCATCCCTCTCCGATCGGTATCGCGAGCGGTCAGCCTGAAGGGATTTCCTCATCGCCTCCATCTCGTCCTTCTTCTTGAGCAAGCTTCCCAGATAACTCCTCTACCCGCTCGAGGTCCGCCTTTCGAACCTCGTCTACCGTTGCAATGGCCATATCGATCCATTCCTTACAGATGGCCTCCATTTTTCGTAGCTCGGCTCTGCTAGCCTCTTCCATGGTTTTCTTTAGCCGTCTGGAGGCAGCCTTGTGCTGAGAGATCTGGATGGCCTGATCGGCGAGTTGCTTAGCCTGGTCGGCAACCACTAGCCGCAACCTTATATTGGCACTCCCAATTTCCTCCCCGACCTTGACCAGTTGGGCGTGATGCCCCATCAACTTCCTAGTCTCCTCAGCAACCCGATCGATATTTGCCTTGGCTTCATCCCCCATAGTTACAATCTTAGTAGTAAGCAAATCAAGATCCAGGGACTTAGCCTCATCAAGCACCCTTACCATAGGATTGCGAGGGAGAAGGTGCTCACCAGTAACCTTGTCAAAGGAAATATCATGAGAAATCGGGTCCAGATCTGGATGACCCGCAAATGGATTACGAGCCAAGCCGGGACGATCAATATGAGTAACGGTAGGATTCTCTGATGGATGCGCAGAGGGTATGAACTCAGTATCCTCCCCCGTGATATCATGAATAGGCTGGGTTGGAGTCTGAGGACCAGGTGAAGGTTAGAATAAGGAGCACCTCCTCCTTTTCTTTTGAATATCCTCTTCAATAACTCCGAGAAGAGGACGGTAGCCGACTACGTCCCCGGAACGATTAGTCGGAGGCTTTGGTTTAGCGGAAGCTTTGAGGAGTTTGAATTGTTCGAGGCGGTGCCGAATGTCTGATGTCTTGGCCGCCTTACCCGTTCCTGAAATCAAAACCAAGTGTTACAAGCATGTATGGGACTATAATCCAAGAAACATGTGAAGTTAAAAGAGGAGTCAAAAATTCACCTTGAACCGCCGGAGTTGCCCTAGCCGAAATGCTCTCTGAAGATGGACCGGCACCAGTCCCGTCCTTATCAGTTTTCTTTGGCTTCTCCACCAAGGCTGATCCTTCCTCCAACCCCTCGAAAGCCTGGCGAAAAGCATCATCTATCCACTCTTGGATCTCCCCCGCTTGCCCAGAAGACAAAGCCCCGGCACCATCACCGCTCTGTCCTTCGCCACCATCACCTTCTCCATCACCTCCGCTCTCCTCCTCGCCTCTTTCCTCCTCTACACTTTCCTCCTTCGGAACATCGGAACATGTGCTAGGGGATGGTCCATCGGATTTCTTGAGCTTCTTCCCCCCGACGACTGGAGGTATTGAGAAGGGTTTCCTCTTACTGCTCTTTGTCGTGGCCCCTCCTTTGGCTTTGGCAGCCCTTTCCTTGGCTGTGTCTCTCTGCTTGACCACAGACTGACGTGGTAAAATCAAGTTGTGCTGCAGAAGAGTGGCATTCCTGATCAGGTAAGAAGCTGACCTCTCTCTTCCCGAAATGGCTTCTATCTCCGCAGCCATCTGAACCAGGCGATCGTTCTCCACGACCGCAAAGCCACCTATCGCTAGCAAGAAATAAAAACACATAAGAAGAAGCATTTCAGTCAGAACAGAAATTATAAATAAGCTTCAACTTACAACCGGAGGTGAAGCGACGGATAGAAACGGAGTCGTCCTTGACGAAAAACCATTCTTTCTTGAACATGCTGAACTTCGAATATAAGTCCAGGACCGGCTTGAAGGACACAGCCGATTCCAAGCTGATGTATGGAGACCCTTTCTTGTAGCCCCTCAAGTTGTACAAATATCGGATCTCCCGGTTGGAAGGAGGGCGCCCGTATTTTCGCTGGAAAATGATAAATAGGCTCACCAAGATAGCGTAAGAGTTGGGTTGAAGCTGGAAAGGGGCCACCTTTAGGTAGGTGATGAAGCTGACTATCCAAGCACTGATCGGGGGAATGGCCCCACACATACAATGGTACCTGCTATAAGCAAAATATCATTCAGGGGGATCATACGGCATGACTCCATTCCCTGGCAGCACCATAAGTGCTCTATCAATCCCGAAAGAACGAGATATAGCATCAAGCTGCTCCTCTTTGAAGGAGCTAGGAAAGCAATCAGGAGGAGAGTTCAAGAGCTCCTGAGGGCCATATCCATTCACTAGTGATCTCGGGGTGGGTCCCTGTCGTCCCGGTCCTGGCTGGGCTGGGGGCACAACGAGGGACTCTCTTCTATCTATAGATTTCCTCTTATTTGATCGAGTTTCCACTTTATGAGACATTTATCTGCAACTCAAGAAAGTACATAGTTAAAATGGAAGGTATAAACATGTAAGTATATGTAGTCCGAAATTTCACTCGTAATTCAAAACATAAAAATTCAAGTATATATGGTTCATTCGGCACTCGAATCCCCAAGTTTCATTCGGCAATTCAAAAATGAAAGTTCATTTGGTATTCGAACCCCATGTCCCATTCGGTAGTCCATCCATAAAAGTTCATTCGGCAAAAGCAAACTCACCCGGTTCGGCAGTTAAGTATGATTCGGTGCTCGGTTGGTTCGGCTATTTGGAACAGTCAAGTTTGGTTCGGCACTCAGTTGATTCGGCTATCTCACTCGGTAGGGAATAACGAAAGCATGACGCCCATACTTATACGCAAATGGGAGCCACCGGACCACTGGTTCGGCACCCAGGGCCGGATGAGCAAGCCGGATAAGAATGTCCAAGCTAAAACAAAGCGTGGCATATGCTGGCATATGCCACGCTTTGGGGGGCAAATGTTGGATGCATTTCCAAGCAATGCCGAACCATCCCCTCTCCAAGCATTGCCGGCCCAAGCTCCACTTCCAAGCAATGCCGAACCATCCCCTCACCAAGCATTGCCGGTCCAAACTCCACTTCCATGCATAACCGGACCAGAGTGCTACCGAACCAGCTACCTCCTTCCACTACCGAACCAGAAGCAAGGTAGGCCACGACCGGATCACTCTACACCGGGCCAAGTGCTACCGGACCAAGGCGTTCCGGACCAACTTTGCCAGGCCAGATTGCATCAGCCCAGGCCCATCAGCAACTATATACGTCCAAGATCCCTGCCTCCAGCCTCACTCTATAAATAGAGGGGCAGGGGTACAACAAAGAGGACAAGTTGGAGAGCTCAAGCACGGATAGAACTTTCAAACAACTTTTAGATACTTGTAATAAAAGCTTTGTATTTGTAATCTAAACAGAAAAGGAGAATAACATATAAAGTGGACGTAGGCACATTCTGGCCGAACCACTATAAATCTGTGTGTCTTTTACAGTTTAGTCCATCTATTTTATATGTTCGCAAAAATCACCCAAATCATTAAGAACAACACATAATCAACTAAATCATACGACTTGGAGGTGTTTGCCCATTTTTTGTGCAAACATTTTGGTAATTAAATTGGAAATTTTGAAAATTTACTTGTCTCAACAAAAACAAAAATAAAAGCTTGATTACGAGAAACTATGGTTTAACTAGTACATAAGAAGGTTCATAGGTGATAATTATGAAGTATGTCCTAATTGTAATCTTTGTTTAAAAGAGTGGTTGATTTAAAGTAAAGGCAATAACATTTTTGATATTATAAGTTAAGTGGTGCTAAGATGATTTTGTGTAACTCTCTCTTTTCAAAAAAATTAAAAAAAGTAAGAAACACCTAGTGTCATTTCCTCACATGTAAGTCTATACACTCGCCATGCTCTGTAACTTTCTCATGTAAGCCCGAAAGGCACTGCATTATCAGTATATCTAGCCTCAGTTTATCTGAATTAGGTGTATGCAAATAAAATTAAAATAATAATAATAAACACATAAAGTCACGTGTTCACACGTAAATGTATACACTCGCCATGCTCCGTACGCTTCTCATGTAAGCCCGAAAGGCAGTGTAAGATCTGTATATCTGGTTTTAGTTTATTTGAGTTAGGTGTATGTATATTAAATTAAAATAATAATAATAATAATAAACACATAGATTCATGTGTTCATAGCAAGTTTGTACACTTGCCACGCTCTGTACTCTTCCCATATAAGCCCGAAAGGCAGTGTATGATCAGTATATCTAGCCTCAGTATATCTGAGTAAGGTGTGTAAATAATAATGATGTTAGTATTTTTCAAAATAGAGAGAGCAAGCAATCGAAATCCAAACACTATTTTCACTTATTTAATTCGACTTGTTATTCAAAAGAAATAAAAACCACTTTGCAAAACCATGATTACCAACTAAAGGATTTATTTCATAGTTGCACAATGTTATCCATCGAAAAAACTAGCCAAACTAGAGTCTAATTATGATGATAACTTAATTTTTGTTAGAAGTTTTGATGAGTAAAAGGACTATAATTTCTTGATAATGACCAGAAATTATATTTAACTTACTCATGCCAACTTAAAAGTGAATTCTTTATTTGTAAATATTTTTTAAAACTTGCATCACATAGTTGCATTAGAATTTGCATATCACATTGGGATTTTATAGGTAGTATCCGCTGAAAACCCTCACGAGACAACACTCGTCCTACTAGGGACACCTAGAGGTTTAATGGCTTGTTACATATGCTCAATGCAATCGTGTTTGCTATGAAAATAGGTTTATCCTATTTTTATTTTATTCAAGGATGAATAAAAAGATAAGTGTGGGGGTATTTGATGTGCATGTAAAAGTGTATATTTTACTCCCATACTTAATCTTCTTTTAACTGAATAAATGAGCATATTAGGGTATTTTACATATTTAAACAAAAAATTAAATTGTTTTCAAATCATCATTTATTCATCTTCATTTGGGGGTAAAATGGTTATTTGTGTATGATTTAATTTGAGCATTTTTTTTTGCACATTTATATTTAGGAAATGGAGTGCAAATATGAAGAGGTTTCATGGATGAATGCATGCACATATGTTGAAAGCAAATGGAGAATGAAAATAAAAGAATTCATGCAACATGGAGAAGCCTACATGCCCACTGACTAATGGTCCATAATTAAGAGCACATGCACAATGGAGGCTTAAAGGCATATTAGTGGAGATTTATTAGTTCCCTAATGATTGCTTGGAGGTTACACTTTCTCTAGGGCATTTTAGGTTGTCCTCTAAAACATGAATTAGGGTTTAAGCATGTATAAATAACCCTTATGTTTCATGTAATCATCTTTTTTATGCACACTTAAAGCTACTTATATGTTTGTGTGTATGTGTGTGTATTCATTCTTACTTAATTATCTTGCCTCTAAAGTTCGTTGTTGACCCTAAGTGTTTTGCTTCATTACACATTTATATCTTTCTTGCTCTACGATTATTTACCGCTCTCCTTTTTAATAGGCTCATAATATCATTTCCCATTCTTTCCCTTTTCTTATTTTCTATCTCTATTCCCTTTTTACTAATTTATTTACCCTTGCCTATTCTTCAATTTCTTTTTATTTAACTTCTACTTTTAATTGTATCACGTTCCTTTTCATTTTAGGATGTTCTTATCGCATCTATATCTCTCTATTTAACGCTAGGGTACTCCGCATATTAATTTATTGGAACTACATTTCTATTATAAAAATGTTTACATTGAAACCTTCTATATCTTATCCAAAGAGGAAGATTTGTATGTTGTTCGGAATTATAAAGAATTATCTTTTTATTATTTAAAATCAAAAGAACAAAATATGGTAAACAACCTTATTTTTTACATTTCTTTCTTTTTAGGTGTAATCCTTGCCATTTCAAACAATGGATTTTTATTTGTTTTAAACTTGATAATATAGAAATTCACCTTGCAACATTCTAAATTCCAATGAACTAAAATATCACATAAACCCCTATAATCTTAATGTAGTTTCTTTATTTTACATGCTTATTGTTTGTTTAAAATACCAATCTATTATTATCATATCACAAACAAATTCATTGTTTCATATTTCTCTATAATGAATTTAGGAATTGCAAATATTTTAAACATTTTCTAGGTTTACAATCATATAACATGTTAACGGATACAGGATATGTTGGCAGGGTTTTCCAATTTCATTTTCATATTTATAAATTTAGCCTAAAACTCCAATTAACATTATAGGCATACTGGAATTGATATCCATGATATAATCTAATACTATGTAAAAGTATATAATATTCTCACTCACCTTTTTAATATTCCAAATATCTAGATCTAATCCTTGAGTCCGCTTTGACTCCCTTTTCTCCCTATTTAGATTTATACACCGCAAGCGTATATTGATTTATTAGAACTTTTTGATTACAAAAGAGATTAGATTTGATTTGAAATTAAGATTTGGATTTACATTTTACCTCAGCTTTGACGGTTTATTTGACTTTATTCCCTTCTCTATCTTCTCCTACAATCCTCTAATTATGTACATACTTATAACTCGAGCTAAGTTTTATAGAAATTTTAACTAGAAGAGAAAATGGCAAAGCACCATTGTCGCTTCGAAAATATGAGTTCAGAAGTGAGGGCCTAGGTTTATATTTATATGAGTTCAAACCAATGCAAGTCGTTCGATTAAACTATTGTAAATTCAGGTCGTTTGGCCAAAGAGTTAATGTCAATTTTAGACTAACAACGGTCGACCGCTCATGACCTATGGTCAACCACTATCGATCGACCTGGGTGACTTACGGGTCGACCTAAAGCTTGTCCAACACGTTGTGAATAACCATGTATGGTTTTATTACTTTTCTTCCATGTTCGTTTGTTTGAGATAATTTAATTCCTTTTATAATTTTCTTAACATTTAAGATACTATTAAGTCTAATTGTATGCAATTAACATTGGTTAATTATTAATTGTTTACTTAATTACATATATAATTATTTTCGATTCTAAAAGTTTAAACTTTAATAACTTTTTCATTTGAACTCCTATCGGAGAACTTTATATATGAAAATTGATTAAACCACGAACTCAATGGTGCAAGTTTCATAGAAAAATTCTTACGTCTGTAGAAATTCTATTTTTTGACATTTACTATTTATTAATTAATTTCTTTTAAATTAATTGTTGTATAAATAGTGAGATGTTACATGGGATGACAATATTTCGCTGGGATTTCGAGGGAGAAATTCCTAAAGGAGGTCGAAGATAGTAACAACTTGTTTTTACATATTAGAGGATGATAAATATCAATTTATTTTTAATTAAGGTAATATGATTCTATAACTTTGAAAAATGACTACTATAGTTATTTTCCATCTTTATAATTTTAATCAAACTATTTTGACTCTGTAAATCTTGCATGGCCTACAACTTTTTGTAGGAGCCAAATTAGAGTCTGAAACCATTTCTTTCTGATCAGAATGATGGTTTCTCTTTCTGTAGAGTTATCATAATAGGAAAACAGACTTAGCATTTAGAAGATATTGCTCTCTGAAGATTCACTCGATCTATAATAGCTTAGTAGGCAATTAAGGAGACTAGTGGCTAAGCCCAAGGTCCATTTTGGGATTAGCACCCAAGGGGGCTTATGGGCTTTTCCTTTTCATTTCACACGTTCCAAAATAGTTAGAAAAGCCACCAATACGATTATGGAGCCTTAAACCACTCTAATCCTTACTTAATCAACCAAATTTTGTCATTGGACAAATTAGTGTAATTAGCAATTGGATTAAGAGATTGCCTGTTGGAGATCACTTGGAGCTGCTTTTCTTTTGAGATTTGTGGACTTTTGGATTTGCGTTGGATTTAGTTAAGTGGTTACGTAACAACCTGTATTCGTAATGATAAAATATTTAGATAATTAATTCAAATATTGAAACATTGTTAAATTAGAGGTAAAAATTATGACTTTTCACATATAGTCAAACTAGGACTCGAGACTGCTTCCATTGAGTTTGGATGGATGTTGCGAATCAAAATGAGTATAATATATCGTTATATTTGAAATCATATTTTTAAGATTTACGTATTGCTATATGTACTTCGTAAAAATACATTCGTAGCCGAGTCCAATGGGATCTTGACTAATAGTTTGTGTTTCTGGGATGAGAATTTTATTTTGAGACATACAATTGAGGAATTTTTGGAATTTCGCTGTCCAATGGCCAAAACGACCTCGAAGTGCTTGATATTATCATCTCGGAGCATGGTCTTGGATGGCGATGATATATATACCATTGGGACCGAAAAATTAAAGTGATGTGGGCCGATGAGTTTCTTGGAAATTCGGTGTGTTGTATTATTGTATAGGCTTAAAACTTGTGGCGATTTATTTGAGGAATCAATACACATACACGAATATGTCCCCAAATCAGAATGTAACAGTCTGCCCCAATATAGTCCTAATTTTGATCCAATAAAAGCCCATCGATCTTAGGCCATCTTAATACGAGCAATTAGGTTGATAAAATTAAAACGTTACATAGTACATGGAGCTATTTATCTATACTTTCAAAATCTCACAGTGAAATGGATGAAAAAATAATATCTAAAACAAGAACCTATTTCATAAAAGAAAACCATTTCATAAACATAACATATTAAATATCAACGTGTTTATGTAAAGCCTTCATAGTACAATATCTCAAAATAACATAATAATCTGAATAAGATACAGTAAAATAATTAAAATGCATAAATAGATAGATAATTGCCATAAGTCTTCACCTCCACTTTCGTCTCCTAAATCAGCATTACTCTCTAGCCTTTGTTGTAATGAGGAGTGGGTCAGAACAACAAATGTCTGGTGAACTGAAAATCTCAAGCTTTACCATAATTGTACTTAGAAAGTATTATTTAAATAATAAATATGTCCTACGTATAAAATTATAACATATGTATAAAGTCAACTTTACGCCCGAAGGCTCTTCCAGTCCAACTATATAATATTCGTATAAAGTTAGGTGTAGGCCCGAAGACCCTCTCAGCTGGACTACACAAAAGTCAATTATAAGCCCCAAGGCTCTTCCAGTCTGACTATGCAACTCTATGTAACTAGCATATATGATGTAAGAGGAAATGCCCAAACCACTTACTACCTTTTTTAATGGGGCTTAGGCAGACTCTGTTCATTTAAGACCTATAAAACAGGAAAATCCTCGTCATTTAAGACCTAACCCAAAGGCGGGTCTCCACATGCTTCCTCCTCACTAACACCGTAAAAATATTTATTGGTCACTTAATACCTCACTTAAGAAAGAGGCGGACCCTACCACAGCTACATAATATCTCAAACAAAAAGCAGACCCTTCCTAAGGATTTCACATACCATATCCAAACGTAATTTATGACCTATAACCAACTTATGACGTCTCACATTAGTCCAAAAATTCATAAGTGCTAGTAGCAAGATTAACTGGGCTGGTTTTGTAATGACCCTAATTTTGGTTAACATTATTTAGGACATTTAATTAGTCAATTAAATGAAATAGTGTAAATGTTTAAGGGATTAAGATTTGTATAATAAAGGGGAGTTGTGCCTAGTTAAACTAATGAACTAAATGGAATATAAAATGAAATAGCTTAGTGAATTAGAAAAGGGGAAAAATAGGAATAACCCTTATTCGTATACCCTAAAACCTCATACCACTTCATTTTATACGTTTATAATCAAAAAAAGAAAACATAGAGAGGTCGGCCACCATTAAAGGAAAGCAAGAATCTAAGGAAGAAGCTTAATCAACTTAATCCAAGATCAAATCTCAACTCCTTAATCACAAGTAAAAGGTCAATAATAGATTACATCTCATATTTTTTTATGTTTTTGGATTTTAGGTCAGATCCGAATATTTTTGCAAAGTAGACTGCCATATTTATTATTGTTAAAACGGATATATATGCTTGTTGATGATTTATGCTTTTTCATATATGGATTATATGATAAGTTTTAATGCGAAAACCCTGTTAAATGACATCTAAATGCCATGCGATTATAAGATAAGGTCAGAAATAATATATTAGAGACTGGTTTCAAATTTTATACTGCTATGTATTAATGTGGATTTATTATTATTTTTCTAGTGAAGAAAATGGGTAATTGGGTTTAAAATTAATTATGGCCAATTTATATTACTGTTGGATCAGAAATTAATAAATGTTAGATTACATATTAATGGTGATTTATGGGAATTTTTGTAGAATTTGGCTAAGTGTTTTAATAAGTATCTAAAATTATTTGAGGTATGGGACTTAAATGTTTTGTATATTTAAAAAAAGGAGAAGGGGCAATTGGTCAATATTTTAAATTGTTTATCTCTGAAATTTCTATTGCATTTTTAGAAGAGAAATTAGAAAAGAAATTATCAACCAATAATATGTTGACAAACAAAGCGGGTTAGTTGAATGAAGTTACTTTTTATAGTTAAAAATCAGTTCTACCATGTTTTTGTTGTTTCGCCACTTTCAATAGCACCTTTAGACTAGGTATGTCCGCCTCCATCTTCGTCGAAACAAACGCGCATGGTATCATAGACATGGTATGTAGTGAATATGATATAGGCGAAAGGTATATAGTTGAAACAAGGGATTCCGAAGGGGTTGAAGCCTTATTTTGTGTAACATCCCCCTACTTGGAGGCCCAAAACTAACGGCTATAGATGCTACAGTCATCCATAGTTATTCATCTTCGACGACCAAATATGGCGGTGTTAGATTCGTTCATACACAGAAACATATGAATATGGAAAATTTTAAATTTTCAAATAAGATCATGTTCCATTTCAAAACATTTCCAATTCATTACATAATCCCACGCTTGAAAACCACGTTCAGTGAAAATATATTTATTACATCATAAGCCAAGAGTGACATATGAAGATGCCCCCTTGGATGGTTAGAGTATATATAGGCAATTTAAAAACTTTTGATTACAAACAACACATCAGAATCAAAAGAAAAGAGAGCTCAAATAGCTATCATGCCTCTGACACGTCTCTAGAAGCTTATTCGTCTAAAGAGGTACCTGAAAGCCTCAACTCTCAAACTATTCAAAATCAATTTAGTACCCGAGAGTTTAAGGGAAAAATATAAACTTCGAGTCAGACATAAAGCCTGGTATGAATAATAATCTACCATCTAACGTGCTCTTGCTTCCACAATGGTTAAAAACATAATCATTCCAAAATATTATGATGATATGCAAAAAGGTGAAAACATACTGGATTTTCCATCCTCTATTTAATTGACTCCCTATCATATTTGTTGTTTCTAGGGCGACTGTTAACCTTTTAATTTTCATGGGCTTACTAATAACCTTTGTGTAATATATGGACTCCTTGTCCTATTTCATAGTTTTCATGGGTGCTTGGCCCCTGCCTCTTAACTTAATTAATTCATGGGTTCTCTTGAACATATTGGTAACTCCAACAACTTCTCTCTTATCCTAGTTTTCTTGGGTTGACTAGAAACCTATTGACAACTATCAATAATTTAATTCGGATATAGTTTTCATGGGTGCACTACAAACTAATTGGCCCCTGCCAACCATTCTTTATAACATAGTTTTCATGATATCACTATGAACCTATTGGTAACTCCAATAACTTCCTAATCATAGTTTTCATGGGTGCGCTACGAACTTGTCTCCTTGAGAACTTCCTTATTTAGGCATCCTATGTTCTGGTCTTCCTGATCTCTTGGATGCAATTCTACACATCCAGGAGTTTAATCAATTTATATTCACTACTATGTTAACCTAGCTGGTTCTTCTACCCTTTTTATCCCCAAAATGAGGCTATGGGTCCATTAAAATGTGAATACATTTATATTTAAAGAAGCAACTATAATTACATAACATTACCACTCTTGTGGGTTTAATGCCTTTGAAATACTTTTCATATAAAACAGGTTAATCACTAACCTATAGAAAGCTTATTCTAAAAATCACTTTAATACTCATTTAATTTAGCCATGGGTTTTTCCTTTAAAAGTGAGTTTGGATTATAAAACCTTTCGAACCTTGCTTTTGACCTCCTTGGATACCCTCTTTCGAAAGCATCCAGATCTTTCTTCAAAACATTAGGCTCCTGCCTTTCGAACACTTTAAAACCTTTCTTTCGAAACCTTTCGAATGTATTAAAGTATTGACATTTAACTTTAGAAGTATAGCTTCGAAACCAATTGAAAGTTCCCCTTTCGAAAACATTGAAAGACCCTCTTTCGAAACCATCGAAAATATCCCTTCCGAAGCCATTGGGTTTATATTTAAAATATCATTTGGGTCAAAGTGAACATAAACAAAAGTACCCCTTTCAAAACCTTTCTTTATCATATAAAAGTATTTGGGAAAACATGATGTGTCGAGGCCATCCTTTCTAAAGCTTAAAACATTTGGGTAAAATATTAGAAGGTTGGCTTTGAAACCCCTTTCAAAACCATTGCCTTCGAAACCCCTAGCCCCTTTCGAAAACTATAGGAAGTGGCTTATATTTATAAAACACAAAGTACCTTTTGACAGCATTGATACGTTCAATACCATCGAAGGGTTAAAGTTATAGAAGGGTTTCGACTTAGTCGAAACTACCCCTTACAAAAGATCCAATTTCAAAACTAAGTAACTCCTTCGGAAGCTACTTCTTTAAAAAGGCGACAACACTCCTTTGAAATTTTAGTTTTAAATACCTTTTTACAAGCATTGGTTTCAAGTCCTTCAAAACCTCTTTGTACGCAGGCAAGCGCTTTTCTTTTGAAAACAAACCAAAGATCTCAACCCCTTCAGAAGCAATGTTTCGACACCCTACCTTCCTCCTTTCTCCAATCCACTGTGTACCAACTAAGTGATACCATGTCTGTTGATTTTAGCTTCATTAGTTTCGACAAGATAGGTTTCGACCTGATTGGTAGAGAAAGGTCTGAGTCGAAAGGCACTTCTAAAGAAGGCAAAACCAACTTTTCCAGGTAAATCTATTTTAATACTAGGCAAACCCTTTTTCTAACTAACCTGCCACATGTAAATAAAAGATAGGTTGTCTTAACTTTCAAATTCTTTACTCAAATAACTATCGCTAATATCAGGCCTAAACCATGGTTAAGTTAATCAAATAAGCCCTTCCATTAAGCAAAACCAATATTGCAAAGAAGTCCCTCTTCTAAAATAATTTTCTGCATAGCAAATCACTTTGGAAAATTTTCAAAAATTCCAAAAGTTTACTTTAATCATGTTATCGAACATATCAAAATTTCAGACCCAAATTCTCAATATATTTTTGGACATAAATTTATAAACCCAAATAACCATATTTTACTTTGAAAATTCATAACAATCTTCCCATAGCTTGGAAAATTATCAAAATTAAAACCCAACTCCAATATCATGTTTTGTACAACATAAAATTTTCCATGGTATTTAAACATCAGTATAAATCAGTTTTGCCCTAAAACCGTGTATATTCCTATTTACACATTCTTGCTTAAATTAAACAAATTAATATTCAAGCATATCATAATCCAATTCACCATAAAAATGAATTTACCCTTAAATCCGAAAATATACGATTTAAAACAAAATAGAGATGGAATTATTATTCACCTTGATTAAGATAAGGAGATAGGATTAAGATTGATTTCCCCTAAGATTGGATCTCTAGCTTTTGATTAAATTTCTCTTCTTTTTGATTATGGTCGGCTCTCTTAATATTATTTTTTTAGTTTGCGTTTTCAAAATGACGTGAATGGGAATAAAATGGTAGGAACGAGAATATATGAGGATAAGGGTTATGGGCAGAAAATTCCTAACATACGCTTATGTAATTTAATTAACCTAGAATCCATACTTAAGCCCATTTAATTATTTCATTAGGCACGACCTTAATTAGATTTGTTCAAATCTCAACCTCCTTATCACTTAACATTTACATTATTCTATTTAATTTATCTAATTAAATCTCCTAAATAATATTATCAAAAATTAGAGGTGTTACAGGCTACCCTCCTTAAAGAATTTCATCCATGAAATTCAGTAAGGACTAAATACTAAATATAGTAATCATCTGTAATGACTCCCAACAATCATACTAGTCTAATGTACTAGCTAATATCTATATAAATCTAATATAGACATTCCTTGAAGCAGATCAGGATAAGTAACTCGAATCATGTCTTTTGTCTCCCAAGTACAGTCCTTCTCGTTGTCTTTCCACTAAACTTTCACCAACTTGACTGTCTTGTTCCTTAATCTTTTCTCATCTCTTGCAACAGCCTGAACTAGTTTTCAAACAAAAGTCAAATTAGGCTCTACTACTAGATCTTCCAACCCTGTTGGAGGAATAGTATTCTTTGGATTATGCACATACTTGTGAAGATGAGACATGTGAAATACATTATGGACACCTGCCATACTGCTCCGCAACTCCACTCTGTATGCAAGCTTTCCAATCCTTTCTATAATTTGGAATGGACCAACATATCTCGATGGCAGTTTCTCTGACTCTCCAAAATGTACCACTCCCTTCATTAGTGATACCTTAACGAAACCCTATCTCCTACTGAGAACTCTAGGTCCTTACGTCTCTTATCAGCGTAACTCTTTTGTCTGGATTGAACTTCCCTCATCCTTTTTGGGATCAACTCAATCTTTTTTGATGCCTCCCTAACCAAATCTAGACCTAAGATCATTCTGTCTCCAGTCTCCAACCAACATACCGGTGATTTGCATGGCCTTCCATATATAGCTCCAAAAGCCGCCATTCCTATGCTAGTCTGATAACTATTATTAAAGGAAAACACAATTAAGTATAGGTGATCCTCCCAAGATCCACTAAAATCCAATACACAAGCTCTCAACAAATCCTCGAGTACCTTATTAACTCTCTCTGTCTGCCCATCCGTCTGAGGGTGATATGCGGTACTCATCTTAAGCTTAGTGTCAAACACATCTAGTAGACTCTTCTAGAATTTTCTAGTGAATAAAGCATCTCTGCAACTGACTATGATACTAGGAACTCCAGGTAGTTTAACTATGCTCTTCATGAACAACTTTTCCAAAACAGGTGTCATTCGAGTCGAATTTACTGAAATGAAATGGACACTCTTGGTCAACCTATCCACAATAACCCATAAATTCTCATTTCCTTTACTTGACCTTGGAAACTCATCTATAAAATCCATGGATATCGAATCCCATTTCCAAACTAGAATCTCTAGAAGCTGAAGTAACCCACTCGGCTTTTGATGTTCACCCCTCACTTGTTGATAGTTTACACACTGCCTAACCCACAAGCCAATATCCTTCTTCATGCCTTCCCGATAGAAGCTCCTCCATATCCTAATACATCTTAGTCCCTCTAGGATGAATCGTAAACTTGGATCGAGGGCATTCCCTAAGAACTTCTCTCCTCAAGTTCTCCACATCTGGAACACATAATCACCTCTGGTCTTAGTTCCAATCTCAAGCCTTCTGATCTTCTCGGATAATGGTGGATCCTCCTTCTGGTTAGAAGCAATTCTCTTGATCAACACCGGTCGACCTTCTAAACAGGACAACATGGCAGTGCTCTAACTAGAACTAACGGTCGATCTTAACTGCACACCACAACAGGCCAAAGCTTCTAGATCCTTCCATTCTTCCAACACAGCCAACACCACATTCTGATGTTTCTTGTTGAGAGCATCCGCTACCTTATTTCCTTTCTCAAAAATGTACTCTATACTAAAATCATAAGCAGCCAAAAATTCCAGCCACCTTTGTTGTCTCATAGTCAACTCCTACTGAGAGAATAAGTATCTTAAGGACTTTAATCAGTATACAACTCAAATCTCTCCCCCAAGAGATAATGCCTCCAAATCTTCAAGGAAAAAATCACCGTAGCCAACTCTAAGTCATGAGTAGGATATCTTACTTCGTGTGGTCTAAGCTTCCAAGATGCGTGGGCAATAACTTTACCCTTCTACATAAATATTGCTTCCAATATAGTTCCACATGCATTAGTGTATACTACCAACCCTTGGTTTCCATCTGGAACTACTAGCATTGGTTCATTGATCAAAAAATGATTTAACTTAAGGAATGCTTCATCATATTTGTCAGACCAAACAAACTTCACCTCCTTCCTGATAAGCTTAGTCAAGGGCGCTGTTATTCGCAAGAAATCCTTGATGAATCTCCGACAGTAGCCAGCAAGTCCAAGAAAACTTCTAATGTCAATCACCGTCTCTGGTCTCTTCTAATTGTTCACAGCTTCGATCTTATTTGGATCGATTGAAAACCCTTTCTATGAAACCACATGACCAATAAACTTAACCACTTTCTTTCAAAATTGACACTTGAAAAACCTTTCCTTTAGCTGATTCTGCCTCAGCGTCTCTAGCACAACTCCAAGATGATCTACTCTCAATTATATCACCTACTCGATATTATTTCAACAATTACTACGCTAACATACATTCATGCAATTATCAACCAAACAAGCATTTATTAAAAACAAAGCATTAAATGTGTCCAACGAAAATGGTCACACCTTTTCCGCTGCGCAACTCTAATCACTAAAGATCAAAATACATAATTGGAAAATTTGAATATGGTTTCATTTAAATAAATTGTATTCATTATTGGTTATATTAAATGTTTGTGAAAGTTTACATACATGGAAAATTTAAAATGCTTAAGTAAGCTTTTGGGTAAAGTATTTTTGGAAAATATTACCTTATGGTAATTTATTTGTATGGAAAATAATTTTAATTAAGGAATACCTTAATTGGGTGAAACTATCATGTGATAATGATTAATAAAACAAAGTATCCAAATTAAGAAAATGAATTGTTTAGAAAATTAAAATATTGATTGGAATGTGGTTTAGTAAAAAGTAAAAGGATAGTTATGAAGATTAGTTTAAACATTTAATCATTTGATTAATAACAGGTGAAAAACATTCAATATAATTCCAAAGTCTAATTTGGATAGATAATTGTTTCTTACTAATATAAGAAAGTAATTATATTAATTAAAATACGAGTCTTCTTTTAAAAGACTAGTTTGTTAATTGGGAAAAAGTTTTCTTTGTAAACCATTTTGAAAGTTTGTTGTATTTATTATAGCGTAATTCTAGATGTCTCGGCTTTCAGAGAAAAGGATCATGTAATAAATGTTTTAGAGAAAAGATTTTTGATCTAAACTTATGTAATTTGGATTTAATAATGGCTTGAAAATTTTGTCAATAAAAGGTCTTGTGCTGGAAAATTTTGATTGAAAAGTGCTGTTTTAAAACAATGATAACTTGTGATTTACGAATCCAAATGAGTCAATTCTTTTTGCAAAAGAGAGTGCATTGGGTAAGCTAAAAATAATCTTTGTATCATTTTTGAAAAAATTTCAGTTTGATTATTCAAAAATGAGTTTGAAAACTGATGGACGTCTCTGTCTTCTTTTATAATTTCTGAGTTTAAAGCTCAAAGTAAATTGGGCATAACTTTCAAACCATAAATCCGATTTTGATGCTCTTTATATCGCTGAAAAACATGGACTGAGTAGAATAACTTTTATTTTATGAGTATTTTCGGTTTATGAGTTTTACTATGTCAAAAGCCTAAGTCTTTGTAGCAGGCTTGAATTTGAAAATTTTGAAGTTTTGAGTTGTTGTCTTATTTAAACTATGATTTTAATTCTTCATATGCTTATAAGTTCATGCTAATATGTTTCAATAAGTTAAGTGCGGTGCGGGCTGTTACATTATTCTGCTCCCTCTCATCCTTAGACTATACCAAAATGTCATCTTTAAACTAGGGGTGGGCATTTAACCGATTTAATCGACGTAACCGATTTAACCGACATCAACTGAACCGACTTAACCGATAAATGCGGTTAACCAATGTTATTGGTTAACCGACCAGTTTCGGTTCGGTTAACGGTTAACGAAAATTGTCCGGTCGGTTAACCGTTAACCGACCAAAAATTTATTTCTTTTCATATAGCAGAGCCCAAACCCATTGTTGGCCCATTTGCAATATACAAACAATACTAACCTGATCGTGTGCCGTAATAAATCTAGAAAGTAGAAACTCGGTATCGACTCAGACAAAATCAAAAGAAAATAACATGAGAAAATGGAAAACCCTAGATCTGCTCATCTTCATCTTCTAATCGTTGACGTCCCAAAGATCTTTAACTATTTCAATCGCCGACATCATGATGCTTTATCCTGGTGCTAGCCTCCATCTGAGCTATCGTAGAGAACGATGGAATCAAGAATGGAGAAAAAGCATGTGAGTCTATTTACCTTAAAATAATTTCTTAATAGATTCTTAAGTTGTAATAAGGGAATTTGTGCATGGTGTATTTATTCTATGGATAGTGTATTTGTTCAAATCGGTAAGGATATTCCTAAGCTGAAATAATAGCATTGATTCTTAATTGATCGACTCTTACTTAATTCTATGGAGTCCGTATTTGTTTAAATGTTAATTACCCTAAACACATACTGAAGTAAGGGGTTTGTTATATTGTTAATTCTAGAATTAATTGCAAATCCACCCCAATCAGGCTAACTTCATTAACTGAATGTGAAAGATGAAACTGTTAGATATAATTGAAATCTACGATTTCTACTACTGCATTGAAATCAACTATTGTAATTGTATGATTCACAGATGCATGTATTATTCTTGCTTTCTCTCTTTAGATGTCCTTAATAAATTATACCTATTGTCTTCCTAGTATATATTTAACATATAAACTGAACTATATATAATTATCCTTGCTTTCTCTCTTTAGATGTCCTTAATAAATTATACCTATTGTCTTTCTAGTATATATTTAACATATAAACTGAACTATATATAATTGAAGTATGAACATGAATTATATAAGGTGTGTGAATATGTTCAGTTCATAATGAGGTATATTCACTGAATATAAATATGAGTACACAGTTTATATAAATATGAGTTTAATTCATAATGTACATATGCAAATTACAACTCATACAACTCATGGTCCCTTGCTTGCTTCATAGTTGATAAAGTCAATTTCTATACATTAGTTTTTAATTTAGTACGCTTATGACTTAACTCATATTTGTTCACACAATTCATTTCAATAGGTTCAAATAGGTGAATATCTAGGGAATCAAGAAATGTAGATTTGTAGGTGGAAGAAGCAGATGATGGTGAAACCGGCGATGAAGAAGAACCAATCATAGATCCCAATAATGTAAGAAAACCAATTGTGAATCCCAATTTTGAGATGGTCAATTTATTTCATTTCAGTTTACACCGTTTTTCAATTACTAATGTACACAAAGTAAGTATAGTAAGTATATATTTAACATTTAATATTTTAAACAAAGGATACCTAAGTTTGAATAAATATGCTAGCTCGACCATGAGATTATAATATATAGACTTTTAAGTTGAACTAATGAACAACGTATGTACAACTAAGTATATTCATATATAAATATCCATTTACTGTATATATTCAGATGCATACTAAGTATGAACTTAGTGTGTAACTGAACTATGTATACTAGATTGCATACTCAGTAACTAATATAACTGATATATATCTCGTTGTACACCATAACTGAATATAATTGCACAATGTTGTATTACTTAATTTAGTATGTAACTAAATATATGTATGGATATAACTGAACTATTTTTTATTGCTAAATTTAGTAGTAACTAATGAACCTAGTATGAACATAACATGTAACTGAATATATGTATGAGATGCGCACACTCTCTCTCTCACTCTAACGTACCTTTTAAGTTGATATGTAGTTTCATTAACATATATTGAAGTTTTCTTGGTTGTTTAGTTTCAATCATTTATGATTTAGTATTATCATCAGTTTCATTATTAGTTTTATAATCAGTTTCATCATTAGTTTGGTGCTTGGAGATTTCTTGCTTGTTTAGTTGCTGGTTTTCATATGCAGAGTTGCCAAGTTGCCGAGTTGCTTGGGGTTTCACATATGTAGCAACTTTGGTCTTTCGTAAAGTATGTACAGTGTAAAATGTAGTTGCTTGCACTGGTCAGCGAGCCCTATGTAACATGTTGTGTTGTTTGCACTGGCCCAGTTAGTACGTACTTATTACTCTGTAATATGCTTGCTCTGGTCTGGTTACCGGTTAGTAATTTAATATGTAATGTATGACTGTGTACTATGTAACATGTTGTTATGATGAGTTGTGCAAGCTCTTGGTATTATGTAATGCATGCACTATAATACTATGCTTGCTGAAGCTGGAGTTAACTTGTATGTTCTTATTCCATTCCAGTTAGTATGTAATATATGTATTACGCAGTAGTTTTCTTTTTCAGTTAATGCATTACGCTTTGTGTGCTTATTCCTTTTGTATAGTTTCAATTAGTTTTTAATTGTAAAATACGGTTAATCATTCAGTTAACTGCGGTTAAACGATTATCGGTTAACCAATCTATATACGCGGTTAACCACGGTTAAAATTGGGCGATTCGTTCAGTATGAACAGCTTAAGTTTATTTTCGGTTCGGTTAGCCGAACCATATAATTTGTTCTATTAAATCGGTTAATTAACCGATCGGCTCGGTTAACCGACCGTGCCCACCCCTACTTTAAACACCAACATGAATCTATCTGAATACTCTCAGAAGACTCGGTTCATTAAATCCATTAAGAAAGCAGGTGCATTCGTCAACCTGAATGGCATTACAAACCACTCATATGAACATATTTGGTTAGAAATGCTGTCAAAGGAATGTTGTCCTCTTCCACCCTTAACCGGTGGATGTCTGTCGCCAATCTAACTGGAAAAAACTCTGGCTCCATTCAACTAATCAAATAGATCATCAATTCTCGACAAAGGATACTTATTCTTTATCGTCCTTTCGTTCAACTTACGATAGTCGATACAAATCCTTAATGACCTTTACAACCCTATATTTTTAGAACATTATTTAGAATAATTAATTGGGTAAAATAAATAAAGTGGAGATTAATAAGTTGATAATTGAATAGCTAAGGGTAGCCATGCCATGTTATAGTGCAAACTAAAATGAAATAATCTAAGCTAATGTGTTAGGATATGAGAAGGGCAATATGGGAAATAGGTGGAGCTTATACCCTAACCCTTAGGAGATAGAATGATCACATTCATTTCATTTTACTCAAAAAATAATTATACTAAGGCCGGCCACCATTATCATTCTCAAGAAGAAGATTAAAGCTAGGAATCAAGAGAATGAAGATAATCAACTTAATCAACATCTAATCTCACATCTTTTATCTCAAAGCTAAGGTGAATAATCGCTACATCCCAATTTCTTTTAGTTTTTGGTTTTAAGATTAGATCCTAAATTTTTTTGCAAGTATATGACATGTCTTGATGATTTAAGTTATATGTATGTATGTATGTATGTATGTATGTATGTATGTATGTATGTATGTATGTATGTATGTATGTATGTGTGTATGTATGTGTGTATGTATGATTGTTGATGAATTTTATATGTTCATGTTAAATTTTTATGATATGTTTGACATGAAAACCCTATTTAGTAACATCCAAATGCGTTAAAATTTAAATATAGGTTTGAAATGATATTTTAGAGATGGGATTCGGTTCTCATAAATTTTTGAATTAATATGGATTTTATATTAATTTTCTAGTGAAGGAAATTATTTATTGGGTTATAAATTATTTTAGGCTAAAATAATAATTATTTAGGGTTGAAATTTTATATTTTAGAAAACATGTTAAAATAGGTTTTCTGCGATTTTTCTAGATTTTTCCTACGTATTTTGATGAATATATAAAATTATTTAAGGTATGGGACTTAAATGTTTATATATTTAATTAAGGAGAAGAGGCATTTTGTAAATTAAAATAATTATTTAATTTTGAAAATAGTGGCAGCACATTTCTGAAAAGAATTTATTGACCAATGAGGATTTGACAAACAAAGGTAGGTTAGTTGAAAAGTTATCCTTTTAAAGTTAAAAACAAAGGCTTGGTCATAGGTAGACTAAAATTATGATTACACACCGAAAGGAATATATGTTGTATACATATAGGTTATTGGTGAGCCTGAAAAACCATTCGAATCGGGAAGACCTGTGAAATGATTAAGTTGAGGATAGACCATCTAGACGGGAAATATTTAACAGATAGTTAAGGATAGAAAATACAGAAGAAGAATACCTAATAGGTGTTAGGTTAATTTTGATTATATTGTCTCGTAGGCCCGAGTCAGTCAAAGGTTAAAAGTTATTCAAACAAAACTTATGTATTTGAATAGATAGTTCATTATTACCTGAGATTTATGTATGTTCACATAATGATTACTTTACGGTATTTAAGTATTGTGGATGCAAGAGCACGGTATATGGTTTTATAAAGGTTTTGCAATGATATGTATTGAAAAAGGATGTTAGTGAGGGAAACTCGTTCCGCTATGCGGCGTGGTCTCATTCAACTTGTTTAACTGGGATGTATAGCATTATTCATACCAGGCTTTATGTCCGACTCGAATTTTATGTTTTCCCTATAAACTCTCGGGTGATCAAATTTAATTTGAGTAGGTTAAGGGATTAAGGTCTTTTTCAAGTTTAATAGGATGATGAATAAGGCTACCGGAGGCATGCAGGAGGAAAACGGATAGCTATTTAGGATTTGCAGTTTTTGTTATGTTTTGATGTATTTCCGCTGTGATTGTATTAGGTCTATTATGACCATATGACTCTGATCAACCAAGGGGCTATCTTCGTATATCGCTCTTGGTGTATTTTGTAGTAATTGTATTTTATTGGCGCCTGGCAACGATTTAGGATTATGTGTTGTGAATGTGAAACGTTTGATTTTGAAATATAATGAAGTAAAAGTGGTTTCTGAAATCTGTGTTTTGTTTCATATTCAAGTGCTTCTGATATTATTGATACCATTAACATAGCAGTATTCAGTCGTCAGCAACTAATATTATAGATGACTGCAGCATTTGTAGCGCTTAGTTTTGAGCCTCTAGATAGGAGATGTTACACGACCTATCTGGTTTCTTCACGAATACCGTGGCCTCTTCCCAAGACAAACTGCTTGGTCTAATAAAACTCCTTCCTTCTTGATCCACTAACCACACCTTCAATTCCTTCATCTCGGTCAGTGTCATCTTGTTAAGGGGTCTACTTACAGGTTCAGCTTCTGACATAAGATCTATTCGAAACTCAACAGCTCGTTTCAAGGGTACTCTCGTGACTTTCTCAAACATATCTGCAAACTCTCTTGCTATTCGAAGCTGAATTTGATCTTCTCCCACTTCCATTGTACTTAACAAAGCACAACTACTTCGATCGGAATTCTCTACTGAGAATATAATACGGTTATGACTATTAGGGTATCTTAGTGATATCTCCCCATCCTGGCAAAATATCCTGGCCTCATACCTTCTCATCCAATCCATACCCAAATGATTCCGAAATCTATGGAATCAAAAACATACAGACTACATGCAAACATATGACCTAACAACTCAAGTTCTAACTGGTTACATCTCATCCCCAGAGTTGCATACCCTTATGTTGGATTCGTAACCCTTAAGGAAGTAATAAGGTTTGTGGGTTCTAAGCATAACCTATCAACAAAATACTGTGACATAAATGAATATGACGCACCGGTATCAAATCGTATCCTAACTGGTATACTTTGAATCAAAAACGTACCTTCCATCACACTCTTTCCTTTATCGACTGCAGTTGGCTCAGCAGATAATCCAACAGCAAAAACCTTTCATTTGTTTGCCCTAACTAGCTCAAGACACTAGCTCTGTAATGCCCAACTTGGTCGCAGTTAAAGCACTTCACATTCTTCTATTTTGCAGCCTTCTTCCCCTTTCCCGTTCGGCACTCATGAGCATGATGACCCTTCTTTTCACACTTGAAGCACACTAAATCAGCCTTTGCCTTCTTAGCAGCATCCCCTTTCTGGGATCCCTTCTTCTTAAAGAATTTCCTCTTCTTTCTCTAAGGACCCTGGGATTCTACTAGCTTCTCTCTAGCACAACCAGCTAGTATCTCTTCATGGAAAATGGCCATCTCCACCACCACAAATACAAGGTACTCAGATATAGGTAATGGTTATTCTAGCACGCTCAAGTCTTAGTCCTCGAATGAACCTCTTATTCCTTCTGATGTCAGTATCTATACTGGCATATCCATATCGAGACACCTCATCAAACTTGGCGGTGTACTCAATAACCAACATCTCTCCCTGAACTAGATCTATGAACTTCCTCATCAACGCCGACTTAGCAACCTCAGATAGAAACCTCTGCTCAAACCTCCTTCTAAAATTATCCCATGTAAATTCTTCATCCGGAATTCCGACAGTCACACTATTCCACCAATAAAGCGCTACCCTTGCAGCTGCCAAGAGGCCAGCCTCCTTTTTTTCCCATCATCCAATCCTAGATCAGTAAAGATCCTCTCACAATGCAATAGCCAATTCTCAACTTCAATAGCATCCTCCGTTCCAGCAATCGCTTTCCACCCAGACTGGTATAGTCTCGGCTCAACTTAGCATAGTTATTCCCAACTGGAGCCAAGGGACTAGCTCCGCCAAAACTACCAGCAACCCCAGCTTGCAAAATGTTTGCTAACAACTGACACACCTTCCCCGCATCTACTGGAGGATTTCCAACATCCACATTGGCTTCAGCATTTGGGTAGCCTGTTGACCTTGGTTCCTCCGAGTATTAGGTGAGCATATCCATAAGTTGTGGTGCTTCCACCACCTAGATTTCCTCTTTTGTTTCCTGCTTCCATATCCTCTTTCTCATAAATCTATATATGAGCCTTAGTAAGATACACAAGAATAGACTAAGAGAAAAGGGAACACGTACGTGTGTATATACATACATACATACATACATATCAAATACAAGTATGTTATAATAACGTTAACATAAACCCTAATCTTCTTTTCAAATTCATTGGATTAATATGTTTGAAAATCTTTTAGATTTAACTTTCTTTTAAAGTTTCATGAACCTATGCTCTGATACCAACTTGTAACATCCACCTACTTGGAGGCCCAAAACTAATAGCTATGGATATTGCAGTCATCCATAGTTATTAATCATTGACGACCAAATACGGTGGTGTTAAATTCATTGACACATAGAGACGCATGAATATGGAAAAATTTAAAACTTAAAATAAGATCACGTTCCATTTCAAAACATTTCCAATTCATTATATAATCCCACATTTGTAAACCACGTTCATAGAAAATATATTTATTACAACATACGCCAAGAGTGACATATAAAGATGCCCCCTTGGATGATCAGAGTATATATAGGCAATTTAACAAATTTTCCATTACAAACAACACAGTAGAATCAAAAGAAAAGAGAAATCTAAATAGCTATCATGCCTCATGCACATCTCTGGAAGCTTATTCGTCTAAAGAGGTACCTGAAACCTCAACTCTCAAACTACTCAAAATCAATTAGGCACTCGAGAATTTAAGGGGAAAACATAAACTTCGAGTCAGACATAAAGCCTGGTATGAATAATAATCTACCATCTCAAATTTTTTTGAGATATCTAGTGAGACCACGCCGCTTAGCGGAACGGGTTTTCTCCTCACTGGGATCCTAAACCTTTATAAAACCATATAACATGCTCCTGCTTCCATAATGGTTAAAAACATAACCATTCCAAAATATTATGATGATATGCAAACAAGTTAAAAGGTATTGGATTTCCTACCCTCTGTTTAATTGACTCCTTGTCATATTTATAGTTTCAAGGGTCACTATTAACCTATTAGTTTTCATGGGTTTACTAATAACCCTTGTGTATTACATGGACTCCCTGTCCAATTTCATAGCTTTCATGGATGCACTATGAACCTAATGGCCTCTACTAATTAACTTAATTAATTCATAGGTTCCCCTAAACCTATTGGTAACCCCGGTAACTTCTCTCTTTGTAATGACCCGTCGTTCATTCCACAGAATGACGCGTCATTAATAAGAAAGAAAGGGATAGAAAAGAGAAAAGATAAAAAAGAAAGAACTAAACAAAATCAGATTCTCACAGCGGAACGAATAAATTATTTTAATCACATAATACATTACATGGTATCATAAACATCAGAGTTATACAGTTTATACAACACGTACTAGACAGTTATAAACACCAGTCTAGTTATACAATTCAATATACAATATAGGCAAACAACTCAGAGAACACTCAGCGGAATACTATATATCTACACGTTGAAGCCTCCTGCTCCAATGCTCCTCCATAATTCGTCAAACCTAACCTGAATCCCTTGGCTACTCGTAAAAATTTGAGTACCCAAGAGTTTATGAAAACAGAAAATAAATTCCGGGTCAGACATAGGTCTGGTGTGAGTAAACAGTTAAAGTTGCTTAACTTTAAAAACCTTTTGAACAAAAAGGTATCACGTAAGACTCCCCACATATAAACATGGGTAAGTTTTTACCTTACGCTAACCAAAACATTTAATAGAAAATCCAGTGATATTACAATAGGTTTAGGGTTTTCAAATAAATATGAAATAGCCGAAATTGTTACATTTATTAAATTCCAGCTACTAGCCACAAAAGTGGGTAATACAATCAAATCCGAGGGCGCTTATTGGAGTTTGGATTCCATACAATGGCAGGGCTACTGGGGTACCGCCCGTCATAGTACGGGGCCTAGATCACCATACCGAGGATTACTCCCAATCCCCTGTAACACAAAGCCGGAACCATCCCTTACTGGACAGTCCCGAACAAGACAACCTCGGCGGTTGTAGCTATTCAACCGCCAACACAGCCGAAATAAAAGGGACTCTAGACAGGGGTTCATCTCATCCTACTTGGGCATGACCCACTTAGCCTTGCTGCACCTCCCCTGTTTTAGCCATTCCCGGTTGATGAGGCTTTAGGCTACGATTACCTTTATAGAACACATCACTTAGAATGCTCATCGTCCACCTGACGACATTCTGAAAGCATTCAATCCATACCAGTTCGTTCTGGGTTCGTACGAAACCGAAGCCATTATCTCGTTACACTCATTTTGGAATCACCCTCAGAGTTAACAACAATAACCTTTGCACTCTGAATCTTCATCTTCACTTAAGATTCATGACCTATGGTAAATTTGGATCGATGTGGTTTTCGGATATCCAAATCTGGAAAGCCGATCCCGGTCTCATCGAAATCCAAACGTATCTTTTAGGTCTAAGTTGTTTAAAGGTTAAACAATTCAATTCAATTCAGTACTTGAATTCACACAGCATTAACATAGATAAATATCACATATTTATCACAAACATATCCAAATATCATATCATAAAATATCATCCAATAGATATTAACCAAATCAGATATTCAACTCAAACAATCATCCATAAGCAACCATTATTAATCCCTATTATAATTAATTTAATCAACTTAAATTAAATTAATTACTTAAGAATTAATTAACAAATCCTGCTTAATCAATTATTAATTAATTACAATCCATTTAATTAATTAATCATTCCTTTACATATTAATCACTCTTGATTAATTATCCATCAATTACATAAAGTAATTGTTCTTTAATTAATTTCACAAATTAATTATTCTTAACCCTTAATAGTAATTAACCTTTAATTACTCTCATTAATTACATTAATTAATGATCCTTAATGAATTACTTCCATTAATTAATTAACTATAATTAATTACATTATTCATAATTAATTACATTAATTAATCATGCTTAAATTAATTGCTTTCATTAATCAACTTTAATAATTATAAACAGTAATTAATTATTCTTAATTACTTCTTAATTACTTTTAATTACATTTATAAATCCTTTGATTTATTACACCAAGTAATAAATCCTTAATTACTTTACCAAGTAATTATCCTTTTAAATTACTTCCCATTAAGTAATTTCCCTTATCTCAATTACCTCCAATAATTTATTCATCAATTACTTACCTTAAGTAATTACTCTTATCAAATCTCATTAAGTAAGCATACTTAATCAATTACCATGTGACTATTTTTAATTAATTAACAAATTAATTAACTTAACTTAATAACATTCACCTCATAAATCATAACCGAGTAATTCATCCCTTAATTACTCTTTAACCAAATTAATCCTAAATTACAGATTAATTATCCTTCAACTATGAATTAACAAACTTTAATTATTAATCAATCCTTTAATACAAAATAATCAATCCCTAATTACTTTTATAATTAATTAATTAACCTTAATTAACTAATTAATTATCTCTTAATCATTAATTAATAAAACTTAATTATTAATTAACAACCTTAACTACAAATTAATTAATCCATAATTATCAATTAATCAATCCTTAATTATAATTAATTAACCTTTAATAATAGCTAATTAATTCTTAATTAACTTGAATTATAGATTAAAAACCTCTTAATTATTAATCAAGGAAACCCAATTATTACTTAACAAAACTTTATTAAGTATTTCTTAATTACTAGTTTAATTAACCCTTAATTTCTTAATTAATTAATTTCTAATTACAAATTAATTAATCACTAATCATTAATTAATCCATCATAATTATTAGTTAATTAAATTAATAATTATCCTTAATTAATTACGTAATTAACCTTTTTAATAATTAATTTATAATTAATTAAACTTAAAATTAATTAATTAATTACAACTTATTAAAAATTTAATTATCCTTAAGATAAAACATTATCTTTGATTATCTTTGAAAACATTTTATCTTAACAACTAACTTTACTAAATTAAATCATTAATTAAGTTTAAAATATAAAGTAATCATTAATAACTTACCTCTAATTATTAATTAACAATCCTTAATTTCAAGTTAATAAATCACTTTGAAAATTTTAATTGTTAATTTATAAATCATTAATCATTAACTAATTCAATTAATAAATCACTCTTTAATTATTCCATTTATTATCAAACTTATATTAAGTTTTTAAGATAAATCATTTCCTTATTAATTTCCTTTTATATTTCAAATTAAGTTTGAAAATAACTTTAAGTATTTAACTTAAAACATTTAAAACAAATCATACAATTTTATTTATACAAACAATTCATTTTAAAGAAATGAATTTCAAGATATTGATTTAGCTTAATTATTTTAAATTTTAAATTTACTTTATTTTAAATTTAAAAACTGGTTAAACATTTTACTTTTGGTTTAACTCATGTGTACTTGAAACAAAAACCAAGTACATCATCTTTTCTTCTTATTAAACAGCTTAACTTAAATTTAAAACTGTTTTGGTTACAAAATCTGGAAACTGTTAATAATTTAACAGTTTTACTTAAGTTCTTACGTACGACACTAGGAATCACTCGAGCCAAAACAAAATCCACACGAGTCCTTCCTCGAGACAACTGCCATTCCAAAAACTAAATCATTCACCGACATACCTTGCCACCGTGCAACCTGCACCACCTACGATGATCCTCCAACCGTCGCTAGAAACTCCTACACACCCACGATCGCTCCAGCAACCCATCACAATCATCATTATGCTACCACAAGCCATAATTCCAAACTAAGTATCCAATTGAAACAGGAACTTCAAACAACAGCCAGAAAAACACATCGCCCCATGGATACTGACCATCAGAGGATGAAACACCTTGTCCACACCTTGCCGAACACCTACGCAACCAAACCCTTCCACCTCGACCCACTCGATCATCCAGAGGTGAAGAAACGATCACCCATCTGACCACATCCAAAACTAGGTTTTAAAACCCAAATCACCTTACCACCGTCGCTACGGCGATCATTCAGTGTTTTCACCATTTTTGCCATACTTCCCGATCATACATTAACCTCCACTCAAGATCTCGATCACTATAGAATTTGTGATCATCAGATATTACAAAAATCCAAATTCTAAACAATACCAAAATTCTCCTTCGATACTCACTGAAAATTGTGATTTTTGTTTTAAAAATCATAACTTTTAAAGATGATTCAAGTTAATATCTTGAATCAGTAAATTTTAGTCATAGATTTTAACATGTAAAAAGGATTCCGACTGTATTATTTTGATTCCAGAGGATTTCCACATTTATTTTGCTTGAATAAGATTTTTAAACTTAAACTAATGTTTAAACAATCATATCATGTTTAAAGCTTAAATCCTAATAATGAACTGATAAGTTGATTTGAATTTATCTTTTATTATTATTCTCTATAGTTTAAAAATAGAGAAGACCCATCAAAACATACATGCACAGTTCATTCACAATTCATACACACAAATTATACATTTATATACACACATGCAAGCATTCGTTGTTTCAGAAATCTAACAAGCAACAAACAGTTATTACTTAAGATTTATAAATAGATGTCTATAAAGAAATGCAGAGAACTTAATCTTGATGATAAAACTGGAAAACTTGCTTTGTTTTTGAAATGCTTCATTTCTTTAAAACTGCAATGCTTTGAAATTTTTTGCTTTGACCCAGATTTACTTGCATGCACTTGAAGGTGTTACAGACTTGAAAAAAAATGCATGGTTACAGGTTTTTGATTGATAACAGAGCTTAATGCAGATTTGTTTTGAGGGGTTTTTGCAACTTTGATTATTGGTGGATTCCAGATTGCAGTTGAATAGAACTACAGGCTTTTGATAAAAGAGGTTATAGGTTTTTTTCTTGAGGGAATTACAGGGTTTGATGGTTCTTACATTTCAGGTTTTGAAAAATGAAGATTGCATGAAAAATTATGGTTTTTAGAAATGAACTTGCTAGAAAATCTTATTACAGGCTTTTGTATTTTGGTTTGGAAAAGAACTACTGGGATTTTGGCTTGAGATGGTTGCAGATATAAAAAAAAATTCACGGAAATTTGATAAATGGTTTAAGGTTGCATTTTGTTTCAAAGGAGATTACAGGTTTTCTTTGATTTGTTCCAAAGGAAATGAATTACAAGTTTTAAACTTTGGTTTGAGGAATGAACTTCAGGTTTGATAAATGATTTCTGGTTTTGGATTGAGTTTGAAAATGTGAAATAAACAAAGGAAATGGAAGGAGAAAAGAATGTAGGTTGATATAGATTTGAACTAGGATTTATTAAAATTAAAGAAAAATAAAATGGAATTATGACACTTGTCTTATACCATACTTAACTACCTAACACATGTATTTAGCATGCATAAGAATTCAACACATGTAATTATTTATTTTCATTTGTTTTTAAAATTATTTAAAAGCTTTTTAAGTTGAATTTCCTAATTGATGCATATATTTTAAATGCCTTTCTAATATATATACATATAACCTTTTAAAAGAAATAAAATGAAAATCCATTAGATTTTAAATAAAATCACATGAAAATATATTAAATTCATTTTTAAATGTTGATATAACTTTTGTATTTATTTACTATTAAATAAACACTTTCTAAATTTATATAAATAAAGTTCTTTAAAGAAAACAATATAAAACAAACCCTTTTTTTATAAAAACTTTATTCATACATTTCATATCAAAATAAAAATAAAATAACTATCTTTAAAAATTCAAAATCTAAATCCAGATTCAAATTTAAATTTTACTTTTGAAATCCAATTTTAAAAAAATCAACTCAAACATTTATATTTTTAAAATAAACACATTATTAAGTTTAAAATTGATTATTCCATTTAAAACCAACTTAATACATATATACAATTTTAAACAATACTTATTAAATTTGAAAATAACAAGTCTATTTGAAATCAAATATATAAATTAACACACTTTAAATGATTATTCTTATTTAAAATCAATATATAAACATAATTAAGACATCATATTATTATTACTTGGTTATTTATTTTTGAAAATAACAATTTTATCAATTTCAAATAATTTAAATTAAGAGATTATCAACATTTTAAACTCCTTGAAATTATGGGATATCACATTCCTCCCACCTTAAAAGAATTCCGTCCTTGAAATTTAGAACAAAGATAATCCAAAGTTTTATTTTATTTCAACCAATTCAAGCATATATATTAACCAAACATAAAAAACCAAACAACCATTCATCCAAACAAACAATTTCATCCAACATACAACACTAGCTATCCGGACATAGATCCGGATAAGCTTCCTAAAATTATCCCGAGTTTTCCAAATACAGATGCTGGGATACTCGCTTTACTAAATCCAAACTAACTATACAACTAAGCATTCGAGATCCTACTCATCTAGTTCTACCATCTACACAAGAGATCTGACCAAAGACAAGACCTACTCAACAACCAATTCCTCCTGAACTGCTGGTTCCAAAACCAGAGATGGACCAAACATGTACTTCCCCAGAGATACGTGAAATACCTTGAATCCCAGTCTTCCAAACTTTCAATTCAACTCTTCAGACCAAAGCACTGATCCTTACAAAAACTCAGAAGAATCCAATGTACCTCGGAGCCAACCTCATAATCTTACCAAATCTTTTTGCTCCCTTTACCGGAGAAATAACAATGAAGTCTCCAACTTCGAATTCCAAATTCCACCGTCTCTTAACCTCAAAACTCTACTTACGATCCTGGCTGTTTGCAGATCCTTCCTGATCAGCTCAACCTTCGCTGATGCTTCTACAAACAAACTGGATCAAAAACAATCCAACAGAAAGATTCTCTTAAGATTTATCCAAAATCAAAATCAAACTCTACTATCAATAGTAGAAAACAACTTCTCCTATCCGGAAAAGATAGAACAGGATCACTCGCCAACTTGCCTCGGATCCTGAAAAATTCCAGTAGAAACTCTCTAATCCAAAACACTGCAACTTCCGGTTGCTTCCACTCTAGAATAGCTGCCATATTGCTTCCGCTGCACAACTCTGATCTGGAGCAGATGAGAATATCGTCGATGAACACGAGCACAGACTAAACAACACATCCTAAAAATAAGGTTCAACAGAAGTTCCAAGAAATACAGAGCTGCTTCACCCAAAACCTTCCTCCAGCAGCTATCCTTCTACCTAGCTGAATTACCGGTAGCTTCATAAACCAAGCCAATACGTAACTCAATCCTCAATGCGGGCAAATCTCTAACCTCCCTGAAGATATCCAGAAAATCTTTGACAACTCCATAACTCCTACATCCTCTAGAGATGCCTCAAACTCAAGCAAAAGATTATCCAAGAGAATCAGCCAAACTATCGCAAGTCACTTTTGCGATCAACCCAACCTAAATTCCAAAAATATTGTTCTCCCTTCACAAATCAAAACAGCTTATCCTTGACCAACTAGTCCATCAAAGAAACGGGTCCACTCCACTGGTTCTGATTTCTACCTCTAGGAAACTGCTAAGCCAAAGATCTCTATTGGAATACAGAACACTCCCGAGCTGCCACGCTGCCACAGATGCCAAAGACTTCTATCCAAAGCTCTTTGCTCATCAAAATCATATCAACCAATCCCAAATAGGACCTTGAGATGTGCAGACATTTCCTCAAGAAACTTGGGCCCCAAACCAAACACAAACATCCTGCTGAACTCAACTACAATACCGAAGCAGACACACTTCCTTAAACTTGCGCCAAAAGAAAACATCATTGAGACATCCATAGTTTCTGCGTCTCATCCTACAGCTACTACTTCCTGAGGTTGCCAAGATACCATCACTTGCTTCTACCCAACCAAAAGATCCAAACTCTCAAAATCCTCTCACACGAGCGCGATCAAACATACACTTCAATGATAGACTTCGAACCTTAACAGGTTTCCTTCAGAGATCAATGAAATCCTTACACCAACTACAAATCTTACTCGAGACGGTATTAGGTCTACAATCTCGACAGATACACTTGCAACCTCAAACATTCAAACTCCAACCATTGGTAGTCGTGCTACACACCACTACCCTATCTACCTTTATAAATTATGTTGGAAAACCCGAACAGGTAACCCAACGGATAGGTAGAAATATATATAGTTATATATAAAGAATTACAGGTATGCTCTCTCAAGAAGACACCACTCCAGAGCCTAGGCATTTGCTCAACCTATGCTCTGATACCAACTGTAATGACCCGCCGTTCATTCCACAGAATGACGCATCATTAATAAGAAAGAAAGTGATAGAAAATAAAAAAGATAAAAAAAGAAAGGACTAAACAAAATCATATTCTCACAGCGGAACGAATAAATTATTTTAATCACATAATACATTACATAGTATCATAAACATCAGAGTTGCACAGTTTATACAACACATACTAGACAGTTATAAACACCTGTCTAGTTATACAATTCAATATACAATTCAGACAAACAACTCAGAGAACGCACAGCGGAATACTATATATCTACACGCTGAAGCCTCATGCTCCATTGCTCCTCCATAATTCGTCAAACCTAACCTGAATCCCTTGGCTACTCATAAAAATTAAAGTACCCAAGAGTTTATGAAAATAGAAAATAAACTCGGGGTCAGACATGGGTCTGGTGTGAGTAAACGGTTAAAGTTGCTAACTTTAAAAACCTTTTGAAGAAAAGGTATCACGTAAGACTCCCCACACATAAACATGGGTAAGTTTTTACCTTACGCTAACCAAAACATTTGATAGGAAATCCAATGATATTATAATAGGTTTAGGGTTTTCAAATAAATATGAAATAGCCAAAATTGTTACATTTATTAAATTCCAGCTACTAGCCATAAAAGTGGGTAATACAATCAAATCCGAGGAGGCTTATTGGAGTTTGGATTCCATATAATGGCAAGGCAACTGGGGTACCGCCCGTCACAGTATGGGGCCTAGATCACCGTACCGAGGATTACTCCCAATTCCCTTCAGCACAAAGCCGGAACCATCCCTTACTGGACAGTCTCGAACAAGACAACCCCAGCGGTTGTAGCTATTCAACAGCCCAAACAGCTGAAATAAAAGGGACTCTAGACAGGGGTTCATCTCATCCTACTTGGGCATGACCCACATAGCCTTGCTGCACCTCTCCTGTTTTAGCCATTCCCGGTTGATGAGACTTTAGGCTTTGATTACCTTTATAGAACACATCACTTAGAATGCTCATCGTCCACCTGACGACGTTCTGAAAGCATTCAATCCATACCAGTTCATTCCGAGTTCGGACGAAACCGAAGGCATTATTTCGTTACACTCATTTTGGAATCACCCTCAGAGTTAACGACAATAACCCTTGCACTCTGAATCTTCATCTTCACTTAAGATTCATGACCTATCGTAAATTTGGATCGATGTGGTTTTCGGATATCCAAATCTGAAAACCCGATCCCGGTCTCATCGAAATCCAAAACGTATCTTTTAGGTCCAAGTTGTTTAAAGGTTAAACAATTCAATTCAATACTTGAATTCACACAACATTAACATAGATAAATATCGCACATTTATCACAGATATATCCAAATATCATATCACAGAATATCATAGCATATCATCCAATAGATATCAACCAAATCAGATATTCAACTCAAACAATCATTCATAAGCAACCATTATTAATCCCTATTATAATTAATTTAATCAATTTAAATTAAATTAATTACTTAAGAATTAATTAACAAATCCTGCTTAATCAACCATTAATTAATTACAATCCATTTAATTAATTAATCATAACTTTACATATTAATCACTCTTGATTAATTATCCATCAATTACATAAAGTAATTGTTCTTTAATTAATTTCACAAATTAATTATTCTTAACCATTTACAATAATTAACCTTTAATTACTCTCATTAGTTACATTAATTAATGATCCTTAATCAATTACTTCCATTAATTAATTAACTATAATTAATTACATTATTCTTAATTAATTACATTAATTAATAATGCTTAAATTAATTGCTCTCATTAATCAACTTCAATAATTATAAACAGTAATTAATTATTCTTAATTACTTCTTAATTACTTTTAATTACATTTATAAATCCTTTGATTTATTACACCAAGTAATAAATCCTTAATTACTTTACCAAGTAATTATCCTTTTAAATTACTTCCCATTAAGTAATTTCCCTTATCTCAATTACCTCCAGTAATTTATTCATCAATTACTTGCCTTAAGTAATTACTCTTATCAAATCTCATTAAGTAAGCATACTTGATCCATTACCATGTGACTATATTTAATTAATTAACAAATTAATTAAGTTAACTTAATCACATTCACCTCATAAATCATAACCGAGTAATTCATCCCTTAATTACTCTTTAACCAAATTAATCCTTAATTACAGATTAATTATCCTTCAACTATTAATTAATAAACTTTAATTATAAATCAATCCTTTAATACAAAGTAATTAATCCCTAATTACTTTTATAATTAATTAATTAACCTTAATTAACTAATTAATTATCTTTTAATCATTAATTAATAAAACTTAATTATTAATTAACAACCTTAATTACAAATTAATTAATCCATAATTATCAGTTAATCAATCCTTAATTACAATTAATTAACCTTTAATAATAGTTAACTAATTCTTAATTAACTTGAATTATAGATTAATAACCTCTTAATTATTAATCAAGAAAACCCAATTATTACTTAACAAAACTTTATTACGAATTTCTTAATTATTAGTTTAATTAACCCTTAATTTCTTAATTAATTAATTTCTAATTACAAATTAATTAATCCATCATAATTATTAGTTAATTAAATTAATACTTATCCTTAATTAATTACTTAATTAACCCTTTTTAATAATTAATTTAATTAATTAATTAAACTTAAAATTTCTTAATTAACTTAATTAATTACAACTTATTAAAAACATAATTATCCTTAAGATAAAACATTATCTTTAATTATCTTTGAAAATATTTTATCTTAACAACTAACTTTACTAAATTAGATCGTTAATTAAGTTTAAAATCTAAAGTAATCATTAATTACTTACCTCTAATTATTAATTAACAATCCTTAATTTCAAGTTAATAAATCACTTTGAAAATTTTAATTGTTAATTTATAAATCATTTATCATTAACTAATTCAATTAATAAATCACTCTTTAATTATTCCATTTATTATCAAACTTATATTAAGTTTTTAAGATAAATTATTTCCTTATTAATTTCCTTTTATATTTCAAATTAAGTTTGGAAATAACTTTAAGGATTTAACTAAAACATTTAAAACAAATCATACAATTTTATTTATATAAACAATTCATTTTAAAGAAATGAATTTCAAGAAATTGATTTAGCTTAATTATTTAAAATTTAAAACTAACTTTATTTTAAATTTAAAAACTGGTTAAACATTTTACTTTGGGTTTAACGCATGTGTACTTGAAACAAAAACCAAGTACATCATCTTTTCTTCTTATTAAACAGTTTAACTTAAATTTTAAAACTGTTTTGGTTACAAAATCTGGAAACTGTTAGTAATTTAACATTTTTACTTAAGTTCTTGCATACTAGGAATCACTCGAGCCAAAACAAAATCCATACGAGTCCTTCCCCTAGACAACTGCCATTCCAAAAACTAAATCATTCACTGACACACCTTGCCACCGTACAACCTGCACCACCTACGATGATCCTCCGACCATCGCCAGAAACTCCTACACACCCACGATCGCTCCAGAAACCCATCACAATCATCATCACGCTACCACAAGCCATAATTCCAAAACTAAGTATCCAGTTGAAACAGGAACTTCAAGCAACAGCTAGAAAAACACATCGCCCCATGGATACTGACCATCGGAGGATGAACCACCTCGTCCACACCTTGTCGAACACCTACGCAACCAAAACCTTCCACCTTGACCCACTCAATCATCCAGAGGTGAAGAAACGATCACCCATCTGACCACATCCAAAACTAGGTTTTAAAACCCAAATCACCTTACCGTCGTCGCTATGGCGATCATTCAGTGTTTTCACCATTTTTTTCATATTTTCGATCATACATCAACCTCCACTCAAGATCTCGATCACCATTGAATTTGTGATCATCAGACCAAAAATCTAAATTCCAAACAATACCCAAATTCTCCTTCGATACTTCACTGAAATGATTTTTGTTTCAAAAATCATAACTTAAAGATGATTCAAGTTAACATCTTGAATCAGTAAATTTTAGTCATAAATTTTAACATGTAAAAAAGATTCCTACTGTATTATTTTGATTCCAGAGGATTTCCACATTTATTTTGCTTGATTAAGATTTTTAAACTTAAATTAATGTTTAAACAGACATATCATGTTTAATTCTTAAATCCTAACAATGAACTGATAAGATGATTTGAATTTTTCTTTTATTATTATTCTATGTAGTTTAAAAACAGAGAAGACCCATCAAAACATACATGCACGGTTCATTCACAATTCATACACACAGATTATACATTTATACACACACATGCAAGAATTAATTGTTTCAGAAATCTGACAAGAAGCAAACAGTTATTACTTAAGATTTATAAATAGATGTTTACTCACCTTATAAAGAAATGCAGAGAACTTGATCTTGATGATAAAACTGGAAAACTTGCTTTGTTTTTGAAATGCTTCATTTCTTCAAACCTGCAAAGCTTTGAAAACTTTTGCTTTGACCCAGATTTACTTGCATGCACTTGAAGGTGTTACAGACTTGAAAAAAAAAGCATGGTTATAGGTTTTTGATTGAGAACAGAGCTTGATGCAGATTTGTTTTTAGGAGTGTTTGCAACTTTGATTATTGGTGGATTCTAGATTGCAGTTGAATAGAACTGCAGGCTTTTGATAAAAGAGGTTATAGGTTTTGTTCTTGAGAGAATTATAGGGTTTGATGGTTCTTGCATTTCAGGTTTTGAAAAATGAAGATTGCATGGAAAAATTCTGGTTTTTAGAAATGAACTTGCTAGAAAATCTTATTACAAGCTTTTGTGTTTTGGTTTGGAAAAGAACTACAAGCTTTTGGCTTGAGATGGTTGCAGACATAAAAATGTTTTCATGCTAATTTGATAAATGGTTTAAGGCTGCATTTTGTTTCAGAGGAGATTACAGATTTGCTTTGATTTGTTTCAAAGGAAATGAATTACAGGTTCTAAACTTTGGTTTGAGGAATGAACTTCAGGTTTGATAAATGATTTCTGGTTTTGGATTGAATTTGAAAATGTGAAATGAACAAAGAAAATGGAAGGAGAAAAGAATGTAGGTTTATACAGATTTGAATTAGGATTTATTTAAATTAAAGAAAAATATAATGGAATTATGACACTTGTCTTATACCATACTTAACTATCTAACACATGTATTTAGCATGCATAAGAATTCATATTTTCATTTGTTTGTAAAATTATTTAAAATCTTTTTAAATTGAATTTCCTAATTGATGCATATATTTTAAATGCCTTTCTAATATATATACATATAACCTTTTAAAAGAAATAAAATAAAAATCCGTTAGATTTTAAATAAAATCACATGAAAATATATTAAATTCATTTTTAATTTTAATATAACTTTTGTATTTATTTACTATTAAATAAACACTTTCTAAATTTATATAAATAAAGTTCTTTAAAGAAAACAATATAAAACGAACCCCTTTTTTTATAAAAATTTTATTCATACATTTCATATCAAAGTAAAAATAAAATAACTATCTTTAAAAGATTCAAAATCTAAATCCAGATTCAAATTTAAATTTTACTTTTGAAATCCAATTTAAAAAAGATCAACTCAAACATTTATATTTTTTTAATAAACACATTATTAAGTTTAAAATTGATTATTCCATTTAAAACCAACTTAATACATATATACAATTTTAAACAATACTTATTAAATTTGAAAATAATAAGTCTATTTAAAATCAAATATATAAATTAACACACTTTAAATAATTATTCTTATTTAAAATCAATCTATAAACATAATTAAGACATCATATTATTATTACTTGGTTATTTATTTTTGAAAATAACAATTTTATCAATTTCAAATAATTTAAATTAAGAGATTATCAACATTTTAAACTCCTTGAAATTATGGGATATCACACTCTTATCCTACTTTTCATGGGTTGACTAGGAACCTATTGAAAACTATCAATAACTTAATCCAGATATAGTTTTCATGGTTGCACTACAAACAAAATTGCCCATGTCAACCACTCTCTATAACATAGTTTTCATGGGTAACTTCCTATTCATGGTTTTCATGGGTGCAATATGAACCTGTCTTCCTGACAACTTCCATATTTAGGCATCCAATATTTTGGTCCTCCTGACCTCTTGCTACTCATCCAGGAGTTCAATCAATTTATATTCACTACTAGGTTAACCTAGCTGGTTCTTCTACCATTTTCATCCCCAAAATGCAGTTATATGTCCATTAAAATGTGAATATATATATACTTAAAGAAGTAACCATAATTACAAAACAATACCACTCTCGTGTGTTTAATATCCTTGAAATACTTTTCATATAAAACATGGTTAATTACTTTAACCTATAATTTTATCAAGAAAAAGCTTCTTTCAAAAATCACTTTAAAACTGTTTTAATTCAGCCATGGGTTTTTCCTTTAAAAATGAGTTAAGGTTACAAAACCTTTCGAAAAAATTGAAACCTTGCTTTTGACCTACTTGGATACCCTCCTTCGAAGGCATCTAGATCTATCTTCAAAACATTAGGCTTCTGCCTTTCAAAAAATTTAAAACCTTTCTTTCGAAACCTTTCGAACGTATTAAAGTATCGACAATTAACTTTAGAAGCATGCGTCAAAACCAATTAAAAGTTCCACTTTCGAAAACATTGAAAGACCCTCTTTCAAAACCATTGGAAGTATCCCTTCTAAAGCCACTGGGTTTATATTCAAAATATCATTTGGGCCAAAGTGAACATAAATGAAAGTACCCCTTTCAAAATCTTTCTTTATCATATAAAAGTATTTGGGGAAACAAGATGGTGCCGTATGGATTACCAAAAACCTTTGTGGCTTGGGTCTACACCTGTATCTCCACCCCTGCATTCTCTATATTAATAAATGGTAGACTGCTGGTTTTTTTAAAAGCAGTCAGAGTATACGTCAGGGTGACCCTATCTCTTCGTACTTGTTTATAATTGTCATGGAACTGTTCACTCATATGGCTGCAGTAAAGTTCTCCCTAGAGCAAATAAAGTATAGTCCCAAAAGCTCTCATCTCAATATTACCCCCTTGATTTTTGCTGATGATGTTATGGTATTTAAGAAACCTAAACTCCCTTCTATGCAATTTATAATTGGGTTGCTTGATGCTTTTTATAAAATGATAGGTCTTAATTTAAATATAAACAAGTCCATTATGCTTTGTACTGGGGTTCCTAGCTTGATAGCCTATCAGATTCATCATGTTACTGGATTTAAAAGAATGGCAGATGATATGTCCTACCTCGGTTTACTGCTGTTAACTTCACGGATTACTCACACTGATTGTCTACCTCTATACAACAAGATAGTTTCTATTATGGACTGCTGGGCAAACAAGTTACTAACTCAATGTGGTAGGCTAGTTATCATTAAGCCAGTGTGCTTTGTGATGACTGTTTACTAGGCCAGAATGTTTATACTTCCTTCTAAGTTGCTTAGGCTTATTAGGAGTGCCATGATGAGATTTTTTTTGGACGGGCTCTCTTCACTCTAGAAAGTCAATTCCTTGTTCATACAAAAAGTTTGAAGTGCCAAAAATTAAGGGTGGACTGGGCATTATTGATATAAGATAGTGGAACATAGCTGCGTTTAGTAGCCACTTTGATAGACTACTTAACAGCAAGGAAATTATCTGGGTGAATTGGACCTGGCACTACAATGTTGGGAGGAGGAATTTTTGGAGCATGGAAGTGCCTCAAGCGTGTAGTTGGACTTGGAGGAGGTTGTTGGGCTTAAGATCTCTTTTTTGCACCTTGTTAAAGTACTTATGAAACAAGACAGTGCGATTAACTTCTGGAGTGAGCCTTGGTCTGGAAAAGGTGTTATTCTCAATAACACCGTCACTTATCAGCAGCTACTTCAATCTAGTATCCCAAGAAATGCAAAAGCTTCTGATTACATACACTATAGCCACCTTACTCTGCCTTACTCAAGCAATCAGGACCTCAGAATCTTGTGGAATCTACTCTAGAATAGCACTTACCCTGGAAATGAAACAGACATGTACACATAGAACAACAGGACACACACTGGGTTAGTGTACATGCAATATCTGGGTTTAGTACCTTACTTGTATCCAAATGGACAAGCATCATCTAGAAAGGAGACTCTTCCCCTTCTGACAACCTGTATATTTGGAAGATTCTCAATTTTGCCTTGATGACTAAAGATGTTTTAGCAAGCTATGGTATGAACTGCCACTTGCAGTGTGTTTTCTGTTGCTCCCAGAATGGTTCAATTTCCCACCTATATTTCAATTGTGCTTTTTTGTTTCCTTTGTGGTCTAGAGTTATGTTTAAAGCTGGTAGGAGAAATGTCTCATAAGTTTCTGAAATTGAATGGAGTATTATCCTCAAATCATCTAGATGGAAGTCTGATCACACCTAGGTTTTACTAATGATCTTTAAAATATACCTATCATCGATTTGGAGTGAAAGGAATAAAAGGTGTTTTGAAACAAAAAATAGGTCTCTAGAAAGTCTTTGGCAAGATATCAAAGGTAAGGTTTGTATCGCCCTTCGAAAATCAACATATAGTAACCCAGACGACAATGCCAGTGCTTGGGCCTGAGCTCTTTTTGGTTGCTCATCCTTTTCTTTTCTCATGTTTCTCTGGTGTTTGTGTGTGGTTGTAATGCCTTCTTTTGTGTTGTGTATCTCTTATTGGCTCAAAGCTAGTTTTGAGTTTTGTTTTTCATTGTTCCGTGGTAATAAAATCTAGTAAGGGACCAATCAACCCCGCTAGCTTTGCTAAAAAAACATAGTGTCGAGACCATCCTTTCGAAAACTTAAAACATATAGGTAAAATATTGGAAGGTTGGCTTCGAAACCCCTTTCGAAGCCATTGCCTTTGGAACTCCAAACCACTTTTGAAAACTATAGGAAGTGGCCTATATTTATAAAACATAAAGTACCTTTCAACGCATTAATACCTTCAATACCATCGAAAGGCTTAAAGTTATTTGTTGAAACTATCCCTTCCGAAAGCTCCAATTTCAAAACTAAGTAACTCATTCGAAAGCTACTTCTTTAAAAGGCGATAGCTCTCCTTTAAAAGCTTGTTTTAAAATGCCCTTTCGCAAGCATTGATTTCGAGTCCTTTGAAATCTCTTTGTGCTTTTCTTTAGAAAGCAAACCAAAGATCTCAGCTCCTTTGGAAGCTATGTTTCGACACCCTGCCTTCCGCCTTTCTCCAATCCACTGCATACCAACGAAATAATACCTTGTGTATAGGTTTCGGCTTTATTGGTTTTGACCAAATAGGCTTCGACCTGATTGGTAGCGGAAGGTTTGAGTCGAAAGGTACTTCTAAAGAAGGCGAAACTAACTTTTCTAGGTAAATCTGTTTTAATACTAATTATAGCAAACCCTTCTTATAATTAACCTGCCATGTGTAAACAAAAGAATGGTTGCCGTAACTATTCAAATTCTTTGCTTAAATAACTACCGCTAAATTCAGATCTAAACCATGGTTAAGTCAATCAAATAAGCCCTTCCATTAAGCAAAACCAATATTGCAAAGAAGTCCTTTTCTAAAATAATTTAATTTTCATAGCTAATCACTTTGGAAAAATCCCTAAAATTTTCAAAAATTCACTTTAATCATGTTATCAAATACATCAAAATTTAAGATCCAAATTCTCAATATATTTTCTGAAACAAATTTATAAACCCAAATAGCCATATTTTCCTTTGAAAATTCATAACAATCTTTCCATAGCTTGGAAAGTTATCAAAATTAAAATCCTACTCCAAAATCATATTTTATACAACATAAAATTTTCCATGGCATTTAAACATCGGTATAAATCGGTTTTGCCCTAAAATCGTGTATATTCCCATTTAAACAATCTTGTTTAAATTAAACAAATTAATATTCAAGCATATCATAATCCAATTCACCATAAAAACAAATTTACCCCTAAATCCAAAAACATGTGATTTAAACGAAATATAAATGGAATTATTATTCATCTTGATTGAGATAAGGAGATTGAATTGAGATTGATTTCCCATAAGCTTGAGTCTCTAACTTTTGATTAAATTTCTCTTCTCTTTGATTATGGTTGGCTCCTCATAAATTTTTTCTACCTGGTTTGCATTTTCAAAATAATGTGAATGGGAATGAAATGGTAGGGATGAGAATATATAAGAGTAAGGGTTATAGGCGACAAATTTCTAATATACCCTTATGTAATTTAATTAACCTAAAAACCATTCTTAAGCCGATTTACTTATTTTATTAGGCACAGCCATAATTAGATCTGTTCAAATCTCAACCCCCCATCACTTAACATTTACATTATTCTATTTAATTTATCTAATTAAATCTCTTGAATGATATTATCAAAAATTAGGGGTGTTACATTTTATTTTTAAAAGGAAATGTGACTGCTTTGCTTTTGAACAAGATTGCTTTTGACTTGGTCAAATAGTTTTAAAGAATGGTTTCGAAAGAGGTTGCACCTTTTGTTTTAAAAATAAGCTTTCGAAAGGGTCGAAACTCCTTTTTGTCCCATCCTACATTTCGAAGCAATGGTTTCAAAAGAGGTTTCGTTGTTTTAAAACCTAAGCCGCTTCTCCAATGCTTTCCAAGGATTGGTTTCAACACCATCCACTTCTTTTACTTAGGAAATTTCTTTCGAAAGTGCTGTTTTCAATTTAGTTGTTTAAATACCCTTTTAATGTTTTGAAAGTTAAACCGAAAGGTTTCGAAAGGAATGATTTCAGATGGTTTCTAATGGCTGTTCCACATATTCTAACTTAGACCCAAAATTTTCGAAAGGTTTGTTTTAAGTAGAGTACTTTAATGCTTTCGGAAGGTAATTAGTTTCGAAGGGGTGGTTCCTAAATATTTTCGAAAGGCACATGATAAAGATTTCGGAGGGGTGATTCCCTAATGTTTTTGATAGGTTTACCTTAGTGTTTAATGGAATATTTCCAATGTTTTCGAAAGGCATGTTTAAAGTATTCTAAAAGAGGATGTCCAAGGTTTATAAAGCTTTCAAAAGAGATGTTTTCAATGTTTTCAAAAGGACTATGGTAAATGGTTTCGAAAGGTATGTTTCGGCCTTTCGGCATAAGGTAATAAAATAAAGTATTTTACTTGTGTCAAAAATGGTACTTTTAATAGTTTCGAAAGGGAATTGTTTAAAGGTTTAAATAAAGGTTTCTAATGTTTTCATCAACAATGGTTTGAGTAAAGTAAATATATAATGGGAAAGAATTTTTAGTAAAGAAATAGTATGTTTTCCTTGTTTAAGTATGATATTAAGGGATTAAATCATTTTGAAAAGGTTTCCAAGGAAAATTTAAAGGGTAGTTAACTCTAAATAAAATGACTCGGATATTTGCATACTAGATGGGACTGGTGTAGGGCCACGCCCTATAGATTAGTTATAGCCCCTAGCTAATTTTATTCCAAAATTCCAGTGTGTAGGGCTTAGTCATAGGTAAGACTTTAATGATGGTTACACACAGAAATGAATATATACAGAGGTAAAGGATAGGTTATTGGTGAGCTCGGAAAACCATTAGGATCGGTTAACCCTTGGGGAAGTAAGTTAAGGACAGACCATCTAGAAGATTGTCTTACGGTTGTTAGATTATTTGTTTACTCTGTCTGGTAGGTCCGAGTCGGCAATGGTTAGTAGTTGGCCAAAAAAACTAGATTTTTCGAATAGATAGTCCATTTGTTACTTGTTTATAAGCATATATGATATTGCTATTATTGTATAATCAATTTGATTGCCGGATGCTAAATTGCAAAAAGATATATTTAAAAGGGATATTAGTGAGGGGAAACTCATTCCACTGAGTAGCGTGGTCTCACTTAATATCAATAAACTGAGATGTAGTAGTATTATTCACAACAAGCTTTATGTCTGACTCGAAGTTTATGTTTTCCTCTTAAACTCTCGAGTGCACAAAATTAATTTGATTAGATTGAGAGTTAAGGTTTTACAGGTTCAGTAGGTGGAAGAATAAAGTTTTCGAGGATGTGCATTAGGAAAAGTTTAGCTATTTAGGAGTTGATGCTTTTATTTCCGCTGTGATGTATTAAGACAGTTTTTGTCTATTTGGTACTCTTGTCATCCAAGAGGGCATCTTCACATGTCGCTCTTCGCGTATTTGTAATAATTATATTTGATCAAAACTTAGGAATTAATGGGATTATGTAAGTTGAATATGAAATATTGCTTTGATATGTAATTAGAAAAATTGTTTTAATTTATGCTGTTTTATTTCTTATTCATGTGCTTATGTTATTATGGATACCATTAACATTGCCGTATTTTTTCACCGGAAGTTAATACTATGGATGACTACAGCATTAGTAGCACTTAACTTCGGGTCTCAAGGTAGGGGATGCTACAACTTAGTATCAGAGCATAGGTTTGTGAAAAACTTTAAACCAAAATGATTTTGAAAACGTAATCCTAAGAAAATAGAGAAAAGATCGGGGTATGGGATAACGCGGTAATAACGTACTTGTATTTGCTATATATATAAGTATACACTTTAATTCTATTCGCCTATCTCTCTTAGGCTATTCTTCTGTATTTTACGAAGACTCGAAGGTAGATATGGATGCTAGAGGTGGAAGAGTTAACCTTGGGGGGGAAGCATCACAACTAATAGAAACGCCCAACCAAATACCAAGAGAAATCAAGGTCGGGCACAAGCTGCTAATGTGGTTGTTGGAGTCCCACAAGTTGATATGGGAGAAATGTATCAGTTCTTTGTAAACAAGATGCAAGCGGGAATTGCTGTTGGAGTAGTTGGAGGAAATGTTGAAGGAGGAAATCAGGAAGCTCTATTGGTCAATAACTATGCTATTTATAGTAGAGATTATGTTTGGTTGGGAGAAAAGCCATTTATTGGTACTGAAGATGCAATATAAGTGGAGAATTGGTTACTTCATTGCGAGAGGATTTTCGCTTACTTAGGGTTCAACGATGAGCACAAAAGGAGACTCTCCTTTAGAAAGTTATAAGGGGCAGCATTGTAATGGTGGAACAGTATGACAGTTAGTGTTAACGAGGAGAATATGACTTTGGCTGAGTTCAGGAGGAGGTTCGAGGAATGGTTTATGTCACAGATTGCTAAGTCCACTCTACTCAGGAAGTTTGCCAAGTTGGAGTAGGGGGATATGACCGTGTCGAGTATGCGACGAGGTTTGAGGAGTTAGCGAGATATGGCTATGCTACGGTTGATACTTTGGTTAAAAAGAATGAAAAGTTCATTTGGGGGTTGAAGCTTGAGCTTACTAAGACCATGTTACCATATATTAGGGATCCATGTGATGTTGTTGTTGATATTTCCTTGAGAAATGAAGAGATGCAAGCTTTCCTTGAAAGAAACAAGGCCACGGAAGCTCAAGGAGTGCAAAGTCGGCAGAGGAAGTTTTTCCATAAGAAAGGAGCTCATAAGGGTGGAGATGCTAAGAAGGGAAAGGCATAAGTGGTCTGTTACAAGTGTGACAGGAAAGGACACTATGCCCATGAGTGATGGACAAGCAAAGGAAAGAAAGCTGCTGAGAAGAATCAGATCTGGGCACTATAAGAACCGGTGCAGGGAGCCAGCCAAGGATGGTAAAAGCAAGATGTTTGCATTGGAATCAGCTACCTCGAGACCAATAATAGAGGAGAGGGGAAAACCTATGTTAGGAGGTATGTTTTTGATTTATGGTGTATTAGTTAGACTTCTATTTAATACTGGTATATCTCATTCTTCTATATCTCATTGTTTAGTAGATAAGCTTAACCTAGAACCCTCATACCTAGTTACTTGCTTAAGGGTTGCAAATCTGATAGGAGGTTATGCAACACTTGGGATGAAGTATGACCACTTAGAGTTTGAATTGTTAGGTCATACATTTATTTACGGTTTACATGTGTCTAATTTCTTAGGGTTCAGGATTATTTTGGGCATGGATTGGTTAAGTAAATACAATGCTAGGATATTTTGGCATGATTGGAAAATATCGCTTTGACACCCTGACTGTAGACCCTAGTTGTGAGGTTAATGCTTTGTTAGGTGTTATGGAGGTAGAAGACGAGTTGAATCGTGTTTGCATGGTTAGAGAATTCACGGATGTTTTTGAACCTGCAGTTGGATTGGCACCGAAACTAACCATTGAGTTTCAGATAGATTTAGTAGCAGGAGCAGAACCAGTGAGTAGACCGCCAAGCAGGATGACACCTACCGAGATGAAGGAGTTAAAGGTGTAGTTTATGGATTTGGAAGACAAGAATTTTATCAGCCATGCAGTTCACCTTGTGGAGCAGCTGTAGTGTTTGCTAAGAACCCAGACGGATCGTTAAGGCTGTGTATCGATTATTGTAAGCTGAATGAGAAGACGATAAAGAACTGATATACGTTACCTAGCATTGGTGATTTGTTCGACCAGTTGAGTGAAGCCAGAGTATTTTTCCACCTAGATTTAGCAACAGGGTTCCATCAGCTTAGAGTGGCAGAGGATAGTATTCCTTTATTGTCGTTTAGAACCGGATGTGGATCGTACAAATGGTTAGTAATGCCATTCGGACTAACTAATGTGCCAACATTCTTTGTAGATTTGATGAACCGAATTTCCCAAGAGCACTTGGATAGGTTCATGTTGCTATTCATAGATGATACATTGAATACTCTAAGGATGAAAGAGGGCATGAAGTTTACCTTAGAGTGGTGCTTGAGACGCTGAGGCGGCATCAGCTAAAAGTGAAGTTTCCGAAGTGTCATTTCTGTAAGAAAGAAGTGAAGTCTATTGGTCATGTAGTCATAGATAAAGGGTTGCATGTAGATTCGAATAAGATCGAAGTGGTGAATAATTGGAAGACACCCGAGACAGTGACTGAGATAAAGAGTTTTTTGGATTAGCTGGATATTATTGGAAATCCATAAAGGTTTTTACACAAAAAGCAGCACCAAGGACCAAGCTAACGTGAAAGGATGTTAACTTCGTTTGGATTAATAAGTGTGAGGAGACATTCCAGAAGCCAAAACAGTCATTGACTAATGTACCTGGGTTGGTTGTTCCAGAGGGGAATCGATACTTAGTAGTGTACGCTGATGCATGTGAAGTAGGATTAGGAGCTATGTTAATGTAAAGAGGTAAAGTGATTGCCTATGCTTCTCGACAGCTTAGGCTGCATGACGTTAGGTACCAGACTCACGATTTGGAATTAGCTACCGTAGCTTTTGCATTGAAGGCGTGGAGACGTTAATTTTTAGGAGAGAGATTTGAATTGTATACGGATCATAAGTCGTTGAAGTATTTATTCTGTCAAAAGGAGTTGAATATAAGACTGTAGAGATGGTTAGAGTTTATAGCCGCTTATGATTTTGGTAATGAGTACACACTAGGGAAAGGCAATAAGGTGGCAGATGCACTTAGCATAAAACATCAAAATGCGGTATTTGCAATGATAAGTGAACGAAAAGACTTAGAAGCGTTGATGGCATGTAGAGTGCAGTGGAGATATGAAGCTAGATCTAGTAAGGAAACTGTTATATTATCATGTTTAGAAGTTCGACCGGTGATAATTGGAAAGATTGATTTTAAACAGATGTAGGATCCATTATTAGTTGAATGGATCAGAAAGTTACGGGATGGAATATAGAGCAATGACTTGAAAGATTTCAGTCTTGACCACGGTGGGTAGTTGAGGAAGAAAAGAAGATTGTGTGTTCCGAATGTTGAGAACTTAAGGAAAGATGTACTTGGGGAATGTCATCGATCAAAGTTTGAGATTCATCCTAGAGGGACCAAGATGTATCAAGATATGAAGAGAAGCATCTATTGGAAAGGTATGAAGAGAGATATAGGCTTATGGATGAAGTAGTGTTTGAACTGCCAACAGGTTAAAGTCGAACACCAGAAACCAAGTGGACTAATTCAACCTTAAGATATTCCAGTACAAAAATGGATTCCATCTCGATGCATTTTATAGACGGGTTTACATGGTCAAATAGAGGAAATGAAAATACACGAGTCATAGTGGACAGGTTGATCAAGAGTTCCAATTTCATTCCAGTTAAGTCAACCAGGACGGCACCTGTTTTAGCTAAGTTGTTTATGAAGAATATAGTTACACTGCATGGAATTCTTAGTAGTACAATAAGTGATAGAGATTCCTTATTCACTAGTGAGTTCTAGGAGAGTCTACAGGATACTTTAGGTACCAAGCTCAAGATGAGTACCGCTTACCATCCACAGACCAATGAGAAAACAGAAAGAGTTAACAAAGTCTCAGAATATATGTTAAGAGCTTGTGTGCTAGATTTTGGAGGATCATGGGTAGACCATCTACACTTAGTTTATTTTTCTTATAACAACAGTTATTAGGCTAGTATGGGGATGGCCTTGTTTGAAGCTTTGTATGGAAGGCCATGTAAACCTTCAGTTTGTTGGTTAGAGACCGGGGATAGTTTAGTTCTTAATCCAGATTTAGTTAGAGAAGTCGCAGAGAAAATTGAGTTGATTCGAGCTAGAATGAAGGAAGCTTAGTTTAGGCAGAAGAGTTATGCTAATAGAAGATAGAAGGACTTAGAGTTCTTAGTGGGAGATCATGTTTTTGTCAAGGTATCACCGATGAAAGGTGTAATTCGATTTGGGAAATAATGGAAACTGGCAATAAGATTTGTTGAACCATTTCCTATTATAGAAAGGACAAGCAACTCACATATAGATTGAGTTACGGAACATTTTGGCAAGAGTTCATGATGTTTTTCATATTTCGCATCTGAGAAAGTGTACTCGAGATCCAAAGACTAATATAGCACCGACTGTGTTAGAGGACTTAGTAGTGGAACAGAATTTTACTACAGTTAGAAAGCCAGTTCATGTGGTCGCGAGAGATGAGAAGAGGTTAAAGAACAAGACAGTTAGATTAGTCAAAGTCCGGTGGAGAAACAACGAAAGAGATTTCTCTTGGGAAACCGAGAACAAGATTAGAGATGCTTATCTTGACTTATTTCATGGTATGTTCTACCTTTATGATTAATTTTGATGAGTGCCTTATCGTAATTTCGAGGATGAAATTATTTAACTATGGGTGTCTGTAACGACCCTAATTTTGATTAACATTATCTAGGACATTTAATTAGTTAAATTAATGAATTAATGTAAATGGTTAAGGGATTAAGATTTGTATAATAAAGGGGAGTCGTGCCTAGTTGAACTAATGAACTAAATGGAATTTAAAATGAAATAGGTTAGGGAATCTGATAAGGGGTAAAATAGGAATAAGCCTTATTCTTATACCCTAAACCCTCACATCACTTTATTTTACACGTTTACAATCAAAAATAAAACATAGAGAGGTCGTCCACCATTAAAGGAAAGCAAGAATCTATAGAAGAGGCTTAACCAACATAATCCAAGATAAAATCTCAAATCATTAATCATAAGCAAACGGTGAATGATTACATCTCATATTTTTGACGTTTTTGGTTTGTAGATCAGTTCCGAATATTTTTGCAAAGTATACCGCCACAATTTTTATTGTTAAATTGGATATATATGCTTGTTAATGATTTATGCTATTTCATATGGACTGTATGCTAAGTTTTAATGTAAAAGCCCTATTAGATGACATCCAAATGCCTTGCAATTTTAAGATAAGGTCGGAAATAATATTTTGGAGACGGTTTTCAAATTACATAATTTTATGAATTAATGTGGATATATTATTAATTTTCCAGTGAAGAAAATAATTAATCGGGTTTAAAATTAATTACAGCTAATTTATATTGTTTTTGGGTCAGAAATTAATATATGTAAGAAAAAAAATTAAAGGTGATTTATGGGAATTTTTATAGAATTTTTCTAAGTGTTTTAATAAGTATATAAAATTATTTAAGGTATGGGAGTTAAATTTTTATATATTTAAAAAAAGGAGAAGGGGCAATTGGTTAATATTTTAAATTATTTATCTTTGAAATTTCGGCAGCACTTTTAGAACAGAAATTGGAAGGGAAATTACCAAACAATGATATATTGACAAACAAAGCAGGTTAGTTGAAAAAAAGTTACCTTTTAAAGTTAAAAATCAGTTTTATGATATTTTAGCTATTTTGCCACTTTCGGCAGCACCTTTCGACTAGGTACTTTCGCCTCCATCTCTATCGAAACCAATGCGCATGTTTCAATGGCTTGGTACGTAGTGATTTGGATATAGGCGCAAGGTTTTAAATATCGGATTTCGGTCACATTTCGTCTCGGAATTTTTACACAAGTTATCTCGTATCGGGAGAGATCTCGGACGAGATGAGTATATATTGGGTGTACATCTCCGATTGACATCTCGGGTCTTGTAATGCATCTCGGGAATATCTCGGATGTACTTATGTGTTTAAAATTGATGTGTCAAAAATTTATTTAACGATTATAACTTTTTTAGTAAAAATAAAAATGGTAACATACTTGATTTACATGGAAATAGAAATATTTTTAGAAGAGTAGTAGCTTGATTAGCTTAATTGATTTGGTAATGATTGAATAATATCCTTTTATTGAACGTAATAAAGAAGTGAAACCTTTCGCTATGACTCATTAAGACAAAAAGTAAAGAATATGTTCAAGAAGTTGGTAAATTATAATTGGATTGAGTAGTTTCTTTTGAATCAACATAAAAATAAAAATTATTATGGAAAGTAGGGAAAATATATAACTTCGGGTGAGATCTCGGATTGAAATTTTGATCCATATATCGGGTGAGATTTGAATATCTCGGACGAGATGAGTGTCGAGGGAGATATGGAGGAGATTTGATGTTTCGTCTCGTTTAAGTGTGAAAATGAGATCTCGAGCGAGATCTCGGGCGAGATATAGGAGATTTAAAACCATGTATAGGCGAAAGGTATACAGTCAAAACAAGGGGTTCCGAAGGAGTCGGAACCCTGTTCTGCTTTTAAAAGAAAATGTGCCTACTTTGCTTTCGAAAAGAAAGCTTTTGAACAAGATAGCTTTGGTCAAATGGTTTTAACGAATATTTTCGAAAGAGGCTGCGTCTTTTGGGGTGTCTTTGTTTTAAAACCTAAGCCGCTTCTCTAATGCTTTCAGAGGAATTGGTTTCAACACCATCCACTTCTTTTACTTAGGAAATTGCTTTCAAAAGAGCTGCTTTTGACTTTGTTATTTTAAGACCCTTTCAATGTTTTGAAAGTTAAACCCTAAGGTTTTGAAAGGAATGATTTTAGATGGTTTCGAAAGGTTGTTCCATATATTTTAACTTGAACCCAAAGCTTTCAAAAGGTTTGTTTTAAGTAGAGTACTTTAATGCTTTTGAAGGGTAACTAGTTTCGAAGGGGTGGTTCCCCAAGTATTTTTGAAAGGTACATGATAAAGGTTTTGAAGGGATGATTCCCCAATGTTTTCGAAAGGTTTAACTTAATGTTTAATGGAAGATGTCTAATGTTTTCGAAAGGCATGTTTAAAGCGTTTTAAAAGAGGATATCTAAGGTTTATAAAGCTTTCGAAAGAGATATTTTCAATATTTTCGAAAAAACGATGGTAAATGGTTTCGAAAGGTATGTTTTAGCCTTTTGGCCTAAGGTTATAAAATAAAGCAGTTTACTTGTATCGAAAGGGGTACTTTTAATGGTTTTGAAAGAAAATTGTTTAAAGGTTTAAACAAAGGTCTATAATGTTTTCATCAACAATTGAGTAAAGTATATATATCATGGCAAACAAGTTTGAGTAAAGCAATAATATATTTTCCTTGTTTAAATATGATTTAAAGGGATTAAATCATTTTGAAAAGGTTTTCAAGGAAAATTTAAAGGGTAGTTAACCCTAAATAAAATGACTTAGATATTTGTATACCGGAGAGGACTGGTGTAGGGTCGCACCCTACACATTAGCTATAACCCTTAGCTAATTTTAGTCTGAAATTCCAGTATGTAGGGCTTAGTCACATGTAAGACTTAAATGATGGTTACACATAGAAAGAAATATATACAGAGGTAAAGGATAGGTTATTGGTGAGGCCGAAAAACCATTAGGATCAGGTGACCCTTGGAGAAGTAATTTAAGGACAAGCCGTCCAGAAGTTTGTCTAACGGTTGTTAGATACTTGTTTATTTTGTCTAGTAGTCCCGAGTCAGCCAATGGTTAGCAGTTAACCAAATAAATCTATACTTTTTGGACAGATGGTCCATTTGTTACCTGTTTATAAGCATATATGATATTGTTATTATAATCAGTTCTATTAATAAGTTTGATTGCAGGGTTATGAATTGCAAAAAGATATGTTTTAAAGGGATATTAGTGAGGGGAAACACGTTCCACTAAGTGGCATGGTCTCATTTAATATCAGTAAACCGAGTTGTAATAGTATTATTCATACCAGGCTTTATGTCTAACTTGAAGTTTATGTTTTTCTCTTAAATTCTAGGGTGCTCAAAATTAATTTGAGTAGAATTTGATTTAAGGTTTTACGAGTTTAGCAGGTGGACGAATAAAGTTTCTAAAGATGTGCAGGAGGCAAAGCTAGTGTTAGGAACAGAGATGTTGGTTTTAATGACAACAACCTTTTTTACTTAACTTATTATTAAATATATACTAATACTATTGTCAAGATAGATATGTATATGCGGGAACTATGCAGTATATATATATATATATATATATATATATATATATATCTGTGTGTGTGTGTAGGTATTGATTACCGAACACTGATCGGTATAAAGACTCAAAACTCAAGATTCAGAATGGCGATATCAAGATTGAAGACTCTAGAGTATCAAGATCAAGATTTCAAGATAAGTGTTTAGTTTTGTTAAAACTTCATAATAGCATAGAAATCTTCAGTCCAAATTTCATTTGGGATGGAACCTATTTCTGCATTCTTAGTGGCTTACAAATCCACGACAAATAGCCTACAAACCTATGACAAGTGGCTTACAAGCCCACAAACATCCTGGTTTTGTACAAGTCTCGAGTACTGATGTGATGAAATATTCTGTAGGAAGAAGCTTGCAAAACTACTTCAAAATGGTTTTTGAAAATGATTTTCAAAACTGCTTTTCAAAATGTTTTAGCTTTAAAATTTATCTTTTCAAACAATTTTCAAAAAGATGTTTTAGCCTTAAAATATTCTTTGTTTTTTTTTAAATAAGCTCTTGTTTTAAACTTTGTTTTTTAATTATCTTTTGATTTTTAAATATTATTTATAATATATATACTTGAGATTTAGAATCATATATATATATATGTACATTCTAAAAATATATTTTTATACTCTTCTTCAATTTAAAACATAGGAAAGTTAATTTATTTTACTCCGGAATCATTTCATCCTGTTTTCCTTTCAATACCATTTTCAAAATAAATTTTACATAGTTTTTAACTAAGGGATGTCGAAATCATGGGATACCCATGTCGACATGGTGGCCGTTAAATTCAAAAGTTTTAATTTTCAAAAGAAGTGTATATTCGTTTGAATCTCTTCACGAATGATTATGACCGTTACTGGTCTATAAATAGCCCATACAAAAGAAATTTTTAACCAACTATTTTCTTATTTTCTTCAATCCTTCTTCTCCACAAATCCATATTCTAAAATTTCATATTTTTTTAGATCGTGCTGAAATTCTGCCGAATTCTCAAGTGAATCAAATTAGAATCACATTCTTGTTTGATTCTCTGTCCTCTCTCGAAGATCAAAGTGCTATTTAGAGTTATAGGAACAATTTATAATTAAAAATTTATCGAATCTCTCTATAAGGTGTGGTTGTGCCTGGAAATCAATTGGGTGATCTTGTGTCCCATTAATCAAGAGAGTTTGCCCCGGACTCGAAGACAGGAGGGTACCTCACGTCCTTTAGAAATTGAGGATTGTAATCTTGACATTGGTATAATAAAAATCTACATGAGATGTTTGCCTTGGTATAGGACTAGACGTAGGGTAACTCCGAACCAGTATAAAATCCGGTATGTTGCTTTTTATTTACTTTCTACATCTTTGTTTGATTCTGTGATTGATCTGTGATTAAGTTCTGCATTTGTTCGTGTCATAATTTCAATTTAGTCCATATAAGTCTTAGAATCCATTAAAAACTATTCACCCCCCTTCTAGTGTTAAATCAGCCTTAAGATCCTTAATTTGCACTCCCTTTTAATTGGTATCAGAGCATTGGTTTTCATAGTTTTCATAATCTGAAACTTGAAAAATGGTTTTAATGGCTACCAACACTAGTAATGTCAACTTTGGCACTAGTTCTGTTAACGCTAACACTAGTTCATTTATAGAAGGTCAGTTTACTGTCAGACCACCATTTTTTAGTGGTAGTAATTATGCATATTGGGCTTGTAGAATGAAAATTTATTTACAATCAATAGGATTAGACACTTGGAATATCACACAAATTGAGTATGTTGAACCAACTACCGATTTTTCCCAGTGGATTGCTGAGCAAAAGGGTGTTGCACAAAATAACTCAAAGGCCACGAATATATTATTTTGTTCACTAGATAGGAATGAGTTTAATTGAGTGTCTGTTTGTAAGTCTGCATTTGAAACCTGAAAAACTTTACAAGTTACTCATGAAAAAACAAGCAAAGTTAAAGAGACTAAAATTTCCATATTAACTAATCACTTTCAATTGTTTAAAATGCATGCACATGAGTCCATTTCCGACATGCATTGTCGATTCCAAGATATTGTTCATTCACTAATTGCACTTGGAAAATGCTTTTTGGAAGAAGACCAAGTCAGAAAATTCTAAATTCCCTCACTCCAGAATGGGATCAAAAGACACTTGCAATCGAAGAAGCAAATGATATCAGTCTAATTAAAATAGAAGAATTGATTGGGAAACTGATGTCTTATGAAGTTCAACTGCGAGGAAGAAGAGAAAACAAGGCTATAGAAAAGAAATCATTAGCATTTAATTCAACAACTGAAGATTCAAAACCAGACAGTGATGAGGATATTTCTTTCATGACAAGAAACTTTCAGAAATTCCTAAAATATAGAAAAATGAATAATTATAAAAGAAATGATCAAAGGAATTCCAAAAATAGTACAGAGGACGTCAACAATGATAGATGCTATAACTGCACTAAAATCGGGCATCATAGGAAACATTGTCTGTATCCAGATAAACTGTTGTTCCCTTCAAACAATGATTCGTCGAGGAAAAGAAAGAAAGCATATACAACAATTCTTGATGACTCAGACTCATTTCCAGTGACGATGAAAAGAAGATGGATAATTCAAATATGTATTTCATTGCTATTCATGAATTAGACGACGATGGGAGTATGGATCTAAAAATAGGTACGTATTTACATTATTTTTTATTTTTCTCGTTTGAATGGATGCTTGTTTGTTTGCTTGATTTTTTAAAAATTCCTTGAATTTTAAATTCGAATTTATCCCTTGAAATGTGAATTTTAAATTCAAAAATAGTATTATTTTAATAATATTTTAATATTAAATTATTATATTTAAGTATTATTATATTTAATGTTATCACATGAATCATATAAGTAGAATATAGGATATAATATTTACATTTATTAGAAATTAGGAATAGACACTTATCCTTTGATTCAATAGGCACATGTCGACATACCTGGATGCCTCATGTCGACGTGCCCCTCGAAAATTTGATTTCAAACCTAGAATTCAAACTTTTGAATTTTCCTCCACCTTTTCGCCAACTTCAATGCTCTGGAAAAAATGCCTCTTGACAAGAGAACTTGTCTATAGAATCTCTATTTAATTCACTCTCCTTATCATAACTTTTCACTTTTATTTCAAATTTCAAATTCATCTTCATTATCTTCAACTCCTCTCAAACTTCTTCAGTGGCCTCTTCAAGCCCTCCTAATGCCGTTAGGCTTCCAAAAGCTATCAAAAACTTCCTTTTTAATGACCTAGAAGTTATCAAAGCTTGCATCAACTATGTAAGCTTTGGTAAAATTCATACAGGAAATTTGCTATTTTTGAAGATTTTCCTTCTTATGAAATTGGAAATCTTTTTCAACAATGTTCTATTCTTAGTGTAGTAGATGACAAACAAAATGATTTTGTATGTTATCCAAATCTTATTAAGATGTTTTATGTGAATTTGAATTATGGTTTTTATGATGGGCAAGATGGACAAATTTGGAGTAGTGTTAAAGGAACATAAATAGTTTTAGATTGTGAAATTTTAGGAAATATTTTGGGATGTAAGTATACCGGAATGAATCTCTTGGAATTTCAAATAAATGAAAATGATCGAGAGACATTTCATCACATCTTTGAAGGGATGACAATTTTGAATTTAAAAATCGTTATTTTTGTCCAAAAGCAAGAATTATTAACCTTCTTATTCAACACACCCTTATATCAAGATCGGGAAACTACAATAACCCAACTTTGAAAGTCTGAAAAGCTCTTTTTGAAATTTTTGAAAATTATGACATCAATTGGGTTCAAGTTACTTTGGATGAGCTATGGCCCAAGAATTTTACTATGGGTGAAAACACATTACATCATGGAGTTTATCTCACTCGGATTTTTAATTACTTTAGAGTTGATTTCAAAAGGGAAGAATTTATAACTAGAAAAGTGTTCAACCATGGAAACATTTTCTTTATGCAAATTCCATTAGTGTTTTAACAATACGAAACACTTACGGAAAAGGACGAAAGGCTTGCTCACGAAGAGATGGAAGAAACGGAGGAAAAAGAAGAAGAAGAGGAAGAGGAAGGAATGGAAATTGAAGAGGAGGAAGATCAAGAAACTTCCTTAGAGAGTATTGAATATCATACTAATCCCGCTAATCCATCCAATAAGACTATTCTCAATAATCAAAGAATTATAGTGGAAAATCAAAAGACACTCAAAAGATCAATGAGTAAGAAAATGGATAAGATTTCCACTAAATCAACAAGTTCTTCGGGAAAGTTAATAGAAAGCTTGGACTATCATCTTTTCATCTTCATATAATTAGTTTTAGTACATGTTATCATGTTTGCTTCAAGATCTATCCATGTATTTTCCTTTACTTTAGTTAATATTATATTATTTTATGTAATTTTGACTAGAATCATTAATGAAATCTTTTTTTTCCCGTTATTCAACTTCACTTGTCTCGGTAATTGCTTGTTTTTATATTATACAAATTTTAGTTGCATTGATTTGTTCATAATATTCAAAACAAAGAAAATTGTCACTTTAGGCAGAGGCATGTTGACATACCCCATCCCCCAATGTCGATAGGCAACAGGCAAAAAGTAGTTACACTTTCAAATTTTAACTTCACGTAACTAACTTGTGTCTATTCATTTTAATCGACTTTCTACCCCTATTTATACCTGTTTCTTCCAGAATAAATTATCAAACTTCATTTCTAATCACTCCCTTTCATATTTATTCCTATTTCTTGAATTATGGCTTCACCTATTAAGAATCTAAGTGATAATCTTGAAGAAACTCTCGCTTCCTTCAAGAACATCCTTACATTCATACTTCGTAATTAGCGCCACTTAGAATTGAGTCATATGCAGATGATCAAGGAGCAAGAGAGATATTTCGACGCCCTTTGTTAGATGATCATAGCCCTCAACTAGGACGATCTCGAAGGAAATCCACCAGTCACACTCGACAAAGATAAAAAAGGGGACACCATCAAAGTAGACCCTATCTTTGGAGAAGATGGATGGGTGGAAGTACCTAGGAATTTCTAGTCATTCTATATGTTATATGTTTGATTTGATTGGTGTATTTTAAACTTGATTGACTTGACTTATTTAAAACATTTGGTGTGGTTTGTATATGACTGAATTGAATAATTACTATAAATATGATTGGATGATGATTAATTTACTTCTGGATTACACTTATGATCACATTCATGATCACATTTCACATTTATGATCACATTTCATACTTATGATCACACTTAGCACTTATTACACTTATATATGGATTACTCTATTGTATTATGGTTGATTATCTATATTAAGTTCAAGGAATTTATTAGTAAGAAATTTTAACAAAAGGGGAGAAATTATAAAATAGTATTTGGCTTGGAGTAAGGGGGAGTCATGGAGTAAGGGGGGTTATGATAGGAGTTATGGTATGGTAATTATATTTTATAAATACAGGTTATCATCATCAAAAAGGGGGAGATTGTTAGGAATTGAGATGTTGGTTTTGATGACAACAACCTTTTTAACTTATCTTATTATAAAATATATACTAACACTATTGTCTAGATAGATATGTATATGTAGGAACTATGCAGGATATATATATATATATATAGGTATTGATTACTGAAGACTTATCAGTATAAAGATTCAAGACTCAAAATTCAGAATGGAGATATCAAGATTGAAGGCTCTAGAGTATCAAGATCAAGATTTCAAGATAAGTGCCTAGTTTTGTTAAAACTTCATAATAGCATGGAAATCTTTATTCCAAATTTCATTTGGGATGAAACCCATTTCTACCTTCTTAGTGGCTTACAAACCCACGACAAGTAGCTTACAAACCTACGACAAGTAGCTTACAAACCCACGAACATCCTGGTTTTGTATAAGTTCTCGAGTCCTGATGTGATGAAATATTCTGCAGAAAGATGCTTGCAAAACTATTTCAAAATGGTTTTTCAAAACTGCTTTTCAAAACATTTTAGCATTAAAAATTATCTTTTCAAATAATTTTCAAAAAGAAATTCTAGCCTTAAAATATTCTTTGTTTTCATTTTTAAATAAACTCTTGTTTTAAACTTCGTTTGTTTTTAAAATTATCTTTTGATTTTTAAATATTCTTTATAAGATATATTACTTGAGATTTAAAATCAAATTTACATATATACATTCTAAAAATATATTTTTCTACTCTTCTTTATTTTAAAACATAGGAAAATTAGTTTATTTTACTCCTGAATTATTTCATCTTATTTTCCTTTTAATACCATTTTCAAAAATAATTTTACATAGTTTTTAACTAAGGGATGTCGACATCGTGGGATACCCCATGTCGACATGGTGGCCGTTAAATTCAAAAGTTTCAATTTTCGAAAGAAGTGTCTATTCGTTTAAATCTCTTCATGAATGGTTATGACCATTACTGGTCTATAAATAGCCTTCACAAATGAATTTTTTAACCAACTATTTTCTTCACTCCTTCTTCTCCTCAAATCCATATTCTAAAATTTTCATATTTTTAAGATCGTGCCGAAATTTTGCCGAATTCTCAAGAGAATCAAATTAGAACCTCATTCTTGTTTGATTCTCTGTCCACTCTCGAAGATCAAAGTGCTATTCAAAGTAATAGGATCAATTTGTAATCAAAAGTTTATCAAGTCTCTCTATAAGCTGCGGTTGTGGCTGGAAATCAATTGGGTGATCTTGTGTCCCGTAAATCAAGAGAGATTGCCTCGAAATCGAAGACAGGAGGGTACCTCAAGTCCTTTAGAAATTGAGGATTGTAATATCGACATTGGTATAATCCAAATCTGTATGAGGTGTTTGCCTTGGTACAGGATTGGACGTAGGGTAACTCCAAACCAAGTATTGAATCCGGTGTGTTCTTTCCTTTTACTGCTTTTTATTTTTCTGCATCTGTGTTTGATATTGTGATTTTTCTGTGATTGAGTTCTACATTTGTTTGTGTCATAATTTCAATTTAGTCCATATATGTCTTAGAATCCATTAAACACTATTCAACCCCCCCCCCTTTAGTGTTAAATTAGCTTTAAGATCCTTTATCCGCACTCTCTTTCAGTTAACTATTTAGGAGTTGATGTTTTTATTTCCACTGTGATGTATTATGATAGATTTTGTTTATTTAGTTCTCTAGTCATCCAAGGGGGCATCTTCATATGTTGTTCTTGGCGTATTTTATAATAATTATATTTGATTAGGACCTGAGAATCGATTATGGGATTATGTACTTGAATATGAAATATTGCTTTGAAATTTAATCAGAAAAGTTGTTTTAATTTATGCTGTTTTATTTCATATTCATGTGCTTCTGATATTACGGATTCCATTAACATTACTGTATTTTGTCACCAGAAGTTAATACTATGGATGACTGCAGCATCTGTAGCACTTAGCTTTGGCCTCAAGATAGGGGATGTTACAGGTTTACTATATAGAATTAGTATTAACCTCATGTCCACTGTGTTTATATATTGTAGGCGATGTCCCACATTAATCTGCAAAGCCACACTGCTGGTAGTCAGATTTAAATGGGTAAACTTCCATGTAGCTTTGGACCGACCTCGCATCCTTATAACTTAGTCAAAACTTATATGTATATCTACTATATACATATATCATATATGCGAATTATAATTTAGACTATATAAGGTGTCCCCTTATTACACCCCTTGTTAGGGATTAATTCCCCAATTTACACTAACTTGCTACCTGCAAACTAATGTTATTTATTAACCTATCAATTCTAATCAATACGTTATAATTATTACGTTATTATTAACTTTAATAATCAATACATTAATATTATATACATATTTTCATGCATGAAATTTAATGTCTAATCATTAAGTTACAATAATTCGATCAAAATTCGCTTACAAGGTATTTAGAAATATCAATCTCATACAAATTTACATTTCCAACAAGAATTGCTAATACTATAGCCAAATAAAATAAATTTGTACAAATATGGAATATCTGCATTTATTCTATATTAATACACTACAATCCCTTTTTCAAAAGAATAGACCATCATAAATCAAATCACTTATATTCAATCCAACCTTTGTACACAACATTTTAAAGTGTGAAAGGAATTCCTAATTTATAAAAGTGGAAGAAATAGGCAGCGCAAACTACAAACAATTCAATTCATAATTTGCACACCCATTCTGACTTATTTTCTTTTTGAACCATTTAATACTTCAATTCAAAAGAGGAAAATAGGTTAAATTGACTGTCTATTATCTAATTCTAATAATTAATTAGATTCTAGTATACCAATACCAAAGGCAAATAAAATTCCAACATATATAAAGATTAATATTTACTTAGTGAAATTCTGGGGGTTCAGATGTTTTGATTCGTTTACAAAATTTTCCCAAGGCACACATCAATTAAAAATAAATACTTCACAACTACAAAAATGTGAAAAACTTGATATTTTCGCTCATGAAGAATTGTTTGCTTCCTAACTGGATTTGATTCCATCACGCCTAATTCTCTTTCATATTTCCCTCTTTATACAACAAGGTGAATTGTATATAGAGATTAGATTAATAATTAGAATCAAGAGAAATAGAATCAGGAGTCAAAATAATTAACATCTAAACCATTTACATGAAAATCCTAACTAATTCTAGAATCTAATGAAGATAAAGAAGAGATCTGATTTATATCGCTCCTAATCCTCCGTTGGATCTTCCTAATTTAGAAAAAACAATGAATAGATTGTAAATATAGATTAGGTTCCTAAAATTAGAAGATAGAGAGAAGGATGATTAATTTAAATTAGAGATTAGAAATTTGAATTACATTCCAGAAATTTTACTATTTCTAAAACCTTATGGAGAAAGATTTTGACAGAGTTTCACTAGCGTTCCAAAATTTTATGAAGGAAAAGTGGGGGCCTATGGGTCTATTTATAAAAATGGAAAGGAACGATGATCATTGGATTAAAAATAAACAAATTCGAAACATTAAAAATAAGAAAACCCTAGCCGCCACCCATATTTTGCCTCCCACCGGCTACTGCGCCAACCTATCATAGTCGGGGTCGACCAGTCCCCTTTTATGTGTGTATATTCTTTGTGTTGATTTATTCCTATTGATGCAGCTAAGGCCAGAGAAGAAATTGTGCAATCTTTAATTCCTGAAAACATGAGTTTGTGGTGTAGTTTGATGAGTCGTCCATGACTCAATGAAAGCTTGAGTCGTTTCCGACCTAAGGACTTACAGGGGGAAGTGATAACCATAGGTCGAATGGAGGAGGTATCAGACTTGAGTCGTTCACGAGTTAATGGAAGCATGAGTCGCTTCCGAGCTAACTGGATATCAGAAGGAGACTGTGCCGAGTCAACGAGTTACGACTCATGATGAGTCGCCCTAATTGAGTCGTTAAGGAGTTATGCCGCAATGTGTCTGTGTAGTGTATTTTCTTGAGTCGGTTACTCCATAGGTCGTGAGTCGGCATGAAGTTGAGTCGGTAGAAGGATGTGTGTTTGTAGTTTCTGAGTCGTAAGTCGTTCACGACCTATGATGAGTCATTGTATCTTTGAGTCGTCTGTATATATTGGTGTTAGGTCGTTGTTGACATATATTGAGTCGCATGGTGTTTGAGTCGCTACCGAGTCAATATGAGTTGTAAGTCTTGTGATGAGTCGGTCAGGTCTTGAGTCGTACGCGACTTATGGGCTGTGTTGTAAACTTCTATAAATAGGGAGTGAGTTGTAACTTTTTAGAGGTGGATTTTGAAATAAAATTTCTTGTTGATTGCTGTGTGCTTTCTTCTCCAATTGGTAGTTGAGTGTAATCTCCTATCTCCGCTTACGTCATTCGAGTGCGCTCGAATCCACGTTTGTTGAAGCCGATTCACGGAATCTAGTGCGCTAGATCAACGTACGAAGAATCGTAGATCTTTGTTTCTCGGTATCGTGCACGATCAACGAGACGAAGATAGCTAGAATCCGGCATCTTTGGATCAACGGATTTGGGCATTTCGGTATCTTCAATCCACCAAGTACTACTTCCATCGATTTACATCGATTTGTGATTAATCCGCTGCGTCAGTTTTTTGGTATCAGAGCCATACTTAGCCAATCATAGCTAAGTTGATTCTTGGAGCCAAGTATTTGAAGTCGAAGTTTGAATTTGTTCATCGCGTTCATATTGAAGTTGCAACAAGAGGGAGAACTTTCGATCCATTCCATTTTGGATCAAAGTTTGGAAGTGTTTGAATTTGAAGTTAGGCCGTGTATACTTGTGAAGTAGCCGAGCCTAGTGAAGGGTCTTGAAGCTTGAGCCGTGACTTATTGTTGTTTGTTGAAGTGTTGTGTTGATTCAATCATGCCGCCAAGGAGAGCTAACCGCCATCAAAATGTTGAAGCTTTGTATCGAAGAGAAGAAGCCGATCAAATGGAACAACGTATGCATGAGAAGATTGATGAAGGCATTGGTAGGTTGGAGAAGCTTATGATTGATATGAATCAAAGTAGAAGAAGAAATTCACCTGAATCCATCCGTGGGGGTAGTAGAGTGTCATCACATTCAGAACGGGAGAGGAGAGAAAGTCAAGAGCCTAGGAGTGTTGACAATCGAAGTAGGAGGAATGTTGATGATCATGATAGACGGGATGTTGGTAGTAGGAGTGGTGGTAGAGATGTTGGAGGACGAGAACGACAACGATATGCATCAGACTTTGTAGAGGAGTTTGATGGTGAAAGAGGAAGTATTCATTTCAGAGACCGAGATCAGGGACAACGTCAGTATCGGGTTATTGATGATGATCGACGTTGGGAATCGGGTATGAAAATGGAAATTCCAGAATTTAAAGGAGGGATGGTAGCAGAAGAATTCTTAGATTGGTTATCTAATGTGGAGGAAATCTTTGATTTCAAGGAGGTTCCGGAGAATCGAAGGGTGAAGTTAGTTGCTACAAGGCTGAGGGGAAGAGCTTTGGCATGGTGGCAGCAAACTAAACTTACTCGTGAACGAATGGGGAAGTCAAAGATAGAATCTTGGGAGAAGATGAAGAAATTGATGAGGGCTACATTTTTGCCATACAACTATCAATCGCTTATGTACTAGAGATTGCAGAATCTAAGGCAGGGGACGAAATCAGTAAATGACTATGCAGATGAATTTTACCAACTCATTGCCAGGAACGATATAATGGAGACAGAAGAACAGCTGACTGCTAGGTTTGTTGGAGGATTGAGAATGCAGATCCAGGATATGGTTAATATATTTGATCCTAGAACAGTAGCAGAGGCACATCAGAAAGCGTTGGCTTGGGAGAAGCAAGGAAGGCGTGGAGGTGGTGTGTTTACTAATTCCAATAATCAAGCGAGGGGTGTTAGTGGAAGTTCTAATGTTCCTAAACCTATCAATAAGCCAGTAGTGAAGGAGGCTGAGAAGGCGAAGGCTAGCAGTGGGTTCAAATGTTATAATTGTCAAGAGTTGGGTCACAAAAGCAATGAATGTCCGAAGCCGAAGAAGAGAGCAATGGTTGCAGAAGTTGAGGAGGATGATGGTGAGGAGGCAGAGTGTTTAAATGCACCTTATGTTGGGGAGGAAGAAGAATTATCTGGAGATGAAGATTGTAATCTTATGATGAGGAGGTCTTGTTTGACGCCAAAACAAGAGGAGGAAGATAGTTGGTTGAGGAATAACATATTTCAATCTACTTGCACTATTCTTGGGAAAGTTTGTAAATTTGTCATTGATGCTGGGAGTTGCGATAATATTATCTCTACAGAGGCAGTGAGGAAATTGGAGTTGAAAACCGAGAAGCATCCTAAACCATACAAGTTAGCTTGGTTAAGGAAGGGTGGTGAAGTGAAGTTGGGAGAAGAGCTTGTGTGAAATTTTCTATTGGGAAGAAATACAAAGATGAAATCTGGTGCGATGTAGTGGACATGGATGTGTGTCATCTGTTGTTGGGCAGGCCATGGCAGTTTGATCGAGCAGTACAACACGATGGTCGAGCCAATAGCTATAGTTTCATGTTCGAGGGTACTAAAATCACTTTGGTTCCCAAGAAGCAACAACAGAAGGAGAGCAAGCTAGAGGAGATTGAGGAATTGAAAACTCTGTTGACTTTGAAGGAGTTTGTTAAAGAAGTTGAAGAGGAGCCTGAAGTCTATTTGTTGATTGGGCGAGAGAGCTGTGAAGAGGTTGAAATTCCTGAAGAAGCAAAGCCAGTTTTGAAAGAGTTTGAAGATGTGTTTCCAGAGGAGTTGCCTAAGGAGTTACCACCATTGAGAGACATTCAACATCAAATCAATCTTGTTCCGGGAGCAGTTTTACCACATCGACCACATTATCGAATGAGTCCGAAGGAACATGAAGAGTTGCGAAGGCAAGTGGAAGAGTTGTTGGAACAGGGACGTGTTCAGGAAAGCTTGAGTCCTTGTGCTGTACCAGCTTTGTTGGTGCCGAAGAAGGATGGAACATGGAGAATGTGTACAGATAGTAAAGCTCTGAACAAGATTACTGTTCGCTACAGATTTCCTATGCCGAGGTTGGATGACTTGCTAGATCAGTTGAGTGGGGCTACTATATTTTTGAAGATTGATTTGAAGAGTGGTTATCATCAAATTCGAATTAGACCAGGTGACGAATGGAAGACAGCTTTCAAGACAAGAGAGGGGTTATACGAATGGTTGGTTATGCCATTTGGTTTATCAAATGCACCTAGTACATTCATGCGGGTGATGAATCAAATCTTTAGACCATTCATTGGGAAGTTCGTGGTGGTTTATTTCGATGATATTCTGATATATAGCAGGAGTATGGAGGAGCATGTTCTACATTTGAGGGAAGTGTTGATTATTCTTCGTGAAGAACAATTTTATGCTGCTACGAAGAAATGTGTATTTATGAAAAGAAGTGTTTTATTTCTGGGTTATGTTGTTTCAGGAGAAGGTATTCAAGTTGATCAGAATAAAGTTGAAGCAGTCAGGAATTGGCCACAGCCAAAGACAATTACGGAAGTGAGAAGTTTTCATGAGCTAGCGTCATTCTACCGGAGATTCATCCCACACTTCAGTAGCGTGATGGCTCCAGTTACTGATTGCATGAAGGGGAAGCAGTTTGTATGGTCAGAGGAAGCGGGAGTTGCTTTTGAACGAATCAAAGAACTGTTGACGACAGCACCAATTCTTGTATTACCGGATTTTCAGTTGTTGTTTGAATTGCATACTGATGCGTCGAAGATTGGGATTGGAGGAGTATTGAGTCAGAATGGGAGGCCAGTTGCTTATTTCAGTGAGAAGTTATCAGGAGCAAAAATGAGATATAGTACATACGATATTGAGTTTTATGCTGTTGTGCAAGCTGTTAAACACTGGAGACATTATCTGTTTCAGAAGGAATTTGTTCTTTATACTGATCATGAAGCTTTGAAGCATTTACAGGGGCAGGATAAGATTTCAGCAAGACATGCATCGTGGATTGCATATTTACAGCAGTTTACCTTTGTTGTTAAGCACAAATCGGGGGTGACGAACCGTGTGGCTGATGCTTTAAGTCGGAGGAGTCATTTGCTGACAACAATGAAAGTGGAAGTGACAGGTTTTGAGCTATTGCCAGAACTGATTGAAGAAGATCCTTATTTTGTGAAATTTGTTGAAAAGGTAAAGGAAGGAAGTGATGACGAGTTTTTATTGGTGGATGGTTTTCTGTTTAAAGGGAATCGTTTATGCATACCGGATTGTAGCTTGAGATTGAAAATTATCAAGGAGTTACACGAGGAAGGGCATGTGGGCCGTGATCGTACTTTGCAATTGATTTCACAGTCTTACTTTTGGCCGTCGATGAGGAAAGAAGTGGGAAGGTTTGTGGAGCGATGTCATATTTGCCAAGTTTCGAAAGGAACCGCGACCAATGCTGGGTTGTATATACCGTTGCCTGTACCGACTAGACCATGGGTTGATGTGAGAATGGACTTTGTATTGGGATTGCCGAGAACGCAGCGTGGTAATGATTCTATATATGTAGTGGTTGACAGATTTTCTAAAATGGCACATTTTATTGCTTGCAAGAAGACGACGGATGTTGTTCGTGTTGCTCAGTTATTTTTCAAGGAGATCTATCGACTTCATGGATTGCCAGAGTCTATTGTGTCGGATAGAGATACTCGTTTTCTGAGTCACTTTTGGTTAAGTTTGTGGAAGATGATGGGAACGAAGTTGAACTTTAGCAGCGCGTATCATCCACAGACAGATGGTCAAACCGAAGTTGTGAACAGATCATTGGGAAATTTGTTGCGATGTTTGGTGAAAGATAATCTGAAAAGTTGGGACATGAAGTTATGCCAGGCAGAGTTTGCTCATAATCATGCAGTGAATCGTAGCACGGGATTCAGTCCATTCCAGATTGTATATTCAAATTTACCCAGGGGACCGTTGGATTTGGCAGTAGTACCACAACTGAAGGGGGCGGTTAAACGAGCTGTAGACTTTGTTGACAGGTTGACGGAATGTCATAAGATCGTTCAAGAACGATTAGAAAAGTCAAATGAGAAGTATAAGCGGGCTGCTGATTTGAAACGACGGAGTGTTGAATTTAAGGAAGGTGATTTGGTTTATGTTGTATTGACGAAGGATCGATTTCCAGTGGGTACTTATAACAAGTTGAAGGCACGGAAAATTGGTCCAATTGAAATTGTGAAGAAAATTAATGAAAATGCTTATAAGTTGAAGCTGCCAGAAGATGTTTACACGTCTGACATGTTCAATGTTAAACATCTTGTTCCATATTACGGAGGTAAACAATCAGATGAAGAAGAATGTACAAATTCGAGGACGAATTTTTCTCAACCGGGGGAGGATGATGCAGCTAAGGCCAGAGAAGAAATTGTGCAATCTTTAATTCCTGAAAACATGAGTTTGGGGTGTAGTTTGATGAGTCGTCCACGACTCAATGAAAGCTTGAGTCGTTTCCGACCTAAGGAGTTACAGGGGGAAGTTATAACCATAGGTCGAATGGAGGAGGTATCGGACTTGAGTCGTTCACGAGTCAATGGAAGCATGAGTCGCTTCCGAGCTAACTGGATATCAGAAGGAGACTGTGCCGAGTCAACGAGTTACGACTCATGATGAGTCGCCCTAATTGAGTCGTTAAGGAGTTATGCCGCAATGTGTCTGTGTAGTGTATTTTCTTGAGTCGGTTACTCCATAGGTCGTGAGTCGGCATGAAGTTGAGTCCGTAGAAGGATGTGTGTTTGTAGTTTCTGAGTCGTAAGTCGTTCACGACCTATGATGAGTCATTGTATCTTTGAGTCGTCTATATATATTGGTGTTAGGTCGTTGTTGACATATATTGAGTCGCATGGTGTTTGAGTCGCTGCCGAGTGAATATGAGTTGTAAGTCTTGTGATGAGTCGGTCAGGTCTTGAGTCGTACGCGACTTATGGGCTGTGTTGTAAACTTCTATAAATAGGGAGTGAGTTGTAACTTTTTAGAGGTGGATTTTGAAATAAAATTTCTTGTTGATTGCTGTGTGCTTTCTTCTCCAATTGGTAGTTGAGTGTAATCTCCTATCTCCGCTTACGTCATTCGAGTGCGCTCGAATCCACGTTTGTTGAAGCCGATTCACGGAATCTAGTGCGCTAGATCAACGTTTCTCGGTATCGTGCGCGATCAACGAGACGAAGATAGCTAGAATCCGGCATCTTTGGATCAACGGATTTGGGCATTTCGGTATCTTCAATCCACCAAGTACTACTTTCATCGATTTACATCGATTTGTGATTAATCCGCTGCGTCACCTATTTTAATTCATTAATTACTCAATTAATTCTTTTGTTAACCCATGTTAACTCAAACAATTTCCCAAACGTTAATTTCATCCAATATTTTGAAATTCAAAATCCAAATTTTTAATTTCAATTCAAATATTCAAATTTTAACTCGTTTGAATTAATTTTAATTTGAAAACTTCAAATGACCATAAGAATTTCATTTTAACCTCGATTTCAACATGTTATATATGAAAATTGATCAAAAATCACCACAAACGCAATGTTGCAACTTCCTGACCAAATTCCAACATTTACAAATTTTCATTTTAAACCTTATTTTAATTACTTGATTTCTTATTAAATTTTAAGGAATGTTACATTCTCCCCTCCCCCCTTAAAAAGGATTTCACCCTCGAAATCACCGAGGGAAGAAAGTGTAATGTGCACTCAATAACCACGTTGTGCAACCAATTTATTTTATACACAACCATCTACTCAATTAAAAATGCAATGTGATTATGTACGCAAACATACTATATGTGAGATCAGTCCTAGCATGAATGCAGATCATGACATAAGGGCATGTATGCAAGCATCCTAAATACATAAAATTCTATATGAGTGCAAAAATAACAATAAAAAGTGTGGTAGCCATCTCCTACCATCCAATCTAGTAACTATGATGCATCCAAAAACCTTTATTTTTAGAGAGAAAGGTTACCAAAGAAAAGCTCGGGATAAGAAAAATTCATCTTTTATTCACTTTTCCATGTGTTCTCCACTGGGTTATCTCTCCTTCTACTCCAATCAATCTAATTTCTTCGTTACGAAGCTTCTCAATACCATGCTCCACTATGCCGATAGGAGCATGAGGGGGCGATAGGCTCTGTTTCAACATCACTTAACTGATCAGGCTCTACTATAGAGGTAATTTCGTGCAAACCCTTTCTCAAATATGGAACAAGAAAGACGTCACGGACTCCCACTAACTAGTTCGGAAGCTCCACCCAATAAGCAAGTTTCCCTACCCACTCTAAAATCGGGAAAGGCCCAACGAAATAAGGCACCAACTTCCTAGAAGTACCAAACCTCATAACCTTTCTAAGAGGGCAAATCTTAACGAATACCATGTCCCAAACTAAAAACTCAAATTCCTGTCTTTGCTTATCAGCATAGGACCCCTAACGGTCTTATGCAGCCTTCAGCTACCGTCTAACACTTCTACCTTCTAGAAAGCCTCCTAAAATCCATGATGTAAGCTTTCCACAAATCCTCAAAACTCTTGTTCACTCTTTTCGTATAATCTTCAATCTATGGATGATAAGTGGTGCTAAGATCCAAAGTCGTTCCTAAAGCAGATTACACTAAACCTCCACAATTCCTAAAGAAGAAAGGGTCTCTATCACTAATAATAATAGCTAGAACCCCAAGTAGTTGCACCACTTCCTTAACCAGAATTTGTGCTAGAAATGCTACAATCCTATTACTTCCAATGAAAGTAAAATGAGCCAATCAGCTATAACCTAAATTGCATCATTACATCTAGGCAACACATCTATAAAGTCCAATGATATATGCTCTCATTTCCAAGTCACAGCCTCCAATGGTAATGACAGCCTTTGAGCTTGCCTTTCCTAGCTTTAATTCGTTGGCCCGTCAAATATCTAGAAATAAATTCAATGGCTCTCTCTTCATCCTTGACCAATCGGGAAAATTTCTTCATCCCCAATACATCTTATCACATTCAGGGTGAATGGTAACACTTCGCGAACTTCGGAGTTGAAGCATTCTAATCTTATCTCCTTACTAACTTCCAGTATTATCTTTGGTTTTTCGCTAGTTAAGTGTCCTTATGAAATTTTCCCATTTACGACTTCCTTAATATATATATATTTATTTAGCGGTCTAGTCGTATACCTAAAATCAACACAATGACAAAATAGGAACATGCCTTATACCATATCAAACACATTAATTTTCTAAAGGAGACAACAAGCGATTATAGCCCAAAAACTATTAAGAAAATTTTATTAGAAGCTATCCCTAATCATTATATGGTGTTAATGATGTTGTGGTCCTAATGATCCTTATTAATTTATGATGTACATTCCTAGAATGTCATTCCACCATTACCCACCTTTCTAAATTTTTATTCTTAGTCCTAATAATTATTCATTACTCATAATAACTAGTCATTAATGTCAAAGTTGACAATCTCTAATCAATCCTTATTAATCTCTTTAAATCCATTTACTACTTTCAAAATCTACTTATTATGAGTATTCTTTCCTCCATAAATAGCACATCATATTTCTTTAATCACGCCCTTATCTAATTTCCTTTTTATTCTCTATTACTTACAAATTTATTGCCTCTTAAATCTGTAATTAATGTCCATAAACCCTAATCCTATTACTATGCTATTTAAAATTAATACGAATACCATTAAAAATTATGTTATTTATATGTTTCTTACTTCTAATTATTAATGTCTAAACTATAACATACCTTTCTATATTTTGTTTTATTAGAGCAATCCTTCCAAAATGGACAACCGTTAAAAGGTCCATAAATCAACAACAAGTGATATTTTTGCTTTGTTTGAAATTACAAGGGTTAATTTTTTTTAAATAGAAAGTGTTAAATATAGAAAAGAGTATCCCTATCTTAATGTCCCTTGTCAATTCAAACGCCGCACTTTTATGCCTTTTAGGAATTAGGTAATTTACGAAAATTACATGGAGTCTGCTCCTAATAAATCAAAATATGGAAATTCACATTCCATGGACAACTTAGCTTACCACCCAATTATAGATCTAGAATACCTTTGCACTTTACCAATATTCTACAAGTAATTGCTTGGGACTGATTTCAAATTTCCAAATCAGGTAGTACATAATATTCTTATTTTATTCATATCATGAAATCGTTAACCCTTCTTACTTAGATAATAGACCCTATCTACGCCATAAATATAAGTCTAGAAATCCACATTGTTATTTTGTGACACTTGAGATTAAAATTACAAAGAATATCCACATCTCAAAAGAAAAATTTTAAGCATACTTTTCAAATAATTTCCAACTTTTAAAAATAGTTTGGGGAATTGAATTCTTAAAAACATACAAACACCATGTTTTGTTTTATTCCATATATCTATTCCATTTTGATTAAACATTTTGACAAAACCTTCCAAAAATATGTGAATCCAACTTTTCACAATTTTCAAAACATTTACATCTTTATTCTTAACCCTAAATTTAAAGGTTCTAAAATTGCTTAGTAAAATAATTCCACTTCTTTAATACTTTTATTTCAAAGACTAGCTTCTTTAAAAGTAGGGCCTTTAACCCAAAACATTTAAAAACTCGATTATTAAATCAAACTATCAAATTTTTAAAAAGGATTGCTTAATTCGAAAACGAAGCAAAGTAATTTTCCTTTTTCAAAAAGTTACCCCATCAAAGAGTTATTTTCTTTAAAGTTAGTATTTTAGTTCAAAATATTCAAAAATGTTTTCTATAACTTTAAGCAATAAAAAGTAGAATAGACAAGGTAAACTCCTACCCCAACATTATCCTCTCCCATTTTCATTATTTCTCTTCTACGTTATCTCTAACTAGATTACTAATCCTATTTTATACGCTCCTAGCGCTATTCCAATCGAAATCTCCCACTATTACCTTTGTTTACATTTTCTCTACTTAATTGGCTTCTTCGTCATTTTTAATCAAGTTACATTTCTATTTTTAAAAAGAAAAATTTAGAGAACTTCCAAATTTATGAAATGGAAAAATCATCTAATCCAACTTACACTCTATTTTACATTTATTTCGAAAAGAAAAATCACTTTATCTAAAATCTTTAAACTCAAAACTTTTAAACCAACAAAATTTTAAACTAAGGGCTTCAAAAGTGAAAACCCCATTTTACTAAAACTTTTTAATCAAAACTTTTGACTCCATGCTTCTTTTTATTCACAGACATTTGCCTTAATTAAATTTCTAATTTATGAATTCTCAAAATTCCACTTTTTTGTCAAAACAACAGCTCATCAATAAATCCTTTGAAAAAAAATTCAAAACATTTCAAGGAAGTTTCCAAAGAAAACTTTTTGATCAAATCTTTCATGTGGAGTTAAATACTAGAAAATCTTTTTCAAAACAACAACTTCTTTATAATTGTTTTCTCTATTGCACTTTCTTTTTCTTTCATCCCTTACTTTTGAAAGTTTACACCTATAATAGCTAATAATACTTTATCAATACCTAACATTTTTATTAATAATTTCTATAAATGTCACTACATTCGTATTAAATAGTTATTACCTTAATGGATATTTCCTAAAGACGTTTATTTACATATTCAACTTTTTCTTTAACGGTCTCATTAATCTACTTAATTCCTTGTAATTCCTCACTTATTACACTTTCATTATCTATGAAACTTTTAGAGTTACAACCTTTCCAACCCTATAATCCCATAATTACCCTAACAATCTCCTAAATAAGTCCATTTGTATTCTAATTAAATTATTGTAACTCCCTATTAATTGCACACTTATTGACCAATTAATCCTATAATTACAATCTATCCTATTTACATTTAGGGCTGTCAATGGGTACCCGAAAAATCCGATATCCGTCCGAATCCGTATCCGAAAATATGAAAAATATTCATTATCCGAAATGCGGATACGGATATCCGATATCCGAAAAGCTTTTCGGATACGGATATGGTTATAGTGGTATCCGTATCCGAAAAATATCCGTCCGATTAACTGATGCATATTTATATAATTTAAAATAGGAAAATAGGGCTATGAGTGTTTAACTTATGAATATTTTTGGATACACATACATATATTAGTATAAAACAATGTTTTATCACCATATTTTTTATTTCTTTGTTTTTTTATAAACAATAGTACAAAAAATGTTTTATGTTGATCTAAACTTTTTCGTTTATACCTTTAAATTTATCAATTATTGGCGGAGCGGATAAATATCCGATATCCGTCCGTATCCGAAAATTAAGCGGATACGGATATCCGATATCCGAAAATTAAACGGATACGGATATCCGATATCCGAAAATGATTTCGGATACGGATACGGATATAGCACTATCCGTATCCGAAAGCATCCGTTGACAGCCCTATTTACATTCCTTACAACATGACCTTCGTCCTCTATTCCCTAATCTATTTATTTTTCCAACCTACAGTTGTCTCGTCCTCATTTTTTGAAATTTGGTTGCAACTACTTCCATGGTCAGAAATTATAACGTAAATTCAAATTCAGCACACATATATAGTAGATTTTTGAAAAAACTTTCAAAAATTACAAGTATGATACTTATACATATACCTATCCCCGTTGATCGGGTTACCTAAGCTCTAAAACCAAATGTAATAACCTGCCCCAAAAGGATCTAATTTCAACCCAATAAAAGCACGTCGAACCTTGGGCCTATCTCAAGGCAAGTTGTTAGGTTGATAAAATGAAAATGTTACAAGTACATGGAGCTAACTATCAATACTTTAAGAATCTCACAGCGGAATAGATAATATCTAAAACAGGTGCCCACTTCATAAAAAAACCATTTCATAAACATAACATGTTAAATACGACGACATGTTTACATAAAGCCTTCATAGTACAATATATCAAAATTACATAACTATCTAAACTGGGTGCAATAAACTACTTCAAAAGCATAAAAAGATAGATATCTGCCATAATTTTTCACCTCTAACTTCGTCTCCTAAACAAGCATTACTCTCTTTAACCTATATTGTAGTGAGGAATGGGTCAGAACAACAAATGTCTGGTGAATTGAAAATCTCAAGCTTTACCATAATTATGTTTGGCATTATTATTTAAATAAGAAATATGCCTTACGTATCAATCATAACATATGTATAAAGTCAAATATAAGCCCAAAGGCTCCTATAGGGCAACTGTATAACATTCGTATAAAGTCAACTGTAGGTTCGAAGGCCCTTCCAACCTAACTACACAAAAGTCAACTATAATCCTGAAGGCTCTTCCAGTCCGACTATATAATTCTATGTAACTAGCGTATATGATGTAAGAGGAAATACTCAAACCACTTAATACGTTTTAAATTAGGCTTGAGTAGACTTTAATCATTTAAGGCCTATAAAATAAACAGATCCTCGTCATTTAAGACCTAACCCAAAGGTTGGTCCCTACGTGGTTCCTCCTTACTAACACCATAAGAATTCCTTATACGTCACTTAATACTGCACCTAAGAAAGAGGAGGACCCTATTAGGGATACTTAATACCTCAACCCTAAGTAGACCCCTCTTAGGGATTTCACTTACCGTATCCAAAACATAATTTATGACCCATAACCTACTTATGACATCTGACATTTGACCGATTGTTCGTAGGTTCTGGTAGCCAGATTAACCGGACAGATTTACCATTCAGAATTGAGACTAACCTTGCATCCATTGTGGTTATTTATTATAGAAGATGTCCTATATTAGTCCGCAAATCCACACTACTGGTAGCCAGATTTAACTGCGCAGACTTCCATGTAGTTTAGGACTAACCTCAAATCCTTATAACTTAGTCATAACTTCTACGTATATCCACTATATGCATACATCATCCTATAGGAATAGTAATTGAAGCCATATTCGGTATCCCCTTGTTACACCCCTAATTAGGGATTGACTTCCTAATTTACACTAACTTGCTTCCTACAAAATAATGTTTTTTACTGTCCTATTAATTCTAATCAATACACTGAATACTCTACAATTAATAAGTTATTATTAACTTTAATAATCAATACATTAATATTACATACATATATTTATACGCACAGAATATAAAGTTTAATCTTCACATTACAATAATTCGGTAATAATTCACTTATAAGGTATTTTGAAATATCAGTCTCATACAAATCTATAATTCTAATAAGAACAGCTACTACCATAGCTAAATAAAATAGATTTGTACAAATATGGAATATATGCACTTGTTCCATACTAATACACTAGAATCCCTTTTCTGTTTTAAAGAATAGATCATCATAAATTAGATCGCCTATATTCAATGCAACCTTCGTATAGAACACTTTGAAGTGAGAAAGAAATTCCTTATTTATTTAAGTGGTAGAAATAGGCTACGCAAACTATAAACCACTTAATTCATAATTTTCACACCCTCTCCGACTTATTTTCTTTTTGAACCCTTTAATACTTCAAATTAAAAGAGCGAAAATAGGTTAAATTGACCAAAGATTATTTAGTTCTAACAATTAGTTAGATTCTAATATACCAACACCAAAAACAATTAAAATTCCAACATATAAATATTAAGGAAATTCTGGGGGTTTTAGATGTTAAGTTTTTAATTACCAAAATTTTCCAAGGCATACATAAAATCCAAATAAATTCTATTCAATCACAAAAATGTGAAAAACTCGATATTTCCACTCATAGAGAATTGTTTGCTTCCTACTGGATTTAATTCCACCACACATAATTCTCTTTCGGTTCTCCTTCTTTATACAACAAAGTGAATTGTATATAGAGATTAGATTAATAATAAAAAACTAGAGGAATATAATTAGGAGTCAAAAGAGTTAAAATTTATACCTTTTACCTAAAAATCCTAACTGATTCTGGAATCTAAAGAAGAAGAAGAGATCTAATTTATACAAATCCTAATCCTTTGTTGGATCTTTCCTTTTTTGAATATACAATAAATAACTGTATATGTAAATTAGGTTTCAGAAATTAGAAGATAAAGAGAAGAATGATTAATTTAAATTGGATATTAGAAATTAGACTTGCTTACTAGAAAGTTTAATATTTCTAAAACCCAAAGGAGAAAGATCTTGACAGAGCTTTGCTAGTGTTCCCAATATTTTATGAAGGAAAGAGGGTCAAGGGGTCTATTTATAGAGGTGGAAAGGAATGATGATCGTTAGATTAAAAATAAGCAAATTCGGAATATTAAAAATAAGAATAGCCTAGCTACCACCCACATTTTTGCCTCCCTCTGTTCAACCGATCATAGTCCAGGTGTCGATCGATCCCCCTTTGTGTGCGTATATTCTCTGCATTGATTTATTTCCCATTTTAATTCACTAATTACTTAATTAATTCTTACGTTAACCCTTAAATCAAATGTTTTCTCAAACGTTAATCTTAGCCAATATTATTTCGAAATTCAAAGTTTTAATTTCAAATCCAAATATTCAAATTGAAACGCTATGAAATAATTTTAATTTGAAATGTTCAAACGCTCATAACCTTTTCATTTTAACTTTGATTTCAACGTATTATATGTGAAAAATGATTAGAAAATCGCCACAGATGCAATGGTGCAACTTCCATGATCAAATTCCAACATATAAAATTTTCCATTGTTGATCTTTTTTTAATTACTTCATTTTTTATTAAATTTTACGGGTGGTTACAAAGAATATTCAACGCCTCACTTTTCCCCTTTTTCTTCTTCCCTCCTCCTTAAATTAAAATCACGAAAGAAATAAAGAAACCCAACCTGCTTCAAAAATTAAAATTTAGAGCTTTAGGGTGAGTGAGGAGTCTTGTGGAGGGCATCGGGTTCTTGTAGAAATTATCCTATGGTGTTGTTCTTGACTTGTACGGTGATGGTCGTTGAGGGAGGCTCAAAACTACGGTTTCGGTTTGCTTGTGGCATGGTCAGAGTGGAGGGAAATGGAGGCTGTTGTTGACTTAGAGGAGGCATGGAGTGTCGGGCTGGCATTTTAAGGCGGTCCGATGGTGGTTTGGGAATCGTGGCATGAAAATAGTAAGCAGGAGGTAATCATGTCATGATACAGAGGGAGGCATTAGACTATATGGTTTGGATGTCGATAGGTCGAGCGTTCAACAAGGAGTGCAATAACATAATCGGTATTTGATTTCATCAAGTGGAGCTCCGTATCATTATATGCATGCACGGTAGTGGAGTAGGTTCTCTTGCATGTACAATGAGAGATAGGATTTTGCGGAGGATGATTAATTAAGGTAATTAATTTAATTAAGTTAATTAATTATGTTTATTAATCATGTTTCGTATTTAATTCGTATATCTTGCATACGAGGTCCAATCGAGACATGGCCTTCATCGTTGCACTTATGCCGAGATTCTCAATAACAGGGTATAGGGTTGGATTAGATTCATACACTTGATTATTTACTGTTTAGGTGAGCAGAATTATAACTATGAATTTATATTTCAATATAAATCCGCATAATTATATATTTTGAAAAATATTACCTAAAAATGTATAATAATATATATAGCTAATTATTTCCCTATTTGATTAAATTAGTTTGAGTGGACATTCCGGATAATTGATTAAAATCTCGCATATATAAATATTATATTCTATTCATATTGAATAGAGTATGATGGAGTTGATATTAGTTTATAAACTCCAAATTGTTGTTGTATTAGTGAAAGAAATATCATTGTATATTTTATTGCAGATATTTGGGATAATTGATTAAAATCCCGTATATATAAATATTGTGTTCTATTCATATTGAATAGAGTTAAATGGAGTTGATATTAATTTAAATTTATATTAGTGATAGAAATATTAATATATATTTCATTACTAATTGAAAGTTTAAAGTATGACCTTTAGAATAAGCTATAAGGCTTGATAAAGCTTATAATAAGTATAAATATTATTTGAAGTAAAGAGATGATTTTTATAAGTGAAAGGTTTATATATAAATATTATTTATGCAAAGGAATAATTTTATAAATAAAAGAGATATTTTATAAAATAATATGAGATTTTATAAAATAGTATAAAAAGGATATTTTATAAAATAGTACGAGATTTTATAAAATAGTATGAACGGTGTGTTTTATAAAAGTGCATAAGATTTTCTTAAATAATACGAAGAAAATATTATATAAAATAGTTGTAAGGTTTTATAAAATATTTATGAAAGAAATACTAATTTTAAATGAAAAAATTAGGTATTACAAGGACTTAAATGGATTTCTAAGCCAGTAATGTATTTTATAAAGTAGCATGGGATTTAAATAGTATAAAAAGGTACTGCACTTTTATTAAAGATATTTTAGTAAATGAAAGTAAGATACAATTAAGAAATCTAAATAGTATCTGTGACCATGCCCAGTACTGATCTTATATTAGTAATCATACATCGTATTGGCCTTATGTTGGTGACCTTGCATAACATTAGTCTTTTAGTAGTGATCATACATATAAATAGACGATGACGTTATATTGTTCTTCGTTTGTGATAGGTGTATTTTAGTACATGACGTTGTATTTGATGTGTACTTATATTTATACAGCATCGGTGTTCCTTTGTGGTTCGAATAGCATATTACACAAGGCATGACCGAAGTTCTCTTTTGGATAGAGCCGTATGTGAGTTATTTGAGAAATCCATGATGTTCTAGAGGGGGGTTATGATAATCATATACTACGAGATCATCAAACACCAATGCTCATCATAGGGAGTTGACAGCGTCTAGGAGTTGGAGACGCCTTTGGGACTCAAGGAGACCGTGGAGGATCTTAGAGATGTTGCTGGCATCGAAGACGTGGTGGACATTGACGAACTTAGTGGGTTGGTCCGGCTCTAAGTAGGGGAAAATATGCAGCGATTTGGGATTAGGGCTTTGGATTGGAGAGGTAACCAGAACCGATTGTAGAGGGAAATAAATTTTGGCTCTAAATGAAAATAATTAAGGCAGGATTTGAAATTGGATTGATAAATTTTCAACGTATATTTTTTTGAAAGGTCTATTGCTTGGGTTGGTAACACAATCAAAGCAAATGAAAGGTCTATTACTTCGGTTGGTAATACAACCAAAGCAAATTGTAACACACCTACTTTTAGTTAAATATTATTTAGGACATTTAATTGGATAAATTAAATAGAATAATGTAAATGGTTAATAAGAATGAGATTTGAAACTTAAAAAATTCACTGCATACTTAATTAATTAAGTAAGATTGTTTAAACTTGACATATAAGAGAAAATATGAGTAGGGAAAAATAGGTATATCCATCCTTAAACCTTTAAAACCCTCTTCCCTTCATTTCATTCTCAGTTTTCATAAACTATAGCAATTAAAAGAAAATTTCCAAGGATGGCCATAACATAAGCTAGTGGATAGAAATCAAGGAGATTCAAGGGGAAGAAGCTTAGGGATATTAAGACTAAATCAAATATCAACTCTAACAATTAATCTAAGGTGAATAATAAGTGTTCCATCTCTATTTTTACCTTTTAAATTTGGTTATGGGTAACAAATCATTTTGATAGATTTTTCAAAGATATGGTCGAATATTCGTTGTTTGGATAGAATGATGAATCAAGGGATTTTTATGGAGTTATTTAAATGTGTTTTGAGGGTAAAACCTAAGAATTTAATCTCCAACTAGTTTGATTTTCTGACATGTTATATAAAACATTATTTTGGAAATGTTTTTTTAATTTCATAATTTTCCAAGTTATAGGGATTATTTTATGAATTTCCTATGGAGGAAATAGCTTAATTTTAGATTTTGATTATTTAAAATAATAAAATATGGTTTTGGCTCTAAAAATTTTATATGGTAAAGAGAAGGATATTGCCTAATTTCTATGAATTTTTGAGATTTTTCCCAAGTGATTTTGATTTATTATGAAATTATTATGCTAGATAAGCATTTAAATGGATAATTAATTAAGGTGTTAATTAATTTTTTTAAAATATGCTTTAGGACTTAAAAATTTAGTGCGGCTGATATCTGTAAATTTTTAGGTGAATAACTTTTATTATACAATAGGAATTTGCCAAAGTATAAAATTCGGTGAAAAATATTTACTTTTAATAGAAATAAACCAATTTTCATGTGAATTACAATGATGTCATTCCACATGTACCCTCTTCGAGCCTAAAGGACCACTGCTTCGCTGAAATGATGCAGATATGGATGGAAGCGTATGATGGCTATTTAGGTAGCTATGAATTGGTTTCATTAGTGTCGATGCCAATATTATCGGCAACCTAACCTTAATAACATAGCCTTTTCGCCATTGATCGGTATCGATCTATAGGGCTCAGGTCAGTGGCGATTGTTCGATGAGGGGACTTGGTTCATGGTTGCATGGATCGATGGTGGAGCATTGATCTAGATAGTTTAGGTCGGTGGTGCTTAGTTCATGGTCGCATGGGTCAATGGTGGAGATTTGTAAGGCGGCTTTGAGTCATTCGTAAGCTTGCTTCGAGTCCCAGGGACAACTGGTTCGAGCCATTTGTATGTTTACTTCAGGCCTTCACACATAAATTGCTTCGAGTCGCAACTTCAAGTTTTCAAGCTAAGACTGGGATCGGTACCGAACCATGAGATTCAATGATGATTTTCGATGATGACTGTGACGACCGCCCATGACTCCCGCACCAAATCAAGGAAATAATGCGCTGAAAGGCGTGCCAGGCAGCCATGGACGATAGTCAGGGTAAAACAAAACAAAAGAATCTCTATCGTACAACTCACAGCGCATGGATAAAATACAATAGAGAAATATAATATAGTGAAGCTCCATAGAACAGAACATCATCATATAAGCATCACAGTAGTTTTATACAATCATCTACTCAAATCCATACATGAAAGCCTCACTACAAATCACTCAACCAAATACAGCAGCGGATACCCAGTACATATAGTAAGAAAACTAATATGCAAAGCCTCCTGCTCGTCTTCGTCATCTTCATCGTAGAACTCCTAGCACAGCACCTGTCACCTGCTACCTAGTCTGCCCATCCCAAACATGGATGAACAGCCCAAGGTAATAAGAGGAGACATAAAACCTTGAGTCAGACAAAGTCTTAGTGAGCAGTAAATTAACTATCAAACATACCAAAAGAGCATAAAGGATAAAAGGAATAGGAACCAAACCATCCCACTCCACCTCTTTCTACAGTGATAGCCCCAGACATACACTAAGGAGAAGCAAGCATAACAACATAGACAATTAAGGTAAAGCGAATACCACTCGAGTCAAGGACGATGTTTTCCAAATACAAACCCCCAAGGCCTAAACCAAGATCAGATAAGCACCCAGAAAACACCGCTCTTGAAGCCGAATGATAATACAACCAAACATCCATGACTCTGGCTATCACTGTTATCCTTGCCTCGATTTCACCGTTAGTTGAATGACCATCTGTCAAGGGCTAATGGTAACCCCGGTTCTAACCATAACTCCGCACACTGCCTTGTGCCTAGGACTTATCTACTTTGCCCAGAGTACTCAACTACCTACCTGTAGTCTTTTGGGTGTCCCGACTACCTACCTGTAGTCGTTATGGGCGCCCCATGTACTCTTGCTTTTGAGCATGCTAGAACCTTCAACAACGACGAGATCCAAGCCTCCTAGCCATCCTTCTTGACGACTATCCTCATACAAGCTCAAGCTACCTCTTGAACAATCCATTATCAACCAACTTGAACTACTCTTCAAGTTATCAACATGCTTGGAATGATCCCTGCTTGGATTAAGCCAAGACTCACATCATACTTCGCTTCATCACATCAAAGCAAAGTCTCAACTCAACAACATGGTTTGCCTCATCAAATCATGGCAAAGTCCCATCTCAACATCATCCAATCTATACATATGAGCTTCAACATCCGCTACATATGCCTTAAGCAGCTTTCACCATTCAAGAGCCTTCTTCCATAGCTTTTGAATCCTCTTTCATCATCTTGTTCCAAATCAACTACTAGCTAACTTGGAAACAATCAAATCAATCATACATTCAAATAATCAATCATTCAAACAAGATCTATTAAGCAATTTAAGCAATATCAACTATAATGGGAATTTCGTAAATAAACGAGCAAAAGTCCAACATATGTGAAATCATGGTTTTTAGCATAGATCTATCAAATATAAAACATGGGTTTTGTCTCTAATGCTTATTAAACAAACTTGCATAAGTAAACATCTTCAAAAACCATGGATCTAGACTTCGATCTAAGAAAAATGCATGAAATCTCTAACTTTAACACCCAAACATGCCACCAATCCAATATACTCCTTTGGATCCGCGTGAGAGATAACTACCACTCACCAAATCACCCAAACACTACAAAAACTACACACTTCAGATCTGGACAGCGAAGATCAAGGTTTGATCCGGCAATATCTCGCTCCAATCGATGAATTCTAGCTCGAACGGATGAAGATCTTCAACTTTGGCACTTGGATCTTCGATCTCGATCTTCGATCTTGGATGGATTTTAGATTTAGATTGGAATGGAGAAAAGAAGGTGAAGAAATGTTGTAGTCGAGTCTTCAAAATGGCAGCACTTTGTTGCTTCAAAAACCGGTGCCAAAAAGTGAGCCAAACCCCTCTATTTATAGGCTGGAATCCCCCTTAGCTCGGCCGTCTTCTTAACTCGGAGCTCGCTATTAGGTCGTTGCCGACCTAAAAGACTCCGACCTAACATAGGTCGCTGCCGACCTATACGACTCAACTACACAGCCGCTAACACACCTAAGTCTTAAGTCGTACGACGACTCAGCCAACGTGCCGACCTAACTCTTAGCACAGAACCAACTTAGGTCGCATACGACCTTATCCCTCGACCGACCTAAATCCTACCGACTCACGACCTAAACAACTCAAGAACCCAAGGCCGACCTAACAAGAACACGGCATAGCCTAGTGCCGACCTAAGTCCTAGCCGACTCAACAATGCCAAACGACCTAACTATGCTACGGCCTAGCGACCTAACAAAACCATAAGTCGTTCACGACTTATCTCCCATACGACCTAACCCCTTAGGTCGTTCCACAGGCCTAAACCACCATCCTATGAGTCGTTCACCACTGAGTCGGCCCAAACCTTAACTCGGCAACCTTTTAGGTCGTTAGCTCCTAAATCAAACACTCCTATGACCCGTTCACTCCTTAAGTCGGTCATTCCTATAGGTCGCTCTACCGACCTATCTACCTTAGGTCGCTCTCCCGACCTATCTACCTTAGGTCGCTCTCCCGACCTATCTACCTTAGGTCGCTCCACACTAAACTCGGCCAGTTCCTAAGGTCGTCTACGACTTACTATAGGTCGGTCACCATCACTAAGTCGCCTAACTTTTAGGTCGTTGAATTTCTTAACCCGGCTAAGCCTACTAACTCGGCAACACCTATAGGTCGGTCCTCTATGAGTCGGTCACGACTCATCACTTCAACACACGTGTTACTCTCCATACGACTCAGGCTAGAGACAACATAAACAACACTAACGACCGGTAAATTCCACGATTTATCGACACGTAAAATACGGGTCGTTACATTCTCTCCCCCTTAGGAATTTCGCCCCCGAAATTCCAAGCAAACAACAGCAATCAAAGATAATCCGCATGCCTACCATCCATAGCAATCAACAAACCATGCATCCAATTCTAGCCTAGCATGCAGAATTCTAAGATAGAAATCAAGATGCAAATTCATGAGATGTCACGACACCTTAGGGTCATACCTCGAAGAGTTCTGGATGAGCTGCCTTCATCCTCTCTTCCTCCTCCCATGTACAGTCGTTGACATCTTCACTCCATTGTATCTTGAGCAACGTAATCGTCTTCCTCCTAAGCTGTTTCGTATCGGTTTCAACAATACGAAGCGGCTTACGAGGTCTCGTAACCACTGGATCAACCTCTAAGTCTTCACAGCTATCAGCAGAAACCACAGTAGTTGGGTCATGCACATACTTCCGTAGATAAGATACATGAAAAACACTGTGCACACCCGCCATCTTTTCCGGTAACTCCAATCTATAAGCGAGCTTTCCAATACGCTCGATAATCGGGAATGGTCCAACAAATCTCGGAGTTAACTTTCCTTTCTTCCCGAATCTAATGACACTCTTCAGAGGAGAAATCTTCACAAAAACCATATCACCTACGTCGAATTCCAAATCCTTACGACGATTATCGGCATAACTTTTCTGACGATCTTGGGCTGCCTTCATTCGTTGCCGAATGATCTTTATACAATCTGAAGTCTGTCGAATCATCTCTGGCCCAAGTATCAGCTTTTCTCCAGTTTCCAACCAACATGTCGGTGAGTTACACGGTCTTCCATATAATGCCTCATATGGTGCCATACCAATACTCGACTGATAACTGTTATTATAAGCAAATTCCACCAAATGAAGGTGATCTTCCCATGATCCTCCGAAGTCCAAAACACATGCTCTAAGAAGATCCTCCAAAACTCGGTTGACTCTCTCAGTCTGACCATCTGTTTGAGGGTGATAAGCTGTACTCAAACACAACTCAGTTCCCAAAACTTCTTGGAAGCTCTTCCAAAATCTACTAGTGAACAATGGATCTCGATCGCTCACTATACTCTTCGGAACACCATGGAAACGAACTATCCACTTCACATATAATTCAGCCAACTTCGATGCAGTCCTAGTCGATCGAACAGGAATGAACCTTGCACTCTTGGTCAAACGATCTACTATGACCCAAATCCCTTCATTCCCTGCTCTTGTCCTAGGTAGACCATCGATAAAGTCCATCGACACTTGCTCCCACTTCCATGTAGGAACCTCTAATGGCTGAAGCAATCCACTGGGCTTCTTCTGCTCAGCTTTCACCAACTGGCAATTCATACACTTGGAAATAAAATTTCCAACATCCTTCTTCATACCTTCCCAGTAGTAGGTTCTCTTCATATCCCGATACATCTTATTTCCACCTGGATGAATTGTCAACTTCGAGTGATGACTCTCCCTCAGAACTTCATCTCTCAATCCATCTACATCGGGAACAACTAGTCGCCCTTGCTTTCGAAGCCAACCCTCTCGATCGACCTCGAATCCCTTATCCTTCTCCGGGTCCAATCCAGATTCCAAATCACAGATAATCTTGACAAGCTTATCATCTCCCTTTTGGCTCTCGCCAACCCTTTCCACAAGAGTAGGCCTTATCGATAAGTTTGCCAACATCTTAGGTTCCAATTCACATCTAGGCCTGAAGTCAAATCCAGCCAAATACTCAAGACTCTTCCATTCCGAAAACATGGCTCCCAATCCTGCATGTCTTCGACTTAACGCATCAGCCACTGCGTTACCTTTCCCTGGAGTATAGGCTATACCAAAATCATACGATGCTAAGAACTCTAGCCACCTTTGCTGTCGAAGATTCAAATCCTTTTGGGAAAACAGATACTTCAACGACTTATGATCTGTAAGCAGCTCGAATCTAACTCCCAATAGATAGTGTCTCCACATCTTCAAAGCAAACACAATCGCCGCTAACTCCAAATCATGAGTCGGATAGTTCCTTTCATGCGGCTTCAGTTGTCGACTTGCATATGCAACAACTTTATCCTTCTGCATTAGCACTGCTCCAAGTCCAGTACCACATGCATCGGTGTAAACCACCATCTCATCATTCCCACTTGGAATAGTCAAAACAGGAGCACTCGTCAGTCGCTCTTTCAAGATTACGAAAGCTTGCTCACACTTATCATCCCACTTGAACACTTGGTTCTTTTTCGTCAATCCTGTCAACGGTGCAGCTATCTTGGAAAAGTCTTTGATAAACCGACGATAATATCCTGCTAATCCAAGAAAACTTCTCACATCAGATGCATTCTTAGGCCTAACCCAATCCTGGATCGCTGCCACCTTAGCGGGATCAACCGCTATTCCATTTCCAGAAATAACATGACCTAAGAACCTCACTTCATTCTTCCAGAAGTGACACTTCGAAAACTTAGCCTTCAGCTGATGTTTCCGTAAGATTCCTAAAACAATCCTCAAGTGCGTCTTGTGCTCTTCCTCAGTTCTGGAATAAACCAAAATATCATCCACGAACACAAGCACGAACTTATTCAACTGATCTCTGAACACTCTATTCATAAGATCCACAAAATATGCTGGCGCGTTAGTCAATCCAAACGGCATTACCAGCCACTCATAAAACCCGGATGGTGTCCTGAAAGCAGTCTTCGGCACACTATCCTTCGCCACTCTCAACTGGTGAAATCCCGTTGCCAAATCCATCTGAGAAAACACCTTAGCCTCGTGAAGCTGATCAAACAAGTCATCTATTCTCGGCAATGGATACTTGTTCTTCTTAGTCACCTTATTCAGCTCACGATAATCCACACACAACCTCAACGATCCATCCGCTTTGGTTGCGAACACAACTGGCGCACCCCATTCGGACACACTTCTCCGAATGAATCCTTTCTGCAAAAGGTCATCAACTTGCACCTTCAGCTCTTGCTGCTCCCTCGGTGCCATCCGCCTAAGAGGCATCACAACAGGTCTGGCTCCCTCAACTAGATCGATACGAAACTCGATCTCCCTATGCGGCGGCAACCCTTTGACTTCCTCAAAGACATTCTCAAACTCATTCACAATAGGCACCGATGACAGTCCATCCCGTGGAACAACTAGCGAATACATGAAGCTCATGAAGACGCCTTCTTCATGCTTACATCGTATCACAACCTTTCGCCCTTCCACATTCCCGACTGTCACCTCAAGCCTCTCACAATCAATCCTTGCCGCATACTTCCTAAGCCAGTCCATACCCAAAATAATTCCGAACCCCGCAAAGTTCAGAACAAAGCAATCACAAACAAACGAGCAATCATGACTCGACACAACTAGACCACGACATAACATACACAAACATGACGAACCCCCTACCGGATTAGTCACAACCAATGGCCTATCAACAATATCCGGTTTCATACCTAACCGGCTTACCAAATCATCACAAACAAAAGAATGCGACGCTCCAGTATCAAACAACACTCTAACTGGAACACCACAAATAGAAAGAGTACCTTGAACCACCACACTCTTCCCCTTCTCCTCAGCAGTAGGAACTCTTGAAGACGACGGCACAGCTTCCAAAGCATAGGCTTGCACAACCTGCCTATCTTTCCTCGGTTCTGGACAATCCTTCTTGATATGTCCCAGCTTATCACAGTTGTAACACTTTCCCGGCACCTTGGGATTCTTACAATCTTTGTAAAGATGGCCCTTCTGCTGGCAGTTATAGCAAGTCATTTCGCTCTTCGGCTTCTTCTGGCCATCCTTACCCTTCTGTTGCTGCTGCTTCCTCTTCCTGTTGCCACTCTGCTGTGGTTTAGATACTTCCCTGGTTACAGCAACAACAGAACTTTCCTTAGGGAACAAACTCTCGTGCCTAAGAGCTTTTTCCACAAGCTTCTCAAACGGATCGTCCAGATGATCCACCAACTGCCTCCCAAGATAAGCATCCAGACCAGTCACAAACTTTTCATTCTTCTGGTAGGGAGAATCAATATACGATCTGGCATACTTAGATAAGGCTTCAAACTCAGAAATATACTCAAGAACAGGCCTCCCACCCTGCTTGAGCTCCACAAACCTCTTAAACAAGACAGATTTCTGGGAAGTAGAGATGAACTTAGCTTCAAATCTAACTTGGAATTGCTCCCAAGTAATCTCTTCTTCTGGAGTATCGATGGTGATAGAATTCCACCAATCAGCAGCTCTTCCCTGAAGCTGTCTCGATGCAAGCTTTCTCTTAGTTGCATCCTCAATCCCTAAGTCACCAAAGATTCTTTTGCAAGCATCAATCCATCTCTGCACCTCAATAGTCGACTCCGTCCCCAAGAAAACTTTCCCTCCAAGAGCAGTATAATCCTTGCAAAGCTTGGCAAAATCCACCGGTCTCGGAGCTTGGACTTGAACTCCCACATCCACAGATGATCCTGAAGCTGGTATTCTCCTCATGATTGAAGTCATCATGGCCTCAAACATAGGAGCATAATCAACAGCTTCCCTAGCATCACGGCTACCCCTCGCAGCTTGTCTCTCACTTCGACTCATCCTTAATATCTGTAAATAAGAATGATTAGAACACCTTAAGAAACAACTGCATAAGGAGTTCAAACCCTTCTAAACTACTATATTATATATAGTAATCATCCATCAAATTACAATTACGTCTCTCTTACGTAGTTACATCAGCGAGCGTTGGCTAAAATCGATTAACCAAGGCTCTGATACCAAATGTGACGACCGCCCATGACTCCCGCACCAAATCAAGGAAATAATGCGCTGAAAGGCGTGCCAGGCAGCCATGGACGATAGTCAGGGTAAAACAAAACAAAAGAATCTCTATCGTACAACTCACAGCGCATGGATAAAATACAATAGAGAAATATAATATAGTGAAGCTCCATAGAACAGAACATCATCATATAAGCATCACAGTAGTTTTATACAATCATCTACTCAAATCCATACATGAAAGCCTCACTACAAATCACTCAACCAAATACAGCAGCGGATACCCAGTACATATAGTAAGAAAACTAATATGCAAAGCCTCCTGCTCGTCTTCGTCATCTTCATCGTAGAACTCCTAGCACAGCACCTGTCACCTGCTACCTAGTCTGCCCATCCCAAACATGGATGAACAGCCCAAGGTAATAAGAGGAGACATAAAACCTTGAGTCAGACAAAGTCTTAGTGAGCAGTAAATTAACTATCAAACATACCAAAAGAGCATAAAGGATAAAAGGAATAGGAACCAAACCATCCCACTCCACCTCTTTCTACAGTGATAGCCCCAGACATACACTAAGGAGAAGCAAGCATAACAACATAGACAATTAAGGTAAAGCGAATACCACTCGAGTCAAGGACGATGTTTTCCAAATACAAACCCCCAAGGCCTAAACCAAGATCAGATAAGCACCCAGAAAACACCGCTCTTGAAGCCGAATGATAATACAACCAAACATCCATGACTCTGGCTATCACTGTTATCCTTGCCTCGATTTCACCGTTAGTTGAATGACCATCTGTCAAGGGCTAATGGTAACCCCGGTTCTAACCATAACTCCGCACACTGCCTTGTGCCTAGGACTTATCTACTTTGCCCAGAGTACTCAACTACCTACCTGTAGTCTTTTGGGTGTCCCGACTACCTACCTGTAGTCGTTATGGGCGCCCCATGTACTCTTGCTTTTGAGCATGCTAGAACCTTCAACAACGACGAGATCCAAGCCTCCTAGCCATCCTTCTTGACGACTATCCTCATACAAGCTCAAGCTACCTCTTGAACAATCCATTATCAACCAACTTGAACTACTCTTCAAGTTATCAACATGCTTGGAATGATCCCTGCTTGGATTAAGCCAAGACTCACATCATACTTCGCTTCATCACATCAAAGCAAAGTCTCAACTCAACAACATGGTTTGCCTCATCAAATCATGGCAAAGTCCCATCTCAACATCATCCAATCTATACATATGAGCTTCAACATCCGCTACATATGCCTTAAGCAGCTTTCACCATTCAAGAGCCTTCTTCCATAGCTTTTGAATCCTCTTTCATCATCTTGTTCCAAATCAACTACTAGCTAACTTGGAAACAATCAAATCAATCATACATTCAAATAATCAATCATTCAAACAAGATCTATTAAGCAATTTAAGCAATATCAACTATAATGGGAATTTCGTAAATAAACGAGCAAAAGTCCAACATATGTGAAATCATGGTTTTTAGCATAGATCTATCAAATATAAAACATGGGTTTTGTCTCTAATGCTTATTAAACAAACTTGCATAAGTAAACATCTTCAAAAACCATGGATCTAGACTTCGATCTAAGAAAAATGCATGAAATCTCTAACTTTAACACCCAAACATGCCACCAATCCAATATACTCCTTTGGATCCGCGTGAGAGATAACTACCACTCACCAAATCACCCAAACACTACAAAAACTACACACTTCAGATCTGGACAGCGAAGATCAAGGTTTGATCCGGCAATATCTCGCTCCAATCGATGAATTCTAGCTCGAACGGATGAAGATCTTCAACTTTGGCACTTGGATCTTCGATCTCGATCTTCGATCTTGGATGGATTTTAGATTTAGATTGGAATGGAGAAAAGAAGGTGAAGAAATGTTGTAGTCGAGTCTTCAAAATGGCAGCACTTTGTTGCTTCAAAAACCGGTGCCAAAAAGTGAGCCAAACCCCTCTATTTATAGGCTGGAATCCCCCTTAGCTCGGCCGTCTTCTTAACTCGGAGCTCGCTATTAGGTCGTTGCCGACCTAAAAGACTCCGACCTAACATAGGTCGCTGCCGACCTATACGACTCAACTACACAGCCGCTAACACACCTAAGTCTTAAGTCGTACGACGACTCAGCCAACGTGCCGACCTAACTCTTAGCACAGAACCAACTTAGGTCGCATACGACCTTATCCCTCGACCGACCTAAATCCTACCGACTCACGACCTAAACAACTCAAGAACCCAAGGCCGACCTAACAAGAACACGGCATAGCCTAGTGCCGACCTAAGTCCTAGCCGACTCAACAATGCCAAACGACCTAACTATGCTACGGCCTAGCGACCTAACAAAACCATAAGTCGTTCACGACTTATCTCCCATACGACCTAACCCCTTAGGTCGTTCCACAGGCCTAAACCACCATCCTATGAGTCGTTCACCACTGAGTCGGCCCAAACCTTAACTCGGCAACCTTTTAGGTCGTTAGCTCCTAAATCAAACACTCCTATGACCCGTTCACTCCTTAAGTCGGTCATTCCTATAGGTCGCTCTACCGACCTATCTACCTTAGGTCGCTCTCCCGACCTATCTACCTTAGGTCGCTCTCCCGACCTATCTACCTTAGGTCGCTCCACACTAAACTCGGCCAGTTCCTAAGGTCGTCTACGACTTACTATAGGTCGGTCACCATCACTAAGTCGCCTAACTTTTAGGTCGTTGAATTTCTTAACCCGGCTAAGCCTACTAACTCGGCAACACCTATAGGTCGGTCCTCTATGAGTCGGTCACGACTCATCACTTCAACACACGTGTTACTCTCCATACGACTCAGGCTAGAGACAACATAAACAACACTAACGACCGGTAAATTCCACGATTTATCGACACGTAAAATACGGGTCGTTACAATGACGCACGATTCGATGATGGCGATTCAGTGATGGTAAGCAATAGCATTGACGATGGATAATTGTACTTCGAGATGTAGACTAGCGGGCTAAGAGTTGGATTGAAGGAACTATTGGAGGAAGGTTATGGGACAAACGATGATATTTTAAGACCAATGATGGCTACCGAGAATAGTTCCCATATGCGACGACTTTAGACGGGAGTAGTAAGGACGGTTTCAAGATGAGCTCTATCACGAATGACAAGTGTAAATTGATTATTGATAGTCGAGGGTTCCCATAGTATTCGTAAAGCGGGGTATACACCTAGGGCATGATGGCTCCTCATCCTCAACGGGCAGTTTGTTTATCTCAGATTAGCATGATGGTTAGTCAAATTCCTGACCTGTTAAGTGCCATGGATTCGAGTACCATGAAATTATAAGCGTTGACTATTGTGATGAGTAGTCAAGTCCTCAGCGTGATGGCTTAGGCAAGTTATCAAATATCCACTGAGTGAGTGAATGTGAGGATGGATGATGGATGCTACGTTTGCTTGATTGCTTATCATTATAGGCTTGTCACATGATGTAAATATTATCAACGTAGATATCTAGATGCCCTTAGTACTTTGATGTATAGTACATCATGATGATTACAATGTAGAATAGATTATATTTTATGTTATGTGCTAAATCTGTCTGTATAGGGATATGTCAGGTATGATTCCATACCATTTATCCCAGTATATCGACTTTATAGTATTTAACATTTATACTACTTATACCAGATTGTCGTCCGACTTGAGATTTTATATTTTGCTTTCTATTATTGCAGGTACTCATAGATGAGTAGATTTGGAATATCAGGTCTGGTGAGCATATGGAGCTGGACAGGTGACGAGTAAAAGGTTATACTCTGGTATTACTATATTTAGCTTTTATTGCTTATCATTCCGCTATGTAGTAGTATAAAGCTTGCTAGTATTATTACGAGACATGAGTTTATTATCGGTTGTATAGACTGTGTCACTTAGTATAGGTGTATAGATCTGAGTACTCTGAGTTTTGTGATTCATTCAATTTTTACCGTCTCATCTGTTTTATATCTGAGATGTTTACCATTATACTCTATTCGATGCACCGTGAGATATATGATAGGCTCTGGGATGTTCATTTACTTTACCACAACCATTGATGGTCGTCCAACATCTACCGGGCACCTTTGCAACGTATATTACTATACTAGTTATTATCATTATTGGATGCCAATAGTGTAGGGCAATCTTCAGACTCAAGCTCTTAAGCAATATTTATTTCATCGCCCTTTGAAATCCTTATTCATTTTCTTTTATTTATATCCTAGTATCTAATAAAAAACTAAATTGCAATTTATTTCTCTCCTAACATGTACATTTCCATCTAATTTGTCCTCCAAACCATCTCTTCTCCAATCCTCACCACACCCTCTCAACCCCATCTCAACACATCTGAACCGATACTTATAGACCTAAGGACATGACTAGCTACCTCCATCTCCCACAACCCTTTCAAGAAACTTTTATCCAAAATTCCCCATATAGGCCCATTTACCACTAATACGTAGCCCGCCTACTAACCCAACAGTTATTTCCCTCTGGGCTTAAATTTAACTACCGAGCATAGGCCCAAACTCCCCAACCCAATACTTACCTCTGTCTAGAGCTAAATTGACTAATGATGGTTTAGTTAAAAGTTCCAATTATCTATATATAATGAGAAGACCCTCAAATGAAGCTTTTGAAATTACAAAAATACCCTTTCAAACACAACAATTTCGTTATTTCCTTTGCTGCATCTCACCTACGTTTCCACGTATGTATCACTTCTCACAGTTTTCCCCCTTTTGGTCTCAAACCTAACCAAAATCATTTTTTTTCCTCAGTTTCATACCATAATAGTTCTACTCTCTGTCCCTGTGGTTGTTTCATTTCTATGTTGCTAATAAGATGATTTAACAAGATCAAGGTAACTCAAATTCATTGCTACATGCATTAAGATACTACATATTTCCCTTTTTTTACAAATATAAATTAGTTTATTAGTTAAGAAAATTATACAGAAACATTAGTTAAAAGTATTCACTGTGTTCTGAAATTTTTATTAGTGACATATTTTAAAGATTTGGAGAAGTAGCTTCAAACTTTAAAATGTTCAAATATTTGTGGGATCAATATGAAAAGATTATATCAAAAATTTTAATAGTTGCAGATGGAATTGGTATTTATAAAATGATCCGTGTGACATTAAAAGATGAAATATCTGCCTCATATACAGTTTATACCACACCATTGATGTGTAGAAAATTTTCTAACGGGGCTGTTGGGTATGTTGTATTTTTGAATAAATGTTCCCTGCCTTCTACTATGATTTCAAATTGTAATATAAGGATGATATTATCTAACCTTGATTTGTATCATGAACTTTAATTGGAGGAACGGTGCTTATAGTGGTTGATTCAAATATCACCAGAATGCTTAATTAGACCTTGCAGTCAGCCTTTAAAAGATTGATTGTATATGGTATATATGGTTTTAATACGTTCTTTCAGTTAGTGAGTGCTTTACATGCTCAGTTTCAAAACTTTCATTTATAAATAAATTCTTTCTAAAAGATCTAAATGTGCATATGTAACAACCCGGTATTTACAGCCATTCGCAGCCGTCCTATTCTAAAGTCCGTTCAGGTATGTATCATTTCAACCCATAGTGATTCTAATTTAAAGGGAACTTGCAGTGTAATTAACTGATAAAATAACAAAACAGCAATAATATAACAGTAACGTATGATATAACTGGTTTTTAATCATGTGTGAACATCATTTGATAGTGACATAGCAAATAAAATATGGTGATGCAGTTTACATATTCACAAGCGATCGATTTACTATTCATATAAGTATAAAACTGTCTGGTGAGAATAACTCACTGGTTTGAGCTGATGACCCAACGACGAATTTCACAAACGGGATCTACACAATCACAAAAGAACGACATAAATTCGAATGGAGGAGCCAAGTGTCAAATTCCTTGGATACACATCAAACAAAAACAATATAACAACGATGAGTTTCAAATCAACTACGATCAAAACTACACTAGAATAGACTGCACAGAATCAAATAGAAATGCTTGCACTTGCTTTTAACCTTTACTAGGCTCAGCCATAAGGGGAAATACAACATAATTGCAGGTGTTTGGGTCTGGTTTGGGTGAGTATGGGTTCGGCCTACATGTTGGAATGATGGTGTAAAGGTGGGTGAAGGCAATAACACACATAAACATGCATACATGAATTTGGTCAAGGATTTTGGGCTCGGCCAAGGCCCTAGGTGTCACGGCCAGAGGAGTGGGGTCCACTGTGGTGGTGTGTCCGTGGGTTCTGGAGGTGCTGGAGGTGGTGGTGGTGTGGTAGGTGGCGACTAGAGGGGTGGTGAGGTGATGGAATGAGAGTGGTGCTCGGTTAGGCTAGTATGAAGGGTGTTTTGAAATTTCTGTGGATATGTGTCACCAAGGTGGTTCATGGCTTGGGTGGTTGGTGAGGAGGAGGTGTTGATGGTGTGTCATCAGGTGCTGGAGGCGGCTAGGCAGCAAGGGAGGCATGGACGATCCTAAAAGAGGTGAAAGCATGTGCAAAATCAAGCTAGAAATAAACGATGTAAATAGAAAAAGAGATAAAAGAAATAAAGTTTTACCAAATTCTTCAAGCAAGGGAGGGCCAAATTTTTTTATCAAGAAGGAGGAAGAAAGATATGTGAATTGAAAATGAGATAGTCGGCTGAAATGTGGGGAGTTATGGCAAGAGAAATGAAGAGTTGTGAGGATAATGAAGAGGCGGAATTCAAAAAGGCAAAAGGCAATTCAAAAGTCAAAACCCTTTCATATTTCTTTATTTTAATTATATAACTTTATATTTCTGGAAATAATAATAATCCCAAATAAAGTTTCGAAAATTTATCAAAATATAAAAATTTATATATTATTTATTAATTATATAAAGTTAAATTAAGAAAAATAGCTAAAAATAGTGAACTGGACTAGAAAATTTGAAATTAAATAGAATAATTTTTAGAAAATTCATATGAGCTTGTAAAATATTTGTAAACATAAATAATAACATAAAATAAAATACATTCACAAAATAATATTTAAAATTTAATTTAAATATAGTTTTTAATGAAGAAAATAGCAGAAAATAGGAAAACAGCCCTTAAAAATAGGAAATAAATACAGTAAATTTTGGAAATTTTTTATTATCACTTTAAAAATATTAAAAGACAAAATATACATAAAATAACATATTAACAAATATTAAAATAAAATATAAAATAGAAAATATGATTTATATAATTTCAAATAGACAAAATTTCAAAATAAAACAAATTATACTCAAAATTGAAATGTACATAACTTTCCGAAATTTAATCCGTTTTCAACGAAACAAAAGGCAGTATTCAAGTTATTAAATCTATTTTCATAATAAAAGATAAAATTTAAGAATTTAAATATTTAAATTTGAAATTTAAAAGTCAAGGTTTGACCAGTTTGGACAGAAATTCATCTTTTAGTAAAATATCCTATTTATACCGGTTTAAAATTATAATTCACATAATAATCAACACCTACATTTAAAAATGAAATGTTTGAAATAAAATAAGTTTAAAATAATTTCAAAATAAAACAAGGTCAAATATTAAAATATATGAAAATTTTAGGGTTGTTACAGCATAGGTTGTCGATGATGCTAGAGGCAGGACACTGAAATTGAGTGGGATTACTAAGTTTGAACCTTTTATCCTAACCAATTATTTGCACCAATTCATCCATTGTTGGTTAAAATTTAACCTTTTATACAAGGTTTGCAAATAATTGAATTTTTGTGTATACCATTTGACAATAAAAAGGAGTTAACATCATTTTTTTTCGAACATGTCTAACGAACGTGTCTTAGTACTATAATATAGGCAAGCAAACAGACATTTAGTTTGTGTGATACTAACATTTATTTAAACACATTCTCGCTCATTTATCCTTTCATGTAATTAACTCACGAACCCTTGCTACCTTTTAATAAAAAATTTATTTCTTAAAACCATAATCCAACTTCTCCTCTTTCCCTATTCACATAACGAAATCAAAATTTCTCCATTTAATTTTTCCATAATTGATTTTTTTCCCATCGCTTCATCAGTATACATATAAATCCAACTAATTTGTTGTGATTACTTTGTTATCGACTTAACTATAAGTAGAGTTTTTTAATTGTGTAACTCTAACTAAGATTAATATAGTCAAGAATATTTTGCAACTCGGATTTGATGCAATAATAGAACATAGTTAAGAACCTTCATTATTACGTTAATTGAAAGTATCCAATTATTATTACTTTTGTTGTTGTTTTAAGAAGAAAATAAAAAGAATCAAGAATCTAGTTGTAATAGAAACAATATGTTATAGTCAAATATAATTATCTATTACATCCTTTCTTTATAAAATTAACTGGGTTATAAAAATATTGATTTACATAAATATTCTAAATATATAATTTAAGTATCTTAACCCATGAACTCCAAATCTAAATTGATAAAATATTTTCATTGATGTTGTTCATCCAATTTTCTTCTATCATTAATGATTTACTGGATTGAAAATAATTATGCTTGAGGATCAATTTTTATTATATTGCTATATTGTTTGATTATGCATAACTGTTGGTGTTTACTTACAGATTCCTTTTTAAGTTCAAGGTGGATTTTGTAGTAGGTTTTATGATTTAATTTTATTACATGTTTACGTGGCATTAGCAAGTGTTTAAACGAGTGTAAATAGAACCATCCATTATTTATGCACATGACTATTATTGGATGCCAATAGTGTAGGGCGATCTTCAGACTCAAGCTCTTAAGCAATATTTATTTCGTCACCCTTTGAAAGCCTTATTCATTTTCTTTTATTTATATCCTAGCATCTAGTAAAAACTAAATTGCAATTTATTTCTCTCCTAATATGTACATTTCCATCTAATTTGTCCTCCAAACCATCTCTTCTCCAATCCTCACCACCCCCTCTCAACCCCATCTCAGCACATCTGAACTGATACTTATAGACCTAAGGACATGACTAGCTACCTCCATCTCCCACAACCCTTTCAAGAAACTTTTATCCAAATTCCCCATGTAGGCCCGTTTACCGCTAATACGTAGCCCGCCTACTAACCCAACAGTTATTTCCCTCTGGGCTTAAATTTAACTACAGAGCACAGGCCCAAACTCCCCAACCCAATACTTACCTCTGTCTAGAGCTAAATTGACTAATGATGGTTTAGTTAAAAGTTCCAATTATAATACTTAAAGAGGGTTTAGAATCTGTCGACTCCTATTCACTTCTCACTTAAGTACTTCGTAGACATCTATTATTTTAAAAAATAGCGGTGTTATAAAATTGATGCCTCATGGTTAAATATTGGATTATAATATCGTTACCAGCCTTCCATATTGCATATCTCATGCACCACACATAAAATAACGGAATTTATATATTAAATTTATTTATTTTTGTTAATACAGCTAGAAGGATCAAAAATCAATAATTGAATGTATAAATGTTATATAACATATAGTTAATCATCTAATGGGCCATATAATAAAATTAGACAGAAACGGGCTTAATATATAGGCCTACTGAATAAGTATTATGATAACCGACATAAAATCATTTTAGTTCTCATCATAATTTGTCGAAATAGAAGAGGAAAGAAAAAATAAATCTTCTGTCATAAAAAGAAACAGCAGGGAACATTGCACAAATAATACTGATGTGGTTGTTCTGTAAAGTGGCATCATCAGATGTAGACTTTTCGTGGGCCTTGGTTTAGATATAATTTGCACTATCACTATGTAATACTTTCATTCAATTACTTTGGCCTTTAAACCTTCAATACATATCAAGTACGGGATTTTGGACCAAAGATCCCTATTGTCAAAGCTCATGCACGAAAAGTTCATAAACCCATGTAAATTAGGTCCATATTTTGTTATTTTTTTATCAAATTGTCCTCTTCTAAAAAATCGGTCCAACATTGAAACCGGGGCAAAAGTAGTATAAATTAGTCAAAAAGTAAAAATAGAGACCAAATTTTTTTAACTTTTTCAGAAGGGACTTTTCTTCCATCATCTTTCAATTTTAGAGATTTGGCAGCCGTTGCTCGTACAAACAATCTCTCTTGGGCTAGCAATCTAATTTTCCTTTTTTTTGCACCATCTATTTTGCTTCCTTTTATTTATTTTATATATTTAATTTTACCACCACTACAAACTCATCAATAACTTGTACTTATACGAGTCCTTACATTTATACTTCCATGGAAAGGCATTGCATACTTTTGTACTACTAATATTGTTCAAAATAATACGTGAATTGGTTTTGTAAATTTTTAGAGACAAAATTTGTTAGGCTTGGCTCGCACATTCTGCAAATTGAAAAAAAAAAAAAACAGACATGCTAAACAACGTATTGTTAGAGATTTATTTTGTTACACTACTATTTGTCAACTCTAATGAATACGTCACACACAGAAGATGAGAGAGTAAGATCCAACCGTCAAAACTCAACAAGCCGGTCATAATTAAGCTTTAATTTGGAGTTCATGTATTTACATGACATAACACCGATACGAGAAAATTTCAAATAAATTTTATAGAAGTTGGGAAGTTCAAAATGATCATTAAAGTAGCTCGAGTCGGTATCTTCTAATGAAAATTTTGACGAGAAATCGACATGTACTTGTTAGAGCTAATATGGACGTTCGTGTGGAAGCTGAAATCGATGTTCAATCAAACGATGATCGAATTTTTGTCGTATACAAATTTTAGTCCTAGAGTCGTGTAAAATAAATTAGTAACGAAAGTGATGTTTTAAAGAATGGTTTTTGATAATAATTTTCAAACATTAACTACAATTATAATATATATAAGTTTTCATCCAAAACACAGTATTATGGAAAGATTTAAGAAAAGACGAGAATTTCAAAGATAATCGCTATCAAGAAATTGTAGGGGCATTAGAGGTGCATGCCATCAGACACAGACATGAAAGAGTGAAAAAGATATGATAAAATACAATCAAGGTGTGAAAATATTGCTACAAGTGTGATCATCATTGTAACTTTTGCAAGAAGCTTGATCATTTGATTGAGTGAATTTTGAATCCAAAATTTAAACTAAATTAGGATCTTTTAAACTTCGCTTTGAATATCAAGGTTTCAGCTTAAATTTGAACTTACAAGTAAACTGAATTTGAACTAAAAAAATTTAGTTTACAAGTGTACTTTCTGATTGGACTGAAAATGAACGTGAAATAAAACAACGCTCGAATTGAAAACCATCAGGACAAGATGCCAAAGTAATCGTTTTCTTGTTTAAAATAATAAGATCGTTGTATTTGTACGAATGGTCTCATTTAGCCAATCTTTGCTTTTCTATTTCCTCCTACGTGCTTACCACTAATGCATAAAGTTGCTTGAATTGTTGGTTGCCAACAACAAATACATCATGTCGGTTTTACATCTTTTATGAAATTTATGCTCGATAAGTTTTTCCATCTACTTTTTTCTTTTTACCGTATTGTGTTTGACATTGGATTGAGGATAACACCTTTCAACTACATGAGCTAAACGTTCAATTTCTGATATTACTATTTTTTAATAATAAAAACGATACTAAGTTTAAACAGTGCTTCTTTAATGATGTTTTAAGGTTTCGATCCCATGACAAGAGGAGATAGCTCAATTGAAACAACAGCTAGCGTAGATCAATGACTGACGAAAGAGTGGGGTGTTGGCGCAGCAGCTAGATGAGCATATTGCAGCATACTTAGCTGAGCATGAGACAATGTCGGGGGATGACGACGACGATGGGGATGATGGGTAGGTATGGATGTGTTTCTGATGGATTTTGATTATTTTGTTTTGTACATATGTGACATAAGTTTGTATATTTATAGATTTGATACTTGTTTATTGGTTGGGTTGTTTGATGGAAAGACGAATGTTTTGTTTGATGTACATAAGTTGGTTGGGATTTGATGAACTTATTTGTAGGTATGGTTTTTTAGTATGATGAGATTTGGGGTTGATTGATGAAATGGTTGTGTAAATATTGATATTTGGTTAATATTATTTGATTATGTGTAATATGTAATAGATTATACGATAGTTGTTGTGAAACTGGGTATATATGTGTTGTAAACGAGGTGGATGAAGATTTGTAGGTTTGGACGGCCGAAGGATAAGATTATGAAGGTAATTACAGAAAAAAGTTCTTAGCCTAGCGATGGCCAGAAGTTCTCAGGTTAGCGACGGTCAGCTGTTCTCAGGCTAGCGACGATCAGCTGTTTTCAGTTTAGCAACGGTTAGCAACGACCATTTGGTTTCAGATTAGCGACGGCAGATATCGGTTTGCAGCAGCCCTTCAACTTCCAAAATGTTTCCAGGTTAACGACGGCTAGCGACGGCCAACTGTTCCCCAGTTTAGTGACGACCAGCTATTCCAAGTTTAGCGACGGTCAGCTACTCCCAGTTTAGCGACGGTTAGCGACGGCCAGCTGTTTTCAGGTTAGCGACGACCATTTGGTTTCAGATTAGCAACGGCAGATGTCGGTTTGCGGCAACCCTTCAACTTTCAAGATGTTGTCACGTGTCCATCCAACCGTCATTAACCGTCGTTAATATGACGACGGAGTCGTCGTTTTGTTTGTTGACGACGAGGTATATAGCGACGGCTGGCCACGGTTAGCGATGACCAACAACGCCATTTTGCCGTCCCTAAATGAATACTGTTTTGTACTGTGATGAGCTACTTATTACTACACATGTGTGAGTTGTACCTAATACAATATAATAATCACCAAGAACCTTAAATATTGGTTTGCGTTATCTATTTGTATATTAAAATTGGCATGCATTACTTATCATACAAACAAATACTTCTAGAATACCATGAAAATTAGCATTCACTATGTATATAACCATGCTTCTATTAAACTAATATAAAAATTGGCATGCACAATATAGAATACATACAAATTTGATCAGAACTTCCAAATTTGACTTGCAATCCATCATCATATTCTTTTTTCCTCGTCAAATCCAATTGTTTTCACCTTTCCAAATCTAGTTTCAAAAATTATAACCCAAATAAAAAAGAGTAAAAGATGAAAATTGTCAGAATGACAAATTTATTTATTTATTTTAAGAAAAAAAATATTAGGGTAAAGACAGATAAACTGAAAGAAGAGTTCAAGGTCATAATCAGAAAGAGGGTGGAAGAAAAAACGAAAATGAAAAACACAGATTGCTAAACTCCCAACCATCCCTTAATTTGGCCCTCACCATCTCATTTAGTGTTTGAATTAATTGCTGGACCATCCAATTTAGTACCTAATTATTAAAATAAAAATCATAATGGATGTCTTAATTTTTTTCAAACATATATAGGGGTAAAATAATTTGCTATTAAAGTCCTATTTTTTTGCATTCAAATGGCTATAGTGTACGTTTTTGATAAATTTGTGGTACGTAGCTTAATATCTGGCAGAGTTTCAACAATAATTTAAACATGTCTTTTATGATTGATACCCTTTGATTTGATATTATAACTATTGTCGGCCTCATGTAAAAGTTGGATGTAAAAAATTTCATGGGTCTTACCGTCTAAGTCCATGATCCATTAACATATTATTTGAGCTGTTAAAAAATGGGCTAAAATGTTATTTTTTCAAAACAGATGTATGAACCGAAAGCAATTACATGTATGTCTATATCTTTCAAGTCAGTATATGCTAAAACGTCATTTCTACAATCTAAACATATCATCGTCTTAACAATATCTTTAACACACTTAAAGCCTAAAATATACATGCTAATATTATAGATAAACATCAAAATGAAATTTCAATCCAATTTTATACAAATGACATATAATTTCATCTTTCAATCACACATATCATATTTTTCTTTTGGTGTCACAAAAACAGTTTGTGCTAGAAGATAATATTTTTGATGCAAAATTTACATTTTACCTCCATTTTAGGACTATACATAGTCGAATCGTGACCGTGCATTTTTTATTTTTTGAAAATTTACAAATTTAAGTACAAGTTAGACGCACAAATATTGAAAGAAAAATACTAGATAGGTGAGTCGTAGAGGGTCTTTAATGTCTACAGTAAAAGTCGCATTACCAAAATTTCGTAATGCTGCAGTGTACAACTACAACAGTTATGAACAGCTGCAATTGCACAACTGTGTCAACACAGCTGCTGTTTTACGCACAGTAGCAGTGCACAATGGTAGAAGCTTAGTAGCGGCAAATTCGATGAAGCATATAATGGTCCTGGAGGTGCCGACAACATCAAAAAATGAAGTTGTGTAGGTTGCGGTTTAGATTTTGGAACAGTGATTATTTATTAAATGTAGATTTAATTTTTTTTTCCTTTCGAAACAGTAGAGAAAACGGGAATAATATACCGCGGGAAAGTATGAAAAAAAAATAAGAAAACTGATGATGTGATGGTCCGGACTTTGATTCGTGCACAGTCGAGTTCTGATTTAATTTGAGACCGCAGTGGTCCATAATTCAGGATTTTTCGAGGTCTGACGATGGGTGGGTCAACAATAACAAGTAATTACAAAACTTAATTAAAATTTTCACTTAATATTTATATTTACAGAGAACGAAATGAAAATGGGGAAAAAGAAAACCAACAAGGGCCCTCAACCCATATAACAGGGACCTGGTAACACAAAATCAAAAGAGGAAGCATCACAAGCTGTCACCCTGGAGTAAGCGAAGCTACATTATGACAAATTTCATTTAAAACATAGCCTGACTAAAATGGCAGGAAACACAGTACATATAAGAATGACATAAGCCCTAATCTAAGTTAGCTGCAACCATCTAAGCATTTTTTTTTCAATATAACAAACAATATACCTCGTATACTTAACTAAAATTCCTACTTCCATTCAACATTTTAGGGCATTCTCCATCCTACAATTTTAGCAGCAGCCCTATCAATTCCTTAGTTTTTTTTTTTAAAATTTTATTTTAAATGGTTTATTATCTAAGTGGAGCAGTAAAAAGAAAGAAAGGGACACCTACTCAGAAGCTATAAACCCTAAGAAAGAGAAACTGTACTGAACTGGATCTCTTGTCTAAAATGAAATTTCACATTAAAACAGATGACCATTTCTTTTACTTTTTTTTGCAAAGTCTTTTTTGCTGGGGATGTAAAGAGTTAAGGTTTTACAAGACGAGAGATGGTTACTATTTTGAAGAGTGAACTTTTGAAAAAGAAAATGGGATTATGAATGGATGGTGCGTGGCCACAAATGTGAAACAGGATGTGTGTACTAGGTTTCTTAACTTGTTGCAGCATAAAGTAATTTATTTATGCTTTCATAGTTGATGAACCAGGTTGTTTGATTGTACAGTTTGACGCTTTCTTGTAGGGCTAGTGCGTTTGTTTAATATTCCAGGAATTGCTGTTATTTTGGTGTTGTCTCCCAGCTAGATCAAAACCGAACCAACCCGCTTCGAAGCTTGGGTTGGGTGTAGGTCTTAGAATGTATAATTTGAACTCCACAAAACCTGATCTACTTATAATTGAGAACCACCAGGTTGGGTCCGTGTTAAAGTGCTTGATGAGTCTGATTGACAACTCTAAAGGGAGGGTTCATTGCATAATCCAGACTCATTGCAATGCCATATGCGAGGGCAACATATGATGCATTTAGAGTCATTCCGTTGAAGTCGAAAAGTTGTACCATACTAACGTTGTCGACTAATGCATGCTTACATTACATTTGACAATTCAATATTCCCAAAACAATGAAGAATTGCATAAATAAATTTCTTAGAACAATCGCATGAAAGACAAAAAAAACCTTAAGCATTGCAAGCAATTCCGATGTATTGTCAGATAAAAGATCAACAATAATAACTGAAGCTACCATAGTAAGGACTAACACATTAGCTAATACCTTCGGCTAAAAAGATATCTGAACTCATCATCCAAGAGAATGTTGAATATATTTTTGGGGATTCAAATATATGGAAACTTCCCTAATTTGCAATTTGGATTTTATAAAAACTTTCCTAATTTGCAATTTGAAATTTATGGAAACATTCACTAATTACGACTTATCTTATTTAAAACATTTCATATCTCCACGGCCATCTAACATCTCTCAAGAATTGGAGAAGACTATAAATAAAGGAGAAAGCTCATGGAGTTTATTATCCACCTAGCTTTAGAAAGAAATAATATGACTCAATAAGAAAATAATTGTAACTCTAATTAGTCAAATTAGGGGTTTATACTATTTCCTATAATCTTCTGTATTCTCTCTTGTTTAATGAAAGCGATAAAGCTCACCCTTTTCAAAGTGGACTTATATTATATAGTGGAACCACTATAAATATCTTGTGTCTGCTTTTCTCTTTTACTGTTACTTACTATTGCTTTAGGAATAGCTGTGATTTGATTGGAGAATTAAGCGATCTGTTTGTTTTACCGTACCATAGCACGATCCTATAATTAAGTTTTACAACTGCGAAGGATTGATCACCCCCTCTACAATTGGTGTAACACCCCGTGATTTTACGACAATTAATTAAAAAGAAATTTAATGAATAATTAATATTCTAAAAGCTAGAATTTTTGAAAATGTCAGAATTCGACTACGAAACTTACAATTTGGGTTCGTGGTGATTTTTGTGGTCAATTTTCATTTATAAAGTTTCCGATCAGAGTTTAAACGGAAAAGTTATCAGCGTTTGAAATTTTTGAATCGAAAATAATTATATGTATTTACAGTAACAAATGTAAATTAATGCAAATTACTAGTGTTAATGGAAACTTAAACAATAAGAAATAAATTAAATTTGAGAAAAAATATATAAGTGGAAACAAATTATTACAATCGGGATGAAGCAAACAATTAAAAGAAATAAATATTGCAACCGCTCAAACAAGGAATAAAATAAACAAATCAACAACGATAACTAATTAACACCTAAAACAAGCTACAGGTCGACTTGGGATTCCGGGACGACGGTCGATCCATGCTTTGTAAACTAGACAGCAAAAATTGGTCCGAACAACCCGAATTTAATATTATTTTATCAAATGGCTAGCATTAATTTTGTGACCTTTAAAACAAACTAGTGTACAAAATGTATTTGTTTACTGCGTTTATAACTTGTCCAATACAGGGACAAATTTAACAAGTATTGTGCTAGATGAATATAAATGTTCGTTTATGACAAAAATGAATATCTATATAAAGATCATGTACAACACTTGTCGGACGGAGTCAAAAACTATCTAAGGGACGTAATAAAAAAATAGTTTGTACAAAAATTGGAAGTTTTATAGTTTGTCATCTTATTTCTTATATAATATATTATTGTTTGTAAACGGCTGAAAATTTATTAATCTTATGTTATTTGAAAAATTATTAATTTACCACATTATTCCGCTATTTTATCAAACAAGATTAATTTGGCCTATTATAGTAGATATGTAAATTATTTTTTGACGACGTTTTCAATAGACAACAATTTATTTAATTATTAGTTGCACGTGTACACACACATATAATGATTGACACACACACAAATTCGAACACATAAACACCCCAATCAACACAAGACAATGCTAAAAATAACACATATATAATGCTTTACATATATACACAAATTCACGAACTATACATAACTTTCACAATTTAAAGCTAACAAATAAAATAGGTATTTCATGGGATATTTAAACCATAATTAGGCTATTAGAATCAATAATTAACCCTAATTTATCAAATTAAGCAAATCTAGATTTAAGTTAAAAATTGGGTTTTTCGTAAAAATTAAAAATTATACCTGAAATTGGAAGCAATAGAGAGTGATCAAAGAGCCGTGCAAGATCCGAAAGCTAGAATTAGGGGTTTGGGAATTGAAGGAAATTATTTTCGTTCAGTTGAAATGAGGAAGAAAGGTCTCAAACGAGACCCGTATAACGCGAATTTCCGACGGTCGTAGACTGCCCGTCGAAAGCCGTCGGAAACCGTCGTAATGGAACCGTCGGAAGCCATCGTTAAGGGCCGTCAGTATTTCAAGTTATTTTTGTAGTGTTTTTTCAACAAACAGCCAGGATGAACCCTCAAATTTTCGTAATACGACGAAGTCGTTTTTGAATTCATGTTAAAGCGGGATTCCAAAACGAATCCAAAATTTCAATAACGATGGAAACGGAAAAATTGGAATTTTGCAGCTTGATCGGTATCATTTGCCAATATCCATATGACTGGCTTTCCTAATGTATATAAAACTAGATCATGCATGTTTAGAGGTAGAAGCATGATTTAAATATGCTAAACTGGAAATCTCATTGTCATGATCTGCTTCATAATAATGGTTACTTGCATTACAATTCACAAGAGAGTTCACCGACATTAAAAAAAAAAAAAAGTTGAACAAAATACGTGAAAAAATAAAAATAAAAGTAAATGTAGTGTTGGGTAAAGATAGAACCGACAAAGCCAAAAGAGGCAGGAGCCACAAAGTAAAAAAGCAACGAAGTGAAGGGCAAAAGGGTAATTTAGAGGGAAACCTAGTACCAAAGAGGTGGGAGTATCTAGCGTGACGACAGGTGACAGAGTTAAGGTTACAGCCATAGAAAACTTTTCCCATCATTGCAAGAGATGAATAGCGAAATAGAGAGAGAGAGAGACAGGAATAGGATGTCATCTCAATTCAAGTGGTAAATATATTATGTGATTTGAAAAGCTACAACGTGTACTTATAAGTCGACACGTTGCTTCTCACCTGTCCACTTTCTCTTCTTTATTTTCTGAATGCAACAGGTGCACCTAGACTGTGAAGCAATTTGCAGATAGTTATTTTAAATTCTAACTTAATTAATTATGTTACATTTTTTCAAATTTTTACGTTATTTTTCCTTCATTTTGTAGGATCAATAAAACTAATTTCTCTTTTTATTTGGATCATGATAATTTTCCCAGAGCGAAACAGATTGTGAATGTATTCAGTGATTCGGTGTTTTTGATGAAAGATATTGTTCGGGGCAAATGAATGTATTCTAGCAAAAGTGGCAACGATATCGCTTTCTTACGATAGGAAAAAAGTATGATGTGATTTTGAATTTATCAGTCCCGTTACTAGTGCACAATATTCGTTTCTTTTAGTTTAAATCAAAAACGAGCCTAAAGCACGGATCAACTTCTTATTTTGATTCATGATTATACTAAAATAACCCAAAAAAAAAAAAGCAATAGAATAAACAATTAACCAGCGAAACTGCAGAAACTGCATACTTCCTATGAATATTATAATATGTACCCTTGTGTAATAGCATCCCAGCAAAGGCGTAGATATCACAAAATATAATGTGTAATCTCAAATGACTCTTCAAGAGCCATGTATATTTTATAACTGGTTACAAATTTAGCTCAGTTGGTTCATGAAAAGTTATCTTGTTGGGCGTTTATTGAGAAAACGCTTAGAATTTAGAGGCTTGTTGAAAAGCGTCTAAGGTCTAGACCTTTTTTAACAAGCATCTTACTTTTATATCAACATGCATACAGATGTTTAGACACTTGTTGAACAGACATCTTAAAACCTAGACGTCAGTTCAGTAAGCGTCTACTTCTTCCTTTGTTGGAAAATTTAAGGGGTTGGATTTTCTTACCCCTTAAAATGTAACTTTTAATCATCAAATGGTTAAAGATTCTCTAACTGGTAATTTTGTGAAATAACCGCTGCTTTACAACTATCGTGAAAATTACTCTAAAGACCTGCCTAGTTCAATACAGAATCGACAATCAATTAAATAAATAACAAGGTTTATGACATCCAATGATACAAACAGTAAACATCAATGGAAATAAAAGAGTGAAAATAAAAAACCTACGTGATTAGACAAATTACCTATATCCATAGACCCTAAAACCATCATCATTGGATTGCAGGAAACCCGACCTGAAATGCTACAATATACAACCTAAAATCCAATAGGGAATCGTCAACCAATCGATCGCAAAGTCCTATATCACTCGACCGATCAGAGGATGACCGGTCAACTAGTTTTGGATCTGGATACCCAACTTTACTATCCTATGAACTCTTCAATCTTCGATAAACCATATCTGATGAACCATCCAATTCTACGGTTATACGAACTATAAAGCAATTTCTCCATCTTTCTCTCACCGCCGAGAGATAGCTTCTCTTCCTCGCAATCATTGTAATGACCCTATTTTTGGCTAACATTATTAAGGACATTTAATTTGATAAATTAAATGAAAATGATTTAAATGGTTAAGGGATTGAGATTTGAATAATTTAATGTAGCATTGCCTAAATTAACCTATAAGCCAAAGAAAATTAAAATGAAATAAGTAAGTGGAATAAGATAAGGCATAATAGGAATAAACTAAATTCTTATACTGTAACCCTTCTTACTTTCACTCCCTATCCATTCTAAACATTTGCAAAAAAAACGATGAACGTTCAAAGCTTGGCCGACCACCATTACGAGAAAACAGAAGGGAAGAAGATAAGCAAGAATTCATGTAGGAAGCTTAATCAAATCAATTCAAGAACAAATCTCAAACTCCTTAACAACAAGCTAAGGTGAATAATAGATTACATCACATTTTTATTATTTTCGGGTTCTAGATGATATCTGATTTATTTTGCAGATAAAATGCTATGATTTGATTGTTTAAATGGATATATAAGCTTGTTGATGATTAATGTTGCTTCATATAGATATTATGATAAATTTAGATTTGAAAACCTGTTAAATAACATCCTAATAATTTGCAGTTTTGATATAAAGTCAAAAACATTATTTTAGAGATGAGTTTCAAGTTTCATAATTTTATAAGTTAATGTGGATTTATTATGAATTTTCTAAGAAAGAAAATGATTAAATTAGGTTTAAATTGTTTTGGCAAATATGTGATAGCATTGGGTCTGAAATATAAATATGTTAAAAAACATATTAAAAATGATTTATGAAAAGTTTTTGGGAATTTTACTAAGTATTTTATTATGAACATAAAATTATTTACGTATGAGACTTAAATGTTTTATATACTTCTCTAAAAGAAGAAGGGGCTAATTTGCTAAAAGTTTTTAATTATTAATTACTAAATTCGGCGGCACTTTTAGAAAAAGATTTGAAAAAGAACCGGCAACCAATTACAAGTTGACAAATAAGGCAAGCTAATTGGAAAGACATTATTTTAAAAGGCTAATAATCAGTTTTACAAAGAATAACTACTTCGCCACTTACAGCAGGTACCGTTCTACCCTATATTTCCACACCAACGAAGTCGAAACCAATACAAATGATATCAATGCCTTGGTACGTAGTGCATCAGAGTTAGACGGAAGTTGTAGAGTTAAAACATGCTTTCAAAGGAGTAGAAGCTACTATTTTTGACTACGAATCACTTGTGTTTATAAAAGAGGCTTTCAAAGGAGTTATATCAACTTTCGACTTAGTCAAATGTGCCTCTGTTTTATCAAAAGGACCTTTGAAAGGGGTTGCTGCCTTTTTATTTTAAAATGAAGCTTTTGAAGGGATTCGAAACCCATGCTGCCGCATCCAACCTTTCGAATCAATGCTTTTGAAAGATACTTTTCCTTTTAAACTTTGAAGCCGCTTCTTCGAACTCTCAAATGGGTTGGTTTCGAAACCATTCACTTTCTTTTACTTAGAATAATGCTTTTGAAAGCAATGTTTTCGCCCTATTTCTTTAAAGACCCCTTGTTTTATTAAATGATAAATCCAAAGGTTCCGAAAGGAATGTTTTCAAATGATTTCGAAGCTATGTTCCACAAACTTTTACTTGGACCCAATGCTTCCGAAAGGTTTGTTTTAAGTAAGAAATTTTAATACTTTCAAAAAGTATATAATGTAGGTTTCGAAGGAGAGGTACACCAATGTTTTCGAAAGGTTTACTTTGTTAGTCCGTGAGATGATGGTTTTGATGACAACAACCTTAGAATAGATTATAAAATGTAAATACTAACAGTATAAGTTTAGATATATATGAATATGCAGGATTTAATCATGCAGGTATCAAGAATGAAGATTGTACAGTATAGAGATTCAAGATATCAAGATTGAAGACTCATGAGTATCAAGAGTTCAAGAGTTCAAGTAATTTATCTTTTAATTAGAAATTTTGTTAAAACTCCTAGAAAAGTACTAGCATCTTAAAAACCAGTTTATTCGTGGAATGGAATCCACTTCGAGCCTGTTAAAGGGATGGAACCTTAAGTAGGATGGAACCTACGAAAAATCTAGTGGAACATTGTTTTGTATCCACTAACATTTTATTCAAAATGATTTTTCAAAATTATATCTTGTTTTCAAAAAGATTTCAAAACCTTCCTTTTAAAAGAATAAAAAATATCTATCCGAATTTCAAATACTTTTAGCCTCAAAATAATCTTGAATTTCAAAGTCAAATTATCCTTGTTTTTAAACTATCTTTTAAATATAATATATTTAACCTTTTAATATTTACTTAGATTTAAATATAAAATTATAGTAAAATTATATATATATATATATATATATATATTATTCTCTATATTTAATTATGTATTTTAATTATAATCAAGTATATTTATAAAGTTTAAAATAGTTTTAATATAAGATTAAGGTTATTTTCAAAGAAAATCAAAACACCAAAGATCCCTTTGGGATGTCGACATGCCCAAGTACCCCATGTCGACGTGGTGTCAGTTAGATTCAAAATTTAAATTTCAAAAGAAGTGTCTATTCGTCATATCTCTTCACGAATGGACATGGCTGTTGTTCTTTTATAAATAGGGGGTGTTTTCAACGAATTTTCAACATATTTTTTCTGGTTTTTCACTCCTCTTCTTCTTCCACATTTCTATATAAATATTCTTATCATTACTCTGCCGAAATCAACATTGAATCTAACTAAATTATCTCTGGTTTGATTCTCTATCACTATCTCAACAAGATCCTCAGTGCTATTCATAGTTATAGGCTTTTTGTAATCAACTTAGCGAGAAAAGGTGTGATTGTAGCCTTGGAAATCAATCAAGCGAGATAAGGCGTAATTGTAGCCTTGGGAAATCAATTGGGTGAACTTGTTGTCCAGGAAATCAAATATCTCTACCCAGAGGATTGTAATTCTGGAGGGTGTACCTCGTTGCCTTGAAATCGAGGGTATAATTGTAAAGATTGTTTTTGAAAGGAAATCCGCACTTGTGTGCGGGACTGGTTGTAGGGTAACTCCGAACCAGTATAAAATCTGGTGTGTTCTTTCCTTTACTGCTTTTACTTTATATTTTCACTTATGTTTGATTCTGTGATCATATCTGTGTCTGAATATTGTATTCATTTATGTTTAAATTAACAAAAAATCAAAAAGATTTAACAATTCTCTAAAACACTATTCACCCCCCCTCTAGTGTTTATCCTAGCCTTAAGATCCTTAATCCGCATTTCTCGTATTTGGTATCAGAGCAAGGTTTTCAAAGTTTCATAATCTGATTTTTGAAAAAGTTTTAAAATGGCTATGTTTGCTAATACTAGTTTAGAAATATTCAGATCATCATTGTCTTTTGAGTCTGCATATAATCAATGTTCAAATTCAAGTTGTCTACCAAAATTATTTGATGTGCAGGAATCATGCTTTATGGCTATTGAGGAATCAATACACAATGGACAAATTGTGCAGATCAGAAAGCACAAATGGATACTCGATAGTGGATGTTCTAGACACATGACTGACAATCCAGATATGTTAAATGATATAATATACAAAGACGGAGGACTGGTTAACTTTGGAGACAATTCAAAAGGATATGTGATTGGCATCGGCAAAGTCGGTAACTCTGAAACTCCTATTGTTACTAATGTTTTGCTAGTTAAAAATCTGAAACATAATCTGCTAAGTATATGTCAACTTTGCAATAAAGGATATAAAATTAAATTTGAAAAAGATAAATGTCACATTGAAGATAACAATTCAACCATAATATTTAAGGGAGTTAGGAAAAAGAATATTTATATTCTTAGTATGACAGTTTCAAATGATAACTTACATCTTTTGGCAAATGCAAGTGACCCTTGGATTTGGCATAAGAGATCTGGGCATTTGAATTTCAAACTCTTATCTAGACTATCAAAACATGATCTAGTAAGAGGCCTTCCTAAAATGAATTTTAAATTAGATAGTCTATGTGATGCATGTCAATTAGGAAAACTTAAAAAAAGTTCCTTTAAATTAAAAGATATGATTTCAACTTCAAAACCTTTTGAATTACTTCACCTTGATTTATTTGGTCCATCTCAAATTCTGTCAATAAATCATAGTAAATATGTTTTTATAATTGTAGATGATTATTCTAGATTTACATGGACAATATTTTTGAAACATAAAAGTTATACTTTTGAATGTTTTAAGAACTTTACAAAAAAGATTCAAAATCAACTTTCTATAAAAAATATAACCATTTGTAGTGATCACGGTGGTGAATTTGAAAATGAAAAGTTTGAGGAATTCTGCAATAAAAAGGGAATAACTCACAATTTTTCATTTTCAAGAACTCCACAACAAAATGAAGTAGTATAAAGTAAAAATAGGACGATTCAAGATAGTGCGAGAACTATGCTTTCAGATAGTAAATTACCAAAGAATTTTTGGGTAGAAGCAGTTGCTACCTCTTGTTATCTTTTAAATAGAATTTTAGTTAGACCTTTAACTAATAAGACTTCTTATGAACTTCTTCACTCAAAGAAACCTAAAGTATCTTATTTTAGAATTTTTGGAAGTAAATGTTTAATTTTAAATGCTAAAGACAACTTAGATAAAATTGACCCTAAATCCGACGAAGGTATCTTTATCGGATATTCTAATAGAAGTAAAGCATACAGAGTATTTAATTTAAGAACTAACACCATCGAAGAAAAAATGCATGTATCATTCGATGAAAATTTCAAAATTTTTGAAGATACAAATGATGAAGATGATTTAATTACCCAAAATCAAGAGTCAACCGAAACTGATAATGAAATTAATCATCCTAATAAAAGGACTAAACTTTTAAAAGATCACCCTATTGAAAACATACAAGGAGATATGCAATCTGTTGTTAAAACTAGAAATCAACTAAGTCAAATGAGTAATGTAGCTTTTATATCAACTATTGAACCTAAAAATCCAAAAGAAGCATCAACTGATGATTCATGGATTTTGGCTATGCAAGAAGAACTAAATCAATTTACTAGAAATGATGTTTGGGAACTTGTTCCTAGACCTGAAAATAAAACTATAATTGGAACTAAATGAGTTTATAAAAATAAAATGAATGAACAAGGAGAGGTAGTTAGAAATAAAGCCTGATTAGTCGCTCAAGGTTTTTGTCAAGAAAAAGGAATAGATTTTGACGAAACCTTTGCTCCCGTAGCAAGATTAAAAGCCATTAGGATTCTACTTGCTTTCGCAAATCATAATAATTTCAAATTATATCAAACGGATGTTAAAAGTGCCTTTTTAAATGGATTTGTAAAAGAAGAAGTATATTTTGAACAACCACCACTTTTTGAAAATGAAAAATTACCTAGTCATGTTTACAAACTTAAAAAAGCTTTATATGGTCTAAAACAAACTCCTAGAGCCTGATATGATAGACTAAGATCTTACTTATTACAATCAAATTTCAAAATTGGTAAAGTAGATAATATTCTTTTTATTAAAAGAAATAAAAATGATATTCAACTAGTACAAGTTTACGTAGATGATATCATTTTTGGATCAACTAACTTTGAAATGAATAAAGAATTTTCTGAAATAATGACAAAAGAGTTTGAGATGAGTCATATGGGTGAATTAAATTTCTTTTTAGGATTACAAATATAACAACTAGATAATGGTATCTTTATTAGTCAAGATAAATATGCTAAAAACCTAATTAATAAATTTGGTTTGATTACTGCGAGTGGAAAATCCACTCCCATGGCAACCAATGAGTACCTTAGTAAAGAAGATCTCCCGAAAGATGTAGATCAAAAGTTATATAGAGGAATGATTGGATCACTACTCTATGTTACTGCTAGTAGACCTGATGTCATGCATAGTGTTTGTCTCTGTGCAACATATCAATCCCAACCTAAAGAGACCACTTAAAAGACGTAAAACATATCATAAGATATGTTAAACACACTTCTGACTATGAATTATTTTACCCTAAAAATGATTCTTTTGATTTAATATCTTACTGTGATGCTGATTATGCTGATTGTAAATCAGAGCGAAAAAGTACAAGTGGAACTTGTCACTTTTTGGGGGCATTCTTTGATTTCCTGGTTTAGTAAAAAGCAAAACACAGTTTCTTTATCAACCACTGAAGCAGAATATATTTCTGCTTCTTTGGCTTGTTCTCAAGTAATATATATGCAACAAACTTTAAAAGATTATGGTTTAAAATTTTCAAAATCACCAATTTATTGTGATAATACTAGTGCGATAAATTTATCCAAAAATACTACTCAACATTCTCGAACTAAACATATTGATATCAGACATCATTTTCTCAGAGATAATATAAATAAAGAAGTAATTAGTCTAGATTATATTAATTTCGAGAATCAAATTGCTGATATATTAACAAAACCATTAAATGAATCTATATTTACTAAATTAAGAAGAGAATTAGGTATTTGTTCAATAACTGAAATATAAAATATAAATAAATTGTATTCTTATATGTGTTCTTCCCTATTAATAAATATATCTATATGGTTATTATATATACTTAGAATAGATTAGTAGTTTAGGATTAGGTTTAATAAATCTAAGTGTTGATTATTTATGATAACACTATCATTATAATCACATGTCATGGAGTATTAGATTTAGGGGAGTTATATAGTTTGGTGTTAGTTTTTTTGTTTATGACAAAGGGGGAGAAGTATAAAATAGGGTAGTTAGGCATAGACTAAGGGAGAGTTGTTAGGATAGAAGTAATATTTTATAAACAAAGGTTGTCATCATCAAAAAGGGGGAGATTGTTAGTCCGTGAGATGAAGGTTTTGATGACAACAACCTTAGAATAGATTATAAAATATAAATAACGACAGTATAAGTTTCGATATATATATATATATATATATATATATATATGAATATGCAAGATTTAATCATGCAGGTATCAAGAATGAAGACTGTACAGTATAGAGATTCAAGATATCAAGATTGAAGACTCATGAGTACCAAGAGTTCAAGAGTTCAAGTAATTTATCTTTTAATTAGAAATTTTGTTAAAACTTCCAGAAAAGCACCGGCATCTTAAAAACCAATTTATTCGTGGAATGGAATCCACTTCGAGCCTGTTAAAGGGATGGAACCCTAAGTAGGATGGAACCTACGAAAAATCTAGTGGAACAATGTTTTGTATCCGCTAACTTTTTATTCAAAATGAATTTTCAAAATTATATCTTGTTTTCAAAATGATTTCAAAACCTTCCTTTTAAAAGAATCAAAAACATCTATCCTAATTTTAAACACTTTTAGCCTCAAAATAATCTTGAATTTCAAAGTCAAATTATCCTTGTTTTTAAACTATCTTTTAAATATAATATATTTAACTTTTAAATATTTACTTAGATTTAAATATAAAATTATAGTAAAATTCTATATATATTATTCTCTATATTTACTTATGATTTTAATTATAGTCAAGTATATTTATAAAGTTTAAAATAGTTTAAATATAAGATATGGGATGTCGACATGCCCAAGTACCCCATGTCGACATGGTGTCAGTTAGATTCAAAATTTAAATTTCAAAAGAAGTTTCTATTCGTCATATCTCTTGACGAATAGACATGGCTATTATTCTTCTATAAATATGGGGTGTTTTCAACGAATTTTTAACATAGTTTTTCTGTTTTTTCACTCCTCTTCTTCTTCCATTCAATATACAAATTCTTATCATTACTCTGACGAAATCAGAATTGAATCTAACTAGATTATCTCTGGTTTGATTCTCTATCACTATCTCAATAAGATCCTCGGTGCTATTCAGAGTTATAGGCTTTTTGTAATCAACTTAGCGAGAAATGGTGTGATTGTAGCCTCGAAAATCAATCAAGCGAGATAAGGTGTGATTGTAGCCTTGGGAAATCAATTGGGTGAACTTGTTGCTCGGGAAATCAAGTATCTCTAACCAGAGGATTGTGATTCTGGAGGGCGTTGCCTTGAAATCGAGGGTGTAAATGTAAAGATTGTTTTTGTAAGGAAATCCGTACTTGTGTGCGGGAATGGATGTAGGGTAACTCCGAGCCAGTATAAAATCCGGTGTGTTCTTTCCTTTACCGCTTTTACTTTATATTTGCATTTGTGTTTGATTTTGTGATCATATCTGTGTCTGAATATTGCATTCATTTGTGTTTAAATTAACAAAAACTCAAAAAGATTTAACAATTCTCTAAGACACTATTCACCCTCCTCTAGTGTTTATCCTAGCCTTAAGATCCTTAATCCACATTTCTCACATACTTGAGTCTTTAAATGGAAGGTTTCCAATGCTTTCAAAAGGCAATTTTAAAATATTTTGAAAAGAGGATGTCCAAGATTTTATAAAGCTTTCGAAAGGATACTTTTAATGATTTTCAAAAGATCTATTTTTAATGATTTCGGAGGGCATGCTTTGGCCTTTCGGCCTGGCGTTTCAAGGTATAGTAGTTAAATCATTTTGAAATGAGCACTTTCAATGGATTCGAAAGGGACGTTTAAAGTTTTTAAACAAGGGTTTCGAAGGTGATATCTTATATTTAAAACCTAATGTTTTCTAAGTTAAAGATGAGCTTTAACTTGTCCCAAAGGGATAGATAAACCTATTGACTTAGATTTTTATCAACATTGTTTTGTGTAAAGCATATATCATGGAAAATATATTTGAGTAAAACAAAGAGTATATTTTCCTTGTTTAAGTATGATTTAAGGGGTTAAATCAATTTGAAAGAAATATTTTCAAGGAAAATTTGATAGGATAGTTAACCCTAAGAAAATGACTCAGATATTAAAATACCAGTTCTTATACTTTAGCTAGTCGCCCCTAGTTAGTTAAGTCCAAAATTCCAGTATGTGGGGCTTTATCACAACTAAGACTAAATTAATGTTACACACAGAAAGAAATATACAGAGAAAGATAGGTATCGATGAACCCGCAAAACCATCAAGATCAGTTGACCCTGAGAGAAGTAAGTTAAGGACAAACCGTCCAGGAGTGTGTCTAACAGAATTTAGATTTTTTTTTTGGTAAGCTCGAGTCAGCCAATGGTTAGTACTTCGTCAAACAAAACTATATTATTCAAACAGATAGTCCATTGATTACCTGATTTATGTGCAAATATGATATTATTGCTTTATTCGGTTTGTTTGTAGGATTCTGATTTGGAAAAGACATGGTTTAGAAGGGGTATTAGTGAGGGGGAACCCATTTCACTAAACAGCATGATATCACTTAATATCAGTAAACTGAGATGTAATGGTATTATTCACACTAGGCTTTATGTCTGACTCGAAGTTTATGTTTTCTCCTTAAACTCTCGGGTGCACAAAATGAATTTGACTAGATTGAGAGTTAGGATTTTACTGGTATAGTGGTTGGACGAATAAGCTTCCGAAGACGTCCAAGTGGCAAAGTTAGCTATATAGGAGTAATTAGTTTTATTTCTGCTGTGATGTATTTAAGTCTGACGTGTCTAGTGAGTATTTTGATCATTCATGGGGGCATCTTCATATGTTGCTCTTGGCGTAAATTGTAATAGTTATATTTGATAGAAATCTGAGAATTATTTGGAATTTTGTAATGGAATATGAAACATGGATTTTAAATGTAATAAGTAATTTTTTTTGAATCTATGATTTTGTTTCATATTCATGTGCTTCTAATATTATGGATACCATTAACATTATTGTATTTCATCACTAGAAGTTAATACTATAGATGAATGCAACATCTGTAGCTCTTAGCTTTCGGTCTCAAGATATGGGATGTTATAACTTGGTATTAGTGCATAGGTTTACGAAAAATTTAAAAGAAATTTCAAACTTAAAATGATTTTGAAAACATAATCCTAAGGATTTTAGAAAAAGGTTGAGGTTGGGATAACGCTATAGTAACATATTTGTATTTGATATATATAAGTATACACTTTATCTCTATTCTTCCATTTCCCTTAGGCCATTGTTATGTATCTTATAAAGACTCGAATGCAGATTTACGGATGTAAGATATGGATGATAGAAGTGGAAGAGTTAATATTGGTAAGGGAAGCACCACAATAAATAGGAATGCCAGACCAAACACTCGAAGAAATCCAGGTCAGGCACAAGCTGCTAACGTGGGTGTTGGAATGTCGTAAGTAGATATGGGAGCTATATATCAGTTCTTCGTTAACATAGTGCAGGCTGGAGTTGTGTAACATCCCCTATTTAGAGGTCTGAAGCTAAGCGCTATAGATGCTGAAGTCATCCATAGTATTAACTTCTAATGACCAAATACGGTAATGTTAATGGTATCCATAACATCAAAAGCACTTGAATATGAAATAAAATCATCACAGATAAAAACATTTTTCTGATTACATTTCAAGACAACATTTCATATTCAAATTACATAATCCCAAACGTTTCTCAGGTTCAAATCAAATATAATTATTACAAAATGCGCCAAAAGCAAGATATGAAGATGCCCCCTTGGTTGACCAGAGTACTATATAGTCATAACTGACTTAATACAACACAACGGAATACAAAAAACAAAATAGGGACTCCTAAATTGCTATCTGTTAGCCACCTGCTGGTCTTCGTAAGATTTATCCACCAACCTACTAAAACCTGAAAATCCTCAACCATCAGCCTACTCAAATCAATTTTGAGCACCCGAGAGTTTAAGAGGAAAAACATAAACCTCGAGTCAAACATAAAGCCTGGTGTGACTAATACTATACATCTAGGTTATATATGATATTAAATGAGCCGCGTCGAATAGCGGAATGGGTTTCCCCTTAAAAATATCTTTTTAAAACACATCTTTTTGAAAATCATAATCCTACAACCAAACTGGTTATCAAACTGATTATTCAAAGTAGAAATATATCATATATGCTAAAAACAGGTAATTACTGGACCGGATGTCCAAAACAAATGTAGTTTTTGTTTTGATAACTACTAATCTTTGGCTAACTCGGGCCTACAAGAAAAAATAATAGATATGATCAAATAACTATTAGATAAGTCTCTTGGATGGTCTATCCCTAACTTATTTCACCATGGGTCTCCTGATCCTAATGGTTTCACAGGCTCACCAATAACCTTTTTTTCTCTCTGTGCATATATTACTTTCTATGTGTAACCGTTATTTAAGTCTATTTGTGATTAAGCCCTACACATTGGAATTTTGGACTAAAATAAGCTTGACGCTAAAGCTAATGTATAGGGTGCAACCCTACACCAGTCCCATATGGTCTTCTATATTTGCCATTTTTCTTAGGGTTAACTAAGCTTTAAATTTTCCCCGAATACCTTTTCAAAATGATTTAACCTTTAAATCGTACATATACAAGGAAAATATCCACTCTTTGCTTTACCCTAAGCTATTTGCCATGTTATATATATTTTTCCAAAAATAATGTTGATGAAATATATTAAGGATTTTCCATCCCTCCAAAATAAGTTAAAACCCATTTTAAATAAAAAACACTTAGGCTATATTTCCAAAAGCAATTCATACGAAACCTTTGTTTAAAATTTTTAAACAACCCTGTTGAAACCATTGAAAGTACCCCTTTCGTAATCATCGAAAGTATCCCTTTCGAAATCATCGAAAGTACCCCTTTCGATGTATTATAAACTTAGGCCGAAAGGCCAAAACATACCTTTCGAAACCATTTACCATAGTTCTTTCAAAAACATTGAAAACACTTTTGACAGCTTTGAAGCCTTAGACATCTTCTTTTCAAACCATACAACTTGCCTTTCGAAAGTAATTGGAAACCTTTCATTTAAAATGCTTTTAAATACCTTTTGAAGCCATTGGTGAACCTCCTCTTCGAAACCATAGTTTATACCTTTTGAAAATACTTGGAAACCTCCCCTTTGAAACCTATATTAATTACTTTCGAAAGCATTAAAGTATGCTACTTAAAACAAGCCTTTCGAGATCATTGGGAACAAGTAAAAGCTTGTGGAACATAGTTTCGAAAAACCATTTAAGTTGAAATCTATGTGTTTATCTTTCAACGAGACTAAGGGTCATACAATATCTAAGTCAAAATCCCTCTTTAAAAACGTTTTTCCTAAGTAAAGAAAGTAGGTGGTTTCGACACCATCCCTTTTCAAAACATTGGAGAGTGACTTCTTTAATAAAATCGACAGCGTCTTTCCAAAACCATGTTTAAAGGCAACGACCTCAACTGGGTCGAATGGTTGAATATTTTCGACACTGTCGAAAGCCAATTTAAAAACAAAGGCGGCAACCAGAGTCAAAAGCTTATCTTCAAACCAATTAAGTCGAAAGCCATCTCATTCGAAAGTAAACAAGCACATTTCTTTCCAAAGGCAAAACATTGTTTCGACCCTTTTGGAACCCCTATTTCAACCCTATGCCTTTCGCCTATTTCCAATCCACTACATACCAGGTCTATGATACCTTGTGTATTGGTTTGGAGCTAGATGGAGGAAAGGAGCATGGTCGAAAGGTGGCTGCCGAGTGAGGCGCAACAACAAATACTTACAAAACTGCTTTATTTCCTTTTAAAGTATTTTTTCCAACTAACTTGCTTATTTGTCAAAATGTAATTGGTTGCCAATTTCTTTTCTAAAAGTGTTGCTGAATTCAAATTTGGTTTAATCGAAACATTTCCAAAATGCCCCTTCTCTTATTTTAAACATTTAAGTCTCATACCTTAAATAATTTTATATACTTAACAAAACATTTAGAAAATTTCTCCAAAAATTCCAATAAATCATATTTATTATGTTTTCTAACATATTTAAATTTTAGACCCAAAGTCATTATATCTTGGCCGTAAATAATTTTGAACCCAAATAACATTTTCTTCACTAGAAAATTCATAAATCCACAATAGTTCAGAATATTATGAAACTTGAAACCCATCTCCAAAATAATATTTCTGACCTCAAATTAAATTCGCAAGTCATTTAGATGTCATAAACTAAGTTTTCTAAATAAAATATCATCATAAAATGCATAATAAAGTAGCCTAAATCATCAACAAGTATGTGTGAGTGTGTATCCATTCATCATTCAAAACATGAAAAAACATTTGCAAGTACTTTTGCATTCAACCTAAAACCGAAATCAATCAAAATATGAGATGCAGTCATTATTCACCTTTTCTTTGATGTTAAGGAGATGAGATTTGATCTCTGATTTAAGTTTTTTAGCTTCTTCCTCTTGATTTAGCCAATCTTCCCCTTTCCTCTTTAATAGTGGCCGACCTCTAAGTAGGTTTTAGTTTTGTGAAATGTGAACTGAACATATGGAATGAATACTGTGAAGGTTTAGGGTATAAGAATGTATTTGTTCCTAATTTTCCCTTTCCTGCTCACCCTAACTTAATTCATTTTAATTCCTTTATTTCATTAGTTTACATAGGCACTGTAGGATCGATTTCACCCTAGAGGGGAAGTGAATATGGTGATGGTATTAATTATAAAAATTAATTGCGGAAGCTTATAAAATGATTTCAACACAGAACATAGAATAATAGCAGCACAGAAAAATAGCAGAATAAAATGTAGAAATAGAATGACATAGAATTTACCCAGCTTCGGCAAAACCCTGCCTACGTGCCGCCCCCAAGGTTTCTACTAGAAATTAGATAGTCAGACGCTTACACACGTAAACTCGCGACACCCGCTATCGACTAAACCTAACTCTACGCTCAAAACCCTGCCACAACTCAGCCGCTGAGTTGCGAATTCTCAAACTACGCCACGTAGTTTGTCCCCTAGTCACACGACTAGAAATTTCAACGGTTTAAAAACAAAGATACAAATTGAAAACAATTTAAATTAAAAACAACCCTAATTTAAAATAAAAAGCCCTTTTATAAAAAGAAAAATAAGGCCGGCCCCTTTTATAATTTATTTCGACCGTCTCCTTTTATTTCTTCGGCCCAATTCTTTTTGAGACAATGGCGGCTTCGTTTATTCTCCGTTCGTTCCGATGTGGAAACTAGGGCTTTTTCAATTGAAGTTGCCGCTTTTGATTGCTTGATCGAAATAAATGATTTATTACGTAGTTTTCCTTGTCAATCGCATGTATCTCTGATTTGCTCACGGCTCTTCAATTTGGATCGAGTTCGTCTATGATTTCGGTAAGTACTTTACTCCTTTTGCTTTGCTGGTTTTGGCTTGCTTGAGCTCGATGCTAAAATTGCCGATGATGGTTTGTTTATACAGGGTTTTTAACCCTAGATTTGCGTTCGTACAAATATATTTGAATTTGTCAATTTTAGTTGATCGGCCGATTGATGTTACTTGGATGATTGAGATTTAATTGACTTATTCAAATTCGTATTTTTTGATACTCCTTCCCACGACTTTGATGTTTTAACTTGGTCAATTATCTTGGCCACCACAATTTCGAATTTGACTTGTTCATACTTTGATTTCAATCATTTTTGGTTTCGTGAATTTCTCATTGACTTGTTCATTGACATGACTGTGGCGATTTCATTGTGACTTCGGTTTTGCTTTGCATTGACTTTGGCCTTGATAAAATCGATTTGCTATTGCCTGTATATCATTATCTTCAAACTTGCTATATTATTAGTGTAATTTTGTTGCAGTGGTTGATGCTTGTCTGGTTAGTTCGTACTTTCACCTGTAGCAGCTTTGTGCATTTTGTTGCGGCCTGTACTTGTATACTACTGTTATTGTTGTACTTGTGTACTTCATATATCCCCTGTGTATTGGTTGCTTCCCTTACCTGTGCATGGCTTGAAGTCTGTACACAATTTTGCCTTAGTTCTGGCCATTCTTTGTTTCAGTGACATTATATTTAGTCTGGATAGTTTTGAGTCCAGTTCCATTTTGGTTCTTGCATCATGTGTTACTATTGTTTATGTATTTGTGATACTCTGGTTGCTTCACTATGTATACACTTTGATAATCATGTTGTATTATTTTGTTGATAACCCACGGCTTTGACTTGACTCTGCTGCATACATGTATTCCTGTGTTCATGCCTGTATCATGCTTGGCTTTGCGGTCTTTGCTTGTTAAGGCTGCTGCTCGTATGCTCTAACCTGATGCATATTGCCTGACCATTCATATACATGTTGAGTCTTGTTTCTTTAAGTTTGGTTTATTTTGATTTTTGGTCGAGGCTGCATATATGAGTTTGCTGAAGTGGTTGAGACTGGTTTGAAATTGCAGTTTGATTATGATGAGTTACTAGCTTGCATTGCTTTGAGTATACATTCTAGTCTTGGTGTAGTTGCTATGCCTTTGTGCATTTCACTGTGTTCATTTGAGTTGGGCATTGTTGTATTATGATTTGTACATTGAGTTGAATCCACCTTAAACGCTCGGGTTTAACCTTGTGCTCGTGTCAAGATTTTATTTATATTACACCTGAATTGAACCCATCCTTTTATTTTGGGTTTGACCTCGTGCTCACCTGTCCCGTAACATTATCAAGTGTATATCGGTGTGCACGGCCTTGTGGCATGTACAGTGATGCACTGTGCATGTCACATTGTGTGTGTGTGTGATGAGTTCAAATGTAAATGATGACGAACAACCCAAATAACTGAGGAAAATAATATTTTCAAAATCCATATTTTATTTTATATTGTAAAAATATTTATTTTTCAATTTTACTGCGTTAGTGAATATTTTTGCAGATTGCTCAGATGCTGAATTCAACCTGGAATGAAGTTGAAGATAAATACGAGTGTGAGTGATATGTAGTGTGGTCAACTATAAATCTAAAATTGTGATGTAAATGAATTTGTATCAAAGTTGTATAGTGTATAGTGAGAGCTTGAATTTGTACTATTCAAAATTGTAATAAATATTTGTTTGAATAAAAATTCTTTTTGAATTCAAATTCTGTGTTATTTATTTTTATTCAGCAAATATTTATTTAATCTGTGAAAAATAAAATAGTACATTAACAAATACATTTACACGAATATATATATGTTTATTATCATCAAACAAAAAAAATCATATAATCACATATTCAACAATCTCCCCCTTTTGATGATAACAAACATATATTTAAGATTTTGAATATGTTAAATGTATTTGATCATGGATATGCTCTAATTGCTCCCCCTATTTAAATGCTTCCTCTCTACACAAAGCTGCCCCTACATATATGCATACAATTAAAAATATGCAAATGAGCCTAGATGCAAATGGAAAATATTTCACCTTTGCTTGATTTTATTTGACAAAATCTTAACTTTTCTCTCCCCCTTTTGTTATCAGCAAAAGAATAATAGTGTTAGAAAAAATAGAGATAAAGTGATCGATATTAATTCAACATTAAAAACTCAATTGAATATAAATATTAAATTTCAATAAAAAAATCAAACAAAAATCATAAATATTTTGTTAGGCGTGTATTCCACTTTTAGAATGATGGGAATTATGTCATCATGTAAAACCATACAGTTGTGTCTATTTGTGGTATATTTATATCAGGAATTTGAATATCTACTAACCATGCATAAAGTATGGACTTTTAAATGAGATCAGTAGTATTCCAATTTTATTTAAAAAAATGAATTCAAGTATCTTCTAACCACGCATAACCATGAGGACTTTAAATGGGATTATAATCAACTTTTTTGTTTTAAAAATCAACTTTTGATATGCGTTCCATACATGCATAACCATGAGGACTTTTAAATGAGCATGGAAGCACATGACAAATTCCAAGTAATTCACCCATGCATAACCATGAGGACTTTTATATGAGAGTGAATACTTTGGTATTTTTTTTACTATATAAATTTTTCTATTTTTTTTTTAAATGTAAAAATGAAAAACGAACGATTCCTGTTTAAAGTACCACACATCGACAAACTATATATAATTTTGATGAGTGACGGTCGTTAGAAATATGATAGATATAGAGATGGTCATGGAATTTTTACCAACAATTTTTTTTATAACTCTTGTTTAAATTTCTAAAGAAATTTACAAATTATACCGTCTCGAGTCATAATATATGATAAATATCAATACTCATCACTTTTTCAATCACTATATATCTTTTCAATAATTATTAGGGAGTCAGATTAGTCAAAATAGTCATCTAAAATCAAATTCAAAAATAATTATGAAATCAATTTTTCAAAATGACTAATTTGAAAATATGGTCAAAAATGATTTTCTCAAGGGGGTTATATGAGAAAAATTTCTGCTATTTGAAAATTATTTGAAATGAAAAATATGCAGATATTTTCTTTGAAAAACGATGCAGTTACTAAATGTCTCAACAAAAAACACGTTCAACTAGTAATTTTTCTATCAACTAGATTACCAGTGTAATCTGCATCTGAATTTCTTTTTTACACAAAATTATCACTAATTGAATTTGATCGACCAAACCATGAAGTGTGCACCAAAAATTTCAAACTCAATTTTAATAGCAATTTAAATGACATTCTCTTGAATTTGAATTGAAGCCGTTTTAATAATCCAAAAACCGTGAATATAGAGGTAGCCGTGTTATAACCAAATGCATTGTCCAACAAAACACTATTTTTGATCCAAACTAATATATATGAAGTAATTCAAAGAATCTAGAGAATTTTATAGTGTTTTTGGCATAAGAATATAATTTGGCCAACTATGTTGAATAAGTCAGAGTCAAAATCATCATTTTTTCATCATCTCAATATTGGCTAATTTTAATTCAGAATGTGGTGCAGATTATCACATTTAATATATCGTTCAAATAAATATACCATTACCTGTTTTACCTTTACGATATTTTTTGTTGTTGTCCACTGTGATTCTGTCACCTTTATACTAGGCTAAGGAACTTTGCTTTGTCGCCCGTTGTGTTTCTGAAACAGCCAAAATCCATAGACCACTGTTGTTGTTCCTTAGCCTGCCACCATACCTGCACGGAAAAAGATTTATGTGACCTATTTGTTTTTATAGGTCCATGGTTGTTAGTGGCATAATATTTAGAAAAATAATTTTGTGGAGACCCAAAACTATTTATAATTGTTCCCTTCGGCACCCAAATTTTTTTAACTTTGAGAGATTTTATATTTGTGCCTTTTGGAACCCAAATCGGTATAGTTTTCACATGTTTGGGTCTATACCAACAATTATTTTGAGCGTGTCCATATTTTCTACAAATCGTGCACATAGAATTAACTTGATTAATATTTCTTTCAACATTTTCAGAATGATTATATCCATGTCCTTGTCTTACCGTATTAACAGTTTGCTTTCCTAATAGCATATTCGACGATTTTTCACTTTTTGAAAATTTATCTAAAGTCGTTGACAATTGTTGGACTTGTTTTTTGGGAGACTCATTTTCGTTTAACAATTGTGTGCACTTTTTAATAGAATTCTCTCTTCTAGTATTTTCATTCTCTTTTAAAATCAAAATTTCATTTTCCAGCGATTTCATTTTAGTTTTTGATTTTTTAATTTCTTCATCAAATGTTGGACATTTATCACACTTAGGGATCCTACTTTGATAGGTTTTAACTAATTGGTCAAGTTGTTCATTTAATTCTATCAAAGTGTATTTTTGTGATTCAAGTTTAGCGTATTTTTCCCTAAGTCGTTCAAAACAGCCATTTACTTCGTGGAAATAAATAAGTAATTCAGAGTGAGTAAGTTTTGATACCTCGCTTGGCTCGTCACCGTCGCTATCGGTTATATTCCCATGAAGGCACATATCTGCTTTCTCACTTTCACTGCTATCGCTTTTATTCCACGTGGCTGCAAACCATCTTCCTTTTGATTTCTTTTCTTTGTCGAGTTGAAATCGGGGATAATTGGGCTTGATATCACCGGGTTTGTTGCAAATGATCCCGTGTTCTTCCGAGTTGCCTAGTGCTTTGATTAATCTGCTTTTTAATTTTTGATTTAGAGTTGGATTTTCGTATTTGTGGTTCCATCTTTTGAATTTCTTCATTATTAATGCCAGCTCAGCTGCTCCATCATCATCATCACAACCGCTTTTTACAAATCCTGTTAAGCACATTTCTTTAACTGAGTCGGTTGTGGAGGATTTCTCATTGCTGTTGACTTTTGCACCATATATTACATCGAAAGTATTCCAGATTTCCCGTGCATTTTCACAATGAGAAATGAAATTAAAATTATCTTGATTAATATGAGAATATAATATATGCATAGCAAGAGCATTAATAGAGATAATTTTCTTATCTGTTATATCTACACCCATTTTCAATAATATCCCAACATTTAATATTAACAGATTTTAAATAAAATTCCATTTTCAATTTCCAATTCAAAAAATCTGTTCCATCGAAAATAGTAGGAATAATATTGGAACGACCCTCAACAAAAGTATTCTTAAAAGAAGCCATTTTAAAAATTCAAATTTTTAAAACAAAAACCGATTTTTGAAACACGAATTTTTAAAACAAAAATTGACTTCTATTCCTAGCTTCGATACCATTTGTAGGATCGATTTCACCCTAGAGGGGGGTGAATAGGGTGATGGTATTAATTATAAAAGTTAATTGTGGAAGGTTATAAAATGATTTCAATACAGAACACAGAATAATAGCAGCACAGAAAAATAACAGAATAAAATGATGAAATAGAACGACACAGAATTCACCCAGCTTCGGCAAAACCCTGCCTACGTGCTGCCCCTAAGGTTTCTACTAGAAATTAAATAGTCAGACGCTTACACACGTAAACTCGCGACACCTGCTATCGACTAAACCTAACTCTACGCTCAAAACCCTGCCATAACTCAGCCACTGAGTTGCGAATTTTCAAACTACACCACGTAGTTTGTCCCCTAGTCACACGACTAGAAATTTCAACGGTTTAAAAACAAAGATACAAATTGAAAACAATTTAAATTCAAAACAATTTAAATTAAAAACAACCCTAATTTAAAATAAAAAGCCCTTTTATAAAAAGAAAATAAGGCCGGTCCCTTTTATAATTTATATCGACCGTCTCCTTTTATTTCTTCGGCCCAATTCTTTTTGAGACAATGGCGGCTTCGTTTATTCTCCGTTGGTTCCAATGTGAAAATTATGGCTTTTTCAATTGAAGTTGCCGCTTTTGATTGCTTGATCGAAATAGATGATTTATTACGTAGTTTGCCTCGTCGATCGCTTGTATCTCTGATTTGCTCACGGCTCTTCAATTTGGATCGAGTTCGTCTATGATTTCAGTAAGTACTTTACTCCTTTTGTTTTGCTGGTTTTGGCTTGCTTGAACTCGATGCTGAAATTGCCGATGATGGTTTGTTTATATAGGGATTTTAACCCTAGATTTGCGTTCGTACAAATATATTTGAATTTGTCAATTTTAGTTGATCGACCGATTGATGTTACTTGGATGATTGAGATTTAATTGACTTATTCAAATTCGTATTTTTTGATACTCCTTCCCACGACTTTGATGTTTTAACTTGGTCAATTATCTTGGCCACCACGATTTCGAATTTGACTTGTTCATACTTTGATTTCGGTCATTTTTGGTTTCGTGAATTTCTCGTTGACTTGTTCATTGACATGACTATGGCGATTTCACCGTGACTTCGGTTTTGCTTTGCATTGACCTTGGCCTTGATAAAATCGATTTGATATTGCCTGTATATCATTATCTTCAAACTTGCTATATTCTTAGTGGAATTTTGTTGCAGTGGTTGATGCTTGTCTGGTTAGTTCGTACTTTCACCTGTAGCAGCTTTGTGCATTTTGTTGCGGCCTGTATTTGTATACTGCTGTTATTATTGTACTTGTGTACTTCATATATCCCCTGTGTATTGGTTGCTTCCCTGACCTGTGCATGGCTTTAAGTCTGTACACATTTTTTCCTTGGTTCTGACCATTCTTTGTTTCAGTGACATTATATTTAGTCTGGATAGTTTTGAGTCCAGTTCCATTTTGGTTCTTGCATTATGTATTACTATTGTTTATGTATTTGTGATACTCTGGTTGCTTCACTATGTATACACTTTGATAATCATGTTGTATTATTTTGTTGATAACCAACGGCTTTGAATTGACTCTGCTGCACACATGTATTCCTGTGTTCATGCCTGTATCATGCTTGGCTTTGTGGTCTTTGCTCGTTAAGGCTGCTGCTCGTATGCTCTAACCTGATGCATATTGCCTAACCATTCATATACATGTTGAGTCTTGTTTCTTTGAGTTTGGGTTATTTTGATTTTTGGTCGAGGCTGCATATATGAGTTTTGCTCAAGTGGTTGAGACTGGTTTGAAATTGCAGTTTGATTATGATGAGTTACTAGCTTGCATTGCTTTGAGTTTACATTCTGGTCTTGGTGTAGTTGCTATGCCTTTGTGCATTTCACCGTGTTCATTTGAGTTGGGCATTGTTGTATTATGATTTGTACATTGAATTGAATCCAGCTTAAACGCTCGGGTTTGACCTTGTGCTCATGTCGAGATTTTATTTATATTACACCTGAGTTGCAACCCGTCCTTTTATTTTGGGTTTGACCTTGTGCTCACATGTCCCTGTAACATTATCAAGTGAATATCGGTGTGCACGGCCTTGTGGCATGTACAGTGATACACTGTGCATGTCACATTGTTTGTGTGTGATGAATTCAAATGTAAATGATGATGAACAACCCAAATAACTGAGGCAAATAATATTTTCAAAATCCATATTTTATTTTATATTGCAAAAATATTTCTTTTTCAATTTTACTGCGCTAGTGAATATTTTTGCAGATTGCTCAGATGCTGGATTCAATCTGGAATGAAGTTGAAGATAAATACGAGTGTGAGTGATATGTATTGAGGTCAACTGTAAATGTAAAATTGTGATGTGAATGAATTTGTATCAAAGTTGTATAGTGTATAGTGAGAGCTTGAATTTGTACAATTCAAAATTGTAATAAATATTTGTTTGAATAAAAATTCTGTTTGAATTCAAATTCTGTGTTATTTATTTTTATTCAGCAAATATTTATTTAATCTATGAAAAATAAAATAGTACATTACCAAATACATTTACACGAATATACATATGTTTATTATCATCAAATAAAAAAAAAATCATATAATCGCATATTCAACAGGCACGACTACCCTTTATTATCACAAATCTCATTACGTTAATCATTATATTATTTTATTTTATTTAACTAATTAAATATCCTAAATAATATTACTCAAAAATGGGGTCATTACAGACTCCCCTCCTTAAAGAATTTCGTCCTCGAAATTACGATAAGGTACCACCAACCAATCAAAAAGGTAAAACATACCATGAAACAATTCAAGATTAGTATCTCGAATTATGCTCTCAAATTCTCAAGTACAGTCTCTCTCGTCATCACTCCACTGGACTTTGACTAATCTGACTGTCATACTTCTTAGCCTCTTCTCATCTCTCGTGACTATACGAACAGGATTTCTATGTATAGTCAAATTCGGCTCCACTACTAAATCATCTAACACAGTCGGTATAATAGTAGTCTTTGGATCACGAATATACTTTCTTAGATGAGAAACATAAAAACATCGTGGACTCTTGCTAAACTATTCGGTAACTCTACTCTATATGCGAGTTTCCTGATTCTTTCAATAATAGGAAATGGTCCAACGAATCTCAGTGGTAACTTCCCTAATTTCCCAAATCTGATAACACCCTTCATTGGTAACACTTTGACGAAAACATGATCTTCAACCGAGAACTCCAAGTCTTTCCATCTCTTATTAGTATAACTTTTCTGTCTAGACTAAGCTTCCTTCATTCTCGCTTAAATCAACTCAATCTTCTCTGCAGCTTCTCTAAAAAAATCTGGACGTAGAGCTAACTTATCCCCAGTCTCTAACCAACAAACGGGAGATGTGCATGGCCTTCCATACAAAGCTTCAAATTGTGCCATTCCTATACTAGTCTAATAACTGTTGTTATACGAAAACTCGACTAAGCATAGATGGTCTTCCCAAGATCCCCCACAATCTAATATGCAAGCTCGTAATAAAGCTTCCAAGATTTTTTTACCTCTTTCCTTTTGCCCAATTGTCTGTGAATGGTAAGCGGTACTCATCTTGAGCTTGGTACCCAAAGTCTACTGTAGACTCTTCCAGAACTCGCAGTGAATAAGAAATCTCTATCGCTTATAATGCTACTAGGAATTCCATGAAGTCTAACTATATTCTCCATGAATAACTTAGCTAAAACAGGTGTCATCCTGGTTGACTTAACTGGAATGAAATGGGTATTCTTGGTCCACCTGTCCGCTACGACACATATACTTTCATTTCCTCTATTTGACCGTGGCAACTCGTCTATAAAATCCATCGAGATGGAATCCATTTCCATACTAGAAGATCTACAGGCTGAAGTAATCCACTCGGTTTCTGGTGTTTGGCTTTAACCTATTGGCAGTTCAAACATTGTTTCACCCATAAGCCTACATCCCTGTTTATACCTTCCTAGAAGAAACTTCTCTTCACATCCTAATGCATCTTTGTTCTTCCGGGATGAATGGTGAACTTCGAACGAGAGCATTCCTGAAGAATATTTTTTCTAATTCTTCCCACATTTGGAACACACAATTTTCCTTTCTTGCTCAACCACCCATTCTGGTCAAGACAAAAATCCTTTATGTCATCGCTCTCCATTCCATCCTTTAACATCTTGATCCGTTCAGCTAACAATGGATCCTCTCCTTGCTTAGAAGCAATCCTTTCAATCATAATTGGTCGAACTTCTAAATATGACAACATATCAGTTTCTATACTTGAAATACTCTTAGATCTCCACTGCACTCTGCATATAGTCAATGCTTCCAAATCTTTCCACTCAACTATGATCGCCAACATTGCATTATATGCTTCCTGCTAAGTGCAACTGCAACTTTGTTGCTTTTCCCGGTGTGTACTCAATACCAAAGTCATAAGCGGCTAAAACTCTAACCACCTCTGCTGTTTCATATTCAATTCCTTATGTGAGAAAAAATACTTCAACGACTTATGATCCTTAAATAACTCGAATCTCTCTTCCAAAAGGCAATGTCTTTACACCTTCAATACAAAAATCACCGCCGCTAATTCCAAGTCATGGATTGAGTATCTAAGCTCATGAGGTCTAAGCTGTCTAGAAGCGTAGGTGATCACTTACCTCTTTTCATTAGCACAGCTCCTAATCCTACTCCATAAGCATCTGTGTATACCACTAAATTCCGATTCCCTTCTGGAATGACCAACACAGATGCATTCACCAATAAGTGTTTCAGCTTCTGGAATGCATCCTCACACTTATCTGTCTAGACGAGCTTTGCATCCTTCCAGGTTAGCTTAGTCATCGATGCTGCTATCCGTGAAGAATCCTTAATATATCTCCAACAATATCTAGCTAATCCCATAATACTTCTTATCTCAGTCACTGTCTCAGGTCTTTTCAAATTTTTCACCGCTTCAATCTTTGTCAGATCTACAGACAACCCTTAGGACTACATGACCAAGCAACTTCACTTCCTTCTTCCAGAAATGACACTACAAAAACTTCGCCTTTAGATGATTCTACCTTAGTGTCTCAAGCACAATTCTAAGACGAACTTATGCTCCTTCTCATCTCTAGAGTATATCAAAATATCATCTATGAAAACCAACACCAACCTATCCAAGTGATCTCGGAAAACTCGGCTCATCAAATCGACAAAGAATGCCGACACATTAGTTAGTCTGAATGCAATCACTAACCATTCGTACAATCCATATCTAGTTCGGCCGTCAAATGATTACTATCATCTGCTACGCTAAGCTGATGAAAACCCATTGCTAAATCCAACCGAGAATGTACCTTAGCTCCACTCAACTGATCGGAAAAATCGTCAGTTCTAGGTAACAGATATCGATTCTTTATTGTCTTCTCATTCAACTTACGATGATCGATACATAACCTTGACGATCCGTCCGGCTTCTTGGCAAACACTGTAGCTACTCCCTAAGGTGAAATACTAGGTCTGATAAAATTCTTTCCTTCCAAATCAACTAATTGCACTTTCAGCTCTCTCATCCCTGTGGATGTCATCCTACTTGGCGGCCTACTTACTGGTTCAGTTTCAGGCACCAAATCTATCTGAAACTCAATGGCACGTTTCGGTGGCAATACAACTACCAGCTCAAAAACATCTACGAATTCTCTAACCATGAAAACTCGACTCAACTCGTCTTCTAGTCCACAACACATAACAAAGCATTCACCTCACAACTAGGGTTTTCTACGGCATAAACAATTCGATCACTATAGTCAGGGCATCTAAGTGATATTTTCCTATCATGACAAAATATCCTAGCATCATACTTAACCAATCCAAACCCAAAATAATTATGAACCCTACAAAATCAAATACATGTAAAGTGCAAACAAAGGTATGACCTAACAAATCAAACTCTAGGTGGTCACACTTTATCCCAAGTGTCGCATACCCTCTTATCGAATATGTAACCCATAAGGAAGTAACTAAACATAAGGGTTTAAGATTAAGCCTATCTATCAAAAATTGAGATACAAAAGAATGCGATGCACCAGTATCAAACAGTACGCTAACAAATATGCCATGAGTTAAAAGCATACCCCTCAACACAGCTTTCCCTTTCTCCTATGCTGTTGATCTCGAGGTAGCCGGTTCCAACACAAATACTTGGCCTCTCCTATCCTTAGCTGGCTCTTTGCACTGGTTCTTGTAGTGCCCAACCTGATCGCAGTTGAAACATCTAACACCTTTCTTCACAGCTGCCTTCTTTCCCTTTCCTGTCCAGCACTCTGAGCATAGTGTCCCTTTTATCACACTTATAACAGACCACCTTAGCCTTCCTCTTCGCAGCAGCACCACACTTCTGAGCTTATTTCTTGTAGAAGAACTTTCTTTTCTGACTCTACCCTCCTTGAGCCTCCTTGGTCTTGTTCTTTTCCAGAAAAGCCTATATCTCCTCCTGTCTTAAAGCCATCTCAACCACAACATCACAGGGATCTCTAACATGCATCAACGTAACTCTGGCAAGCTCAGGCTTCGGACCCCTTATGAACTTTTCATTCCTCTAAATTATGGTATCTATAGTAGCATACCCATACCTTACTAGCTCCTCAAACCTCCAGCATACTCAAGAATAGTCATCTATCCTTGCTCCAACTCAGCAAATTTCCTAATTAAGGTGGACTTAGCGACCTCATACATGGACCTCTCTTCAAACCTCATCTTGAATCCATCCCATGTAATAGCTTCTTCATTAATTCTGACTGTAACGTTGTTCCACCAATGCAATGCTGCTCCTTACAACTATCTAGAAGCAAGCCTTCTCTTTTTCTTGTCATTGAGCCTCAAATATGCGAAGATTTCTCACAATGTAGTAACCAATTCTCTACTTCGATAGCATCTTCAGTGCCAACAAATGGCTTTCCTCCCAATCGAGTATAATCTCTACTCAAAATAGCAACTTAGTCACCACTATAACTTCCTGATTTCTTCCTGCAGCATTACCTCCAACTACTCCAGCATCAACTCCTACTTGCATGATATTTGCGAAGAACTGAAACATTACTTCAATACCAATTTGCAGGACTCTAGCACCCACATTCTCTCCTTGTCCTTGACCTAGGTTTCTCCTAGTACTTAGTCTGGCATTTCCGTTTGTTGTGGGGCTTCCCCCACTAATGCTAACTCTTTTAGCAGCCATATCTGCATTCAAGCCTAGTGAGATATAGAAGAATAGCCTAATAAAGATAGGAGACTAGAGATATAACGCATACTTATATATAGTAAATACAAGTACGTTACTATAGCATTATCCCATGCCCCGATCTTTTCTCCAATTCCATAGTACTTTGTTTTCAAAAAATCATTTTAGTTTTAAGTTTTTCATAAACCAATGCTTTGATGCCAAGTTGTAACATCCCCTATCTGGAAGCCTAAAGCTAAGTGCTACAGATGCTGTAGTCATCCATAGTATTAACTTCTGGTGACAAAATACGGTAATGTTAATGACATCCAAAATATTAGAAGCACTTGAATATGAAATAAAATCATCACAGATTAAAACATTTTTCTAATTACATTTCAAAACAACATTTCATATTCAAATTACATAATCCCAAACGTTTCCTAGGTTCAGATCAAATATAGTTATTACAAAATATGTAAAGAGTGACATATGAAGATTCCTCCTTGGTTGACCAGAGTATTATATAGTCATAACTAACTTAATACAACACAATGGAATACAACAAACAAAACAGGGACTCCTAAAGAGTTATCCGTCAGCACCTGCTTGTCTTCGGAAGCTTTATTTGCCAACCTACTAAATCTTGAGAATCCTTAACCATCACCCTACTCAATTCAATTTTGAGCACCCGAGAGTTTAAGAGAAAAAACATAAACTTCGAGTCAGACATAAAGCCTGGTGTAAACAATACTATACATCTTGGTTATATGATTTTAAATGAGACCACTCCGCTAAGAGGAACAAGTTTCCCCTCACGAATATCTCTTTAAAATATATCTCTTCACAAATCATAATCCTGCAACCAAACTGGTTATCAAACTGATTATATAAAATAGCAATATATCATATATGCTAAAATAAGGTAATTACTGGACCAGCTGTTCGAAGAAATGTATTTTTTTTGGCTAACTACTAACTTTGTCTAGCTCGGACCTACCAGAAAAAATAATAAATATAATCTAACAACTGTTAGATAAGTCTCCTGGATGGTCTATCCCTACCTTACTTCTCCCAGGGTCTCTTGATCCTAATGGATTTACAGGCTCACCAATAACCTTTTTTTCTCTTCTGTACATATATTCCTTTCTATGTGTAACCATTATTTAAGTCTACTTGTTAATAAGGCATGTACATTGGAATTTTGGTCTAAAATTAGCTTGGGGCTAACGCTAATGTATAGGGCACGACCCTACACCAGTCTCATCTGGTCTTATATATACATGTCATTTTTCTTAGGGTTAACTACCCTTTACATTTTCCATAAAAACCTTTTCAAAATGATTTAACCTTTAAATCATACATGTTCAAGGAAAATATATACTCATTGCTTTACTCTAAGCTATTTTCCATGTTATATATACTTTACCTAAAATACTATTGATGAAATATATTAAGGATTTCCCATCCCTTGAAAATAAGTTAAAACCCATTTTAGCTTAAAAACACTTTGGCTATATTGCCAAAAGCAATTCATTCAAAACCTTTGTATAAAACCTTTAAACAACCCTTTTGAAACCATTGAAAGTGCTTTTTTCGTAACCATTGAAAGTACCTCTTTTGAAATAATTAAAAGTGCCCCTTTCGATATAAGTAAGCTATTTACTTTATAACCTTAGGCCGAAAGGCCAAAACATATGTTTCAAAACCAATTACCACGGTCCTTTCAAAAACATTGAAAACACTTTCTTTCAACAACTTTGAAATCTTAGACATTTACTTTTCAAAACATATAACTTGCCTTTCGAAAGCAAATGGAAACCTTCCGCTTATGAAAATTCTCTAAAAATTCGCATAATTCACTTTTAGTATATTTACTATTATACGTAAATTTCTGACCAAAGCTAGTATAAAATACTCGTAATTAATTTTAAACCCAATTAACCATTTTCTTTACTAGAAAATTAATAATAAATCCACTTTAATTTAGAAAATTATGAAACTTGAAATCCATCTCTAAAATATCATTTCTAACCATATATTAAAATCGCAAGGCATTTGGATGTCATTTTATAGGTTTTTCAAATAAAAAAATTATCATAAAATCATCACGATTAAGCATAATTCATTAACAAGCATATATATATATATATATATATATATAGAGTAATATACTTGCAAAAAAATTCGAATCTGATTCCCGAAACCGAAAAAAAAATGAGATGTAACCTATTATTCACCTTTAACATTGTTAAGGAGTTGAGATTTGATTTTGGATTAAGTTGATGAAGCTTCTTCCTTAAATTCTTGCTTATCTTCTTCTTATTTTCCTTAATACTGACTGGCCTCTCTATGTTTTTTTTTTGATTACGAACGTGTAAAATGAAGTGGTGTGAGGGTTTAGGCTATTAGAATATATCTTATTCCTATCTTGCCTTTATGCATTTCCCTTATCTAATTCATTTTATTTTTCCTCAATTCACTAGTTCAATTGGGCACGACTACCCCTTTATTATACAAATCTCAATCCTTAACCATTTACATTTTTTTTTAATTTAACTGATTAAATGTCCTAAATAATGTTAATTAAAATTAGGATGGTTACAAAATCCCCTCCTTAAAGAATTTTGTCCTTGAAATTACGATAATGCACTCATTAAAATCAATCATAAAGGTAAAACATACCATTAAACAAGTCAGGATAAGTATCTCGAATCCTGTTCTCAGTTTCCCATGTACATTCTCTCCCACCGTCACTCTATTAGACTCGGACTAATATGACTGTCTTGTTCATTAGTCTCTTCTCATCTCTCGCGACTATACGGACTGTTTTTCTAACTATAGTCAAATTCGGCTCCACTACTAAGTCCTCTAACATAGTTGGTGCTATAGTAGTCTCCGGATCTCAAATACACTTCCTTAGATGAGAAACATTAAAACATCATGGACTCCTGCCAAACTGTTTGGTAACTCTACCCTATATGCGAATTTCTCGATCCTCTCTACAATTTGAAATGGTCCTACAAACCTCGGTGCCAATTTCCCTGATCTTCCAAAATGAATTACACCTTTCATCAGTGATACCTTGACGAAAACATGATCTCCAACTGAGAATTCTAAGTATTTCCGTCTTCTATTGGCGTTGCCCTTCCGCCTAGACTGAGCTTCCTTCATCCTAGCTCGAATGCACCCAATCTTTTCTACAGCTTCATGGAATAAATCCAGACCAAGAACCAACCTATCCTCGGTCCCTAACCAACAAACTGGAAATTTGCATAGCCTTCCATACAAGGCTTCAAACAGTGCCATCCCTATACTAGCTTGATAACTGTTGTTATATGAAAACTCGACTAAGTGTAGATGGTCTTCTCATGATCCTCCAAAATCTAGCACACAAGCTCTTAACAAATCTACTATGATTTGGTTAACTCTTTCTGCATGCTCATCTGTCTATAGATGGTAAGCGGTACTCATCTTGAGCTTGGTACCCAAAATCTCCTTTAGACTCTTACAGAACTCACTAGTGAATAAAGAATCTCTATCAGTTACTATACTACTAGGAATTCCATGCAGTCTAACTATATTCTTCATAAATAACTTGGATAAAACAGTTGTTGTCCTGGTTGACTTAACTGGAATGAAATGGACATTCTTGGTCAACCTGTCCACTATGACCCATATACTTTCATTTCCTTTATTTGACCTTATCAACCTGTCTATAAAATCCATCAAAATAGAGTCCCACTTTTAAATTGGAATATCTAATTGCTGAAGTAACCTGCTTGGTTTTCGATGTTTGGCTTTTACCTATTGACAGTTTAGACACTGCTTCACCCATAAGCCTATGTCTCTCTTCTTACCTAGAAGAAACTCTTCTTCATGTCTTGATACATCTTTGTCCCTTCAGGATGAATTGTAAACTTGGATCAATGACATTCCCCAAGAACTTCTTTTCTTAAGTCCTCAACATTTGGACCAGACAACCGTCCCTTCTTCCTCAACCAACCCTTCTGGTCAAGATTAAAATCCTTTAGATCATCGATCTTAGTTCCAACCTCAAGCTTTTTAATCCCCTCGGCTAACGCTGCGTCCTCTTTTCGCTTAGAAGCAACCCTTTTGATCATCACCAGTCGAACCTCCAAACATGACAAAATAGTAGTTTCTGTACTAGCCCCATTCCGAGATCTCCATTGTACTCTACATGTAGTCAATTCTTCCAAATCTTTCCACTCAGCTATCATCGTCAAGACTGCATTCTGATGTTTTCTACTAAGTGCACCTACAACCTTGTTGCCTTTCATGGTATGTACTCAATACCTGTACTCAATACCAAATCCATAAGCGGCTATAAAATCTAACCACTTCTGCTGTCTCATATTCAGTCCTTCTAAGAGAATAAATACTTTAGCGATTTATGATCCATATACAGTTCAAATCTCTCACTCAAAAGGTAATGTCCCAGCCCTTCAACGCAAAGTTCACTGTAGCTAATTCCAAATCATGCGTTGGATGTCTAACCTCATGTAGTCTAAGCTGTCGAGATGCATAGGCAATCACTTTACCTCTCTTTATTACCACAGCTCCTAACCCTATTTCACATGCATCTGTATAAACTACTAAAACCCGATTCCCATCTGGAACAACTAACATGGGTGCGTTAGTCAATAAGTGCTACAACTTCTGGAATGCCTCCTCACACTTGTCGGTCCAGAAAAACTTCATATCCTTTTGCGTTAGTTTGGTCATCGGCGTCGCTGTCCATGAGAAATCCTTCATGAATCTCCGATAGTAACCAGCTAATCCAAGAAAACTCTTTATCTCAGTCACATTCTCAGGTCTCTTCCAATTATTCAACGCTTCAATCTTAGTTGGATCTATAGACAACCCTTTCTCCAAGAATACACGACTAAGAAACTTCACTTCCTTCTTTTAGAAATGACATTTCGAAAATTTCGCCTTCAACTGATGCTGCCTCAACTTCTCAAGCACCACTCTAAGATGAACTTCATGCTCACATTCATCCTTAGAGTATATCAAAATATCATCTATAAAAACTAACATGAACCTATCCAAGTGCTCTTGGAAACCTCTGTTCATTAAATCTACAAAGAGTGCTGGCGCATTAGTTAGTCCGAACCGCATTACTCACCATTCGTACAATCCATGTCTGGTCCTAAATGCCGGTAAAGGGACACTATCCTATGCTACTCTAAGTTTATGGAACCCAGTTGCTAAATCCAACTGGAAAAATATTTTGACTCCACTTAACTAGTCGAACAAATCATCAATTCTAGGTAATGGATATCGATTCTTTGCTTCTCATTCAACTTATTATAATCGATACACAACCTTAACGATCCTTCCGGCTTCTTAGCAAACACTGTTGCTGCTCCCTATGGCAAACTACTTGGCCTGATAAAACTCTTACTTCTAAATTAGCCAACTGCACCTTTAACTCCCTCATCTCGGTAGGTGTCATCCTACTTTGCAGTCTACTTACCGGTTCTGCTCCTAGTACCAAATCTATCCAAAACTCAATAGCTCATTTCGACGATAGTCCTACTACGGGTTTAAAGACATCTGCAAATTCTCTCACAATGAGAATTTGATTTAACTCGTCTTCTACCTCCACAACACCCAACAAAGCATTAACCTCAAAACCAGGGTTTTCTATGGAGTGTATAACCTGATCACTACAATCAGGGAGTCTAAGTGATATTTTCCTACCATGGTAAAATATCCTAGCATAGTATTTACTTAGCCAATCCATACCCAAAATAATTCTGAACCCTAGGAAATCAAATACATCGAACTGCAAAGAAAGGTATGACCTAACAAATCAAACTCTAGGTGGTCGTATCTCATCCCAAGAGTCGCATACCCTCCTATTGGATTTGCAACCCTTTAGGAAGTAACTAGGTATGAGGGTTCTAAGTTAAGATTATCTTCCAAATAATGAGATATAAAAGAATGCGATGCACCGGTATCAAATAAAATTCTAACTAACATGCCATAGATCAAAATCATACCTCCCAACATAGCTTTTCCTTTCTCCTGTGCTATCAGTCTCGAGGTAGTTAGTTCCAATGCAAAACTTTGCCTTTTCCATCCTTGGCTGGCTCCTTACACTGGTTCTTATAATGTCCAATCTGATCACAGTTGAAACACTCTATTCCTTTCTTCTCGGCGGCTTTCTTTCCCTTGGCTGTTCGGCAATCATGGGCATAGTGTCCTTTCTTATCACACTTGTAACAGAACATTTCTACCTTCCCTTCCTAGCAGCTCCACTGTTCTGAGCTCCTTTCTTATGGGAAAACTTCCTCTTCTGACTCTGCCCTCCTTCAGCTTCCTTGGCCTTATTTCTTTTAAGAAAAGCTTGCATCTCTTCATTCCTTAAGGCCATCTCAACTACAACATCACATGGATCCTTAATATGGTGTAACATGGCCTTAGCAAGCTCAGGCTTCAGACCACGAATTAACTTTTCATTCCTATTAATCACAGTATCAACCATAGCATAACTATATTTTATTAGCACCTCAAACCTCGTCACGTACACGAGCATAGTCATATCCTCCTGCTCCAACTCAGCAAACTTCCTAAGAAGAGTGGACTTAGCAATCTCTGACATAAACCTTTCCTCGAACCTCCTTCCAAACTCATTTTAAGTCATATTCTCCTTGTTGACTCCAACTGTCACACTGTTCCACCAATAAAGTGTTGCATCTTGTAGCTGTCTGAAGGCGAGTCTCCTTTTCAGCTCATCGTAGAGCCCTAAGTCAGCGAAAATCCTCTCGCAATGAAGTAACCAATTCTCCACTTTAAATGCGTCCTCAGTACTAATAAACGGCTTTGCTCCCAACCAAGCATAATCTCTGCTTAAAATATCATAGTTATTCACCACCAGAGCTTCTTGATTTCCGCCTTCAACTACTCCAGCAGCAACTCCCACTTTCATTATGTTTACAAAGAACTGATAGATCGCTCCCATGTCAACTTGCGGGACTCCAACACCCACATTTTTAGCTTGTGCCTGGCCTCGATTCCTCCTCCTGCTTAGTCTGGCATTTCCATTATTTCTCGTGCTTCCCCCACCAAGGTTAACTCTTCCACTTCTAGCATCCATATCTGCATTTGAGCCTTCGTAAGATACGTAAGATTAGCCTTAGAGAGATTGAAGAATAGAGATATAGCATATACTTATATATAGCAAATACAAGTAAGTTATTATAGCGTTATCTCATACACCGATCTTTTCTCTAATTCCTTAGGATTATGTTTTCAAAAGTTATTTTAAGTTTAAAGTTTTTCATAAACCAATGCTCTGATACCAAGTTGCAACATTCCTTATCTTGATGCCCAAAGCTAAGTGCGACAGTTGCTGCAGTCATCTATATTATTAACTTTTAGTGATAAAATATGGTAATGTTAATGGCATCCATAATATCGAAAGCACATGAATATAAAACAAATCATAGATTTCAAAAACAACTTTTCTGATTACATTTCACAAAACATGTTTCATATTCCATTACAGAATCCCAAGCATCTCTCAAGAATTGATCGAATATAATTATTACAAAATACGCTAAGAGGGGCATATGAAGATGCCCCCTTAGATGATCAGAGTACTAAATAGATAAACTGTCTCAACACATCTTAGAGGAAATAAAAATATCAACTCCTAATTAGCTAATTTCAACCTCCTGCTTGCCTCCCGAAGCTTTATTCGTCCACCTACTAAACTTGAAAAACCCTGAGTCTTAATCTACTCAAATTAATTTTGAGCACCAGAGAGTTTAAGGGGAAAAACATAAACTTCGAGTCATACCTAAAGCCTGGTGTGAATAATATTATTGCATCTCGGTTTACTGATATTAAGTGAGACCGCGCCACTTAGTGGAATGGGTTTCCCCTCACTAATATCCCTTTAAAACATATCTTTTTGTAAATCAAAATCCTAAAGTCAAACTGATTAATCAAACAAATCATAACAATAATAGCAATATCATATCTGCTTATAAATAGGTTACAAACGAACCATCTGTCCAAAGAATATAGTTTTGTTTGGCTTACTACTAACCATTGGATGACTCGGGCCTGCCAGACAAAATAAACAAATAATCTAAGACATATTAGACAAACTTCTGGATGGTCTGTCCTTAACTTACTTCTCGAAGGGTGACCTAATCCTAATGGTTTTTCAGGTTTGCCAATAACCTATCTTTCTTCTCTGTACATATATTCCATTATATGTGTAACCATTATTTAAGTCTTACCTGTGACTATACACACTTGAATTTTGGACTAACTTTTAGCTAGAGGCTGTATCTAATGTATAGGGTGTGACCCTACACCAGTCCTATCTGGTATACAAATATCTAAGTCATTTTACATAGGGTTAACTACCCTTTTAAATTTTCCTTAAAAACCTTTCAAAATTATTTAATCTCTTTAAATCATACTTAAACAATGAAAACATATTATTACTTTACTTAAACCTCTTTGCCATGATATATACTTTACTCAAAACATTGTTGAAGAAAACATTCGAAACCTTTGTTTAAACCTTTAAACTATTCTCTTTTGAAACCATTACCCCTTTCAAAACCATTTAAAGTACCTCTTTCGATACAAGTAAACTATTTTACTTTAAAATCTTAGGACGAAAGGCCAAAACATACCTTTCGAAACCATTACTATAGTCCTTTCAAAAACATTGAAAACATCTCTTTCGAAATCTTTATAAACTTTAGACATCTTCCTTTAAAACACTTTAAACATGCCTTTTGAAAACTTGAAAACCTTCCATTTAAACACTAAGGTAAGCCTTTCAAAAACATTAGGGAATCCCCCCTTTGAAACCTTTATCATATATCTTTCGAAAATACTGGGGAACCTCCCTATTGAAACCCTTATTAGTTACCTTTCAAAAACATCGAAGTACACTACTTAAAACAAACCTTTCGAAAGCATTGGGTTCAAGTAAAATATGTGGAACAACCTTTCGAGACCATTTAGAACCATTCCTTTCGAAACCTTTTGGCTTAACTTTCAATAGAACAAAGGGTCTTGGAACAACTAAGTCGAAAGTACTCTTTCGAAAGCAATTTCCTAAGTAAAAGAAGAGGACGGTGTTGAAACCAATCCCTTCGAAAGCATTGAAGAAGTGACTCTAATTTTAAAACAAAGGAGCCTTTCCAAAGGCTCTGCTTTAAAAGGTAAAAGGCGACAAGTAGGGGCTTCAACCCCTTCAAAAGCAATTTATTAATACAAAGGCGCAACCTCTTTCGAAACCTTTCTTTCTTTAAAACCAATGACTTACTCGAAAGCAATCTTTTCGAAAGAAAAGCAAGCACACTTCCTTTAGAAAGAAAAACAAGGTTTCGACCCCTTCGGAACTCCTTATTTCGACTCAAAACCTTTTGCCTATGTCTAATCCACTATGTACCAAGGCTTTTGACACCATGTGTATTGGTTTCCATGAAGATGGAGGTAGAAGTATGTATTCGAAAGGTAGCCGTCAAAAGTAACGAAACAACAAAACCATGTAAAATCTGATTTTTGACTTTAAAAAGTAATTCTTTTCAACTAAACTTCTTATTTG